>OY759212.1:6053822-7343562 GCA_963662105.1 Meiosimyza platycephala
TGTCTGTCTGTCTGTCTGTCTGTCTGTCTGTCTGTCTGTCTGTCTGTCTGTCTGTCTGTCTGTCTGTCTGTCTGTCTGTCTGTCTGTCTGTCTGTCTGTCTGTCTGTCTGTCTGTCTGTCTGTCTGTCTGTCTGTCTGTCTGTCTGTCTGTCTGTCTGTCTGTCTGTCTGTCTGTCTGTCTGTCTGTCTGTCTGTCTGTCTGTCTGTCTGTCTGTCTGTCTGTCTGTCTGTCTGTCTGTCTGTCTGTCTGTCTGTCTGTCTGTCTGTCTGTCTGTCTGTCTGTCTGTCTGTCTGTCTGTCTGTCTGTCTGTCTGTCTGTCTGTCTGTCTGTCTGTCTGTCTGTCTGTCTGTCTGTCTGTCTGTCTGTCTGTCTGTCTGTCTGTCTGTCTGTCTGTCTGTCTGTCTGTCTGTCTGTCTGTCTGTCTGTCTGTCTGTCTGTCTGTCTGTCTGTCTGTCTGTCTGTCTGTCTGTCTGTCTGTCTGTCTGTCTGTCTGTCTGTCTGTCTGTCTGTCTGTCTGTCTGTCTGTCTGTCTGTCTGTCTGTCTGTCTGTCTGTCTGTCTGTCTGTCTGTCTGTCTGTCTGTCTGTCTGTCTGTCTGTCTGTCTGTCTGTCTGTCTGTCTGTCTGTCTGTCTGTCTGTCTGTCTGTCTGTCTGTCTGTCTGTCTGTCTGTCTGTCTGTCTGTCTGTCTGTCTGTCTGTCTGTCTGTCTGTCTGTCTGTCTGTCTGTCTGTCTGTCTGTCTGTCTGTCTGTCTGTCTGTCTGTCTGTCTGTCTGTCTGTCTGTCTGTCTGTCTGTCTGTCTGTCTGTCTGTCTGTCTGTCTGTCTGTCTGTCTGTCTGTCTGTCTGTCTGTCTGTCTGTCTGTCTGTCTGTCTGTCTGTCTGTCTGTCTGTCTGTCTGTCTGTCTGTCTGTCTGTCTGTCTGTCTGTCTGTCTGTCTGTCTGTCTGTCTGTCTGTCTGTCTGTCTGTCTGTCTGTCTGTCTGTCTGTCTGT
Source organism: Meiosimyza platycephala (assembly GCA_963662105.1). Classification (NCBI taxonomy): domain Eukaryota; kingdom Metazoa; phylum Arthropoda; class Insecta; order Diptera; family Lauxaniidae; genus Meiosimyza; species Meiosimyza platycephala. The sequence goes on from OY759212.1 coordinate 6,054,814, forward strand.
CTGTCTGTCTGTCTGTCTGTCTGTCTGTCTGTCTGTCTGTCTGTCTGTCTGTCTGTCTGTCTGTCTGTCTGTCTGTCTGTCTGTCTGTCTGTCTGTCTGTCTGTCTGTCTGTCTGTCTGTCTGTCTGTCTGTCTGTCTGTCTGTCTGTCTGTCTGTCTGTCTGTCTGTCTGTCTGTCTGTCTGTCTGTCTGTCTGTCTGTCTGTCTGTCTGTCTGTCTGTCTGTCTGTCTGTCTGTCTGTCTGTCTGTCTGTCTGTCTGTCTGTCTGTCTGTCTGTCTGTCTGTCTGTCTGTCTGTCTGTCTGTCTGTCTGTCTGTCTGTCTGTCTGTCTGTCTGTCTGTCTGTCTGTCTGTCTGTCTGTCTGTCTGTCTGTCTGTCTGTCTGTCTGTCTGTCTGTCTGTCTGTCTGTCTGTCTGTCTGTCTGTCTGTCTGTCTGTCTGTCTGTCTGTCTGTCTGTCTGTCTGTCTGTCTGTCTGTCTGTCTGTCTGTCTGTCTGTCTGTCTGTCTGTCTGTCTGTCTGTCTGTCTGTCTGTCTGTCTGTCTGTCTGTCTGTCTGTCTGTCTGTCTGTCTGTCTGTCTGTCTGTCTGTCTGTCTGTCTGTCTGTCTGTCTGTCTGTCTGTCTGTCTGTCTGTCTGTCTGTCTGTCTGTCTGTCTGTCTGTCTGTCTGTCTGTCTGTCTGTCTGTCTGTCTGTCTGTCTGTCTGTCTGTCTGTCTGTCTGTCTGTCTGTCTGTCTGTCTGTCTGTCTGTCTGTCTGTCTGTCTGTCTGTCTGTCTGTCTGTCTGTCTGTCTGTCTGTCTGTCTGTCTGTCTGTCTGTCTGTCTGTCTGTCTGTCTGTCTGTCTGTCTGTCTGTCTGTCTGTCTGTCTGTCTGTCTGTCTGTCTGTCTGTCTGTCTGTCTGTCTGTCTGTCTGTCTGTCTGTCTGTCTGTCTGTCTGTCTGTCTGTCTGTCTGTCTGTCTGTCTGTCTGTCTGTCTGTCTGTCTGTCTGTCTGTCTGTCTGTCTGTCTGTCTGTCTGTCTGTCTGTCTGTCTGTCTGTCTGTCTGTCTGTCTGTCTGTCTGTCTGTCTGTCTGTCTGTCTGTCTGTCTGTCTGTCTGTCTGTCTGTCTGTCTGTCTGTCTGTCTGTCTGTCTGTCTGTCTGTCTGTCTGTCTGTCTGTCTGTCTGTCTGTCTGTCTGTCTGTCTGTCTGTCTGTCTGTCTGTCTGTCTGTCTGTCTGTCTGTCTGTCTGTCTGTCTGTCTGTCTGTCTGTCTGTCTGTCTGTCTGTCTGTCTGTCTGTCTGTCTGTCTGTCTGTCTGTCTGTCTGTCTGTCTGTCTGTCTGTCTGTCTGTCTGTCTGTCTGTCTGTCTGTCTGTCTGTCTGTCTGTCTGTCTGTCTGTCTGTCTGTCTGTCTGTCTGTCTGTCTGTCTGTCTGTCTGTCTGTCTGTCTGTCTGTCTGTCTGTCTGTCTGTCTGTCTGTCTGTCTGTCTGTCTGTCTGTCTGTCTGTCTGTCTGTCTGTCTGTCTGTCTGTCTGTCTGTCTGTCTGTCTGTCTGTCTGTCTGTCTGTCTGTCTGTCTGTCTGTCTGTCTGTCTGTCTGTCTGTCTGTCTGTCTGTCTGTCTGTCTGTCTGTCTGTCTGTCTGTCTGTCTGTCTGTCTGTCTGTCTGTCTGTCTGTCTGTCTGTCTGTCTGTCTGTCTGTCTGTCTGTCTGTCTGTCTGTCTGTCTGTCTGTCTGTCTGTCTGTCTGTCTGTCTGTCTGTCTGTCTGTCTGTCTGTCTGTCTGTCTGTCTGTCTGTCTGTCTGTCTGTCTGTCTGTCTGTCTGTCTGTCTGTCTGTCTGTCTGTCTGTCTGTCTGTCTGTCTGTCTGTCTGTCTGTCTGTCTGTCTGTCTGTCTGTCTGTCTGTCTGTCTGTCTGTCTGTCTGTCTGTCTGTCTGTCTGTCTGTCTGTCTGTCTGTCTGTCTGTCTGTCTGTCTGTCTGTCTGTCTGTCTGTCTGTCTGTCTGTCTGTCTGTCTGTCTGTCTGTCTGTCTGTCTGTCTGTCTGTCTGTCTGTCTGTCTGTCTGTCTGTCTGTCTGTCTGTCTGTCTGTCTGTCTGTCTGTCTGTCTGTCTGTCTGTCTGTCTGTCTGTCTGTCTGTCTGTCTGTCTGTCTGTCTGTCTGTCTGTCTGTCTGTCTGTCTGTCTGTCTGTCTGTCTGTCTGTCTGTCTGTCTGTCTGTCTGTCTGTCTGTCTGTCTGTCTGTCTGTCTGTCTGTCTGTCTGTCTGTCTGTCTGTCTGTCTGTCTGTCTGTCTGTCTGTCTGTCTGTCTGTCTGTCTGTCTGTCTGTCTGTCTGTCTGTCTGTCTGTCTGTCTGTCTGTCTGTCTGTCTGTCTGTCTGTCTGTCTGTCTGTCTGTCTGTCTGTCTGTCTGTCTGTCTGTCTGTCTGTCTGTCTGTCTGTCTGTCTGTCTGTCTGTCTGTCTGTCTGTCTGTCTGTCTGTCTGTCTGTCTGTCTGTCTGTCTGTCTGTCTGTCTGTCTGTCTGTCTGTCTGTCTGTCTGTCTGTCTGTCTGTCTGTCTGTCTGTCTGTCTGTCTGTCTGTCTGTCTGTCTGTCTGTCTGTCTGTCTGTCTGTCTGTCTGTCTGTCTGTCTGTCTGTCTGTCTGTCTGTCTGTCTGTCTGTCTGTCTGTCTGTCTGTCTGTCTGTCTGTCTGTCTGTCTGTCTGTCTGTCTGTCTGTCTGTCTGTCTGTCTGTCTGTCTGTCTGTCTGTCTGTCTGTCTGTCTGTCTGTCTGTCTGTCTGTCTGTCTGTCTGTCTGTCTGTCTGTCTGTCTGTCTGTCTGTCTGTCTGTCTGTCTGTCTGTCTGTCTGTCTGTCTGTCTGTCTGTCTGTCTGTCTGTCTGTCTGTCTGTCTGTCTGTCTGTCTGTCTGTCTGTCTGTCTGTCTGTCTGTCTGTCTGTCTGTCTGTCTGTCTGTCTGTCTGTCTGTCTGTCTGTCTGTCTGTCTGTCTGTCTGTCTGTCTGTCTGTCTGTCTGTCTGTCTGTCTGTCTGTCTGTCTGTCTGTCTGTCTGTCTGTCTGTCTGTCTGTCTGTCTGTCTGTCTGTCTGTCTGTCTGTCTGTCTGTCTGTCTGTCTGTCTGTCTGTCTGTCTGTCTGTCTGTCTGTCTGTCTGTCTGTCTGTCTGTCTGTCTGTCTGTCTGTCTGTCTGTCTGTCTGTCTGTCTGTCTGTCTGTCTGTCTGTCTGTCTGTCTGTCTGTCTGTCTGTCTGTCTGTCTGTCTGTCTGTCTGTCTGTCTGTCTGTCTGTCTGTCTGTCTGTCTGTCTGTCTGTCTGTCTGTCTGTCTGTCTGTCTGTCTGTCTGTCTGTCTGTCTGTCTGTCTGTCTGTCTGTCTGTCTGTCTGTCTGTCTGTCTGTCTGTCTGTCTGTCTGTCTGTCTGTCTGTCTGTCTGTCTGTCTGTCTGTCTGTCTGTCTGTCTGTCTGTCTGTCTGTCTGTCTGTCTGTCTGTCTGTCTGTCTGTCTGTCTGTCTGTCTGTCTGAAATTTGGCACACAGGTCACACCTTCTTGCAAGCTGCTACCATGCGAAATCGGGTCACGACCACGCCTCCCGTCCACACTCTATGTAAACATACCTAAGTGCATTTTGAAAAAAGTTGCTTCGATTTTGATGAAACTTGGTGATTTGGTGAACATGTGAACAAAATTAAGATTGAGCTAGGCTTTAAGTTTTCAAAGGCTCTTAAAGAGGCGTGGCACAGCCCTAAATTTTAACTTTATGACGTCATAACTCGTAAACCGTGCAAGATATTGTGATGAAATTTGGTACGCGGATACAGTTCTTATATATCTTGAATTTTGTTTAAAATGGGCGGAATTGGAAAAGTGGGCTTGGCACTTTTTAACAATTAAAAATTATGATTTCGTATAATTCAAAATTGGAACATTCGTTTTTCATAAAAATCTTAGGAGTGATACTGCTGGGAGCAGTCTTCAATACAAACTTCGTTAGTTTACTGGAAAAACACGTTGAAGGGCGTTGCACAGCCCACAATATTTATAAACGTTATAATTAGAGAACTAACAACGTAATCGTAATGAAATTTAGTATGGCCGATGCACTTGCTAAAAGGTATCTTCTTACGAAAATTTGGCACAATAGAACCGGTGGGCGTGGCACCTCCCATACAAGCAAAACACGTTTAATGCTATAGATAGTGTGCAATGAGAGTAATCTTCATAAAATTTGGTTCATAGATGTCAATTGTTATAAGCTATAAAATTAAATAAATTTTGACGGGATTTCATCAGTGGGCGTGGCACCTCCCATATTAACATAAAGTTGGAAGTGATAATTTGAGAAAACTATTGCAGCAATTCGCATGAAATTTGATGTAGGTGGTTATCTTGCTATAAGGTATGTCAGCATCTGAAGCGGGCAAAATCGCACCAGTGGGCGTGGCACCTCCCATACAAGTAAAATACCTTAAGTGGCATATCTATCGAAATATATGAGCAATCATACAGAAATTTGGTATAAGAGATTTGTTTATGGAAATCTATTTCTGGATCAAAATCTGTCTCGATTGTATCAGTGGGTGTGTCACCGCCCTAAATTTTAAGGTTAATTAAGGCATATATCGCAAACTATTTAAGCTATTTTGCTAAAATTTAGTATGTGGATGTCAATGTCGAATATAATCTAATGAACCAAAAGTAGGCGGAATTGGAGAAGTGGGCGTGGTATATTTGGTTTTCTGCATTTCTATTCTATTTTTTCAACACTTTTCAAATTCTTTTGACTTTTCCAACTTTTTAACTTTTCCCAATATATTCCATATGTATATTTTTCACTTTTTCAACCTCTTTCGACTGGATTCGACATTTTCTTTATTTTTCGACTTTTTCATGAATTTTGAATTGTTTCAACATTTTTCAACTTCTTGCAAGTATTTTTGAGTTTTTTAACCACTTTCAACATTTTCCACATTTTTTCGACTATTTCAATTTCTTTTAACTTTTTGCAATGGTTTCCATATATTTGAGACGTTTTGAGTTTTTTTCAACTGTTTCAACACTTTTCAATCTCTTTGAACCTTATTACATTATTTTCGACTTCTTCAATCTTTTCAACGTCTTTTTAACATTTATTTGGAAAGTACTTTTAGTGCAGTGTAGGGTATGTGAGTTTCGGCCTGGCCGAAGATAACACCTTTACTAGTTTAATTTTCGAAAAGTGGAATATAATAAAATATTAGTTTGAAGGATACAAAAAATTTTGAAAATTCGGGGTCCGACGATTTATTGGCATTTAAGTTAGCTTTCTTTTAAAAAAAATTGTTCATTTTCGGCAAGATGCTTCAGACTTTTTGGTCAATAATTTTCAAATGTAAATAAAACAAATTTATTTAATTTTTTTCCCCACGGTTCGCCAATTGGTTTTAGGCTTCCTCAGGGGTAACAGCAATAAGTTAAGGTTTACATTTAAATAATTGCTAAAACCATAAGATATAATTACAATAAATTACGGCACTTTACTTTTTTTATGTTAACAACTAGTCACAAAAACTAGTTTTTCTGATTCTGACCACCATATTGTTGTGATAGTGATTTTTATGAAAATTAATAAAAAGGTTTTACGTTAATTACAGATAATATTCTTTTTTTATCCTGTAAAAATATTCTGACCAGAATAACACTGCAATTTACATCTTAATTTTTGAACTGATACACCATATTTTACTTCAAAATACGGTATTTCAACCCTTGTAACACGGTAATCTAAAATTTTCAGTTGGAGACACTGGTAAGGGTTAAAGATAAAAATTTGAAAAACCTCCTAAATTCTTTTTATATAATTTCGAACCAATTGAGTGGGCGTCTACATATTTTTTTTCCTAAGAACCAGTAACTAAAATTTGTATCTAAAGCCGAATTTCACATTGAAATAGGGTCAGTACGGGTTAAAGATAAAAATTTGAAAAAACTCGTAAAACTTTTTTCTCCTATATCGAACCAATTGAGGTGGCGTCCCCAACTTTTTTTTAAGGACCACCCTAATGTACATACTTATTGATTTCATACTACTTGCTATTTTCTTCTGAAACATTTTTTTTAAGCTTAACATATGTAAGTTTAACATAGTTAAGCTTAACATAGCTAAGCTTAACATTTTGTACATTTGCTTCTCAAGGTACACTAAACATAACATACTACAATGATTTTTCTGTTCATTTTCAGTTGCGGACTATATTGTAGAACCAACTCCTGTGCTGCATTTGAGCGACGAAGGTTTGCTATTTATATTTTAATTCTTATGAGTGTTGTATATATGTACATATCATTGACCTGTACATTTTAGAACATACTATGTATATGTATTTAAGTATATAACTTATTTAATGTGTGCTTTCAATCTTTTCATAAGTAAATTTATTTCATGTCGAAAATCAAAACTTCAAGTTTTTATACCTTAGATTAGTTTTACTGATTCCATGGATATTGTTAATTTCACGTAATTTCCCCAGAAACAAGTAAATAATTGAATTTTAAGCGTTCCCGAAGAATTCTAGATTATGATGTAATATTGTACATGTCTAATGTACATTGTATAAGTCAAGCAACTCGCAAAACGTTAACGCCATTAAACAACGGGGAGTGGCTTCTCCCATACAACAGAAATACTCAAATTACTCCGCTTGGTATTTAAACCACGCTGTGAAATTTAGCTCATGTACCCAATTGTTTGGAGTTAGGACTACGTAAAATCTAAGCGGGTTTGTACAACGGGGAGTACGCGGGCAAAGCCGCAGGTACAGCCTATATTTATATACAATTTTAGTTTATTTAAAAAAAGAATATATCTCTGTTATTGAATTTGAAGCTTTATGGCAATTAATTTTTTTTTAATCTCGGCTTAAAGCACCTCAGTGACATCACTCTTTTTTTTTAATGCAACTCAATTTTATTCCATTCTATTCCATTCATATTATAGCTTTTCCAAAAATAAAGTCAGATCACTCTTTTTTTTCAAATTTAATTCCATTCTATTCAATATTATAGCTCTGTTATTGGATTTGAAGCTTTATAGCAATTATTTTTTTTACAACTCGGCTTAAAGCACCTCTAAAAATAAAGAGATATCACTCTTTTTTTTTCAATTCAATTCCATTTTATTCCATTCTATTCAATATTATATATTACAATTGTTACTCTTGATCATGTGCGAACTTTATATTTGATTGATGCTATAAAACAGTATGTGCATAACCAAATTGTAGACAAATGTAACGATTTTTTTTTGTTTTTACCAACAAATTTAAAATCAAAAATGAAGATGGTTACTGATCAAAAAGCTCTTTTGAGTAATGGGAATGACATTTACCATGATCTGAAGGTTTTGTGCCTCCCTTGTAAATATTTGTATATTTTGTCTCCTTTATTTATACATACATATGTACATTTGCACATATGCCTGTATGTACTGTATTTATTGTAAATCTACTGTATTTATTGTATTATGTACTGTATTTATTGTATATGTACTGTATTTAATAAACTGTTTTTTATTTTTATTTAACTACATATTTATGTATGTAATATTTACTGTCTTTGTCTTTCTATTTTTCTTTATTTGTAAATTATTTCATAATATCTTCTTTCTCTCTTTATCTCTCTCTTTCTCGCTCTCTTTCACTGTCTGTATTTGCATACGGATACATAACATAACATATAACTCTGCGTGTGCGTGTGTTTTTTGACTAAATACCTTAAATTGTTACCACTACCACTACCAATATCAATACATATACATGCAAATTTATGTGAAACACAAAAACACGTTATGTAAAACCAAATTAAAAAAAAAATAAAAAATAAAAATTAAAAAAATAATAAAAAAAAAATAAAAAAAATAAAACACATAATTTTTTGTTTTCAACAAATTTACACTTTTGACCTTCAACGATGACACAAACTTTTAGACTTGACTACTGTGTTATTGGTGAATAATGACAGGTTCGGTGATCACGGTCACGGACGTTTCTTGAACGTACGTCCTGAAGTTGGCCTACTGACTTCTACTGCCAGAACGTTTATACAAGAAGGCGTTACTACCGAATATGCAACACAAGTACTCGGCAAAACACTTGAAAATGGTAGACTTTATGCGCAATTGCTGAAGAAAAGTTCACGCGTTTTGTATGAGCCATCTGTGGTTACCAGCTGGGTGGGAGAGAATTCGCAAACTAAGTCATTACTACAAAGCCACAATGATTTATCCAATGCTGATCAACCTGATTGGCAAGATATTGACGATCGTTTGCTGTTGCAAAAAAATTCATTTGTGGGTAACACCGATTATGTTGGCATTAATTTGGAAACAAAATTGCAAAAACAACGTGAACAAGATGGAGCAGTATTAGCCGCTAATAATACCAAAGGAAAAACGGTTACCACAACGTCGTCGTTATCGTCTTCGTCATCTTCTTCTTCGAACTCACAGGGCAACGCATCGTTTGCTGAAAATACGCGAAAAATTGCTGCAAATAAAGTTTTGCCGATTGGCGATCTACCAACATATACCGTAAAAAATTATTTTGCTCCAAGTGGCTATTCATGGAATGGTAGTAGCTACAGTGGCAGCAGAACGAACGACGCTGAAGCCTCTAACATAGCGAATAAGGATGATATGCAACGTTCACCAAAACTATACTATAAACAAATTATGGGTGCTCAGGGACGTATAACTCAAGGTGGTGTGCCTACTACTTCGAGAGCAGCAAATGCTTACCAAGCACACGAAAGTCGCACACTCTCGACAACCACTTACTATGGATTCGCTGATTTCACGACTATAGTTGGTGATAGCGTGATTGTTTTCTCTCCCAGCACAGCCGCAGCAAACGCAAATTTTGGCCATGTAACCTCAATAAAAGGTGAAGCCACTTTAAGTGGTGCTGGCGGCAACAATGACAATCTACACATTTCAAATATTCCAATAACTATAACACAAGAAGTAATTGAACCAACCTATGTGAAACAACTGGTAGTGCAAACAATCGCTGCAACAAATATTGCAGCAGGTAATCGACTGCCACAAGAACTACCAAGAGAAATGCAACAAGCGATGAAAGATAATAAAAATCAAGTACAGACAGCACAAGCGTCAGTTGTTGACGAAGGTGACGAAACCACAAAATCAGCGATAAACGAAGAAATTACAACGTTAAGGATGTTAACTGACGACCCGGCACTTGTTGGCATGCAGCATAATGTGCCCCTCACGCTATTGGAGACATCTGAAGTAGCGCTCGATGAGACAATTACTACAACAACAACCGCGATTAGCAGCAGTAATGGTGGGTCTACTTTGGTTGGCACAACAAAGACGCTATTAACACGACCTTCAAACGAGGACATTTTACGCATTTATGCTTCATTAGCTAGCGCTGAAGCAGCAGCACGTGCTTCATCAGCAACTGCAGCTGTTGAGACTGATAAAGGCTCTGAAACAACAGTAACAATGCAGTCTATTAAAAAAATCAGCGATGATGACGATGTTGCAAAAAAAGAAGTAGCAGCTATTCAACCAACAACTTCTGCTATTAAAATTCTCGGGGGTGCAACTACGATCTTTTACGAAGATGATCCATTTGCAAACTTCATTGAGCCCACAGTACAAATACAAATCTCGAGCGTGAAAACTGCTTTAGATGTTACAACTTTAGCAGCAACAACTGAGTCTACATCAACTCAGACGACAAACTTAGCAGTTGAAGACACCACAATTGCCATCCAAGAAGAAGAACCTGATGTAACTGCCTCGACAAGTACAGTAACTGAAACTACGACAACTGTGACACTAGACACTTCTTCCCAAGCACAAGCTAAAACAACGCAAAGTCTTCAAGAAGAATCTTCAACAACTTTAGCAGACATTAGTCCCACACCAAAGCTAAATGTAGACATCAGTCCCATTCCAAAGCTTGCGGTCACTGTAAAAGAAATCGATGAAAATAATTTGCAGACTAACGATCTAGCTAATTGCATACGCACCTCGCAAGTATTTTTAACGCAAATACCAAAAACGTTAACAATGTATACCACCTATTTGATACCGGATGAAGAATCCGGTGAGAAAACGAGTACTTCTATTGCAACGCATATAGTACCAACTTACATTATAGAGCCGACAACTAAACACTATTGCTTGCAGACAGAGAGTGTTAAGGAAAGTACAGCAAACACTGAAGAACAGCTGCAGAAACCTACAACAACAGAAACCAACTCCGAATCCAGAGCTGAAAATGACAATAGTCAAACAACTCCCAGCACAACTCCTATGATCATCGTGCGCCAGAATCAAGAAGTTACGGAGAAGACAACCCCGTCAGAGTCTACAACCTCAGAGTCAACAACCTCAGCTGTAGAAGAAGCAGATGACGAAGAGGAAGCTGCTACTGAACTGAATGACACAGAAGATGACGAGTCTCGAGATGACGAAACTGAAGCTGAATCTGATGGTATAGATGTTGGCGAAGGAGCTGAAGAAGACGATGGCACCGAAGAATTCGATTTAATTTACAAGACTTTATATACCACATACACCTATCTAACGACGTTTTTCCATGATGATACAACGAGCATTTCTAGTCATAAGGAAATAGTAACAAATATCATAACATCACCCTTAAGTACCGCGATTAATGGTGATATAAAAGCTACATTAGCTTTATTAAAAGATAATGAAATTACACCAGATACAACGAAATTTGTTGTACCCACGGAAATAGAGAATATCTTGCGTGATGAAGAAGATGCGGAAAAACCACTTTCATTGGTTTCATTGGAAGCAACGCCGTATCTTGATAGTAACAAACTAACAAAGACATATTACACGACATATACATACTATACAACAATATTTGCTGATGGCGAAACAGAGGTAATGTCACGCACTGAGATCTATACGAATATTATTAAGAATTCAATAGCACCCACACCCATAGCGTTAAGTCCAAGTGATGTACAAACAAGCAACATACCGAACGTGGAAACTTCAATTAATGAAGTTGACAATCGGGTATTAGAGCCAACAAGCCTAAAAGTTGTTGTTGACAAACAAATAGCCATTGCCAACCTTTCACAGCGTAGCTTAGAGAATTTACCTGATTTACATGAGTTTTCCGCGGTAACGCTTGTTACCGATGTACGTTCGAGCAGTTCGAATGGTAAACAACAAATCATCAATAATAATAATAATCAAATGATGAATGGTGGCGTTCCTTTGGAAGATCAAATAAGCTCTGAAAGTAATACGGATGAGATAATACCGTCCGCCGCAACTTTGCTGCTCCAAACAAGCTTCACAACCTTTACATACTATACAACAATGTATAGTGGTGATAATACAAATGTTGTTAGTCGCTTGGAAACTGTAACAAATGTTGTAACCGAAACGCTGAAACCCACAAAAGTTTTGAATGTAGAAGAAGCCACGCTGCCTGTAACTTACTTTACAACATTCACCTATTGGACGAAATTATCGAAAGATGGTGAGATTACTACGCTTAGTCGTGAAGAGACTGTATCCAATGTGGTGACACCAACTGGTGTTGTTGAGGCGGCCAATAGTGCCACAATAGTGCCAGCACAATTGGATGCCGCCAAAACGTTGAACTACGACTCTACAGCGGGTATTAAAGTGGATGCTTTTAATGCTGTTGTAAGACCTGTTGAGGACAAAAGCACAATCGAGCCAACTACTTACTATACTACCTACACTTATTATACAACATCATATGTAAACGACCAGACTATAATCGATTCACGTTTTGAGACGGTCACCAATGTTGTGCAGTCTTCATTGGACAATGTCGCCATTGTATCCGCTGAGTCAGTTTTGGTGGCACCTATATCAAAGGCTACAAGCTATTTACCCGACTCAAGTGGCTCCTCAGAAGGGGGACCAATTATACTCTCATATGATAAAAAAAATATCATTGATGCTGATGGCATAAGCACTTTATACTTCACAACACAAGTGATTGCCACAACGGCCGAAGGTGGTATTCCCACAGAAGTGACCAGCAGTAGTTCAAGCTTAAAAATAGATGAAGTGAAAAAGGCTTTACTACCAACTTCAATCAATTCCGTGCAGGTTAATGCTGAAGGCAGCATAGTGCGTCAGCACAAGATCGGGCTGGTGCGCCTAATTGAGGGCACAAAAGTTGCCAATCATACAACAACGCTCTATCAATCTAAAGTAATTGGTACACTAATTGATAATCGCTATGCACAGATTATCGAGAGCACTTCGAGTTTTCTATTTGAGAAAACTAAATTAGTACAGGAAGATAATGAGTTTAATATTGCAGCGACAGTGGTGCCTAAGATAGCAGCAGCCGTGGCTGAGACAGCTACTTTACAAGCTGCAATTAAGATTTCACCGAATGCAGTGCAGAGCAGCATTAATGATAATATAGAGGAGAATCATACCGATGAAAGTCCTGGGGATAATGAAGCGGAAGAAAATGAAGAAAGCGATGAGCGCAAAAATGATCTTCCCTTGCAATCAAAAAAACGCACATTTACACCGGTAATACGTCCATTTGCTTCGCGTAATCGGCCACAGTTTGCACCAAAAAAGAAAAATGGCGCACCAAGTAGCGCTACCATTATAACACGTAGCGATTTTACACCAACAATAACGGCGACACCAGCGCTCAAATCAAGCGGTGGACGTTTTAGCAGCTCTCGCCGTGGAGGTTTATCTTCGCAAAATAATGCCTCAAACTTCCCAACAACATCTAGGCGCTTTAGTCGCCCCAACAAAGGTGCGGCTAGCTCAAATCAACCGTTTGGTGTTGCTGGTGGCACACCAAATTTATCAACATCCTCGGGCTTTGGTGGTATACGCAATCGTCAATCGTCTTCTCGGATATCACCATCATTAAGCTCTAAACGCATTGGTGGTTCTTCAATACGTCCTTCAACTGCTGGCGGTTTTCGTTCTGGTTTCTCATCGGTATACGCTGGTAACTCACGTTTACGTTTAAAGCCAACGCTTGTTGCTAATGTGGGACAACAATCCGAGGCACCTTCAGAAAATAACAGCGAAGAAGAAGGCAACTCAACACAAGAAACCATTTCCAATGGTGATGGCGTTGCTGAAGAAGATGAGTCCACTACAGAAAATACACGACGCAATCAAAATCCTTTGTTACGCTTTAGGCGACCACCCGTAGGACGTCCAGCTGGCTTTACACCAGCTAATGGACAGCGACAAAATAATAGCAGCAGCAATAGTCCGATATCTACACGACGTAATCCTTTGGCAGCACGTGCAAAACTAACAACCATTGCAACGACCACAACTACAACAACAACAAGACCACGTCCACGTAGTTTTCAACGACCTGGTATCGCAAGCTTCCAAGGACGCACACGACCACAGAGTAGTCTGTTCCCACCACGTGGTTTGCTACAATCACAACAACAACAGTCTTCCGACTTGGAAGATGAGCGTGAAACAAAGAAAACCAAAGAAGATGAAGATTTCAATGATGGCGGTGGCGGCGGCGATACTGATGATGAGTCCGAATATGATGATGATGATGGAGATGGAGATGGTGAAGAAGAAAGCGAGGATGTTGCTAGTCGTCGTCGACGTTCCAATAACAAAGCAAACAAGTCTCCAAAGAGTAATAAGCCAACAGCAGTAAAAAATGCAAATGAAAATTTGCAAAACAAGAAACTTCCGCCGAGCAGCAACAGCAAACAACGCATCAAACGTGAAGCAGATACAACATACCAAACGCGCAGCAATTTTAGAAATCGGTTTCGTCGTCCAAAGCCAGCAACAGGCCGAGCCGAGGAACGCAACAATGAAGATGATAATGTGGAACCAGATGAGCCTCTAAGCACAACACAAGCTTCACGTCCACGTGTAGGCACACGCTTTAATTCACGCTATCAAAATCACAACTTACATGCACACGCTTCCACAACAACAACAACAGCATCTGCAACAAATCATCGCGCAATACGTCCAACAAGACCAACAAACGGACGCGCCCAATTTACATTGCGTGAAAAAGACATAACAACAACATCAACGCAAAAGGCACTGACGGCACGTCATGGTAATTTTCGTCGACCACAAACAGCGGCATCTTCAAGACGTTCCTCTACCCCAACGACGAGCAATAATCGCCGTTTAAAGAGCTATCAAAATAATGTTGCCACCGAAAGCACCTCACGCAATACAAATTCACGTGCACGTAATGGCAACGTTAACAGCGCGCAGCAGCGTGGTAGAGGCACACCGACACGTGGACGTAATCGTAACGATTATAATCAGGATGCAGCAGCGTTTGGCGCTTTCGATGGCACAATAACAGTAACGCACGTCACACCCGTAGAAGTGACCATACCGGTGATAAATGGTAAGCTGACAGAATATAAAAACGTTGTCACTGGGAAAACGAGCACTGAGGTCTTAGGTTCACAACAGTATAGCAGCTACTTCGGTAGCAATGGGCAAACAACATTAGCGTTAACACGCGAGGACACAACTGTTAACTTTGCTGGCGCCACGGAAATAACGCAGTATTTGCTTCATGGTTCAGCCACAACTACGATCACTTTTACACCAACAACCATACGTGGACGCAAGACTTCGTTCTCACACATTATACCATCTACAGCATATTCTGTGGAAAGCGTAGTCTCCACTGTACAACCACAAATATCAGCTAATGCGCCATTGGCCAATATACTGCTCTCACAGCTGTTACTCGGAAATATTGGACTACCTAATAATCCGCTGCTTGGCGCTCTCGGTGGTGTGACGCAACAGGGGCAATTAGCCGGCAATGGGCAGGCCAACCAATCACCCGCAACAGCTGTTACAGAATTTAGAACACACACATCTACATATGTCACAACGCTCGTTGAAGGCATGTCCACGGTGTTGCCCATCACTTTTCAGGGGAAGAAGATACTCACAACAATCTACGATACTACAGCGCAAACGATTACTGCCACTGAATTCATAACGGACACGATTGTAAGTACACCAACACAAACAGCGCAAGCACAAAATGCGCAAGTTAACAGTCTGCTGTTGCAACAGCTGCTGTTACAGCAACAATTGCAACAGACGCATACGGAGCAGCAGCAGCAATTCGGAACGCAAGCAGCAGAACCCAACGCGCCACTTTTGCTCTCAGATAATTTGCAAGAATTGGACACGAACAGCATACGATTGACGAATGATGACGCCGATGAAGCGCCGCTACTTGTAGAGGAAATACAAGCGCATAAGTCTAACGGCGGCCGAAAGAAAAATCGAAAAACGGGAAAAACGCACAAGCGAAATAAGCAGCAACAACAGCAAGTTGAGTCCAGTGCGCAATCCAGCGTGATAACACTTTATGTTTCGGGGCGACGTCCTGGTGATTTTAGCACCATTTTGTCAACGATTATTACCGGTTATGATTCCACATTGCAAAAACGACAAGCTGGCGTACAACAAACGGCAAGCATTGATACGCTAGAAGATTTTTATGCGCCCGATGGCAGTGAGTTAATAAGCGAGTATGTGCTACCTGAAGCAGCTGATGCGCTGGCCTCGTCCGTGCGCATACATGATATTCGGGTGGCGCAATTAGAACGGAATATGCTTGAATTAGCTGAGAACAGTAACGAACAATTGCAGATGACACAATCACTTGAGAGTATTGTCGGTGATGTGAGCCTATGGTATGCTAAGTCCACAGCACAATATGAACAACAAGTGCAGCTCAAAACTAAACTGAGTGATCAGGAACAGGAGCAGCAACAGCTGACAACAATAGCAACAATATCTGATTTGGTGGCAGCAAGTGAACCGGCATTAAAAAGTGAGCATTTTTTAGTCTAAATGACCTTACTGGGTTATCCCCGCTCAGGGCAAAGGTCAGCAAAAAATTTAATAATAACAGCAATTATCGTAATATGGACAGCAGCAGCAGGATTTTGGGGGATAACAGCGATAATTCCAAATTAGCTAAGATAACTAGCAACATTAATGTAAAAATAGAAGATACTGCTGCCAGCAATGAAACTTCGAATGAGAAGCAACATTTTTTAAACTCTAATTTAAGCCTTAAGATAAGTTACATACGTGAGAAACGTAAGGCCGTAGATTTAATTGATGAACAACAACAACATTCAATTGATAATTTAACGCTAACTACAACAAATGAAACGGCAACAACAAATGCTACCAAACGTAAAGTACGTAAATTTCTTATAAGACGCATACCTCATGAACAGCAACAAAACAACATCAACGATACGTCTAACACTGCCAATGAAGAAACCTTGCCAAAAAAAATACTCCCTCGCCGGCGTGTATTGATATTAAAACACAAGATAAGTCGAACGGTTCAACTGACAACAAGTCAAGATATAATGCCAACAACATTAAAGATGCATGAAGTCAGCAACAATATTGCGACAGCAATGACAATGCCAACCAAAATTAAAACTAACACAATTGTAATAACACCCACAAAACTACCACACGCTGTAGCCGCGCCCAGCATCAAACACAGCAGCAGCAACACCCACAGCAGCAGCAGCAACAATCACAGCAGCAGCAACAAAAGCTGCAAAGATCGACGTTCTCAACAAACGTCTTGTGTACGTCGCCGAAATCGCAAATCTAAATCAAAAAAAATACAAACACACGCTGCAATTGCTTCCTCTTCCTTTACCACCACAGCTACAATAGAAACCTACACCGATTTTCTAACGCACTACAAAACACTGGCATCAACATCGTTAGAGACAACACTGCGTCCACGCACCTACACCTATGTAATCGATCGTGTGCATGATGATCAACATGAGATACAGACATCAGTGCTGATACGTGATCATCTGGTAACACTGACGCACACTTTGACAGTTACGGAAACAACAACAAGCGCAATGCTAAGACTTGTGACAGCAATATACTAAAATTTAGTACTGTATGTACTAAATATTACTAAGAAACAACAGTTTGAAACAAATTAAATTGTGCGTATGCATACACATAAAGTCCACAATACTACACACATATAAAAACACATCCACTCACACACACACATAAACATCAAGTTTTAGAAATGCCGTACTGTGCCCAGATGACTCAGTCATTCGGTTTATGTAAAAAAAACTACTACAAAGCACTACTACTAACAGCAACAACAATACGCAGCCTTACCACCATTGGATATGCTGGAAAATGTCAATTATATATGTTAACGGTAAGTTCTTAAAAACTAACCGATAATATGGATTTCACATGAAGCCTAGCGTTAATAGTAGATACATTTAAGACGTGTATTCAGAGACCGTTCATAATCGTTAATTTAAAAAATTTCGTTAAAAAAATCACAATGAAGAAAAAGAAGAAATGTTATGAAAAAAAAGTTATGATTTTTAATTGTTTCACCCTTGTTTTTAAAATCAATGCAATTTCTTTATTTGTAATCGTTAATTTCAAAAATTGCTCTAAAAAAATCACAATGAAGGAAAAGGAGAAATGTTAAGAAAAAAAAAAAAATAAGAAAAGGGTATGAATTTAATTGTTTGACCTTTGTTTTTAAGATCAATGCAATTTCTTCATTTATAATCGTAAATTTCAAAAATTTAGCTAAAAAAAATCACAATGAAGGACAAGAAGAAATGTTAAGAAAAAAAAAAAATATGATTTCTAATTGTTTGACCTTTGTTTTTAAAGTCAATGCAATTTGTCATTTATAATCGTTAATTTCAAAAATTTAGCTAAAAAGATCACAATGAAGGAATAGAAGAAATGGCATGAAAAAAAATGGGTATGATTTTTAATTGTTTGACCTTTATTTTTAAAATCACAATTTCTTCATTTTGAAATTAAAATTTTTGCAAATAAAATTTCCTTTTTAACAAATGTAATTGAAATTTTTTTTTTCGGAAATTTTACATTGTAATTTTGGCATTTCATGTTTTTCGTTCAAAAACAATCATAATTTTGAATTATATTTTTCTTGCTGACGAAAATACAGTACTACACTTAAAGAAAAGAAAAACGATTTTCTTTAAACAGACGGCTTGTTAATTTATTTCCAGTTGATTTTTTTGTGTTTCAATATACGAAATATGCATATTTGCAAATTTTTTGGCGTATGTATTGAATGAATCCGTTTTTTTTATTAGCTTTTTCGAGTTTTGTTCGCGAATAGTCAATGTTTGAAAAACAGTAACAATTTTTAAATTTCATGAATTCTTTTAGTGTCAAAGGTACCTCAATTTCCCCTAATTCTTTTGTTCACGTTGTTAGTTTTTGCAGTTGCAACAAAATAACAATGTAACCATTACTTCATTCGCCATCGCTGCTTAAGAACATACTCTTCGACACTGTTTCATATTTTCGTGACATAAACAGTTTTTACAATCAAGATTTCATGAAAAAAACAAAAAAATTTTGTCAACTAATATAATGAACTTTTTCTCTTCATTCGCAATAGCGATGTGTGTGTGTGCGCATAAAACCAATATTCTGACGTAGCACTGTTTTTAATATACGATTATTAATCGAAAATATATTTTTTGTGAATAAACATTTTAATTTAGTTTTTTTATGATTTCCTATTTACAATAAAGTTTATATTTCCTCTTATTTCTTTATGTACTCTTCATTGGTTAAAAAATGAATTAACTAAGTAATTTTACTAGTATTATAAGCCTAATTAAAATTTTACATTTCCCTACCATTTTTTTATACTAGCGGTATTCACGATCTAGAGCAGTTGACGTGGCAGATGAGCAGAGTAGCAGATTCGCTCTTAAAAACAAATTACATGTTATTTGTTGTTGTTAAGGGAGAATCTGCTACTCTGCTCATCTGCCACGTCAACTGCTCTAGATCGTGAATAACAACAACAAATTACATGTAATTTGTTTTTAGGAGCGAATCTGCTACTCTGCTCATCTGCCACGTCAACTGCTCTGGATCGTGAATACCGCTATTGTACTATATGTAAAATAAGCAGTGCCGGCCCCTGACATCAAAGCATTGACAGCTAGACATAATTTTTTGTGAGAGAATCGTATAGGGAAAAGCGACTAAAAAACACAAAGTTTGTAAACAATAAATTTTTGCTGAGAGAATTGTATGGGAAAAGAGAGCGACAAAATTTATTGCATGCTTTCAATGTGTGTTGAAAAGCACTCGACGCAAGCATCGATGCATGCGATGCTTTTTATGTATTTCTGCCTTAATTTATTTATTTTCCAATTGTCAACAACAAAACAATGCTAGCGGTTCTTTGTGTTGTACAATGCTCAAAGCTTTATAAATTTCACTCAGAGCTTTTGAAATATCCCTCATTTTAAGCACAAGTATAAATTTGATTTTCTCTCTTTGGTCATTGACTGAAATCGTTTTATTGGTAATGGAAATTTTCCACTTTCACTGAACTTGAACCGGTGAATTTCGATATGAGAGCGTGGCACTATTCCGGGTATTTAAAAAAAAAAATTGTTACATCGATATCTTTCACTCTGCGTTTGCTGTGAGCGTTCAAAGTATCAATTTTAAAAAATTGCAGTAGAAACTAGTTTTTACATACAAATTCGTTTGAACAAGAATAGAAAATTTAATATACAATAGATACAGTGAACAACAAGACTTGATTTTCCACATGCTCTTTATTCTATCTACATCCTTGACAAATCTCTGAAACAAGGTACGTCCACCAAGTTTTAATTAAATATTCGGTGTCATATGACCTACCTTTATTCCTTCACAACACCTTTTGACACCCAACAGACAGGGAGTCCCAAAATCTAAACATTTAACGTTAAAGTTTTAGTTGGGAACCTTTAAAAATGGAATAAATGTGTATGTCGTATTTTAAACTTATTATTAAGCTTTTAACGAGTGTTTTAATTTAAGTCTCTAAAGTTAATTAATTTCTTAATTAAAATAACAAAATTTGTAAATATTGTATCTATCTATATATTGTAAAAACTAAAATAAAACATATATATTAATTTATATACTCAAAATGGCTGGACAATAATTATAAATTTGTATGTATGTACATCAGTGATGGCCCTCTCATATGCCAAGCTTTATGAATCATAAGTTATGATCAGAAGCAACGATAAGCATATGTTGTTGATTCTGTATACGTGCATGCTTTTTTACGCTCTTTAAGCGCTTGTTTTCGTTCTCATTTTTACGCTCTTTGAGCGCCATGCTCGAATAGAAATGAACGAAAGATCCCAGTAGGTATATAAGCTGGTCATCGCTGATCTACAATGTTATCTTTTAGTTATTTTGCTTATAGCTGCAAGTACCCATAATACTCTCATGAATTCATATGTAGGTGTTTTTCTGTATTTAATTGCAATTCAGCTGATCACAATAGGTCATTTTTTGATATGGTTTCAATATTATGCAACTCAGTTATCAGTTAGTTTGCAAGATATGTGGCTAAAAAGGGAATTCTTTAATTTACTCGAAAAGTGAGCCCTTAAACCAAAAAATGTAACGAATTGATTTCCTGCTCGGAAGACATTCATACCATATACATTAGGGTTGGTCATTTACCCTCCCGCGGTCACGAGCTATGATGATTCGTACCGCCGTGCAGTTGCTGATTTCTATGCGCTGGTTCGTTTGAAAAATGAATATGCAAGAGACCCTGTCGGAATCAAACGTGCAAAAACAAAACAAATGTGCGCAAATGAGTTACGCAATGCCAGTTGTGAAAATTTCAGGTCAAAGACAATATTTTTGCGAAAGGCAATTTTTTACGAATGTATTATTGACTTGTAAAAAATGTGTGCATCAGTGTTGTAAAAAAAACTCATATTCATGGAAAAATAAATTGTTTTAATTCTCGGAAAAGTACTTTTTTTTTGTATTGATATATTTTGAGTTTAATAATTTTTTGTGTAGCCATGCGATGCTTTCGCAGTTTATTTATTTATTTACATCAGTGATTCACGAATTTCTACTGGGAAATGTTTTCTTTACGTGGAAAAGACAAAACGCATTTATACCAGGGGTCGGCACGACATAACACAATTGTGCGCTCAAATATTACACGCATTCTTATACTCTTTCATTCAGTTGTCGAAAAACCATTGACAAAGCAATTTCATGCGCGGATGTAGTTATTATCGTCTGTTATGCACATAGAGAATTTTTTTACAGCTATGCCAAATGAACGAATTTACAACGAAAAGGCATTACGAATCATTTCAGAAAAGGCATTACGAATCATTTCAGATGCCTTTTCGTCGCCAATTCGTTATTTTCTTTTGACAACATATAACAAAAAATGCATAGCGCTCTAATTTTTAGAATCAAAATACCTTTTTTAATCTTTTTTTATTTTTCACTTTCTGCCTCAACATTCGTTTCGCAAACGATTTCTGCGAAAAATTTCTTGCGGTGCAGTCTCTCTCCTCTCACCAACACAATCACACTTTTAATTATGCCGACCCCTGATTTATACTCATGTTTTTTTTTCGTCGGAATTCCTACACACATACACATACTAGCGCGAAATTTTTGCTGTAAACGTCAGCGCGCTGTCGACTTTTGGGCACCTCAGTTGGCCTTCGCTACCATACATACATAATAAGTTTTGTTTATCTTAAATCATTTCAATATTTCCAATAAATTTTTTGAAAAAAAAAAATAGTTACTTTGAGAAAAATGCGATTTTTATTGAAAACTTCAACGTGACATAATTAGGGAAATTTCAATAACTTTCAGCATTCAGAAAAATACGTGTCAAAATTAAAAAAAAATTTTCTCGCACGACATCTAACAAAAGTATATATACCATACACGAAGAGAAAGACTTGCTCTCACGACATACATATGTTGCTGGCTAACGTGCCTGGAGTCAAAAAGTATATATTCACGAAAAGAAAGACTCGCTCTCACGCCATACACATGTTGCTGGCTAAAGGGTCTGGAGTTAAGGCAATTTCCATTTCGCAAACAGAATTCGTAATTTTACTCCTGAAAATGGAACAGAACGAAATTCTGTTTGCGAAATGGGAATTGCCTTAATTCCAGACCCGTTAGCCAGCTATATGTGTATGGCGTGAGAGCGAGTCTTTCTCTTCGTGTATATTTATATACTTTTTGACTACAGGCGCATTAGCCAGCAGCGTGTGTGCGTGCGAGCGAGTCTTCCTCTTCATGTATATATACTTTTTTGCTTCCACCTGCTACAACTGATACAGTGGAACCTCGATAATCCTTCTTACACTAAAATAACTATGAAATTCTGGTTGTGTTCTTAGAATTGAGGAGTTGTGCAGAATGTGTGTTCAGTACACCAATATTCGAAATTCACGCGGCATTTTGACCCACCCTATAGTTCTCAATTTTTACATAGGGGCTTTTCTCATTAATAGAATTTCGAATTTTTACTACACTTGCCTTGCTGTTCGAAAACATCTTTCATTTAGTTCTTGAGTTATTCACAGCTAAAAAAAAAAATATTAAATAGCTTAAGTTTTATTCATGTCTATATTAATATGCTACATTAATAATTATTAGATTTTAAATATAATAGAATACTGTGTATAAATCAATAACACAAAAATTTCCAAATTTTTAATGCAACAAACGTAAACACACTAAACAGCAACATTGAAATTAAGTCATATTGTAAAGTAATATGTGAATACCCCTTATGTTATTATAAACTAACTTTAGTTGACAAGAATTAATTTACAACTTTAATCTTACTGAATTTTATAGAATACTTATACACAGGAAAAAAATTTGAAACGCTATAAGTCCTTGATGTAAAATTGGAAAAAACACGCTAATAAAAATTTAAATTTAAAATAAAGACCAAATATTTTAAGAAATCTATGTGCTTTTATTTGTGTTTTCACTCAGCATTTTGGAGCCATAAAAATAGTGGTAAGAGTAAAAATTTTTTTGGGAAAAAAAAAGTTTTTTTTTTCGGCCAGAAATATTAAAAAATTAATTTCGAATTTGGTAAAATGCTCAATATTTTCGTGGACCAATCCCGGTCACTTGGTAGCCCTGATGCCTGCAGACGATCTTTTAGCTTTGGTATATGATAATAGAGATATCTAATTATTTTTAGTTACATATATCTTTAATTGACCTCTACGTATTTATTAGTAGTTTTTTTTCAAAAAATTCTGAAATTTATTTTCGTGCTTCTCCCAATATAGAATGATGTAATTGGTGAGTAGAAATATCTTTAGTGAGGGGTTATTTGAAAAATTAGGTGTGTATAATGAAACGCAAAACAAGAACCGCAAAGCATGAAACGCAAAACGCATTTTTAAATTGGGATCTTGAATAGCTACAGTAATTACATATCAAATTAAAGTACTCATCGAACAGAGTGTGTTGAAAATATCAGCTTTGAGATCGGTTAACCAAAAGCTGAGATATATCGTCGTATATACCCAATATTCAGTATTGGCAAAACGATTTTAAAGTTTAAAAAAAAAAATAAAAAATATAAATACTCAAAAAAATTGACTTGGATATTTCTTTGACTATAGCTACGCATTCAGAGATTTTTTTAAAACTAAAATCGTGTTAAGAAGATCTGGGCTTAGAGAGAGCGCGAAGAGAAGTGAAGCACTTTCCTAATTATTCATGTTTTTTTGAAAGAGTCATTTACATAGGTCAGCATATCTTCAAAGCAACAATGCAAGTATGTATATATGGTATGTATCAGAGAACTGCAAAAATCACATTTTTGTTGATTGTTGCATTCTCAAAAGTTTCCAATCTCAATCGATCACGACAACTCAAACCAAACCCTGAGTATAATCAGCTTTAGGGAAAAAGTGCTCATTTTGTGTATGCGTCAGTTGGCTGATTGAACAACTTCACTCCATTCTTGCATGAGCATACTTGGCTTATGCCAACTGATTTGATCGGTAAAAAAATCGAAATGATAGCAACAGCACCGTTTTTAAGCATAGGCTACATAGGCTGCAGCTAGGCTTACCAGATCCAAATTGTGTTTCACCTGGACATTTTTTAAAAAAAAACAAAAAAAATCGGGATTTATCTGGACACTTAAAAAAAAAAATCTTGATTTATCTGGACAAAAAAGAAAACTAAAGCTTAGTGTCAGAGGAACATATATATTTTATTTAGATAAAATAAACATAACAAAAACATAACAATTCAGTTAAAAAAATAAGTGCATTTTTAAATAAGTTACATTAAGTCCATAAATACTTATTATTAGACCGAACTGCTTTTATCAATTTATTACCACTTGGAGTTTCTAAAATGTTACCAAATGATTGACAGTTTTCGGTACAGTTTAATCTTATAATTAGTTCTGACTTTATCAGATCTGTCAGCATTCGATTTCTTTCTTTAGAGTATAAGCTGTTTAAAAGGCTAAAAACTTTTTCACAATAAGCGTTGGTTATTGGAATTGGAAAAATAAATGAGATCAATTTTCTTAAGATGTTCAATTCGTCATTTTTAAATTTGGAAAAAAACGATCCCCAAATTTTATCGTTGGGAATATTTTTTGGTAGATTTTCATACACACTACGTAAGCAACAATAATCTGTATATAATTCATCGTTGTTGATATAATTTTCTAAGCCTAAGACCCCTATTACTGTTTGTTTGTTTGTTCATCCCAGGAAATTAATTTATATTTAAGAAAAAGTAAGGATAATTTTTAATTGAAACGTCACTATATTCATACCGGGTTTCTAAATAGTTAAGACAACTTTTTAAGAATTCAATTCTGGTTGACAAAATTATTACGTAAAAATAAAAGAGAAAATAAAAGAGAAAGAGGGAGCATTTGTCAGTGCAGTAACCATGTTAGTTAAATCATGGTGTTGCACACTTATTTTCATTTAAAGGTACGTACTACGTAGCTGTTGGTTGCGTTCAGGAGGATAAAGACCTTATGACATCCTTATAAATCATCTTTTCTTGTTTGAAAAATGTCAACTTCTTGCGAGCAGTCCGTACCTTTTGGACGTGACGAATGTTAATTAAATTTTAGTGCCTATGGCAGATATTTTTGTATCTAGTCCTATTTTTCTTTTATTTCATTGTTCGAATTTTATCTGGACATATTTCTGATTGTCGGGACTCTGGACATGGGACTAAAAATCTGGACAATCCCGACGAATCCAGTCCATCTGGCAACCCTAGCTGCAGCCTAGGGGCCCGCGTCACAAGGGGGCCCGCGCCATAAGAAAACCTGTTCTAACATTTTAAATTTTGAGTTGCATAAAAAAGGCTGCATCGATATCTCAGGCGTGTACAAGCAACTTTAATGAATATCTTTTCATAATTGCATACGCTGCTAACCCTGGCATCGTTCTCTCTTTTGACTTGCTCCCATTCGCCACTTCTTATTAAACCAAACTTTTTGTAAGTGGTTTCAATTTAACGAATAAATATTTAATTAAAAAATGTTACTCGGATCTGGTTTCGGTGATATAGTCATCAGAAGTTGCGGATATAGCTTTTGTTAAAATCATATGTAGTATGTCATAAGAAAGATAATTTAGTTAGTCAAAACTTAGAAAAATCGTCATATCTCCAAAATTATTGGTTAAATTTTAAAGTTCTTTACACCATTATTGTAGGACAATAAGTTATCTTTCTTATGACAACCATATTTTTACATCCACGTAGGGGCCAACTTATAATAACTTTAACAAATGGTATATCCGCAAATTCCGATGGCTACATCTTTGAAACCTATCCGAGCGACACTTTATTTCATTTTTTTTTTTGCTTTTGACCCCCTACTACCACGAAAACAAAAATTGGGCAATAGATGTTAAAGTAGACCTGTTCCACAGAATTCTTTATCTTTTAAAATAGATAGAATGGAATCAAAAATTTTTCAATTCCAAATTTTGATTCCATTTGTAAAAAGAGTTTGACTCTAAAATTGTAGCTGTATTAGCAATTTTTTCTTTTTTGCAATTCTAATTTTTCTTAACAATTTTTCTTGATTTGTGATATAAAGAGTTTTAATGTTTTTTATGACGAAAATGTTCTACTCGTATAAGGTATGATACGCCTAATCCAAAACAAATATGAAATCATTTCTTTTAGAAGCAGGATCATATTTAATGGCGGGTATGGAAGTTTTATATATTTGACCAAAGTTCCTGTACTACACTTCAAAATATGGTCATAGATGTCACTGCAGAAAAAAAATTATTTATTTTTCGTCTATATTGCTGGGATGAACTATTGGATTTTAATAAAATTTTGATAGCACCAAACGAAAGAGTGTATTTGCTTAGGTATGCTTTTTTACTTTGGCATCCATTTTTTTCGAATTTAAGAAAAGTGGGACCACTTCAGCATTAATTTCTTTTTGGCGATTAATATTTCCTTAAACATTATTTAATCGAAATTACAGTCATTCAGCAAAGACCAATATTGTAAATTTTTACTTATTGATCAATGCTATTCAATAAACATGACAAAGATGTCATGTTT
Source organism: Meiosimyza platycephala (assembly GCA_963662105.1). Classification (NCBI taxonomy): domain Eukaryota; kingdom Metazoa; phylum Arthropoda; class Insecta; order Diptera; family Lauxaniidae; genus Meiosimyza; species Meiosimyza platycephala. Next base: position 6,081,304 of record OY759212.1, read on the forward strand.
CGGCTATTATCAATTGCCTCATCAGACCAGTTTTGGTTAATGTTGTACATGCACTCGAACCCCTGACCGTTCTTGCATTGCAATTGCATATTTTGCGACGGCCGCTCCGACACATGAGCTACTTAGGAACTGACCTTGAGATGTACAAAGTGCGTATATAACATTTATTATCTTTTGTTACTTTCTCGCTTGTTAATATTTCCGAAAACTTCAATCTGACCAATAAAATATATTTTCACTTATCATACATACTGAGGTTGATTGGGCTGTCTTGAATGACAGTTTCAGACATAACAGCCATTCTGAGTTTTTTTTTATATTTTTGACGGTTATCTTATTAAGAAGGAAAAAATTTAATTTTCTTAATTTTCTTACTCAAATTCCAAAAAATGAAAATTTTGCAGCTCTGATAGCAACCCTAGGAGCATTTGTTTTTAAATGAGATTTTCGAATTTTAAGAAATTTCTTTGCCTTAACTGTCTAAGTTTCCATTTCATCTTAAAAATAAGTCTTATGCTGTTTTGCATGAGTGTGATTTAATAAAAAGACGGGTTCGGTCGCTAAAATGGTACATCCTCGAATATGTCCAACAACGCTTCTACATAAAAGTTAGGGCGATTGGGCGGCCTTTGGCCGCGTCTAAGGACTTAAAACTCCCAAAAATCCGACAACGGCACCCAAAATTATTTGGCCTTATGTCCTCATTAAACCTTTTTTTTTTTATTTGCTAGGTATTTAATAAATTTCTCCAATGGGGGGACTGCACCATATGTTCAGCCTAGGGGCCCGCACACACCTAGAGACGGCGCTGGATCGCAATCAAAGCACCCACAAATTGCATGAATAGAACCCGAATATAACAACAATCAAATGGGTATGAATATGAGTGTATGCTAATTTTCTTGTATACGTATATAACAAGAGAGAAAGAGAAAGTATTATTGCTTTCCTAACCCCTGCAATAAGGTATACGCGTTGATTCATTTTCTTTTCAATTTTTGTATGCTTTGGTTGCAATCACTTTGTTTTTTGTTACCGATCAAATCAATCAGCAAAAAACAAATATGTTCAATTGTGAGTGATGCGAACGTGTTCAGCTGACTGGTGCACATCCTACATTAGTGTTGGCCATTTACCCTCCCGCGGTCACATTGCCCGTTGCGGGCCATCATTCCGCCCGCCGAGCAGTTGCTGATTTCTATGCGCTGATTCGAAATGCGAGAAACCCAGTCGGAATCATACGTGCAAAAACAAAACAAATGCAAACAAAACATTATTTATGCGAAAGACAATTTTTTAAGCGTGTATTATTGAAATAATATTTAATTGTTGTAAAAAAATTCAATTTCATGGAAAAATAGTCACCGATATTGCGTCACAAAATATTGAACCAGATATTGAAAGTCTTATTTTAAGTAAACTCTGTTAATATGTTTGTATAACATACATATGTATACATAATATGTATAAGATTTATGAAATGTTTTCTTTTTATTGTTAAATAAAAATACAATTATTTTATATGCCAACATTTATCATTATTTATTAACATCAGTGATGCACGAATTTCCACTGGGTCATTTTTTCTATACGCGGAAAAGACAAAACACATTTATTTTCATTTTTTTTTCGCTGGAATTTCTTCACACATTTGTACACATACTAGCGCGAAATGTTTGTTGTAAACGTCAGCGCGCTGTCGATTTTTGGGCACCGCAGCTGGCCATCCCTATCCTACACCATCCAAAGTGAAAGGTTCGAGCACGACTGCTGATTTTACTCACAATGCTCACAAGCAACCACAGGTTTGATTGACTAAAAATCATCAGGGAACGCAAGTGTTTGAGCAAGTTTGATCGGTTGAGCCTAACATCTTACTTTATTGGGTGTTGATTTATATATGAGCATTTATCAATCACCCATTGCAGTTCTCTGGTATGTATGTATGTTAGCACAGGAGGTAGCGTATTGTATTTCAGATGGCGATTTCCCCCGCTTAATTTTGTTTTTAATTAATAGTTTTGATATGGCTAATAATCGAAACAAGCGTCAGTCGCCAGACTAGTGGTCACGGTTCGCTTGAACCAAGATCAAGATCGATAAAATTGTCAACCAAATCTGACAATGCACAATTATTATACAGTGTTTAATCCGCGAAATCGGATCTGCTCATTTACTCGTTTTATGGCCATTTTAAGGTTTTACTTTGGCCGACATGGTTCGTTTCAAGCAAGATCAAAATCGGTAAAAATTGTCAACCAAGCCATTTAAAGGTAAACGCTTTTTCCGATAATATTGATAAAAATGCGTTCTAGGAAAAATTGTAAATAAGTCATTAAAACTTTAAATTTTTTTATTTCATTATTTTTTTTTTGGTGGACTTTTAAAACCCATAAAACAAAAATATATAAAAATTATTTTTTATTAGTTTTCAGGCCCAAAAGAAATCTTAAAATGTTTTTTTCATGATAAACGGTGATTAACACAACAAATATAAAAGTTTTTTTATTTATTGTTTTTTGGTGAGGTTTGTAGTCGAAAATACCTCAAAAATCCAAAAAACAAAATTATGATTTAAAATATTTTTTAATAGTTTTAAGGCCCAAAAGAATTGTTTTTTTTAAATTTTCAATTCTTTTCCATAGAAAATGATGAATAACATAACATATTTAAAAATTTTGTTATTTTTTTCAAAAATACTTTTTAAACCCACAAAAGATAATAAAAAAAATTTTCTTTCGAAATTTTCCTAATTTTTGGTGTTTTTTGTAGGGGGACCGCCAAAATGGTGGCAGATAGAGGGTAGGTATCTTCGGAAAAATCATTAGAAAAGAAAATATAATAGGACCTGGTGATACATATGAACCCTCTACGGGTCACTTCGGGGGAGCTATGAACTATTTTTCGAAATTTTTTGTGTTTTTGTAGGGGGACCCCCGAAATGGTGGCAGATAGGAGGTAGGTATGTCGAGAGAAAAGTTTGGGAGTGTAAAAATAATAGAAAATGATCTAACATTTACCCCTCTAGAGGCATCTGTGAAGAGGGGGAGTCAATTTCATAATTTCACAAGAATGTCATTTTTGCAGGGGAGCCCCCTAAGGGGTGGTAATAGGGGGTAAGTATCTTGGGGAAGAATGTTGGAAGAGAAAAAATAATAGGACCTTGTCATACCTTTGATCCCTCTACGAGGTAGCTTCGGGGAGATATTATTGATTTTCGATAGATTAAGGACCATTTTCCAGTTTTCAAAACTGTCGCGGGTCATCAAATGTTTTCTGAAATGGTCCAAATTTTACGTGGTTCTTATTGGCACCAATACAAAACTTTTAGTGCCCGGGGAGCGACGATCGGAGCAACTTTAATTTTTCCCATGTGTGTCTGAACCACCCTAATGATCACTCAGCAGACGATCTGCCCCCCATTGTAAGAATAGCTGATTATGTTTTTTATCATTCTAGTTATATAACGAACTAAATGTATAAAATTCATTGAATTTGAAATGACCTTAGAAATTTTTTTTTTGCATGCGTTTATGTAACTGACGTATAATCCCCCATTATACACGCAGCTGACTATTATTTTTATTATTATGATCATCTAAGCCTTAATTGTGCAAATTTTCAAATGAATTGAAATGGATTTTGGACATTCTTTTTTTTACATGATGCGCATTTTCTCACAACCAGCTCCACCACTAGTCTGGCGACTGAGGCTTGTTTCGATTATTAGCCATATCAAAACTATTAATTAAAAACAAAATTAAGCGGGAGGAAATCGCCACCTGAAATGCAACGCTACCTCCCGTACATGCATAGCATTTTAGGTAGTGATCATAGATCATAGACCTTATTGTACATAGATTTTGAACATGACAGCAATCTGCAAACTTCTTGATTATACATATTTGCTTATTTTTAATTTTTCTTTGTGTAAAATGGAAACCCCTTTGTATGCATATGTATAATGATTTAAACAAATAAAACACTCATACTTTAACCTATGCCTATCTATCAATGGCTTTTACCATATTTCTCTAAAATTTTATTAAATCTCTTAAATTTAAAAATAAACAAACTAACCACATCATTGAAACTACATAATTTATAATAGGAATTAACAACTCTGGTAGACAAAGAAAGTAACAGGATTTTAAGAAGTTTAAGGCCCGCTGAATCGGAAATTGTCCACATCAAAAACCTCAATTCAGGCCAACTGCATATATGTATTTACTTTCAGAGAAACAAAATTCCCGAATATTTTTGTAGTTGCTCGGTACCCTGAAAAGGACCGTTTGACTTATTTTCGGGAAAGTTTTTTTGCCCCATACTCGGAATTTTTTTTCTTTCAATCGAAAGAGAATGCTTGAAAAATAATTTTTGGACATCACTAAGTGTGGCTCCGGGCCTTGGAAAGGACCGTTTTCGACCCATTTTCGGAATTTTTTTTTTTTGCTGCAATCGATGAGGAAAGATCGAAAATTAGTTTTGAACATCATTTGGAGTTTCCCCGGTCCCTGGAAAGAACCGTTTTCGACCTTTTCGGTCCTTTTCAAGGTCCGGAGCCACACTAACTGATGACGAAAATCTTTTTTCGACCTCTTCCCATCAATTGCAGACAAACAAAATTTTCAAAAATGGGTCAAAAACGGTCCGGGAATACTCCAAGTGATGTTCAAAATTCATTTTCGACCATGAATGGCAAAAATGATGAGTGGCTCACTGCTGTTCTCGGGTACATACAAATGTGGATAAAAAGGTTGGTGAGCGAACACGACTTGATGTATGAAGTAAATTATGTTTCGTTACAATAAAATAGAAATTGTTGCAAAGTTCGAAAAATTTTGAAAAGTCAAAAACCTGTAGAAAACGTTGAAATATATGAAAGAAATGCAATGGGCATTAAAAAGAGCATTAAAAATATTGTTATATGTTGAATACATCGAAAAATTTTGAAAATATCATATAAACTTGAAAAAGCTTAAAAACCTTGAATTTTGTTGATGAAGTCAAAAAATGTTGAAGAAATCAAAAAATGTTGAAGAAGTCATAAAATGTTGAAGAAATCAAAAAAACTTGGAAAATCGAAAAATATTTGAGAGGTGAAATATGTTGAAATATAGAATCTCGTTTATCAGGATATTGATACGGATCCGGATCGGTATAAGATTGGCTATCTCTAAGATATATGCATAAAGTATTTCGAAAAAAAATGTTTGTCATGTTTGTCCTCAAACAACTCCCAAACAGAAACTAAAGCTAAGGCAAAAAACAAAAAGGGCAAATTCCTTTTCAGCGGGGTGAAAAGCGTCCTTGAACAGGTCTGTAGAATTCTGTTACTTATGTATTTCCCTCTTTTTGTTATTGTGGCTAGTGTAATTTATATATATCAATCTTCTTTTAAAAATGCTCAATAAGCCTGTAATAAAATATATTGAATAATACTGTAAAAGAAATAAACGACAATGTCCATTATTTTTGAAATTTTTTATGCTAAAAGTTCCGTGTTTATGTTTTCCTTGTACGAAAAAAAAGTGTTTACCATAAAAACTTTCTTTTCTTTGACACAATCATATATTTAATTGCTCTACATCAAATATAATTTGTTATATTCAAAATAAATGGTTTCTCAGTGGAGTATAGCATCCAACGGAAGGCTTAAGGCAAAAATACATAAAAAGCATGCACGCATCGAACTTTCAACTAAGTATTTTTAAATTCTAAACACAATTGGAACGACTTGCGATAGCGCGAGAAAACAAAACGATTCAATAGAGCTTTTTTGAGCTTCCTTTGGCGCCTCTTCCTCTAACATACAGAAAAAATCATGTTTTCTCGTCTTGTTTTTTCTCGCTATCGCATCTCGTTTCAATTGTACTTAAAACTTAATATTAAAAGCTGTGAACATTGAGAGAACTGGTTTTGTTATTGAATTTGAAAAAAAAGAAAATACACAGCTCAACTGCTAGGCAAGAGAGAAAGCTCGCATATGAGCTGACCATCACTGATATAGACGAAAATATTTGGAATATTGGCAATTCTACGAGTCACGCGAGTAATCATTCAATTATGTATATAATGAAAGAAAATTGAAATAACTCACCGTTGCTGCAGTATCACTATATAAATAATTTGGTAACAGTAATTAGAAATACTTTGGTTTTCCATTTTAAAAGAAAACAATAAGCAAACTTAAAACTTTAGAAGAAACTGATGCCGAAACGCTGGTATACTGATGAGTTATATTGACATATAGAAAACATTTTTTGCTGAGAGAATCGTATGGGAAATGAGAGGGACAAAATTTAATGAAACGAAGAGAAAAGCTCGCTCTCACGCGCTATACACATGTTGCTGGCTAATCTGGAATTAAGGCAATACCCATTTCGCAAACAAAATCGTAATTTTACTCCTGAAAATGGAATTGAACGAAATTCTGTTTGAGGATTGCCTTAATTCCAGACACATTAGCCAGCAACATGTGTATTACGTGAGTGCGAGTGTTTCTCTTCGTGTATACATACTTTTTGGAAAGCACGCAGCAACATGTGTATGGCGTGAGAGCGAGTTTTTTTGTCTTCGTATACATATGTATACATATATACTTTTCATGCTTTCTATGTGTGAGAAAAGAGAGTGACAAACACAAAATTTGTAAACAATAAATTTTTGCTGAGAGAATCGTATGAGAAAAGAGAGTGACAACATTTATTGCATGCTTTCTATGTGTGCTGAAAAGCACTCAATGCAGGCATCGATGCTTTTTATGTATTTCTGCCTTTAAAGTTTTTTGTATTATGTGAAATTTTCGTCATATAAGAAAAACATATGTATTAATACGAAACTTTAAGTTTAACGAAACTTTTGATATACCGGACAGTCCAATGTACATGTATAGGTTGCTTAAATAAAATCAAGCAACATTAAAACATTTTAAAGACACATTACCAAGAAAATAATCACAATACATATTAAACAAACAAAATGCAGTTTTGTCATCATCATCGTCATCATCACCATCGTCACCACCTATATTACGCAAGTTGTCATCACAGAACGCTTCGCAAAGGAATCATCGCACCATTGCCATTTCAACAGTAAGAATAGAAACACAATTTGAGGGTAGCATTTTTGAATCTGGCTTACTGACGCCAATATCGATTGCAATTTCAAGTGCAGCGCCACTATCATCATCATCATCATCAATGATAACAACGCATATCATTGATTATGGTTTATCAAATGACGCGAATGAATATGATGACTTTCAAATTGATTATCTTGAAAACCACAAGGACTATACGGATGACAAGAATAAAGCAGAAGTGGCGCGTTACAATCTCGCCACTCGTATTATGTCGAATGGTGTTGAAGTTATTATCGCTGGTGATAAGAGTAAGACTGTTGAACAGAATAACAACATAATGCTTGATAATACGAATAATATTATTCCGAATACCCAAAAGTCAAATATATTGCGTATATTGCAAAGTCAGCAGTCGCAGAAACCAATGACTTTAGCGCCAAGCACACTACAGGATCAAATGATTCTCGTTGAGCCATCCAACCTGCAGGTGAGTTCTTTACTTTTTAAATTGTACGCACAGGGTTTTTTATTTCGTTTATTTAAAAAAAAAAAAGCAGCTTGAAGATTTGCGTAATTGGCCAACAAAATGTTCCCAGAGAGGGATCGTTAATGGGCATGTCCGAACTTCACTTTTGAACAAACATTTTTTTCTTAAATTGATTAAAATTCGGCTTATTACTATCGATTGATGTTATGTAGTATATAAAGAATTTCTTGCAAAAACCCGGGAAGTTTTATATGGTGTTCCTTTTCATTTCATATATTTTGTTCGAATTCTTTCTATACATCAAACTTAGCAGATTAAAAGATATTTACTCTATACATTATATGTACATATATGTATATTAGGGTGTTTATTTTCAAAGTTTTGGAGATGGATTTTTTTTTTGCCTATATTTTAGCTTGAGTAATAAAAATAGTTGTCTCAATATTTGAGAATATTTGAGCTTTCTATCACAAACCTGTAATCGGCGCGGACAGAGTTTATGTCCGATTTCGTTGAAATTTTACGAAAAAAGCGACTTGCTAAAACGTAGAAAAACTCTGCCTTAGGTGCGAATAAATAGGGTTTTAGGTATTTTATTTGTATGGGAAATGCCACCCACTATTGTCAAACTAAATCCTCATTGTTCATGTAGTTGAAAATGCGGACAAAATACACCCAAAGGGGAGTTTTTTAAAAAAAAAAAAAAAAAAATTGTGGGCATTTTAGCCTATGCTTTAGCATTGGATCCGAAGGGAGTACTCCCAAAATTTCAGCCTTCTAGATCATACCTGTGAACGGCGCAATCAGTTTGTTTCTAATTACAATTCATATGGAAACGCAAAACAAAACTGTCTTTGGTTTTTCTGCTTTTTCGTTTTTCCATATGAATCGTAATAGGAAACAAACTGATTGCGCCGTTCACAGGTATGATCTAGAAAGCTGAAATTTTGGGAGTGTTCCCTTCGGATCCAATGCTAAAACGTAGGTTTAAATGTCCGCAAATTAAAAAAAAAACTGTCCTTTGGGTGTATTTTGTCGGCATTTTCAGCTACATGAAAAATGTGGATATAGTTTGACAACAGTGGGTGGCATCTCCCATACTATAAAATACCTAAAACCCTATATCTTCGCACCTAAGGCAGACCTTTTCTACGTTTTAGCAAGTCGCTTTTTTCGTAAAATTTCAACGAAATCGGACATAAACTCTGTCCGCGCCGATTACAGGTTTGTGATAGAAAGCTCAAATATTGAGACAACTGTTTTCATTCCTCAAGCTAAAATATAGGCAAAAAAAAAAATAAAATCCATCTCCAAAACTTTGAAAATAAACACCTTAATGTATATATATTTATTTAATAGGAAAACTATGCTATTCCCATTGACACAAATCAATTTATAACGAAAACATGCCTCACGACATACACATACCGCACAACGTACTTGCAAAATGGTCAAACAACAGTTGAAAGCCGTGAGAAAATCATCTCCAATATTGCTACGGAGGAGCGCAATTACCTGAAGCTAAGTCCTACACTTTCCTTAGGTGTAACATTGTCACGTGTAAGTGGAAAAATTTAATTATTTATTTTATTTATTAAATAGCAGAAAATCGGTATAAGCATATACAGCCATGGACATATAAATAGCACATTTTTGTTAAAAGTTATTTCTTATACAGTAATCTCCGCTTATATGAACGCCGTTTATAAGCATTTCTCGCTTATATGCATCAAAACTTGTGCAATTTCATTTCTCCATTTAGATTTGTTAACACTTTTCTCCTTTATATGCACACGCTTATATGCATTTCTCGGATATAAGCCCCAAAAATCTCCAATTCTTTCCTCCATTCACGCTTATATGCACGAAAGGGAAAAAATTTTAGTTTTTTTTTTTCAAGTCAAAAAAATATTGATAGCAAACAATCGTGTCATTCCTATTGTAATGTCAAATGTGCTTGACAGTAGCTTGCCATGCTGGGAAGAGTTAAATGAAAATGCAAATGTTGCCCATATTTTGCAATCGGATGATAAAACAGAGGATAATGAAGAAACAGACATTGCAGGTTAAATAGATCCAATTCCTTCATTGAGTGCAGCTTTGGCCTCATTGGACACGCTTCGAAAGTTCCTTTTGCCAATAAATAAGTTTATTGACGAACTTGCTCACATTGAAGAACATATTTTTAAGAGCTGCAGTCATATTCAATCCAAGATTACTTGTTTTTTAAAAAAGAATAATTTTGTATGTATTATATTTATTTTTTTGATTTGCTTTTTATTTTTTTACTGGAATACATATTCATAAAATATCAAATGTTTATTTTCACAGCTTTTTGCCTTTAAAAATATTTTTGTAGGGTTCTAGTTACATAGTTGGCTTTAGGTAACAGCTTGAATGAAACTACGATTCTATGTAAGCATATTTGGTTGATATAGCCGAATTTTTATATATGCACTTTTCATGTATATAAACGAGTTTTTCTAAATGCATTTCACGCTTATATGCACCAAAAATCAATCATTTTCAGAAATGCTTATAAGCGGGGATTACTGTATTATATTATCGTAAATATTATTAACAAACAACAAGTGTTTCATTTTTGCAAAGATTTACTGATCATATTAAATAATATCAGCTTTAATTCATTCATAAAAAAAATTGATCAAAATGTATAAAAACCGATGGAATGAGCTGGACACATAGATGTCACAATTTGGAAAAATGAGAAGATATCGTGTTAAAAAGGCATTTTTTGATTTTCTGTTATGGAGTGTTTGGGGTCATTATCTAGTAGAAACGTCAATTTAATTGGCATGGAATGAAGTGCATATGGATCCATATGGATTTTTAATACATTTGGGGCATTTCAGGCGAAGCGGGCAATGAAAATAAAGCGAGGTCGTGAAATTTGTTTATATTTCTGTTAGCTATACATCTAGTAGGCATGAATGTGTACACACAATTGTTTTTCCTTTGAGGCTTAATTACCGAGTTAAGCGCTTCTGAAGAATTGGGGAAGTTTAAGGACTGTCATTTTTGAACGCTGTTATTGGAATCAAGAAAATTTATAATTATGTATAAAAAATATTGCTTCTACTAGTAAAAAGGGTGCTCTTTTTAATTTTTTAGTCAAATTGAATTTTAAGTTTTTTTATGTATAGAAAACCGGAAGAAAAAATTTCAAATCAAATTTTCAGTATTTTCAACATATTTTTTAAATATTTTACTTAAAAAAAGCCTAAAGTATATAAATGTTTCATAAAAAAAACTTTTAACGTGATCGTAATTAGTTAAGAAGATATATAATAGAGCACTGCAATGGTACGCATTTTAGCATATCCGAAAACATTCGTGCGTCACATGCACACACGACGTAAGTTCGTCGTAGCAAACGAAGAATGAAACAACCGTACCGGTCTCTTTGCAGTACGAACAAATACGAAACAAAAACAGCTACAGTACACTGATTCATTTGTATACGTAAGCAGCTAGTAAAACGGAATAAAAGTAGTCGGTCACTTTTTACCTGCACCGAATATACGAATAATGTTCGGTATAAATAGAATAGAAGAAATTGAGCATTTAGCACGTTCAATCATGGATGTGGAAAATAGGAATTAAACTTTTTATGTTTTTTCAAATTTATTGTTCAACTTTATGTTTATAAACAATGTAAAAATAGAAAAAAACAAAAAAAAAAATTCCAAAATTCTAATAGATGTTTAACACAATGCGCTAAAAGTGTTTTTATTCGACAATTTGCATCAACACACTGATAATTGCAAAGAAGAATAATAAAAAACAATTACGGTATTATCGACATAATCGGTGTAGCTGCTATGTCTTCAATTACTTTATCAAGTTCTCGGTCACCGAATAAGAACAATGCGGTCTTAATGATGACAGAATATCGAGAAGCAGTGCATGCCAAGCGAAACGACTACGATACCATAATCGGTCTGATAAACTTTGCTTCTCTGTGTTCTTCGTTTTGTTGTTTACATTCTTCGTTCACGAAGTACTCGTACCGCAAGTGCAGCGGTACAATCAACAAAGAGAATACATTCATGCAGGGCTTTAATATATAAATTAAAGTACTTCAGAAAGTGCCAGGTCCCATACAAAGTGCGGTACGTATGCACTTCAATTCATATATCTCGTAAACTAATGTAGATCACATTAAAAAAATTTTAGCGTATTATCGGTATATTTTATGCTTTATTTTAAAGTTAAAATAAAAAAAAATAAAATATGTCGAAATTAATTAAATTCTGAGATGAAATGTTCACTTCCGGTTTTCTACATGAAAAAAAATTAAATTTCAAATCCGATTTCATAATTGAAAAGACCAGAAAATTTTCTATAGAAGCCACGATGTTGAATATTTTATTAAAAATTTATTAAGTTAGAAAAACTGCTTCCGAAAAATCCATTCTTCCTATTACGTCAATTTTTGGAAGTCCACAACTTGACAACTAAGCCTTATATAAAAAAAAATTAAGTGTTTACACGTTCTAGAAGTACAACTAAGCCGAATAAGTATGAACAAATTTCAAAATTTAATTTTTTTTGCAATGTCCGCTTCGCTTGAAATGCCCCATTTGTCCAAATACTGAAACTTGTCCATTTTGTGATTGATTTTTAAAAGCGGGAAAATAACATACAAGTCATACAATTAGACTTCAATAAAAAATTCATATTTCCCATAGTTTTTCAGATATTCCGTTTCAAAAAATATTCGAATCAAATTTGATGAAACATTTTAATTTTTTATTCATAAATTTTATGAATTCAACTTTAGATAAGCGCTAAGCAATATATAAAAATCAAAAGTAACGTAGAACTAAACACCAAAGAGTGTACAGTTATTTATAGAATGACCGATATACACATGGTCAGCTAACATCGAAAAAGACGTATAATAAAAAAAAATAAGCATGCAATAACCTTCTTTAATACAAATACGTTGTTTTAAAAAAAAAAATTATTAAAATCGGTTTGGTATATTTTGCGCCAAAACGTTACAAACCATTTTCATGTGAGCAAAAATATTTATTATAATTTTATCAAAAATATGTTTAAAAATTAACCAAATCAATTGACAGTAGAAAACTGCGTTTTCGATACTTATCATCAGTGGTGCCCACTACCACAAGCAAAATTAAAAAAACATAATATGCCATACATACATATGCCAAACATAATATGACACAAATATGTTGTTTTAAAAAAAAAAATTTAAATCGGTTCAGAATATTTTGCGCCAAAGCGTTACAAACCATTTCCATATAAATATAATAATTTTATCAAAAATATGTTGAAAAATTAATCAAATCAATTGGCAGTGGAAAACTGTGATTTCGATACTTATGATCAATGGTGCCCACTACCACTGTGTTTTCGATACTTACATATCATCAGTGGTGCCCACTACCACAAGCAAAAATTAAAAAAATTAGTATGCCATAACATTCTTCAGCACAAATACGTTTTTAAAAAAAAATTATTAAAATCGGTTCAGAATATTTTGCGCCAAAACGTTACAAAGCAAAACTCGATTTTGAATTTTTTTTTTGTTACGTCATTTTTGATGTTAGGTAACGATACATGTATGTATGTATGTAGTTTTTTTTAACCATTTTAAAATAAGCAATTATTCAATCTGCTGCAAGATATAATCGTTGTATTTTTCTTTTACTATTAGACACCAGAATTTGCTGTTGGTGTATTTCTCACTACCTACACTTATTACAATACGATTTTTGATGGCGAATTACCAATTGTTATGACATCAAAGCATACACTTTCAAATACAATAACTGGCCCAAATGATTATATCTCATTTATACAACCTTCTGAAACTGCAGTTCCAGTACAGGAAACAAATACCTACTACAAGAAGATAACATTTACGAAAACATGGCGCGACACCGATTCCGCTGACCAAATAGTCAGTACTGCCAATATATTAACACAAATTGTAGTCACAGAATCGTTACCATCACGTAGTACATCTGTAATGACATCATATTTTGCATATGATGCTTTTGATACAACACAGGAATATCCTTATCCCCAGAATGAAGTGAAATCTGAGCCACTTTTATCACTGTCGTTATATGATACAACAGCTGTGGCACAAGAAGTGACATCTTTTTTATCGACTCCGCCGCATTCAATAAGTAAAAATATAGCCACTCTTCCGCAGCAGCTATTTGCCTCTAAGTCTGATAATGACTTGCACATTTATGCTACAAAAACATTTCTCACAACATTTACATACTTTACAACAACACTTTTGAAAAATCCCGCCGCCTCCGGAAATCTGGAGCCTTCGACAATTGTAAATTATCATACACGCGTTATAGAAAATGTTATAGCTGAAACAATACCCAGCAGTTTATTGGGTCCCAATTTGCTTTCACGTTTCTATGTTGAGCTAAAGAAGAGCAAAAATCAACGTAAGGTCATTGTCACACAGGCCACACTCAATGGTGGGCAAACATTGGAAATAACAGCCATGAATGTACCAAAGCCTGAAAATAAAGCCACTGCAGCAATTTCTGCGGCGTCACATATTGCGTTAGTCAAACAGCAGCAGTCAGTAGCTAAGACGACTAAGGCGCCATTAAGCGTTACCAAAGCACATAAAGTTAGCACCAATTTGAAGTTAGCCACTACCTCCGCAGCGCCAGCAGCAACAAATCATGGCATTTCAACTAATGAAATTGCGGCAGCAACTGATGATGAAGACACTGCTGTTGCAAGCTCAGAGCAAGTGGCAAATTACGTAAGCAGCAGCACTGCTAAACGACCGTCTAGACCTCTCAACGATGCAAAGCCAATTACTTCATCAGCAGTTTTTAACAACAATGAGCATACGAAAATCCAGCAGCCGCCAGCAGTAAAGCCGCCAAATAGCTCCAAACTTCCTGGCGGTACAGTTAACAATATTATTGGTTCATTTAATTTACAACGACTTACGGCCTTACGTCCTGTTTTTAATGCAGTGGCTGGATTGCTAAATAGCAACTTTGGCATTAGTAGTGCCACAGCTGACAATCTGAAATATGCCAACGCAAAATATCCTGCTGCTTCACATACGCCGCAACAAGTAGAGCAGAAAAATGCACATAAAAATATTTCGGCTAGCAACAATTACGATGCACCTAGTTACTCTACCAACGCTGATCGTCCTATTTATATTCCCGTACAAAATTTAGTTGCTGTAACTGCTGCAAGCAACTTTCCAAATGCAACATTAGCATATCATGATGACATGTCACTTAATCCGTCACTTAACCCGTTACTTAACCCGTCACCGCAATCATTACACATACAACCACCTGCTGCTGATATTATGCTCAGCAATGAAAATTGGCTACAAGAGGCTGCTAGTAAATTGATACAGCCGCCCGCAAGCCGCAACAATGCTGCCGTTGCAAAAAATCATAATTCCGCAAGCGCTTTTCATCAAACCCCGCTGCTAAATGCTGGTATACCAATAAGTCCTGGTGAAGTTATAACCACAAATTCTGATGTAATAATTGGACGTCCAAATGGCATACAACATCCACGTGTGCCACTCAATAGCAAATCTGTAGAAATTTCGCACGAAATGGGGAATCATCAGCTTCCGAGCGATAGTAATGTTGCTGCCACAAGTCATGCTATAAGTCTCCAGCCGGCAGTTCCACCACCATATATAACATTTTATCAACATTTCATACAACATCCACATTCACATCCACATACTTCAGCATACAAAGAAGCAGCTGCTTTCAAGGACAAGATGCAGCAGACAAGCATACCAATAAGAGAACAATTTAACGAAAGCATACTAAGACCACCACCATACTACCACACTAGTGAGCAGCAAATGCCCCCAACAGGAATACAGGAATCAAACGCCCCCAGCAGGAAAACATATGCAGCACCAGCGCCTTCGTATATACAATTACCACCACCATTGCCACCGGCGCAAATGCATGGCCAAAAGTTCAATCAACAACAAAAGCGTCTACAACAACAGCACTTATCCTACATACCACAAGGATATACCGAATCAAAATATTTTTCACGTCTTCCCGCTGAATTGCATAAGATCTTTAATTTTAATAAGGAATTGCAAAATAATGAAATATTGGAAATTAAAAGAATACCCGAAGTTTTCAGCACTGATTTACCGCCAGAAACTGCGTACACAACCACATACTGGACAACACAAAGACCATTAGTAGACACAAACAAATACACTGCTGGCGATGTTGTTCATTCTTCTAATACGAACTTATTGGCGCATGTACAGCCCACACGCTTAACGAACGTCATCATACCGCCACATGATAATGCAGCAACGGCTTTAGTTGTGGCAGCTACCACAGGTGTGCTTTACCATCAAAATGAAGCGCAATATTATGCTGCTTCAAATACTGGAACAGGAGGCGCAACAACTTCAACACCAATCGTCCAGCAATCGTCTAACTCACAGCCAACTATAAATCATCAAAAGATCAATTTTGATACGCATGTTTTTAGTCACAACGTTAACATTAATGTACCACCGCTGACATTCAAAAAGGATGCCGATGCCGAGTTTCCACCAAGCTCTGCACCAGTGCTTGGACAAATAGCTACAAACCAATTGGGTGTACCGCAAAAAATGCCATTAGTAAAGATACCATTAAACGAAGCTCAGATACAAGTCGAACTAACACCACAACGTTTTATTGGCAGCGTCTATGAGCCCAATCACCAACTACCTGTCGGTGTTAACAATAAACAAACGCAACAGACACAACAGCAGTTGACAACAGACAGTAATGCAATCGGTTCGTTTGCCTTGGAGCCGCCACAATTTAAGGGAACACCAGCGACTATGGCACAACAACAGCAACAACCGGTTGTAAATAACAAATCTGAACGTCATAGTATCAGCAGCAACAATAAAAAGCACAACAACCAACCTTTTTCTATGGAAATTAATCCTTTTTCCATGGAAATGCATAAAGTTTCCTCCTCAGTAGCAGCAGCAGCAAACAGCTACGGGCTTAAACTCGAGCAGTCTTCATACCCTATATTGGCATCATCATTACTGCCAACTATCGGACCAAGTTCCAGCAATTTTGGCTTTAGAAGTAAGCCCGGCTTATACCAATCAGCTGCTGATTATACAATCCGTTCACAACCATATCCACCGCATAATATCGAAGAAGCAGCACCAACGTTTGAGCAATTCATTAAACCAAATTCACAACGTAAAAAGCAAAGGCGTCCATCTCTTGGACCGCTGCTGCCAAATATGAACGTTAATCCAAATTCATATCTACCCACAACAACAAAAACACATAAGACAACAACGCCGCCACCCAATTATACACGAAAAGCGCAGCAAACTTCTTTAGCTGGTAGCAGCTATTGGAATCATAATTTGGTAACAGATGATGATAATGAAAGCAACGATGATACTTCTTTGTATACCACGAGCATTGATGATCAAAAAGTTGAAGCATCACTCAATAGCTTGAGATTACCGCAGCAGCATAAAGAAAGCGTCAATGTCAGCGTGAAACCACTTAAGTCTAAATGGCCATTTTTAAACGACAAGTTTATAAAGGAAGTGAATAATATGCCAAATATAGTAACAACATCCTCTACACATTTCAGTACACTGCTTCCAACGATTTATAGCAATAAGACCTCAGCAAATGATAATCAATGGCATAAGATACCATCACAGGGTAAACCATTTGAAGCTATCACGCAAACGAAGACTACTAGCTATCCGGAGAAAAACCAACGTCCACAACAACAAATTTTTATTACATCTGGCGAGGGTTTTAAGCAGAAAATCACCATAAACGACACAACATCCGATGAGGTTACTAGTAAATATGCCGCAAAAGTAAATACCCCAACAACATTCGATTCCAATGATGGTGATGAGGAAATTTTTGTTTACAATGAGACAAATAATCCGCAAAATTTTGCAGCTGTAAACACAACTGATAATGTTGTCGTCGACACTGTTAATAGCACCATTTCCGGCAATCAACCAACCAACACACACACCATAAGACCAATAAAGTACAACAGCAATAATGTCACTACAACAACTACCAGAAACAATAAAAACAATGCTTTATATCATATGCTGAGCCCTGCAACATATATACGTCCTCCATCACCACCAATTCTGGAGCAGCAGCAATTCCAGTCAAATGAACCAGTTGTTGGCTTAAGTCCTCCACCACCGCCGCAACTACAAACACCTGCAACAACATTTTCATTACCAACGTTACCTTATAAGACAATAAATTATAACAGCAGCAACAATGAAGTTCAGCGGTTAACATTGCAGCCTCCACCACCACCAAAACTAAATCAATTTATTAATGCACAAGCACCAACTGCAGCAACTAACACCAGACAGCCAGTTAAGCGCCCAACAATATTTAAACCGCCAGAGTTAGTACCTGCAAAGCTATCACCAACAACGAAAACTTATAACAATGGCATACCGCAGCAAAGGCTGAATTCTACGTCATTTGCTGAAAGTAAAATGAAGTCCACAACACAAACAGTAAAGTTCACAGCTCAAACAGCAGTAAAGTCTACACCGCCACTGCATAGTACTAAGCCCACAGTAAGCACAACAACAAGAACATCAAGCATAAGCAACAGCATTAAGCCTACAGAATTACTATTCTCATCAAATGGTGTACAGCATAACAACATCAAAAGTCAGTATCGTGGACAGCATACACAGCTGCTCTCACAACTACCAACAAAGCAATACAGTTTACCAACGAAGTTTGTAACCAATACTCAAGTGCTTACTGTAACTACTACCAAAACCACAGTGGTTACTGTTGCAGGCACGCAGTCAACAAAAACGTTAACATTTACAAAGACACACACAGCAACAATACTTGATACCGTTACAGAGATACATACGTTACTACAACCGACACGTGTCACGGAATCACATATTATTTTAGCAACAACGACCATTCCGGTACATGTACCGGTACATGTACCCATCACAGTGGCAACAAATGTTTCATCAACACACAGCCAGTATGATGATGACCACCAACAATATGTTGTGAGTGACTTAACAAATCACAAACCCTATGCGAATCATACTCATGAGAGTACTTTCGATGTAAATGAAACAAAATTTAGTGGTACAGCACATCCCACTGTTGAAGTAGTACTACCAGATATTTTTCAGCAACAACAACAAGTTACAACAGAAAGCTCAACTAATGTAACTTACAACAAGAATGATGATGATCCATCTAACAATAGCATTTTTATTGTTATGACAGATAGTAACTCAAAAGAGGGCAACAAAAAAGGTATTATCAATATAAATCCCACTATGTTAAAATCAGCGCATGAAATAAATGCCATTAGCGCTTTATCAAGTGACGTCACATCATCATCAGGTGCTGGCGTAACAGCGGGAGATACCATTGCAGATTCTGATGTGGCATTAGATTACTATGATAATGTATCATTTGATTTTCCCACGCTTGATGAAGAGTCCAATGCACACAATGAAAATAAAGCGAACCATGTGCTCCTAGGAGGCGTACTCATTGCAACACCACCAAAATCCAGTTCAAGTCCAAGAGAACCAATAGACAGCAGCAGCAAAAAAAAACCAAATTCCAATGAAGTACAACCGGATCAAAATACATCAATTAGTTTTGTTGGATCTTCTTCAAATCCCGTATGTCGTCCGTCCTGTAAAGCACAACGCAATGAACTCTGCGTGCATGTACAGCAGACGAGTACACGTTGCATTTGCCGGCCAGGATTTGCGCGAATGTTCCCGGATCGACCATGTAAACGTACGTATTGAAATAAAAATAAAAAAACAAATAGTACCACAGCTCAAAAAGGCTCTAAGATTATTGTGACCTTATTCGTTTTGTGATTGTCTCTGCAACAATCCCGTTGGTAGCCAGTCAAGTCTTGTCTACTTATTACTTGGATCGATACTTCCAGATTTGTTAAAATTGAGTTCCACTAGCATTTAATTGTTCCATTTGATAATGTCGTACTCAAAAGATTCATCTGGATCAAAAATAATCGTTATTTTGGATTTAAACTTTTTTTGATCAGACATAATCGTTATTTTGGATTTCTATTTTTTTCGATCAAAAATTATCGTTATTTTGGATTTCTATTATTTTCGATCAAAAATAATCGTTGTTTTGGATTTCCATTTTTTTCGATCAAAATTAATCGATATTTTGGATTTAAATTTTTTTCGATCAGAAATAATCGTTATTTTCGATTTCTATTTCTTTCGATCAAAAACATTCATTATTTTGGATTTCTATTTTTCAATAAAAAATAATCGTTATTTTGGATTTCTATTTTTTTTTTTCGATCAAAAATAATCGTTATTTTGGATTTTTATTTTTTTTTTCGATCAAAAATAATATTTATTTTGGATTTCTATTTTTTTTCGATCAAAAATAATCGTTATTTTAAATTAAACATTATTTAATCGAACTTACAGTCATTAAGCAAAGACCAATATTGTAAATTTTTTCTTATTGATCAATGCTATTTTTCAACAAACATGACAAAGATAACAAATGGAACAATTTTAACCTGGTAATTGGTGACATCAGACCAGTTAAGTTAATTCTGTACATGGACTCGAACCCCTGACCGTTCATGCATTGGAATTGCATATTTTGCGACGGCCGCTCTAACACTTGAGCTACTGAGGGACTTGTCATGAGGTGTACAGAGTGCGTATATTCCATTTGTCGTCTTTTGTCACTTTCTCACTTGTTGCCATAGCCGTTAGACCGTCGGCCTAAAGTCATGCTATGATTTTTTTTTTTGATCAAAAATAACCTCTTGTACCAAGGAAAGTTTTTCTGCCTAAGTTGGCACAAGCTCTCGAGAATATATCCCATGACTTATTATTATTTTTATTTTTTCCTGTAGCAACCTATACCTATGCTATGCAAATACGCTTAGATCGCCTCGGAGAAGATTTACTAAACTTCGATGAACATCTTCCCAACAATGAATCCAAAGAATTCCGTCAATTAGCGGCCATTGCGCATGACGCTGTCGATCGTATGGTAATGCAGTCTGATTTTCGTGATGCATATCATGGTGTTCATTTGTCATCGATTGAGGCGGGCGGTAAGGATACAGCTGTAGGAAATGAGACTGTTGCGAACTTTTTGCTACAGGTAAACAAAAAAGTCTGTGATACCTTTGGAATAGTTTTATAATTCAAAAATCTCCATATTTAGCTTTCCGATAACAGCGATGAGAAACGTTTGGCAAATGTTTTTAAAAAATATTTACGCCAGAGCAACTACAGTATTGGTGGAACAGAACTTTATACAACCAAAATTGGTGTGGAGTCAATGGCTGTAGTGGGTAAGAAAATTCATACAAGAGGAATTCATCTAAACGCGCAAGTTTGCACAAATATGCGCAAATAGGCAATTTAGCGCGATGTGTTACATGAACGCCTCTTCGAATATTTGCATGTAATTTTTTGATGAGAGAATCGGCAGGGGAAAAGAGTGACAAATACAAAATATGTAAACAATAAATTTCTGCTGAGAGAATCGTATGGGAGAAGAGAGTGACAATTGCGCTGCTTGTTCAAAAAACATTCCATATGATTTTTGACAGTTCGTTTGCACAGGGTTCAAAAGTGCACAGCTTGCACAGTTTGCGACGGTTTCACGCATTTAGATGAATACCCTTAGTGTTTTGCGTTTTGCATGAAATCTAATCAATTTCAATTATTGTTTTTTTTGTGCATATATCTGCTATATAACATAACTTTTTCAACAGATTTTGACGAGTGCATACATAGCAAATTTCATGATTGTTCTGAAAATGCACGTTGCTTTAACTTACAAGGTACATACACCTGTAGTTGTCAAGAAGGTTATGCAGATCTCTCCGATAATCCGATTTATCCTGGCCGTTTATGTTCAGCTGAAATGATCGGTTGCGAGAAGTGTCATTACCATGGTAAGTGTGTGCTCACCACTAACAACAATAATAACAAAAACAACAACAAAAACAACAACGAAAACAACAACAACAAAAATAAGCAAACAGCTGCAGTCGACAACAAAAGTCCGATTTGCGAGTGTTTCTCCTGGTACACAGGTGCCACTTGTCAATTAAATTTGAAGATACTTCTAATCGCACTGATCGCAATTGGAACATTGCTTTTTATATTGCTGCTTTTCTGCATTCTGGTAACATGCACGAAACGCAACAGACAACCCAGTGCACGCTCGTTATTAGCCAGCAGTACGCATAAATTCGCTGTCAAAAATACGCGTTTGACACCCACAGCCATAGGTGGATTGCGTAGCAAACACCTTAAGATTGATAAACGTGCTATGATCAAAGACTCCAGCAGTGAAACTAGTCAAAACTCCTTGCCGTATGTGCTAAAGGTAAGAAAAAAAAGAAGGAAAATACGTACACAAAGTAAAACGAAAGCACTGTTTATATACAATATAACTGAAAATCATTATTTCTTTCTCTCTAATAGGAACGTACAGCGAGCATTACGAAGCAACAAGTACATCATTTTCCTGCTAACATTTATTATGACGGTTCACATCACAAGCATTCCAGCTCTTTACAAATGGCTCATAATCAAGGAGGAAATGAACAATTTGGTACAGTTAGCTCTGCACTTATAACAGCCTTAGAAGATTCCAGTAACGAGCTGCAACACTATCCGGAGCAGTCTGATCGCTCTTTAACTGTGATGATACCGCGTGCGAAATACCATCCAACGGTTTTGCCATCAACACAACTTTTACATCATCAATTGACAATGGAACGTATGCCACACCACTTTCAAAACAAGACAACAGCAAATATGGCGATTCCTGTAACTGGTGGCGGTAGTGATGACATGTATGCCAATTCTGATGCCGAACATATGCAGCTATCAAGCAACGCTATGTCAGTAGATCCAAAGGTACTATATTTAATTTAATTGCAAAAAAAAACTAAAATTACCTAAAGCCCGCTTATTAAGCGAGTCATATTGCTTAAAAACAAAGGGGGGCGGGTAATATTATCTCATTTTTGAAACTTTAATTCTTCACCTTTACACTTTAGGTAAATTTTTTGAAAAAAAAAAAAATTGATCCAAGGCCCGCTTATTGGGGGTGTCATTTTGTCTAATTTTTGAAACTTTAATTCTTAACATTTTTGAACAATTCAGAAAGTAAATAAGCGGGCTTTAGGTCATTTTTTGAAAAAAATAAATAAAAATTACCTAAAGCCCTAAGAGATCATAAAATTTACAACAATGTTTTTGAACAAATTTTAGAAATCTGCAAATATCAAAAAAAGAACATCTGTAAGTAGCCAAAGGAATGGAGAAATGTCTAACACTTCAGCTGGTGCTTTAGTATCAGCCGGATTTGAGGTGTCCGCAACTGTCAGCGGTAAACTGTTGAATAATACAAGTTATACTTTAAATAGCAGTTATAATACATGCAATGACAGAGTTGATATGCATAATGGCGATGGTAATACTACCAAGCATCGTCACGACAACGCGTTTACAGATAACGATGGTGTAAATCCAGCTGCTAGTGCAAATACTGGCGCTTATAATGCTGCTATAGCGTCATCTGCCACCGAAATGCATCAAATCTTACCAAACTATATGGCAGAAATGCATTTGCGCGGGGCGAAGACGGAAATAAGCGAAACTCACGATTCAGAGTATAATAACAACGACTACAAAGATGGTGAAGAGTAAGCGAAGAATATCTTTAGATCAGCGGTGGGCATGGAAATCTAGCAAAAGGGCGCAACAACAAAATAAAGCAACAAAAAACGAAATTTTAAAGTTTTTGGCCTATAACTCATTAACCCATATCGTACCAAAATATTCAGGGTGCTTTTTTTTAAAAAAAATTGTGATGGGTAGGTGCATTGGATGAAAAAACCTGACCGTGATAAATTTGAAGAATATCGGTTAATGCGTTTTCACAGAATCGCAGATTGAAGATTGATTCGTTTACGCATCAATGGCCACTTCCCATACTCTCAACATCTCTATATAAAAGACAAAATCGGGTTAGTTACATCATTTATAACTCAAGAAGGGCTGGACCGATTTTAATGATTTCTGCTTTGTTGGATTCCTCACCGCCTCAAATAGATGAGAGGCTATAAAACTTTTATTTAGGGTGCATAATTAGGGTGGCCCTCATACAAAAATCTTTTTAAAATAGCATTTTCTCAAAGACCGCTCAATCGATTCACATGGAACTTACCGCACGTGTCTCTTATATTAAGAGGCTTAAAAATTTTACTTTGGGTGCATATTTAGGGTGGCCCTCACAAAAAAAATTATTTTTAAAACAGCATTTTCACAAAAACTACTTAATCCATTCACATGAAATTTACCCCACGTGTCGTTTATATAAATAAATTAATTTTAGTTGTATATTTTACGGATGAAATGAGTTCTAGTTACCGATCGCTGTGTGAAAGAAAAAAGATCTGTAAAAGGAATCTAAGCATTGCAGCTTCCAAACGTTGACTACGGTCAAATATACCGCAGAAGTAAAAAATGTCAAGTACCATTTACTTAAGTGGATTTTTTTCTTACAGATTTGTACACCATTGTCATGTAGGATGACCCCGTCCATTCCTATGTTAGTGATATGCAGAACGTAAGGTTGTAACCTCTAATTTTTTTCCACAACGGTGTTGTCAGCATTCAATTTTTTCCGCTGCTAACGTGTGGCAGGTTATGTGTGGTAAAATTTGTCATATGTAGCTGGCGACAATATTAGCTTTTTTATTGTCTTGCCAACGATTCAGATAAGTTGGATTCCGCGAAACCTATTACGATACGTAACATTCTGGACAGTTTTTACACCTAATAAAGTATTTTTTGACCCGAAGTCCGTAATTTTTGGCGCTGTATGAGAGCCTGATACCCCAAAAGCGCTTCTAAGATCGTCGATCCAATTGAAAGTTTGGTTCGTTCTTTTGTTCTCACGCTTTATGGTCAGCCTCAGACTTCTTTATGGTCATCAGCTCCTTCCAAATGAATTATTATTGGTTAGCGTTATCTGGTGTCAAAAAAATCACAGCTATGATGGCGTTATCTTTGCCTTCATTGGCTGAGCTAGCATACAACTCATTTTGCGTTAAAAATTTTTCCATAAAATGAGCATTTTGTCAATTTGTGTTATTATATTTTACAAAATGCCTACGTTTCGTTACAATCAACCTTCACAAACAACATTTTTTATAAACTGAACTAAGAAATAATGATTGCTAACAATTAAAATATAAAGTACCTGTAAAAAATAACAAAAATTCATACTTTTCAAACAAAAATTTTTTTAGAATTGATAAAAAACTCTACCTAGGGAAGTGGCCATTGATTCGTTTACGCATCACCATACTTGCGTGATATCTTCTGCTCATCTTATCAATCCGACAACTATATTATTATTGTTTGATATAAGTTCAGCCTATTTCAAGTTATTCTATATAGGTTTATTGGATATTTGATAATTTTTAATATTTTTAGCTAATTTTTTAAAAAAGCTCCAATTTTAAGGTTTCTTTGCACTCCCCTTTTAGCTTTAAAAAAGGGCGTGGCATGACAAAAAAAAATTTTTAATAAAAGCGAATAGATCAAACTATAATATCAGATGCATAAACTTTTTATTATACAGGTATATCACGATGAAAAAACTTTGCAAACCTTAGGCATTTTCGTGATTCGTTAACGCATCAACGGTACGATATGGGTTAAGGCAAAACGGTCTCAAGACTGTTTTGTTTTTGTTTCGAGGTTCATTTTGAGTGCGCTAACTAAGATAGTTTGTTTCGCGACAAATTTCACGAAGAAGGTAGCGTAGTGTGTTCTGATTGAACGAACACAAAGAAAAAAACAAAAACTTTACTACGAATATGCAAAAAGTTTCGAGACAAAAGTTTCATACGATTCTGTCATACCGAAACAGTTTTGTTTCGCAAAAGTTCCAGTGCCGCAAAACAAAAAGTTTTGTATTTGTCTTAAAACATAGTGAGCGCACTCCCATATCGGTCACCCTTACAAACCGCACTGCATTTTGGACTTGGTATTTTAGAATCGCCCGAAATTTATTTTACAGCTTATGTACATAAAATTACTTGACCCATGACCAAATCCATCTCAAACCATGCAGTCGGAGTGACTTCAAATTGCGGAATTGGTTGCCGATTAAATATGTTGTTTTTCAAAGTAATTAAGGAAATATACCGTTCCCCGATTTGATTGAAAATTATTTTCTACGAAGTTATGCCCATCTAAAGTTTTAGTGTCAGAGCTTGAAAAATCGTTGAAAATTGCTTTAAAATAGTCGCATTTTCATCCAAATCAAAATAATTAACTTTTGTAATAACATTTTATCATAGGAAATATATAAAAACATTGTACGCAAATATAGCTATTTCACTGACTATACTTCTGTGGGTTTTGAATGTTTTGTTTGCTTGAATTTGTCAGCGAAAAAGCTATATGTGCGTACAATGTTTTTATATATTTCCTATCATAAAATGTTATTACGAAAATAACGGTAAAAAAAAGCATGCAGAATGCAAACAGGATTTGCAGAAAGTAATTTGGAATGTTGCTGTTGTTATTTGCTTTGAAAATAGTACCGTAGAGGTGCTTGGCAATGATGAAAAAAAAAATTTACATTTTCATTTTGGGGAAAAAAATCTCCTGACCTCAAATGTTGGTTAACAGGCATTAAACTCATGTCATTTCTTTATCATATTAATACAAATGCATGATCAAATTTTAAGCAAAAAAAAATTGGAGTTTTTGAGAAAATCAGCCCTGTTTTTTTTTCAGAAAAAGCGCTATAACTCCGCCAATTTTCAAAATTTCTTAAAGATTCTGATAGAGAATCAGAAGTTCTATTAGAATCAAAAGACAAAAGTTAATTATGTATTTTGATTTGGATGAAAATGCAACTATTTTGAAACAATTTTCGACGATTTTTCAAGCTCTGACACTAAAACTTTAAATGGGCATAACTTCGTAAAAAATAATTTTCAATCAAATCGGGGAACGGTATATTTCCTTAATTACTTTGAAAAACAACATATTTAATCGGCAACCAATTCCGCAATTTGAAGTCACTCCGACTGCATAGTTTGAGATGGATTTGGTCCCATGTTATTTGATTTAGCTGAAAAAATGTTTTTTTTTTCGAAAATATCCACATATCAATTTTTGATAATTGGCTGGATTTTGTCAAATGTTCTCATACTTGAAGTCAATTATCTGCAGTTCTGCTGATCCGACAGCACAAAAAAAACCAAATTGCACTACAAACAAAACCAATTGCTACATTCGTCAAGACACAATGCGGCACCGTCGCTAATGCCTTTGCGTGTTGTTTTTTATACCCTACACAGAGGGTATATTCACTTTGTCATTCCGTTTGTAACGCATAGAAGGGGGCGTGGCAGGTATAGAAAGGTATATATATTATTGATCAGCGTCACCATCTGAGTCGATATTGCTATGTCCGTCTGCCTGTCTGTCTCTAGACTCTAAAAGGGGCGTGGTACAGCCCTAAATTTTAACATTTATAATGCCATAACTCGTAAACCGTGCAAGATATTGTGATGAAATTTGGTACACGGATACAGATCATATATATCTTGAATTGTGTTTAAAGATGGCGGAATTGGAAAAGTGGGCGTAACACTTTTTAACAATAAAAAATTTTGATTCCGTATAATTCAAAATTGGCACATTATATTTTCATAAAAATTTTAGAGAGAGCAATCATCAATACAAGCATCAACAGTTTACGGGAAAAACTCGTTGAAAGGCGTGGCACAGCACACAATATTTATAAACGTTATAATTAGTTAATCGTTATGAAATTTAGTATGGCAGATATAATAGCAAAAAGGTATCTTCTTACGAAAATTTGGCACAATAGAACCGGTGGGGGTGGCACCTGCCATATAAGCAAACAACGTTTAATGCTATAGATAGTGTGCAATGAGAGTAATCATCATAAAATTTGGTGCACAGATGACAATTATTATAAGCTATAAAATTAAATAAGTTTCGACGAGATTTCATCACTGAGCGTGGCACCTCCCATACAAGTAAAATACCTTAAGTGGCATATCTATCGCAATATATGAGCAATCATACTGAAGTTTGTTATAAGAGGTTAGTTTATGGAAGCTATTTCTGGATCAAAATCAGTCTCGATTGTATCAGTGGGTGTGTCACCGCCCTAAATTTTAAGGTTAATTAAAGCATATATCGCAAACTATACAAGCTATTTTGCTAAAATTTAGTATGTAGATGTCAATGACGAATATAATCTATTGAACCAAAAGCTGGCTGACTTGGAGAAGTGGGCATGGCATATTTGGTTTTCTGCATTTCTATTCTATTTTTTCATCATTTCCACATTCTTTTGACTTTTCCAACTTTTTAATTTTTCCTATTATATTCCATATGTATATTTTCCACTTTTTCAACCTCTTTCAACCTGATTCGATATATTCTTTATTTTTTTCATAAATTTTTAATTGTTTCAACATTTTTCAACTTCTTGCAACTATTTTTGAGTTTTTTAACTATTTTCAACATTTTTTCGATTTTTTTATTTTCTTTTAACTTTCTGCAATGGTTTCCATATATTTTAGACTTTTTAAGTTTTTTCCAACTGTTTCAACTCTTTTCAGCCTCTTTGAACGTCTTTTTAACATTTATTTGGAACGTACTTTGAGTGCAGTGTAGGGTATGTGAGTTTCGGCCTGGCCGAAGATAACACCTTTACTAGTTTTGTTTTCATTTGGACTCAAGTCAACGCTGTGCGTCGATAGCGTTGAAATTCTGCGAATTGTTTTTTGGTTGCTTGTGCGTCGAATAATGATTCGGGCCATAAAGGCAGAAACTGCCACTACGTGCCCATCGCTGCTTTAAATGGTACCGACGATACAACCAAAGATCATTATGTTATAAAAGCTAAAGTCAATACTTGATCATAAGACAATAAACCAGTCAACAGTGTATGTAATAGAGGTCTACATGAGTGCACCCGAAACGATGAAATTTTAGCACATTAAATTTTCGATTTATTTGCAGGTGTAGCACTCACCGCTCTTGCTTAGTGTTCCCATTTGTTTTGATTTGTGGTTTTTGAGCACAAGTGCTCAATGTACTCGTAACGTGGCGAGTAACTTGATGGTCGCATGTCGAGTGCACTCATGCGGACCTCTAATGTGTTTAAGCATAGCCCTCTTATGTTGCTTTGCCTTCCGATCACGTATTAACTTTATCCTTTGAATTTTTTTTTTTATAATAATTAAATGATAATTGAACTTCAACCATTTAACAGCGATCAACATTCAAGTAAAATTTTACAAGTTGATACAATGCTTTACTTTATTAAACAAGCTTCGACAACAAAGAAAAAAAAAAACAAAAAAAAATGTTGTTTTTTTCCCTTTGCTGTCGAAATTTGTTTAATAAAATAAAGCATTGTATCAACTTGTAAAATTTTACTTGAATGTTGATCGCTGTTAAATGGTTGAAGTTCAATTATCATTTAATTATTATTATTATTAAAAAGTCAATACAAAAAAAAAAAAAAAAATTAAATACAATGTATGCTGTGTGTGTGCCAAAATCTTAGAAAAGTTTTATTTTCCATTTGCTCGCTCATTGTAGTATCTGTTCTTTTTTCAGTTTAATTGATTCAATGGATGTCTGGCTTGATACAATGCATCAAACCGAATTGTAAACAAAATAAAATTAATCAAATGAATGGAAATTAATGAAATGACATTTTTCAGGGCAGCTGAGGCGCGCTCATTTGACGAAACTACTGTACATGCTCCAACTAAATTAATGCCAAGCTGTTTTGGTAATCAAAATTCTCAACCTAATGATGTAAGTAATGATTGGAGTGATCCAAAAATTGATTAAGGTTCAAAAAATTTAGATGAGTCTACTTAAATATTTAAATAAGTACACTAAGAATACAATTTGTTTGAATATAACAAACGTATATTTCATATAGAGCAATTAGTCAATGCATTTCCCACAGCTTCCTAAGCGAAAAAAAAAAAATTTGTCAATTTTAAAACTTTTTATAAGAGAAAAGAAAATGAAGAAAAACTAATCACTAATTCGATTTCCTCGACCGATAATAACACGAAAACCACACCCACTTTGTTGGAAAATTTGATAGCGTCTTTAACTTGCACCATTTAAAAAAAAAATCTTTTTTTGAAAGAAGTAGACAACTTCAAACAGGGAGCGCTAATTAAGTTTTCAATATACATATAATATACAATACACATGCTAATAAATTTGAAAATCATTAATTTGGTATATTTTGCAATTCAGGAAGCGAATACGATGGCCGAACGTGATATTGGATCAACATTTCTTTTACCGCATACACATCTTTATAAACCAGACAGGGTAAGTTCTAGATGTAATACACAAAAATTTTTTTAAATGTTATATGCTTAGCTATTATTTTCTAACAACGGAAAAATTGCTAAAAAGTCGGAGTACAAAAGGCACCTAAAAAGTAAAACCCTAGAAGGTTGTTTTTGTTTTACTCGAAAATGAGTAAATTATAGGATTTTAAGCGTTCCCGAAGATTTCTAGAACTGGAGTTTATGCTTAATGTAACGGGTGATTTTTTTGCCATTTGTTTTTTCAGTGTAAATTTTTTGGTAACTCACGCAAAGACTTTGTTCCTTGAACTTCAAAGCCAAATACAAATACGGTACAAGTGAGAAGAATCAAAAAACAACAATAGTAACATAGAATTCTATAAACAACAAAAAATCAAACGACAATTTTTGTGTAAGGTTTTGCAAATATTTAATCCAAAAAAAAAAAAAAAGATTAGTGATAAAAATAAATAAGTGTGCAATAATCTTCTTTAGCCCAAATACTTATGTTGCTGTAGAAAAGGAATTAATAAAATCCTTGCAGTATATTTTGCGCCAAAGCGTTACAAACCATTTCCATATGAGCAATTTCATATAAATAGTATATATTATTTTTGGTTGGTATCAGTGTCTCCAACTGAAAATTTTAAATTACCGTGTTTCTAGGGTTGAATTACCGTGTTTTGAAGTAAATTACGGTGTATCAGTTTCAAAATTACGGTGTAAATTTCGGTGTAAATTATGGTGTTATTATACACTGCTTAGAATATTTGTACAGGATAAAAACAGAATATTATATGTAATTAACGTAAAACTATTTTAATAAGGTGAAAAAACGAATTTTTCTAAAAAAGGCTTATTGTAGTGACCGAAAAAAATAAAATAAAAACCGTTTAAAAAACTTTTTTTTAGTTTAAAAACAAACAATTTTCTTTTTATTTGCCGACGTTTCGCAGTTTTTTTGACTGCTTCATCAGGGCTGCTTTTTCGGTCACTACAATAAGCCTTTTTTAGAAAAATTCGTTTTTTCACCTTATTAAACAGAAAAAGTGACCTTTATAAAATTTAAATATGTAAAACTATTTTATTAATTTTCATAAAATTCACTATCACAATATAGTGGTCAGAATCAGAAAAACTAGTTTTTGTGACTAGTTGTCAACATAAGATTTGAATTTTAAAAAACAAAAAGTTACACGTATTTCTTACTTTAAATTCAATTTTAAAAAATAGATTTGGGAATTTTAATAGTTCAAAATTGAATATTAATTCAAAATATAACTTCAAGAAAAACCATGGCTGAAAAACAAATCAAAAACGTGGCCGGCTAAAATGTTAATTTCTGTGGAAATGCTCATATATCTAAATGAAAAAACCTACTTACAGTTATTCTGAGTCCGAATCTTCTAATAAGACAACATCTGGTTGGCCTAAAATCAACACAATTTTTGCCAATCCTTTTTATGGATTGTTGGGCGAAAATATTGCCCTTTATTGTCTTTGTCAACAATTTATTTCTTTTTTTCGTCTTAATGTCGTTGACATGACTGAAAATACGCTCACATTCTGCATTAGAGTGGGGCAGAGAGAGCACACTGAGCAATAAAACTAAAAAAAGCCGCTTGGTGATTCGTAAGCGAAATTACGGTGGAATACGACACCGTAATGGATGTTTACGGTAGACGGTAGATTGGGCCAGATTACGGTGGATCTACCGTAATTACGGTGTCATTGGAGACACTGGTTGGTATCTAAACCTATGTGAAATCTGTTTATCAGTAGCGTACAAAATTAGCATAGACAGAAAAAATGGAACTACATGAACTAGAAATCTAACAGGTTGAAACAAAAAACTGATGCTTTTTTTAAGATATTTTTTTTTTTTTGCAACATATGTAATTTTTTTATTCTTTCTCTTGCAGCAAGAAAGTGACATATCGGGCTTTGATTCTGTATAGGCCAGTACAATGGACAAACACATGAATTTTAAAAAATTATTTTGTTTCAGGGATCTTAGTATGAAGAATGAAAACCTGAAAAACATAATTTAATTATGTCTAAAAAACTATGAAGTTTTGTAAACCTAGTGAATTTATTGCATTTATTTATTGTATTATGTTTAAAATATTGATAGTTATGTTTGATTTTTTATATATATATAATTTGTATTTCATTTAATAACAAATCAACTCCCCACAACCAGGGCTTATATTTATACACTTACTAAGCAACAAATTTACGCCATTGTCCAGACGTTATATAAGCGAATACGATTGAATACTGTATCCGCAGCACACATACAATTGTAAACAGCGATTATCGAGAATTTACCGTTAGCGCTCAGTGATGGCAATTTCGGTACATTTGTACTTTTTTCAGTACATTTGCGTTGTTTTAAATTGTCGTAAATACACTCGACAAGTTTTTAGTACATTCGTTGGAAACCTGAAATTGACTTTGCTGTCCATTATTTTTTTAGTAAACAAGTTAAAATTTTAGTAATTTTAAGTAACTTTTTGATGTTCATGACGAAAAAGTACATTTACCAACAAAAAATTATATTTCAAGCCTTGATTCAGTACATTCCCACAAAACCCAAATAAATGGCATCATTGTAAGCGCTATCTAACATGTAGAGTTCGCAAACTATCGATGGCACTATCGATAAAATCGAGTCTCGCACTATCGCGACTATCGATAGTTTATGACAGACTAGCGATAGTATTTATATTAATTTTTCATCTTAAAATTGTTTTCGTACTTCCGATAATGTTGAATAACACCATTGTTTCAGTGTAATTTCCATTTCTTCAAACACGTTTGATTTAATTTTACATAAGAGTAAGGGTAAGTGAGCGGTCTTCAACTTCGACGTGGTTATTGTTTTTGTAAGTCGCTTGAGTTGTAGTTGTTCATAAATATATAGTTTAAAAAAAACTTTATGAATTATTTTTTTTTACATTCCGGTAAAAATGGGTTAGTAAAAAAAAATTGGTACAAATGATATCATTTTAAAGTAAAAAAACTCAAATTTTTTGTGATGCTAAAAAAATTATACGTAAGATATATATTTTTTGGAAAAAATAACGTTTTTTATAAAAAAATTTCAAAATTTTACAAAAATAGTCACATTTCGAAAACTGTTCAATGAATTTCTATTTTGATTTTATGCCCTATAATATTACCTTTCATATAGTACCCTAATTTTGGAAATCAATTCAGGGATTCCCAAGTTATACTTCTTTTTATGAAAGCACCTCCGAAGCTAGATCCGACCGACACTTTTTTTGCAAATTTATTTTTTATTCTTATAGCGCTACTTCCCCCAAAAAAATAAAATAATTTCGAGGATTTTCCCTAAAGTAAACTTGTTCCACCAAACTATCGATATTATCGATGGTTAGCAAACAAACTATCGCCCACTATCGATGGCCGCGAATATAGATAGTTTGCGAATTCTACTAACATGCACATTACACAACTAGTCGTTTGTAATACAATAGTGCTTTTGTTAGGCTTACCAGATGACCTGCTTGCATAAGTAGTGCATCTGTAAAATTAAAAATTTTTACTTAAACGAATAAAAAATTTCATAATTTCAACAAAAAAAAATTGTGTTGGTATTTCAACAGCGCAAAAGTAGTCAATGTACTGCTAAAGCATATCATCCTATGGTAACCCTAGCTTTTATACTACCCATGGTGTAATAACAAAGGTGGAGTATTTATGACACTTCTCTCATAATTTTCTGGGAATCGGCCATTAATAGATTCACATTGTCATTTATCATCAATTCGATTTTATTGTGTTTCGTTATATTTTTGACATAACGTCGTTTTGATTACTGAGCCAGTTCAGAAACTTCAACATTTTTGAAGCGCTTTAAGCAATTTTTTAGTGAGATATATTTGTGTTAAGTGTTCTGATTCGAACAAAAAACTACGCTAAATAGTGCAGCGGGTTTCAATCCGACAGCGATAAGTCTTTTTTGTTATTAAATAACAACAACAGCGACGAAATTTCTCAGAAATAAAGAAGTTTGCAACATTTGCAGCACATCGTTCAGAGAATTTTGAAGAACTGTATGCTGCAAGTCATCAAAGCGCTTAACTTGAAATGTTATGAATGTCAAAGTTAAAGCAAATATGCGATCCACTCTCACGTTCTCAAAATGGCTTCCTCTTCAGTACGAATTGCTCTCCTTAAGTACTCCACCTTTATTATTACACCATGGTACTATCCATCAGCCTAGCGCAGGGGTCGGCACGACATGGCACAATTGTGCGCTCAAATATTACACGCATTCTTATCAGTGATGGCATTTTCGGTACATTTGTACTTTTTTCGGTACATTTGCGCCCTGAAAAATCGTTGTCAGTGCATTCGACAAGTTTTCAGTACATTCGGTACATTTGGGGCATTTTCAGTACATTCGCCCAATTGTTAGCACATTTTCAGTACATTTTTGGTACATTTGGACAGTTTATAATTTTTAGCTTTTTTTGTTTTTTAGCGAATGAAAATAACCGCAATGAGTAATTTTTAGTAATTACCTGTATATAATATAATTACGTTTTTTTTTTGGTACACGGAAAAAACACCAAATCGAAATTATTGTAAATATTAATGAAAATTTAAGAAAAATTAGTAGGTAATTTAGTAATTTAGAAACGGTACGAGTGTCTTTTAAAAATTACTAAGCGTAATATAAAAATTGCATCAAGCAGGCATTAATTTTTCGAATGCAAGTTTTTAATTTTTACAAAGTAGATATTAAAATTTCTGCAATAATTTATTATATTTTAAAAGGACTGTACTATTTTTTAAAAAGTACATTATAAAATTTTTATGATGAAATAATAATAACTGAAATTTATTTTTTAATTTTTTGGTGTGTTGAACAAAATTAGGGCAGCCAGCGAGTTTCCGTTGCCGCTTTCCCGACCCCTTCCCAATTCTGTTCAACACATTACTTCAAAGCCAATTAGTAAGAGTTTGGCAAGCCTTATATATTTATTTTTTTGGATGAACATGTTGAGAACTCAAACAGAGTACAAATTAAACACAAAAGAGAAATAAAATTCAATATTATAAAAATTAATAATCTTGAAATAATTTTTCTATAACTACTTTTTAAAAATTATAAAGCGGGAATCATATATTACAATATGAAATATATAAAAATTCTAATGTGGCAATTTATTAAAATTTAATAAATTCTTTGTAAAATTTCAAAGTTTTTAGGTGATAATTAAAATGAAGAAAATAATTTTTAATATGCACTTATTAAAAAATGTAAAATGAAAATATTTACAAACTAGAATAGAATTTTTAATAAGGATTTTCTATTTATTACTATAAAAAAGTAATATTTGTTTTCAGATTTTAATTTTTATAATCTCCTATTAATTTTTAATAAAATTTGAGTTGGTGTTTTTTCCGTGTAAATGAAAATAATCGCGCGATGTGTAGATTTTGTAAATAATTTAATCTGAAATATATCTTATTTTGCTAGGGTTTGTGAGATGGGAAAATGAGAACTTATTTTTTTTTTATAGTAAGTTTTAGAACAATTTCGTACATTTTAGGAAAATTGGGTGTTCAATACAAAAAAAGTACATTCGGGCTCTAAAAAGTACATTTGAAGTCTCGATTCAGTACATTTTCACAAAACCCAAATCCCATCACTGATTCTTATGATCTTTCATTCTGTTGCAGAAAAACCATTGACAAAGCAACATCATGAGCGGATGTAGTTATTATCGTCTGCTATGCACATAGAGAATTATTTTTACAGCTATGCCAAATGAATGAATTTACAACGAAAAGGCATTATGAATCATTTGAAATGCCTTTCCGTCGCTAATTCGTTATTTTCTTTTGACGGCATATAACAAAAAATGCATTGCGCTCTAATTTTTAAAATCTGAATCCCATTTCTAATCTTTTCTTATTTTTCACTTTCTATCGCAACATTCATTTCGCAAACGATTTCTGCGAAAAATTTCTTGCGGTGCAGCCTCTCTTCTCTCACCAACACAATCACACTTTTAATTTTGCCAACCCCTGCCCTAGCGTAGTACTACCAAGCCACAATTTGTACTACCCCATGATTTAACTAACATGGTTACTGCACTGAAAAATGTTGCCTCTTTTTCGAGTGCTGCAAATGTCAAACAACACGTAATAATTTTGTCAACAACAAAATTATTTTATTTTTATATGATTTTGACTTTTCCAGCACCGCTCTCTCAGTGTTGCAATTTCAAATTTTGACAATTTGCTTTTTCCTAATATGATTATACCATGGTACTACCCTACCGTACTTTGATGCTCTTCCGCATTTTTTTTTGTTTGTAATAATATACATTTCGCATACAAAAAAATGTAAGTTTATGTGACGGTTATGAGCGGTGCTTCCCAGAGAACGAACAGGCGCTCAAAAAGCGTAAAAATGAGATCGAGAAGGCACTTAAAAAGCGTAAAGAAGCGTTTAAGAGTGTAAAAAAGCCTGCACACAGTGTTACCATACTTACAGTTTTTACTGCAAATAGAGTTTTTAAGATAACCGTTTTTTTATAAATTACACTTTTTTTGTATAAAATTAGGGCCAACTTTATCCTAAATTATGAATTAATTTTTTTGTTTTTCAACAATGCAGGGCAAAAAACTAAAAATCAAAAATCATTAACTTTCTTCTACCAAAAAAGTTTAATTTTACTAAAAATATCTTCGCTTTGGAGTTTTTTGGATAAACAAATCTGGCAACACTGAATACAGAATCAACATGCTTATCGTTGCTTGCGATAGTGGAAGAGAGAATAAGTTATCATATATACATACATACATATACAAAACAAGAGAGCGTAAATATCAATTCAGTTTGATTTGAAAAGCGAACGAAGCAGGACTGCTGTCGCACAAATCTCAAAACACAACTACACATGTATTGAAGAGAAACTACGGATGTAGTTGTGTCCAGCTCTGCCCAGTAGCCAAGGGCATGAGCTAGAAGTGCTTCTAGCAGGCCTTCTTTAGTAAGATTACGGCCTTGCCACCTCCTTTCAAACGTACTTTCTTTTTTATATGAAATGTCCCGATGAAACAGGCCTTCTAAGAGCGCTTACCTTAGCAGGGGTCATAGAAGTACTGGGGAAAAATGAAATTTTACGCCGTGAGACTCTGAATTAATTTTTTTTATCCGCATCACCTCACTTGTACTTGCGTTGATATTTTTATTATTTATTTGTTGTGACGTTTTCTTAATTTATAATTTGACATTGAATACACAACACTCTGCCATCGTATGTTGCAATGTTTTGTGATTCGAGTTTCATGACTGTACACTCAATTAGTACATATTTTTATTTGCATGAAAATTTAGTTTCGAGAAGGCCTCTTACAATCGCAGCAGTGCTAGCAGGCCTTCTCCGAGGAAGGCCTTGTTCAATTGCCTGCTGGGTGGTTATGAGTCATAGCCAGTGGTGACCACTACCACAGGCAACGATAAGAATGTGTTGAGGATTCTGTGTACGTACACGCTTTATTATGCCCTTTGACGCTCTTTAAGCGACTTCTCGTTCTCATTTTTACGCTTTTCGAGTGGCTGCTCGTTCTCTGGGCAGCATCAGTCATAACTTATGACTCCCAGAACCCGTCCTTGTATACGTGCTAGATTTAAGTTATCCTAAATTTGTTGTCAAGAAGATGTCAGCTATGTAAATAATTTAAACTCTAATTATTCAAAATATTTCAAACTATTTTATTTAAAAAAGCCAATTCCATTGACTTTGTTTTACCCATAACACAAAAACTAAGTGTTAACTATTTACAACAAATGTAGATTTTGTACAAATGTTTTTAAAGTAAATCATAAAGATGTTTAAAGCAAAAAAAAACATTTAGTGTGGGTAGGACATTGTGTGGAATCACCCTATTTAAAACATAAATCATAGAGAATATTATACTTGTGCCAATATTTATGAATCGCATTTATATTGTTATTCAGTTTCAAATTTTAGTTTATAATTTTAACAAATTTTAATTTTTTGCATTTGTTTGTTATAAAGGTATTTCGTAATTTATTATGGCAATCTTAGTCTCTCTCTCTCCCTTTAAAAAGTTTTTTTTGTCACATTTGAACTTTTGTTTGCTTTAACGTCGATTAATACCAATCTTTTTCAGTTTACGTGAAAAAACAGTTGTCAGAACCAGACCTCTAATGCGTAAGCATAATTGGATTAAAAAATCGTAAATTAACAATAAGCGCTTTGCTTGACATTCAACTTCAAGCTAAATAGCTAAGAAACTTAATAACTCTATTGTAATTAATATTAGACTGACTAACCAGTAGACCTTTGATTGCTGTAGCTCACAAAACACGATGGGTGGAGCGGCTCAAAAGTTTATTTCTTCTTATTTTTGATAATCTTAATCAGCGGTGGGCATGGAAATCTAGCAAAAATTTCAAAGTTTTTTTGCTTTCATTTTCAAATTCGCCAACCGCACAAAAAAAAACAAATTGCACTACAAACAAAAAAAATTGCTACATTTTTCGAGACACAATGCGACACCGTCGCTGATGCTTTTGTGTGTTATTTTTGTTTCCGTTTGAACTCAAGTCAACGCTGTACGTCGATATCGTTGAAGTTCTGCGAATTGTTTTTTAGTTGCTTGTGCGTCGAATAACGGTTCGGGCCATGAGGGCAGAAAATGCCACTACGTGCCCATCGCTGATCAAAATTGAAATTTACGTCCGCGTTGTAACAAAAAACAACCTAATGATCATAAGAAAAATGTTTGCTTCTAGATTGAATCTTTCGAAACATTTTGCTTCGAGCTATAATTCTATATACATACATATACGTTACCAGCCCAACTAGTTCTTACTAAAAACTAGTTTTTCCTTGGCCAAACTCAGGCCCAGATTTAAAAATTTGCCGCACCTAGGCAGTTGCAAAAATTACCGCCCCCCGCCCCCCTCAAAACTTCATCAATGGTGAAATAATTTGTAAGAAAAGTTTTTCAATCAATAATATGCACCTTTAATTGATTTTCAACTAAGCACATAGTAGGTTCCTAGAGCACAATACAATATTCTTGGTATTTTTGAGATTTTTTGATGATTTCTGCGTAAGAGCTAGATTTACATTTTTATTATAAATTTATAACCATTTTGATAAGTTATAAATTTTTCAAAGTTTCCGTCAATATTTGCCGCCCGTCAATTCTTGCCGCCCTAGGCACGTGCCTACTCTGCCTGTATGATAAATCCGGGCCTGGCCAAACAAGTGCATCCGAAGCGATGAAAATGAACTAATTTAGTATTGGCTGATTTTAGTATGTTAGGTTAAGTGGGCTCAGGGCTTACATGCTCCAATATGTCCAACATCGGCTTCGTGGCTCAATATTGTGTGTCCGACACCGGTGTGTTAGCGAAGCCCGTGCTGCACATAGTATCGTGAGCCGCAGCCGAAGCCACGCGGTGTTGTAAATATTAGAGAATTTGAACCATGAGCCGCGGCCGTAGACTTAACTTTCAAAAAAATGTCGACTGAGGCCAAAGTAAATAATTACCATAGTTAATTCCAGGCTAGACTGGTTCATTCTAACACGCTTCGAGAGACTAGTTTTGCAAACATCTAGTTTGGCCGGTAACATATACATATACATATATATGTAATAACTTATATTTATTGTTTCAAAGCATTTTAAGCATAAAACTATTTATTTATGTATTTATTAATTGGAAGAAGTTAACCTTAATAAATAAAACATTTGTGCCAAACATAGAGTTATATTTATTTATTTCATGAAATCTGTGGCACTAAGGCAAAACGAGTTAGTTCCATTTGTGAGCAAAATCGAGATAAGAGTGTCACACGATCTATTTTGAATTAAAGTATAATTATATATACAGTGGAACCTCTTTAAGTCGAACCTCGATAAGTCGAAAACCTCCCAAACTCGAAAAAATGTTGTGTTCCCTTCCCTTCAAGCCCCAAAACCTCCATTGCTGGAAATGTAATCCCTCTATATGTCGAATAATTAGTGAGTCCCTACAAGTAAATTCAGTACATATTTTCCTTCTATACCTCGAAAAAATAAATTTCACCTCTGCATCTCGAACATAGCAATGTTTGGTTTTACAACCTTTACAGCTCGATTATTTGAAGCGACTTACCTCTATTGCTCGAAGAAAAATAAGATATCGACTTTAAGAATATTCTGACAATGTACATCATTAGTTGGAATAAATCTTAACCTCTATAAGTCGAACATTTCCTGACAAAATTCGCTTAAGTCGAAGTCCTCCATAAGTCGAAAACTCTATAAATCGAACTTTTTTGGCGTCTCCCTTCAAGTTCGACTTACAGAGGTTCTACTGTATATGGGACGTTTCACGTCAAGCGGATCACCTTCGGGGCCAAAAATTGGCTGGACCGATCAAGACGTGCAAGGTCTTAAAATGTTCTGCTTATGAAAGGCTTCTAAAAGCCGTAAAGAAATTCAAAATGGCGAATCCAATATGGCTGCCGGAATCCGGAGAAAAATCGAGTGTCCAGACAAAAAAGCTTGTAAAAATAAAATTTCTCAACCGATCAAGCCGTTTCTTGGCTCAAATTGCAGTTCCTAAAAAGCTGGTGCGTAAAATTGACAGAATTCTAAATGGCGGATCCAATATGGCGGTCAAAAATCTAATATGGTGGCTGAATTTTAAAAAAGTCCACCTATTTGCACCAAATTTGGTATACGGGGTCTTGGTGATCACTAGCGATGCCAACCCCGGGATCCCGGCCTTTTTCCAGTCCCGAAAATCCCTGGATTCGTTCAATGAATCCTGAAATTAATTAAACATGTGTTTCGCAACACTTTTTCGTCTGACAGCTGATTTCACAACGATTTATTTTGCTTGAAATTGTATAAAAATCCACCATAGATTTTTAACTTGCTGGATCGTGAATTCAAAGTCTTAAAAGATGTAGTAAATGTACTTCAACCCAATAAAGTAACTATTGAATGTGCTCTTGATATAGATCTATATAAATGTGACATAGCTAAATTTCATGCTAGATGAAATCAAGCAAAATAAATCTCCTTTTAGCAATCTTTTGTCTAATAAAATTATAGAACAAAGAAGAACAGTTTTATCTAACATTTTTTTATTTTTAATGAATCCTGACAATAAGCTTAAGTTTGACTTTTCCAAAGCCCCATCACTAACAATTATAAAAAAACAGTTATGTATATGATATTTTGTTCAAATTCGAAAACGAGACTAACTCCAATATCGATGATAAAGATTTCACTGAAATAAGAAACTTAAAAGTTTAACAGAAAAATTACGTTTTTTTTTTAGATAACACTTCGCAAAATTCTTTTAATAGGACAACTTATTCTTTACTTGAAGCACTAAATAAAGAAATATATATATTTAGTATTGGTGGGGATAGGGACTTCTATTTACAAAAAGCTTTTAACTTCCTGGCAACAATTCTGCCGAAAAGTGTTGAAGCAAAAAGG
Source organism: Meiosimyza platycephala (assembly GCA_963662105.1). Classification (NCBI taxonomy): domain Eukaryota; kingdom Metazoa; phylum Arthropoda; class Insecta; order Diptera; family Lauxaniidae; genus Meiosimyza; species Meiosimyza platycephala. The sequence continues at coordinate 6,122,907 of OY759212.1, forward strand.
TGCTTCTCATCTGACGGGTATATTTATAACAAATTTAGGTCACGTTTTGGAGGATGATACCTTGAATGCTTTAATATTTTTAAGGTCATATTTTAAAAGAAAATAGGAAGTTTTGCAATTTAATTTTATAAAAATATTTCCTGATAATAAAAAGACTTGATTACTTTAACGTATAATAATGAATGTATTTAAAAAAAAATTGTGATATTTAACAAAAAATTTAAGTTGTTTATATTATATTTTATTTTTTTTTACTGTTATGAAGAAGTTTTTAGTTTTTCTGTTTATAGTTTTAAATGAATAATATTGCCACGTTATAAATGGTCAAATAATTTTAATTTTTCCCGAAGTATAGGTCCATTTATGTTGATAATTTTCAAAATTCTTAAATTCTGGGACTGTCCCAGGATCACGGGATCGCATTTTCAAGTCCCGAAAGTCCCGGTATCAAAAAAATCCCGAAAACCCGAGACCAAATTTTACAAAATCAAGATGGCGGATCCAAGATGGCGGACGAAATTTTCGAAAGTCAACCGATTTGCAACAAATTTAATATACGGGGGTCTTGAGAATCACTTACTCCATATTCGCAATTGGCGAGCCCTAAAAATTCTGTATAACAAATTTGGTGCAAATCGGTTGACTTTCGAAAATTTCGTCCGCCATCTTGGATCCGCCATCTTGATTTTGTAAAATTTTAATTTGGATTCGTCATCAGTGATAACTAAGACCCCCGTATACTAAATTTGGTGCAAATCGCTTGACTTCTGAAAATTTCGTCCGCCATCTTGATTTTGTAAAATCTGATCTCAGATTTATGATCAGTGATTCCAAGACCCCCGTATATTAAATTTAGTGTACATCGGTTGACTTTCGAAAATTTCGACCGCCATCTTCGATCCGCCATCTTGATTCTGTAAAATTTGTATTCGGATTCGTAATCAGTGATCACCAAGACCCCCGTATACTAAATTTGGTGCAAACCGGTTAACTTCCGAAAATTTCATCCGCCATCTTTGATCCGCCTTCTTGGATCCACCATCTTGATTTTGTAAAATTTGATCTCGGATTCTTGATCAGTGATCACCAAGACCGCCGTATACCAAATTTGGTGCAAATCCGTGGACTTTCAAAAATTCGGCCACCATATTGGATTTTTGATTGCCATATTGGATCCGCCATTTTGGGTTCTGTCAATCTTCACGCCAGATTTTTAGGAGCTACAATTTGAATCAAAAAACGGCTCGATCGATGAGACTTTTTATTTTTACAGACGAACATTTTAAGACCTCGTACGTCTTAATCGGTCCAGCCAACTTTTGGCCCCGAAGGCGATCCGCTTGACGTGAAACGTCCCATATATATTTCTAAAATTTATTGTCAGTAATAATGTGGAAAGCATGAGAATGGATTTAGTCGGATAACATTTAGTTAAAAAAGTCGTAAGTATTGAAAGTGCCGAGGAAATGTTAAAATGGTCGAAAAATTTTGAAAAAGTTAAGAAATAAAGTTTAAAAATTCAGAAACCGTTAAAAAAGCCAAAAAATATGAAACGAACTTCATAATGGGACCTTGCCTATGCAAAAGAGATTAGAGGTTGTAACGAACCTTTCAGCCAGGGTTTCGGCTCGCCGGTATCCGGGGTTCGTGTACAAAAATTTATATTTTGCAGGTGGCTAACAAAGGTCGAATTTCCGGGAGTTTAAATAAGAACAAGACCTTCCATGTATATTTCTTTGATAATCCACTTTATTTTTATCTTGACACAATATTTAAGGTAAATTTTATATATGCATACATATCTAAGACTAAGTTATAAAATACGATTCGGATACTCAGTACTTATCCTATCCGGCAGCGTACTTTCACGCCGCGCCGATACCGTGCAAAGGCGACGATAGATGTGTCGAATTTTATATTACTCGGCGTCTGCTCTGACTACGAGGGACTAATTTCCTGTACGGCGTTTGGGTCTAATTTCTCCGACGGCGTTTATTGCCGCATACAAATGCAGCGCAAAAGCGACCTGAAACTTGTATGCGTCAATTCGACGTACCCGGGGGCCTACTTTCTGTGACGGCGTTTTACTACCGTACACAAATACAACGCAAAAGCGACTTGCTATCTGTGTACGTTAATTCAACGTACCCGTCGAGCTACTCCTGCGGCGGATGTGCTGACTAAGGCAACCTAACCTCTATGTCGGCGTTTTATTACCGCACACAAGTACAACGCAAAAGCGACTTGCCACTTGTGTACGTTAATTCAACGTACCCGTTGAACTACTAATGCGACGGATGCGCTGACTACGATGACCCGATTTCCGTGACGATGTTTTATTACCGCACACAAGTACAACGCAAAAGCGACTTGCCACCTGTGTACGCCAATACAACGTATCCGCCGACCTAATTCCTATGACGGCGTTTTATTACCGCACACAAGTACAACGCAAAAGCGACTTGCCACTTGTGTACGTCAATTCAACGTACCCGCCGACCTAATTTCTATGATGACGCTATATATTGAGCTAAGATTACGACGGATGCGCTGATTACGATGACCTGATTTCCGTGACGGCGTCTTATCACCGCACACAAGTACAACGCAAAAGCGACTTGCCACTTGTGTACGTCAATTCAACGTACCCGCCGACCTATTCCCTATAACGGCGTTTTATTACCGCACACAAGTACAACGCAAAAGCGACTTGTAGCTTGTCGGCGTCAATTCGACGTACCCGCCGACCTAATTTCTATGACGGCGTTTCATTACCGCACACAAGTACAACGCAAAAGCGACTTGCCACTTGTGTACGTCAATTCAACGTACCCGCCGACCTAATTCCTATGACGGCGTTTTATTACCGCTCACAAGTACAACGCAAAAGCGGCTTGCCACCTGTGTATGTCAACACAACGGACCCGCCGACCTAATTCCTATGACGGCGTTTTATTACCGCACACAAGTATATACAACGCAAAAGCGACTTGTAACTTGTCGGCGTCAATTCGACGTACCCGCCGACCTAATTTCTATGACGGCGTTTTATTACCGCACACAAGTACAACGCAAAAGCGACTTGCCACTTGTGTACGTCAATTCAACGTACCCGCCGACCTAATTCCTATGACGGCGTTTTATTGCCGCACACAAGTACAACGCAAAAGCGACTTGCCACTTGTGTACGTCAATTCAACGTACCCGCCGACCTAATTCCTATGACGGCGTTTTATTGCCGCACACAAGTACAACGCAAAAGGGACTTGCCACTTGTGTACGTCAACACAACGTACCCGCCGACCTAATCCCTATGACGGCGTTTTATTACCGCACACAAGTACAACGCAAAAGCGACTTGTAACTTGTCGGCGTCAATTCGACGTACCCGCCGACCTAATTTCTATGACGGCGTTTTATTACCGCACACAAGTACAACGCAAAAGCGACTTGCCACTTGTGTACGTCAATTCAACGTACCCGCCGACCTAATTCCTATGACGGCGCTTTATTGCCGCACACAAGTACAACGCAAAAGCGACTTGCCACTTGTGTACGTCAATTCAACGGACCCGCCGACCTAATTCCTATGACGGCGTTTTATTACCGCACACAAGTACAACGCAAAAGCGACTTGCCACCTGTGTACGTCAACACAACGTACCTGCCGACCTAATTCCTATGACGGCGTTTTATTACCGCACACAAGTACAACGCAAAAGCGACTTGTAACTTGTCGGCGTCAATTCGACGTACCCGCCGACCTAATTTCTATGACGGCGTTTTATTACCGTACACAAGTGCAACGCAAAAGCGACTTGCCACTTGCGTACGTAAATTCAACGTACCCGTCGACCTAATTCCTATGACGGTGTTTTATTACCGCACACAAGTACAACGCAAAAGCGACTTGCCACTTGTGTACGTCAATTCAACGTACCCGCCGACCTGGTTCCTATGACGGTGTTTTATTAGCGCACGCAAGTACAACGCAAAAGCGACTTGTAGCTTGCCGGCGTCAATACAACGTGTTCGTCAACCTCCTCTTGCGATGGACGCACTTACTACGGCGACCTATTACTTATGACGGTGTTTTCCTATCGTATACAAATACAACGCAAGAGCGACTTGTAACTTGTATACGAGCTGCAACCTAAGAGAAAATGGGGAAAGAAGTTATGGTTAGTGATTATCTTACGGCTGCTGCTGTTGTCCGGAGCTGTTGACCTGTTGCTGGCTGTGATCCTCAGAAGAATGACTAACTAAAACCAAAACCTTTGCCAAGTCACCTTTCTTTTCTAATATTCTAGCTTTTCCCACACTAAAGCTCTAACAGCTGTTTTACTGTGGATCGTGGAGACAGCTGTGGGGCAGGGCTACCGTATGCCAATTCTTCGCGTTTTGCTTATGTCTATTCTACTACTATGGCGTTTTTTTACGCGTCGCCCCGCGCTAACGTAATGAACTTAACTAAAGGTTTTAACTTATGTTATACATATTTATGATTAATAATTCATAAAAATGGATTTAGATAAATAAACGAAATGATATTAAGAAATAAATACATAATTCGTGAAGTTAAATAAAACCAATAAATACGTTTGCTTATGTTTTCGGGCGTTTCGACGCGCTGCTATGAAAATTGTGGGTGGAAACGAAGCCCACTGACTTCCATCCTCACAAGGTCTGCATGAGTGCACTCGAAACAATCACATAAGCTTTCGAATGCAATAAACTTCGAGTGCTTGAACTTGCAGAAGATTTTGTTTGCGATTTATTTGCAAGTCGCATAGAAATTGGAAAAATTTGGCAAAAAGCCGTTAACATCGATGTTAACTGCATGAAATCCTATTTAAAATGAAAAATTTACACTAGGCTTGACAATCAGTGCACACAGGTTGTATGGTTGAAGAAGACAGGTAGAAAATCAAAAATTTTCAAATCCGTACAACATGAGTGTCATGCGGCATGGGACAGCATGAGGGATCATGTGAACACCCTAAAACCAACTCAATAGTAACCAGTCTTGCCAGAAAGTTACGATTGTTACATTTTACGTAAGTTTTTATAATTACATACGACTAACCCATTAAGACCTGATGGGTATAAAATTACCAATAAAAATAGTTTTTCTTAAAAAATCGGCAAAATATTTGTGTAAAAGATATCGTGAAACTTTTGGCATGGTTGGTTAGCTAAAAGATGAAGCTACCTTTGCCAAGTTGAGACCTCCTGAAGATTTCGTCATTTTCCTAAATACAAAAAAAGAAAATAGTAACCACGACGCACAGTGGGGTATTGTGTATGAAAACCTGCGATTAATTCAAAATGTAAAGATTAAAATACATATGAGTTTTTGCTATCTGGTGAAAATAGATAAAATTCCGCATCACTAACTCAAAAAAATATTTAAAAAAATTTACCGTTATTCCGCAATGCACTCTGAAATTTGTCATTTCTTTGCTCTTTGACTGCGGACTGTGTTAAACATATTTTTTTTAACAATTTGAAGCTCTTTTTATTTATTTAACAATAAAAACTTGAACAAAACTTTGATGGAACCTTCTTCTTCAGGTATTTAAGTAATACAAATTGATTTTTGTTTGGTGAAAAAGTGTTTAGAAATATTTTAATTCGTTTTTTGTTCATAAGACCAAAAATAAGTGAATTTTGACTATATACATAGGCATAAAGTTGTGAGGTAGGTGAGGTGGGATAAAAATGTTTCAATTTTCGTAAAGCCTGGACATATAAGTAACACTCTATAAAAAAAAAGTTGTAGCTAAACTGTGCCCTTTTGAGATACAGTAGGTAACGGATATAAGTACAATGCTTATAAGAAAGGAACGCTTATAAGAAACATTTTCGTAAGCACCGCATTTTTTCTCAATGTTTTGAGGTAAAAAACAATCTATATAAGAAACTTCTTATAAGAAAAAATCGCATAAAAGGAAGCTTTTTCCAAGCACCAATATGAAAAATCTTAAGAAAAATATAACGCTTATTAGAAATTTTTTCAAATCGTAATTTTCGTTCTTTGGTCAAAATTGAAAATACGCGCCTTCTTTGTGTCATCATTCTTCGATCAAAATTGAACGAGCAAGTATAACGATTGCAGTTGCTGAACGCACTTATTACTCACTGCTGATTTTTGTGCGATTCTGATATAAGAAATAAAGTTTCTTATATCAGTAGTACGTATATAGGAAATTTTTTTCTTATATATGTGGTACTTCTATAAGAAAAAACTGATATAAGAAAGAAATTTCCGGGATTTTTTGACTTTCTTATATCCGTTACCTACTGTATTTCCATTTTTTATGGCGATCTGACATGTCAAATATATATGAAAGTGAAAAAAAGTACATGAATAGCTTTTAAATTTAAATTTTTAAGAGTTCAACATTATCTGATGTTTCAATTTTTACGGATTTCGATAAAAAATGTTTCAGATGTTTCAATAACATCGTGTTGAAATTTCATAAAGACTTGAGCTCTTTAAGTATATTTTTTTCAACCTTATTTGAGCGCGCTCTCAGTCTCAATATAAAAACTTTTAACGCGTTTCTCTCGAAATAACTTGTTTCATACGATAGCAGTCTTTTCTCCGAAACTACTCAGCCGCTCCTTATCTACTATTATTAAACGAGCTAAAATTGTATGTATATATATATATATATTTTCAGACTTTATTTCCAAAACGGGTGCAGCGATTTTGATGAAACTTGGGGGTTAGGTACATATGTGAACAAAATTAGGATTGGGCTGGGTTTTAACTTATCAAAGGCTCCTGGAGGGGCGTGGCACAGCCCTAAACTTTTATTTTCATAACGTCATATCTTGAAAACTATTCAAGATATTGTGATGAAATTTGGTACACAGATGCAGATCATAAATGTCTTAAATTTTGCCAACAGTGGGCGGAATCGGAAAACTGGGCGTGGCACTTTTCAATAATTGAAAATTTTGATTCAATATTACTCAAAAACGGCACTGAGGATTTTCATAAAAATTTTATAGATAATACCACTAAGAGCAGTCATCATAACATGCTATGTCACTATACTGGCAAAATTCGTTTAAGGGCGTGGCACAGCCCACAATATTTATAAACATTATAATAAGAGAATTAACAACACAATCGTTCTGAAATTTCATATGGTGGATATACTTGCTATAAGGTACCTCAAGACGAAAAATGGGTGTAATAGTACCAGTGGGCGTGGCACCTCCCATACAAGCAAAACAGGTTAAATGTTATATTTATTGTACTATGAGAGTAATCTTCTTAAAAATTGGTGAGGAGTTGTCGGTTACTATAAGTTTTGAAATTAAATGCATTTCGACGGGATTGCTTCAGTGGGCGTGGCACCTCCCATACAAACAAAAACCGTTAAATGTTATATTAAGTGCACTATGGGAGTAATCTCATTAAAATTTGGTACAGAGATGTCGGTTACCAAAAATTTTTAAGTTAAATGGATTTCGACGAGATTTCGTTAGTGGGCGTGGCACGTCCCATATATACGAAAACCGTTGAATGTTGTATTTAGTGCGCTATGGGAGGTATTTTCTTTAAATTTGGTGTAGAGGTGTCGATTACTATAAGCTTTGAAATTATATGAATTTCAACGGGATTGCGTAAGTGGGCGTGGCACCTCCCATACGTACGAAAAACGTTAAATGTTATTTAGTGTACTATGAGAGTAATTTTTTTAAATTTTTTGTTCCAATCGATAGAGAAAGCACGAAAAATAAAAAAAAATTTTTTGTTCCAATAGACTTTTAATTACAGTGGTGTAGTGTTAATATTGTAGTGGTCATTTTTAATATTTGACCACTTAGTGCGTCCTGAGCGATTTGCGGAATTTGTTGCTGTAAGGATATTTTCCTTGTCCTTTGGAGTATCCCGGAAATAGTCACTCCATAAGTGACTACTTATCGAATCGGTTCACTCCGAGTCACTTTGGGTCACTTGGAGTCACCGAGGTGAGTGAAAATCGCAATTTTGTAGTTTGCGTGCAATTTTGGTAGAATTGGTCTATAACACCTATAGGCCACGTTGGTGCAAACTCTTATCGCACCTAATTATGTTTTGCGATGCGTGCGATTTTTTGGATATTATTGCTGTAAGGATATTTTCCTTGACCTTTGGAGTATCCATGAAGTAGTCACTCCATAAGTGACTACTTATCGAGGCGGTTCACTCCGAGTCACTTTGGGTCACTTGGAGTCACCGAGGTGCGTGGAAATCGCAATTTTGTGGTTTGCGTGCGATTTTTGTAGAATTGGTCTATAACACCTATGGGCCACGTTGGTACAAACTCTTAGCGCATCTAATTATGTTTTGCGGTGCGTGCGATTTTTTGATTTTATTACTGTAAGGATATTTTCCTTGTACTTCGGCTTATCCCGGAGGTAATCACTCCATAAGTGACTACTCATCGAGGTGGTTCACCCCGAGTCACTTTGGGTCACTTGGAGTCACCGAGGTGAGTGAAAGTCGCGATTTTGTGGTTTGCGTGCGATTTTTGTAGAATTGGTCTATAACACCTATGGGCCACGTTGGTACAAACTCTTAGCGCATCTAATTATGTTTTGCGGTGCGTGCGATTTTTTGATTTTATTACTGTAAAGATATTTTCCTTGTTCTTCGGATTATCCCGGAGGTAATCACTCCATAAGTGACTACTCATCGAGGTGGTTCAGCCCGAGTCACTTTGGGTTACTTGGAGTCACCGAGATGAATGAAAATCGCGATATTGCGGTTTGCGTGCGATTTTTGTAGAATTGCTCTATAACACCTATTGGCCACGTTGGTGTAAAAACTTTGCGCACCTAATAACGTTTTGCGGTGCGTGCGATTTTTTGGATTTTATTGCTGAAGGATATTTTCCTTATTCTTCGGACTATCCCGGAGGTAATTACTCCATAACTAACTACTCATCGAGGCGGTTCACCCTGAGTCACTTTGGGTGACTTGGAGTCACCGACGTGAGTGAAAATCGCGATCTGTGGTTTGCGTGCGATTTTTGTAGAATTGCTCTGTAACACCTATAGGCCACGTTGGTGTAAAAACTTTGCGCACCTAATAACGTTTTGCGGTGAGTGCGATTTTTTGGATTTTATTGCTGTAAGGATATTTTCCTTGTTCTTCGGATTATCCCTGAGGTAATTATTCCATAACAAACTACTCATCGAGGCGGTTCACCCCGAGTCACTTTGGGTCACTTGGAGTCACCGAGGTGAGTGTAAATCGCGATTTTGTGGTTTGCGTGCGATTTTTGTAGAATTGCACTATAACACCTTTAGGCCACCTTGTTGCAAAAACGTTGCGCACCTTATTACGTTTTGCGGTGCGTGGATTTTTTTTTTTTTTTTGGATTTTTACGAATTTCGTGAACCAAAGTGACTTTTAGTGACCCAATGTTACTCGGGGTGAACCGCCTCGATGAGTTGTCACTTATGGAGTGATTACCTCCGGGATAAGCCGAAGAACAAGGAAATATCCTTACAGCAATAAAATTTAAAAAATAGCACCAACCGCAAAACGTAATAAGGTGCGATAAGTTTTTGTACCAAAGTGGCTAATAGGTTTTACCCCTCGTACTAACTGTACAATCGGTTGCGTTCTTCTATATAAATGCTGCGATATCTCAGTCGATTTAGTGTCCAATTTAAATGAAATCGAGCCATTTTGCATTATCCTTTTCATTTCTATTCACTCTTGGTCCCAATCCACTCTTTTTATAAACACTTTTGCATCAGACAACAATTTGACGAAACTAAAAACGAAGCAAAATTGTTGAAAAAAATGGAACAGAAAAAAGTAAAGAGAAGTTGAAGCGTGAAAGTGAAAAGTCAACAAATTCCATATTTTTTCGATTTTTTCAACCTCAAAACGAAAAACCGAACAGTGGTCGGTCTCCAGGTACTGAAATTTTAACTACATATTTGTCACATGTATGGGAGTCGCATTAATCAAAATCGAGAAAAAAATTTTGAGTTTTTCTATTTTCTTAAACCGAGAAATCACCTAAAAAATCGTCATTTTTCGAACACTTTTGCTTAAACAGCCGCCATTTTATAATTTTTGGATAAAATTTAATGATCCTGGTTCAGACTTTAGCCACTGTCATACTGAACCTAATTTCTTTTGGTTTTTGTATTTCAGACGATTCCTTGCTGCAAAATCACCGGTACCGTTGACACCAATTCTTTTGTGTATGGCTGCGCATAAAAAAATTGTTCGTGTATTTCAAGAGTGTATTTATTGATCCACTACTGGGGGGGGGGATAATAAATTCTGAAAAATATCTTTTTTTGACAGTTTGTAAAATTTGATTGGCACCGTAATTTCTGCCTTTTATGGATATTTAAAAAAAAGTGCACTAAGGAATATTAAATTACATTAGTTTTCTCATTTTTTATACATAAGTAGCTAAAAAAAAAGTTTTTACCTTAATTAATACTCTGGCTGAATTGATCTCACGTTTTGCTATAAAATACCCCACTGTGCGACGGTCCAATGGATAAAAAAATACCCAATAAATATCTCAGTAGTCTACAGAGACATAAGGCTGAAGTATTTTTTGTGATCATATTGGATTAGTTACAGATCGTATATGAAATTTCATTAAAATCGTATGGGCAGAACTAGTACCGCGCCTTAATGGATTAATGTCGTACTAATTGAGGAGAGAGCGAACAGAGAGGCACATGTCCAAGGTATGGCGTTTTGAGTTTTTTTTTAAGAAAATTCATTCACAGACACTTCAAAAAGATATTAGATGTCATACTTTTTCGATAGCAAAATGAAGATTTTCCTGTGATCAGTACAAAAACATAAAAAGTTTTTTCCATTTCTGAAAACCATTTAGCAGCTGGACATGTGCCGTTCCGTTCGTTCACTCTTCAATATTTCAGTCAATTAGCAATTTTATTTTTGGCAGCCTACAGTTCAGCTAGCTAGTCAGCCTAAATGAGAATTAGTAAAACCTGTATAAACTTATTAATACGTTCTCTATTCTTATAAAATCAGCTTTATTAAATAATTTTTTTTTAAATATTTCTTTTTAACACTTCAACTAAAAAATTACGTAACTTTTAATACAAAAATGTAACTTTTCAGGTTTGCAACACTGATAATAAGTGAATAAATGTAGCTACTGCCCTGGCGCAAAATGCAAGAAAGAGATAACTGATTGGCAAAAGTCGTAATTACTGCATTTGTTGATGTCTTTATCATTGTGTCTCTTGCTACTGTATGAGAGACGCGAACAGTTTAATAGCCTAAACAGAATTCCGGCGTACGACGTAAATACCGCCAGCGTAAAATTTTTGCTGTGAAAATCGTATGGGAGAAGAGAGCGCAACTCACTACTCTCTCAACGGCGACGGTAAAATTAAAACAGGGGTCAGCAAAATTAAAAGTGTGATTGTGTTGGTGAGAGAAGAGAGGCTGCACCGCAAGAAATTTTTCGCAGAAATCGTTTGCGAAATGAATGTTGCGGTAGAAAGGGAAAAATAAGAAAAGATTAGAAATGGAATTCAGATTTTAAAAATTAGAGCGCAATGCATTTTTTGTTATATGCCGTCAAAAGAAAATAACGAATTAGCGACGGAAAGGCATTTGAAATGATTCGTAATGCATTTTCGTTGTAAATTCATTCATTTGGCAAAGCTGTAAAAATAATTCTCTATGTGCATTGCAGACGATAATAACTACATCCGCGCATGATGTTGCTTTGTCAATGGTTTTTCGGCAACTGAATGAAAGAGCATAAGAATGCGCACAATTGTGAAATGTCCTGCCGACCCCTGAATTAAAACCAAATCTAATTCCACCGTCAGCCGTCGCGGCATTTACGCCGGAATTCTGGTTAGGGTATAACGGTCGGTTGGTTGGTTGGCCTTTGGCGTTCATGGGAATACAGCTTTTTCTATAGTTTATGCAAAAACTTTAAGTTGCAAATTTGTTACGGAAATTTGCTAATTAGAATTTTTTGTGCAAACTTTATCTAACGTATAACTTAATCAAAAACATTTAATGAAAAGTATTATGTAGGCAGTGAATACGAAAAAAAAGAGAACAAAAAATACACGTCGTGCAAATAAGGACAAACTCTACAAATCAATAAAAACGCAAAACACCAAAACATCCCTCAATAGCAATGCATGTGTGTGTGTATATTTAGGCGTTTTAATGCGTTTGTGCAAGTGTGTAAAAAATTTATGTACGTGAATTTAGAAAATAAAAATATCAAATTATAAATTCGATAATTTTTTTTCAAAAAGTTAAACAAATACAATTTTTGTAAAGTGAATTACCAGTAGGTATGGACGCGTAGCGTTTAATTCAATATTTATGATGGTTAACTTCAAAAAAATTTTACAGAAAACCTTAAGAAAATATAAAAAAAAATATCTCAACAATGAAATCAGATTTGTAGAAATTGCAGTCCTTATTTCTGATAAAATCATATGAAATATACAGGCACTGCTGCTGCTATTACTTCAAATAAATTAAATGGATAAAAACTTCTCTGGCTGAAACTCAAATTTTGGTATTTTTAGTTTTATAATTTTTTTTTTAAGTTTGAACAAAAATGTGTAAAAAATTAAAAATTATGGACATGAAATTGAAATCCCTGATGCTTTACCCAATCATTTCTTATATTTGCATGCAATTTGGTTTCATGACCTTGAATAATTCTCATAGTATCACAATCTGAATTGTTTGCTTCTATAGGATGTGACACGCCCTCTCGACAGAATTCATACATATTTTGTCCCAAGCTTATCCGAACTATGTCTATTATTAGTGTTTGGTTGCACTACCTTAAATAACTCCTTCAGTATGATAGTTTAAAGATTTTACTTATGCGGTAGGTGCAATGCTTTTTAGTCAAAATATGCCCCTTTTTTCTGTTGCTAGACCGAAGCATTTTTCTTTTTCCATGAGTAATTTTCTCATAATAGCATTTTAAAGTTTTCGTTTATATGGGGGTTGCAACGCTCACTTGTTGAAATTCCTAGTTCTTATCCTGAGTATTTCGCTAAAAATTTTTTTTTTTCAATTCATTCTTAAGGTTTTGAAATGTGGTTTCGTTATCTGAATAATTCTCTCAGCATAGCGCTTAACAGTTTTTGCCACGTATTCTTCTATGCGCTACAAATGGAATAACAAAGTAAATATACTCTGAGTGTGGGGTATAAATACAACTTTTATATCAAGTCCCATTCATCTACGTCCAGTGCTTGATTAGATATAATTAATTTGAATTTGGAGGGCGTGTCACTGCCCATTTTTCTAAACCAAATTTTGCAAGAACCTTCCATAGACCATTAAAAAAGTTTAAAAAACAATCATGAAATCTTCGCGAAAATTTTATTTAAAAAATACTTTTGTATGCGGGCCTCTAAATATAACAGGCACGTGGTGTAAATTCCATGGGAATCGATTTTGTAAGCGGTCTTCGAGAAAATGATATTTTAAAAATATGTTTGTAGGGCCACCCTAAATATGCCCCCTACATAAAAGTTTTATAGTTTAAGCTATGCCTCTTAATATAAAAGACACGTGGTGTAAATTACATGTGAATCGATTGACCGGTCTTCGTGAAAATAATAGTTTAAATATATATTTGTATGAGGGCCACCCTAAATAAAAGTTTTCTTGCCTAAGCCATGTCTCTTAATATAAAAGACAAGTGGTGTAAATTCCAAATGAGTCTATTGACCAGTCCTCGTGAAAATTATATTTTAAAAATATTTTTGTATGAGGACCACCCTAAATATGCATCCTAAGCAAAAGTTTTGTAGCCTAAGCTATAACTCTTAATATAAAAGACACGCAATGTAAATTCCAAATGAATAGATTAACTGGTCTTTGTGATAATGCTATTTTAAAAATATGTTTGTATGAGGGCCACCGTAAATATGCACCCTAAGTAAAAGTTTTATTGCCTAAGCCTTGTCTCTTAATATTAAAGACACGCGGTGTAAATTCCAAGTGAATCGATTGACCGTTTTTTGTGAAAATGATATTTTAAAAATACTTTTGTATTAGGTCCACCCTAAATATGCACTTAATTGAAATAAAAACAATCCTAGGTCCCAAGTTAGACCAAATTACACACATAGGCCAAATTTCATACAAATTAGTTGAATAGTTCCAAAGTTTACCTCGGACAAACACCGTGACACAAGATTTTTATATACAGTAGAATCCCGATAATTCGTAATCGCAAGGGACCGGCAATTTTTTACGAATAACAGGGGTTTTCGATTTAACGAGGTGTTGATTTAGCAAGGTTAAAATAAGAACAATACGAATTAACGAAATATCGATTTAACGAGGTTAAAATAAGAAAAATACGAAATAACGTGATTTTTTTAAATTTATTTGATAAAAAGAAAAAAACTAAAACAATTATTTATTTAGCAGCAAACATACATATCGCTCATTTACTTCAAGGCTGGCATAACTCAAAAAACATAAAGTGGGAGAAAAATGCATTTAAAGTTTTCAATGAGTTACTTTTTATATGAAAATAATGAAAAGTATGTCTACATAAACTCTTCTCACAAGACAAGTTTATGAGATACTTTTCTGATTTTTTCACACAAAATAAAACATGAAATGGCGGATATTTCTCCATTATATACTCAAAAATCACGTTTTTTGAGTTATGCCAGTCTTGAAGTAAATGAGCGACATGTACTAATTCACTCATACACTCTGGTGTGACGGACAAACTGACAACGAAAAACACCAAAATTCCAAAAAAAAAGTGAACCGTAAACGTAGCCGTAGCTTCCTACTATGATTGACTTTTATTTCAAACCATAGTTCCGTAGAATTTTGGTTTTCATTACGAATTATAAGAGGTTGTCAAATCGAATTACGATTTATAAGAGGTTAAACAGAACGTATATTGAAAAAAAAATACGAATTATCGAGGGGACCAAACTGTATGAAATTTTTACGAATTAGAGCGATTTTTTCAAGGGTCCAACAGTTTGTTACGAATTATTGAGATTTTCGAATTAACGGGGTACGAATTATCGGGATTTCACTGTAATAAGATGGGACTTTCCCCATTTTTCGCGCTGCGGAAAAATGTTTTCAGGCTATCAAAACGATTGTATGCTCAAGAGCTTTCGTATGAAAATTGGTAGTTTTCGAATTTTTTTTGAGCACAATATGGCGGCCGGAAGCCGGGACCGATCGATTTACGTATACACAAAGGTCGATTTTTTCAATAGCATAATTAATCAATTATTTCATACTCATATGCCCACCAAAATTAAAAGTAGTAAATAAACTAAGTTCCCATGGCTTACGCGTGAAGTACATAGTCTCATTGATAAAAGGGATAAACTATACTCCCGGTGGAAGAAATATAAATGTTGGATACTTTATAATGATTTTAAACGTGTGCGCAACGCTGTCACTGCTCCTATACGAAGAAATAAAAAGTTATATTTTGAAAGTAAATTTGCTCACTGTAACTCAAGCAGTACATTTTGGAAAATTGTTCGATCAGTAGGAATTAAGAAAGATGTTGGAAACATACCCGTAAACTTAAATCTGGATAAGCTTAATGAAAGATTCCTGCAGTCTCCGAACAGTTTAAATTCTTCCAGACATCTCTCATCTCAAATAATCTCGATAGAGCCAACTTTTGCCCTTTCAGGAGTCGATATGTGTAGTGTTGGTGCGGCCATATTGAAGATAAAGTCATAGGCGATTGGATCGGACAATATTTATCCCGATTTTATAAAAATAATTATGCCGGCTGCTTTACATCACATCACACATTTTAACACTATTATTATGACTTCTCAATTCCCCACTAGTTGGAAAGTTGCAAAAATCTTGCCCCTGCCTAAGAATAAATCTGAGTATCGCCCAATTTCAATACTGCCATTCCTCAGCAGTCTTTGAAACTATTGTAAGTGACCAAATTAAAATTTATATATTTATTTTATATATTTATATTAATAGAAACTCTCTTATAACAAAACATCAGTCAGACTTTCGAGCAAATCGTAGTTGCACAACAGCGCTGCTGAAAGTATGTGAAGATATACGGTCAGGTTTGGATACTGATATGATGGCACTTATAGTATTTCTAGATTTTTCTAAAGCATTTGACTGTATAGATTATAAAATCCTTAAAGAAAAATTAAAATATCAGTTCTCTTTTAGTGCACCTCTTTGTAAACAATTATTTTCATACCTTTGTGGTCGCGTACAGTATGTTCGTCATAACAACAAAAACTCATCATTTATAAATGTTATATGTGGTGTTCCTCAAGGTTCTGTGTTAGGGCCCCTATTATTTATGACTTTCATAGATAATATAGCCAGTTGCTTCACAGCCTGTCAACATCATATTTATTCAAATGTATTTATTACAAATGTATAAACTTTTTCCAAAATCTTTAAGTAGTTTTGCAGTAAATGATATTAATCTTGAGTTAAGCAAGCTTTCCGAATGGTCGAAAAAAAATGGTCTTATGCTCAATCCTACAAAAACAAAGGCAATGCTTATTGACAGGAGCAGAGCAAAAATTGATCGTTTCCCTCTTTTTCTAAACAAGTCTCCAATAGAGTATGTCAAAATATTTAAAAATCTTGGAGTTTACTTTAACAACAAATTTACATGGAATGACCATATCAACAGAATTGTCTCTAAAATTTATGGTGCGCTTCGAGGACTCAGCCCAACTTCCAAGTACCTTCCAACTGTAGTAAAGCTAAGACTTGTTCAGTCATTTATATTACCAATTATATTGTACAGTTGTGAATTATTTTCAAGCCTTGATTATGATTCTAATCGAAAACTATCAGTGGCTTTCAATAATTGCGCGAGATTTATTTTTAATATTAATAGTCACCTGCACATTTCAAACTATACGAAAAAAATAGTTGGATGTTCATTGAAACGCCATGCTGAATTATCGTGCCGTTTTGCTATTACATAAAATAATATACAGTAAGGAACCAGATTATCTTTTCGAACTTTTAAGATTTGCCAGAACTCAAAGAAATATGCAACTTATAGTACCACTGCACAAATATCTAACAACCTCTCGGCATTTTTTTGTACACTCGATAGTTCGATGGAATATGCTACACTCTCATTTGAAACGAATAAGCAGCACAAATATTTTCAGGCATGAGGTATTAAAACATTTTGTTGGCGATCTTTAAGTTCTTTCTTTGGCTACTTCTTTTTCTTTAACTGAACTTTTCCTAACCTTTTCAATATTTCGCAAGAATTCTTATGTTCCTACTATTTAAATATTTAAATTTTTTATTTTCTTTTGCTCTCTCACCTATGTATTTAATTAAATTAAATTATCTTAAACATTATTTTTATTTATATTTAAATTTTTGAATTAATTTTTTTTTTCTAATTTTTAATTTTAATCTTAATTTTTGATTTTAGTATTGAATATTTAAATGAAATAATTACCACATACTTAGTTTGTACATCCTGAAAAGAGAAATCTTATTTGTACAATGGATAAATAAATAAATACCCTCTCTTAGCATCTTTAGTGGTTCCTTTGTTGTACAGCACAGGGGCTTTTCCATTTCTGAACTGGCCCCATGTTAGTATACCTATTTTTGGTATATTCTTTTTCTGGGTATTATTTTTGTACAAAATCGAAGAATTGATAACTGCCACATGAAATAAATACAAAAACGCAGGTTCCACGTTTTAGACCTCTCTAAAAAAACAACATACATATAATACAAATTTACACAGTACCCACTTTTGCCATACAATTGCAGATATGTTACTGCATGATGGTGTAAATTTACATCACACGGTTTTGGGATATTTATAGTAAGTATTTCGATATTATATGCATATTATGAATTTTAATATGAAAAAAAATTCAAAATAATAATTAAAAAACAGTCGGGAAGTTATTCAAATCGCAACGAACCGCGTAATTTCAAGTTCAAACTTGATAATGACACAGTAACGTTTGATTTTCTTTTGACAGCTGTGTTCCAATGCATGCAGTAGTCATGTAGAAAGCTTACAATAACGACCATGCAAACAAGGGTTAAGACGGAGATATGTTGAAAAAACTTAAATGAGGTTGGATATTTCGAAAAATATGAAAATTTTTAAAAAAGTTGAATGAAGTTGTAGAAACCGAAAAACGTTGGAAAATTTTGGGATAGTGTGAAAAAGTCTGAAGGATTGAAAAAAAAAAACATGGAAATGGTGAAAAAATCGAAAGAGGTCAAAAAGTCGAAATGGGGTAAAAATCGTAAATATATTGAAAATGTAAAAAAAAAGTTGCAAGAAGTTGTAAGAGTTAAAAAGTCGAAAAAGTGAAAAATGTTAAAAAGTCGAGATAAAATGGTAAAAGGTAAAAGAAGTTGCACGAGGTTGTAAAATGAAATAGTTAAATAAAGACAGAAAAAATCGATAAAACATGAAAAATGTGGAAAAAAGTTGAAAGAGGTGGAATCTGTCGAAAAAATATGGGACATATTATCAAAAGTTGAAAGAGGTTGAAAAACTCGAAAAAAAATTGGAAGTGATTGAAAAAGTCATGTTTAAGTGTTGAAAAATCTCGGTAAATCCGATTAAGCTGAAAGATTATGTTAAAAAAGACGGATAGATTGGAAAATGTTGAAAAAATAGGAAAAGTCGGACAAAGTTAGAAAGTCGAAATAATATGAATAATCTCGCAAAAAATTGAGAGTATAAAAATAAAAAAATTCATGACCGCTTTTGGACTCCGCATACTTTTGCTTTCAATGGGCTATTTTCGACCTTTTCCTATCAATTGGGGCAAAAAAACATTTTTTTGAACCACCCTAAAAAATTTTTTTTTGCTCCAATCGATAGGGAATGGTCAAAAATGGCTTTTGGACATCACTTAGGGTAGCTCCGGACCTTGGAAAGACCGTTCCTGACCCTTTCGGTGTGATGTCCAAAGTGATGTCCAAAAGTCCCTTAGTGATTAGAGCAAAAAAAATTTTTCATTTTCGAACTCTCTCCATTTTTCAAAAAACTTCACAAAATGTTCCACGATAGTATCACAAATTTTTTTAATACAAATTGAGTCTTTAGTATTTGATATTTTTAACTCATTTAAGCTATGGCAGGATTGCAGTCATTTCCCAAAAAAGAGCTTAATAGGCGCCTTCAAAAATAAAGCAAAAAAAGCACAGCAATAGCTTACGAGGGCAGTTATGCTTTCATCTACCTCTCCACTTTCCACAACCATTATTGGTGGCGGCGAAACTGATCAACACAATACCACGCAATCAACTTCTAATCGCAACAGTCACAGTAGCCATACTCAGCAATCGCCAAAAATTACATCTGTCTACAATGGACGACGAAAATCTTCACTAAGCTATCAGCAACAATTACAATTGGTTACAGTTGCCGGGGTCGATGGTATCATTGCCAGCGGCAATTGTGGAAGCTCCCTCAATGAATATAGCATAAATGGTAGCTGCTCTTCTCCGAGTCATTTTAGCAATGTGCATGGAAATGAAAACGCTAATTTTATGCATCATCCACATCATCATAACAAGCTTTCTTTACATCCGATAGATCGTTACGATGAAACGCTGACTTGTTGTTTGCCACCGCCATCACCAGCACCAACCAGCGATCGTTTTGTTATGGGCATACCATCGCCTTCACCGCCACATTCACCAATATCCAACGCTGTTGCCGCCAGTAATAGTTTGCACCATCATAACCACAATCACAGTCATGGGCATAATCATTTCAATAACTTTGAGTCATCAACCGGCGCAGTAGCTGCTATATCTAGCAATCTTAATCTAACAAATCAACAGCAAACGCTTTCTTCGCCATCTTCCGCCTCAACTGTTTCGACGGCCAGCTTTGGCGGCTGTAGCGTTGCTGGAAACGAAACAGACATTGGTGGTTCTGGTAACTCGCAACAACATCAACAAGGAGCAACATCAACAAATAATGCTGGCTCGATACTCTCACAAAAGTATTCGTCTTCAGCCAACTCTGTGTGTACAGTACAGCGTTCAATTTCGCCGAACTCACGTTTCCGCATGTCTGATCGTTTTCGTGAGCTGACACCAAAATGTCAGTTAGAACACGCCGGCTCAACATCCGGCTCTTCATCTTTATCTTCATCATCATCATCACGTTTTGTCACGAGTTCCCATTTTCTAGCGCAAAATGCTTCTCTTGTGACCAGCGATGCTTATTCTTATCTTTCGTCTGCGGTACATACACCAGTAAAGCGCTATGTGCCAACACCACCGCCCCCAACAGAACTATATACAGCAGATATATCAATGACTATACAACAACAACAACAACCACTGCCACCGCCAGCTGGAGCTGTCTCCAAAAGCAGCAGCTCAACACATCAACAGCAGCAACCTCTTTCGATGCAACAGCACTCCACAGCAGGCATCATCAATACATTTCCCTATCGCTTTCGCATGAAATGCTGCACTGAACCTTCGCAACAGCAAAAACTGCCACACACAACGTCACCAGCTAACCAAAATTTACTATCACAGCATCATGAACATCGCAGCAACATGGTAGCAGCATCTGTTGATTACTATGCGACTTCACCACGCACGCGACTCTCATACAAATGTAACGGCAATGGCGTTAACAGTGGTAGTAACTTCAACAGTTGTGTTGGTGGTGGTAAGGATTCACCTTTGGTGTTGCTTAATGAGCCACAGCAACTGTCCACAAATGGTGCACAGCCAAAATCTTGTAATTCCTCGATTTCGGCTTCTTCAACGTCGTCGTCATCAGCATCGTCGTCTGGCAACTCTTCAGCGTTATCACCGGTGACTGTTGGTACAAATAGTCGTCAGTCGGCAACGGCATTACGTACATCCTGCATGGTTGATTACGTATCACGTACGCCAAGTATCGAATACATAAATACAACAAGTTCAACTAACAGCAGCAACATGCTGACGTCTGGCGGACGTGTAATGACGCCAGTTAATGTTTTGTCTACACTAGATACAGGAGGAAGTTCGGGAGTAGTTAGCAATCTTGGCGCAACTGGAACTTGTTTACATTGCAACACAATGCGTCGTACAACTGGCGTTCATCAGACCACACAAACCACCGGTCCAATCAGTCCTGTTCCCACGCAACAACAACAGCAGAAATTACTTAGCAATGGTATATATAGCAATCATCCAAATTTAGAACTCGCTTCATCAACGTCAACGCCTTCAACGAGCGAGTCACACATTTCGCCACTATCACCAACAATGGCATTGCAGCAGCACCAGCAACAGGCACAAAAAATTGAACAAGAAAAGGCTGTCGAATGTCACGAACAACAAAACTTTCAACAGCAGCAATCACAACTTTACCAACAACAACAACAACATCAACATCAGCAAAATTATCCACAACAGCAGCAACGTCAACAGCAACAGCGGCAAGTTCAAAATAATTTGATTGATCGCAGCAACAACATAATAAATGTGCAGCAACAACAGCAACTGCATCCATCTATAGAGCACCATCAACTGCAAGCACCAACGCAGCACGCTGATCAACTACAGCACTACCATCAGCAGCAGCAATCGCCACAGTTGCAGCAGCATCAATCGTTACCACAAAGATATTCACGTAAACAGCGCATTAATCAATACGTCCGCAAGGAAATCGCAAAATTCTTTGGCGTAGACGTGCAATCAGAGGCTGAGGAGCGCGCCAAATGGTATGAGCGTCAGCGACGTTTAGCTTTGCGACGCTTTGGTGTGCTTAAAATGAATCATGAAATCGGTACAGCAGTTGGAGGAATCAATAGTAATGACCGGAGTGCCAGGTATGCTACTGATGGTGGCGGTGCTGCGCGATCATATCGGCGTAATGGCAACATCGGATCACACGGTAACAATCAACATCATAACCACCATCACGCCTCGGAGCGTCCCGATATACTGCCTGCACAGGATACTGAAAACAATGTCAATGAAATGCATCACAACGGACGTAAGCATCAAAACAACAGCAGACGCCGCCATTACATTAATGCTGATTTTCATATGTGCGATCATTTGGAGCGTAAAGCTTCCGTGCCATCAATGTTTATTTCAGGCTTGACCTATATAATACAGACGTTAAATAAGCGCCACACACGTTATCGCCGTCAATGGTCACGTAGCTTTGCACCGGCGCATGTGACTCAAGGTAATGGCGAAAATCCAAGTGATATTTGCGAAGGTCTTACGACACTGCAAGAAGAAGAAGTTTTTTTTGACTCAACTGGAAATGCTGAGAATCATAGCATGGTTAATGGTAATGTTATAGTTTCGGACACATCGGCAACGTCCATATCACTGGCCAGCAGTGGCGGTGTTTTGGGTGTACGTGCTACAACAGGCAATAACACGAAGTCATTGGAGCATCGACAACTCTACATGGGAGAACGTGTACATGGCTGGCGTACATCCGCAATAATTGGCATGCATGCTGTAGAGCAGCAATTGCCGCAGCAGCAACAGCAACACGCAGTTTCTGTTGTGCATCAACAGTCAAATCAACAGCAGCAGCAACCAATTCGTAACGGCGCACGTAGTAATCGCATTGCTTCACAGATACTTGATGGCGTTTTAGAAAATTCCCGGCGTCCACTGGCGCAACGTGTGAAGCTTTTCTCTATAAACGATTTGGATGATCGTAACGATCATCGACCATTTTTTACATACTGGATCAATACAGTTCAAATTTTGGTCCTCTTTTTATCACTCATTTGCTATGGTATTGGACCAATTGGTTTTGGTGTTGAGCAAAAAACGGGACAGGTTTTAGTAACCAGCTTAAGCTTACAAACTGTACAGCATCAGGAGCAACGCAACGTTTGGATTGGACCACGCAATAGTGATTTAGTGCACATGGGTGCCAAGTTTGCGACGTGTATGCGGCGCGATGTGAAAATCATGGACGTTTTATTAAAAACGCGACGGCAAGAAAGAGAAACTGCTTGTTGCATACGCAACGATGATTCCGGCTGTGTACAAAGCTCTCAAGCAGACTGTTCAGTTAGGGGGCTTTTTCCAACGGTAAGTGTGCTATAGCATTGAGTTAAAGTCCGACCTTGTGGCGCAGTGGTAGTGTACTGCGCTTACAACCCAGAGGTCCCGTGTTCGATTCCCGGTTCAGGCATGGTAATACACTTTTCACATTTCCTAATTTTCCTTTCTTTCCAATTATTTCCTTGTCCTCTCCGCTTTTTGGCTGTGGCAAAGCATCAAGAACTGAAGTGCAATGAAGTTCAAAGGCATAAGATTTGCTTCAGATCACTTTCATTCCTATTGTTACGCCAGAATAAATAATAAAAAAAAAATAATGTTGCTCTTGGTTAACCTCATCGTGACTCTGCTGTCTTCCCTTTCGAAGCTAGTACACCACATGTCAAAGGGTTATCCCCTAAAGTATTAGCTGACCAAATTCATCTCAAGCCATGCAGTCGGAGTAACTTCAAATTGCGGAATTGGTTGCCGATTAAATATGTTGCTTTTCAAAGTAATTAAGGAAATATACCGTTCCCCGATTTGATTGAAAATTATTTTTTACGAAGTTATGCCCATTTAAAGTTTTAGTGTCAGAGCTTGAAAAATCGTTGAAAATTGTTTCAAAATAGTCGCATCTTCATCTAAATCAAAATAATTAACTTTTGTCTTTTGATTCTAATAGAACTTCTGATTCTCTGATAGAATCTTTACGAAATTTTGAAAATTGTTGAAAATTGGCGGAGTTATAGCGATTTTAATGAAAAAAAAAACAAGGCTGATTTTCTCGAAAACCCCAATTTCTTTTTCGCTTAAAATTTTATTGTGGATTTGTATTAATATGATACAGAAATGACATGAGTTTATTGACTGTTAACCCATATTTGAGGTCAGGAAATTTTTTTCCCCAAAATGAAAATGTCAATTTATTTTTTTCATCATTGCCAATCCACTCTACGGTACTATTTTCAAAGCAAATAACAACAGCAACATTCCAAATTACTTTCTGCAAATCTTGCTTGTATTCTGCATACTTTTTTTTCACCGTTATTTTTGTAATAACATTTTATTATGGGAAATATATAAGAACATTATAAGCACATATAGCTTTTTCGCTAGCAAAGTCAAGCAAACAAAACATTCAAAACCCACAGAAGTACAGTCAGTGAAATAGCTATATTTGCGTACAATGTTTATATATATTTCCCATAATAAAATGTTATTACGAAAATAACGGTGAAAAAAAGTATGCAGAATACAAACAGGATTTGCAGAAAGTAATTTGGAATGTTGCTGTTGTTATTTGCTTTGAAAATAGTACCGTAGAGTGGATTGGCAATGATGAAAAAAAAATTGACATTTTCATTTTGGGGAAAAAAATCTCCTGACCTCAAATATGGGTTAATAGGCATTAGGGCTGCGACATCGAAAGACAAACATCGATTTTCCGAAGATCGATGATATTTTTGACCGATGTTCGATGTCGATGAAACATCGGACAAATACATCGATGTTTTAAAACATCGATTATTTTCTTTTTTATAATTTTTCAATTTTTTACATCTTTAACCCAACTATACACCGATAAATGGCAAATACGACATCTTGAGCCTGTTGCCAAAGCTACCCGCGTCTCTTTTATCCACATTTTAATACCGAAATACGGAATTTATATGCGAAAACCATTTTGACCAAACAAGTTTCAAGCGAATTCGTAATTGCTAGTGGTTGATAAGGACCGCAAAATCTATCTTTAAAAATTAAACTGTAATTTTAGAATCGAATATCAGAGACCAGGAGCAGCTCAGAAGACCCTTTTCCAGAAAGGGTTTTGATTATTTAACAGTCTTACAAATGATATTAAAAAAAATTGGTCAAAATTTCAAAAAATCGAATCGTCACACTAACTTTTTGTTTATATCTTTATTCAACTTTGAAGATGTTAAATAAGTACTGAACTCTTTTTCCTTTTGGATTTTGTGTGGTTTCCCTTTAATTATCTGACGAACACTTCTCTGACACCAGTTAAACGAACAAAATCAATTACATTCTAAAAAACAACGCAACACGCCAGCAAACGGTAAGATACTTTCGAAAATATACGAGTTCTCGTATTATTGAGCTTTTTAGCATATTAGTTTGATAACGTTCACAAAGCGCCGTGATAGAAGTCATTTAAGATGTTATTAATGCTGGAGCTGTTTAGATTTGTAGATTTTTTTGACTTTTGAAGCGAACATCAATGTCAACATCGGGTCATTTACATCGATGATGTAAAAACATCGGATCCTGAACATCGTAAAACATCCTGTAAAACATCGATGTTTCAAAAACATCGATGTCGATGTCGCAGCCCAAACAGGCATTAAACTCATGTCATTTCTTTATCATATTAATGCAAATCCACAATAAAATTTTAAGCGAAAAAAAAATTGGGGTTTTTGAGAAAATCAGCCTTGTTTTTTTTTCATAAAAAACGCTATAACTCCGCCAATTTTCAACAATTTTCAAAACTTCTTAAAGATTCAAACAGAGAATCAGAAGTTCTATTAGAATAAAAAGACAAAAGTTATTTTATTATTTTGATTTGGATGAAGATGCGACTATTTTGAAATAATTTTCAACGATTTTTCAAGCTCTGACACTAAAACTTTAAATGGGCATAACTTCGTAAAAAATAATTTTCAATCAAATCGGGAAACAGTATATTTCCTTAATTACCTTGAAAAACAGCATATTTAATCGGCAACCAATTCCGCAATTTTAAGTCACTCCGACTGCATGGTTTGAGATGGATTTGGTCAGCTTTTTTATAAAAAAAAAGAAAGTAAATTGATGTACACATCCTTTGTTTTTGTACCTTTTTATTAAGAAATCGATATCGACTTGGAAGAAATGGTCGCCAGGCGAATCAGGACCAGGCGGGCGTATATCTGGTTCCGTTTGTGGCCTTGATCCGAAGTATTGTGATGCTCCGGCTTCTATAGCGCCATATGAATGGCCCGATGATATAACTAAATGGCCTATTTGTCGCAAGACAAACTCCTTTTCACAACGTTTTCGTTATAAGGATCATACGGCCGAGCATATGGTTTGTGAGGTCATTGGACATCCTTGCTGTACGGGAGTATTTGGTGAATGTCGCATTACAACAAAAGAGTATTGTGATTTCGTTAACGGTTACTATCATGAAGAGGCATCACTATGTTCACAGGTAACTAGTAGTTTGAAGCAAGCTAACTCAAATAAGTTTTCTTTATATTTTATTTTTAACCGATAGCCCTGGCAGTTACTGCTTTCTTAGTTATAATTTTTAAATTGTAATTAATGTAAATAACTAATAATAATTAATCAATAGGTAACTAGTATTTGGAGCAAGCTAACTCTAACAAGTTTTCTCCATAATGTTTTTTTTAAAGCCGATAGTCCTGGCAGCTAATGCTTTCTTAACTATAATTTTTAAATTGTAATTGATGTAAATAAATAATAATAATTTTTTTTTAACTTGCAGATATCATGTCTCAATAATGTTTGCGGTTTGTTTCCATTCTTTTCCATTGAGGTTCCAGATCAATTTTATCGCCTCTTTACATCGCTCTGTCTTCATGCCGGCATACTACACTTAGCAATCACTGTTGCCTTTCAGCATGTATTTCTTGCCGATTTAGAGCGGCTTATAGGTCCCATACGTACGGCGATTGTGTATATTGGCTCAGGCTTGGCGGGGAACTTAACAAGCGCTGTATTAGTACCGTATAAGCCAGAGGTTAATATTTCATTTAAACGCAAATAATTTTATAGAAATAATTACCAAGTAAACATTTTAAGGTGGGCCCATTAGCATCGTTGTCGGGTGTTATCGCATCTTTGGTGGTGTTACTAATCTTAATGCATTGGAAACAGTTGCATAAACCGCATGTGGCATTATTTAAGTTAATTTTAATTGGAGGCTTACTATTTGGTGTTGGGACATTACCATGGCAGCTGAACTTTGCAGGACTTTTAGCTGGTATACTTTGTGGAATTTTCCTGACAATTGCGCTGGTTCCTTTTGTTAGCATAACAAAGTACGGTAGAAAGGCAAAGGTAAAAAAAAGATAAAAAACTATAAAAAATAGCATTTAACATACACATATTTTTTTTAGATAAATTTGATATGGTCCTGCATAGTATTTCATTTGTTCGCTTATACCGTTATGTTAATAATTTTCTATCTCTTTCCGACGGAATTAACAAACTTGAATTTTGGTGAAGTTTTTAGTGGAAATTTCAATACAAATGCTGGTTCCATTGACAATAGCGGCAGTAGCAGCGCTGATTCTAGTGGAAGAGGTGGTGGTTTCGAAAGCTTTAGTAATAATGTTGTAACTAGCAATAGTAATAAACATCGCCAGCAACAACAACAGCAGTATCATCACCATCATCACTCAGATGATATCGTTGGAAATAATCCACTGAATAGCGAAAGCAGTAATCCAGCAGTAAGTTTTATTGAGAACTTAAAAAACTAACTTTTATACTTTACTTGTGTTCGTTCAGAAGAAAGTGGGAAGATAGGTTAGTGGAAAGTGTGAGTACTGTCAGTGATCATAAGTTTTGAAATAACCTATGTGATAAGTCTAGAGAAAAACCTTCAGGAGATTGTTCGCTGACTTAATCGAGGACATGTCCTCGTATATGCTTTCGAGGACGCAAGAGTAGGAAGAGACGAGACTTTAATGTCAGGAAAGTTGGCCCAGCCATATTTGAAATTTAAAAAAATTAAAGTTGTGCTAGAGTTGTGCTGCGTTGTGCCGCAAATTTAAAAAAGAAATTTCCAATAGCAAAAATTTTATGAGCAAAACAAATTTTCGGATGCAATTTGGCTCAACCATTATTGCTTTCTGGATACTCAGCCAAACTATTTCAAAATTCAATGAAATGAATGTTGTTCAAAAAAGCACTAGATATCAAACATTCAATTTTTTTTTCATGCTGGCCTCAGTTTCCAGAAATCAATAATGGTTGGGACAACTTGTATTTGAAATGGGTGCTTTTGCAAAGAAAAAAGTTTATTTTTGGAGATATCTTTTTTAAGTTTACGGCACAATATAGCACAACATTCATTTATTTGAATTTTGAAATAGATTGGCTGAATTTCCAGAAATCAATAATGGTTGGGCCAAGTTGCATCCGAAAATTTGTTTTGCTCATAAAATTTTTGTTATTGGAAATTTTCAAATATGGCTGAGCCAACTTTCCTGACATGAGACTTTATGAAATTTGCAGACCATACGTAAGTCCTGTACATCATACTATAATTTAGTCGATCAATTCAGGCAACCGTTTTCAAAATATTAAAGGTCAAAGGTTAAAAACAGTTACTTACATATCTCTCTTGCTATTGGTCAGACAGACTAAAGTTGACGATAGTATGATTTCGTATAAAAAAGGTTCAGCCAAATTTTTACATATGGCCAGCAGTTGTCACGGTGTGGTAAGTTTTTTACCTTTGATCTTATATTTCATGAAAAAAACTGACCTTAAGTGAATGAATGCGCTTATCTAAAAGCTTTTTTTAAATAACCCTTAGTTACTTATCTTATTTTAACAACGCATGTTACTTAACTTCGTCGTTTAGGCGACGCTTGAAGAAATTATTTTTATTAGAACATTTATTATTGAAAAATGAGTTTGGTTTTTTTCTAAATATTTTTTTAGTTTATTTTTGTTTCAAATAAAATAATATACTTTGAAAAATACACTTAAAAAAATTTTTATTTTGCGATCAAAAATGCGACTCTTTCAAAAGCTATTAAAAAAAATTAAAACAGCGCCGTCGTTTTTTCGAAGATAAGTAATTAAGGGTTATACAAAAGTACAATTCGTTATACTCGCCGGTCAAGAAGCGAGATAATAGCAACAGTTTTTTGTAACTTTTGACCTTGAGTAATAAATTGATACTGTGTACATCATGAGATTATATTTGTGAAACTCTCAGAGAGTTCATCAAACGAAGAAATTTCAAAAGAAATTTTCTCTCAGCAGAAATTTTTCGCAAAAATCGTGACATACAGTGGCTCACAACTTAGGGGACGTCCACTAATTACGTGAGTTAAAATAGAGGGGGAGGAATTTACATTAAAAATTATAATTTAAATCTCACGGGAGGAAGGGGAGGGGTCCCGGCAGATCTAACCAAATCTCACCAAGGGGAGGGGGGGTCCGAATTTTCAAAAAAAAACCTTGCGTAATTAATGGAAATTTTGATATCATTTGAAAGAACAAAAATTGTAGTTTAAAAAAAATTTTACTTATTGTAAAAAAATATTACCTGGAATTTTTATAATAGAAAATCGAAATATACTTCTAAATTTCATGTCACAGCTTATTTTATGCAGACACGTATAAATTGCCAAAACATTGTTTAAAATAATGATTTTGTAATTTTAAATATGTATATATCTTTGGTCAACTACAGCTAAAAGACGGTTTGACATCGAAGTTGCAAATTTTTTATTGCTGTCTGGCGAATTATAGCGCCACTCAATTTTAAGTGCCTTTTTTAGGTCGTTTTTGTTTGAAATGTTGTGTATTCGGATATTTTTTTTTTCCAAAATCGCCCATAAATTTACAAGCACATTTAGGTCAGGTGACTATGGTGGTGGTGCCATCAAATTAAGATACATGTATATTAACCAGAATTGAACTATGACCGCTTTGTATTTTCAGTGTTTATCTTGGTTATACCGTAAATTTGTCTGCACTCTGCAACAAATTGACACTTATAATCTGAAGACACATATCCATACTCAAGATACTTCCTATAAAAGCCAAATTTCCGGTACCAGAAGCTGACAGGCAAGCCCAAACCATTGCACTGTTTTATATCGCGTGATGTTCTCCTTGTTGTTTTTTCTATTTGGCTTTCGCGACATGCTATCTGAGTCAAATAAGTGGAATTTCGCTTCGTCCACGCATATTACTGAATTCCAGCACATAGTGGTCTTCAAAACATGTTATTTGGCGAAAATCAGACGGATATTCTCATTTTTAACTGATAAACGGCTTTTTGAGAACTACTCACCAGTTAAAGACTTTCTGTTTGGGCTTGCATGTCAGCTGTTGGTACCGGAAATTTGGTTTGTATGGGAAATATCATTAGTATGAATATGTGTCTTCAGGTTATAAGTGTCAATTTTTTTGCAGAGTGCCGAAAATCTGGGCATGCAGACAAATTTACGGTTTAACCAAGATAAAAACTGAAAATACAAAGCGGTCATAGTTCAATTCTGGTTAATATACATGTGCCTTTATTTGATGGCACCGCCAGCATAGTCACCTGACCTAAATGCGCTTGCAAATTTATGGCCGATTTTGGAAAAAAATATCCGAATACACAACATTTCAAACAAAAATAACCTAAAAAGTTACTAAAAATTGAGTGGCGCTATAATTCGCCAGATACCAAAAAAAAATTTGCAGCTTTGATGCAAAACGGTCTTTAAGTTGTAGTTGACCAAAGAGGCTACCACACTACATATTTAAAATTACAAAATCATTATTTTAAACAATGTTTTGTCAATTTATATTTACATGTCTGCATCAAATAAGCTGTGACATGAAATTTAGTAGTTTATTTCGATTTTCTATTATAAAAATTTCAGGTAATATTTTTGTACAATAAATAAACTACAATTTTTGTTCTTTCAAATGATATCAAAACTTTTTTCATATTCCACTTAGTTTCAAAGATACAGAGCATTGAAGTTAAAAGTATGCACTGCATCAAATAAGCTGTGAGCCACTGTGTGTTATTT
The DNA here is from genome assembly GCA_963662105.1 of Meiosimyza platycephala. Classification (NCBI taxonomy): domain Eukaryota; kingdom Metazoa; phylum Arthropoda; class Insecta; order Diptera; family Lauxaniidae; genus Meiosimyza; species Meiosimyza platycephala. The sequence goes on from OY759212.1 coordinate 6,153,750, forward strand.
TTTTATATTTAAATCTTGTGCCGTTGGCAACTAGAAAAATTTCATGAATGACAACTTTTTTACTGCTCTTATGCCATTTCGATTGACTTTAGCCATTTTTAAGTGCCGTAGTTATAGCTCCATGTATTAAAAAACAAAAAAAAAAATTGGGTAGTATAGTTATTTTTCAATGCTATTAGATGATGAATTGAGGTTTTGATACATTTTTTTTGTTCCCCCCTATAGCACTTACTTCAATCACAAGTGCAACCGCAGCTATATTTGAATCTGAATTATCATACCAGCCGCAATATCAACAGCAACATCATTGTAAATAATAAAGTTTTGTTCTACGAAAGTAGTAAACACACTTTTATCAATAACAATAAAAACAACAACAACAACAGCAAAGTAAAGAATGCAATCAGTTATCATTCATATAAAGCAAAAGAGTTTCTCAACGCAAGTAATAGTAATAGCAAAAGCAACAACATTTTGAATTACAATGCTGAGCACAACAGCAACAACAATAAACCAGACAAGAACTATAACTTAAATAATAACTACAAAAGTTACTACAGCAGCAGCAACAGTAACAGCAACAGCAGCAATAGTAACAATAATCGAATCAGTAAAAACGCATTAAGGTATATTATTAACAGCACAAGTATTAACAATAACATAAATGGCAATAGCAATAAAGAATCGCAAATAAACACTTTAAATAGTGTCAGCAGCGTTAGCAAAAATAATAACAAGGAAAATTAACACATAAACTCCGAAAACACACACCCTAGAGCATTGCTACAACTCGAATTATTTGAAGGCGACGTTAATGCCGATAACGATAATGTGCCAGAAATGGCACAAGCTGCCTTGGATAGCAACACAACACAACACGATATTAGAGAAGTAAACAAATAAACAAAATAGAATATTGTTTAATAAATTTTAAGCAGACTTGTAAGTTAAATCAAAAAATAAATAAATAAATAAAAAAAATAAAATATTGAATCTGTGTACCAAAATCAAGTAGATACTCAAAAGTGTGACATACGATGGTATATCCAACAAATCTACACATCATAAGTTCGCATAACCTTAAATTCTAATAAATTATAGAACTCAAATATAAATTAAACAATTAAGCAACATAACAGCGTTTTATTTGAAACTTCAAACGTTTTACCGTAATTGATCGCTAGGGTTACCAGATGACTTGCTTGCAAAAGTAGTGCTTCTGAAAAATTAAAAATTTTTACTAAATAGAAATAAAATTTCCTAGTTAACAAAAAAAGGTACTCTATATTACAAATTTTGGCACAGGTTTAAATATAAATATATATCGTTACTATAATGTCTTCGTGTTTCTAGTTCAGTGGTACAATAACGACTGCCTTTATTCATTTTCTCTTTACATTTAATTCCTAAAACTACTTTGACATTTGCTTAAGTACGTCTCATTATAGGGTGCTGTACTCTTGTTTCGTACATTAAATATATAGAAATTGCACGGCTCTACAAATCCCCACAAAAGTTTGAGAACCTTATAAATACAAGATAACAGTACTTAAGTTTAATAACAAATACAAATTCATTGCTTCCTTAAGTTGAAATAATTCAAAATGACTTTTAATAACTTATTGACATATAATTTCATTCCTTGTAGTTAATACGTTGCAAAACACGTAAGCTTCGAGTTTTTTCAGCTTCCGCAACAACAGGCGCCTCTCCATCCCCATGCACAGACGTGGTACCGGCGCTTGTAGAACTCCGATCTCTGGTAATTCTTGCGTAACCGCCAACTGCGTGTTACTGTTTTCAACTTTGGCAACGCTTAGATTGTCGTCATTTGAAATACCGGGAATCATTTGGTCCACATGTCTCTTAATGCTTTTGTTACTACGAGCTAAAATGCAATGATAAGATCGTGGCCCTAGGCGTTTCGCAACGGTAGCTTGTTGCCAGTGCACCTTATTTGGATTAGTATAATCCCGGACAAAAACACTTGCCCCGTCTTCATAATTTACATTTCTTCTACCTTTTCGATTTTTAATATTCGAACGTTTTTTATCGGAAATCACTAGCAGAGGCCTTAGCAAGCTCAAATGATTTTTTAATTCTCTACCCAGCAACAACTTTGCTGGAGATTCCCCGGTGCTACAATGCTTAGTACACCGGTAATCGAACAAAAATTTATCTAAGATCTGACTTAGGTTATTCAGACCGCAATTTAAATTTGTATAAATTTATTTTTTGAACGTTTTAACGAAATTTTCGGCATAAGTGGCTGGGTAACCTGGAGCCGTCAAAATATGCCTTATATGATTTCCTGACAAAAATTGCTGAAATTCGCTCGACGTGAATTGACGCCCATTATCCCTCACTAACTTATCTACTAACCCAAATCGAGAGAAAATTTCTCGCAATCGATTTATTGTGAAACTTGTAATATCTTTAGTTTTAAACACTTCTGCTCATTTTGAAAATGAGTCGATTGCTATAAAAAAAGAAAAATTATTAATCGGTCCAGCTAAATCCACATGTATAAGAGACCAAACCGTCTCAGTGCGAGCCCAATGAATCAGAATGCTTTTCTCGGGAACCAAATAAATGAACGAGCCAAAACTTTGGTTTTTACTATGCCGAAATGCGAACGATGTAATTGTTTCAAAACCCTTAACAGCTTAACAGGTATGACTACTCTATAACCACACAATACGCAATCGTATTCAACAGACAACTCCATTTTTTATTGCGAAACGGGGTAAATTCTTCGCCTTTCAGACTGTCTAAAGTCCCCTTATGAACTGTGTTGGGAATTAAACTCCATAATTTAGTTAAGTTATCAATTTGGTTTCAAAATATTAAAATTAAAATTAATTTAAATTCATTAACATTTTTAGTAGAGTGTAACATAGTGAACAAATTGTTCAAACATTCTGCTGAGTTGCACTTACTACCTTAGTAGAGCAACGACTGACATAGTTGCACTTACTACCTTAACATGACATAGTTTAATAATTATTTAGTTCCTGATTGTTTGCTAAGCAATATTTCGTTTATTTGTTTTTATATTGTACTTTTCACATTTTTGTTGTTATTTTTAACAATTATTATTAAGCATTTTATTTTTATATAAACTTGAATATTTTAACCAATAAATCAGATGCAATTTGAAATTCAATAAACCGTTTTTGATTTGCTTCTCTATTACACGAGATCTTCAGGTTAAAGTGCTTGAAGGTTTCACTACACAATTCCTCTAAAGAACACTAGTTTAGGTTCATGTGCCTAAACTAGAATTACACAAAACATTTTGACAAAACATTTGGTGACCCCGACGGTCCGAGCCAGGAACAGAGTCGCATCAGGACATTCCAGCTAGGACTATTTAGAGGACACAGCAGCCACAATACAGTACAATCAACCACTGGAGCAGGAGCCAGAACCCGACGGTCTGAGCCAGGAACACAGTCGCATCAGGACACTCCAGCTAGGATTATTTAGTGGACACAGCAGCCACAATACTGTACAATCAACCACTGGAGCAGGAGTCAGTGTCCAACATTAACAAAGACTATTTCTTAACGTTTTCAAACATCAAAATTCGTCAAAGTTGGCAGTCAACAATTCTGACGAAATGGAAGCGTTAGTCGCCGAGCAAACTTCAACCGGAGGCGAAATGCAAAAAATCATCGCAAATTATAAGAAAGATCCTGCTGACAGGAAGAAAAATATCAATTATTTTGAAGAGCGTAAGCAGCGTTTGCAGAGTGCTTTCCAACAATTTGAAGCCACAGATGATCAGATTCGGTCACTACAAGGAGTTCCGAACCATCATGAATATTTCACGACCGGCTACTACGAAAAAATTGTCGAGTAGAGTAATCAGTATGAAGAAATATTTGACAAGGCTATACAATCGCTGATAGACACGCCAGGATCCTCGCAGCAGAACCAAAAGAATACCGGCATATCGACTGCTCAAAACAACTCTGATGACAGATTCGCGACCATAAGAACGGATTCATCAAAGGCTCAAATGAATTCTGATGACAAAATTATTGCGATGGTAAAAAGGCAAAAGGGGTTACAAGAGTCACTGCAACGTCTCTTGTCAAACATATCCACCAAGCCAATAACCGAACAAAATCGTCACATGGAGTCACTGAACAATTTGTGGCTTCAAATAGAAAACATTCATCTAACCATTTACGAGCAGTGCGATGATCTGCAGAAATATTGTTATGATCTTGAGGCTTACATAACACTGGAACAAGAGGTTCAAGATCAGCGGGCTACTTCCGCAGAACAGAACGTCACTAGGCGGCAGCAAGGTGCGGCTACAAATAACAGCCTCAGCCTTCAACTCCCAAAAGTGACAATACCAAAGTTTGACGGCAATTATGCAACTTGGCAGCAATTTTCTGATTTATTTACGAAAATTATTCATGAACAAGAGCTGCCAGACATACAAAAAATGTGGTACCTGAAGACGAATATTTCAGGGGAAGCAGAGAGATTAATACGACATCTCACGTTGAGCAAAGCCAATTACTCAACAGCATGGAGATTGATGCAAGAGAGATTCAACAACAAAAAGGTCCTTGTATCGGTACTTATTCAAAAATTAGTTGACCATCCAACAACAACTTCTGACGCTAAAGCCATTAAAAACTTCCACGACTGTATTCAGGAAAATTTATTGGCCATCAACGATCTAGGCATCAGGACAGATTCCTGGGATCCACTTTTACTTCACATATTGGTAAAGAAGTTGGATCGTCATACTCACATATTGTATGAGCAGGCCCTAGAAAATCCCAAAGAACTGCAGACAATTCATATATATCTGCATTTTCTAGAAAATCGGTTTCAAACGCTAGAAACTCAGGGAAGCAACCAATCGTCAACTCATGCTAAGCCAAATTTCGGTACAGCAAAATCATTGACTACGTTTACAAAAAATAGTCAAACAACGACTTGCCCAGCATGCAAGCAAAATCATCCAATTTTCAGTTGTGAAATGTTTCTGAAAATGACTGCCAACCAACGACCCAATTTAATACAACAATCAAAAAGATGCGTTAATTGCCTTAAGGTTAGCCATTCTGCGAAAAACTGTTCTTCAAGAAGCTGTTTCAAATGGCAAAAAAGACATAACACTTTGCTACACTTAGACCTGAAGCAGTTTACAACACCACTAAAAGATGGTTATACAGAGGCCACACAGCCAGGGAAGGCGCAGACAAAGCAGGATCCTATGGGAAATTCAGTGGCACTTACAGCATCAAAAGTTGAACAAACAATAAATCAACAGAGTTATATAATGCTTGCCACAGCCAAAGAAAAAGTGGCAGCGCAGAACGGGACTTGCTGCGAAGTGAGAGCAATTTTAGACTCAGACTCCCAAGTAAATCTGGTAACAGAACAGTTGGTACGAAACTAATGGTAAAACCAGCTCGTACGTCATTATACATTGAAGGTATAGGGAAAAGATTTCAAAATTGTTCCCAACGAATAACACTCAACTTGGAATCAACTAAAGGCTCGTACACAACAACAATGGAAGCTTATGTTTTGCCTCAAATCGTGCCAAAACAACCAGCATGCAAAGTAAACACTACAAAATGGCACATTCCTGATAACATTTTGTTGGCAGATCCAACATTCGGCCAGCCAGGACGAGTAGACATTTTACTTGGTGCAGAACTATACTTTGACTTATTAAAAAGTGGTCAAATTCATTTATCTACAGAGCTACCCACTTTACAAAACACAGCTTTTGGATGGGTAGTCGGCGGCAAGATCAAGGCAGTATGTGCAGTTCTAGATGGAGAAAGAATAGACAGCTTGCTACAAAATTTTTGGAAGTTAGACGAACCTGAAGATTCTGGGCCTAACCTGTCGCATAATGATAAACAGTGCGAAAATTACTTCATCAATACAATAAAAAGAAATGATGATGGACAATTTGTGGTTCAACTGCCATTTCAAGAAAACCCATCAGCATTAGGAGACTCAAGAACTCAAGCTTTCCGCAGGTTCCTTTCGTTAGAAAAACGGCTAGAAAGGGTACCATTCATCAAACAAGAGTACATTAACTTCATGACACAATATGAAGACTTAGGACACATGATTAATATCAATTCAGAAGAAATTATGTGTCCACAATACTTTATTCCTCATCATCATTCGATCATTGAATGACCTATTGCACACTGATCCTACAGTTCAGAGTGAACTATTTACAATACTGCTTCGTTTTCGATTACCCAAATATGTTTTCACGACTGACGTGGAGAAAATATATAGGCAAATTATGATCGACGAGGCCGATCAAAGGTTTCAATTAATTTTTTGGAGAACGTCACAGAGCGATCCATTAAAAATATACAAACTAAAAACTGTCACATATGGAACTTCAGCTGCTCTATATTTAGCGACCAAATGCTTGCAACAACTTGCAGAAAAGAATAGAGCTAGCTACCCATTGGGAGCGCAAGTTTTGCATGAAGATTTTTATGTTGACGATGGCCTTATTGGTGCAGACAACCTCAGTACAGCCATAGAAATGCAGCAACAGCTAACACAGCTCCTGGGTAGTGCAGGGCTTAAATTGCGCAAATGGTGTGCCAACCATCCTCAGTTACTTCAAGGGATACCAGTAGAAGACCAAGAAGTCAACCTGGATTTTGAAGAAACAACAATAAAAACACTTGGACTCACATGGATGCCAAAATCAGACTTTTTTGCATAAAAACAGGCAGTTTGGACAATTCGAGAGTCACAAAACGCACAGTAATATCAGACCTCGCAAAGATTTTCGATCCGTTAGGACTGGTACGCCCAGTTGTTGTGTCAGCAAAAATATTCATTCAACAACTATAGCAATTCCAACTAAACTGGGATGATGAACTGCCAGGAGACTTAAGTACGACATGGCTAAAATTCAGAGAAGGACTGAGAACTCTCAACAATAAGAAAATAGAGCGGCATGTTTTTAGCCAAGAAAAACCCGAATCTATTCAGCTTCATACTTTTGTCGACGCGTCAGAAAAGGCATATGGTGCGGCAATTTACATAAGAACATTGTGCAAGAACAACACCGTCATCGTAAGACTTTTATGTTCAAAAAGTCGTGTTGCTCCATTGAAAAAACAAACTCTACCACGGCTAGAGCTGTGTGCAGCACTTCTTGGTGCACAATTCACAACAAGAGTACGCAAATACTTGAAATTGGAAAATAATTCATCATTCTTTTGGACAAATTCCTCAATAGTATTATCCTGGATCAATTCCAAAACAAGTTTGTTTCACACATTCGTAGCAAATAGAGTGGCTAAGATTCAGGAAAGCACCACAACAGGACAATGGCGGCATATAGGGAAAATCCAGCCGATATCGTATCACGGGGACTTACTCCTTAACATATACATGATAAAACTATGTGGTTTTATGGTCCATTATTTTTAAGCGGAAACGAAGCACAATGGCCAAAACCACTTGATCACAATTTAGCAATTGAATGTGGCACGGAACGCAGGCAGCAAAAACCAATTGTCGCAGTTGCAGCCAGTATACCAAACAGTGCAGGCATCATTTACAATATCAGATCAGGAAATTCGTTCACAAAATTAAAGCGAATTGTTGGATATGTTCTCAGATTTATCCAACACGCAAGGGATCCAAACAATAAACAGTCATCTTTGGTTCTAAGCGCAATCGAACTAGAATCTGCACTGAATATTATTATAAAGTCTGTGCAACAAACCGAGTTTAAGGAAGAAATGCACCAGATAACTAGCAATGGAACAGTGAACAAAAACAGCACTTCAATAAGTTTGAGCCCTTTTATAGATGACAATGGGTTATTACGAGCCGGAGGACGATTACACTCATCAAGTCTATCTTACAATGCTACACATCCTATGCTGCTTCCTTACAATGACATAATTACAAAGTGTATCATGGAAAATTTACACGTAAGACACATGCATTGTGGACCACAGACGTTATTGGCCCAAGTAAGATTACAATTTTGGCCAATTAAAGGAAAAATAATGGCGCGTTCCATAGTTCAACATTGCGTCAGATGCACTAGAAGTAAACCTGTAACCTTTCAGCAACTTATGGGAAATCTTCCAGCCACACGAGTTCAACCTGCTCGTTCATTCTTAAATGCAGGAGTAGACTTTTGTGGACCAATATGGGTACATTACAAGGTACAAGGAAAACGGCCTCAAAAAGCGTACATTGCAGTGTACTGCTGTTTTGCTACAAAGGCAGTTCATCTAGAAATTGTCAGCGATCTCACAACCAATGCATTTATTGGATCACTCAAAAGATTTATTGGCTGATGAGGGCATTGCCAGCATTTATACTGTGATAATGCCACAAACTTCGTTGGTGCCAGCAATAAACTAAGTGAATTAACAGAAATAATTCACTCAAAATCAGCACAGGACAATATTATAAAGGAATGCAGCGAAAGAGGTGTGACCTTCAACTTCATTCCACCTAGAGCGCCACATTTTGGAGAAGTTTGGAAGGCAGCAGTCAAATCAGCTAAACATCTTTTGATCCGCAGCGTATCAACCGCTTCTTTGACCTATGAAGAATTGGAAACAGTAATAGTTGAAGTGGAAGCAATACTTAATTCAAGGCCAATAACACCAATGTCATCCAATCCAAATGATCTTGCAGCCCTTACTCCTGGTCATTTTCTTATTGGAGAACCACTTACAACTCCAATAAATCCAAAGCTCACGGAAATCAAGATGAACACGTTGACCAGATGGGAACTAGTACAACATATTAAGCAAGAGTTTTGGAGACGCTGGAATAGTGAGTATTTGACTGAACTCCAACACCGAAATAAATGGAAAGATATTTGCAAAAACATCAAGGAAGATACTATGGTCATCTTCAAGGAGGACAACATACCCCCGCTTCAATGGCCCTTAGGACGAATCCTTAAGGTGTACAAGGGAGATGATGGAATAGTGCGTGTAGTGGATGTTAAAACATCATCAGGAACCATCAAGCGCCCTATAACTAGATTAGCTCCACTATTTTTAGCAAACGAAAAAGTCTCGCAACAAGCACTAAGACGACCGCATTCAGATCCAGATCCCTGTCAAGATGACATGACAAATACATCACCAAAAAAAAAGAGTCCGAACAACCGCAAGCCCGATTTTACTAAAGATTATCGTGGCCCTGATGTTGTTACCTCTGGCGCTATGTAATCCAATAAATGTAACTAAGTTTGGCAGCAATCTTGGCATATTCTTTGAGTCAATTGGATCCACAAAAATTGCGACAGCTGAATGGAAAATGATAGTCTATTACGATCTTAAACCTTTTTGGACAGAAATCGATGATCTTCATAATGGAACCATAGCCCTTCAGCAATTGTGTAAGGAATGGCAGCAACAATCAGCTTGCGATTCCCTTATCTCACATTTTGAGCATGCAAGTAATGAACTGCTTCAGGATAAATTACACTGTGCGACAAATGGTAGGGGTCATTGATCGGCGGGGGTTAACTACCAGGAAAAGTTATATCGGTCAAAAAAAAGTTATATGTGTCCCGGCGTTTCGTTGGGTCACGTCTAGGAATCGAGATATATCGATTCGAAGTTAGTAAGTATCATATAGGGGCATTTTGTTTGAAATAGCTCGAGAACGACTGGTCCGATTTTCTGCAATAAACTTAGAAAAATTAAGAATTATAATAGCTTCAATCTATTGATGAACTGTTTCTCTCCATAATCAACAGTTTTGCAGTTATAAATAAATTTATGAAGAAAAAAAATCAATGAAATTGAATTGAATTGAATTGAAGAAAAAAAATAACACTTTTTCCTGTTTTTGTATTTTTCATGACTTTTAAAAATAAAAAATTTGAATTTTTTAGGCAAAAAATAAATTTTTTTTCTTCATAAATTTATTTATAACTGCAAAACTGTTGATTATGGAGAGAAACAGTTCATCAATAGATTGAAGCAATTATAATTCTTAATTTTTCTAAGTTTGTTGCAGAAAAATCGGACTAGTCGTTTTCGAGCTATTTCAAACAAAATGCCCCTATATGATACTTACTAACTTCAAATCGATATATCTCGATTCCTAGACGTGACCCAGCGAAACGCCGGGACACGTATAACTTTTTTTTGACTGATACAACTTTTCCCGGTAGTCAGAACCCCCGCCGATTTTGGCTGTCGCACAGTGTTATTAATGTCAAAAAAGGCCATAAACGAGCTGCAGTCAATTTTATAGGAAACATAGCACGCTCATTATTTGGAGTATTAGATTCAGATTACGCAGAGGAAATGTCAAATACCATTATTCAATTGAAGGATAACGACAACCACGCAATAAACCTCCTTCAAAACCAAACATCAATTATTGATTCTGCACTCAATATCATCAAACGGGATGAAATTCAAACTCAATCTAGAATGACACATTTTCAACGGCAAATTGATGAATTCACAAACAGAATTGGACCAGATACAGAAGAAATTCGAGTGACACAACTTTTGTTATCTTTAGCCGAAGAACTATCACTAATAACAGGAAACCTTCAACGTACACAGTCTGAAATTCTAAATGTACTCACAGACACACATCATGGAAAAATTAGTCCAATGCTGCTCTCACCTCAACAACTAAGAAGTGAAATTATTTACATCAGGACCCATCTTCCACCATCACGATCATTGCCGATTGCAGAAGAAAATCTTATTGAACTTTATAAGATTATGAACGTTAAAACAGCAATAAGTAGTCATCATGTTTTATTCCTTATGGAAATACCTTTAATAGACCAACAACACTTCAACTTGTTTAAATTGATTCCCATTCCTACTATTATTAATGAAACCATGGTAGCTATACGTACAGAAATAGCATTTCTCGCTGTAAACATGCATCGTGATCAATATATTCCATTTACCAGCGAAGAACTACACGAGTGTTCTGTGACCAGAGAAGAAATATACATCTGCTCAACCAAACAAATTAAATTCAGCAAAGAATTATCACAGCATGCCTACGAAATTCAACTATTCAACAACAAAACATCTCCAAATTGCCATGTTTCACGAATTGAAGGAAACCTTATGCTACAACAATTAAAGGACCCGAATAAATGGATCTACACATCGATCAAGGATAACGAAATGTCAGCAGTTTGTGGTTCCGAACTCACTCAATTCACATTATATGGATCAGGACTACTCGCACTACATCCAACATGTACCATTAAAAATGGAGAAATCATGTTACACGGTCACTATGCAGTTTCCAACACAGTTACAATTTCATTCCCACGATTTGGCAACATTCTGTCCATCACATCTCCGTAGGAAAGAAAAACAATATTTAACACAACTGATACCAAGATAGAGACACAATTGGATCAACTCACTGCACTACAACACCAATTAAACGACGAACAATTCGTCTATCTTCCAACACAGTTGCGGTCAAACAGTATACACCACCATACTGTTAGTTATGTTGCTCTGTTAATTTCTTTGGCATTATTAATATTTTGCGCATCAAAAATCAAATGCCAACGACAAAATCCAATATCCAAAGCCAAATGCAGCAATATTGAGATTTCCAGCCACGATCATGAAGTCACAGTGAACGCAACCGATCAACCAATTGCTCCAGTACCATTACCTCGCCAGCAAAACAACAAATTCGCAGTAATCGTTTAGAGGTTGGTCGAATATACGCCCAACGGGGGGGAGAATGTTGGGAATTAAACTCCAACATTTAGTTAAGTTATCAATTTGGTTTCAAAATATTAAAATTAAAATTAATTTAAATTCATTAACATTTTTAGTTGAGTGTAACATAGTGAACAAATTGTTCAAACATTCTGCTGAGTTGCACTTACTATCTTAGTAGAGCATCGACTGACATAGTTGCACTTACTAACTTAACATGACATAGTTTAATAATTATTTAGTTCCTGATTGCTTGCTAAGCAATATTTCGTTTATTTGTTTTTATATTGTACTTTTCATATTTTTGTTGTTATTTTTAACAATTATTATTAAGCATTTTATTTGTATATAAACTTGAATATTTTAACCAATAAATCAGATGCAATTTGAAATTCAATAAACCGTTTTTGATTTGCTTCTCTATTACACGAGATCTTCAGGTTAAAGTGCTTGAAGGTTTCACTACACAATTCCTCTAAAGAACACTAGTTTAGGTTCATGTGCCTAAACTAGAATTACACAAAACATTTTGACAAAACATTTGGTGACCCCGACGGTCCGAGCCAGGAACAGAGTCGCATCAGGACATTCCAGCTAGGACTATTTAGAGGACACAGCAGCCACAATACAGTACAATCAACCACTGGAGCAGGAGCCAGAACCCGACGGTCTGAGCCAGGAACACAGTCGCATCAGGACACTCCAGCTAGGATTATTTAGTGGACACAGCAGCCACAATACTGTACAATCAACCACTGGAGCAGGAGTCAGTGTCCAACATTAACAAAGACTATTTCTTAACGTTTTCAAACATCAAAATTCGTCAAAGTTGGCAGTCAACAATTCTGACGAAATGGAAGCGTTAGTCGCCGAGCAAACTTCAACCGGAGGCGAAATGCAAAAAATCATCGCAAATTATAAGAAAGATCCTGCTGACAGGAAGAAAAATATCAATTATTTTGAAGAGCGTAAGCAGCGTTTGCAGAGTGCTTTCCAACAATTTGAAGCCACAGATGATCAGATTCGGTCACTACAAGGAGTTCCGAACCATCATGAATATTTCACGACCGGCTACTACGAAAAAATTGTCGAGTAGAGTAATCAGTATGAAGAAATATTTGACAAGGCTATACAATCGCTGATAGACACGCCAGGATCCTCGCAGCAGAACCAAAAGAATACCGGCATATCGACTGCTCAAAACAACTCTGATGACAGATTCGCGACCATAAGAACGGATTCATCAAAGGCTCAAATGAATTCTGATGACAAAATTATTGCGATGGTAAAAAGGCAAAAGGGGTTACAAGAGTCACTGCAACGTCTCTTGTCAAACATATCCACCAAGCCAATAACCGAACAAAATCGTCACATGGAGTCACTGAACAATTTGTGGCTTCAAATAGAAAACATTCATCTAACCATTTACGAGCAGTGCGATGATCTGCAGAAATATTGTTATGATCTTGAGGCTTACATAACACTGGAACAAGAGGTTCAAGATCAGCGGGCTACTTCCGCAGAACAGAACGTCACTAGGCGGCAGCAAGGTGCGGCTACAAATAACAGCCTCAGCCTTCAACTCCCAAAAGTGACAATACCAAAGTTTGACGGCAATTATGCAACTTGGCAGCAATTTTCTGATTTATTTACGAAAATTATTCATGAACAAGAGCTGCCAGACATACAAAAAATGTGGTACCTGAAGACGAATATTTCAGGGGAAGCAGAGAGATTAATACGACATCTCACGTTGAGCAAAGCCAATTACTCAACAGCATGGAGATTGATGCAAGAGAGATTCAACAACAAAAAGGTCCTTGTATCGGTACTTATTCAAAAATTAGTTGACCATCCAACAACAACTTCTGACGCTAAAGCCATTAAAAACTTCCACGACTGTATTCAGGAAAATTTATTGGCCATCAACGATCTAGGCATCAGGACAGATTCCTGGGATCCACTTTTACTTCACATATTGGTAAAGAAGTTGGATCGTCATACTCACATATTGTATGAGCAGGCCCTAGAAAATCCCAAAGAACTGCAGACAATTCATATATATCTGCATTTTCTAGAAAATCGGTTTCAAACGCTAGAAACTCAGGGAAGCAACCAATCGTCAACTCATGCTAAGCCAAATTTCGGTACAGCAAAATCATTGACTACGTTTACAAAAAATAGTCAAACAACGACTTGCCCAGCATGCAAGCAAAATCATCCAATTTTCAGTTGTGAAATGTTTCTGAAAATGACTGCCAACCAACGACCCAATTTAATACAACAATCAAAAAGATGCGTTAATTGCCTTAAGGTTAGCCATTCTGCGAAAAACTGTTCTTCAAGAAGCTGTTTCAAATGGCAAAAAAGACATAACACTTTGCTACACTTAGACCTGAAGCAGTTTACAACACCACTAAAAGATGGTTATACAGAGGCCACACAGCCAGGGAAGGCGCAGACAAAGCAGGATCCTATGGGAAATTCAGTGGCACTTACAGCATCAAAAGTTGAACAAACAATAAATCAACAGAGTTATATAATGCTTGCCACAGCCAAAGAAAAAGTGGCAGCGCAGAACGGGACTTGCTGCGAAGTGAGAGCAATTTTAGACTCAGGCTCCCAAGTAAATCTGGTAACAGAACAGTTGGTACGAAACTAATGGTAAAACCAGCTCGTACGTCATTATACATTGAAGGTATAGGGAAAAGATTTCAAAATTGTTCCCAACGAATAACACTCAACTTGGAATCAACTAAAGGCTCGTACACAACAACAATGGAAGCTTATGTTTTGCCTCAAATCGTGCCAAAACAACCAGCATGCAAAGTAAACACTACAAAATGGCACATTCCTGATAACATTTTGTTGGCAGATCCAACATTCGGCCAGCCAGGACGAGTAGACATTTTACTTGGTGCAGAACTATACTTTGACTTATTAAAAAGTGGTCAAATTCATTTATCTACAGAGCTACCCACTTTACAAAACACAGCTTTTGGATGGGTAGTCGGCGGCAAGATCAAGGCAGTATGTGCAGTTCTAGATGGAGAAAGAATAGACAGCTTGCTACAAAATTTTTGGAAGTTAGACGAACCTGAAGATTCTGGGCCTAACCTGTCGCATAATGATAAACAGTGCGAAAATTACTTCATCAATACAATAAAAAGAAATGATGATGGACAATTTGTGGTTCAACTGCCATTTCAAGAAAACCCATCAGCATTAGGAGACTCAAGAACTCAAGCTTTCCGCAGGTTCCTTTCGTTAGAAAAACGGCTAGAAAGGGTACCATTCATCAAACAAGAGTACATTAACTTCATGACACAATATGAAGACTTAGGACACATGATTAATATCAATTCAGAAGAAATTATGTGTCCACAATACTTTATTCCTCATCATCATTCGATCATTGAATGACCTATTGCACACTGATCCTACAGTTCAGAGTGAACTATTTACAATACTGCTTCGTTTTCGATTACCCAAATATGTTTTCACGACTGACGTGGAGAAAATATATAGGCAAATTATGATCGACGAGGCCGATCAAAGGTTTCAATTAATTTTTTGGAGAACGTCACAGAGCGATCCATTAAAAATATACAAACTAAAAACTGTCACATATGGAACTTCAGCTGCTCTATATTTAGCGACCAAATGCTTGCAACAACTTGCAGAAAAGAATAGAGCTAGCTACCCATTGGGAGCGCAAGTTTTGCATGAAGATTTTTATGTTGACGATGGCCTTATTGGTGCAGACAACCTCAGTACAGCCATAGAAATGCAGCAACAGCTAACACAGCTCCTGGGTAGTGCAGGGCTTAAATTGCGCAAATGGTGTGCCAACCATCCTCAGTTACTTCAAGGGATACCAGTAGAAGACCAAGAAGTCAACCTGGATTTTGAAGAAACAACAATAAAAACACTTGGACTCACATGGATGCCAAAATCAGACTTTTTTGCATAAAAACAGGCAGTTTGGACAATTCGAGAGTCACAAAACGCACAGTAATATCAGACCTCGCAAAGATTTTCGATCCGTTAGGACTGGTACGCCCAGTTGTTGTGTCAGCAAAAATATTCATTCAACAACTATAGCAATTCCAACTAAACTGGGATGATGAACTGCCAGGAGACTTAAGTACGACATGGCTAAAATTCAGAGAAGGACTGAGAACTCTCAACAATAAGAAAATAGAGCGGCATGTTTTTAGCCAAGAAAAACCCGAATCTATTCAGCTTCATACTTTTGTCGACGCGTCAGAAAAGGCATATGGTGCGGCAATTTACATAAGAACATTGTGCAAGAACAACACCGTCATCGTAAGACTTTTATGTTCAAAAAGTCGTGTTGCTCCATTGAAAAAACAAACTCTACCACGGCTAGAGCTGTGTGCAGCACTTCTTGGTGCACAATTCACAACAAGAGTACGCAAATACTTGAAATTGGAAAATAATTCATCATTCTTTTGGACAAATTCCTCAATAGTATTATCCTGGATCAATTCCAAAACAAGTTTGTTTCACACATTCGTAGCAAATAGAGTGGCTAAGATTCAGGAAAGCACCACAACAGGACAATGGCGGCATATAGGGAAAATCCAGCCGATATCGTATCACGGGGACTTACTCCTTAACATATACATGATAAAACTATGTGGTTTTATGGTCCATTATTTTTAAGCGGAAACGAAGCACAATGGCCAAAACCACTTGATCACAATTTAGCAATTGAATGTG
The DNA here is from genome assembly GCA_963662105.1 of Meiosimyza platycephala. Classification (NCBI taxonomy): domain Eukaryota; kingdom Metazoa; phylum Arthropoda; class Insecta; order Diptera; family Lauxaniidae; genus Meiosimyza; species Meiosimyza platycephala. The sequence goes on from OY759212.1 coordinate 6,170,228, forward strand.
GCACGGAACGCAGGCAGCAAAAACCAATTGTCGCAGTTGCAGCCAGTATACCAAACAGTGCAGGCATCATTTACAATATCAGATCAGGAAATTCGTTCACAAAATTAAAGCGAATTGTTGGATATGTTCTCAGATTTATCCAACACGCAAGGGATCCAAACAATAAACAGTCATCTTTGGTTCTAAGCGCAATCGAACTAGAATCTGCACTGAATATTATTATAAAGTCTGTGCAACAAACCGAGTTTAAGGAAGAAATGCACCAGATAACTAGCAATGGAACAGTGAACAAAAACAGCACTTCAATAAGTTTGAGCCCTTTTATAGATGACAATGGGTTATTACGAGCCGGAGGACGATTACACTCATCAAGTCTATCTTACAATGCTACACATCCTATGCTGCTTCCTTACAATGACATAATTACAAAGTGTATCATGGAAAATTTACACGTAAGACACATGCATTGTGGACCACAGACGTTATTGGCCCAAGTAAGATTACAATTTTGGCCAATTAAAGGAAAAATAATGGCGCGTTCCATAGTTCAACATTGCGTCAGATGCACTAGAAGTAAACCTGTAACCTTTCAGCAACTTATGGGAAATCTTCCAGCCACACGAGTTCAACCTGCTCGTTCATTCTTAAATGCAGGAGTAGACTTTTGTGGACCAATATGGGTACATTACAAGGTACAAGGAAAACGGCCTCAAAAAGCGTACATTGCAGTGTACTGCTGTTTTGCTACAAAGGCAGTTCATCTAGAAATTGTCAGCGATCTCACAACCAATGCATTTATTGGATCACTCAAAAGATTTATTGGCTGATGAGGGCATTGCCAGCATTTATACTGTGATAATGCCACAAACTTCGTTGGTGCCAGCAATAAACTAAGTGAATTAACAGAAATAATTCACTCAAAATCAGCACAGGACAATATTATAAAGGAATGCAGCGAAAGAGGTGTGACCTTCAACTTCATTCCACCTAGAGCGCCACATTTTGGAGAAGTTTGGAAGGCAGCAGTCAAATCAGCTAAACATCTTTTGATCCGCAGCGTATCAACCGCTTCTTTGACCTATGAAGAATTGGAAACAGTAATAGTTGAAGTGGAAGCAATACTTAATTCAAGGCCAATAACACCAATGTCATCCAATCCAAATGATCTTGCAGCCCTTACTCCTGGTCATTTTCTTATTGGAGAACCACTTACAACTCCAATAAATCCAAAGCTCACGGAAATCAAGATGAACACGTTGACCAGATGGGAACTAGTACAACATATTAAGCAAGAGTTTTGGAGACGCTGGAATAGTGAGTATTTGACTGAACTCCAACACCGAAATAAATGGAAAGATATTTGCAAAAACATCAAGGAAGATACTATGGTCATCTTCAAGGAGGACAACATACCCCCGCTTCAATGGCCCTTAGGACGAATCCTTAAGGTGTACAAGGGAGATGATGGAATAGTGCGTGTAGTGGATGTTAAAACATCATCAGGAACCATCAAGCGCCCTATAACTAGATTAGCTCCACTATTTTTAGCAAACGAAAAAGTCTCGCAACAAGCACTAAGACGACCGCATTCAGATCCAGATCCCTGTCAAGATGACATGACAAATACATCACCAAAAAAAAAGAGTCCGAACAACCGCAAGCCCGATTTTACTAAAGATTATCGTGGCCCTGATGTTGTTACCTCTGGCGCTATGTAATCCAATAAATGTAACTAAGTTTGGCAGCAATCTTGGCATATTCTTTGAGTCAATTGGATCCACAAAAATTGCGACAGCTGAATGGAAAATGATAGTCTATTACGATCTTAAACCTTTTTGGACAGAAATCGATGATCTTCATAATGGAACCATAGCCCTTCAGCAATTGTGTAAGGAATGGCAGCAACAATCAGCTTGCGATTCCCTTATCTCACATTTTGAGCATGCAAGTAATGAACTGCTTCAGGATAAATTACACTGTGCGACAAATGGTAGGGGTCATTGATCGGCGGGGGTTAACTACCAGGAAAAGTTATATCGGTCAAAAAAAAGTTATATGTGTCCCGGCGTTTCGTTGGGTCACGTCTAGGAATCGAGATATATCGATTCGAAGTTAGTAAGTATCATATAGGGGCATTTTGTTTGAAATAGCTCGAGAACGACTGGTCCGATTTTCTGCAATAAACTTAGAAAAATTAAGAATTATAATAGCTTCAATCTATTGATGAACTGTTTCTCTCCATAATCAACAGTTTTGCAGTTATAAATAAATTTATGAAGAAAAAAAATCAATGAAATTGAATTGAATTGAATTGAAGAAAAAAAATAACACTTTTTCCTGTTTTTGTATTTTTCATGACTTTTAAAAATAAAAAATTTGAATTTTTTAGGCAAAAAATAAATTTTTTTTCTTCATAAATTTATTTATAACTGCAAAACTGTAGATTATGGAGAGAAACAGTTCATCAATAGATTGAAGCAATTATAATTCTTAATTTTTCTAAGTTTGTTGCAGAAAAATCGGACTAGTCGTTTTCGAGCTATTTCAAACAAAATGCCCCTATATGATACTTACTAACTTCAAATCGATATATCTCGATTCCTAGACGTGACCCAGCGAAACGCCGGGACACGTATAACTTTTTTTTGACTGATACAACTTTTCCCGGTAGTCAGAACCCCCGCCGATTTTGGCTGTCGCACAGTGTTATTAATGTCAAAAAAGGCCATAAACGAGCTGCAGTCAATTTTATAGGAAACATAGCACGCTCATTATTTGGAGTATTAGATTCAGATTACGCAGAGGAAATGTCAAATACCATTATTCAATTGAAGGATAACGACAACCACGCAATAAACCTCCTTCAAAACCAAACATCAATTATTGATTCTGCACTCAATATCATCAAACGGGATGAAATTCAAACTCAATCTAGAATGACACATTTTCAACGGCAAATTGATGAATTCACAAACAGAATTGGACCAGATACAGAAGAAATTCGAGTGACACAACTTTTGTTATCTTTAGCCGAAGAACTATCACTAATAACAGGAAACCTTCAACGTACACAGTCTGAAATTCTAAATGTACTCACAGACACACATCATGGAAAAATTAGTCCAATGCTGCTCTCACCTCAACAACTAAGAAGTGAAATTATTTACATCAGGACCCATCTTCCACCATCACGATCATTGCCGATTGCAGAAGAAAATCTTATTGAACTTTATAAGATTATGAACGTTAAAACAGCAATAAGTAGTCATCATGTTTTATTCCTTATGGAAATACCTTTAATAGACCAACAACACTTCAACTTGTTTAAATTGATTCCCATTCCTACTATTATTAATGAAACCATGGTAGCTATACGTACAGAAATAGCATTTCTCGCTGTAAACATGCATCGTGATCAATATATTCCATTTACCAGCGAAGAACTACACGAGTGTTCTGTGACCAGAGAAGAAATATACATCTGCTCAACCAAACAAATTAAATTCAGCAAAGAATTATCACAGCATGCCTACGAAATTCAACTATTCAACAACAAAACATCTCCAAATTGCCATGTTTCACGAATTGAAGGAAACCTTATGCTACAACAATTAAAGGACCCGAATAAATGGATCTACACATCGATCAAGGATAACGAAATGTCAGCAGTTTGTGGTTCCGAACTCACTCAATTCACATTATATGGATCAGGACTACTCGCACTACATCCAACATGTACCATTAAAAATGGAGAAATCATGTTACACGGTCACTATGCAGTTTCCAACACAGTTACAATTTCATTCCCACGATTTGGCAACATTCTGTCCATCACATCTCCGTAGGAAAGAAAAACAATATTTAACACAACTGATACCAAGATAGAGACACAATTGGATCAACTCACTGCACTACAACACCAATTAAACGACGAACAATTCGTCTATCTTCCAACACAGTTGCGGTCAAACAGTATACACCACCATACTGTTAGTTATGTTGCTCTGTTAATTTCTTTGGCATTATTAATATTTTGCGCATCAAAAATCAAATGCCAACGACAAAATCCAATATCCAAAGCCAAATGCAGCAATATTGAGATTTCCAGCCACGATCATGAAGTCACAGTGAACGCAACCGATCAACCAATTGCTCCAGTACCATTACCTCGCCAGCAAAACAACAAATTCGCAGTAATCGTTTAGAGGTTGGTCGAATATACGCCCAACGGGGGGGAGAATGTTGGGAATTAAACTCCAACATTTAGTTAAGTTATCAATTTGGTTTCAAAATATTAAAATTAAAATTAATTTAAATTCATTAACATTTTTAGTTGAGTGTAACATAGTGAACAAATTGTTCAAACATTCTGCTGAGTTGCACTTACTATCTTAGTAGAGCATCGACTGACATAGTTGCACTTACTAACTTAACATGACATAGTTTAATAATTATTTAGTTCCTGATTGCTTGCTAAGCAATATTTCGTTTATTTGTTTTTATATTGTACTTTTCATATTTTTGTTGTTATTTTTAACAATTATTATTAAGCATTTTATTTGTATATAAACTTGAATATTTTAACCAATAAATCAGATGCAATTTGAAATTCAATAAACCGTTTTTGATTTGCTTCTCTATTACACGAGATCTTCAGGTTAAAGTGCTTGAAGGTTTCACTACACAATTCCTCTAAAGAACACTAGTTTAGGTTCATGTGCCTAAACTAGAATTACACAAAACATTTTGACAAAACAAACTGCATCTATAACTTTGGATAAAATTGGATCTGTCCTGGTTGCCTTCGCTATATGTTTAAAATTTAAATTGAGTTGATTGTCAGCTTCAATGCAATTGACATAATCAAAGCCCTGCTCCCGCTCACAACTTTATATTGTGGCAACCAGGATAAAAAATCGGAAGAGTTTGATTTACCCTTAATGTAACAAATTCTGTAATTAAACCCCGACAGAATGAGCGCCCATCGCTGGATTCGTGCAGCGGTCAATACTGGCAAGCCTTTGTGTTCACCAAAAACAGCAAGAAGTGGCTTATGGTCAGTTTGCAAAATAAAATGGTTACCTAATAAATAGTGTTTGAGTTTGGTGACGCAAAACACTATAGCTAAAACTTAATTCTGAATGGTACTATAATTTTGTTCTGTTTGCGTTAGTGCGCGCGAAATAAACGCAATTGGTTTTTGAATGCCATTTGAAAACAAATGTGATAAAATTCCCCCCACTGCCGCATTAGAAGCGTAAGTAGATAAAACTATTGGAATTTTTGGATTAAATTGCGTCAACACTTGGTCAGACGTCACGTCCTGCCTCAATAAATCATAAGTTTCTTGACAAATTTTTGTCCATCGGAAGCTAACGTCTTTTCTCAATAATTGATATTATGCGCAAAATTTGGAATAAATTTTGAATAGTTATTCAACATCCCTACGAAAGCTCGAACTTCAGAAATGTTTTGAGGTACAGGAGCGTCCAACACTGCAGAAACTCTGTCTTTGTTTTTACTCAATCCACTCCGATCTATGGTAAATTCCAAATACGAAATCTTATCCTTGAAAAATTCACATTTTGTTTCGTTTAGGCGTAAACCGACCACTTCTAACTTTTGTAACACTGTTTCAATCGCCTTTACGTAATCGCTGAAACTAGTACCAGTCATAACTATTTCATCCAAATAATTTACAGCATTGGGTATGCAACGCAATACGTTTTCTACGGTTTTTTTAAAAATTCCCGCGTCGTCTTAAAATTCCAATGTGCGTACTCCATGCACAAAGCAACAGAGACGATTCCTCTAACACTAACTGGTTATAAGCAATGGAAAATCAAGCTTAGAAAACAAATGCCCTTGCAAAGATGCGAACAACTCATCTATGCGCGGTAACGGGTACTTAACATCGACTAAATATTTATTTATCGTTGATTTGTAGGCCCCGCAAATACGTAAATCGCCATTCGGCTTAACCACTGGTACTAAAGGTGTGGTCCAATCGGAATTATCTACCTGCACCAAAACGTAACTGAGTGTCTACTTTAGATCTCCATGCTAGAGGAACAGGTCTAGGCTTACAAAAAATTGGTTTGACATCTCCTATCAAATTAAGCTTCACCTCGTTAACGTTGTAAGTACCCCAGAAATTTTGGAAGGGGGGCAGGATACTCATTTTCCCCCTTACTTTTTATTAATGTGATTATCTCACATCTTGAGTCTATCGAAATGTAACAAAATGAACGTTTAAAAAGAGTATATGAACTGAGCTTTCAATACAAAATGATGACTAAGTCTTGTGTCGGCATGTCAAGATCAAAGAAAATGAAAACTTTGAATATAAATTGAGGATTTCATATTTCAGTTGTTACGGAAAATGAGAACAATGCGGAGGAACGTCAGCCAACTTAAGTACCAACTAAAGAAGTTTTCCTTTTCAATGAAATCCCTATCATTGTCAAGCCAAACCAACCTCCGAATTCCTTTACATTTCCTGCGAAAGATGGTCGAAAATGCAAAGCAACGTGGTTTTCCAAATTCGATTGGTTGCATTATAATGAAGAAAATGATTGTCTACTCTACCATTTGTGTATTAAAGCCTCATTGATGGTTGAAAAATCCAACACTTTATGGTTTTCTGGCGCATCACCTACTTTTTTATACTGGTTTTCGGAATTGGTAAAAAGCCCTCAAAAAATTTAAAGAGCACGGAAAAAGCATTTTTCACTGTAAAAATGTTGTATTCCTTTATCATCGAGAGCACACGCCGGCCATTAATCTTCAATTAGAAACCGCTAAATCGATAGAGCAACAAAATGCACAAGTGTTTGATGACAATAATTAGTTCTCTTAGATATTTGATGCGTGCTGGACTGGCTATCCGTGGTCATGAGCACGACGAAGTAAACCTTATGGAACTCCTGGAAGAACGGACGGCGAATGTGCCGGAACTGAAACACTGGATTGTACGGACGAACAATTATGTAAGCGCTGAAATCCAAAATGACCTGATTGAAATTATGGCGCACATGTAGCTCCGCGATATAATGAACGATGCAGGAGGCGCGCCATTTTTTCCATTATTGCTGACTTTAGAGACATTAGAAAATATACTTTTTGATGCATACAAAGGAAATGTACCCACTGAAGAAATTTTGGAGTCAAAACTGGGCATTTTCTCAGACGATTTTGATCTGACCAACTTCCGTCATCAACTCCAAATACTAGAAAACATGCCTGGCAACAAACCAAGGTACTGCGCTGAATTCGCTGACAAACTTCGGATATCATCTGACACAACGAAACAAATTCTAAATCAAGTATATCGACTCGTGAATTAATAATGACAGTGCCAGGTTCAGTAGCTTCTTGTGAAAGGTCATTTAGCGCTTTGCGACGGTTAAAGACTTATCTTCGTATACAAATGACCAAAAATGTCTTACCCATACAACGCTCCTTCATGTTTATAAGTAAAAAACTGGATCCTTAGATTTGCGAATAGTTATGAAAGAGTTCATCTCGCGAAGAAATCGAAAAGCCAGTTTTGGAAACATTTGAACAAAACATTATTTTTAATTAATTCTCTTTATGTCTCGTTCTCTAGTACAGAATAAATGTTTTTTTTTCACAAAAATTTGTAGACATTTTTGAAGTGAGAACTTCTTTAGGCACGTTGTGCACCTCCGTAAGAAAGCATTTGCGGCTGAGGAAAAATGTATAAACTCGCGACAGGCCACCGACATCGGATGCGTAATCGTATCGTAATCGTATCGTAATCGTATCGTAATCGTATCGATTACGCTTAGAGGATTTGCGGCTGAAGAAAAATGTATAAACTCGCGACAGGCCACCGACACCGGATGTATATACATATTCTTTATACAGTACATATATGTGCGACTTTGCTCTCTCTCGCTCTCTTTTCTATATATATCATATATAATATATATGCGTAAAGGATTTGCGGCTGAGGAAAAATGTATAAATTCGCGACAGGCCACCGACACCGACACCAGATGTATATACATATTATATGTATCGTAATCGTATCGATTACGCTTACAGGATTTGCGGCTGAGGAAAAATGTATAAACTCGCGACAGGCCACCGACACCGGATGTATATACATATTCTATATACAGTACATATATGTGCGACTTCGCTCTCTCTCGCTCTCTTTTCTATATATATCATATATGTTTATTCCATAAACATTACAAAACATCATGAAAACAAATTTCAATTATATTATTTTAAGTTTTCACTTCTGTCGGCACTCCCAGAGTGCAACCCGCCGGTTTTTTTTTATTTGAGTTTGCCCCCCATGAAAAATTTCGTTGCGACGCCCTTGAATCACGCCCCAAAATAGGTGGACTGCACGTGTTACTGACTATCAATCGTAAAATATGCGATTGCCCACGAACATTTATCGTTGCAAAAAACTCACCTACTTCTTCGATATTAGCGCCGTTATATGCACAAAATTTCTCTTGACATAGTTTTAAATTATTTCGATAAAAATATTTGTCAAATTCCATTTTTGACACCAGCGAGCAGGCTGCGCCCGTATCCAGAATAAAATCCAGCGGAATTCGATTAGACTCGACCGTGAGCGTGAATGGAGAAGACGCATGTACGCCCGAAATACTAAAACCAGAGAAGTCTGAAACCAAACACAAATCATTTGAATCATTATTTGAATGAGTATCTTTATCTACATTAATTTTGATACTTCCACTAAATTAATATGGTTACTATTGCAAGTGTCCAATTTTATTGCATTTATGGCACGTACTGTTCCTATATTTGCACTTGTCACTCTCATGTGTCTTCCACCCACAATGACTGCACTTTTTTTTCGGCTTATTGCTGCTACTATACTTGTTGTAGCTGTTGAATGCCGAATGCTCGTTGTCGCGTTTTTTTGTAAAACTCGTCTTGAGATTAAATTAACCTCACTTTCGCCACGCTGTGTTGAATTTTTGCCTCTGTCATTCAAGCTTTTCTGACCGCATCTTCCAGAGTTAAAGTCTCCTCCTCTTCACACAGCCGCTCGAAAATTCTTCTCTCCAAGCCAGTTACAAATCTATTTAACATGAATGCCCTCAACTGCGCCCCAAACTTGCAGTCTTTCGCCAATTTTTTACGCGGGCGTACCATGCGGAAACTGATTCACTATCCATTTTCTTCGCATCAGAAAAATTTTGCCTTTCGCGAAAAATTATAACTGGATGTGAATAGTGTTGTTCCAACAGCTTAGACAAATCAGCATATCTCTTCACAGCTGGCAGCTCTGGGTCACACAAATCGCGCAACAGTCCATAAGCTTCTAAACTAACTGCTTTTAACAACACCGATGTCTGAATTTTGTCCTCAACGCAAGACGCTTCTACAAAATGTGTATCCAGCAACTCTCGGCAATTGCGCCAGTTGTCGACACCTGGACGAAATTCCCTTATGCCGGCAGAAGTAACTGCTGCTGCTGTAACTATGCTGTCATCACCTGATTTCACGCTGGTATTAGGATCTTTGAGATTCCCCATTACAAAATTTTATTTTTAAATTTTGCAAAATAAAAATGTGTTTCCTACGACACAGTACTTTTTTTTTTTAAATGGAGGACTTTTTATTATACTTTATCACCTCGTCGCCACTATAATGTCTTCATGTTTCTAGTTCAGTGGTACAATAACGATTGCCTTTATTCATTTTCTCTTTACATTTCATTCAGTGATAGCATTTTCGGTACATTTGTACTTTTTTCGGTACATTTGCGTCCTGAAAAACCGTCGTCTGTACATTTAACAAGTTTTCAGTACATTCGGTACATTTGCCGCATTTTTAGTACATTCGGCGAATTTTCAGCACATTTTCAGTACATTTTCGGTACATTTGAACAATTTATAATAATTACCTGTTTTCGGTTTAATTAAATGAAAATAATTGCAATGTGAAGATATATAACAATTACCTTTTTTTTTGATAAATAATTACAAGGTGTATTTTTTGTAATTTAATTTCATATATATCTCATTTTCCTATGGTTTTTGAGATGCCAAAACTGAGGACCTTTTTTTTTTTTAGTTATTGAGAAAATTTTACAAAAATTTCGTACATTTTAGTAAAATTGGATATTCACGCCAAAAAAAAGTACATTCGGCCTCTAAAAAGTACATTTCAAGTTTCAATTCAGTACAAAAGTACATTTCAAGTTTCAATTCAGTACATTTTCAAAAACCCAAATGCCATCACTGATTCATTCCGGTCACTCCCGGGGCCGTTTTGGACACATTTCCGAAAAAAAATGTTTGCATCAATTGATGAAGAAAGGTGGAAATTGAATTTTTAACATTATTTGAGACAGCCCCGGAAGAGACCTTTTTGGATCTGTTTTCGAAAAAATTTGCTTGCACCAATCGATCAGAAACGGCCCCGGACCCCGGGAAAGACAATTTTGGACCCATTTCCAAAAAAAAAAGTTTTTCACCAATCGATGCGAAAAGCTCAAATTTTCTGTGACATACAGATATTCAAGGTCAAAGGTAACAAAAGACCGTTTGTCGCTATTATCTCGCTTCCTATTAACCGGACACAAATGAAATCTGTGCAGAAGTTAAAGATACGAGAATTTTCAAAAAATAAATTAACGCCGCTAATCACGTAAGTTCAACCGTTTTCAAAATATTCAAGGTGTAAAGTTAAAAAAAGGTTTTCCACTATTTTACATTTTATCAGATATTGTACAATTTTTCCGGACATAAATTGAATTCAGACCAATGGGAACCAAGTTAGTTAAAAAAAATGAGCTCAAAACAGGCCCATAGGATGTCGCTGGTAGTATACAAAAACTTTTAGACCTCTGTTTATCAATAGGTGCAATAAAATTTTTATCAGGAATATACAATATTTCATATATTTTTACACAATAAATAACTGCCTTTCAATAATAATAAAAGCCTTATTTTGGCATGCATCATATTAACTCTACCACGATTGAAATAAATTACCAATCGGCTTGCGATCGGCGAAAAACCGACGTGTCGCACCACATGATCGCCTGACAGTAATCACTCACGTCGCTCGCGTTTTCGATAGTAGCGCCGTCGCTGCTGAAGCTGGCGTGTAGCGCTACAAAAAACGCCTGACAGTAAACGCCCCCTTATGTTTTGTAGTATTGAAGTGAGTTTGTTTTTTTTATATTTGGTTATAAATGCTTTGTTTTCAATCGTAGCACACACATTTTTATCAATATTGTATTAGTGGGTGGCCTACCGACATCTACAAAAAAAACTCGATTTTGAAAAATATGTTAGTTAGGGTCTTTCTATATTAAGGTAACGATATGTAAAGGGTGCTTTTTTTTAGAGGTATACATCTTCGAATTGAAATAAAACACAAGAAAATCGTTTTAATGTCCATCAATTTGGCTTTATTGGAAGGATAATTTTATGCCATTAATGTTTAAATATGATTTCGGGCATGTGGCCGCCGCGGCTGGCTCGAATAAAGCCAATTCTAGAGGTCCAATTTTCAACCACTTTTTCGAGCATATGGGGCCGTATGTCGGCAATAACGCCACGAATGTTGGCTTCCAAGTCCCCTAACGTTTCTGGTTTGTTGGCGTAGACGAGCGACTTCACATATCCCCAAAGAAAATAATCCAATGGTGTCAAATCACACGATCTTGGTGGCCAATTGACAGGTCCATTCCGCGAAATTATGCGCTCATCGAATGTTTCCTTCAATAAATCGATTGTGACGCGCGCTGTGTGGCATGTAGCGCCGTCTTGTTGGAACCACAACTCATCCACATTCATGCCATCCAATTCGGGAACAAAATAGTCGGTTATCATGGCTCTATACCGGTCTCCATTAACGGTAACTGACTCTCCAGCATTATTTCGGAAGAAGTATGGCCCAATGACTCCACCAGCCCATAGAGCACACCAAACAGTCAGTTTTTGTGGATGTAATGGCGTCTCAAGGGTCTCATGTGGATTCTCTTCACTCCAAATGCGGCAATTTTGCTTGTTGACGTAGCCATTCAATCAAAAATGAGCCTCATCACTGAACAAAATTTTGCGATGAAAATCAGCATTGAGATCAATCTCATTTTCGGCCCATACACCAAAATCACGACGCATTGCATGGTCTCGCGGCTTTAATTCTTGCACAAGCTGGATCTTGTAAGGTCGGAAGCCAAGATCTTTGCGCAAAATCTTCCATAAAGTTGATGGACAAAGCTCCAATTGCTGTGCACGGTGGCGAATCGATTCATTCGGGTCCTCTTCAACATTTTGCTCTACAGCGGCAATTGTTTCTTCGGTGCGCACTGTTCGACGTCTCTGCGGATGCGTATTATCACATAGAGTAAACGTAGTGCGAAAACGATCCATGGTTAACCGAATTAATTGCTCTGATGGACGATTATGTCGACCATAAAATGGACGGAGCTTGCGGTAAACTTCGCGAACTGAACCATTATTTTCGAAATAAATTTGCACGATTTGCAAGCGTTGTTCTTTTGTCAACCTGTTCATGATGAAATGGCAAACCAAACTGAATATAAATGACATTAGAGTTGCCAGATTTGACCACAAAATCCCAGTTTTATCTCTATTCGAAAAACAAACCTCTAAAAAAAACACCCTTTATGTATATTAGGCTGTATCGAAATGTATGGACGATTTTTAAAACCCAATTCAAGGCCCAAATAATGAAATAGGAAGAAAAGACAATTCAGGAAATATATTTTTTTTTTATTTAAAATATATTCCGAGGTCCCCAAATAGCTGTTATATATGAAAACCGTGTAGTTTTGCACTGGAGCCTATCTAATGGTACAAGCATCACAGAGCTCGATTCATTGTTAAAAACAACTAATGTATGCAAATTTTCAGCGAGATCGAACGACGTGCTAGACGCCAGCAAAGAAATAAAAAACGATTAGTGTGAATCAGACGAATACTTTTTGCTCTGGAACCCATCTAACGGTACATATTGTTGAAAAAAATATTACAGTAATCGATTCATCATCAAAAATTCGTTATGCACCCAAATTTTGAAAGAGATCGAACCACGTTTAGTAGTGTCAGCAAACAAATAAATAAAGGTTTTTTTTTAAGTTGTGGTACATTATTTTTCAATAACACAGTTCGACAAAATTTGGTAAATGCTCAGTATCTGAAACACAAATATACTTTTCCAAAGGTTTTCGACATGCTGAACTCGACTCCGAGATATTCTAACCTAAAAATGCGAATATCACAGTTTTTCAAGGTATTTGAGGTTATATTACATAGAAAGGCAATTTTTATTTATGAAACCATTGGGTTCAAAGAGCTACTTGTTCTCGTTTAAATTATATCAAAATACACTTATATTCAAAATACACTTTTAATTATATCAATATCTTTCTTTTTCTCCGAAATATCGTAAATTGAAATTTCTTACATATTCTCTTACTGAAACTTAATTTGTTTTGTATGGAGACCTGCATATTAAATTTCAATTTACGATATTTCGGTAAGTGTACTTTGAAAATAAAAAGTAGTTCTTTTGAAACCAATTAATAGTTTTATAAATAAAAGCTACCTTTCTATGTAATATAATCTCAAATATCTTGAAAAACTGTGAAATTCGCACTTTAGGTTAGAATATTTCGAAAACCGAAACCACCAGAGAAATTCTGACCTCGAATTCGAAAACGGGTCGAAAACCATCTGAAAAGCATATTTGGGTTTTAGATACTGAGGTTTGTCGAACTGTGTCATTACACCCAGACAATTTGGTAAGAGTATTCGAAATTACTCTATGGCAGTTGAAAATGTACTCAAAGTAATTTAAGCCGTATTCAAAAAACTTAAAATAAAAAAAAACGAACTAGTAGAATTTCGGGACTTAATAGTATGGACTAAATTCCAATCAAAAAATTCCAGACGAAAATTCAAGAGACAAAATAGTTGAGTCTTAGAAATGCTATAATAATTCAACATTATTGAACTTCTTCCCTTACCAGTGGAAAGAGGTCTTGTCTATACAGTGGAACCTCAATTATCCGTCAGGTACGGCACCAAGAGTCTGACGTATAATCAAAAAGATGGTTAAACGAAATCATATAAATTTTAAATTTTATCTTCAATTTGCTTTGATTATTTTTATTAAACATACGAAACGATTTGTATTGTATACAAATCAAATCAATTTTTTTTGAAAAATTCAGAAATTATCAACGAACCAACTTTATTTGTACCATATGTAGAGTGACGGTTAACTGAGTCACGGATAATCGAGGTTCCACTGTTACTAAAAATATAAAAAGAGAAAATTATATATTCTAGTACACGGTGGGCTTTGACCAAGTTTAAATGACAAGTTGAGTTACTACAAAAATTTGAATGGGGAATTATTTGGGATGTTATTTATAGTCAATATATGTTGGGGGGGGGGGGCTAGTGTGGACAGTTTTGACATAATTATAAAATTGTATATGTAGATATTTATTTTTTGTAATAAAGTTATTTTTAGCGATTACTTACACCTCTTGCCTTCATAATTACACCAACAGTTACAATTTTTTATTTTCGTAAACGAATTTTTAAATTATTTTAAAAAGATCCCCGTGTAAGGGGCTAGTGTGGACAACCATTGATTTTACTAATAGAAACTTGATAATTGAAAGAAACTTAAAAAAAGAGGTCAAATATATGTTTTTTTTTTTTGAAGAAAATAATACAGTTCAATAAAAAATAAAAATTTACTTCTGTCCCATGTTAAACTTGGAGAAATTCATGTCACATTTGATATTACTTGCAGATCGAGATGTTCCCAGCAATTATTATGGTTGTGTTATCTTTGCCACTATTTAAAGCGAATGTTTCTTGGAGGTGCATTTTTTCTTTTAAGAGGTTCTTCGTTTGTCTTCTCAGGTGTTTCGGAGTTGTGTGGACATGTCCACGCAAGCCTAAATTCAACTGTCCACACTAGTCCCTTTGTCTTTTCTTACATAAAAACATTTTTGTTTAAACTTACGGTAAGCTTTATTAAAAATAATTTCAATAACACGTACTTAAGTTGTATTATATATATTTACACTTTAGCAAAATAATAAGTAATTTCTGAATATCACTGAAATTGAGAAAAAACAAAACATTTACTTTTTGCTGCGCAAAACACGTCTGGTCTCGTTACCATGAAACGGGGAACTGTATTCAAACGAATTGGAATTTCGTACAATCGAAAAAGAGTGGATCTTTCATCCCCACTTCTATGTTTTTCAATAATATTAGTTCGTGTACAATTGCAGATACAGTTAATTTATTTGCCGACTTTTTTAAATCAAATTATACTGAAGATGCTCCATGGTATGAGCCCTCTATCCTGCAAAACATCAATTCTTTCGTGGATGTTGGTTCTATTACTTTGAGTGAAACAGACGTTTTTAACGCATTATTAAAGTTGAAGATTTCTGCTAAACTGGATGTCGATGGATTATCCTCTATAGTATTATTAAAATGTGCTCAGGCTTTGTGTAAGCCACTGTGTCTGATTTTCAATAAATCTTTAAATTCCGGAACTTTTATTGAGCCCTGGAAGGTAGCATGTATTACTTTTTAATTAAGTGTCATATTTGCCCAGAGCAACATGGCTTTGTATCTGGTCGATCCACAATAACAAATTTATCATTATTCTCTAATTATTGTGTATCCTCTTTTGAACGTGGCTATCAAGTGGATGTGCTCTATGCTGATTTCGCAAAAGCCTTTGATAAGGTTAAACATAGTGCTTTAATTGCTAAACTAGCTAAAATTGGATTTCATGGTTCATTTTTGGATTGGATTAAATCCTATCTGAGTAATAGACTGTGTGTTGTACTTGTTAATAATACTAAATCTTATAATTTTGTAGCGTCGTCTGGAGTACCTCAGGGTAGTATCCTTGGACCTCTGTTCTTTATTTTGTTCATGAATGATATTCATAGTTGCTTTCAGAGCTCAAAATTTTTGCTTTACGCAGATGATTTAAAATTATTCAGTCGTATACGGAATGTAGGTGACGTTGAATCCTTACAACGTGACTTGTCCAATGTGAGTAACTGGAGTAAACTTAATGAGTTACCTTTAAATATTGGGAAATGCTTTCACTGCACATTTGCAAAATCAAATAATATACTCGATTGTTGTTTCTCAATTCAGGGTAAACTTCTTAAGTCAATCAATCTTATAAAGGACTTAGGCGTAGTTTTCGATGCTAAGTTTTCATTTATTGAGCATTTGAATTTTATCATCCCTAAAGCTTATGCAATGTTGGCTTTTGTTCGTAGACACAGCTCTGATTTTATGGATCCACATACCATTAAGAGCCTTTACTTTGCATTTGTAAGATCTAGATTGGAATATGCCTCTTTTGTTTGGAATCCGTTTTATGCAAATCATTGTGCTAGAATTGAACGAATTCAGAAAACTTTTTCTAGATTTGCATTACGTTTTTTGAATTTTGGTGATTCAAGGCCATCATATAATTCACGTTGCCTGCTTTTGGGCATAAATACTCTTGAATCGAGGCGGAAGGTTATGTCCTTAATTTTTATTTATGATATAGTTAAT
This sequence comes from Meiosimyza platycephala, assembly GCA_963662105.1. NCBI lineage: Eukaryota > Metazoa > Arthropoda > Insecta > Diptera > Lauxaniidae > Meiosimyza > Meiosimyza platycephala. The sequence goes on from OY759212.1 coordinate 6,186,838, forward strand.
AGTAATATTGAATGTCCGGAGTTACTTCAGTTAATTGATTTTTATATCCCACCTAGACAGTTGCGTCATTTTGATTTATTCCTCATAAAAAAACATAAAACTAATTATGCTCAGAATAAGCCTTTATTAAGAGCTCTCTCATTATTCAATAGATTGTCATCCATATATGAATTTGATTTTTCGATGTCTAAAGACTCTTTTAAAAATTAGTATTTAATCTTAATATATTTTAATTTTATGTATAAGCTTATTTTTAATTAATCAATTATTTTTATAAACAATTGTGATTCTAGTCTGTAAGGAAATGTAATCCAAAGGCTTAATAAAGAAATGAAATGAAATGAATTATTTTTTGGTGATGGAGAGTGCAAAGGCCCACTTAAAAAAAGTTCAACGGAAAACATAGACTCAAAACGGCGCGGGAATTTGAAGTTGTCCACACTAGCCCCCAGTCCACACTAGCCCCCCTCTCCTCTACGTCAAAAGAAAAAAAATCCTTAGAGATTTTTTTTTTATTTCCATATTTACTGTTTTTAAGTAATATTACATACATACGTATGAAATACGTGCAACTAACGTAGCAAATTAAAAAAAACATCCGATTTTGACACGTCAAAGAACCTTGAAAGATAGCTTCACAACACAAATTTCAGCTACCTAAATAGTCGGAGTCCAGAGTACTATTAGGTCAATTTTTGCGAAAACAGCCGAATTCAATTTCAAATATCTCTGAGCGTGGTCAACCATTTTCGCTGTGTGATATCTCATTTCGAAGTGTATAAAAAGGTTAACAATCTAAAGCAGGGGTGGCCACCCGCGGGCAGCATGCATCCTTAAACATTTTTCCGGCTCGCGAGAATCATCACACTTTTACAAAATATATTTATTTTGTAATAGGCAAAGTAGTGAAAACCAATGTATGTATGTATTAAAAAAATACAATATTGTGCATCCATATATTCAAAAATTAAGTGTCGAAATTAGCTACGTTCCAGTACAAACATGCATTACTACAATTTGCAGGTTTTTACAGGACTTAGCCCAAAAAGCAAAGGCACCTTTTGTTGCATAAATCTGCCTAAGAAGCTAAACACAACTGGGACGTGCGATATCGTCCTATACATTAATAATGAGTCCAAAATTGACACTACAAAATTTATCACAAAGAAATTGAAAAAATTAAATTTTTTAGCGCGATTTGACACAGAAGCTAAATCGTGTCTGTTTACTCCAAACGTAGTTAAATATGAGCGCGAAAATGAGAGAAATAAACAGCTTTTCGCTCTCTCTCCGAAAAATAAGTTAAGTTAAGTTTCGTGCACTTTTCTGTTTTTGGTTTTGTTTTTTGAATGTTTTATGATTCTTTACATAGGGTAAGTTCGGGAGATATGGCACCCCCAGGTGATATGACACCCCCTTCAATTTCATAACTTGCAGCTTTCGTAACATTCAAATATTGGCAAAAAATATAGTTGTGCGAGAGACTTCGTAGAAAGCAGCTCGTTTTGTCGTAGTTGCTATAGTTACTTGTGTGCGGGCTTTTAAGGCGGCAGGGGCAGTCATGATTTTTGAGAAATCGATTTTTTTATTTTTCTTAAAGTATAATATCTTAAAAATATATCCTGAAAATTTGAAGAAAATCCGACAACTGCTTTTGGAGTTATTCGGCAATAACCAAAGGGCTCTCGGTAGTAAGAGTACCGAGTGTAAAACTTTAAATGCGTTTTTCTCAAAACTATGTTTTCGGAACTGGTGACCACTGTAAATCGAAAACCGCTCGATAGATTTCAATGAAATTTACACAGTTTTTGAAAAACATAAAGAGCTAGTGCCTGATCGAAGGATTTTTTTTTTTAAATCGATTTTTTGTGTTGTTTTTTTAACGAAAATCTGTAGGTAAATATTCATGAGGCCGCCATTTTGTTGATTTTAAGAATAAAAAACCTTCGATCAGGCACTTAATTATTTATTTAACTAACTAATTTTTCTTATCCGCTTGATTTTAGATGAGTTCCAAGGATTTGTGATGGTCACCGCAAGACACTCTGTATAGGACAGGGTCCAACACAGCCAGCTATAACTTTTTTATTTTTAATATTTTTTTTTAAACTTTCGTCAAGTCAAGTTGAAACATAATGTAATTATTCCATATTATCACTTTTATTAAGTAAATTAAATTAATACCAAAAAACTTATTGAAAATGCTTTAATTTTCACGGCCATGACTGCCCCTGCCCCCTTAAAGAAAAATGTTGAAGTGAAAAGTGCACAACAATTTTTTGAATATATTTCGAGAGGCTACATAGCGGTGAGTATTTGCTACAGTTATGTTTTTTTTTTCCAGATAAACGTAGAGAATTCTCTATATAATTATAATTAAATACTGATTTCTTTTTTGGGAGAAATCAAGCGCGACTGACGATGTTTATTGGTGTCGTGGTATGTAAGCACATGCAACAATTGTGACAACAAAAACCTAAGAAGCACTTAGGGTGCCAAATCACCCGCAGTCTTGGGTGACTTGGTGTTTTATAGCATTTTATAAATTTAAAAAAAAAACAACAAGTTATTAATTTTTATTTAACTTGAACCACTTTTTTTGTTTCTAATTAATTAAACAAATTGGCTTGATTATATTTTTCAAAGTTATACCACTATGCTACCAAAACAGCCATTTTCTTAGCGAGAACCGTTGTTTTTGAAAAACCGACACTAAGGGTAAAATAAAGAATATTTTTGATGCTCAAAGGTCACCGGTGGCTGTTGAAAAAGTCGTAATATCTAAAATTATTCAAATATCGAAGTCCTCTGTGGTAAACATAGCTAAAATTGTGAATATGTCTACTGTGTTTTTAAATGAAAAGAAAACAAAAACAACTCCAAGAACTGACCGAAGAATTGTACAGAAATCCATAACGGAGCGAAGTGCACTATCTCAATCAGTACTGAACGACCTCAACGAAGCTGAGCTGGACATATTGCTCAATGCATTGCAACGCCGCACAGTGGCTCCTTTTTCAAAAAGTGATTGCTAAAATCAAATTTTCGATTTCTGATTTTCGAAACTTTTTTTTTTATTTGACAGATAATTGACCAAAGGTCTAAAACCAAAAACTTTTTTGATTTATGACAAGTATTTTGGTTTTTATGGGTGCTCAAAGTTGGATAACTTTTTATCGTTCATTAAAATAGCATTTTTTTACATTTTTCGCAATATTAAAAATGGAAAATTTCAAAAGTATGAAAAAACATGGGAATTTGAAGAATGCTCTCTGAACTTATGGTATTTTAAAATAAATAATTTCCACAAGATGTAGAAAAAAAATTTTAGTTAGTAATTTTAATGAATTTTTTAAAAAAGGTCGTTTTTAGCATAGTTTTTCCAATTTACCTTGGCCTATAATGCACAAATCAATGTCAATCTAGGATTGGTGAATGGGAGATTATAGTTGACATATCTGCCAACAAAAATCATATAGGTTTTACCTGCATATATTTGCCCATTTAGAAGTTATAGCTACTTATGTGACATGATATGCATAAAACTGAATATGTTGTGTGATGACGATTTTCCGTCTATGATATTTTGACTTGGAAATTGTTAATCTGAATTTGACAGAATGTTTGCAGAATGTTTGTTCAATCAAAATAAATTAAAAATTGTAAATATGGACGTTACCACGCCCCTTTCTTAATTTATTCTTCCTATTTCCAAAACTATTTGACGCAAATAGATGCATATGTAAAGAGTACCTAGAAAACTTCTGCCCATATAATATGGGCTTTGCCCCACCTCCAAAACGCTTGATTTGTCACTTTTTCCAAATCATTTCACTCTTTTTAAGAAAATTCGCTTTTGTATAGCGAAATAGTAATACTTGCCTCAGATATTTGTATCTAAGTTTTTAATACAATTTAAAAATATCTAGTAATGTCAAATAGAATAAAGCTGTATTTTTTGTATAGAATACAGGTAGATGCACTTCTGATATCAGTGAACTCTAGTGCAGGCCAACTTTATAGACACCTGTCTTATTACGGTAGATATCATACAAGGAATTTAGCTTATTAGGTAGTTCAATTTTTTCGCTGAACAAGTATTATGTTTAAGGTTTGTAACACAATATTTTGAACCTGTATTTGTATAAAAGTCAAATTTTAAGCCTCAATAACTCAGTCTTTTCTGACTATTTAAAGTGGGAGTTACGCAAGTTTCCAAGGAAAATGAGTATATCTTATCAAAATTTGTTTGAAATATTGCAAACAGCGAAAATGGAGATTCATTTGTGGTTGCAGTAAAAAATAAATACCCGAAACATATTAAGGATGAGCATACACAAAAGTTAAAAAACTTTTACTGCAACACAAAGAGATATTGGGTGGCATGTAATAGAACCAAAGCGAATTTTTATATAAAGTATGCAGACTTTCTTAAAAAGAACTTTGAGCTATCACTTGATGATATTCCTAGCACATCACAGGCCTCCAGAGGAAGACCAGCAAAACAAATTGAAAACTGTAGGGAATTTACGAAAAAGAGAAAAATAGCAGTCGCCACTGGAAACATTTCAAATGAGAACTTAGCAGATGCGCTCAGTATGAAGTACAACAAAGATCATGAAATGAAAAAGGCAGAAATAACGAAAAGAGTTTTATTGGCAAGCCCAACAAGAGTCGATCGAATCAAAAAAAGTATTCCTACTCCACAATGTGATCCCATAAAATATGACGGTTCCAGTGCTTTATCGCTTTTCCTAGATTTGAGAAATTCATTAAGAAGCCACAACGTATTTTCCAAGCTCAAAGTTGTGTCAGAAGTCAAAAAGGAAGCGGTTCCTGGTAACTATACGATGACAGAAACATCAGCTTAAGTTAGACTCCAAGATTTACTAGATCATACCGCTAAGCGAATTTTGAGTAGTAAAAGCAACCATGAAATACAATCGTACCCAGATAATATTTCTTTGTTAACAAAGTGGGGCTGTGGTGGATCATCTGGACAAAGTGCATATAAACAAAAAATTTCTACAGAAGATGGACAAAATATTTCAGATGCCAACATGTTTATGGCTTCAATAGCCCCACTTCGAATAAGGAGTGAAAATGCTGAACATTGGAAAAACTCACGACCATCATCAGTTCTTTATTGTCGACCTATAATGTTTAAGTACGCAAAAGAATCTTCAGATCAAATAAGAAGCACCATCAGCAATATAAAACAACAAATAAATGAACTTCAGCCCACCATATTTGAAGGAAATGATGACAAAAAAATTATAATTAGACACGAATTATTTTTAACAATGATTGACGGCAAAGTACTTAATGAGATAACTGGCACCAAATCTACTAGATCTTGTGCTATATGTAAGCGTTCACAAAAAGATTTCCGAAGTAATGATGGCTCCAACGATGAACACAATTATGAGTACGGCATTTTGCAATTACATGCAAGGATAAGATCCATGGAATTTATTCTGAAACCAACCAAAAGTTAAGAAAAAAAATAATACAAGATCAATTTCGAGAAAAACTGGGAATTATAGTAGATACTCCTAAGCAAAGATTTGGTAACACAAATGACGGAAACACAGTAAGGCGATTTTTTGAGAAACCAGAAACAATTTCAGAAATAACGGGAGTCGATGAGGGCGTGATAAAAAGATTACAAGTTATTTTAAACGTACTATCCTGTAGAGAACCCGTTAAAGTAGAAAAATTTGAAAAGTATACCAAGGAAACTGCAGACATATTAGAACATAAATAAAGCCAAAAACTATTGACACCCTCTGTCTATAAGATCTTAGCTCATAGTGGACAAATTATCAATTATCAAGCCTTACCAATATGAGAATTATCAGAAGAAGCCCAAGAGTCTAAAAACAAAGATATAAGAAGTACAGATATGGCAATACATGTAAAATTTCACGTATTCGACAGAATGAGGACTTGTTCAATATACTTTCAGCATCTTCAGATCCTTTGATTTCATCACTTAGGCACGTTAGGACACGAAAAGAACTGACTGATAAATTCTGTAGTACTGTTTTAAGTTTCTTAGATATCCAAAATAATGATGATATTTTTATAGAATTGTAGATTGTTGTTGATTTTTTAAAGAAATTACCTAATTTATTACTGTAACCCTTTTTTTAAAACTTTTCTAGCCTTTGAGAAAGACTGTTTATAAATTATATTAAGAGATAAAAAAATAAATGCATATGAATGAATTAGTAAAAATTAAAAAAATTTTGTTTTTAAAAAAGTATTGAAAAAATTTTTAAATTATTAAAAGTTCATTAATTGAATAAATAAAATTTTTTTTTATGAATTCATACCACTAAAAACCAAAAATTTCGAAATTTGGACTTTCACCTCTTTTTAAAAGTATTTATAGCTAAGCCTTAAACCTGAATCTTATATATGTCATAGCTACAGAAATTACCAACCAAAATCAAAAAACTTTACTCAAATATCTTTACCCGTTCAAAAGTTATGATTTTAGCAACGCGAAATCGCAAAAGGCGCCACTGTGCGCCGATTTAAAGAAAATGGCTTGATATGCCGACGATCACTAAAATAGCCAAGACTTAAAAATGCTATGAGCAAACGGAGGCTGTATTGGGCTCAGCTTTCTCGTAACACTCCCAACGACTACTTGAATAAAGTGACTAACTTTAGTTAAATTCAGTGAACTCAACTATGTTTTTATTTATTTAACCCTTTCCGGCCCAGCTTAAGCGATCTGAGGTAAAACTCACATTGCAAAAAAAGTATTTGTATTTTCACATAAAGGCATAAAAGCATTGATTGTGTGATGGGAGAAAATGTAAACATTTACTCATATAAAATATTCTCTGGGTTAGTGTAGCTGTGAACCTGAAAGTGAGCGGAGGCATGTTGTCTGGTAAGTTAAATATGAGTAATATTTTTTTTGTTTTTGTTTTTATTTATTGCGAGAACATGTTTTCGTGAGAGGTCATAAATTATGTGAGCAATCTAGTTTGCTGTGCATTTTTCAAGTTTTTGTATCTTTTTGGACTTGCAAAACAAGATAGCACAATCGTGATCCTTGGGTCACATCGGTTATTTAAAATCTGACGTCACAGTTGTGCTATCTGATACTTTCAGGTAAGAAATTCAATCTTTCGAATGATGGGGACGTGGAAAAAGTCTTGGAGTTATTGGAAAATTCCGATTATGACTTTTCTGACGACGATGAGCACGAAGAAGTTAACTTAACAAATGCAATTTCTGGTTCAATTGTCGAAAGCTCTTCAGATGAAGATGAAGAGCCCGGTAACTACTCAACAATATTCTCATTGATGCGTTAGTACCTAATTGTTTTTATGAATTTTCAGTGGACACTGTTGCAACTAACGTTATACTTCAAGTTCCACGGAAAACTGATAGCTCTAGAAAGGATATATGGAAAAGTAAAGAGTTTGACAATACTGCTGTTCCAACTGTAGCCACTTGCATGAATGAGGTCCACCTAAAAACACCAACCCAGTATTTAGCGGAGTACTTTCCTGAAAAACATTTCGACAATGTTGTTAAGTATACGAAAATGTACGCACTGTCCACATTTGGTGAAGAACTTTCACTTACAAAGGACGATATTAAAAATTTGTACGGCTGTGCTATTGTAATGGCTTGCTTGGGATATCCTTCGTTACGGATGTATTGGAGTCAAGCATTTCGGAATGATCTAGTTGCAAACTGCATGCCGAGAAACACATTTATTAAATTGAGAAACTTGATTCATTTTACGGACCCACAACCCGATTCAACAAACAAATTTTGGAGAGTGCAGCCAGTAATAGATTCAGTGAGGAATAGGTGCAAACAACTTGCATGTGAAATTGGGACGTATTCTATTGACGAACAGATGGTGCCATTTACGGGATGATGTCCAGCGCGGCAGCTCCTTAGGTCGAAGCCACGACCTGTCGGTTTAAAAAATCTGGTCTGCGCCACTTCTTATGGCCTAATAGTCGATTTCGAGCTATTTCAAGGCGCTGGCACCTTTCTCGATTGTGGACTGGGACATGGGCCGTCAATTATCCTGCACTTGACGAGACATCTACCTATAGGTCACCACCTTTACTTTGATAGCTTTTTCACTACGATTCCACTACTTGAAAGACTTAATGAGAGTTGAAATTTGGACTCTGGAGCTATCTAACAAAGTACTTTAACCTGTCAAAATTTGAAGAAAATCAGAAACTAATTAAATTTCATACGTATGTTGTACATAAGGAGTGCGTCATAAGAAATTAGTGCACACGTTTTTGATTATAACTTCTTTCATAAAAAAAAATTTAATTATTTTGAGCAGGTTAGCTTAGAAAATCATGCCAAATACTATTTCATATCACATTGCATTGTCATCTATTATCTTGCGAAGACATGAGCAGTAAAACGGAAATGCGTGAAAAAAATTAAATTTTTTTTTAAATAACCTGCAATATACCTTCAAAAGGATTGCAAGGGATGCTAAAGTAAGCATAAATTAGGTATCTTGGGTAATAAAAAATTGTAAAGTAGAAAGTGCCGGATGCTGAAAAGAACTTCGAAACAAAACTGAGTAAGGAAGTCAAAATTTCGTGACCAGAGGCACAATCAACATCGAAATCTTCATCATGGAATGCTTCAAAAGAGTCTCCGACAATTTGTAAGAGATCATTAGGTATCTTCCTTTTATTGGCCTGATCTTGCTTCATGTCACTACAGTAAAGCGGCTCTTGAGTGGTACCTACAAAATAGCATTACTTTCGTTCCTAGAGAAGCGAACCCACCCAATTGCCCTCAACTCCTGCCAATCGAGAGATATTGGGTTCTATTGAAGAGGCAATTAAAGGCAACAAAAGGGACATGCAAGGACATAACTCATTTTAGACGCAAGTGGTGCGCGTCAAGCCAAAAAATTCAAAAAAATACCATCAAAGCACTAATAAGAGGTGTCCCAGAGAAAGTACAAAATTTTACACTTCAAAATTAATATTTTTTTTACTATTATTTTCTGCATCTGAATTAAATTTGCGTTAAAAAAATATAGTCCTTTTGAAAATTGAATCTGCGGTTATTGAGATATATTTATTTTTCAATGCACTAATTTCTTATGACGCACTCCTTATGTAATATCATTGGAAAATAGTAAATATGGATTTTAAAAAAAAGCTCTAAGGATTTCTTATGTTTTTCATATATCGACTCCAAATTACATCCCTAATAATCCCCAATTAAAGTTTTTCTAGTAACTCACACTTTTATTAAAAGTTGGTTAAAGCCCACCGTGAGTATTAACACTCACATAGGAGCATTCTATTAGATAGTTGTTTGGACAAATTGGGGGGACACAAATCACTCTCATAGTTTTGATATTTTTGAGAAAAAATCTATAGTCTGAACAACCCATCGAAAGTAGAAGTTGTGGACGCTGTAAAGAGAAACTTTGGGAGATTTCAGAAGAAAAACTGCATAGCAGGCCGAAGAATAATAAATTGCATAAAGGGCACTGAGGCACTAAAAATCGGCTACGATCATTATATAGCACAATCCATTCTGATTCATTGAGGGTATTGTAACGGCACAAGCCCGATGACGGAAATGTAAATTGAAATTTTCATCATAGGACTATCAATTCAAAATTGAGCCATCTATTGGACGCTACCGTGGAAAATGAAAAAGTCAAATTAAAAATGTTAAAATGACATACCATTCGAAAAATCGCTTTATCGCGACTTTTGTTATAGACTCTTCTTTGCGCGCTCAGAATCGACCAATAAGATCACTGATCTGCACGTTGTTTGGCGAACAAAGAAAAGGTCTCAGAACACTCGTCAGTTGATTTTGAGTTTGCGATAGAGGACGGTTGTGCGGTCGTGGTTATTTTTTTTCGATTAGTTGCGGCAAGAATAAATAAATTTCATTTTATGATACAACCCAACCGAAACGATTTAAGATCCAGTCATTATACATATGTTTATGCCAGATGGCAACACTAATTTCGTCATCTGAAAATTTCGCGCCACTCGCCATCAGATGGCGTTTATCTAAATAGATTAAGTACTAAATAGACTTCGTATTATTTTCGTAATTTCTAATCCTAACCATTTTGTTTTATTTCCTAATATAAAATCTCAAACTTTTCCGAGCTTGAGATTTTATAATTATTTCGGCTGGTTTTCTTCACCCCAATAAACTAGGCTTCTTCCAGTAAACCAACAACCCAAGATCCCCCACATTCATTTTGGTCCATTTCGAACTGGAGCGCAACGAGAAGATTCCAAAGGAAACTAGTTTTTTATTAATTGAAGTCATCAAAAGTTCATCAATCATGATTCACATTTCAAGCTGAAATCTCAAACCATAAACATTTTTGTGAAAAAACTAGGCCCAAAAAACAGGTGGCAACCCATGTTTGGGACGGGATTCGGCAAGACAACCCTATATATTTCATTAGAGATCATCAAGGTCTATCATTTGATACACATTTCAAGCTGAAATCTTAAAATATAAACATTTTTCTGAAAAAACTTGGGCCAAAAAACAGGTGGCAACCCACATTTAGGACGGGATTCAGTGAGGTAACCCTATATATTTTATTAGAGAACAGCAAGGTCTATCATTTGGCATACATTTCAAGCTACGGTCTTAAACCATAAACTTTTTTCCAAAAAAAGTTTTCCCTATAAACAGGTGGCAACCCTCATTTGGGACGGGATTCGACAAGATTACTCGAAATATTTTTTTAAGGTTCATCGAGACTTATCATTTGACATGCATATCGAGCTACAATCTTGAACCATAAAAATTTTTCTGAAAAATCTTGGCCCAAAAAACAGGTCGTAACCCATGTTGATAACTTTTTTCTAAAAACTGTTAGCCCAAAAAAAGGGTGGCAACCCATATTTAGGACAGGCCTTTGCAAGGCAACCCTATATATTCTGTTTAGGCTCATCAAACTCTACTATTTGACATACATTTCAAGATGTAATCTTATACACTTTTTATTAAAAAAAATGGCCCAAAAACGGGTGGCAACCCACATTTAGGACAGGCTTTGGCAAGGCAACCCTATATATTGTGTTTAAGCTCATCTAGCTCTATCGTTGAACATACATTTCAAGCTGTAATCTTATACACTCGACTTTTCTACAGCCGGCTCTCCGCCTATAGAGAAAAAAGCTAAAATAAAACCCCAAAAATCAAAGCTTTATAATATAAATTAAAAAATAAAAAAGGTTTTGAAAATAGTGAAAAAAGGAATTTAGTGTTCAGATTAGAAATTAATAATGAAAATAGTAAAAAATCAAAAAAATCATAATAAGTGCAGCTTGTAAGAGATTAAAAAGATAGGAGTTGTGTGCAAAGAGATCGGAATATCAGGCTTAAAAAGAGAAAAAAAGGTATTTCATATTTAATTAAATATATAAAATTTAGAAAATTTGAAGTATTGCGAAAAGTTAATTTTCATTAAAAAAAAAGTTCCTAAAAAGTTTTAAAAAGTTAATAATCTTTTTTTCATAACGTTGCATTTTTTCGCGCCGCTTTTTTTTCATATACATACATACATACGTACTTGCACATTATATTGCACATATATTTTTTCCATTTGCTTTACATCAATTTTTTCAGCATATATACATACATGCATACGAACATATGTATGTATCTTACAAGCATATGTGTACATACATTTGTTGTGAAAGATATTGCTAGCAACTTTGTGTCTGGCAGCAGTTCTCTGTCAACACTTCTCTTTGCAATTTTCACCACTGATCCAATTCAACTCTTCTTTTTTTTTGAAAATTCATTTTGCAGAAAAAAGTCTCTCCTGCACTTTTTTTGCAACTTGTTTACAAAGCTGATTGGCAACTTTGTTGACAAGTCTCTTTTTTTTTCGTTCTCAATTTATTTTCCAGAAATATTTGGCTTTCCTATAGACAATTTGTTTCAATACCATTTCGTTGTAATTCTTATGCACATTTTGATCTGAAACCTTAAGTTCATTGAACTTTTTACATAAAAAGGTATTCATTTATGTACATCGGGCACTTTAATTTGTTTTGCATTTTCCTTTGAATGCATGAAATTTTAAAAAAACAAAAACCAATTTGGACACTATTTAATTAATAATATATTTCTTATTTTTTTTAATCTTTTCAGTGAGAATAAAGTGATTTCAAATAAAGTGAATTAACAAATAAAAATTAAAAGTTTTCCAAAAAAATAAGTGTTGAAAGTTTGTTTCTGATTTTTTCTTTGAAAAGAAACATTTCATTTGTGAAAGTGAAAGAAAATATTTTTTTTTTGATGTTGAAGAATTAAAGTTAAAAAAAAGTTTTGTGCACTGAGAAACAAATTTATGCAAAATATATTCAAATGCAAAATTCTAAATTCTTAATTGCATGCATTAATTTTACACTGTGCGAAAAAAATTTTAAATCAAAAAATATTTTCTTTTATCCAACTTCTGAATATGGAATTTATGTTTTCTTTTTTCTTCCATTTTATCCAAAAATCTAATTCCTAAAATTAATTTCTGTTCCAAATAATCTAAGTCAGTCAAGTGTGCTGCTTGGTTTTTTGAAGTGCGATTTATTTTTCCACGTGTTTTGTTAAATCCGTACGCGAAAGTTTTTATTAAGAAAAAATAGCGCAGTTCGTTATTCGCTATTTTTTTCTCGTTGTACAACGCATTCGAAGTATTCGTGATATTTTGTATTTTTTTTAATTGTACGGATCCGCGGAATATTGTAGCGATTTCTCAGCTTTATATTTCCTTTCCGACTAATTATACGAATTCTTGGAATATTCTCGTGATTTTTATAAAAACAGTTTACAAATAAATATACTTAATTTGTAAAGAATTTCTTAATTTTTTGGATCCGCGGAATATTCTACCGATTTATCTTATATTTATACAATTTTAATATTTTAAAAATTGTTCTGCTTTTTTATAAAAACAGTCTGTACTAATAAATAAATTTTATTTGGTAAAGAGTGTCTTAATTTTTTGTCGAAATTATTTTTTTCCCAAGAATTTCTTACTCGTATTTATCCCTTTTTTCATCGTTTTTGCTTCTTTTGTTTGGGGCTTAATCTACTTCTGAATTAGATTCATTTCTTTGAAATTTTCGAAAGTTCTGGAAACTGCCCTTGAATTTTTTCCTAATTTTTATAAATTCTTTATAAAGTCGATTTTCTGCGGCTGTCAAAATGTCCAAGTTAGCAGCATTTATTCTAACTACTGATATTTTGGTTGAATTCGAAAATTATTTTTCGGAAATACCAGCAAAAGAATTTTCCACCCATATTCTGGAAGCTCATCAAGAGGAGCTGAAATCCATTTGAAGCAATGTTAAAGCTGCTTACAACTCTTGTCTGCGTGAAGTGAACATGCCTGGAGTAGATGATGATGAGGATACTAGCGGTGAACTTGCTTCAATTAAAAATCGTTATCGCAAGACATATCACGCATATGTGCGTTGCGTTGGGGAAATCGGCGAGCTTATCCAACAGCTTGCCATAACAGATTCAAAACCAGCAAAATTCAGTTCTCCAGATAATCAAGGCAGCAATTTTCGATTACCACCATGCGACATGGAAGCTTTCAATGGAGATTATCTTTCCTGGCCTTCCATCCGGGATATGTTTTTGGCGATATACGTGAACAATTCCAGGTTAAGTCTAGTGGAAAAGTTATTCCACCTGAACCAGAAAACGCGAGGTGAAGCACGTGACATCGTCAAAAAAATCCCCTTTGACCAACGATGCTTTTCTTCTAGCCTGGAAGAATTTGCAAGATAGATTCGAAAACAAAGAATTCTAGTAAATAGTCAACTTATGATTTTATTCAGTCTTAACCCAGTGACAACCGAATCCGGAAGTGCCCTGAAGAAACTTCAGCGGGATGAACAAGGTTGTATATCTGCGCTCCAACTTTACAATATTAAAATTGAAAATTGGGATCCCATATTTGTTTTTCTTTGCTCTAGCAGTCCCTTAAGAACAAAACAGATCTTCCATTCTGGGACGCACTCGATGCATTCTTGACTAGTCGATATCAAACCCTTGAGACAGTTTCCGACATCAAGTGTTCGATAAAGTCCAAAGCTAAAACTCAAAAGCCAACTTCTTCAAAATATATTTCAAACTCCAATAATCGCGATTCATTACGAAAAGTAAATACCTACCACAATAATATGTCAAGTTCAAAGTGCAAGATATGCACAAAAGAACAACATACCATTCGCAATTGTCCACAGTTTTTGCGAATGAATACAACTGAGCGATTGTCTTCCGTGAAAAAGCTTGGGCTTTGCATTAATTGTTTTGCACATTCCCATTCTGCGAAAGAATGCAAAAGTAAACACAATTGCTTTAAGTGCAACAAGAGACCATTGCACCATGAGACTTTTGCGGTCAACTCGACCCCCCTTAATCCTAGCTCTCCTCCTTTTTACAACAATTCTAGTACTCAAAGGTCTCATGCTCTACAACAACAGTCCACTCAAACCCCCAATGTTGAAGAAACAGTGCAAAAATGTTTTGCATCCAGTTTAAAAAGTGTCCTCTTGGGTACAGCAATTGTTCAAATTTGCCACTTAGACATAAAATATTCTGCGCGTGCATTAATTGATCCAGGATCTGAAGCAAGTTCCATTTCTGAAAAACTTTTTAATTTGCTTAAGCTTCCATTTAGATCCGTACAAGCCCAAGTATCTGGTCTAAATAATGCTATTTCAGCAAAGGCACAAAAAATTTTTTCAGTTGTATTGCGTTCTCCAGCTAATTCTGCGATTCAAATTGAAACATCTGCTCTTGTCATTCCGCACTTGACTGGCAGTCTTCCAACTCATACGGTGGACCCTGCAATTATGAACAAACTTCCTAATTTAAAACTCGCAGACGTTGAGTTTTATAAAAGTTCGCCCGTCGATATTTTGATCGGTGATCTACTCCGCCTGGTACTGCTTGACGGTATCCAACGCAATTTGTGCGGTTCATTAATTGCGCAAGAAACAATTTTCGGTTGGATTTTAACCGGTCCGGTTACAAATGCAAAAGTGTCCTCGTTTACAACTTGTGTTTCATTTTTTAACGAAGTTGCGCTGGACAAAGAAATTTCTCGTTTTTGGGCGGTGGAGGATCTTCCTCAAAAACACACAACTACTCCCTCCGAGCGTTTTTGTTTGTGAAAACTACAAAAAGAGAAAAGGCTGGTCGCTTTATAGTCTCACTTCCATTCAAGGAAGGATATCCCGAAAATATTCAAATAGGTCATTATCGTGCAATCGCTAATGCACAATTTCTAAGGAATGAATTTCGTCTCAGCAAAATCTTGGAGTTTAAAGCTCAATATGATGATGTAATCCGAGATTACATCGATTTAGGTCATATGAAAAATATTTCCCCTCCAAGTTATTCGCATTTTCCAAGCCATTCCTACATGCCACATCATACATACTACAAAAATACGTGTAGTGTTCAATGCCTCTAGCCCTGCATCCAATTGTGTGAGTTTAAACGATTTCTTACACACAGGGCCAGTGTTGCAATCTGACTTAACACTGCTAATTTTAAAATGGCGATTCTATCGCTTTGTATTTAACAGCGATACCCAAAAGATGTATCGCCAGATTCTTGTAGATCCGAGTTATACTCCATTTCAAAGAATTTTATTTCGTGACTCACCACAACACGAACTCCAAGACTTCGAGCTCCTTACTGTAACTTTCGATGTCAATTGCGCTCCATATTTGGCAATTCGTACATTACTACAGTTAGCAAAGGATGTTCATGAATCTTTTCCTTTAGCCAGCAAAATTTTACGTGATTCCATGTACTTTGATGATGCATTGGCTGGAGGCCATGATTTGTCCACTTCAATTCGCGCACGAGATGAGCTGATCGCTGCTCTAGCTTCAGCAGGATTTTCCTTGCGAAAGTGGACATCGAATTCTCAGGATATTCTTGAAGGCCTTCTACGTGAACATCTCCTAAGCGAAGACTTTCTTCAATTAGATGATTGCAGCAATGCCAAAACACTAGGCGTGAAATGGAATGCGAAGTCCGATGAATTATATTTTTCGACCAAGGCTCTTAACCACAAGGCAGACTTTACTAAACGTGAAGTTTTGTCACAAATTTATAAACTTTTTGATCCAGCTGGTTGGCTGGCTCCTTGCATTGTTTTGGCCAAAATCTTGATGCAACAAATTTGGCTATCAAAGATTGAGTGGGACCAGACCTTACCAGGAAATTGTCTTCAGATGTGGCACAAATTTCTTAATAGTTACCCACACATTAATCGCATTAAAATTCCTAGATGGGTTAATTTCTCTCCTGACTCTGATTTTCAATTCCACGCATTTTGTGATGCATCAGAAAAAGCGTATGCTGCCACTATATATGTTCGAATCCGTACGAAATCTGGTTCGATATTTACTAATTTATTGGTGGCCAAAACAAAGGAAACGCCAGTAAAAGCAATCTCAATTCCAAGGCTTGAGTTTTGCGGAGCAGTTCAGTTAGCAGAAATGGTCGACGCTATAGTTCCTCTTCTAGAAGTTAAAAAATATAATATTTACTTTTGGACAGATTCCACCATAGTACTCGCTTGGCTTCAAAAACCGCCATGCCAATGGCAAACATTTGTAGCAAATCGAGTTTCTAAAATTGTTCAGTTGGTTGACCCTGCAAATTGGTTTCATGTTAACTCGCAGGCTAATCCAGCTGACCTCGGAAATCGAGGACTTTTACCGCAAGAGCTTGAAGTCAACGAACTCTGGTGGAATGGGCCAAAATGGCTCAAACACGAACTAACACATTGACCAAGCTCTCACGATCAATCTCAGCATGAAACCAATATTGAAATCAAGGCAATTAAATCCAATTTTGCGTTCTTTGAAGAATTTGACGATATCTTAGATAGGTTCTTTTCTTTTTCTAAACAATTTTCATTATGATTCTGACGAAGTTACTAGCATTGAAATCAGAAGCGTTAGAGATCGTTTGATAGTTCTTAGCCAGAAAGTTTCATATCCATCGAGTAGTCTGCTAAATTTGAATCCTTTTCAGAATCCTTCTGAAATCCTTCGAGTTTGCGGTCGACTAATTTCATCTCCTGTGTTGTCTTATGATGAGCGGCATCCAATTATTTTACCGTACAATTGCTCCCTTAGTCGATATCTTGTGCAGTTTACGCATAAAATTTCTCTTCACGGAGGAAACCAATTGGTACTCAGACTAATTCATACGCAATTTTGGATTCCAAAGGTTAAAAATCTTATCAATACAACAATTAATAATTGCAAGGCTTGCGTTATTCATAAGAAACGTGTCCGAACTCAGTTGATGGGGACCTTGCCTCCCGAAAGGACAACTTGTCACGTCCATTCGAGCATACAGGCTTAAACTTTGCTGGGCCGTTCGAAATAAAAAATTACACTGGCAGAGCTTGTTTGCTTACAAAGGGTTATGTATGTGTCTTTGTGTGTTTCTCCACAAAAGCCATACACTTGGAAGCAACAAGCACACTTTCCACTCCTGCGTTCCAAACGAATGGCGTTTAGGACGCGTTTCAAAGGTTCACTACGGTCAAGACAATTTAACCCGCGTTGCAGATATTAAAACCGAACGTGGTTCAATAACTCGTCCGATAGTTATACTCGTTCTTCTTCCAACGAATCAATAATTTTTCCGATATCCAACCATCACCTTATTTTATGTTCTCCAAATCCATTTTCAGCTTTATCATGCCCCGTGTAGTAAAAAACAAGGAAACCGTAAGCAGCATTCAAGCACGTCTTTCCATTAGGCGCAATCCAAGCACGGTAGCAAAGCGCTATCAGTGCCGTGTTTGTAGCGGTCATCATCCACTACGAACGTGCTCAAAATTTTGAAAAATGAACACGGAGCAACGAATGCGTGCAGTACTCCTCCATAAGTACTGTTCGAACTGTCTAGCTCATCAACATTCTGAGGGTTCTTGCCGATGCAAAGATGGTTGCCATTACTGCCAACAAAATCACTTGCTACATATGTATGAGCGTCCGCGGAATTGCGATTCAATCATACCATCAAGCTCTATTCCTAGGAAGCTAGTGACAGTACAATAAATATTAGCGCAACATGTAACATCACTGTTTCCAACAGCACTCGTTCGAATCCAAGTCAACGGCCGACTACATTATGCCAGATCGCTCCTAGATCCCTGCATAGCTGTAAGTCGCATTTCGAGCAACTTGGTTGAACATCTGCGTGTTCCAATTACAAAAATTGGTGACGATCGCGTCTGCTCTTTAATTATCCGAGCTCATTCTGATGCTCACGTAAAAATTGGAGCAACATTCCACATAACCAATCGAATTTCCATAAAAACACCGTCTAAATCCTTAGACGCCAAGGTTAGAGAAAAGTTCTCTAACATAATCTTAGCAGATCCTGATTTTGAACCTAAATGATTTTGAATCTAAAATCAATAAACTATTAAAAAAAAAATTATGAGGGACTCCCTAATTTCTCTACTTAGCTGATCCCCCGAGCATGATGTTGTGCTCGGGCCCGACTAAAACCCACCCTACCATGTGGACCGCTGGGCGATTTTATGGTCCACCCTAAAATTTGTTATAGTTCTACATATGACCAGATGTTGGATTTATGCTGCCATTTCTAAATATTTTTCCTTATTCCATATTAAGAAAAAAGATTTATTTCACGTATTCAATTTTTCCATTTGATTTATTTTTGCATATTTTTAAATATTTTTTTTCTTGTTATGCAATTATAAGTATAAGTTTAATTAGTATTAATATACTACATTATTGTTTTTAAAATAAATGTTTTGTAATGTATATGATATTTTTTTTCTATCAATAGTTTTAAATTTTATGTAAATTTTCAATTTCTACAAAACAGAAATTTTTAAAAATCACAAAGAAAATAAATTTCAAATTTATTTGAAGTGAAGAAAATTACGCACTAGAAATTTTATAATGAATGCTTATAATAATAATTACAGTATAAATAACTTCGTTTTAATTTTTACTTATAAATGATTAATGTGTGGGAATACACTTAAAAAAAAATTTAGAAGTAGATGTTTTTTTTTCTTCTTTTATTTTTTTTTTTATAAAAAAAACAAGAAATGTTTAAAGTTAACTTATTTCATGTAGTATCATTATCTTTTAATATTAAATGTTAAATACTAGGAAACTCTTAAACCTACATACATACGTAATTTTCAAGATATTCTTGTAAATCAAGAACCAAATTTAAAAAAAAAACTTATAATGTTATAATTGACGATTGTCGCAAAGTTTGAGATTATCCAATCTGAGATAGATATTTATTAAGATTGGCAGAAATTGCATTTAACAGTTTAATCTAATTTATTTGAATTTCTCATTGCATAGAATTCCGATAAACTATTCTACATTAAGAGCAAAAATTACTTCATTCAAGTATGTACCAAACAAAATGATTGGTATTTGAATCAAGGAAAAAAACGTTAGTATTACTAAAAAGTAATATTTATGTAAATAAAAATGCAATTTATGTGGCTCACGCTGTTGGTAAATGCAAACATTTATCGGTGTTGTTGTCGGTGTCGGTATTTATGTTATAGTTGTGTTAAAGTTGTGTGACTGGTGTTATGTGGATATTGCAGAATTATGATGAAGATGACGATGAAAAATGGTGATGATGTTGCGTCAGCAAAATTCTCAATGATGATCAAAACATTTGTTCTCTCTTAGTGGTTATGTAGGGGTTATGGATATTATTGTAGCAATTTGTTAACTTTAGGGTTTGGAGAAACCAAGACGGACTTAACGGATGCACAACTAACCATCTATAGCAAGCACTTGCACAAGCTTCTTTTATATGTTTAGTAGAAAACACTGTTGTTTAATTGTTAATTCTGTTTTTACTAATAGGTTATTTTTACGAAAATGTATTTTGTGGTGTGTTTTTATTTTATTTTTTGTTTCTCTCACTGCCGGCAAAACAGAACTGAAAATCTATACCGTTTGTTTACAATTCATGGTCGTCTTTGTTTTCATTAAATTTTAATGGACAATGTTCCAATTCAAATTTGTTTCACTGTCAGGGTTATTATTCAAGGGTTTTTTTTTCTCTTATGTTTGATCTGTCAAGTTATCGCTTTTGTCTTGCACTGTCAAAATTCTTGTTTAGTTTTAAATTTCATGTTTTCTTGTGTGTTTTGTATGTATGTGCAGGTTGGAGCACTGGCGCTATACCACCCACGCTTCCGCGAACTTTATAATTTTTTGGTTAATTTTCTTTTTGGTAATATCTTTTTCAAATTACATTTGCATTTACACAAATTCTATTCCAGTATTTTTTCTTTCTTTTATGTTTGAAGATCAAATCAACATACATTATTATTTTTGGTGTTGGTTTCTACATTTTATTTAAATTTGTTTTTCTTTATTTATAACAAAAATAATGGTTGTCAAAATTTTCGCTTTTTTTCTTTTTAACTAGAGTAACCAACAAGTTAATAAAACGTTCGAGTTTAAACAGTCAATTAAAATTTATATTTTTAATTCTATGACGCAATCAAACTTACAAACTGTACAAACTTCTGCAATTGACACAACGACCGTACGCTATCGCAATCAAAAACCAACTCTCCGTTCTTTCGAACCTTTTCTTTTTTCATTCCTGCCTACAAAAGTTCGAAACGACGCGCCGTTCAGCCATTTTTTGCTGTTTAGAACTCACGTAGGCAAACTTCGAACGAAAGACATGTCAGTTTGACAGTTTTGGCATGAATTTTGCTTTGTAACGCCAGTATCCCATGGCACATTGCCAAAGACTAGTTTTATAGAGAAAATTGTAATGTTTATGTCCATCATTGAACTGGTTCCGTTACAGCCATCTATAACCCGAATCGAATATCCCAGTGGATATTGAAAACTTTTCAATATGATAAATAATAAAACAAACAAATATTTAACTCAAGATATACAGCACCAACTAACAGGCAACAAGTCAATTTCAACACCCGATACAAACAACGAAAGATTAAGAGCACTGAAGTTACTCCCAAATAAAAACAATTCAACCGATTCTACAACACAAAAACCCAACAACTGTAACCACAATAGTACAAATAGTCTGCTCAACAGCAGCAGATCCTACAACATCCACATAACACCAGTAACACACACTTTAAAAACACCAGTAACACACCTTTAACAATAACACCACAAAACACCACATGACATGTTTTTCAGTTAAAAACACGTGAACATACATAATGTGACGAAGTTTCGTATATACATATGTAATAAACATCATGGTGGAAATACAAAGGTGGAGTAATTAAAGCTCTTCTGTCATATCGTCATGGGTATTTGACATAACTACATGGACATTGACATTTATTACCAATTCGACTTTATTGTGTTTCGTTTATTTTTGACATATCGTTGTTTTTCATTATTGGTCCCGTTCAGCAACTCCTACATTTTTGAAGCGCTTTAAGCAACTTTTTACTGAGTGGTATTTGTGTTAGGTTTGTCAGAATTCTATTGCGAACAAATTATTATGCTAAATAGTGCATCGGGTTTCAATCTGACACTGATAAGTCGAATGACGAATGAATTTTTTTAAATTTACCTTTAACGGTATTTTTGTTTTACTTTCATGTTACTTTTTTATTTAATTTTCTGACTTTTTTAATTAATACTTTGGATATGTGACTGAATTTTAAAAATAAAAATTAATTCCTTAAAATCTAATTATTTTATTTAATTACTATTTGTCATATAACCTTAAATTTTTCATTAGGTAGGTATGTACATACATAATGCTGCCAACTGTACTTATTTTAGGAGTACAATACTCCTGTGCAGCTGTCTGTACTTCTAGAGATATTGTACTTCCATTTTTACTCTTTTTTGCGTTCAAACAAAGCGGAAAGAACGTAAAGGGTGTTTTTTTTATAGGTTTGTTTTTCGAATAGAGATAAAACTGGGATTTTGTGGTCAAATCTGGCAACTCTAATGTCATTTATATTCAGTTTGGTTTGCCATTTCATCATGAACAGGTTGACAAAAGAACAACGCGTCCAAATTGTGCAAATTTATTATAGTCACTAAAATTTCAACTTTATTTTCACTCAAAATTCACATGATTTTTGCAATTATGAAGTCAAGAAGGCCGCCTAGATCTTGTGATATCACACCTTAATTTTTTTTTTTGGGGTTATGTGAAGCCAAAAGTATGCGTCGATAAGCCAGCTACGATTCAATACTTCGAAGCCAACATTACTCGCGTAATTCGCGATATACCTTGAAAATTGGACCTCCATTTTAGACTACGTCCGAGCTAGCCGTGGCGTTCATATGCCAGAAGTCATATTTAAATTATAATGCCAGAAGATTATCTTTCGAATAAAGTAATTTTCATGTCTATTTAAAAAATTCATCTTTGTTTTATTCCATTTTAAAGTTCTATACCTCTAAAAAAAACACCCTATAGATGTTGTAACGGCAGAGTGGCATCTAATGTTGTAAACAGAATTGGGTCGGAGTCGGAGTCAGAAATCCGCTGTAAAAAATGAAAGTCCGTCGGAAAGTCATTTGAATAAACACAATTGCGGCGGAACGGCTGACATTTTGTTTACATGAAAAAAATTTTTGAATTGAAATATTTTTACTGTGGCAAAATGAAACATTTTTTGGTGATTATTTGAGTTAG
Source organism: Meiosimyza platycephala (assembly GCA_963662105.1). Classification (NCBI taxonomy): domain Eukaryota; kingdom Metazoa; phylum Arthropoda; class Insecta; order Diptera; family Lauxaniidae; genus Meiosimyza; species Meiosimyza platycephala. Next base: position 6,209,581 of record OY759212.1, read on the forward strand.
AATTATTCTTGAAAAAAAAAAAAAATTAATACCAATATGCAAAGAATAGTGCGTATAATAAAAATTGTAGCAATAATGGACACTATGTACAACATGTATGTTGAGGCATGTAAGCGCATAAAAAGGAGGTGGTGGGTGCGTCCTGTTAATTTAACCAGGAACGAGTTGGGGTTTTACGGAACGTGCTTTCTTGAACTCAAAATGAAGGACGAGGAACACTTTTTTAAGGCCACTAGGATGAGCGTTCCCAAATTCTATACACTTTTGTCCTTGATTCAAGAAAGGCTTCAACGCTTTTCGAGAAGAGCGCCAATAAGCCCAGAAAGTCGTTTAGCACTGACATTAATGTAAGTAATTTTGGTCATAAATGCAATAATATGGTAAAATATAAATGTGTCTCATTTCAGGTACTTATCGCAAGGATGCAGTCCACAATATCTTGCGTGGTCACACAAGTTGACGGTTAGAGAAATTGTTTGATACCTGCACACAATGCACACTTTTTTGTGGCATTCAAGAAAACGAGCTTGGGAGTTGAATCAGCAACGCTCTACATTGGAATCAGCTGATTTAACTAGCGAGCCCGAACAAGCAGTGATAGACAACTCCACAGTCCCGTATACACGTGAAATGTTTGATGCACTTTGCATCAAATTTATATAATTTTATTTTTGACGTGCAGCCCCCACTTAGTTCAACTAATTACCTTTTCGAATTGGATCACCTTACGCAAGAGATTGTGGCTGATGTTCTAGCAGCACGAAAAATTGGCATTCTTGGTCCACTACCGGCAAAAGGTAGGGAAACAAAAATTAATATTCCTATTTACATGAATGCTATACAATTAAATCGTCTGCGTAGACAATTTTTAAACTACAGCAAATTGAATCATGCTACAACGAGCAGTTTGGATAAAGTAGCACAACTGTTTGTACAATTTCTTAACTCAAATTGCGGTCAATAAAAAGTAAATAAGAATTTAATTTAAATTATTTTTATTTGAATTAGTTAACAAAATGTTTTATATGTACATACTAGTACAAATATTTTATAAAAATATAACTATGTTTACTAATTCATATACATACGTTTACTAAGTCTCAATTGTATATGAATTTGTACAAAATAAATTTATGTAATGTAAAAACTTTTCAGTTAAGTCAATAAAAATTCATACCTCTTGAAAGCAGTGCATTTAAAAACTATTCAATAAAGTATAACAAAAAAAAGAGAGGAAATCATATTGCGTTATACTACAAAATAAAAAAAAATAAAAACTGCACATACTAAGTAAAAGAAAACTTAAAAATATTCAATTCAGTTCAATTTTTGTTTTTTAAACTTTAGTCGTCACTCTTTAAAAATACTTCGTAGCTTATGACACATTATTGAAATCACTAATTTCATTATCATTACAATCGTCCACATACATTTCTTTTTGGATTTAATCTTTTGGTTTTTGGCACACCCAGAATAAACTCCCGTATTCACTCTTCAGCATTGACCGTGGATTCCGTGCGTATTTTGTACGTCGTCCAGTTTCGCTGCGTATTATTTTAAAGCCAACAGCTTTAACAATTTCCATAAGATCTTCATGAGAGGGCTCTATGCTGTTTTCGCCCTGAATATCGCTAAAATGGTATATTAATGGGCCAAAATTAGCCCAAATACCACCAGGTACCAAAATTCTATAAATAAGTGAAGTTAAATTAATTGTGTTGAACAAAAAAGAACACTTCACATACTGGAAAATAGTTTCAATAAATTCAGCGATATTATTCGCACAATCTATAAAAAAACAAGTAGCTACACGGAAAAAACGAAACTCGAAATTATTGTAAATATTAATCAAAATTTAAGAAAAATTAGTAGGTTATTTAGTAATTTAGAAACGGTTCGAGTGTCTATTAAAAATTACTAAGCGTAATATAAAAATTGCATCAAGCAGGCATTAGTTTTTCGAATGCAAGTTTTTAATTTTTACAAAGTAGATTTTAAAATTTCTGCAATAATTTATTATATTTTAAAAGGACTGTACTATTTTTTAAAAAGTACATTATAAAGTTTTTATGATGAAATAATAATAACTGAAATTTATTTTTAAAATTTTTAGTGTGTTGAACAAAATTGGGACTGCCAGCGAGTTTCCGTTGCCGCTTTCCAGACCCCGTCCAATTCTGTTCAACACATTACTTCAAAGCCAATTAGTAAGAGTTTGGCAAGCCTTATATATTTATTTTTTTGCATGAACATGTTGAGAACTCAAACAGAGTACAAATTAAACACAAAAGAGAAATAAAATTCAATATAATAAAAATTAATAATCTTGAAATAATTTTTCTATAACTACTTTTTAAAAATTATAAAGCGGGAATCATATATTACAATATGAAATATATAAAAATTCTAATGTGGCAATTTATTAAAATTTAATAAATTCTTTGTAAAATTTCAAAGTTTTTAGGTGATAATTAAAATGAAGAAAATAATTTTTAATATGCACTTATTAAAAAATGTAAAATGAAAATATTTACAAACTAGAATAGAATTTTTAATAAGGATTTTCTATTTATTACTATAAAAAAGTAATATTTGTTTTCAGATTTTAATTTTTATAATCTCCTATTAATTTTTAATAAAATTTGAGTTGGTGTTTTTTCCGTGTACACAATCAAATGAGTTAGGCTTCTTATAAACCTAACAAAAAAAGAAAAAACATTTATTATAGAAATTGGTAAACTATTTGTTAGACATTATTACCTTTAAGAAATCACCAGCTATGATGTAATTGTTTCCTTTTGGTGGATGTTTAACCGGACATACGTCGGGAAAGCACACAGGAGCCGTTTGATCATCACGTTGTAAGTTATTTACATATTGATGAACCCAAGGGTAAATAGTGAATTGGTTCTCTTCGGTACATCTTGATGAAAACATGTAATAAGTAAAATTTTTAATTCTAGTTATAATAATCTACTTACGTACTTAAAACTTTTGTTTTTAAACTTGTGTTAGCGACGTCAGTAAAAATTATTTTTATTAATCTCAATCATTTTCATTACATCTTGCAATCCTTTCGCTGCCGCAATGTTTATTGCAAGGCTTGGGCGGCACGGGTAAATTTAGCTTTGGATTAAGTAAACTTATTGATGCCATTTTTAATTTAAATTTGTTCACCTTTAAATTAATATTAATGTGAATTAAATTGCAAAATTTTAGTTCCAGCAAAGAATGTGAATGAAATGTGCAACTAACACAAGTAACAGCGTTGACAAAAAAAGTAAAAACGAAAACAAAACAATTGTCACAAGCTGAAATACAACCCTGATCCGACGGAGAAAATAGAAATAAATCTAAATCGACGGAGCTCAGTCGGTAGGCTATCAGTCGTATGCCGCAGTTCTGTTCAATTTCATAGCATCAAGTGTGTTTTAATTTTTGACAGCGGATTTCTGACCCCGCTACTCCGACTCCGACCCAATTCTGTTTACAACATAATGTACACTGGCATTGGAATGCAAAAGTCATACCAGAAATGTCAATCTGACATTTTTGGTCTTTCATTCGAAATTTGCTTACGTGCGTGCGGTTCAACAAGAAATGGCTGAACAACGCGTCATTCCGAAATTTCGGTAGCCATTTTTGGAGGAATCGAAAGAACGCGGGAGTTGATTGTGGAGTTGCGTCATCGACGGTCGTGGTTTTTTTTTTTTTTTGCGGTAAAAATATATGGGTTTGTTTTTGTGATACCCACCAGTAAATAGTTACGAATTTTACATTTAAAAGAAGGAAAAACTTCTCAAAAACAAAAAAAAAATATCATTTTTTTTTTTAAACAAAATAATAAGAAAAACACGCGTCAAGTTCGCGGAAACGGTGGTGGTGAAGCGCTGGTGCTTCACACGGCAACATCAAGAAAATTGTTTAAAAAGCAAAAAAACATATAAAAAATCTTCACCTAAAAGTAAAATTGAGTCATTGACGGCCTTAGTCGCGGAAAGTTGAGTGATGAAGCGCTAGCGCTCCACCACCTGCCAAAGGAACATACTTATTGTAACAGAGTTAAAATAAGAGAAAGAAAAAGACACAAGACTTTGACAGTGCAAAATAAAAACGATAACTTGACATTGAAAACACAAAGAGAGGAAATAGTGACAGTTAAAGAAACTGAATTTGACAGTGAGAAAACAAAAAATTTAACAACAGATACACAGGCACACTAAATTCCAAAAGTGACATTTAACAAATATAGAGCCGGAAAACGTGAAGAAATAAGACATGTAAAACCAAATTGAAAGTGGAAATTCACAGCCTGGTGCGTATCAAATTTTATCACCCAAGTGATTCGTAAACAAACATGCGCTCAATAAGCGTCAAAAACAATCTGTAAACAAACTAAAGATTAAAATCACTTTCACATTAAATCAACCAATTCACAAAATTCAACAACCCGAACAGACAACACCAATAACAACATCTACCGCTTAAGATGAACAACAAAAGTTAAAGTATAAAGAACTACAATGGACTAAACAGCGTGAGCTATAAATATCTTATATTATTTTTTTTACTATTATTAACTATAAAACAAGAAAAAAAAAAAAAACAAAAACAAATATTATACTTAAGGTTTTGTACAAAATGGTACAATTTTTATAAAAGAAAATTTAATATGATTAGTTATTTACGAGCTAAACGATTATTTCCGCCTCTGAGCTGATAAATCGCAAGTTAATAGTTCGATATCTGTTACTTAGTTTGAAGTGCTCGGTAATAACAATGGTTTTACAAATGCCAAAATAATTATAGATGTTACCTTTATTTTTTTATAAAAATATAAATATTTCACTAGGTAGGGTGGGTAGAGTAGGGACACGAGCTTAAAAATAATCTTTGCTCGTAGGTCAGTCAGGAAAGGGGAATTAGGGAGGCCCATTTTTGTTTAGAAGATTTTTATATTTTTTGGTAACTCGTAAATTTTTGGAATTAGAAAAATTTTTGTGCACCAGAGCTAAGCATCCCCACATTTGCACGAGTTTTTATTTTTGTAAGGTGCAGGTACACCCTGGGTAACAGCGATCCGACGCCAACATCCCGAAACTGCTAGCATCGGCAAACCAGTTCGTGCAGCCGCTGCCCATGATGTCCGTGACTAAGCACCCATCGCTAGAGCGATTACAAATCTTGGCGCCCAACGTGGGGCCGTTTGAGGTTGGAGGCTAAAAGAAAACTGTTGGCCAGTGGACAATTATGTCCCTTAAAAATCTTTTTTAGTATTTTGCCTTCGATTTCACTCGGTTCCATCCGATTTACCCTCGCTGAGCTCTGGATTTTTGAAAATTTTTATTTAACTTAACCTGTTACAGGAAATTTTTGTTTTTGTCTTCATTTGAAAATTAAATTCAAGAATTTATTACTCAAAGCCTGAAGCTGGATTTATCAGTCCGGGAGGATTCCGTTCTGATCCGCTCAGATGCTTTTGAACCTATTTATTCCTTTTGTGAAAATTACCCTGTAATAGAAGACTACATTTTTTTTGCATAATTTTTTTTGAATAAAGTAAATTTCATTAACTTTTTACATTTTGATATTTTGGTACACTCTTTTAGCTTGAATGCGAATTGCGGCTGCAAGTCAAGGTAAACTGCTGGATTTTGCGATTAAGTTTCATTTCACTGCGCTTTTCGACCGCTTTACTCTGGCTTGAATAGGTTGTATTTCAATTTCATGTTTCAAATGAGATTTAAATTTTTGTAGTTTCTGATTTTCCTCCCTAAATTTTTCTTCGTGGCTGACCAAACAATTTAAAAACAATAATTTGAAAGGTTCTACACAGGACCAAGCTGTCATTAATAATTAAACTTTTGATAAAAATTTTGTTTTAAGAAAAACAAAAATTTAACAAATTAAATTTGAGAATTTTTTTTTTATAAGAAAAGAACAAAATTTAACAAGTAAATTTTTTTTGAATTTGAAAATTTCCTTTAAAGAATTTCTAAAAATTTATAAATCTAAAAATTTATGAATCTAAAAATTTATAAAGCGAATAAAAATTTTTGTAGAATTTTTTTATAAAAAAAACACAAGATTTAAGGTTTGAAAAATTTTTTTTGGCATAATGTAGCTATGCTAAAAATTTAAAAACGATAAGAATTTGACATTTGAAAATTTCTTTTTTTGCACAAATGTAGATTTTTGCTAAAAATTTAAAGAAATAATTAATTAGAATTTGATATTTGGTAATTTAGTGGTAATTCCACGGGGTATTCTTAAATTTAACTTTCGGTCATTTTTTTTTATTACAAAATTTTAACTTTCGGTTTTTCGATACCTTTTCATCTCGGTCGCGAATTCGGTTTTTGAGTTTTACGTGAAAAATGCCTCTGCATCGTAGCAATGAGAATTTGTTCATTCTGGGTGAAATCCCTGTGTGGTGTGCAAGCAACAAATGCTAGATGGTGAAAATTTTAGTATAACTCCCTGCTTCCATATTTTCCATTCGGAATGCATTTCCAATTGGTTGCAGGAGACTCGCAACTGCCCTTTCTGTCAGGCGTTGTGCAGTACGAAAAAAGTTAAACCATACAAGCCCATTCCTAATTTGGGATTGGAGTCTTTTTCAATAACACCAGCTACGACCTCTAAAAATAGTCGTCCAGTAACCCGAAGTTACAAAAACTTAATGGATCAAAATATTTCAGTGACACCTGCACATAATCTCAACATGTCAGGGGTGAATCCATTATCCACAGACTTGTCCAATCACGCAAGTGCGCAAACTAATGTATCTCAGTTTTCAGACGCACAGTTGCAAAAGTTGATTGACGAAGCTGTAAAAGCTCAACTGGCTAAAATGAATTTAAACTCAGTCAGTAATGCACCTCCTGATCTGAATCGAGATCCAAATCCACCTGTGACTTTTGGGCGTTCTTCGGACATACACCAGGCTCCTGGAAATGTGATCGACAATTCTCCATTTTCACTTGGACTTCCTCAATATAACCCATAGCTTCCTCCTCCGCCTGTTTTTCATCAAAACAATCACCAACAAGCAACCCACAGCAATTTTGCTCAACGCACTTCAACTCACCATAGGTCAGTTCCACCTTTTATGGCTTCAGAGAAAGTCTCAAATCTTATTTCCAATTGGAAAGTCACTTTTAGTGGCAAAGAAGACGCTTTGTCAGTCGATAAATTTATTTACCGAGTACCTTCTCTGACCGTTCAAAGTTTGCGAGGTGATTTTGAAGCCTTGTGCAATCATGCACACATTTTGTTTGCTGGGAAAGCGTTGGAGTGGTTTTGGCGCTATCACCGTAGTGTGACTCAAATAGATTGGGAAACTCTGTGCACAGAACTTCGTGGTCTATTTCGAGATCGGAGAACAGATTTAGACATAATGGATTTGATTCGTCAAAGGAAACAAAAATATGAGGAAAAATTCGATGAATTTTATGAATCTGTTCTTGAACTCTGATATAATAAATTGCAACGTCCTCTTGAACCAGCGACTTAGTTGGAAATCATTCAACGAAACTTACGTCTCGACGTTAGACGCAGTCTTCTCTATGTCTCCATAGAAAACATTAGACAGCTTCGAACATTTGTTCAAAAACGCGAGTTGTTAGGTGAAGAATACGGCAGGTCGACCAGAAACTTCCAAGCTGCACGCAACTTATCGGAAGTAAACGTTAATACAGAAGATCTCACAAATAACCATTTTTTAGAGTTGCCGACCGCACCACCGCCACCTTAAAAAGTGATGCGGCATGTCAAACCACAACTTTGATTTTGAAACCCGTTAATCCTAATTTAAAATTTGAAAATAAACCTGAAATTAAACCATCTCCTACAGTTTTACCTATTCGGCAATTTAAACCTCTGCACATTCGTTGGCAAGAATATAAAGCAGCCCGTAAGCGAATTTTTCTGATGAAGTCATTGCTTCACCAGGGTCAACGCATAAGAAACGTTCCACTTTAAGATTGAGAAAGTTTTGGAAAAATTTAAAGGCGAAGAAAAAATTTATTTGTTCTTCAGTGGTTTCGGATAAACCTAAAGATGATTTACGTCCCTATGCTCAAATTTTAATTTTTAATGAAAAAATTGAAGGACTAGTCGATACTTGTGCCTCTGTCAGTTGTTTAGCCAACAAATTGGCTCAAAAATTTTTAGAAGATAACCAACACCATTGGCACAAAGGTTTCGTTGAAACTTTTATTACTTTTAGGGGAATAACTAAACCTCTAAAATTTTTGATAATTCCAACTATTTCTCAAGACTTATATTTGGGCATTGATTTTGTGAAGACTTTCGGTTTGGCAAGTGATCTTTTTCATGAAGATATTCCGATTTCTGTTAATTTGAACATTGCGGAGTTGGACTCCAATCATCATGTGTTAAATGCTCGACAGCAAGCAAATTTAAATGCAACCATTTTATTAATTCCTTCTTTTTCTGAAAAAGGCTTCGGCCGAACAAATTTTATAAGCCATGTCATTGATGTAGGGCAAGCGAAGCCTATAAATCAAAGGCATTTTTCTGTTTCACCAGGCGTTGAAAAACTTATTTTTGCGGAGATTGATAGAATGCTTTTTCTTGGCGTTATCGAAGAATCTCAAAGCGCATGGTCATCTCCTGTTGCACTAATCGTCAAACCGAATAAAGTTCGTATGTGTCTCGACGCACGAAAAGTCAATGAGGTCACAGTGAAGGATGCTTATCCTTTGCCGCTCATCGACGGAATTCTCAGCAGGCTCCCGAAGGCACAGTTTATTTCAAGCTTAGACCTGAAGGATGCCTTCTGGCAGATTCCGTTGGATGAAGCGTCAAGGGATAAGACAGCCTTCACTGTCCCCAACCGACCTCTATATCAATTTGTTACAATGCCATTTGGCTTATGTAATGCGCCGCAGACCATGACCCGTCTCATGGACAAGGTAATCCCTGCTCATTTGCGAACTAAAGTATTTGTATACTTAGACGATTTGTTGCTAATAACCGAAACTTTCGATGACCATATTTCGCTTCTGCAAGAAGTAGCATTTTGCATCAAACGTGCTGGCCTTACAATTAACATAGAGAAAAGCAAATTTTTGCTCAAACAAATTCCCTACCTTGGTCATGTCATTGGACATGGAACAATAAGTACCGATCCGGACAAAGTAAAAGCGATAAAAGAATCTCCTCATCCGAAAACAGTCAGACAACTTCACCGCTTTCTAGGTGTCTGTGGATGGCACCGAAGGTTTGTGCAAAATTATGCTTCAATTTCTACCCCTTTGACAAATATGTTACAAAAGGCTCGTAAATTTGTTTGGACGGAAGACGCAATTGCTGCTTTCGACTCCCTCAAAAATAGTTTAAGTAGTTCACCAGTGCTACACAGTCCTGATTTTTCTCGTCCATTTTCTATTCAATGTGATGCTAGTCAATTTGGAGTTGGAGCGGTTTTGGCACAACGTACCGATGAAGGTGATGAAGTTCCCATTGCATACATGTCCCATAAGTTCAACCAAGCGCAAAGAAACTATACTGTTTCCGAACAAGAATGTCTTGCGGCAGTTATGGCCATAAAAAAATTTCGAGCTTATGTCGAAAGACATGAATTCGAGGTTATAACCGATCATGCTTCGTTAAAATGGCTTATGAGTCAAACCGATTTGCATGGCAGACTTGCGCGCTAGGCACTGAAGTTGCACGGCTTCAAATTTACCATTTTTCATCGGAAAGCAGTCAAAACGTGGTTCCTGATACTTTATCGAGAACTTATTCTCAGGAAAGCCTCCACATTTCGTCTCTGACTGCGTCAGAAACAGACAAATTTTTCGAAATTGATTTTAATTCGGAATTTTTTAAAACCGAATATTATTTAAAGATGATTGAGGAATTTCAGAAAGAGCCAAGTAAGCAACCAGATACACAAGTTATAGATGGTATAATTTATAAGCGTTGCGAATTTGCTAGCGGTGATCCGATTCAGGAAGACCAATCATGGAAGGTATGGGTTCCTTTGGAAATGAGACAAGTTTTCATGGTGGAGTCGGTAAAACTTTAACAAAACTTAAAACTTTTTATTTCTGGCCACGCATGTCCAAACAAGTGCGAGATCACGTTCTATCTTGCGAAATCTGCAAACAAACAAAAGCCCCAAATCACATACTTCGTCCTCCTATGGGTAAGTAGGCCACGTCTGTGAGAATCTTTCAAAAACTATACGTAGACCTTCTTGGACCTTATCCAAGATCACGATCAGGAAACGTGGGTAAGGTGATTGTTCTCGACCATCTTTCCAAGTTTCATTTCTTAGAGCCAATCAGAATTTTCACTGCCAACAAAATTATTAATTTTCTTGAAAAGCGAATTTTTGCCATTTTTTGGTGTTCCTGAAGTCATCACCTCTGACAATGGTGTTCAATTCAGATCTAAACTTTTCAAAGACCTTTTAAAGAAATATGGTGTGACGCATAATTGTACTGGCAACTATTCTCCGCAATCTACTGCCGTTGAACGAGTCAGTTCATCGCTGCTGTTAGAGCTTACATTAACCCAAATCAAAAAGATTGGGATGAAAAATTATTTGCTATTAGCATTGCTCTCAGAAGCTCAGTGCACTCTTCCTCTGGTTTTTCTCCATACTTTGTTGTCTTCGGTCAAAATATGATCTGCCACGCAACTTCTTTTGAAGTTTTGAGAAAACTAAAACTTATAGAAGATCCGACCGCTGACATCAAACACGAAGAAAAAACTGATAGTACGGGAGGCAGCGTTGCATTTGAGGTGGCGAGTTTTTTTAATTGATAGTTTTGATATGGCTGATAATCAAAACAGGCGTCAGTCAGTCAGTCAGTGGTGGAGCTGGTTGTGAGAAAATGCGCAACATGTAAAAAAAAGAATGTCCAAAACCCATTTCAATTCACTTGAAAATTTGCACAATTAATGTTAAGATGATCATAATAATAAAAATCATAGTCAGCTGCGTGTATAATGGGGGATTATACGTCAGCTACTTACATAAACGTGTAAAAAAAAAAAAATTTCTAAGGTCATTTCAAATTCAATGAAACTTATACATTTAGTTCATAATATAATTAGAATGATAAAAAACATAATCAGCTATTCTTATAATGGGGGTAAGACCGTCAGCTGAGTGATCATTAGGGTGGTTCAGACACACATGGGAAAAATTAAAGTTGCTCCGATCTTCGATCCCCGGGCACCAAAAGTTTCGTATTGATGCCAATAAGAACCACGTAAAATTTGGTCCATTTCAGAAAACATTTGATGGATCCGCTCCCGTTTTGAAAACTGGAAAATGGTCTTTAATCTATCGAAAATCATTAATATCTCCCCGAAGCTACCTCGTAGAGGGATCAAATGTATGAAAAGGTGCTATTATTTTTTCTCTTCCAACATTTTTTCCGAACATACTTACTCCCTATCACCACTCTTTAGGGGGTCTCCCCTGCAAAAATTGCATTCTTGTGAAATTATGAAATTGACTCCCCCCTCTTCTCAGACGCCTCTGGAGGGGTAAAATGTTAGACCATTTTCTATTTTTTTACTCTCCCAAACTTTTTTCTCGACACATCTACCCCCTATCTGCCACCCTTTTGGGGGTCCCCCAACAAAAACACAAAAAATTTCGAAATAGCTCCCCCAGAGTGACCCGTAGAGGGTTCATATGTATCACCAGGTCTTATTATATTTTTTTTTCTAATATTTTTCCCGAAGATACCTACCCTCTATCTGCCACCCTTTTGGGAGTCCCCCTACAAAAACAAAATAAATTTCGAAAAATAGTTCATAGCTCCCCCGGAGTGACCCATAGAGGGTTTATATGTATCACCAGGTCCTATTATATTTTCTTTTCTAATATTTTTTCCGAAAATACCTACCCTCTATCTGTCAGCCTTTTGAAGGTCCCCTTACCAAAAACAGAAAATTAAGAAAATTTCTTAATTTTTTCAAAGTTATCCCCCAATGGGGTTGAGATAGGGGGTAAGTATGTTCGGAAAAAATTTAGGGGGACCCTGGTAATACATTTGACCCCTCTACGGGTCACTACGAGAAAGCTATAAATTGTCTTTCGAAAATTTCCAAATTTTTTGGTGTTTTTTGCAGGGGGACCCCCAAAAGGGTGGCAGATAGGGGGTAGGTATTTTTGGGAAAAAGCTTATAAAAAAAAAATATAATAGGACCTGGTGATACATATAAACCCTCTATGGGTCACTCCGGGGGAGCTATGAACTATTTTTCGAAATTCTTTTTGTTTTTGTAGGGGGACTCCCAAAAGGGTGGCAGATAGAGGGAAGGTATCTTCGGAAAAAATATTAGAAAAAAAATATAATAGGACTTTGTGATACATATGAACCCTCTACGGGTCACTCCGGGGGAGCTATGAACTATTTTTCGAAATTTTTTGTGTTTTTGTAGGGGGACCCCCAAAAGGGTGGCAGATAGGGGGTAGGTGTGTCGAGAAAAAAGTTTGGGAGAGTAAAAAAATAGAAAATGGTCTAACATTTTACCCCTCCAGGGGCGTCTGAGAAGAGGGGAGAGTCAATTTCATAATTTCACAAGAATGTAATTTTTGCAGGGGAGACCTCCTAAGGTGTGGTGATAGGGAGTAAATATTTTTAAAAAAAATGTTGGAAGAGAAAAAATAATAGGACCTTGTCATACATTTGATCCCTCTACGAGTTAGCTTCGGGGAGATATTAATGGTTTTCGATAGATTAAAGACCATTTTCCACTTTTCAAAACGGTAGCGGGTCCATCAAATGTTTTCTGAAATGGACCAAATTTTACGTGGTTCTTATTGGCATCAATACGAAAATTTTGGTGCCCGGGGATCTAAGATCGGAGCAACTTTTATTTTTCCCATGTGTGTCTGAACCACCCAGCTGACGGTCTTACCCCCATTATAAGAATAGCTGATTATGTTTTTTATCATTCTAATTATATTATGAACTAAATGTATAAATAGGATATATAGGATCCAACATTGCTGCGAACAGCTATACTTTCGAAGTTGTCAAGGAATTCACCTACCTTGGCACCGCCGTGAATACTCAAAACGATATCAGCTTGGAGATAAAGCGAAGACTCACTCTTGCTAATAGGTGTTACTACGGTCTCAGTAAGCAATTGAGTAGTAGAGACCTCTCTCGCCCGACAAAACTGACACTCTACAAGACGCTCATCTTACCCGTGCTACTCTACGGTGCAGAAGCATGGGTTGTGTCGCAGACCGATGCAGCCACACTTGGGGTGTTTGAGAGAAAAATTCTTCGCAAAATCTTCGGTCCTGTTCGCGTCGGCGACGACTACCGTATTCGAATGAACCATGAACTGTACGAGTTCTACAATGACATCGACATAGTCAAGCGCATCACTATCCTACGTCTGCGCTGGCTGGGACATGTTGTGCGTATGGACGAAGAAGCTCCGGCGAAAAAGGTGTTTGATGCGGAAGCCGCTGGGCGACGACGGAGAGGAAGACCATGCCTCCGATGGAAAGACCAAGCCGAAGAAACCCTATCCACGCTTGGTGTGCCTGATTGGAGAAGGCGCGCGCGAAGCAGAGGCGCCTGGAGAGAGCTTTTGAGGTCGGCCGTAACCCGGTAACGGGTTGTTATGGCCACCCAAGTAAGTAAGTAAATGTATAAATTTCATTGAATTTGAAATGACCTTAGAAATTTTTTTTTTTACACGTTTATGTAAGTAGCTGACGTATAATCCCCCATTATACACGCAGCTGACTATGATTTTTATTATTATGATCATCTTAACATTAATTGTGCAAATTTTCAAGTGAATTGAAATGGGTTTTGGACATTCTTTTTTTTACATGTTGCGCATTTTCTCACAACCAGCTCCACCACTAGCCTGACGACTGACGCTTGTTTTGATTATCACCCATATCAAAACTATCAATTAAAAATAAAATTAAGCGGGAGGAAATCGCCACCTCAAATGCAACGCTGCTCCCGTACTATGAGTTGATTCGCGAAAAGGTGCGAGAGAATTTGAAAAAGGCATATGATACTAATGCTAAAAATTATAATATGCGCTCACGTCCAGTTCGCTTCGAAGTTGGTCAAATCGTGTATCGTAGGAGTTTTGCTCAAATCAAAGCTTCCGATCCCTTTAATGCAAAATTGGCAAATGTTTTCGAAAAGGCTCAGGTGATTAAGAGAATGGGTACGGCTTATTATGAGCTAGCAGACATGAACAATAAACGACTTGGCATTTTTCACGCGAAGGATATTAGAAAGTAGTGCCTTCAGTTTTTTGTAACCAACCATACCAGATTTCGAAAAACTGTTTTGTAACGGCAGAGTGGCATCTAATGTACACTGGCATTGGAATGCGAAAGTCATACTTGGTCTTTCATTCGAAATTTGCTTACGTGCGTGCGGTTCAACTAGAAATGGCTGAACAACGTGTCATTCCGAAATTTCGGTAGCCATTTTTGGAGGAATCGAAAGAACGCGGGAGTTGATTGTGGAGTTGCGTCATCTACGGTCGTCGTCGTGGTTTTTTTTTTTTTTGTTGCGGTAAAAATAGATGGGTTTGTTTTTGTGATACCCACCAGTAAATAGTTACGAATTGTACATTTAAAAGGAAAAACTTCTCAAAAACAAAAAAAAATATCATTTTCTTTTTTTAAACAAAATAATAAGAAAAACACGCGTCAAGTTCGCGGAAACGGTGGTGGTGAAGCGCTGGTGCTTCACACGGCAACATTAAGAAAATTGTTTAAAATTCAATTAAAAAGCAAAAAAAAATATATAAAAATTTTCACCTAAAAGTAAAATTGAGTCATTGACGGCCTTAGTCGCGGAAAATTGAGTGATGAAGCGCTAGCGCTCCACCACCTGCCAAAGGAACATACTTATTGTAACAGAGTTAAAATGAGAGAAAGAAAAAGACACAAGACTTTGACAGTGCAAAATAAAAACGATAACTTGACATTGAAAACACAAAGAGAGGAAATAGTGACAGTTAAAGAAACTGAATTTGACAGTGAGAAAACAAAAAATTTAACAACAGATACACAGGCACACGCACACTAAATTCCAAAAGTGACATTTAACAAATATAGAGCCGGAAAACGTGAAGAAATAAGACATGTAAAACCAAATTGAAAGTGGAAATTCACAGCCTGGTGCGTATCAAATTTTATCACCCAAGTGATTCGTACACAAACATGCGCTCAATAAGCGTCAAAAACAATCTGTAAACAAACTAAAGATTAAAAGCACTTTCACATTAAATCAACCAATTCACAACATTCAACAACCCGAACAGACAACACCAATAACAACAACAACATCTACCGCTTAAGATGAACAACAAAAGTTAAAGTATAAAGAACTACAATGGACTAAACCAAACAGCGTGAGCTATAAATATCTTATATTATTTTTTTTTACTATTATTAATTATAAAATAAGAAAAAAAAAAAAACAAAAACAAATATTATACTTAAGGTTTTGTACAAAATGGTACAATTTTTATAAAAGAAAATTTAATATGATTAGTTATTTACGAGCTAAACCATTATTTCCGCCTCTAAGCTGATAAATCGCAAGTTAATAGTTCGATATCTGTTACTTAGTTTGAAGTGCTCGGTAATAACAATGGTTTTACAAATGTCAAAATAATTATAGATGTTACCTTTATTTTTTTATAAAAATATAAATACTTCACTAGTATGTAGCTTAAAATTTTATCGGTTATAAAAACTGATAAATACCTATTGTCGTTTATTTAATAATGTTTCGGCATTGAAATAAAAGTATACATGAGTTTACTGATACTAGAAGTTTTAATATTTCTACATATTTCTGAACCTTTATCTTTCATTTTATACGACGTTTGCATCGTCAATTTTATCAGTTTAAAGTAAGCGAAAGCAATTTAAATATGCTCTTGTACCAAATTACAACATTACAGAAAATTATTTGAATTTGTACTAACTTTCTGTAGTTATGGAAAAAAATGGCAACTGCTAAACTAAATTTATAAATAATAAAGTAGAAAACGAAAATGTAAGAAATAAGCGAAAACTACTTGACAAATTATTATTTTTTTTTTCATTACTTATTATCATTCTTTATTAATTATAAAAAAAAGAGAAACTTAAAAAAAAAAAAAAAAAAATAAATTGATCTTAATCATGAATTAATATAAAACAAAAAAAAATTCATTCTTTTGATTTAAAAAGAAAAGGAAACAAAGAAGAAAATGACAGATTAAGAGGAAAACAGGTAGGTCCTATGTAGACTTGTACAGAGTAGGGTGGACCACGAAAATCGTCCCAAAGGTCCACATAGGTAGGGTGGGTAGAGTAGGGACACGAGCTTAAAAATAATCTTTGCTCGTAGGTCAGTCAGAAAAGGGGAATTAGGGAGGCCCATTTTTGTTTAGAAGATTTTTATATTTTTTGGTAACTCGTAAATTTTTGGAATTAGAAAAATTTTTGTGCACCAGAGCTCAGCATCCCCACATTTGCACGAGTTTTTATTTTTGTAAGGTGCAGGTACACCCTGGGTAGCAGCGATCCCACCCCAACATCCCGAAACTGCTAGCATCGGCAAACCAGCTCGTGCAGCCGCTGCCCATGATGTCCGTGACTATGCACCCATCGCTTGAGCGATTACAATGTAAGCGGACGAAATGCAAACCGCACTCAGAAAAATACTTGTCAGATGAAATGTTAGAAGCTTTGATGCAGCATTTTCTGAATGCTACCAATATCATTATTCTGTCAGTGACGCTCTTTAGCCGCTTATTGTAATTTTAGGGTTCGGTATTGGTTGATATTTAATTAAAAATTAAGAAGATGAAAACGCGGCGAACTAATGTTTTTATGTGTAATTCCGAATTTAACATTGCAAATTCTGAGAAAACAGCTATTGAAAAGCATTTGCTTATTAGTAAACACCTAAGTGCATTGAAATCGGATATTTATTTGTTATCTTCACTTGATCTTACAATGGCACAATATGAAGTCATTTAAACCTATCACGTGATTAAAGCAAAATTACAGTTTTAATTCCAGCAAATGTGTATCAAATATATTTCGAACATGCTTTGAATTGAGGACATTTTTTTTAGATATTTCACAGATAAATGTACTGCTTTTGCCGTGAAAAAGTCGTTTTTATTATATTCGTAACCTTTTTTTTGTTATTTTACTGAAATGTACTGTTTTTTGCCGGTGCAGAGTTGGCAGCATTATACATACATATGCAATTATGGGTTCAGTTTACGCGGATTTTTTTACCAATTATGCTATTTTCTTTGAGTTCTATTGCCCCATATACGCGATTTTTAAATTTTGAAAACCAATCCACTCAATTTATATGTACTTCTCATCTCAATTTACGCGGTTTTTTCAAAAACCTATGAACCGCGTAAGTCGAGGGATAGGTGTATAGCGAAGTTAACGCAATCCTCGAAACCTTTGATTCTAAGTTTTTTTGGGACATTTCTTTCCATCATGATATTTATGTTGTTTCTGTTGCTCTTTTTCGAAATAATATATAAGCAAGCTATGTAAAAATGTTTGTAAGCCAACAGAAGTATTCAATGTATTTATTTTCACATAATAACAACAAAGTTCACAAAATTATGTAGTACACCATACAGTATCTACTCATTGAATTACGGACGGTAAAAAATATTAAAAAATTCTCAGTGTTTCTCAAATAAAATAAATACCATGCATTTTTTTGTTTATTTTTTTTGAATCATGTATTCTGGATATTTTTATAGATTTTAAAAAAAAAAATAATATTTAGTATTTCCACCTCTGGATTTAAGCACTTCATTTATTCTGCTCGGCATACATGAAATTTAATTAATTATCATTTCCTTTAAATATGGGTCATAATGACACACAACACAAATTTTTTCTTTTAATTGAACCATGGTCAGTGTCGTCACTTCACCAAAACCTTGGGGGGCGAGAATTATAATTTCATCACTACTAGATGGTTTTATCGAATTGATGTATGGAATCATAACTAGTAACAGATCCTTGAGGGGGGCCAATGCCTTTCCCAGCCCTACCGAGTTGACGCCACTAGCCATGGTGTTATTTTGACGCATATACACCAGTGATTTTAAATAAGACCAGCAGTTCTCAATTGCATTTTAGTCCGGCAAATTGCACGACTATGGCAAAACTTCTAAATTTAAAGAGTTCAGGACATTCATACCGACTCTGGACGTATGCCAAGGAGCTTCAATTTGTATGAATGTGTATTTATCCTTGGAATGACCTAATGTCTCGATGTAGGGCAGCAAAACATTTTTCAAAATGTTAATGTAATGTTCGGAGCTTCAAAAAACTATATCGGCCCTGATCCTTCGGAGGTTATGCGGCTCCAAATCATAACAGACGGTGGGTTTTTCGTAGTTGGAACTAGACAGCAAATCTGACCCTTTGGGATACTGCTTCCAGCAGGCACTCATCACTAAAATTACCTTTAAAAAAATAAAAACATAAGAAATTATTCAAAAGAAAATTTCTGAGAGTTTTACGTTGACCTCACTGAATTTAACTGAATTAAAGTGAGTCACTATATTCCAGTAGTCGTTGGGAGTGTTACGTGAATCTGATACAGCCTCCGTTTGCACATAGCATTTGGAAGTTTTAGCTTTTTCGGCATATCAAGCCATTTACTTTAAATCGGCGTCACAATGTATTGAGCGAAATATCGACTCCAGCTTCGCTGAGGTCGTTCAGTACTGATTGCGTTAATGCACTTCGTTCCATTATGGTTTTCTGCACAATTCTTTGGACATTTTTTGAAGTTTTTTTTTTGTTTTCTTGGACAATTTTGACGATTATTTGGGGGAAAATTTAAAAAACAGTAGACATATTCACACTTTAAGCGATGTTTATCACAGAGGACTTCGATATTTCTATAATTTTATATATTACGGTGTAGCTTGACCTTTTTCAACAGCCACCCGTGACCTTTGAGCACCAGAAATATCTTTTATTTTACCCATAGTGTCGGTTTTTCAAAACTAACTGTTCTCGCTTATAAAATGGCTGTTTTGGTGGCATAATGGTGTAATTTTGAAGAAATTATCAAGTGACTTTTCTTCACCTTGTTTTCTGAACATGTTAAGAATCATAACACATACAAAAAACAAAACCCAAAGAGAAAAGTGCACAAATGATCAATTATATCAAATTACAAACACAACATTATTTTGATACATACTACTTTGGCAGCAGCCACATTCTCATAGACGTTGTTTAGATACCAAATTTAAATTTTATAATAACGGATAACACTCCCAATACATGTTTCAATAAAAAAATGATTAAAAAATTCCGAGGTTTTAATTTTATTCGATAGTAAATAGAAAATTTCCAAAATTTTTCTATCGACTCTAATTCAATGGGTAGTTACTGTATATATAAAATTTAAAAAACATTCGATTTTGCTCAAACTTCGACACGTCAAAGAACCATGAAAGGTAGCCGCACAAAACAAATTTCAGCTCTCTAGGTAGTCGGAGTCCTAAGTACTATTAGGTCAAGGTTTGCAATAACCTCTATTTTTGCGAAAACAGCTGAATTCGATGTCTAATATCTCTTAGTCAACTAATTTTGAAATTTCACACTTCAGGTGTCGCACGGGACCAACTTTATATTTTTGAGCGAGGTTTTTATTATTTTAATTGTATAAAAAATTCTCTGTTTGTAACCGATGTGTAATAATCATTCTGCATGTACTTTCGACGCACAGATAAAAAATGTTGTTTTTTAATGTCGCACGGGACATCGAAATATGCGATAATGCAAAGCAAAAACTTACAGTTACTTACAATAGCATAGTTTCTTATGCATTCTCTTTTGAATCTTTATATCCTCTGCAAGATTTAACAGAGCAAAAGTCAATGCATAAGATCTCTCTTTACGATATTTTATCAAAACAAAATGTACAATAGATAAATACAAATAAGAAAAATTTTGCTTGCGCGACTTTGCATTTGAAAATCTCCAAATGCGTTATAAATAGATGTAAAATTTTTTGACATTAGTTAAATTATATGTGTTTCCCTATGAAAATAAGAAAAACAAAGTGTTTACAAGAACTTCTAATTTTTTTGTCACGGTGTACCTCTCGGTGGAAATGTATATTAGGGTGATTCAATTTTTATTTTTATTTTTTTCTCCAAACAGGTTTAATAGTACACGAATGTACACGAAATCAGAATTCCCTCGATGAGCCATCAGTAAATATTAAGATTACCATATGAGCTCAAATTACACCAGAATTCTTTTATCGTGTACCTGCTACTACTAAACCTGTTTGGAGCAAAAAAAAATTTGAATCGCCCTAATGTACAGTGGCGGACAAAACTCTACGTACGACCCCTTTTTCTTAAATTTAAAAAGTTCTGTAGGATTAAAAAGAAAAGTAATGATGCAGGTTTGTTTTAAATCTTATTATTGTACAACAAATAACAAAAAAGTATAATACTCCAATATTAACTTTTAAAGTTATTGACAAAAAACTCAAAAAAGGGACTGACAAAAGTGAACGTACGAATTTAAAAACTAAGAAATAAAATTAAAAAAGGATAATAAATAATTAAATTTAATATTTTGTTGGGCCACCACCAGCATCGATGACCGCTTGCAACCGTCTGGGCATTGAAGCTACTAAATTTTCGAGCTCTTCTGGCGTAATTTTCTGCCACTCCTCTTGCAGCTTTACTTTTAGAGTTGGAGCACCACTAATAGCGTGCTTTCGGATCTTTCGCTCCAAAATTTCCCACACGTGCTCTATTATGTTCAAGTCCGGGCTTTGTGGAGGTGAATACAGCTGTCGTGGAGCATAATACAGCAGCCAGTCCTTCACTACATGCGACGTATGCTTAGGATCATTATCCTGTTGGAAGATCCAGCTCGTTCCTAGGCATAGCTTTTCCACGGATGGCTTCAAATTGTGTTCTAATATGGACTTGTATTGGAAGCGGTCCATAATGCATTCAACAAATACCAGATTTCCAACGCCTGAGGCTGCAACTGCTCCCCAGACCATAACACTGCCACCACCATGCTTCACAGTCGGCATTAGGTGCCTGGGATCCATAGCAGTATTCGGTTTTCTCCAAACTTTGGCTTTCCCGTCGTATCCAAATATGTTGTACTTGGACTCATCTGTAAATACCACACGTTTCCAGAAGTCAATTCCCTTATTAACATGCATTTTTGCGAACTCCAAGCGAAGTTTCCGGTTTTTTCGCTTATAAGGGGCTTCTTGCGAGGAGTTCTGCAGTGAAATCCTTCATTATTGAGGGTCCTTGTTACTGTGCGTGGGTTAACAACAATTTTGGATCTCTCAGCTATATCCTGGGCCAACTTAGTGGCATGAACTTTAGGATTTCGGTTCACTTCCTTGCGAATAAATGAAACGTCTCTACGGTCAAGCTTTTTCGGACGACCAGTGCGCGGCTTACTCTCGACGGAACTTGATTTTTTAAAATTATTAAATATGGTCTGCACCGTCGATTTGCTTAAAAATAATAATTTTGCTATTTCGCCAAATGATTTATTCTCATTTCTGTGTTTAATAACTAATTTTCGCAAATCCGCAGAAATTTCTTTGCGTGGAGCCATTTTTCCGACCTTACACTTTTTAAAATGCCAAAATGCAATAAATTCAAGGAATAATACAAAACATACACATAAAATGAAACAAACGGTAATTTACCGTAATGTTTCAGCAGAGAAAAATAGCAAAAAGAGTGAAAGCAATAAAACGTATGTAGACTTTTGTCAGTGCCTTTTTTCAGTATTAAGTGAATAACTTTAAAAGTTAATATTGGAGTATTATACTTTTTTGTTATTTGTTGTACAATAATAAGATTTAAAACAAACCTGCATCATTACTTTTCTTTTTAATCCTACAGAACTTTTTAAATTTAAGAAAAAGGGGTCGTACGTAGAGTTTTGTCCGCCACTGTATATATTTTGCACTCAATATATTAACGTAAAAACTAAAACACTTACCCCACGCAAAGAATTATATATAAAAGAATAATATTCCGAGATATGCTGCTAATTTGACCGTAAGTTTGTGCGCCAATGAGTAAAACCAACGGTCTTAGAATCAGGGGAAATGTGATTTTGGCTTATGTTGCGCATTGGGGTTTTTAACAACGAAGCTAAAACTCGATCGGCTCTGCCATTTTATATTTTATTAGGATTTTCTTTTTTATTTATTTTAATTTATAAGAAGTTTTTTGAATATCTTCCGCCATTTTTTATTTACATTTTACAAATAATAATTAATTATTTTACATTTGAGCTGCATTTGAGAAAAATCATTTTTTTTTTTGCTACCAAGCAACCAGCAAATCCAGAAGCAGGATTTTTATTTTGACTTCTCCAAAAGAACAAATTTGCAACCGATCCCGCGTAATTTGCGTTGTTGTTGCCTTTTGTATTCAGAAAAATCCTAGCAAAATGCGTGCACTTGTTGTTGTTTCTTTGTGGCTTACAACCGATCCCGTTATTTGTATTGTTGTTGCTTTCTTTCAGCCGAAAAATTCAGATGAAAATTGCCACTTATTATATTCCTGTTGTTTGCTTGTATGTGTTTCACATTTTGCTATTTTTCGCAACCAGAATTTTTTGCCAAGGGGGCTTTAATCTGACAAATTATGGACTTTTATTTTGATATTTTCTTGTTTTACTTGAAACGAATCATTAGTCAACGCAAGTTAATACCTAAACAGATCAAATACGAATAGTTTAAGCACTAACAATAATTGAAATTGTTTTATAATTGCCAAAATTTTTATATTTTTCAACATATTGAGAAACTACGATAACAAAGGAAATTGGCGGTAAATGTACTCAAGTTGACGCCATGCTTTAGGAATGTAAACAAAACGAACAGCTGATTGAAATTTCAACGCAATGATGTGATCTTGTTTTCACTCAAAAATTTGCCACATTTCCTTCAAGTTAAAAGTAAGCGTCAGGTTTGCATTAATATAGCGGGTGTAATTTGAGTGCTGACGTAGGCATCAACCAAAAATATACTGATGAGATTTTAAGAATCGAAATATATGTCTATATTCTAAAGTTGTGGTTTTTTTCCTTTGTTTTTCTCAAAGTTTGTTTACAAACAAAGCATTGAATGTAAAATTTTACATGAATGTTGATCGCTGCTAAATTGGCTGTAGTTCATTATTTAATCTATATAATAATACGTGAACATCGAAACTTATGGTACACTTTTTTATTATTTATTATAAAAAGAATGGAATTAAACTTATATCATGTGAAAGGTACTGTTTCGTAGATGTGCACAAAAGAAAAATAATTTGAAATATGTGCCGTTAAGGCAGGTAAAATAAAGAAAACATACGCACATGATTCCCCCATAAAAAACGTTTCAACCAACGCATTTTGATCGCGTTCATGGCTGCATGAAGTACAGACAAGGTGAGGTGAGGCGAAATGAGATAAAGTGAAATTAAATAAGAAAATATTCCATGGACAAAGACGTTTTGTTCGTTAGAGGTCGGTAAAATTCTTCCAAAGTTAAAGCTTGGTGGGTACGGTCGAATTTCGACCACAATACGATACTAGTTATTATTAATATAAAATAAAATTCCACACAAGTTTATTTTAGCACAAATGCTCCAAATTTTTAAAATTTTTTAGGAGAAGTAGCGCTATAAAAATAACTAATAAGTTTGTAAAAAAGTGTCGGTCGGATTTAGTTTCGGAGATATAGTCATCGGAAGTTGCGGATAGAGCTTTCATAAAAAGCGGTATAAGTTGGTAACCCCTGGATAGATTTCCAAAATATTAGTATCATATGAAAGGTAATTAAAAGGTTTTCAAAAAAATTTTATCAACTAATATTTTTACATTCCGGTAAAAAAATAGGTTAATATTAAAAAAAATTGGTACAAATGATACATCATTTTAAAGCCAATGAATCGAGCTTTCTTATGATGCTAAATTATGAGTTAATAATAAATTTTTTCGAAAAAATAACGGTTTTTACAAAAAACTAGTAAAGGTGTTATATTCGGCCAGGCCGAAACTGACATACCCTACACTGCACTAAAAGTACTTTCCAAATAAATGTTAAAAAGACGATGAAAAGGTTGAAGAAGTCGAAAATAATGTAATAAGGTTCAAAGAGGTTGAAAAGTGTTGAAACAGTTGAAAAAAATTCAAAAAGTCTAAAATATATGGAAACCATTGCAGACAGTGAAAAGAAATTGAAAAAGTCGAATAAATGTGCAAAATGTTGAAAGTGGTTAAAAAACTCAAAAATAATTGCAAGAAGTTGAAAAATGTTGAAACAATTCAAAATTCATGAAAAATAAAGAAAATGTCGAATCAAGTTGAAAAAGTGGAAAAGTCAATAGAATGTAGAAAATGTCTAAAAAAATAGAATAGAAATGCAGAAAACCAAATATGCCACGCCCACTTCTCCAATTCCGCCTACTTTTGGTTCAATAAATTATATTCATCATTAACATCCACATACTAAATTTTAGCAAAATAGCTTGTATAGTATGCGAGTACCTGGAGACCGACCACTGTTCGGTTTTTCGTTTTGAGGTTGAAAAAATCAAAAAAATATGGAATTTGTTGAAAAAAGTTGACTTTTCACTTTCACGCTTCAACTTTTCTTTTCTTTTTTCTGTTCCATTTTTTTCAACAATTTTGCTTCGCTTTTAGTTTCGTCAAATTGTTGTCTGATGCAAAAGTTTTTATAAAAAGAGTGGATTAGGACCAATAGTGAATAGAAATGAAAAGGATAATTCAAAATGGCTCGATTTCATTTAAATTGGACACTAAATCGACTGAGTTATCGCAGCATTTATATAAAAGACCGCAACCGATTGTACAGTTAGTACGAGGGGTAAAATCTATAAGCCACTTTGGTACAAAAACTTATCGCACCTTATTACCTTTTTCGGTTGGTGCTATTTTTTAATTTTTATTGCTGTAAGGATATTTTCCTTGTTCTTCGGCTTATCCAGGAGGTAATCACTCCATAAGTGACAACTCATCGAGGCGGTTCACCCCGAGTAACGTTGGGTCACTTAAAGTCACTTTGGTTCACGAAATTCGTAAAAATCCAATAAAAAAAAAAAATTCCACGCACCGCAAAACGTAAAAAGGTGCGCAACGTTTTTGCAACAAGGTGGCCTAAAGGTGTTATAGTGCAAGTGACTCGGGGTGAACCGCCTCGATGAGTAGTTAGTTATGGAGTAATTACCTCAGGGATAATCCGAAGAACAAGGAAAATATCCTTACAGCAATAAAATCCAAAAAATCGCACGCACCGCAAAACGTTATTAGGTGCGCAAAGTTTTTAAACCAACGAGGCCTATAGGTGTTACAGAGCAATTCTTCAAAAATCGCACGCAAACCGCGATATCGCGATTTTCACTCATCTCGGTGACTCCAAGTGACCCAAAGTGACTCGGGGTGAACCACCTCGATGAGTAGTCACTTATGGAGTGATTACCTCCGGGATAATCCGAAGAACAAGGAAAATATCCTTACAGTAATAAAATCAACAAATCGCACGCACCGCAAAACATAATTAGATGCGCTAAGAGTTTGTACCAACGTGACCCATAGGTGTTATAGACCAATTCTACAAAAATCGCACGCAAACCACAAAATCGCGACTTTCACTCACCTCGGTGACTCCAAGTGACCCAAAGTGACTCGGAGTGAACCGCCTCGATAAGTAGTCACTTATGGAGTGACTATCTCCGGGATAATCCAAAGAACAAGGAAAATATACTTGCAGCAATAATTATCAAAAAATCGCACGCATCGCAAAACATAATTAGGTGCGATAAGAGTTTGCACCAACGTGGCCTATAGGTGTTATAGACCAATTCTACAAAAATCGCACGCAAACCACAAAATTGCGATTTTCACTCACCTCGGTGACTCCAAGTGACCCAAAGTGACTCGGAGTGAACCGCCTCGATAAGTAGTCACTTATGGATCGACTACTTCCGGGATACTCCAAAGGACAAGGAAATTATACTTGCAGCAATAATTATCAAAAAATCGCACGCATCGCAAAACATAATTAGGTGCGATAAGAGTTTGCACCAACGTGGCCTATAGGTGTTATAGACCAATTCTACCGAAATCGCACGCAAACCACAAAATTGCGATTTCCACTCACCTCGGTGACTCCAAGTGACCCAAAGTGACTCGGAGTGAACCGCCTCGATAAGTAGTCACTTATGGAGTGACTACTTCCAGGATACTCCAAAGGACAAGGAAAATATCCTTACAGCAATAATATCCAAAAAATCGCACGCATCGCAAAACATAATTAGGTGCGATAAGAGTTTGCACCAACGTGGCCTATAGGTGTTATAGACCAATTCTACCGAAATCGCACGCAAACCACAAAATCGCGATATTCTCTCATCTCGGTGACTCCAAGTGACCCAAAGTGACTCGGAGTGAACCGCCTCGATGAGTAGTCACTTATGGAGTGACTACTTCCGGGATACTCCAAAGGACAAGGAAAATATCATTACAGCAACAAATTCCGCAAATCGCTCAGGACGCACTAAGTGGTCAAATATTAAAAATGACCACTACAATATTAACACTACACCACTGTAATTAAAAAAAATTACTCCCATAGTACACTAAATAACATTTAACGTTTTTCGTACGTATGGGAGGTGCCACGCCCATTTACGCAATCCCGTTGAAATCCATATAATTTCAAAGCTTATAGTAATCGACACCTCTACACCAAATTTAAAGAAAATACCTCCCATAGTGCACTAAATACAACATTCAACGATTTTCGTATATATGGGACGTGCCACGCCCACTAACGAAATCTCGTCGAAATCCATTTAACTTAAAAATTTTTGGTAACCGACATCTCTGTACAAAATTTTATTGAGATTACTACCATAGTGCACTTAATATAACATTTAACGGTTTTTATTTGTATGGGAGGTGCCACGCCCACTGAAGCAATCCCGTCGAAAGGCATTTTATTTCAAAGCTTATAGTAACCGACAACTCCTCACCAAATTTTAAGAAGATTACTCTCATAGTACAATAAATATAACATTTAACTTGTTTTGCTTGTATGGGAGGTGCCACGCCCACTGGTACTATTGCACCCATTTTTCGTCTTGAGGTACCTTATAGCAAGTATATCCACCATATGAAATTTCAGAACGATTGTGTTGTTAATTCTCTTATTATAATGTTTATAAATATTGTGGGCTGTGCCACGCCCTTAAACGAATTTTGCCAGTATAGTGACATAGCATGTTATGATGACTGCTTTTAGTGGTATTATCTATAAAATTTTTATGAAAATCCTCAGTGCCGTTTTTGAGTAATATTGAATCAAAATTTTCAATTATTGAAAAGTGCCACGCCCACTTTTCCGATTCCGCCCACTTTTGGCAAAATTTAAGACATTTATGATCTGCATCTGTGTACCAAATTTCATCTTGAGTAGTTTTCGAGATATGATGTTATGAAAATAAAAGTTTAGGGCTGTGCCACGCCCCTCCAGGAGTCTTTGATAAGTTAAAACCCAGCCCAATCCTAATTTTGTTCACATATGTACCTAATCCCTAAGTTTCATCAAAATCGCTGCACCCGTTTTGGAAATAAAGTCTGAAAATATATATATATATATATATATATACAATTATTGCTCGTTTAATAATAGTAGATATATCACGGTGTGTTTGAAAGATTTTAAATGAAAATCTTTTGTCACCGAAAATTTTCTTTTGGATATTGTTTTTTATTCCAAAAGAAACATTTTCGCGTGAAAATGAAAATCACTTAACGTAGAGATTTGTTTTTAATCTCATTTTTAAAAAAATATTAATTTTTTTTACGTTTTTAGGTACATTTTTGATAAAAAAGTTAGGTAAATAATCATATATATATTTATATAAGAAAATTAAAATTAATAATGAGTAGGAGAACCTTTTTGTTTCATAAATGATGAGAATCGGCTTGGGATGCTGAATACCATCCGTGCACATTGGTCTGGAGTAATTTTATGCCAATTCTCTTGATTAACTTGCCACAAGCTGCTTTTCTCGCGGGTTTTCGTGCTGCTACGACCTGTTTGATTCAGATTCTTGGTGGATTGTGCCAAGATTTGACAAGTGGAGATTAATGTTTTGGACCATTACCAAGCTGGAAAATCCATCTAATCGGAAAATTTTTGGTGTAATCGGTGGCCAAATGTTCCCTTAGTATATTCTTATATAAAAAATTTTAATGTTTGGGTTGCCAGGGCAACAAACAAACAAACAAAACATCAAAACAAGTCTTCGGTTCGCAAACGGAAGCAAGCATGCCACCCGTTTTAAAATTCTGGTTATTTTTTCAAAATTTCAATATTTCGTTCATATTTTTGTACTGAAAGAACATTTTGAAATACATTTTTTGACATAAATTGTAAATATTTTTTTTATTTACGTGCACTTTTTCATTTTGGCGATAGCAAAATAACTGTCTCCAAATTTTGACATTTCTGGATACAACCATGTAGAGAAAAAAGTGTGGAAGACATTGCCGCGGAGATACTTCGCCAATGTCGCCAACCATGAAGCCAATTTTATCTCGGCGACTAAAACGGCGAGCTAGTAGCCAACCATGAAGTGGCTGTATATCTACATACATATATACACTATATGTATACACTTTTTTTTTGCAAATTTATTATTACTAGTATCGTATTGTGGTCCAAACTCGACCGTACCTACTAAGTTTTAGCTTTGGAAGAATATTGCCGACTTTATGACGACCGAAACGTCTTTGTCCATGGACCATGATCTTATTCAATTTCACTTTTCACCTTACCTCATTTCACCTCACCTAATCTCACCACACCTTGCCTCTACTCATGCTGCCATGAATGTGTTGTTTAAAGCGTTTTGTTATGGGGGAATCAAGCGCGTATGTTTTTTTATTTTACCTGCTTTAACGGCACATGTTACAAATTATTGAAGTGAGAACTTCTTTAGGCACGTTGTGCACCTCCGTAAGAAAGCATTTGCGGCTGACGAAAAATGTATAAACTCGCGACAGGCCACCGACATCGGATGCGTAATCGTATCGATTACGCTTAGAGGATTTGCGGCTGAGGAAAAATGTATAAACTCGCGACAGGCCACCGACACCGACGACACCGGATGTATATACATATTCTATATACAGTAAATATATGTGCGACTTCGCTCTCTCTCGCTCTCTTTTCTATATATATCATATATAATATATATGCGTAAAGGATTTGCGGCTGAGGAAAAATGTATAAATTCGCGACAGGCCACCGACACCGGATGTATATACATATTATATGTATCGTAATCGTATCGATTACGCTTAGAGGATTTGCGGCTGAGGAAAAATGTATAAACTCGTGACAGGCCACCGACACCGACACCGGATGTATATACATATTCTATATACAGTACATATATGTGCGACTTCGCTCTCTTTTCTATATATATCATATATAATATATATGCGTAAAGGATTTGCGGCTGAGGAAAAATGTATAAATTCGCGACAGGCCACCGACACCGACACCAGATGTATATACATATTATATGCATCGTAATCGTATCGATTACGCTAAGAGGATTTGCGGCTGAGGAAAAATGTATAAACTCGCGACAGGCCACCGACACCGACACCGGATGTATATACATATTCTATATACAGTACATAATTGTGCGACTTCGCTCTCTCTCGCTCTCTTTTCTATATATATCATATATGTTTATTCCATAAACATTACAAAACATCATGAAAACAAATTTCAATTATATTATTTTAAGTTTTCACTTCTGTCGGCACTCCCAGAGTGCAACCCGCCGGTTTTTTTTTATTTTGTGCACATCTACGTAACAGTACCTTTCAAATGATATAAGTTTCATTCCCCTCTCTTTATAATAAATACTGAAAAAGTGTACCATAAGTTTCGATGTTCACGTATTAATATATATGTAGATCATAGCGCCACTTCTTCTAAAAAAATTAAAAAATTTGGAGCATTTGTGCTTAAGTTGTTCCGCTGAAGCTATTCTAGATCCCGATTTCAAAAAAATAGTCACGTTTTGCGTTTCATTTTACACACCTAATTTTCAAATCACCCCTCGCTCAAGAAGCTTCCCTTTAAAACTTAACTTACCTTAAAACTTCGTATTTTAATTCCGTCTCCGAAGCAAATACGACAGGACCCTTTCAGTTTTTTAACTGAAATCAAAAAATGAGGATTTAGGGCTTATGTGACACATTTAATTTGTTTAAAAATCCTATTTTGAGAAATAGAGATAACACGGAATAAATTAATTAAAACGTTTGTTGAGTATATCATATATTCTATGTTTAAAGTATCCGGAATTCTTTGTTTCTTTTTATTTAAATTCTTAAATTAAATAAACCAAAATTATTTACTAACCAAAAATAAATCAAGTAGGAGGAAAATATACTACTATAAGAAAAATGGCCTAAGAAATTAAAATAGCACATTTTGCAGTAAGAGAATATTGCATTTTGATGTAATAATTAAAGCTTAAGTCTAATATCCCTGTTCATTAAGCAGGCTTTTCGCTAGTTTTTCCTTTAATTTTGTGCGAAAACTAATTTTCATTTATCGGTATCATTCTTTTTCGTTCAGGCACAATTTTAAGTAATATTTTGTACTTTTATTTTTAAAATTCAATCATAAAATATACATAGATTATCGTGGAACTTTAAAGCAAAATTTAATTAAATTAAAAAAAAAAATTCAGATGCATGTTATATACATAACAAAAGTATGTTCAGCTCAATAAAATCCATTTTTTTCATTTCTACAAAGCATTTAAGTTCTTACCAACGACCACGACCACGACCGCCTCCATCAGAACCGCCTCGTCCCTTATTATAACCGCCACCACCGCCGCCACCGCCGCCGCCTCTAAAACTACGACCACCACCACCTCCGCCTCGACCAAATCCACCACCACCTCCTCGGCCGAATCCACCTCGTCCACCTCGGCCAAATCCACCGCCACCACCACGTCCACCGGCTGCACCTTTCTTTTTAACTCCTCTCGGCAGCGGAGGTTTTGGTAAAAATCTAGAGATAGGCAGCAACTTTAGTGGATCAATGAATAGCTTTTGGAGGGGTTTAAAGCTGGTTGATTTCATGTTATCGGAGAGTTTCACAGAAACTGAATAGTCTTTTACAGTGCCAAATATTTCATCTATTTTGCCTATCTGTTCTTTATTTTCGAGGTAAATGGGTGCATTGAAATATGGTACATCGTCAATTTCGACCTTGCAAACAAGATCGTCCTCGCATGGGTAACTGAAGAATCCCAATGGTATTACACGATCTGGCGGTCCTTGATCGAAATTGCCACGGCCACCAAATCCGCCACCGCGACCACCACCTCCTCGAGAACCGCCACCACGAAAACCACCTCCACGAAATCCACCACCACCACCATTACCACGACCACCACGAAAGCCGCCTGTGAGATTAATTTAAATTAACGAAATTCAATTACTTTCGAATTTTGCTTACCTCCGCGGCCACCACCACCACGACCAAATGACATTACTTTATGGTAATAATTTTAATTTACTTAATTGCAAATTACCTTACTTTTTTTTAAAAACCAGCTAACAACACGCGGTTCTGCTTTCAGGGAACATGTGTTCTTCTAGTTGCAATTCTGAAAATCAAACGATAACTAAGAGTATAAACCAGAGGTTCGCAAAGAGATACTACTTTCTCTTTCTGCAAAAAAATTTGCTCTGCTACTGAAAAGAATTACCACTATCTCTTTCTCTCTTGTTGTATACTTATACAAGAATATTGGCATTGCTACTCATGAGTAGCATCGCTACAATCATACAATCTTTTATGTTGCCGATATCATATTCTATTACAATAGGGGCGTTCACATTATCCTTCATGCTGTCCAACATGGCTTGACAAACAAACTAACTGTAAATATCGTTTTGCGCTCAAATTATCAAACTTGCTTGTCAAACATCATTTCCAGAAAAATTGCGAGGTGTACACATCTCTCGCATTTCTCACTTTAATTATTTTTTATTTATTTTTCGTAGATGTAATAATAAAAAAAATTGTTTTCAACTCCCTACAACGAGGATGTGTCCCTAAAAAAAACTAAATCATGCCAAAACTTTTTATTATTCACGAAACCCACCGACGTGCACTCCATGAAATCTTATTTGTTGTTGTTGGCGCCAGCAGAGAAATCAAAATATCTTGAAATCCATCCAACATGAGTCAAGTGGCGACTTCGAGCGTTCTCATTATCAAGCAATGAGGTTTGTCAAGCATGATTGACAGCATGAAGGACAATGTGAACGCCCCTAATAAGAGCGCTGTTACACGTTTAGTGGAACGTCTACAATTTTGTCGCGTAAACTTGCGCTGTCTGTTCAAAAACCTTCCATACTAGTTCTTTACTGTGCACACTTTGCGAGGGTATTGCTCGCTTAGATAGATACCCTTAATATATGACAGGAAGCCTAGTAGGAAGTTTGTGAAAAGTCAGTCACATTTTAGACCGTTTGTTTTATTCTTACAATGATTTCAAAAATTCACTTCTCTTGCACAATTAAATTCTATGGCTTGGAAGGACCATTATTCAAGGGCAACACGATCGTTTTTAACGTGTTTCAATATTCTTCAAAATTATTTGCAGTGGGCCGAAATATTAACCTTACAACACGCATTGGTCTTATTAGAGTGGTTCTTTCGACACGGCTACCCAATCAAAAAAAATGTTTGTATAAAGGGCCAACTAAACTATGCATTGTTGCATGCATGCATGCCGTAACCACGGTTGCCAGATGAGTTGGACGTGTAGTCGCCAATACGTAGCGCTAAAGTCGCCCAAAATCGCCAACTTAAATTTGAAGTCGCCAAAATAGTCGCCCAATAAAAACTCAAGTAAAGATAGACAAACAACAGTTTTTCATTTCGAATTAGCAAATTGAAGCTTAGCAATTGATGTAACGTGTTGAACCTGAGGTTTTGCAATTAAAATTCTCAAATTCAAAACTAGCATTTATTAACCTAAAAATAATCTAAAAGAATTTGCAATTCTTCTGTGTGCTGCCGTTTTTGCATGCTTAATCAGATCATGCTTATGAGGGCGGAGAGCGAGTTTACAAATTTTGCAATAAGCCTTTTCTTGCCCTTGCAGCTTTAATTCCTGAGCGGTGGGTGCAATGAAATCTGAAAAAATGTAAGAAAAAAGTTTTACATGCAGAGAACTCCAAGCATGAAATGCACACACAAGAAGATTAAAAACTATTAAAACTGGAAAACATTGTACAAACCTTTCAAGTCCGGGTCTTTTTCCCATGATGTATTGTATTTATTGTATTTACGAGTTTGAGCTCGACCCATTATGGTTTTCAACACGCTTACAAGGTAATTTTCGAAAATTAGAGGGAATGAATTGAAAATTATAAACAAGAAACAAATAAGGATAATTTTTCTTTGTCTTGCTGAAATCTGACGTATTTATTTGAAAATGCACAACAGACAAGAATTTCAACTACTATACAATATGTCTCCTTGTCTTTCGCATACGTCTAAATGGAACACATTAGATTTTAGCGAAACCATAAAAAAGCGCCTGAGCGAAAACAGATTAATCTCACCAATGCTGCTATTCTATGTAAAAATAGTCAGTATTTGGTGGATTATAACTAGGGAAATCTGAAATCGCCACATTGGCGACTAGTCGAAATCTGAAATCGCCACATTGGCGACTAGTCGCCCTGGGCTATTTTCGAACGCCAAACAGCTTCTCAAATCGCCAATTTGGCGACAAGTCGCCCATTCTGGCAACTCTGGCCGTAACCTACTGTCAAATCCGAACGAAAAGTCTGTCAAGTGCATAACAAACTCAGAGAGGACTTTTTGGTGGCTATGTTATACTTACATGAACTTTAGAAACAATGTAGCCACTGTTGCAAACCTATGAAATATTCCCAGAATTGCATAAATTTTATGTGTATTATTTCCTAAATGGAATCCATTCACAAAATGTTATTAAATGACATTAACTAAGATACTTAAAACAATAAATATGCAATCCTATGATCATTTTTAAATTTTAAGAAATAAAAAGAAACCAAAATAGTTCACTTCGTACTATTCGCGCGGCTTGTTGAGAAAAGTATTGGCAAATGCAGATGTGGCATCACTGAATTTTCAATCAAATTGTTGTATGTATTGTGTGTGCGTATTAAATTGCATATTTCTGCAACTACACTCCAATCCTTCTTTTACATTTCGATTATAATAAAATACGTCTATTTTATAGTATTTATAAACATTTTCTTTTTTCCCAATTTTATATTAATTTAAAAATAAATGCAGTTTCCTTTTCTGGATCCATTGCAAATACATTTTCTTTGTATACATTCATAGACAACAACCGATTCCGTACAGAAAGTGCGATCAGTTTCCCTCTCTCTCTTCTTAAGAAAATGACATTTGTGGAAATTGAACGAAACTGTTTGTTAAGTACGTAGTAGTTTTGATATACGATTTGTGTGTATTCGCACAGTTGCAAAAGCTGACTACAGTCAAAGCATAATGGTTTAGTTGGGCCTTAAGAAGTTAAGTATCGCCAACTAAATGAACTGTCACTCTCATACAAAATTTTTTTTAGTGGGTAACCTTGTCGAAAAAAAAATGTCTTGACAACATCATTGTGTTATCATGTGCACGCTAGATACCGTTTAACACAAATGTAGTATGGAATTCTTTATATTTCAATTTTCCTGCCTGTATGTCCAAGCGTGCAAATTGTGTGATCGCTAGCTGTCAAGCCTTGTGCAAATTTATAATTCCAAATAAGATTTAAGGCTGCAGATTTCGTTGGTGCGCGCTACGGAATATCAGTCTAAGTTCACACGAAAGTTTTCCACAACGCGCATCATTCACTGGCAGTAAGGGTACACACTATCGTGCATGCGCAAGCAAAAATTCTAGCGAATGGCCAAATTCTGCCACACGAAAGTTAGGGAAATGCACCTTGTTGCAAAAATATAGCCATCGGAAATCGCGGATATCGTTTTTCAAATAACTCTTTTTAGTTTGAAACTCCTCGATAGATTTTCAAAATATGGCTGTCACATGTTGTTTCAAAAATATAGCCATCGGAAATCGCGGATATCGTTTTTCAAATAATTCTTCTTAGTTTGAAAGTCCTCGATAGATTTTCAAAATATGGCTGTCACATGAAAGATAATTTAATAACTATGATATTAGCAAAGTTTCAAATTCGTGTCACCATTTTTCAGATTTGACGAATTCATAAAATTTCTGACAAATTTGAAAAAATGATCGAGTTCGTTTTCCTGTGATGAAAAAAATGTCCAGCCTAAAGCTAAAAACAGAATTGGGACGTGCGATTTATCTTATGTGTCAAATCGCACCACAAAATAGAATCTGTTCTATTTTTCTGCGATAAATTTTGCTAGTGTCAAATTTTTTATTCACTACTAACGTATAGAAAAAATTTGGCCGATATTGCACGTCCCAAATCTGCTTACCTCTTCATACTTGGCTCACACGGGCGTTTTAGCATTTTGTATCATATGATTCAAAATTATATGCAATGAGCCTCACCCAAACGCACGTTAGAGCGCACGTTGGTTTTATTAACGCTGGAGTTATGCTTTAAGCCGCTTAAGTGGAATTTCTTTATGTTAAGGCTATACACACACGAAATTTGAGCGGCCGCGTCTGAATTCAGAATGTTTGTTCAGTAGTTTTAGTGCAAAAAAAATCAAAAAATTACAATCGCAAAACTATTTATAATTTTTCTTTTTAAGTTTAGATAAAATCGCTGTTATTATGTTAATTTGACAATTATGAATGACATTTGAGCGCCAACGTATGTGCGTGTAAGTGCATACTTCGAACTTGTGAGTCGGTGTTACAAGTCGATGGTGCGTGTAAGCAAAATTTGTTACTTTAGGTTGGACTATTTGTCTCCATGAACGGTGCCATTAGGGGCGTTCACATTATCCTTCATGCTGTCAATCATGCTTGACAAACCTCGATGTTTGATAATGTGAACGCTCGATACTGCCGCTTGACACTCATGTTTGATGGATTTCAAGATATTTTGATTTCTCTGCTGGCGTCAACAACAACAATAAGAAATTTTTCATTTCAAATAAGATTTCATAGAGTGCACATCGGTGGGTTTCGTGAATAATCAAAAGTTTTGGCATGATTTCGGTTTTTTAGGGACACATCCTCGTTGTAGGGAGTTGAAAACAATTTTTTTTATTATTACACCTCCGAAAAATAAAAAAACAAAGAATTGAGTAATGCGAGAGATGTGTACACCTTGAAATTTTTCTGTAAATGATGTTTGACAAGCATGTTTGACAATGTGAACGCAAAACGAAATTTACAGTTAGTCGGTTTGTCAAGCCATGTTGGACAGCATGAAGGATAATGTGAACGCCCCTATTGCCTAGTTACTTGATAAAAATGTAGCTATTCTGCTGACAGTGTGGTGTGGCTGGCAAGTGTGTGTGTGTCGGGTAATCTGCTTCGCGTATTGTCTTTTGCTTCGTCGTCTTCCGCCATTACGCGACAAACTGCTTTGCACAATATTGGCGCACAGTAAAACCGTGGTGGAACTATTGCCGATACCCGCGTTTTTAATAAACATTAAATCGTCTATTTACCATACAAAAATTTTAAATAATATCGTTTTGAATATTCTACTATTTATCTTTAAATGTTAAAGATGTAACTATAATAATTCGACAAAAGGATAAAATTTTCATATCTACGACGCATCAAGCTGAAAAATTTTCCACTTAAATAGCAACTCGTTAGTGAACTAAAAAAAATACGCTAAGGTACGAGTGAATAGATTGTGAAGTGATATAAGCAAGAAAATGTGAAATAAGCTAGTGTGAAAAAGTTTATGAAAGATATTTTTAAATCAGTTCACAATTCGTGCATTTAAGTGCGAGTGAGAATACCGTATCTACCAGTAATGTGTAAAACACTTCGTACTTGTTTTTCTTTATGCTCAGATTAACTCGAAGAACACCACGAAATTGTTGCACAGCACGAAGTGAGTGGGCTTACTCACTCATACACAACAAACATATGCTTGGTTAACTGCAGCCGAAAACGACGAACACCAACATAACTAAAGAAATCTCAAGTTAAATTATGTGTGCCATCCAAAGCGAGACAAATAGCTTCTCTGGTCTTGTGAAATTTGCGAACTTGCGCGAATGAAGTGTAAATATAGTTTTGAAAAATGTATTTATAGCTCATGGAACTCGTGTGAGTGAATGCACATATATAACTTTTGACTTTTCTTATGCAGCTGTCAAATGTTCAAAACTGTCGATAACGTAAAAAAAAAGTTACAAGAAATTTCTAAGAAAAGTAAATAATGGTTAACATAAATAACAGTTTTTGTTGATGCAACGTCTTGGTTTTCAACGCCCGTGGCTCAGGTTTACGTATGTTTCCATTTGCCTATTCTATTTTTAAGAGTAAATGTTTTAACGCAAAAAACAAAGCTGGACGGATATAGTTACGGAAACATGTGTACTTTACAAGTTGCAGACATAACTTTTATAAAAATCGGTGATTAAATTTAACTTTACCGACAATCGTTCTTTTTTCTGAAATCTGCATTGGGAGCAATTTCTTTTTTTCTTTTTGTTAAATCCTACTTTTTTTACGAGACTAAATACTAACAACGAATATGGAGTCAAAAGTTGTGGGACGCACCGATATAGCCATCGGAAGTCGTGGTTATAGCTTTTAAAAAAATCATAAAAGTCGGGAACTCCTGGATCGATTTTGAAAATATGGGTGTCATATGAAAGGTAATTTAACACTGCGGGACAACTACATTATCTTTTAGCACAATTTTTTTCTTTAGGGTTAATAGGAGGTTAAAACCAAATAAAAAGCATGAAAAAAAAGTGAGGCTCGAATCTGGTTTCAGAGATATAGCTATAGAGTCTTCTATTCTATATATTTTTTTATTGTAATTTTATTTAAATTTAAGTTTTGATATTGTTTTAAATTTTATCTCTTTTAGATTTTATTTTGAATGAATATTTATATTTTGAATTGAATTTTAATTTTCTTACATAAAAACAAAATTTTTAATTCTTAAAAATTTTACAGTAAATATTATAAGTTGTTTCTATGTATAGTGTTTATGTGTTGTTGTTTATGTGTTGTTGTTGATGTGTGTTGGTATTAAGTCACTACATAGCCATGGGAAGTTGCGGATATGGCTTTTGTAAAAATCGTTATAAGTTGGGAATCTCTGAATGGATATCAAAAATATGGGTGCTGTAAGAAAAATAGGCTTAAGTTTACTTTATCTGACATTCTCCAATTTTATTGTTTTTTAGGAGTAAAAAGGGTTAAAAATAAATAAAAAATATGAAAAAGAAAGTGTCGCTCGGATCTAGTTTCGGAAATATAGCCATCGGAAGTTCCGGATATAGCTTTTGTAAAAACTTTCATAAGTAGAGAACCCCTGTATGGATATTAAAATTTGGGTGTCATAAGAATAAAGTTTCGAAAAGTTTTGAAATTCAACCTAAAATTTTGGAGATATGACGATTTTTCTGAAATTTTGACCAATTTTTTTTTTAAAAACCTTTTTTTTTTTTCAAAAAATGTTTTAACGACCTATAATTTTTTTAGTATTTTAAGAAAGCTTTGTTTATTCCCTTTAAAATGATATATATCTTTATTTATATAATTCTACTGTACGTGTGTATGTCTCTGAACTCTAAACGGCTGAACCGATTTGAATGAATTTTTTTGTATGCGTTTGAGTGGCGCCCTGGATGGTTTAGATTTACAAATCAGCCCCCTATATGGGCAATTCAGGGAGGCCCTGATACAAAAATATTTTTAAAATATCATTTTCGCAAAGACCACTTAATCGATTCACATCAAATTTACACCACGAGGCACATACTTAGGGTGGCCCACATACAAAAGACTTTTTAAATAAAATTTTCACGAAGATTTCATAATTATTTCTTAAATGTTTCTAATGGTATACGGAAGGTTTTTGCAAAGTTTGGTTTAGAAAAATGGGCAGTGACACACCATCCAAAATCAAATTAATCATATCTCATCAAGCACTGGACGCAGATGAATGGGACTTGATATAAAAAGTTCTGGCAAAATAAGTTTCACTGGAAAAATGGGCTGTTTCACTTATACATTCCATCGCTTGAGTTTATATGACATCCGGAACAACTACCGGAAAGGGCAGAACAACGTCTGCCGGAACAGCTAGTAATGATATAAATTTTTAATTATTTACCCTTTTCTTCCGGAAAACAAAAAAATTTATTCAATGAATTCGTATGAAAAGTATGTATTTATGGACAAAAACAATAAAAAGCAACAACAACAACTATTATAAGACGATTCTTATTATAAAACTTAAAAATTTTTAGTTAAAACTAGCAAACTAGGTGTCGGATATGTTATAGACTGATCCGCGGCGAAATCGCTGCGAAGCCGGTGTCGGATTTTTGGGAGTGTTATTTCCTGAGCTGCGGCCGCAGGCCGCCCACTTACCCTAACTTTTATATAGAATTACTGTGACTAGCGAAGCCGGTGTAGGATGTTTTAAAGACTGAACCGCCGCGAAGCCGGTGTTTGGACACACTAGAGGATGTAAATCCTGAGCAGCGGCCAAAGGCCGCTCACCTACCCCAACTGTTATGTAGAATTACTGTGGCTAGCGAAGTCGGTGTTGGACATACCATAGGACTTAAACGGTTTTCAAGCTCAAAAATAGTATGAAGGAGGCATTTCCGCCCCCAACATATGTATATATTCTTCATAAGCATTCTGCACTGTTTGACATAATAAAATATCAAGGAAATCGGGAGTGAGGCCGGAAAAATAAATAATTACCATAACTATACAGTGTCGGACAAAACATATTGGACTGAATACACATTTTTGTTAAACCTAATAATCATCTTGAATTATCGAAGTTAAACATGAAAAATGCATTTAAATTGAAAATATATGCTTTATTCTTAAAAGATTTAGGATTTATTTTATATTTAAAGTTAAACTTGAAAAATGCATTTAAATTGAAAATATATGCTTTATTCTTAAAAGATTTACGATTTATTTTATATTTTATTCAAAATTCAAACTTTGTTATGAAAAAAACCAAAATATGTCAAAAATTCACGCGACAAAACATATTGGACTGAACATTGCGATCAATATTTTGTAGAATATTCCTTGTTTTTAATAACGGCTGGTTATCTCCTTGGCATGGAAGCAATAAGGCTGTCTATTGTCGTTTTTTATAAAGCGACCCAAGGATCTGTCAAAGCACCAAAAAGTTTTTTCTTATCTCCTACACTTTCTCTTTTGATCCTTTTATTGACTATTTTCCAGAGATTCTCGATTGAGTTAAGGTCTGGAGATTGTTCTGACCATTTCATAACACAATTCCTTCCTTTTAAACCTATCTTTCACACATATTGAGGTATGTTTTGGATCATTGTCCTGCTGAAATTGCCATAAAATTGGCAAATTCCACTCTGCATGAGGAAGCATCACACCTTGTAGAATTTCTTGGTACTTGCAGCTATTCATAATTCCACCTATTTTTTTGTAAGTCTCAAACCATTTTCAGAAAAGTAACCCCAGACCATTCAACCTCCGCCATTTACAGTGCCTTGACAATACCGAGGATCCAACAGTTCTTGGTTTGCGTATTCTCTTACTACCTTCTGAATATTTTATATTAAATTTTAATTCCTCTGAAAATAAAACCATTTTACATTTCTGTATGGACCAATTGACATACTCTGCGGAAAATTCTAATCGAGCTTTCTCAGAAATTAATGGCTTCTTTGCAGCTTAATAACTTTTAAGTCCAGCAGCACATGCTCTCTGTACAGTTTGACTTCTTATGTCAAAGTCCAGAGTTTCAACAACACAAGAGCTACTGTCAAAGCACTGTAAATCACGGGGATGAAAATGTGATGGTCTGGGGTAATTCAATTCATTAATTAAACTGGCTTGCTTACAAAAGGCGTCTGTATCCCAAGTTAGAGGCAGCCTGCATAAAAGTGCATCTGGTCACTAATTGGTTGCGCCACCACCCAGATTCATCCCTAGGGTTACGACCTATTGCAGCGCAAAAGATTTCTTCGTCAATTCTAAAACGTTGGTATTAGATAACTCTCCAAGTGGTAATACCATACAGGTAAATCCCCCAGATCCGACACCATGCACATCGTAATTGGAGGTGCAAAATTCATGTATAATTGAAGAAGATTCAAATAGAAACTGAAACAAAACTCAGTAATTCAAAAATGTTAAACTCGAAAACAAAATTTTCTCAGTGATACACCACATACGTATCAGCACATGGAACGTTCAAGTTGCAAACGAATTAAAATTACTCAACATGGAAATATTACTGATGTCTGAATGTTGATGGAATGGTTCAGGTGAACTCACAATCAGCTCTGGTTGAAAGTTCCTTTATTCTGGCCGACCAAAAAACGACATACGCCTCAATAGACTCCTTCTCAGTAAACGGGTCACAAAATCACTAATGGACTGGAAACCTATAAATGAAAGAATAATGTGGTACGTCAACAAACAGAATTTCCAAATTTGGTTGAAGAGCAGCCAGAGGCAGTTCAAGAGCTGCCAATGCACCTCGAAAAATGCACTATTTGGAGCGGTTTGTAGGCCGGCGGCGGCATAATTGGACCGTACTTTTT
Organism: Meiosimyza platycephala; assembly: GCA_963662105.1. Taxonomy (NCBI): domain Eukaryota; kingdom Metazoa; phylum Arthropoda; class Insecta; order Diptera; family Lauxaniidae; genus Meiosimyza; species Meiosimyza platycephala. The sequence goes on from OY759212.1 coordinate 6,251,480, forward strand.
TAAAAATAATGAAAATCGCAGCATTACAGGCAATGGAGCAGAGTACCGTGTGACGATTACCTTTTTTTTTGCACAAAATGGAAGAATTGGACTTGGTTGACATGTGGTTTCAACAAGACGGTGCCACATGCATGCACACTGCACGCGATACCATGGACCTATTGAGAGGCGAGTTTGGTGAACAATTAATCTCACGTTTTGGAGCAGCTGATTGGCCGCCAAGATCATGCGATTTGACCCCACTAGACAGTTTTTTGCGGGGCTACGTAAAGTTTCTCTTGTACAGGGAAAAGCCAGCCACAATTGCAGCCCTGGAAGACAATATTACAACTGATATTCGTGAAATACCGGCATGCGAAAATTGGAGCTTACGGATGAACCACCACAGGCGTAGCCGTGGGCAACATTTAAATGAAATAATCTTTAAAAAGTAAATCAAAGGAATTGATATATCACTCCAAATAAATATTTCATTTCATAAATAAGCATAATTTTAATACCAAAGTTAACTAAAATGGTTTTACTTTTTTGATAAAAACTAGGTAAAATGAAAAAAAAAAACTTCTTAAAAAAGAATCAGGTTATTAGCAAAATTTTTGAAACGAAACTGTTTTTTTTTTTTAAGTAGCCAAAATTTCAGAAAAATCGTAATATCTCCAACACTGTAGGTTTAATGTGAAACATTACTTCATAGACTGAATTTTTTGACATAAACGAAAAATAAACATTTATGCATTATTGCTATAGGTCATTAAGTTATCTTCTTACGACATTCATCTTTTTTATAACCATTTAGGAACTCTCAACTTATAAGGCTTTTTACAAAAGCTATATCCGCATCTTCCGATGGCTATATCTTTGAAACTAAGTTCAAGCGACACTTTATTTCTCATTTTGTTTTTTTACCATTTAACCCACTATCCTTAAAAAAATGGACAATGGTAGCTGATCTATTTTTTTTCTATTCATTGGATCAAAAAGAAACATGTAACAATCTGAAATGATTTTAGAACGTTTGATAACTCCTTAGTTGGAACAAAAACGGGCTTAAGTTTACTTTAGCTCTCATTCGTCAACTTTTATTAAACCAAACTGTTTTTATTTGGTTGTCAATTTTAAGAATAAATGTGCAATGAAAGTATCAGAGATATAGCCATCAGAAGTTGCGGATATAGCTTTTGTAAAAATCGTTATAAGTTGGGAATCCCTGAATAGACATCAAAAATATGATGGTATGATGATATGGTGTTGTAAGAAAGATAATACAGGCCGACAAAAATAGAAATAAGTCCAAAACCAGAGACCAGACCCATCATATCCGAAGGACTTTGATGCGCTGAATCCGAATCCGAGCTCAGAATTTCTCCTATACGTCAGGTTTTCGAGATATTCTAACCTAAATGTGCAATAAACACGGTTTTTGGCTACAATTGAGGTTAATTTACATCGCGAATAAAGTTGTTTTTCCAAAACTGGTTGAGGCATCTGAAAGTATTACTCCCCCTCGAAAACCTGACATTTAGGAGATTTTCTAAGCTCGGATTCGGATTCAGCGCATCAAATTCCTTCGGGTATGATAGGTCTGGTCTCTGGTTTAAAAATTTGTAGGCATGTGTAATTTATTGGCCTACAATAATGACAATCAAATGTTTGAAATTTGATCTGTAGTTTTTGGAGATATGGTTTTTCTGAAATTTTAACCAATTTTTTTTTAAAAACCGTTATTTTTTTAAAAAAATGTGTTAATCGATAACTTTTTTAGCATTTTAAGAAAGCTTTATTTATTCCCTTTCAAATGGTATATTGTGTTATAAAATTTTTTTTTGTTTTAACCCTTTTACCAGACAACAAAAAAATAATTCAATGAATTCGTATTAAGTCGAGCGAGCGATTTTTAATAAAAATTTTTAAGTTTTATAATGAGAATCGTCTTATAATAAGTGCTGTTGTTGTACCAGTCATTGCTGTTTTTTTATTGTTTTTGTCCATAAATACATACTTTTAATACGAATTCATTAACTAAATTTTGTTGTTTTCCGGTAAAAAGGGGTTTAATATAAAAAAAATTTTGAAAACACGTTATATAATAAATTAACAGCCACTTCATGGTTGGCTACTATCTCGCCGAGATAAAATTGGCTTCATGGTTGGCGACATTGGCGAAGTATCTCCGCGGCAATATCTTTCACACTTTTCTTATCTACATGTCAAATGTCAAAATTTGGGGACAGCTATTTTGCTATCGCCAAAATGAAAAAGTGCACGTAAATAAAAAAAATATTTACAATTTATATCAAAAAATGTATTTCAAAATGTTCTTTCAGCACAAAAATATGAACGAAATATTGAAATTTTGGAAAAATAACCAGAATTTTAAAACGGGTGGCATGCTTGATGCACGTATTGGATTTCTAAGAAAAGTCCTTTATTTCGTTACAAACGTACATAAACCTTCTTTGTTGAGACGACATTTGGAAATGATCCTACAAAAGTTTAATGGCAAAATGTTTGTTAATAAATGTTGGGCAGAAATGTCAAATTTCGCCACAAACGTCAAGTAAATCCAGAAATAACAATATTTTTGTCATCCACAAAGTGTAGAACTTAATACTATGAAGACAAGTAAACGGTAGCCATCCATGAAGCCGAAAAATAAAATTTCTCGTTACTGAATCGTCTCGTAGACAAAAATCAGTAGCCAACCATGAAGGGGCTGTAAGTTTTCTTAAAATGCTAAAAAAGTTATAGTTCATTAACACATTTTTTTAAAAAATAGCGGTATTTAAAAAAAAAATTTCAGAAATTTTCCATATCTCCACAATTACAGATTAAATTCCAAAAATTTGCTTACCATTATTGTGTAGGCCATTAAATTATTTTTCGGAACAGGTTTACTTTAGCTGACACTCTCCTTTTTTTTTTTTTAGGGTTAAAAGGGGGTTAAAAATAAATAAAAAGTATGAAGAAAAAAGTGTCGCTCGGATCTAGTTTCGTTTTTGTAAAAACGATTATAGGTTGGGAACCAGGGGTACGGATATCAAAAATACGGGAAAGAAAATTTAATGGCCTATAATAATGGTGAGCGAAGTTCTGAAAATTAACCTATAATTTTGGAGATATGACGATTTTTCTGAAATTTTGACCAATTTTTTTTTTAAAAACCGTTATTTTATCCAAAGAATGTGTTATGACCCTGTATTTTTTTTATTATGTTAAGAAAGCTTGATTCTCTGGCTTTAAAATGTGTACCATTTGTGTATTTTTAATTTGATTTTACTTATTTTTCATCAAAAAAATTAAAATCACTTTGGATTGGTATTATTATTATTAATTCATTTATTAGTTAGAAGTAAATGTTAAAATTTTAATTCATTTTTACATTGTTTTTTTTATCATTTATATAAATACTAATACATTAAAATATGTACAGTGTCGGACAAAACATATTGGACTGTATACCCATTTTTATCAAACCTAATAATCATCTAGAATTATCAAAGTTAAACATGAAAAATGCACTTAAATTGAAAATATATGCTTTATTCTTAAAAGATATACGATTTATTTCACATTTTATTTAAAATTCAAACTTTGTTATGAAAAAAACCAAAATATGTCAAAAATTCACTCGATCAAACTTATTGGACTGAACATTGCGATCAATATTTTGTAGAATATCCCTTGTTTTTAATAACGGCTGCTCATCTCCTTGGCATGGAAGCAATAAGGCTGTCTATTGTCGTTTTTTATAAAGCGACCCACGGATCTGTAAAAGCACCAAAAAGTTTTTTCTTATCTCCTCCCACACTTTCTTTTTTGATCTTTTTATTGACTATTTTCCAGAGATTCTCAATTCGATTATGGTCTGGAGATTGTGCTGGCCACTTCATAACACGAATTCCTTCCTTTTAAACCAATCTTTCACACATATTGAGGTATGTTTTGGATCATTGTCCTGCTGAAATTGCCATAAAATTGGCAAATTCCATTCTGTATGAGGAAGCATCACACCTTGTAAAATTTCTTGGTACTTGAAACTATTCATAATTCCATCTATTTTTTTTGTAAGTCTCAAACCATTTCCAGAAAAGTAACCCGATTCTCATTATAAAACTTAAAAACTTTTATTAAAAATCGCTCGCTCGACTTAATACGAATTCATTGAATTATTTTTTTGTTGTCCGGTGAAGGGGGTAAATATAAAAATTTTTTTAACACAATATACCATTTGAGAGGGAACAAATTAAGCTTTCTTAAAATGCTAAAAAAAGTTATCGATTATTAACACATTTTTTTAAAAAAATAACGGTTTTTAAAAAAAAAAAATTGGTCAAAATTTCAGAAAAACCATATCTCCAAAAACTACAGATCAAAAACTCTCCAAAAACTACAGGTTAAATTTCAAACAATTGCTTGTCATTATTGTAGGCCAATAAATTACACAGGCCGACAAATTTTTGAACCAGAGACCAGACCTATCATACCCGAAGGACTTTGATGCGCTGAATCCGAATCCGAGCTTAGAATTTCTCCTAAATGTCAGGTTTTCGAGGGGGAGTAATACTTTCAGATGCCTCAACCAGTTTTGGAAAAACAACTTTATTCGCGATGTAAATTAACCTCAATTATAGCCTGAAACCGTGTTTTTTGCACATTTAGGTTAGAATATCTCGAAAACCTGACGTATAGGAGAAATTCTGAGCTCGGATTCGGATTCAGCGCATCAAAGTCCTTCGGATATGATAGGTCTGGTCTCTGGTTTTGGACTTATTTCTATTTTTGTCGGCCTGTATTATCTTTCTTACAACACCATATCATCATACCATCATATTTTTGATATCTATTCAGGGATTCCCAACTTATAACGATTTTTACAAAAGCTATATCCGCAACTTCTGATGGCTATATCTCTGATACTTTCATTGCACATTTATTCTTAAAATTGACAACCAAATAAAAACAGTTTGGTTTAATAAAAGTTGACGAATGAGAGCTAAAGTAAACTTAAGCCCGTTTTTGTTCCAACTAAGGAGTTATCAAACGTTCTAAAATCATTTCAGATTGTTACAGGTTTCTTTTTGATCCAATGAATAGAAAAAAATAGATCAGCTACCATTGTCTATTTTTTTAAGGATAGTGGGTTAAATGGTAAAAAAACAAAATGAGAAATAAAGTGTCGCTTGAACTTAGTTTCAAAGATTAGCCATCGGAAGATGCGGATATAGCTTTTGTAAAAAGCCTTATAAGTTGAGAGTTCCTAAATGGTTATAAAAAAGATGAATGTCATAAGAAGATAACTCAATGACCTATAGTAATAATGTATAAATGTTTATTTTTCGTTTATGTCAAAAAATTCAGTCTATGAAATAATGTTTCACATTAAACCTAAAGTGTTGGAGATATTACGATTTTTCTGAAATTTTGGCTACTTTAAAAAAAAAACAGTTTCGTTTCAAAAAATTTGCTAGTAACCTGATTCTTTTTTAAGAAGTTTTTTTTTTTTCATTTTACCTAGTTTTGATCAAAAAAGTAAAACCATTTTAGTTAACTTTGGTATTAAAATTATGCTTATTTATGAAATGAAATATTTATTTGGAGTGATATATCAATTCCTTTCATTTACTTTTTAAAGATTATTTCATTTGAATGTTGCCCACGGCTACGCCTGAGGTGGTTCATCCGTAAGCTCCAATTTTCGCATGCCGGTATTTCACGAATATCAGTTGTAATATTGTCTTCCAGGGCTGCAATTTTGGCTGGCTTTTCCCTGTACACGAGAAACTTCACGTAGCCCCGCAAAAAACTGTCTAGTGGGGCCAAATCGCATGATCTTGGCGGCCAATCAGCTGCTCCAAAACGTGAGATTAATTGTTCACCAAACTCGCCTCTCAATAGGTCCATGGTATTGCGTGCAGTGTGCATGCATGTGGCACCGTCTTGTTGAAACCACATGTCAACCAAGTCCAATTCTTCCATTTTGTGCAAAAAAAAAAAGGTAATCGTCACACGGTACCCTGCTCCATTGCCTGTAACGCTGCGATTTTCATTATTTTTAAAAAAGTACGGTCCAATTATGCCGCCGCCGGCCTACAAACCGCTCCAAATAGTGCATTTATCGAGGTGCATTGGCAGCTCTTGAACTGCCTCTGGCTGCTCTTCAACCAAATTTGGAAATTCTGTTTGTTGACGTACCACATTATTCTTTCATTTATAGGTTTCCAGTCCATTAGTGATTTTGTGACCCGTTTACTGAGAAGGAGTCTATTGCGGCGTAAGTCGTTTTTTGGTCGGCCAGAATAAAGGAACTTTCAACCAGAGCTGATTGTGAGTTCACCTGAACTATTCCATCAACATTCAGACATCAGTAATATTTCCATGTTGAGTAATTTTAATTCGTTTGCAATTTGAACGTTCCATGTGCTGATACGTATGTGGTGTATCACTGAGAAAATGTTGTTTTCGAGTTTTACATTTTTGGAATTACTGAGTTTTGTTTCAGTTTCTATTTGAATCTTCTTCAATTATACATGAATTTTGCACCTCCAATTACGATGTGCATGGTGTCGGATCTGGGGGATTTACCTGTATGGTATTACCACTTGGAGAGTTATCTAATACCAACGTTTTAGAATTGACGAAAAAATCTTTTGCGCTGCAATAGGTCGTAACCCTAGGGATGAATCTGGGTGGTGGCGCAACCAATTAGTGACCAGATGCACTTTTATGCAGGCTGCCTCTAACATGGGATACTGACGCCTTTTGTAAGCAAGCCAGTTTAATTAATGAATTTAACTACTTTCAAAAACTTGTTTTGCAATACATGAAGTCTTCAAAAATGCTTCCGTAAGCTTCTTTAACTTTTCATCGATTTTTACCAAGTTCCCAATACCTGCGATCGAGAAACAACTCCAAACCAAAAGTGACCCATCTCCTTGTTTGACGGTAGTTTGCATAAGGTTTGATTTTAAGTGATCTGATACCAAACGATATGTCTGGAACAAGGGGCTGATGAGTCAAAATTTGAATTAAAAAATGCATAAAAATGTTCAGAAATCTGAACTGATTACAAGAAAACCTTCACTTTGATATCAAAAAAATGAGGTGTGAAATCATTATGGTCTGCATTGTATTTTCTTGGCAAGATGTAGGCCCGCTTATAAAAATAAATGAAAGAATGGACAAGTTTCAATATTTGGACACATTAACAAACCATATGGAACCATATGCACTTAATTCCATGCCAATTAAGTGGACATTTTTGCCATATAATGACACTAAACACTCCTCCAAAGTAGTAAATAATTCGTTTTGGATTGGCCAGCCCGGAGTCCTGACTTAAATTCAATAGAGAACCTGTAGAACGAATTCAAGGTTGAAATCGTAAAAAAAATTATACAAATATGGACGATATTTGGTCTGCCGCACAGAAAGATTAGTATGTCATATGCAAAAATAAGGCTACAGCACAAGATCTCAATGATCTAATTGTTTTTGCATACCAAAAAGTCAACAAATGCAATGTTAACACGATATTTTCTCTTTTTCTCCAGATTGTGCCATTTATGTGTCCCAATCATTTCATCGGTTTTTTTACATTTTGATAATTTATTTTTTTGTTAATGGATTATAGCTGAAATTCGTGTTATTATTAAATATTGTAACGAAATTTGCTTTATGCCAGAAAATTCTCGAAATAAAAATTAGACGATACTAGCTAGCATCACTGACCATAGAAAAATAACACCATCTAGCGGCATCTCGAGTGGTTTCTGTACTAGCTGTCACTGACCGAAGAACACCATCTAGCGGCTTGTAATGTGTTTTCTGTACTATAAATTCTAAAGTTTGAGCATCAGCGTAGTATCTAGAAGGTACCGGAAATAGCATTCTGGATAATGATGGATCAGTGTAGTATCTAGAAGGTACCGGAAATCGCATTCTGGATAGTGGTGGATATTTCGAGAAAGTGGTGACTTTGGTATAAAAGGCTGTCATATGAGCAGAAGTGATAGAGTTGATATTGAACAGTTGAACTTAAGTGAGACAGTTGAACATTTGAATTTAAGTACTAAAGTGATACAGTGGATTTTAAGTAATAAAGTAAAACGGTTGTGTATGCAATTTGAATGTAAAGAGAAAATAAACAATTGTACCGTGTAAAAACTAACATTTGTGATTTAAATAAACCATTTTATAATTAAATAGAATCTGCGTTTTTCTTGATTGTTACACAATCCAGTGATCGAACTCAGAGAAGTATAAGAGATCGAAATTATTGTCGAAGGGACAGGAAATTTCGTAACAATATGAAGGCTATACCTTTGCAAAAAACCAAACAATTGTTTTTTGTTAATAATATTAATGATACTGTAGCATTAGAAAGAAAATATACAAAAATGTGCCATTTATATATCCACAGCTGTATTTTAGGCGCACATTTATTCGTTATTTACATAATTGATATGCCAAATGTAGTTCAAGAGAGCAAAATAACTCTATATGCTGACGAAATCCTTATATATGCCGAAAGAAAAGATACAGAAGAATGTAAAAATAAACTAAAAAATGATATACATAGATAGAATAACTGGCTGAAAATTAAACGAGAAAAAAACAAAAACTAGTAAAGGTGTTATCTTCGGCCAGGCCGAAACTCACATACCCTACACTGCACTGAAAGTACTTTCCAAATAAATGTTAAAAAGACGTTGAAAAGGTTGAAAAGGTCGAAAATAATGTAATAAATTTCAAAGAGGTCGAAAAGTGTTGAAACAGTTGAAAACAACTCAAAAAATCTAAAATATATGGAAACCTTTGCAGAAAGTTAAAAAAAAATTGAAAAAGTCGAAAAAATGTTGAAAACGGTTAAAAAACTCAAAAATAATTGCAGGAAGTTGAAAAATGTTGAAACAATTCAAAATTCATGAAAAAGTCGACAAAATAAAAAAATGTCGAATCAAGTTGAAAGAGGTTGTGAAAAAGTGGAAAATATACATGTGGAATATATTGGGAAAGAATATAATTTGGAAATGTCAAAAGAATGTGGAAAATGTTGAAAAAAATAGAATAAAAATGCAGAAAATCAAGTATGCCATTCCCACTTCTCCAATTCCGCCTAATTTTGGTTCAATAAATTATATTTGTAATTCACATCGACATACTAAATTTTAGCAAAATAGGATACGATTTATGCCTTAATTAAACCTTAAAATTTAGACACACCCACCAATACAATCGAGACTGATTTTGATCCAGAAATAGCTTTCCATAAACAAACCTCTTACACCAAATCTCAATATGATTGCTAATATATTTCGATAGATATGCCACTTAAGGTATTTTACTTGTATGGGAGGTGCCACTCTCAGTAGTGCTATTTCGCCCGCTTAAGATGCTGACATACTTTATAGCAAGTAAACCACTTACATCGAATTTCATGCCAATTGCGGCAATAGTTCTCTTAAAATATCACTTCCAACTTTATGTTAATATGGGAGGTGCCACGTCCACTGATGAAATCCCGTCGAAATTTATTTTATTTTATAGATTATAATAATTGATATCTAAGCACCAATTTTTATGAAGATTACTCTCATTGCGCACTATCTGTAGCATTAAACGTTTTGTGCTTATGTAGGAGGTGCCACGCCCACCGGTTCTATTGTGCCAAATTTTCGTAAGAAGATACCTTTTAGCAAGTATATCTGCCATACCAAATTTCATAACGATTACGTTAGTTCTCTAATTATAATGTTTATAAATATTGTGGGCAGTGCCACGCCCTTCAACGTGTTTTTCTAGTATACTGACGAAGCTTGTATTGATGACTGCTCTTAGTGGTATCATCCCTAAAATTTTTATGAAAATCGAATGCCAATTTTGAATTATACGAAATCAAAATTTCATTGTTAAAAAGTGCCACGCCCACTTTTCCTACTATGCCCACTTTAAACACAATTCAAGATATATATGATCTGTATCCGTGTACCAAATGTCAACACAATATCTTTCACGGTTTACGAGTTATGGCATTATAAAAGTTAAAATATAAGGCTGTGCCACGCCCCTTTAAGAGCCTTTGCAAATTTAAAACGTAGCCCAATCTTTATTTTGTTCTCATGTTCACCAAATCACCAAGTTTCATCAAAATCGCAGCAACTTTTTTCAAAATGGGCTGAGGTATATTTACATAGAATATGGGCGGTAGGCGTGGTCGTGACCCGATTTCGCCCATTTTTATATGCAAGCAGCTTGTGACCTGTGTGCCAAATTTTATTGAATTAGCTTTCTTAGTTTTCCCGTAAACGTGATTTCAACAGACAGACGGACTTAGCTATATCGACTCAGGTGGTGACACTGGTCAATAATATATATACATTTTTATACCTGCCATGCCCCCTTCTATGCGTTACAAACGGAATATACCCTCTGTGTAGGGTATAATATTGGGTATCAATATTAATCATGATGTAATCTTTGAGATCAATAGAGAACAAATAGAAAACATTGAATGTATGAAATACCTAGGGATACAAACTGATAAAAAATTGACACTGCAGCACCACATCGACTATATTTGCAAAAAAATTGGTAAAAAAATACGTTTTTTCAAGCGGATCCGCAAAAAAAATAAATTAAACAGCCGTGAACGTATATATAAGTTATCTCACATAGTTTTCGAAATGCGAGTGATTTTAGAATCGAATACCAGAGATCAGCAGCAGCTCAGAGGACCCTTTTCCAGAAAGGTTTTAGATTATTTAACAGCTTTACAATTGATATAAAAAATGAATCGAATTTAAGAATTTTTAAAAGAAAATGCTTAGAATTCATCAAAGCAAAAATAAATCAATGAATTGAAATTTAAACTTGTAAATAATAAACTTCAATATTTAAGCTGTATTCAAGAAACGAAAACTAGTCATATTTTTATGTTATACTTATGAAAATGTCATTCAAAGTATTTAAGATACTAATAAATTTACTCAATCAATCAATAACTGAGTAAATTTAACGTTAGGATAAGGGGGCATATATTTTGAATATACTAATAAAATGTCGATTTACAGGTTTTTTGATTGCTGCAGCCTTAAACTCTTATTTTGTTATCTGGTGTAAATAAACAGACTTGTTGGTTTGATATTTGAGATTAATTTATGCCTTATTTCTTTTTTAGGAATCATCACTGGAAATTTGAAATTTTACTTTGTCTGAAAAATGAAAATAAAAGCCGTTGACCAAGGCCACTGTTGCCTTTGTGGAGTTACATATTTTTAAAATTTTCAAAATCTTACGCGCTGAAAGAAATACTTACGGCTAGTACTTTTTTCTTTATTACTGCTAAACCAATCCAAACGGACTAGAAACGAAAACATCTATTGCTGCGGCACTAATACATGCATTCATATTAATTTTTATCATAATTTTGAAAAAAAAAACTTGTAAATTACATATTTGATTTGTTAATTTAAATTAATATAAAATGTAAGAAAGCTGACTTGGTACACGCCAATACATCTTCCTGAATGCGTTTTTAATTAAATCAAGAGCTGGTCGAAGTCACTACCCTTAACACGAAAGCAGTCTTAAAGATTCATAAAGCCTAGTTCGCTGTAGTCTGAGCTGGAAGACATCTTTCTTCTGTTTCTTGTTACTGCTTTCCGGCCCAAAACCGCTTAGAGCCTGGTATACTTTTCATTTCCACAGAATTTGTGTCTAGATGAACAATAAGCATATATCAGACTTAACTGTTCGTTTATCACAAGCACTTGACCAAAATTATGATGTAAGTATTAATTTTGTTCACGAATGACTTGTGTCTGTCTAGCACATGTTTAATTTTTTCTTTCAGGTCGTTAATATGGACGCCGTTTTATCAGTTATATCAGCACTTGAAGGTGCAACGATTACAAAAGAACAACTGGAAGCCACCAGATTGGCTAAGTATATAAACCAGTTACGTCGTCGCACCAAAAGTGAGCAGTTAGCACGTCGTGCCAAAAGTCTTTTAAAAACATGGCGTGAAATGGTTGTTTTTCAAACCAATGAGTTAACCAATGTCAGTATACCACAGCAACAACAGCATCATCATCATCGTTCACATCCTACATCACCAACTGTTGTGAGGAGCATGGAACATGGTGGTGGTGTAATTGCAAAACAACAATCTGTTGACTTTTTACGTTCGACTGCATCAAATCCTGCTACGACTTCAACTTCTACCGGTAGTGCCAGTTTAAATTTAACCAGTAACAAAAGACAAGCATCAGTTGGAGGATTAAATATTTCAGCAGTGCCTTCGCCAGCTGTGCCTGTAAATGTTAGTAGTGTCAGTAAAGGTCTAATACAATCTACAAGCAAAGATATTGGAAACCAACCTACAAGTTTTGCTAACTTATTAACAGGTGTAAGCAATGCTGAACCGCCTGCATTGGGTGGTGGTAATACTGAAGATTTCATAACTTCTCATAGTTCCCGCAAATTAAATAAACGTAAAGATCGTTTTTCAGCACTATCCGGAATCGTTACAAAAAATTTTGTTATCGATCATTCATCTAGTTCAAATACTGAGTTTAGTCGCTTATCTACTCAACGGAACGCATTACCGATGCTTAATATTGCTTCGGAGGTTATCGATATCCCAGACTCAAATTCAGATTCTGAAATTAACGTTTCTATTCCTATGTCATCAACTAACACATCGAATCTTGGAAGTAGTATTATTGGCAGTAGTAACATTACTCCTAAAGTAAAAAAACCCAAAAAAGAAAAAAAACGCAAGGGACGGGAACAACAACAGCAAAGTGTTTCTGCGACAAAACCTTCTTCAATGCAAAACGTTTCTAACATCATTGAGGAATCATGTTCTAATCAACTTCGACCAACAGTTGAACAGGTGAACGATAAATTTGTGCCAATTGTTGATGACAGATCACGTATTGTATTTCCTATATCTGGCATTTCAGGTACATTTTTTCAATTTCTAATTACTTATATTTATTTGCTCTAATAATTATGTATTTAACCCTTTTTTCGTAATAGAAATACTTTCGTTGTCAAATAGCTCTATGAATTCAATGTTTCCTAATAGTACAGCTGCAGGGTCGACAGCTGTTATAGGCAGTACTGCAATTGAACAAACTAGAACTGATTTGAGTGCCGGAATCAACAGCAGTAGTCGAACTAAAGCGAAACTTTTGTCAACGTCGGATTTAACTTTTGCTGGTAAATTTAAATCTGCAGGAAGCTCTGATTTGTTTGGTGGCTTTAATTTAATTAGAAATGATACTTCCGATTCGAACACTGCAAATGCGCCTACCTTTGCAAAAGCATCATCGTCGCATCCTTTTGTACCATTTAACAACAGTGGCCGTAATTCAAATGATAGCACATCAAACAGTCGCACATCTCAATTTGACATTATTGATGTTGTTAATCAAGACAATAGTCAGTCTAAAATAATAGATCAGTTACGAAAGCAACATAAAAAAAAGGTTAATGACTTAACGTCGACTACCACATCTATAATAACGCAACAGCAATCCCAGAATAAACCATTAGCTGCAGCGAGCTGGTCCGGACAAGTACTGGTACCACCAAAATCAACAAATAATTCACCTACTTTCAATCCTAGCGTTGACAGTACTGCTCCTTCGTGTGATGTTGAACAGAAAATACCAAAGAAACGTGGTCGTAAAAAGGGCTCAAAGGGAGTAGATTCAGTAATAGCTAAAGAAACAAGCCTTTGTTCACAAATGTTTATCACCACGTTAGGCACCAAAAAAGTAAAAACTACGAAAGAGCTCTACACGGAAATGCAAAACCGTAAATTTGGCATATCATCAACAACTTCATCCCCAACACTTTCAAATTGGTTAACACATCAGCAAATGTCGCATATGTCCAGGCCGAATTCATCATGCTCTGGTAAAATTTATTTATTTACTTATTTCTCAGTCCTTTATTTATTTGCACATATTCTGTTAATAAAAAAATAGAGCCATCTCTTCACTCGCCACGTACTTCAGACGCGTGTTCAACTAATGCTACCGTCTCAACAGTGGCCACCAGATCAACTCCTGACAAAAATATGTGTAATAATAGTATTCATGGAGGTAAATAATTATTTTTATTTGTAAAAATGTCAAGGTAATCCGCTATATTGTTAGTTTTAGATGATATCGATGAGAGCTACAGTGATTATAATACCTCTGACCCATCACGTGACAGTACAACTGCGCAGCGTCAACTTAGACGTAGATTGTCAACAGACAGTAATAGCAACTCACACCCTGTGTCTAAAGTTAATACTATTAATTTATCCACACTTCCAACTCATAATTCCATGTCAATTGAATCAATTGAAAAACAAATCAAAGAGCTACTGTCACAACTTCCGCCAGTGCAACTAGAAGATACGATTATGTGGGAATGCAATGAAGATGTTGTGCCTTGTACATGTAAAGTTACTGAAGTTGAAATTGTTGAAGACTTGCTACCACAAAATGAAACATCTGACACCGAAATGGCTGATGTAGTTTTATCTGTAACAGATTTGAACAAAAACGAAGTAGAAGCAGCAAAACAACCAGATGTCAGTTCTATGAAGTTGAAGCAGCAGTCGACAACAACCGAAAGTGATAAAAAACAAGTTCAAAATAAAAGCTTCACATGCGAAAAGCCAACAAAGTCTATTTTTGATTTAGACTTCGATGAAGATGAGGATCCGCTGCATAAATTTGTGGCAGAAGCAGCTGCTAAGCATGCACAAGACGTTCTAGATATTGAAAGCTTGCCAATTGTAAAGCAAGAAGTGTCAGAGTCTAAAACAAATGATGTTGCAGTTCTACCCGCTGAAACTAACATACAAACTATGGTAGCAGTGGATCAGTCAATCGAGTTTCAAGCTAATATAATTATTCCTACTTTTAAAATTGATGAAGATCCGAACTGTCTTGCAAAAGAACTTTATGAAATACAAACGCAGAAAGTAACCCAATTTCATGTCACAGCGTTGCATAACTGTTATATACCTAATGTTAACGGAAATTGGGATAACGCAGAAACATCTCCTACAATTGTTTCTACTCTCTCAAAAGACTCGGTCGATTACAAAAAAACACAGAGCCTGTATAGAGCAAACTCTTCTGTTGGGCTTTGGTTTCATGTCGTACCGCAATATGGGTCACTTATTGATGAGTTTATACCAAAAGATCTTAGTGACATACATTTTACAGCTAATTTTAAGCACAGAAAAAGAACATCGTTTGAAAAAAGACAACGCTATGTGCCATTTCTAGGTGTTGCGAAGAAACGCTTAAAACTTGAACGTTTTAAAAACAAATCCAATCAAGATGAAGTTAAAAATTCTGTACACGAAAACTGCCATAAAGTTAGAGTCAGCGGAAGTATTGAACAAGAGCTTATAAAGTCAAATGAAAGTGACGTTATTGCAGATCCTACAATTAGTGAAACCAATAACAGTAATGACGTATATATTAAGGACTTCCCTAATAATATAATTGTTGATAAAGATCTTATATCTGAACAAGAACAACAAATAAAAAAAGAGCATAATGCTGGTGATAATAGTAATAATTTGATTGGCAAGGATATTTTAATCGGATCCGAAGACGACGAGATGAGAACACAAACAATTATTTCTAATGAAATATTAGAAAGTAATAAAGTGCTTACTGGTATAACTATTGATATTGAAGATGATGATGTAGGAGTCCCTCAGAACGTGCCAACAGCCAAGTATACTGACTCAGCCAACAGCTATTTGTTAACTGTAGCTAAACTACCTGATGTTTGGAATTATCATTCCTATGAAAACCAAAATAACAATAATGGTGTGGTATTGTCAAATGCAATTATGTTAATGTGTGCGGAAGATAAATCAACTTCAAATGCAACACCATCCACTTTAGTAAAAAACGTTGACAGTCGTCGCAGTAGTAGTTGTAGTAATTCTAGTTTAAAGCAAACACAACATTCGATTAACTTAAAACTAAGACGTCGAAGGTTACAGCAACAAAAAGATGAAGAAAATAAGTCCTCCACCTCAGAGCCTAAATTATATGGGAAGACAAGGCGCAAAAGCAGTAAACTTGTTGATGATGAAACAGCTATGGACAGAAAGCCACGGCTAATAAAACGTATTAAAATTGCAATCAATGGTGATATTGCAACACAGAGACAAATATCAATTGGTAGCAGTAACACAGATGAAGATGAGGAAGAGGATGATGACTGCTTTTATAGCACTGGTAGCAGAAGTTCTCCAATTGATGTAGCTGATGAGTATAACGTTGTTAATGAAGACTGTGAAGAAGAGGAATACATAGAAGATGATGATGATGAAGATGAAGAGGATGACGAAGATGACGATTATGCTGGTGACTTTCATGAGGTGGTTACCCGTGATATATCTGCAACGTCTACTGGCAACAATCACATAGTTCTAACAATCAAGAAAACTCCAAGTAAAACCAACTCCCCGTCAGACTCCTTATCAGCGATATCACCAGTCATAGTACAAGCGGTGCCAGCACAACCACTCAATAATCTTGCTGTTACAAAAGAAGAAAAAGCCACAGCATTTTCTAGTGCAGAAGACGTAGATAGTAGTGAAAAACGAACGACATGCGAAAATGATATTCCTGGTAAGGAAGAATATGACCATGATAAAGATAAAATATTAACCCAATATAAGTCTAACATAAATCATATAATTCCCATGAAGTTGCAAGGTACCGAGAACAATTCTGCAGATGTAGAAAAACCTGCTTCGTTTCAACTTTTATCTAATAAATTGAAAAAAAAGCGTCTGAAGCGACGTGAAAAGAAAAAGGGATATTTACTCTTGAAGCATAAGAGGCAAAAGCTCCATCGTCAGTTATTTTTTCCTTACGAACTTCAAACGAGTAACTTGCGTGAAAGCATACTAAATATAAGCAGTTGTAGCTCAAGCTGTGCGGAAGAAAGTAATAACGAATATGAATCAATAACAGACTGTGAAGATGAGAGCAAACAAAATAATAGATCTTCGTTTTCTAGCTTGCAAAGCTTGCCAAAAAAAAACCTAAGTTCATCTTCATCTAGTTCAACATGTTCTAATACACGTTTAACTGGCACTTTCTACGACACGTCAGAGTCTAAACTAAATTATGCAGACACTGAAACAGGTGATAGCTCATTTTCAAATGCAGAGGAATTAGTCAAACAAGAAGAGTCGGCAAAACTTACTGAATATACTTCAAAGTTATATAGATCTGGAAAAAATTCTGAAGTTATAGCTGCCAGAGAGGATACTCTTAATGAAAAGGATGAGGCTAGAGCAAGTAGTGAAAATCATGTGTTATCCATAGAGAATAATGGACTCTTGAAGTCTTTTAATAACATTTACTTGACTCCTGAGCAAGTTGAACAGAATTTGAATATTGCCGATGACGAAGTTGTGTTTACGGAAAACGCTACCAACTATGCTGATAGTGATGTTAAAAATAAAGGAAACTTAAAGCAAGAACAGCGGCAGCAGCAAAAACTCCCTTTTGAAAATTGTGATGTTTATAATAATTTTTATAATAACAATAATAATTCTAAATTAGATAATAGTAATAATAGTCTAAAACAGATGGTAAGATCTAGTAGTAATAATAGTGGTATTAATAGCGAAAATATAGCAGTAGCTACGAGTAGTAATAATAATAAAATTAACAATGATACTCAGAAAGCACAAAATGCTTTGTCATCAGATACAACAATAATACGACAGTTAATTCCACATAAAGAATATCGTACTGGACTACGTGCTGTTGACGAAGATGTTGATGATGAAGATGGCAATAACTGTGCACGTATACAACAGTTTAAAGAATGGCATCAGGTACTGCAATTACGTTCATATAATGATGAATTATTAACTGTTTTGCCTTACGTGGTACTAGAATAAGTAAGGAGACTTATTGTTGATAAAATCATGTTTTCAAGAAATTCTTATTCTTAAAACAATTTATTGTATTATTAATGCAAATCTTAACGATGACGTTACTGTTTTAATGTCTCAAATGCAAACACAAATACGCATCTCTAACTGTGTTCGGAGCTATAAAATTTTGTCAATGCATTACTGTCATTTAAATAATTTATTTTAACTTTATTACCAAATCATATAAAATTATCTGTCAGTTTTCGTTGAAGTGAAATCTGTATTGATAGTGAAATCAAATGATATACATTTGATTATTGAATGACGTTAAAGAATTCTTAGCATTTATCTCTAATGAAATTGCAATAGCATATGCGTTCAATGCTAACGTAGTTGTCCACAGCATTACATATTTCAATTTAACATTATTGACTACAGTTTTTGTGCGCTTCCCTTATTATTGTTTGTTGCTTTAATAGAAGCAACTTAAATGTAAAAGCATTACATATTTCAATTTAACATTATTGATTTATTATTTTAACACTTGCATTATAATAGTTAAATGATCAATCCTTCTTTATAGTTTTTGTGCGCTTCCCTTATTATTGTTTGTTGCTTTAATAGAAGCAACTTAAATGTAAAAGCATTACATATTTCAATTTAACATTATTGATTTATTATTTTAACACTTGCATTATAATAGTTAAATGATCAATCCTTCTTTATAGTTTTTGTGCGCTTCCCTTATTATTGTTTGTTGCTTTAATAGAAAAAACTTAAATGTAAAAAAAACTTTATCATTCTTTTAATAATTTGGCTTTATTTGCAAACTTTATATCAAACGTTATTTTCTTTAAAAAAAAAAATATTGTTTTATGTAAAAAAAATACAATAAGAGTTTTAATATAACTGCAGCATATGTATTGGCTTTAAACCATAGAGAGCCAAAATTTAATACGGTGCATTTGTTTGCGTTTATTTTACAGATCCTATCTATGTAATGTATATCATGTCAATAAAATCTAATAGATTCAAAACCATATTTGGTTATAAATTTTTTAAAACTAATATAGAGCAAAGACTTCTCGACAAAAAAGAACATGATAATTTTCGAAAATTAAATGATGTAGTTTAAAACCATTGGTTAAAATAAACAATCAATTATATAATAATAGCAGACAATTTAGTATTCGATATGATTTAAATTTGAATGGAGTAAGTGTACAAATAGAAATAACGCTTTTTACTTGTTATGTTATTAAATACATATCGCTCGTTTGCTGGAAGACCGTATAACTCAAAAACCTAAATTAAGAGAAAATCGCATTTAAAGTCTTCAAGGTATGCAGACATATGCTCTTTTAGCAGGACAAGGACCGATCCTTAATTAACTCGAAAACATTTTTTTTTTTTATTTATAACGGTCTTCTAGCAAACGAGAAATATGACACTCGCTTACACTACAGAACTTGTTGTAGACTGCATGGTAGTCAAAAATTCATTTTTACATAGAGAAAAAATTATTTATTGTAACGAAAAAAAAAACAGTCTGACGTGAAAACTTTGTTTTGTTTTTATTTAATCAAGCATTTGAATTTTCGATTAATCAATTAATATTAAAACTTTAGAAGCATTAATAATAAATGAAAAAAAAAAAATTGGATGATAAAACAACGTGCTTTTATAAGTATCGCTATACAAATACTACCAAATATTGTTACCACTCTTATTACTCTATTAAAATAAAATAACTGAAATATAAAATTAATAAAAATTAGGAGTATAATCTACGGTATTTAAAAAGAGAATTGATTTATAATTATTATTTTGTCTTTTGTTGAATTTAAATGAATTATTTACGCTATTTTAACTCTTTGTTTTTGTTCATTATTATTAGCTGTATTACATTAAATTAAAGAATATCTTAATATTGTTATTGAATTCAAAACATAAAATTTAATTTGTTTAGATTATTTTAATTACTTTCATCATTGAATCTAGAATTAAAAAAATGTTTTTGACTGGCTGCTGAAAAATAAAAAAAAATTAAATGAAAATAAACCATTGTAATTATAAAATAATAAATAAATAAATAATACATATTTATATTATTCCTTTGTTTAATAATTATGAATAACATTATTTCCACAATACCCCGAGCAGTAAAATGCTAGTTCGCACAAAATTAATTTGCACTATGCTCATATAAATATATAGAAACTGATCTAATACAATTGAAAAAGTCTAAATGTGCCACGCCCACTTCTACATATAGTTTGCTACGTATGCCGTAATTAGTCTTAAAACTTAGGGCGCTGACACACCCACCGGTACAATCTAGTCGGATTTTGTTCCTCACCTCCAAGTTTCAATATGAATGCTCACATTTCGATAAATATGCCACTTAACGTATTTTACTCTCACACCACACTATCTTTATTTTTTACTTATATGGATGGTGTCACGCCCACCGGCACTATTGTGCCAAAACGATTTAGCAAGTATATATTAAATTTCATAACCAGTCTCCGACTAACTCTCGTTGAATGCGGTTCGTTTGTTTATTGCGATCTACTTGCGTCTATTGTATTGTTTGCGTGGTACCGTTATCACTAACACTTGTTGAATCCCGTTTTTTATTCTTTTCTTTCTTCCCACGTGTAACACACTTTTTTACATTTCAGTTTATTATACTGTGTCAATATGCCCCCTGGGGCTCCCAATTTAGGGGACAATCGGTTTGCAGTGTTAGCAACCAGTCCTCAAGCAAAAAAAAACGTTACCAAAAAACTCTTTCTGATTTTCCTGACCTCGTGAGTTCCAAACTTACACCTCCCAACCCTAAATATGTTATGTCAGTCACAATTGCTGAAAAACCCCTGTCACAATTCTCGTGTTTTGCAGTGCAAAAATCTCTTCACCTCATTAGTAAAGATATTGAAAATATTTCGGAACTACGCGATGGTAGTCTTTTGCTGCTTGTTAAAAATAAAAATATAGCTGACAAATTTATTGCTTCCAAGCAACTGCTTGGCCTATGAGTCATCAAATGTAAGTTCCATGAATTCAAATCCAATCGCATTATTAAAACCACAACCACCTAAAAATACCACCGAAAATTCAAACATTGAAAAACAGACATCATTCAACAACAATAAAGTGGAAAATAGTATAAGTGTAGTCTCTTTGACTACTGCTTCAAATTTGACTTCCAATAACCATACTTGCGAAACATCTCTTAAATCCCCCATTTCCAAAATAACACAAGAATTATTAGACAAAAACCAATACTTTGTAACACCTAGAAACTTTGACTCAAATGACTCTATCAGATTCATTTTAACCTAATGCGCCTTGCATACATACTTTTTCTTTTATTTATTTAGTTCATATTATGGCATTTGACATTCTACAGTGGAACATGAAAGGCTTCTACAATAACTATAACGATTTACAGCTTATTATTAAAGATTTCTCTCCATCTTTTTTAGCACTGCAAGAAATACACTTACCCTGCAACGCTCACGCAACAGTCCCTAAACAATAAAATAGCTACTTTCACAACCTTCATAATATTACATCCAATAAACAAGGCATAGCAGTTCTTGTAAAAAAAGATATCCCTCACAAATTTATTCCAATCCAATCGCAAATTTCAACCTTGGCAATTGAAAATAACCTCGGTTCTAAATTCACAATTTTATCTTTATACATACCACCGCAACAGAGCCTTAGCCTCAAACACTTTCAAGACATATTTTCAAACTTTTCCACCCCTTTTCTCCTAATAGGTGACCTTAACGTCTGGAGCCCCTTTTGGGGATCCAACTCCACTAATCAAAGAGGTAAGATTCTTGAAGATCTGATACTTTCTGATAACCTGATTGTTTTGAACGATGGCGCACCCACTTATTTCTCGTCACACAAAACTTTTACACACGTAGATCTTTCAATTTGTTCAGCTAATATTGCGCCCAATTTTTCCTGCTGCACACTCAATTCTCTCAACGGAAGCGACCATTTTCCACTTTTAACCAGAATGTCAACGCCAATCTCAAATAGGGGTATACCTACTCCAAAATTCAAAACCGAAAAAGCTGACTGGATGAGTTTATTTCGAAGCACCCGCCTTCTAATAATGTTAATAAAGAAACTGCAATCATAAAAAAGCTATTCGCTATGCTGCCCATAATTCTATTCCTCAGTCCTACTTCAAATTTCAAAAACATATAGTGCCCTACTGGTCTCCTTATTTGTCTTTTCTGCGAGAAGAAAGGAAAAAATTATGGTACAATTTTAAAAGAACGCGTTCTGATGTAAATTTAATTTCTTATAAAAGATCGAATGCTCTTTGTAAAAAAAAACTTAAAGAGGCAAAAAGACAGAGCCTTGAAAAGCTAACAGAATCAATAAATCCTAGTTCTAACCCTAAAGATATCTGGGGTAAGATTAAAATGCTCTCAGGAAATTATACGCCTTCTACAATAAAAGTGTTAGAAACAAACAATGGTCCTATTTATACGCCTATAGATATTAGCAATTATCTCGCCTCTTCCTGGTCAACATATTCTCAAGACTCAAATTTTCACCACGATTTTATTTCTCAAAAATCAAAATTAATAAACGATGATTATTCAGACCATTGTAGCACACCATCTGCAAAACGAATAGAAACTCCCATTTCTTCCTTCGAATACGACTTAACGATTTCTTCACTGACAGGTAAAACTCCAGGTCAAGACAGAATCTCTTACCCAATGCTGAAAAACATGTCAAGAGCATTAAAAAGTAGGCTTGTGTCCTTATACAACAGTATTCTAGAGCAAGGAGTTTACCCCCATATTTTAAAACAAGCTACAGTTATCCCAATTCCAAAACCTAACCATCCAGCAACATCTTTATCCGGATACAGGCCAATCTCTCTGTTACCTTGCTTAGGCAAGGTACTAGAGAAAACTATAGGTAAACGAATCATGTGCTTTGCAATATCAAACAACTTTATCAGACCACATCAAGTTGCTTATAGGGAAGATCATAGCACAATGGATGCTCTCTTTTATTTTGATAACTATGCCTCCACGGCTCTCGCCACAAAAAATCATACTTCCGTTCTCAGTTTGGACTTTGAAAAGGCCTTCGACAGAATTGGCGTTCATGTCATTCTACGTCAGTTGTCCAAATGGAAAGTGGGTAAAAAAATTTATAATTTCGTCAAGGCCTTTTTAAGTAATAGTACGATTTGTGTGAAAGTAAACAACAAATTTTCTGATATTCACAATCTGTTTAATGGCATAAAGCAAGGCTCTCCGCTCTCTGTCATTTTATTTATAATTGCTTTTGAAGAAATTAATAATATCTTACTTATCATAAATGCATTTCGTACGTTATGTACGCTGACGATGTATTATTGTTCACAAAATGCAAAGACTTGACTCATGTTCATGACAAGTACATTGAAGTGCTTTCAGATATTTCAAACTGGTCGAAAGATTCAGGTGCTAATATATCTTACAACAAATGCAAAACTCTTCATATCTGTAATAAAAAAACTTGTTCACCTCCGATTTTGTCTTTCAATAATACAAGCATTACAAATTGTTTAAAACTAAATATTTTAGGAGTAATATTTGACCAAAAATTATCTTTTAAAGAGCATTGCAAATATCTGAGAAATAACTTAGCTTTAAGACTCAATGTAATTAAATATCTTTCCTCTAAGCATTGTCTTATTCACATTTCTACACTTGTTAATATCACAAAAGCTCTAATACTGTCAAAGATGGATTATGGATTAGCGATATACGGACATTGTGCCAAGTCTAGCATACAGCTTTTACATGCACCATACCACAACGCTGCCAGACGTAGTATTCGTGCTTTCCCAACATCTCCCGTAAAATGTATCCTCGCCGAAGCCGGTCTTCCATCTATCCTAGAAAGAGTGAAGTTCAATACTCTTAGGCTGATACCAAAGCTGACTTGTAGCAAAAATGTTCTAATTAACTACACTGTAAAATCACTTGTAAAAAACAAAAAAACCTTAAGGAGGAAATCTAATATCATAAGATGCATTACATTCGCAACTGAACTGGAAATTCCACTACTTTCAGCGAACTCTAAACTGATTATTCCTCCTCCATGGGAATCTATTCAATCATCTTTTCTTCTCCAGTTGGCAAAGCTCCCAAAAGATAGCACATCACCAGTGGTTTTTCGGAATCTCTCTAATGAAGTATATATACCTCTACAGTCTAGTTCCTGGAATTTTTTGTACACGGATGGCTCTAAATCTGGCCTCGGCACATCATTTGCAGTAGTAGATGACAAGGGTGTCACCATATCGATCGGACGTTGCCACCAATATTGCGGAGTTTTCACAGCTGAAGCGACTGCTATTCTACATGCAGTCCAATTTGCAAACAAATCAGGAAAGTTTGTTATCTGCACAAATAGTCTGGGTACCATTCAAGCACTTCTCAGGACGAACAATAATTCTCATTTGCTCAATTCAATCCAAAGCTCTCTTGTTCAAAATAGTAACTCTCTTAAAATCATGTGGGTCCCAAGTCACATAGGAATAAGAAAATGAAGCCGTGGATCATAATGCTAAATCTGCCTTGTTGCAACCACTAATCACCATAAACGTCATCTGCACACACATCTGCATGAACTTAAAAAGCGCGAGTGATCTAACTTCGTTCACTTTTATAAAAACTTAAATTCAAACGTAAGGAAAGCGACATACCCAGCCTCAGCTTCTTGTAACGATATAAAGGCCATAGTGCGTCTACGTATTGGACATACAAATATCACAAATAACCATCTGTTAAAGGGATCCAGCGCTCCACAGTGTCCGTTTTGCAACTCTACCGCTTTTTCTACAATCCATCTCTTAGAGAATTGTCCTTTCTTTAATTCTATTAGAAAAATAATTTTCCTTCTAGTTTACTTAAATCTATTTCAATAGCTAACATCTCAAAATTCAATAACTTTTTGCTCAATACCGATTTAAAAAATTTGATATTTGATATTTTTTTCATAGCGCCAGTTCGCTTTGTATTATAACTTTGGTATTATTAACACTTTTATTTTGTAAAAATGTTCTTCAACCCATTATGTTAAATTATTATATATTTGTATATCTTATTTAAGTTCTAATATTTATCAAGTGAGCCGAAGTTCTTAGTTACTGGTGCTCCTCTCTCTGTAATCTAGTGATTAAATCACTATTTTTCATTTAAATAAATAAAAAAATAAATTTCATAACGATTACGTCGTTAGTGCTCTAATTATCACGTTTACAAATATTATGGGCTGTGGCACGCTCTTTAACGAGTTTTTCCAGTAAACTGACATAGTTTGTATTGATGACTGCTTTCAGTGGTATAATCTCTAAAATCGTAGTAGCCAATTTCGAGTTATACGGTATCAAAACTTTCAATTGTTGAAATGTTACGCCTACTTTTTCAATTCTGCCCACTTTAAGCTGAATTTAAGATACATATGATCTGCCACGCCCTCTTGTATGCACTACGAACAGTATGACAAATAGCCTGAGCTTAATTATTGAAATAAAAATGCAGCATAAATGTATAAATATATATTTGTAATACTAAAGTTAAATAGATAAACATATGTATATAAATGCACACACATATACATATTTTTGCTATTTTTTAATAGATAAATTGATGATTAAACACATATAGTAAATTTTTCTTTAAAGTTTAAACTTTGTAACAAGAACAATTTTATAGCAAATAGACTTTGCTTTTAATTTTTTAGAGCTCTCTGTAAAAAAATACGTTTTATTGATATATCATATGTATGATAATTTTTAGTATAGATAATGTAGGAAATCAGTCGCCAAGCAAATTTCCAAATTCGATAATTTTACGGTCGCCTAAGTTCGATAAATAATTAATTTTTTTTTTAGATAATTAATTGCTCTTTTGAAAGTGTCATTTGGAAAGTTTCTCTAACTTACTCATCTCAAGTTACAAGTCTTTAGAGCAGCCATGGGCATGCTGCTACCCTTTTTATACCCTACACAGAGGGAATATTCACTTTGTCATTCCGTTTGTAACGCATAGAAAGGGGCGTGGCAGGTATGGAAAAGTATATATATTATTGATCAGCGTCACCACCTGAGTCGATATGGCTATGTCCGTCTGTCTGTCTGTCTGTTGAAATCACTTTTACGGGAAAACTAAACAAGCTAATTCAATGAAATTGGGCACACAGGTCACACCTTCTTGCAAGCTGTTAGCATATAAAAATGGGCGAAATCGGGTCACGACCACGCCTCCCGCCCATACTCTATGTAAATATACCTCAGTCCATTTTGAAAAAAGTTGCTGCGATTTTGATGAAACTTGGTGATTTGGTGAACATGTGAACAAAATAAAGATTGAGCTAGGCTTTAAATTTTCAAAGGCTCTTAAAGAGGCGTGGCACAGCCCTCAATTTTAACTTTATGACGTCATAACTCTTAAACCGTGCAAGATATTGTGATGAAATTTGGTACACGGATACAAATCATATATATCTTGAATTGTGTTTAAAGTGGGCGGAATTGGAAAAGTGGGCGTGTCACTTTTTAACAATTAAAAATATGATTTCGTACATAGTATTTTCTTACAAAAATTTGGCACAATAGAACCGGTGGGCGTGGCACCTCCCATATAAGCAAAACACGTAAAATGCTATAGATAGTGTGCAATGAGAGTAATCTTCATAAAATTTGGTGCATAGATGTCAATTATTATAATCTATAAAATTTAATAAATTTTGACGGGATTTCATCAGTGGGCGTGGCACCTCTCATATTAACATAAAGTTGGAAGTGATATTTTAAGAGAACTATTTCAGCAATTGGCATGCAATTTGATGCAGGTGGTTAACTTGGTAAAAGGTATGTCAGCATCTGAAGCGGGCAAAATAGCACCAGTGGGCGTGGCACCTCCCATACAAGTAAAATACTTTAAGTGGCATATTTATCGAAATATATGAGCAATCATGCAGAAATTTGGTAAAAGAGGTTTGTTTATAGAAAGCTATTTTAGGATCAAGATCAGTCTCGATTGTATCAGTGGGTGTGTCACAGCCCTAAATTTTAAAGTTAACTAAGACATATATCGCAAACTATACAAGCTATTTTGCTAAAATTTAGTATGTGGATGTCAATGACGAATATAATTTATTGAACCAAAAGTAGGCGGAATCGGAGAAGTGGGCGTGGCATATATGGTTTTCTGCATTTCTATTCTATTTTCTCAACATTTTCCACATTCGTTTGATTTTTCCAACTTTTTAACTTTTCCCAACATATTCCACATGTATATTTTACACTTTTTCAACCTCTTTCAACTGGATTCGTCATTTTCTTTATTTGTTCGACTTTTTCATGAATTTTGAATTGTTTCAATATTTTTCAATTTCTTGCAATTTTTTTTGTGTTTTTTAAACACTTTCAACATTTCCCACATTTTTTCGACTTTTTCAATTTCTTTTAACTTTCTGCAATAGTTTCCATATATTTTAGATTTTTTGAGTTGTTTTCAACTGTTTCAACACTTTTCGACCTCTTTGAAATTTATTACATTATTTTCGACCTTTTCAACCTTTTCAACGTCTTTTTAACATTTATATGGAAAGTACTTTTAGTGCAGTGTAGGGTATGTGAGTTTCGGCCTGGCCGAAGATAACACCTTTATTAGTTTATATATTATTTTTCAATCAATCCTAAGAATGAATCTGCTTTCATATCAAAATTCCCGCTATAATTTTCGAAAATATGCATTTTTTATGAGAGATGCGGGCACCAGTCTGTATGAATTCTATGATATTTTCCGAGGTTATGTCGGGAATAAAAAATAAGGAAAAAAATATGTACATATAAAAATCAAAACAAAAATAAAATATAAAATAGAAAGATAGAATAGGGAGTGGTTATACCAACTACATAGTCATAAAAGCCTCTAGTGATTTTTTGATTGAAAATTATCGTAATACGTTTTTTTTTTGTAACATGCTTTTTTTATGTAATAATTTCAGGGGGTATGTCTAAAATGTTGGAAGTTAAAATGGATTTGTTGTAAAACTTTTAAACATTCTGGGTGTCATTCTTTGCCCCTGACTAAAGTTCTTAACACAATTGGAACGAGATGCGATTGTGAGAAAAAAACAAAACGACTTTTTATATATGTTGAAGCAGATGTGAAATGGAAACTCAAAAAAGCTCTATTGCGCATCTTGCTCTAACGTATAGGAAAAGTCATGTAGTCTCATTTTGTTTCTTCTCGTTATCGCATCCAGGGCCTGATTTACCCACAGGCTAATAAGGCTTAAGCCTAGGGCGCAAGGTCCGAGGGGGCGCTGAGAATTAACGTTGATTAAGATTTTTTGTTATGTTGCACCTTCTTAACACAATCTTTCAACAAGTGAAAAAGAAAAAATTATGTGCTGAAAAATATTTTATAAGTAAAGGATTGCACAAATACAATTGCGGCATGAAATTTTCCTTCCCTCGTTTGTCAAAAGTGAGTCTCTAGCCTCGTTGCCTATGATTTTGACAGTCTTCAAGTTTTAGCCACAAGACCTATAGAATGCATTAAATTTTGTTGCTTTATTTTCCCATACGAACGAACTTTGCCGAACTTATTAATAAATTTTAAGAGTTTTCCAAATTGTTCATTTCAATAGACTTTAATTAGAAATTCTGATCTGATTCTTTGTTCTGATCACCATTTTTCAGGGATGCACTCTGAAATTTGTCACTTCTTTGCTCTTTGACTGCGGACTGTGTCAAACGGATTTTTTTTTAGCAATTTGAAGAAGTTTTATTTTATTTAACAATAAAAACTTGAACAAAATTTTGGTGGAGCCTTCTTGTTCAAGTATTTGAGTAATACAAATTGATTTTGGTTTTGTGAAAAAATGTTTAGAAATATTTGAATTCGTTTGTTGTTCGTAAGACCAAAAATAAGTGAATTTTGGCTATATACATAGGCATAAAGTTGTGAGGTAGGTGAGGTGGAATAAAAATGTATCAATTTTAATAAAGCTTGGACATATAAGTAACACTCTGTAAAAAAATTTGTGGCTTAACTGCGTCCTTTTGAGATATTTGCATTTTTTTATTACGATCTGGCATGTCAAGTATATATGAAAGTGAAATAAAGTACATGAAGAGCTTTTAAAAATAAATTTTTAAGGGTCCAACCTTGTCTGATGTTTCAATTTTTTTACGGATTTCGAATTCAAATATTGCTATCAAAACTTGATGCAAACCCGGCAGTTGTAAAAAACTTCTCGAAAACTCGATGGAGTGCCCGAGTAGACGCCAGCAAAGCTTTGTACAATTCTTACAAGCATGTTCTTGCAGCATTAGACTACATTTGTGAAAATATAGATCAAACTAGAGAGGCCAAAATAGAGGCAAGAAGAATAGCAGCCCAATGAAAACCCTAGAAATGATGATAATGTTGTGTTTTTGGAACTCTGTGCTGGTCAAGTTTCAAATCGTTGGTGCACAGCTTCAAGCAAATTATGTTGATTTATCAAACGTTGTTACTCTATATGAGTTATTATATAAATACACATCTTAATACGTTGCGAGACGAAAAAGAGTTTGAAAAATTTGAATCATTGATATTATGGGTCCGAAACCACTCCTTTGCTTTCTCTGAGGCATGCTTCGGGTCGTCATCTTGCTGAAAGATCACCCATTCGGCATTTTCTCTTCGGCGTTTGACAAATTTCGGCTTCTAGTATATTTTCAACATATGTAGTAACAAGCATCCATAGTGCCAACTAGTTAGAGGTCCGATGCATTCCACGAAAAACATCCCCACAGCATCAGTTTGAGGCCGCCATGCTTAATAGCCTTAGTGGGGAACTTTACATTGAATTCTTGCTTAGGAGGACTTTTTACGTATTGTTTTTCTCTGGCGTGGTCTGGTCGTTTGTCGCATCCGTCCATAATATTTTGCGCCAAACGGTCTAAGCTTCCTTCAAAAATTATCTGGCAATCTGAAGTCTCCGTTACAAATAAACACCTTTCAACAACGGTACTTTCCTAGGGCTTCGTGGATTCAGATTAAAGCCGATGAATCCTTTTCTTATGTTAGAAGTGATATTGGAAGATTCAACTCATTTCTGAATTGCGTAGAGGTTATAAATGGATGCTGTTTAACAATCTTTACGATCAATTTATACTGTCTCCCGCTGGATTTTTACGTCTACTTCTACTTTCGGCGTATGGTGAGCAATTTGTAGCATTAGTTATCATTCCGTTTGAAACACCAAGAAGTTCCTTATGAATGCAAAGGTTTTGCCATCGCTGAGCAATTTTTTATTAACTTTCTTTATTTAGAAGAACAATGTTGTCTTCATCCCATTTCCATGAGATTTTTTTCAAATTTTTGCACACTGAATATTTTAAATTGCAGTCAAAATTAACCAAACAAATACACATTTGGGAATCCCTCCTCTGTGCCAAGTAAATGTGCTGCCAACATGATTATGTTCTTATTTTTTCGAACAGCTTATTTTAGACCTAATGCAACAATATTGCGAGAACAAATGTAGATGCATTTGGTCTTCACTCTTTCAATTTTTTAAAACTTTAATAAGCGTTCAGTTATTACAATCAAAATCGATATTATAAAAATTTTGTACGACGAATTCGATTTTCATCTAAGAAATAATAGAACAATTGTAGCAACTATTTTACTTACTAAATTTTAAATTGTAATTCAGGAATTACAATCTCACACTGTAATTTTTATTTTAGATTATTCAGATGTTATTAACTGACACATTAGAGACCGGAAAGTTACAACTTTTATCCGTTTAAAATCGAAGCAAGAAAGTAGATAGACATTTTTTTTGAAAGTTAGGACCTTTTTTTTTTTTTTGCTCGTCAAAATTTTTACTTAGGGGGGCGCATATTCATAGTTAGCCTAGGGCGGTCAGAGGTCTAAATCAGGCCCTGATCGCATCTCGTTCCTATTGTATTTAGAACTTAAGTACTGGTACTCTTAAAGACTTTGTTAAACATTCTGTAACTCCCAAACAATTTTTTACTAACAATGAACCAGGGAATCTAATTTTTCCGCATGTCAAATGTATTCTAGACCACCCTGAATTTTGAGTATTTAAACAAAATTTTTTATATTTTTTTTTAATATAATAATACCAAATATGTTTTGTTCGGTTTAGCTTAAAGTTCTAATATTTGAAAATTAAATTTTTTTAGTTAATAACACAGGCTAACAAAAAAACGGCGGGTTGCACTCTGGGAGTGCCGACAGGAGTGAAAACTTAAAATAATATAATTGAAATTTGTTTTCATGATGTTTTGTAATGTTTATGGAATAATTTTTTACGGATTGTTTAATTTATCAATAGAAATTACTATAAATTTTGGGTAAATTACAATATTCATTTATTATACATACATATATATATATATACTATTATTAAACGAGCAATAATTGTATGTATTTATATATATATATATATTTTCAGACTTTATTTCCAAAACGGGTGCAGCGATTTTGATGAAACTTGGGGATTAGGTACATATGTGAACAAAATTAGGATTGGGCTGGGTTTTAACTTATCAAAGACTCCTGGAGGGGCGTGGCACAGCCCTAAACTTTTATTTTCATAACATCATATCTCGAAAACTATTCAAGATGAAATTTGGTACACAGATGCAGATCATAAATGTCTTAAATTTTGCCAAAAGTGAGCGGAATCGGATGGGCGTGGCACTTTTCAATAATTGAAAATTTTGATTCAATATTACTCAAAAACGGCACTGAGGATTTTCATAAAAATTTTATAGATAATACCACTAAAAGCAGTCATCATAACATGCTATGTCACTATACTGACAAAATTCGTTTAAGGGCGTGGCACAGCCTACAATATTTATAAACATTATAATAAGAGAATTAACAACACAATCGTTCTGAAATTTCATATGGTGGATATACTTGCTATAAGGTACCTCAAGACGAAAAATGGGTGTAATAGTACAAGTGGGCGTGGCACCTCCCATACAAGCAAAACAGGTTAAATGTTATATTTATTGTACTATGAGAGTAATCTTCTTAAAATTTGGTAAGGAGTTGTCGGTTACTATAAGCTTTGAAATTAAATGCATTTCGACGGGATTGCTTCAGTGGGCGTGGCACCTCCCATACAAACAAAAACCGTTAAATGTTATATTAAGTGCACTATGGGAGTAATCTCAATAAAATTTGGTACAGAGATGTCGGTTACCAAAAATTTTTAAGTTGAATGGATTTCGACGAGATTTCGTTAGTGGTCGTGGCACGTCCCATATATACGAAAATCGTTGAATGTTGTATTTAGTGCACTATGGGAGGTATTTTCTTTAAGTTTGGTGTTGAGGTGTCGATTACTATAAGCTTTGAAATTATATGGATTTCAACGGGATTGCGTAAGTGGGCGTGGCACCTCCCATACGTACGAAAAACGTTAAATGTTATTTAGTGTACTATGGGAGTAATTTTTTTAAATTTTTTGTTCCAATCGATAGAGAAAGCACGAAAAATAAAAAAAAATTTTTTGTTCCAATAGACTTTTAATTACAGTGGTGTAGTGTTAATATTGTAGTGGTCATTTTTAATATTTGACCACTTAGTGCGTCCTGAGCGATTTGCGGAATTTGTTGCTGTAAGGAAATTTTCCTTGTCCTTTGGAGTATCCCGGAAGTAGTCACTCCATAAGTGACTACTTATCGAGGCGGTTCACTCCGAGTCACTTTGGGTCACTTGGAGTCACCGAGGTGCGTGGAAATCTCAATTTTGTGGTTTGCGTGCGATTTTGGTAGAATTGGTCTATAACACCTTTAGGCCACGTTGGTGCAAACTCTTATCGCACCTAATTATGTTTTGCGATGCGTGCGATTTTTTGGATATTATTGCTGTAAGGATATTTTCCTTGTCCTTTGGAGTATCCCGGAAGTAGTCACTCCATAAGTGACTACTTATCGAGGCGGTTCACTCCGAGTCACTTTGGGTCACTTGGAGTCACCAAGGTGCGTGGAAATCGCAATTTTGTGGTTTGCGTGCGATTTTTGTAGAATTGGTCTATAACACCTATAGGCCACGTTGGTGCAAACTCTTATCGCACCTAATTATGTTTTGCGATGCGTGCGATTTTTTGGATATTATTGCTGTAAGGATATTATCCTTGTCCTTTGGAGTATCCCGGAAGTAGTCACACCATAAGTGACTACTTATCGAATCGGTTCACTCCGAGTCACTTTGGATCACTTGGAGTCACCGAGGTGAGTGAAAGTCACGATTTTGTGGTTTGCGTGCGATTTTTGTAGAATTGGTCTATAACACCTATGGGCCACGTTGGTGTAAAAACTTTGCGCACCTAATAACGTTTTGCTGTGCGTGCGATTTTTTGGATTTTATTGCTGAAGGATATTTCCCTTATTCTTCGGACTATCCCGGAGGTAATTACTCCATAACTAACTACTCATCGAGGCGGTTCACCCTGAGTCACTTTGGGTGACTTGGAGTCACCGAGGTGAGTGAAAATCGCGATCTGTGGTTTGCGTGCGATTTTTGTAGAATTGCTCTGTAACACCTATTGGCCACGTTGGTGTAAAAACTTTGCGCACCTAATAACGTTTTGCGGTGCGTGCGATTTTTTGGATTTTATTGCTGTGAGGATATTTTCCTTGTTCTTCGGATTATCCCTGAGGTAATTATTCCATAACAAACTACTCATCGAGGCGGTTCACCCCGAGTCACTTTGGGTCACTTGGAGTCACCGAGGTGAGTGTTAATCGCGATTTTGTGGTTTGCGTGCGATTTTTGTAGAATTGCACTATAACACCTTTAGGCCACCTTGTTGCAAAAACGTAGCGCACCTTATTACGTTTTGCGGTGCGTGGATTTTTTTTTTTTTTGGATTTTTACGAATTTCGTGAACTAAAGTGACTTTAAGTGACCCAATGTTACTCGGGGTGAACCGCCTCGATGAGTTGTCACTTATGGAGTGATTACCTCCGGGATAAGCCGAAGAACAAGGAAATATCCTTACAGCAATAAAATTTAAAAAATAGCACCAACCGCAAAACGTAATAAGGTGCGATAAGTTTTTGTACCAAAGTGGCTTATAGGTTTTACCCCTCGTACTAACTGTACAATCGGTTGCGTTCTTCTATATAAATGCTGCGATATCTCAGTCGATTTAGTGTCCAATTTAAATAAAATCGAGCCATTTTGCATTATTCTTTTCATTTCTATTCACTCTTGGTCCCAATCCACTCTTTTTATAAACACTTTTGCATCAGACAACAATTTGACGAAACTAAAAACGAAGCAAAATTGTTGAAAAAAATGGAACAGAAAAAAGTAAAGAGAAGTTGAAGTGTGAAAGTGAAGTCAACTTTTTTCAACAAATTCCATATTTTTTCGATTTTTTCAACCTCAAAACGAAAAACCGAACAGTGGTCGGTCTCCAGGTACTTATACATATTATACATAAAAAAAACAAATTAATTGTCAAACTTTATTCACCACACCAAGCAACTCATGGCTGTCTCTTTCACACCAGTAAAGAAAAAATAAATGGAGGAAAGCTAATGTCAAGTTTTCAACTTTTAAAATCCAGTGTCATCCTGTGTCGGTGATGACGTGAGGAAAGCTAATGTCAAGTTTTCAGCTTTTAAAATCCAGTGTCATCCTGTGTCGGTGATGACGTGGGGAAAGCTAATGTCAAGTTTTCAGCTTTTAAAATCCAGTGTCATCCTGTGTCGGTGATGACGCATCCGATGTCGGTGGCCTGTCGCGAGTTTATACATTTTTCCTCAGCCGCAAATGACGCAATCGATGTCGGTGGCCGGTCGCGAGTTTATACATATTTCCTCAGCCGCAAATGCTTTCTTACGGAGGTGCACAACGTGCCTAAAGAAGTTCTCACTTCAAAAATTTTTTTTGCTCTTTAGTTTTGATGCCTATGTGGTATTTCCATGTATTTTTTTCCGCTCAAAACGAATCTGGAATCAGAAGTGCTCTAGCACGTTAAGTTTTTGTGATATTCTAACTTAAGGTGCAAACAACACCGTTCTTTGAGGTTATGTATCACCGCAAAATTTTTTTTTAATCTAAAGACTATGGGATCTTAAAGTACGAGTCTTCCCTTTCAAATGCTGTTAAGTTTGCTCAAATCTTTTTTTTTGCCGAGTATATCAAAAGATTGTTTTATTTTTTTTTTAATTTAAAAATGTGATGTCTCTGTAAAAAAAAATGTACATACATATGTATGTATATGAAATATCAAATATTAAATGTAAATCGATATACCAAATATAAAATATTATGCATTTGAGGGGAAAGAAACAAAATAAATATGTTTGCTCGTTTAAAAAATTTTGCTTTAAGGGGTGAGCTCTATTAAATAAAATTTTAATCACGAAATAAACATGACAACCAGCCCAGTTCAATCTTAATGTAACGTTAGTGAAATCTTTTTTACTCCTCCACTATTTTAGGATTTGCACAGTTTTTATTAAGACATACGAACATTTTCCAAAAGCTGCGGTTTATGCGCCATTCGCTGCTAGTTATCTATAGCTAGCGACTATAATTGTATAGGAAAGTCAAAACAAAATCGCTATGAAAACCGAAAAAGTAAAAAAATTTCATAAATTTGTTTAAACGTAATTTTTTGATTTATAAAAAGGTTTCTCAAAATATCTACGATATAACATCTTCCTTTTTGATTAAATTTTTTTTATATATTATTTTTTAATTAATTCTAAGAATGAATCTGACTGATTTCATATCGAAATTCCCGCTATAAAAAAATATAAAAAATTAAATAAAAAAAAATTTTTGGGAATTTCGAATTGAAAAAAAAAACAAAAATAGTTAAAAAAAAAGAAAATCAATAAATAAAAATAAATATAAGAAAAAATCTCGAATTGATAGCAAATAGGATTAGGATAGGATTAGGATTAAATGACGAATAAAATAAAATAAAAAAAAGAATAAAAAATTAGATAAAAAACAAAGAAAAAAAAATTTTGGGAATTTTAAATTAAAAAAAAAAATAATTAAAAAAAAAAGAATAAACAAATAAATAATAAAAAATAAAAATATTAAAAAAAAAAAACATAAAAAAAAGTAAAAAAAAATCTCGAGTTGAATGCAAAGAAATTTTAGGACGAATAAAATATAAAAAAACAAATTTTTATGTCGAAGATGAATTAAAAACCACTTTTTTTCAAAGTTATTTCGGGAGTTTCGATTTGAAAGCAGATTCATTCTTAGAATTGATTAAAGAAAAACATACAAAAATCAAAAAACAACAGAATTTATATGGAAGATATTTTAAGAACATTTTTATGAATAAAAAACATTTTTAAGCAAATTTATTTAAATTTTATTAATTATTTTTTTATAAAATTAATGCATTTTCCAACAAATATTTTTAGTCTTTTTATTCTATTCCTCATAGTTTTTGAGATACATACATATTTGGTTTCAAAAAATCTATGAAAATGCAAACACAAAAAAAAACTGCAGCTACATACATATGTATTTAAAGTATGACCCATATATATTAAAAAAATTAATTAGCACAACCAGAACTATAATAAAATGTAAGTTAGTGTTGTTCATTTGGCATCCCACGGTCCCGAGCATACATTTATCGCACTGATCTTATGTGTGTTGGTACGTTTGTCAAATAAATATGCAAGAGACCCAGTCGGAATAAAACGTGCAAAAAAAAAAACAAATGTGTGCAAATAAACTGCGCAATGCCAGTTGGGAAAAATGCAGATCAAAAATATTGGAAAAAAATTAAAGACTCTTGTGTGCATCATTGTTGTAAAAAAAAGTTCATATTCATGGATATTTTTAATACTCGGAAAAGCACTTTATTTTTTTATTGATGAATTTCGAGTTTAAAGATTTTTTGTATAGCCATGCAATGATTTCGCACATTTTTTATGCCAACACTTACATTTATTTATTTACATCAGTGATGCACGAATTTCTACTAGGTAATGTTTTGTTGACGTTTGAATTTCTATACACATACTAGCGCGAAATACATGTGATAAAAGTCAACTTGCTGTCGACGTTTGGGCAACGTAGTTGAACATCCCTAGTGCAAGTGAAATTAAATTTGGTTCTTTTTGGCGCAAAACAAAAGCTTGACATAAATATACATATATATTATTTTCATTTACTAACTACCTTTGCCTTTCAAGGCCCAACTTTGGTAATTACAAAATTCATAATTTTTTTCATTAACATATTGCGTGCCAAATCGTTATTTAAATGTGATAGCATTTGATTTTTTCGTAGATATGGCCCCTGTAGAAAATTTGTCATCGTAATTCTCGTGCGTTATCTATTTTGTTTTTAGTTTTTTATTTATTTGTCTGTTAGCTATTCGAATATTTCACTGATGTAGCAGCACACAATATTTTGACACTTATTTATAATTTGGAAATTAAAAAGCCTTTACAGTTTACAATAATTACGGAAAATTTAATACAATTTGTTTTTCTTCCTAAACTAACACTAACAAGTAGTAGCTCGGTAACTATTTCGATTTTGTTCTCCTCATCTCGGTTTTAGTTCCACTATTGATGCTTTTCATATCTGATAAACTGTTCCAATATTGGCTTGGATGCATCTGTTGTGTTTTGTATGAAGTCTGCTTTAATTTGTCCAAAAGCATCATCAACAGCCTTTTCCGCTTGATGAACTAAGCCGGTACTGGTACTACTTAGTATTTCCTCTTGGGTTGGTTCTTTAGTAATCGTTTTTGTTGTTGTTGTTGTTGTGGTATTTGGCATATCACCCTGAAGTGAAAATATTTGTTCCTTAATGAAATCTTCTGAAAACTGTTGTTGTCGTTGTAGTTGTTCATGCACAAACTCAGTTGGCATATCGCCTTGATGTGACAATATATCTTCTACAAACTGTTGTTGTTGTGGTTGTTCATGCTCAAAATCAGGCCATTTGTGGCCACCTTTGGTAACAAAACGTGTTGTTGATACTGTTTTTCCACCATTAGTTGAGTAATAAAAAAGAGAGAATGAAAGTTTATATATATTGAATTTTATATATATTGAATTTTATATATATTGAATTTTATATATATTGAATTTTAAATGGTACGAAGGTATCCTAAGTTGGAAAAAAAATAATCTGCCAGCGCCCATCACGCACAAACAATTTTCCTATATTTTAATATTAACCCGCTCGCAGCCAGCATTTGGAACTTACTTTGATTATATCAGAGTTAAGGCAAATAAAATATGTAGCAGAATTACACGATTTCAAAAAAAGGGGTTGTTCAAGTATTACGTAACGCATCTAGGGGGGGAGGTCGAACAACGCGTTACGCTGCGAGTTAAAGATCGCTTGTTTTATTTATTACTATCGCAAACGCGACTAAAACAACAATAGTCGCTAAAATGACTTTAAGGTACATAGCGCAACATAATTGTGACTTTTAGGTAAACATGGTCACTTGAGTGATAGCGTAACGTTTAAGGAGAGGGGGGGCTCAGAAATCTTCAAAAATTGCGTTACGTAACCACATCAAGTTGCTTTTAGGGAAGATCATAGCACAATGGACGCTCTCTTATATTTTGATAACTATGCCTCCACGGCTCTCGCCACAAAAAATCATACTTCCGTTCTCAGTTTGGACTTTGAAAAGGCCTTCGACAGAATTGGCGTTCATGTCATTCTACGTCAGTTGTCCAAATGGAAAGTGGGTAAAAAAATTTATAATTTCGTCAAGGCCTTTTTAAGTAATCGTACGATTTGTGTGAAAGTAAACAACAAATTTTCTGATATTCACAATCTGTTTAATGGCATAAAGCAAGGCTCTCCGCTCTCTGTCATTTTATTTATAATTGCTTTTGAAGAAATTAATAATATCTTACTTATCATAAATGCATTTCGTACGTTATGTACGCTGACGATGTATTATTGTTCACAAAATGCATAGACTTGACTCATGTTCATGACAAGTACATTGAAGTGCTTTCAGATATTTCAAACTGGTCAAAAGATTCAGGTGCTAATATATCTTACAACAAATGCAAAACTCTTCATATCTGTAATAAAAAAACTTGTTCACCTCCGATTTTGTCTTTCAATAATACAAGCATTACAAATTGTTTAAAACTAAATATTTTAGGAGTAATATTTGACCAAAAATTATCTTTTAAAGAGCATTGCAAATATCTGAGAAATAACTTAGCTTTAAGACTCAATATAATTAAATATCTTTCCTCTAAGCATTGTCTTATTCACATTTCAACACTTGTTAATATCACAAAAGCTCTAATACTGTCAAAGATGGATTATAGATTAGCGATATACGGACATTGTGCCAAGTCTAGCATACAGCTTTTACATGCACCATACCACAACGCTGCCAGACGTAGTATTCGTGCTTTCCCAACATCTCCCGTAAAATGTATCCTCGCCGAAGCCGGTTTTCCATCTATCCTAGAAAGAGTGAAGTTCAATACTCTTAGGCTGATACCAAAGCTGACTTGTAGCAAAAATGTTCTAATTAACAACACTGTAAAATCACTTGTAAAAAACAAAAAAACCTTAAGGAGGAAATCTAATATCATAAGATGCATTACATTCGCAACTGAACTGGAAATTCCACCACTTTCAGCGAACTCTAAACTGATTATTCCTCCTCCATGGGAATCTATTCAATCATCTTTTCTTCTCCAGTTGCCAAAGCTCCCAAAAGATAGCACATCACCAGTGGTTTTTCGGAATCTCTTTAATGAAGTATATATACCTCTACAGTCTAGTTCCTGGAATTTTTTGTACACGGATGGCTCTAAATCTGGCCTCGGCACATCATTTGCAGTAGTAGATGACAAGGGTGTCACCATATCGATCGGACGTTGCCACCAATATTGCGGAGTTTTCACAGCTGAAGCGACTGCTATTCTACATGCAGTCCAATTTGCAAACAAATCAGGAAAGTTTGTTATCTGCACAAATAGTCTGGGTACCATTCAAGCACTTCTCAGGACGAACAATAATTCTCATTTGCTCAATTCAATCCAAAGCTCTCTTGTTCAAAATAGTAACTCTCTTAAAATCATGTGGGTCCCAAGTCACATAGGAATAAGAAAATGAAGCCGTGGATCATAATGCTAAATCTGCCTTGTTGCAACCACTAATCACCATAAACGTCATCTGCACACACATCTGCATGAACTTAAAAAGCGCGAGTGATCTAACTTCGTTCACTTTTATAAAAACTTAAATTCAAACGTAAGGAAAGCGACATACCCAGCCTCAGCTTCTTGTAACGATATAAAGGCCATAGTGCGTCTACGTATTGGACATACAAATATCACAAATAACCATCTGTTAAAGGGATCCAGCGCTCCACAGTGTCCGTTTTGCAACTCTACCGCTTTTTCTACAATCCATCTCTTAGAGAATTGTCCTTTCTTTAATTCTATTAGAAAAAGTATTTTCCACAATGTAATTCCTTCTAGTTTACTTAAATCTATTTCAATAGCTAACATCTCAAAATTCAATAACTTTTTGCTCAATACCGATTTAAAAAATTTGATATTTGATATTTTTTTCATAGCGCCAGTTCGCTTTGTATTATAACTTTGGTATTATTAACACTTTTATTTTGTAAAAATGTTCTTCAACCCATTATGTTAAATTATTATATATTTGTATATCTTATTTAAGTTCTAATATTTATCAAGTGAGCCGAAGTTCTTAGTAACTGGTGCTCCTCTCTCTGTAATCTAGTGATTAAATCACTATTTTTCATTTAAATAAATAAAAAAATAAATTTCATAACGATTACGTCGTTAGTGCTCTAATTATCACGTTTACAAATATTATGGGCTGTGGCACGCTCTTTAACGAGTTTTTCCAGTAAACTGACATAGTTTGTATTGATGACTGCTTTCAGTGGTATAATCTCTAAAATCGTAGTAGCCAATTTCGAGTTATACGGTATCAAAACTTTCAATTGTTGAAATGTTACGCCTACTTTTTCAATTCTGCCCACTTTAAGCTGAATTTAAGATACATATGATCTGCCACGCCCTCTTGTATGCACTACGAACAGTATGACAAATAGCCTGAGCTTAATTATTGAAATAAAAATGCAGCATAAATGTATAAATATATATTTGTAATACTAAAGTTAAATAGATAAACATATGTATATAAATGCACACACATATACATATTTTTGCTATTTTTTAATAGATAAATTGATGATTAAACACATATAGTAAATTTTTCTTTAAAGTTTAAACTTTGTAACAAGAACAATTTTATAACAAATAGACTTTGCTTTTAATTTTTTAGAGCTCTCTGTAAAAAATACGTTTTATTGATATATCATATGTAAGATAATTTTTAGTATAGATAATGTAGGAAATCAGTCGCCAAGCAAATTTCCAAATTCGATAATTTTTTTTTTTAGATAATTAATTGCTCTTTTGAAAGTGTCATTTGGAAAGTTTCTCTAACTTACTCATCTCAAGTTACAAGTCTTTAGAGCAGCCATGGGCATTCTGCTACCTTTTTTATACCCTACACAGAGGGAATATTCACTTTGTCATTCCGTTTGTAACGCATAGAAAGGGGCGTGGCAGGTATGGAAAAGTATATATATTATTGATCAGCGTCACCACCTGAGTCGATATGGCTATGTCCGTCTGTCTGTCTGTCTGTTGAAATCACTTTTACGGGAAAACTAAACAAGCTAATTCAATGAAATTGGGCACACAGGTCACACCTTCTTGCAAGCTGCTAGCATATAAAAATGGGCGAAATCGGGTCACGACCACGCCTCCCGCCCATACTCTATGTAAATATACCTCAGTCCATTTTGAAAAAAGTTGCTGCGATTTTGATGAAACTTGGTGATTTGGTGAACATGTGAACAAAATAAAGATTGAGCTAGGCTTTAAATTTTCAAAGGCTCTTAAAGAGGCGTGGCACAGCCCTCAATTTTAACTTTATGACGTCATAACTCGTAAACCGTGCAAGATATTGTGATGAAATTTGGTACACGGATACAAATCATATATATCTTGAATTGTGTTTAAAGTGGGCGGAATTGGAAAAGTGGGCGTGTCACTTTTTAACAATTAAAAATATGATTTCTTACATAGTATTTTCTTACAAAAATTTGGCACAATAGAACCGGTGGGCGTGGCACCTCCCATATAAGCAAAACACGTAAAATGCTATAGATAGTGTGCAATGAGAGTAATCTTCATAAAATTTGGTGCATAGATGTCAATTATTATAATCTATAAAATTTAATAAATTTTGACGGGATTTCATCAGTGGGCGTGGCACCTCTCATATTAACATAAAGTTGGAAGTGATATTTTAAGAGAACTATTTCAGCAATTGGCATGCAATTTGATGCAGGTGGTTAACTTGGTAAAAGGTATGTCAGCATCTGAAGCGGGCAAAATAGCACCAGTGGGCGTGGCACCTCCCATACAAGTAAAATACTTTAAGTGGCATATTTATCGAAATATATGAGCAATCATGCAGAAATTTGGTAAAAGAGGTTTGTTTATAGAAAGCTATTTTAGGATCAAGATCAGTCTCGATTGTATCAGTGGGTGTGTCACAGCCCTAAATTTTAAAGTTAACTAAGACATATATCGCAAACTATACAAGCTATTTTGCTAAAATTTAGTATGTGGATGTCAATGACGAATATAATTTATTGAACCAAAAGTAGGCGGAATCGGAGAAGTGGGCGTGGCATATTTGGTTTTCTGCATTTCTATTCTATTTTCTCAACATTTTCCACATTCGTTTGATTTTTCCAACATTTTAACTTTTCCCAACATATTCCACATGTATATTTTACACTTTTTCAACCTCTTTCAACTGGATTCGTCATTTTCTTTATTTGTTCGACTTTTTCATGAATTTTGAATTGTTTCAATATTTTTCAATTTCTTGCAATTTTTTTTGAGTTTTTTAAACACTTTCAACATTTCCCACATTTTTTCGACTTTTTCAATTTCTTTTAACTTTCTGCAATAGTTTCCATATATTTTAGATTTTTTGAGTTGTTTTCAACTGTTTCAACACTTTTCGACCTCTTTGAAATTTATTACATTATTTTCGACCTTTTCAACCTTTTCAACGTCTTTTTAACATTTATATGGAAAGTACTTTTAGTGCAGTGTAGGGTATGTGAGTTTCGGCCTGGCCGAAGATAACACCTTTATTAGTTTATATATTATTTTTCAATCAATCCTAAGAATGAATCTGCTTTCATATCAAAATTCCCGCTATAATTTTCGAAAATATGCATTTTTTATGAGAGATGCGGGCACCAGTCTGTATGAATTCTATGATATTTTCCGAGGTTATGTCGGGAATAAAAAATAAGGAAAAAAATATGTACATATAAAAATCAAAACAAAAATAAAATATAAAATAGAAAGATAGAATAGGGAGTGGTTATACCAACTACATAGTCATAAAAGCCTCTAGTGATTTTTTGATTGAAAATTATCGTAATACGTTTTTTTTTTGTAACATTCTTTTTTTATGTAATAATTTCAGGGGGTATGTCTAAAATGTTGGAAGTTAAAATGGATTTGTTGTAAAACTTTTAAACATTCTGGGTGTCATTCTTTGCCCCTGACTAAAGTTCTTAACACAATTGGAACGAGATGCGATTGTGAGAAAAAAACAAAACGACTTTTTCTATATGTTGAAGCAGATGTGAAATGGAAACTCAAAAAAGCTCTATTGCGCATCTTGCTCTAACGTATAGGAAAAGTCATGTAGTGTCATTTTGTTTCTTCTCGTTATCGCACAAATACAATTGCGGCATGAAATTTTCCTTCCCTCGTTTGTCAAAAGTGAGTCTCTAGCCTCGTTGCCTATGATTTTGACAGTCTTCAAGTTTTAGCCACAAGACCTATAGAATGCATTAAATTTTGTCGCTTTCTTTTCCCATACGAACGAACTTTGCCGAACTTATTAATAAATTTTAAGAATTTTCCAAATTGTTCATTTCAATAGACTTTAATTAGAAATTCTGATCTGATTCTTTGTTCTGATCACCATTTTTCAGGGATGCACTCTGAAATTTGTCACTTCTTTGCTCTTTGACTGCGGACTGTGTCAAACGTATTTTTTTTAACAATTTGAAGAAGTTTTATTTTATTTAACAATAAAAACTTGAACAAAATTTTGGTGGAGCCTTCTTGTTCAAGTATTTGAGTAATACAAATTGATTTTGGTTTTGTGAAAAAATGTTTAGAAATATTTGAATTCGTTTGTTGTTCGTAAGACCAAAAATAAGTGAATTTTGGCTATATACATAGGCATAAAGTTGTGAGGTAGGTGAGGTGGAATAAAAATGTATCAATTTTAATAAAGCTTGGACATATAAGTAACACTCTGTAAAAAAATTTGTGGCTTAACTGCGTCCTTTTGAGATATTTGCATTTTTTTATTACGATCTGGCATGTCAAGTATATATGAAAGTGAAATAAAGTACATGAAGAGCTTTTAAAAATAAATTTTTAAGGGTCCAACCTTGTCTGATGTTTCAATTTTTTTACGGATTTCGAATTCAAATATTGCTATCAAAACTTGATGCAAACCCGGCAGTTGTAAAAAACTTCTCGAAAACTCGATAAAGTGCCCGAGTAGACGCCAGCAAAGCTTTGTACAATTCTTACAAGCATGTTCTTGCAGCATTAGACTACATTTGTGAAAATATAGATCAAACTAGAGAGGCCAAAATAGAGGCAAGAAGAATAGCAGCCCAATGAAAACCCTAGAAATGATGATAATGTTGTGTTTTTGGAACTCTGTGCTGGTCAAGTTTCAAATCGTTGGTGCACAGCTTCAAGCAAATTATGTTGATTTATCAAACGTTGTTACTCTATATGAGTTATTATATAAATACACATC
This sequence comes from Meiosimyza platycephala, assembly GCA_963662105.1. NCBI lineage: Eukaryota > Metazoa > Arthropoda > Insecta > Diptera > Lauxaniidae > Meiosimyza > Meiosimyza platycephala. Next base: position 6,296,426 of record OY759212.1, read on the forward strand.
TTAATACGTTGCGAGACGAAAAAGAGTTTGAAAAATTTGAATCATTGATATGATGGGTCCGAAACCACTCCTTTGCTTTCTCTGAGGCATGCTTCGGGTCGTCATCTTGCTGAAAGATCCCCCATTCGGCATTTTCTCTTCGGCGTTTGACAAATTTCGGCTTCTAGTATATTTTCAACATATGTAGTAACAAGCATCCATAGTGCCAACTAGTTAGAGGTCCGATGCATTCCACGAAAAACATCCCCACAGCATCAGTTTGAGGCCGCCATGCTTAATAGCCTTAGTGGGGAACTTTACATTGAATTCTTGCTTAGGAGGACTTTTTACGTATTGTTTTTCTCTGGCGTGGTCTGGTCGTTTGTCGCATCCGTCCATAATATTTTGCGCCAAACGGTCTAAGCTTCCTTCAAAAATTATCTGGCAATCTGAAGTCTCCGTTACAAATAAACACCTTTCAACAACGGTACTTTCCTAGGGCTTCGTGGATTCAGATTAAAGCCGATGAATCCTTTTCTTATGTTAGAAGTGGTATTGGAAGATTCAACTCATTTCTGAATTGCGTAGAGGTTATAAATGGATGCTGTTTAACAATCTTTACGATCAATTTATACTGTCTCCCGCTGGATTTTTACGTCTACTTCTACTTTCGGCGTATGGTGAGCAATTTGTAGCATTAGTTATCATTCCGTTTGAAACACCAAGAAGTTCCTTATGAATGCAAAGGTTTTGCCATCGCTGAGCAATTTTTTATTAACTTTCTTTATTTAGAAGAACAATGTTGTCTTCATCCCATTTCCATGAGATTTTTTTCAAATTTTTGCACACTGAATATTTTAAATTGCAGTCAAAATTAACCAAACAAATACACATTTGGGAATCCCTCCTCTGTGCCAAGTAAATGTGCTGCCAACATGATTATGTTCTTATTTTTTCGAACAGCTTATTTTAGACCTAATGCAACAATATTGCGAGAACAAATGTAGATGCATTTGGTCTTCACTCTTTAAATTTTTTAAAACTTTAATAAGCGTTCAGTTATTACAATCAAAATCGATATTATAAAAATTTTGTACGACGAATTCGATTTTCATCTAAGAAATAATAGAACAATTGTAGCAACTATTTTACTTACTAAATTTTAAATTGTAATTCAGGAATTACAATCTCACACTGTAATTTTTATTTTAGATTATTCAGATGTTATTAACTGACACATTAGAGACCGGAAAGTTACAACTTTTATCCGTTTAAAATCGAAGCAAGAAAGTAGATAGAAATTTTTTTTGAAAGTTAGGACCTTTTTTTTTTTTGCTCGTCAAAATTTTTACTTAGGGGGGCGCATATTCATAGTTAGCCTAGGGCGGTCAGAGGTCTAAATCAGGCCCTGATCGCATCTCGTTCCTATTGTATTTAGAACTTAAGTACTGGTACTCTTAAAGACTTTGTTAAACATTCTGTAACTCCCAAACAATTTTTTACTAACAATGAACCAGGGAATCTAATTTTTCCGCATGTCAAATGTATTCTAGACCACCCTGAATTTTGAGTACTTAAACAAAATTTTTTATATTTTTTTTTAATATAATAATACCAAATATGTTTTGTTCGGTTTAGCTTAAAGTTCTAATATTTGAAAATTAAATTTTTTTAGTTAATAACACAGGCTAACAAAAAAACGGCGGGTTGCACTCTGGGAGTGCCGACAGGAGTGAAAACTTAAAATAATATAATTGAAATTTGTTTTCATGATGTTTTGTAATGTTTATGGAATAATTTTTTACGGATTGTTTAATTTATCAATAGAAATTACTATAAATTTTGGGTAAATTACAATATTCATTTATTATACATACATATATATATATATACTATTATTAAACGAGCAATAATTGTATGTATTTATATATATATATATATTTTCAGACTTTATTTCCAAAACGGGTGCAGCGATTTTGATGAAACTTGGGGATTAGGTACATATGTGAACAAAATTAGGATTGGGCTGGGTTTTAACTTATCAAAGACTCCTGGAGGGGCGTGGCACAGCCCTAAACTTTTATTTTCATAACATCATATCTCGAAAACTATTCAAGATGAAATTTGGTACACAGATGCAGATCATAAATGTCTTAAATTTTGCCAAAAGTGGGCGGAATCGGAAAAGTGGGCGTGGCACTCTTCAATAATTGAAAATTTTGATTCAATATTACTCAAAACTGAGGATTTTCATAAAAATTTTATAGATAATACCACTAAAAGCAGTCATCATAACATGCTATGTCACTATACTGACAAAATTCGTTTAAGGGCGTGGCACAGCCCACAATATTTATAAACATTATAATAAGAGAATTAACAACACAATCGTTCTGAAATTTCATATGGTGGATATACTTGCTATAAGGTACCTCAAGACGAAAAATGGGTGTAATAGTACAAGTGGGCGTGGCACCTCCCATACAAGCAAAACAGGTTAAATGTTATATTTATTGTCCTATGAGAGTAATCTTCTTAAAATTTGGTAAGGAGTTGTCGGTTACTATAAGCTTTGAAATTAAATGCATTTCGACGGGATTGCTTCAGTGGGCGTGGCACCTCCCATACAAACAAAAACCGTTAAATGTTATATTAAGTGCACTATGGGAGTAATCTCAATAAAATTTGGTACAGAGATGTCGGTTACCAAAAATTTTTAAGTTGAATGGATTTCGACGAGATTTCGTTAGTGGGCGTGGCACGTCCCATATATACGAAAATCGTTGAATGTTGTATTTAGTGCACTATGGGAGGTATTTTCTTTAAATTTGGTGTTGAGGTGTCGATTACTATAAGCTTTGAAATTATATGGATTTCAACGGGATTGCGTAAGTGGGCGTGGCACCTCCCATACGTACGAAAAACGTTAAATGTTATTTAGTGTACTATGGGAGTAATTTTTTTAAATTTTTTGTTCCAATCGATAGAGAAAGCACGAAAAATAAAAAAAAATTTTTTGTTCCAATAGACTTTTAATTACAGTAGTGTAGTGTTAATATTGTAGTGGTCATTTTTAATATTTGACCACTTAGTGCGTCCTGAGCGATTTGCGGAATTTGTTGCTGTAAGGAAATTTTCCTTGTCCTTTGGAGTATCCCGGAAGTAGTCACTCCATAAGTGACTACTTATCGAGGCGGTTCACTCCGAGTCACTTTGGGTCACTTGGAGTCACCGAGGTGCGTGGAAATCTCAATTTTGTGGTTTGCGTGCGATTTTGGTAGAATTGGTCTATAACACCTTTAGGCCACGTTGGTGCAAACTCTTATCGCACCTAATTATGTTTTGCGATGCGTGCGATTTTTTGGATATTATTGCTGTAAGGATATTTTCCTTGTCCTTTGGAGTATCCCGGAAGTAGTCACTCCATAAGTGACTACTTATCGAGGCGGTTCACTCCGAGTCACTTTGGGTCACTTGGAGTCACCGAGGTGCGTGGAAATCGCAATTTTGTGGTTTGCGTGCGATTTTTGTAGAATTGGTCTATAACACCTATAGGCCACGTTGGTGCAAACTCTTATCGCACCTAATTATGTTTTGCGATGCGTGCGATTTTTTGGATATTATTGCTGTAAGGATATTATCCTTGTCCTTTGGAGTATCCCGGAAGTAGTCACTCCATAAGTGACTACTTATCGAATCGGTTCACTCCGAGTCACTTTGGGTCACTTGGAGTCACCGAGGTGAGTGAAAGTCACGATTTTGTGGTTTGCGAGCGATTTTTGTAGAATTGGTCTATAACACCTATGGGCCACGTTGGTACAAACTCTTAGCGCATCTAATTATGTTCTGCGGTGCGTGCGATTTTTTGATTTTATTACTGTAAGGATATTTTCCTTGTTCTTCGGATTATCCCGGAGGTAATCACTCCATAAGTGACTACTCATCGAGGTGGTTCACCCCGAGTCACTTTGGGTTACTTGGAGTCACCGAGATGAATGAAAATCGCGATATTGCGGTTTGCGTGCGATTTTTGTAGAATTGCTCTATAACACCTATTGGACACGTTGGTGTAAAAACTTTGCGCACCTAATAACGTTTTGCGGTGCGTGCGATTTTTTGGATTTTATTGCTGAAGGATATTTTCCTTATTCTTCGGACTATCCCGGAGGTAATTACTCCATAGCTAACTACTCATCGAGGCGGTTCACCCTGAGTCACTTTGGGTGACTTGGAGTCACCGAGGTGAGTGAAAATCGCGATCTGTGGTTTGCTTGCGATTTTTGTAGAATTGCTCTGTAACACCTATAGGCCACGTTGGTGTAAAAACTTTGCGCACCTAATAACGTTTTGCGGTGCGTGCGATTTTTTGGATTTTATTGCTGTAAGGATATTTTCCTTGTTCTTCGGATTATCCCTGAGGTAATTATTCCATAACAAACTACTCATCGAGACGGTTCACCCCGAGTCACTTGGAGTCACCGAGGTGAGTGTTAATCGCGATTTTGTGGTATGCGTGCGATTTTTGTAGAATTGCACTATAACACCTTTAGGCCATCTTGTTGCAAAAACGTTGCGCACCTTATTACGTTTTGCGGTGCGTGGATTTTTTTTTTTTTTGAATTTTTACGAATTTCGTGAACCAAAGTGACTTTAAGTGACCCAATGTTACTCGGGGTGAACCGCCTCGATGAGTTGTCACTTATAGAGTGATTACCTCCGGGATAAGCCGAAGAACAAGGAAATATCCTTACAGCAATAAAATTTAAAAAATAGCACCAACCGCAAAACGTAATAAGGTGCAATAAGTTTTTGTACCAAAGTGGCTTATAGGTTTTACCCCTCGTACTAACTGTACAATCGGTTGCGTTCTTCTATATAAATGCTGCGATATCTCAGTCGATTTAGTGTCCAATTTAAATAAAATCGAGCCATTTTGCATTATCCTTTTCATTTCTATTCACTCTTGGTCCCAATCCACTCTTTTTATAAACACTTTTGCATCAGACAACAATTTGACGAAACTAAAAACGAAGCAAAATTGTTGAAAAAAATGGAACAGAAAAAAGTAAAGAGAAGTTGAAGCGTGAAAGTGAAGTCAACTTTTTTCAACAAATTCCATATTTTTTCGATTTTTTCAACCTCAAAACGAAAAACCGAACAGTGGTCGGTCTCCAGGTACTTATACATATTATACATAAAAAAAACAAATTAATTGTCAAACTTTATTCACCACACCAAGCAACTCATGGCTGTCTCTTTCACACCAGTAAAGAAAAAATAAATGGAGGAAAGTTAATGTCAAGTTTTCAACTTTTAAAATCCAGTGTCATCCTGTGTCGGTGATGACGTGAGGAAAGCTAATGTCAAGTTTTCAGCTTTTAAAATCCAGTGTCATCCTGTGTCGGTGATGACGTGGGGAAAGCTAATGTCAAGTTTTCAGCTTTTAAAATCCAGTGTCATCCTGTGTCGGTGATGACGCATCCGATGTCGGTGGCCTGTCGCGAGTTTATACATTTTTCCTCAGCCGCAAATGACGCAATCGATGTCGGTGGCCGGTCGCGAGTTTATACATATTTCCTCAGCCGCAAATGCTTTCTTACGGAGGTGCACAACGTGCCTAAAGAAGTTCTCACTTCAAAAATTTTTTTTGCTCTGTAGTTTTGATGCCTATGTGGTATCTCCATGTATTTTTTTCCGCTCAAAACGAATCTGGAATCAGAAGTGCTCTAGCACGTTAAGTTTTTGTGATATTCTAACTTAAGGTGCAAACAACACCGTTCTTTGAGGTTATGTATCACCGCAAAATTTTTTTTTAATCTAAAGACTATGGGATCTTAAAGTACGAGTCTTCCCTTTCAAATGCTGTTAAGTTTGCTCAAATCTTTTTTTTTGCCGAGTATATCAAAAGATTGTTTTATTTTTTTTTTAATTTAAAAATGTGATGTCTCTGTAAAAAAAAATGTACATACATATGTATGTCTAGAAATATCAAATATTAAATGTAAATCGATATACCAAATATAAAATATTATGCATTTGAGGGGAAAGAAACAAAATAAATATGTTTGCTCGTTTAAAAAATTTTGCTTTAAGGGGTGAGCTCTATTAAATAAAATTTTAATCACGAAATAAACATGACAACCAGCCCAGTTCAATCTTAATGTATCGTTAGTGAAATCTTTTTTACTCCTCCACTATTTTAGGGTTTGCACAATTTTTATTAAGACATACGAATATTTTCCAAAAGCTGCGGTTTATGCGCCATTCGCTGCTAGTTATCTATAGCTAGCGACTATAATTGTATAGGAAAGTCAAAACAAAATCGCTATGAAAACCGAAAAAGTAAAAAAATTTCATAAATTTGTTTAAACGTAATTTTTTGATTTATAAAAAGGTTTCTCAAAATATCTACGATATAACATCTTCCTTTTTGATTAAATTTTTTTTATATATTATTTTTTAATTAATTCTAAGAATGAATCTGACTGATTTCATATCGAAATTCCCGCTATAAAAAAATATAAAAAAATTAAATAAAAAAAAAATTTTTGGGAATTTCGAATTGAAAAAAAAAACAAAAATAGTTAAAAAAAAGAAAATCAATAAATAAATATAAGAAAAAATCTCGAATTGATAGCAAATAGGATTAGGATAGGATTAGGATTAAATGACGAATAAAATAAAATAAAAAAAGAATAAAAAATTAGATAAAAAACAAAGAAAAAAAAATTTTGGGAATTTTAAATTAAAAAAAAAAATAATTAAAAAAAAAAGAATAAAAAAATACAAATAAATAATAAAAATATTAAAAAAAAAACATAAAAAAAAGTAAAAAAAAAATCTCGAGTTGAATGCAAAGAAATTTTAGGACGAATAAAATATAAAAAAACAAATTTTTATGTCGAAGATGAATTAAAAATCACTTTTTTTCGGGAGTTTCGATTTGAAAGCAGATTCAACAGAATTTATATGGAAGATATTTTAAGAACATTTTTATAAATAAAAAACATTTTTAAGCAAATTTATTTAAATTTTATTAATTATTTTTTTATAAAATTAATGCATTTTCCAACAAATATTTTTAGTCTTTTTATTCTATTCCTCATAGTTTTTGAGATACATACATATTTGGTTTCAAAAAATTTATGAAAATGCAAACACAAAAAAAAACTGCAGCTACATACATATGTATTTAAAGTATGACCCATATATATTAAAAAAATTAATTAGCACAACCAGAACTATAATAAAATGTAAGTTAGTGTTGTTCATTTGGCATCCCACGGTCCCGAGCAATAAAACGAGCATACATTTATCGCACTGATCTTATGTGTGTTGGTACGTTTGTCAAATAAATATGCAAGAGACCCAGTCGGAATAAAACGTGCAAAAAAAAAACAAATGTGTGCAAATGAACTGCGCAATGCCAGTTGGGAAAAATGCAGATCAAAAATATTGGAAAAAAATTAAAGACTCTTGTGTGCATCATTGTTGTAAAAAAAAGTTCATATTCATGGATATTTTTAATACTCGGAAAAGCACTTTATTTTTTTATTGATGAATTTCGAGTTTAAAGATTTTTTGTATAGCCATGCAATGATTTCGCACATTTTTTATGCCAACACTTACATTTATTTATTTACATCAGTGATGAACGAATTTCTACTAGGTAATGTTTTGTTGACGTTTGAATTTCTATACACATACTAGCGCGAAATACATGTGATAAAAGTCAACTTGCTGTCGACGTTTGGGCAACGTAGTTGAACATCCCTAGTGCAAGTGAAATTAAATTTGGTTCTTTTTGGCGCAAAACAAAAGCTTGACATAAATATACATATATATTATTTTCATTTACTAACTACCTTTGCTTTTCAAGGCCCAACTTTGGTAATTACAAAATTCATAATTTTTTTCATTAACATATTGCGTGCCAAATCGTTATTTAAATGTGATAGCATTTGATTTTTTCGTAGATATGGCCCCTGTAGAAAATTTGTCATCGTAATTCTCGTGCGTTATCTATTTTGTTTTTAGTTTTTTATTTATTTGTCTGTTAGCTATTCGAATATTTCACTGATGTAGCAGCACACAATATTTTGACACTTATTTATAATTTGGAAATTAAAAAGCCTTTACAGTTTACAATAATTACGGAAAATTTAATACAATTTGTTTTTCTTCCTAAACTAACACTAACAAGTAGTAGCTCGGTAACTATTTCGATTTTGTTCTCCTCATCTCGGTTTTAGTTCCACTATTGATGCTTTTCATATCTGATAAACTGTTCCAATATTGGCTTGGATGCATCTGTTGTGTTTTGTATGAAGTCTGCTTTAATTTGTCCAAAAGCATCATCAACAGCCTTTTCCGCTTGATGAACTAAGCCGGTACTGGTACTACTTAGTATTTCCTCTTGGGTTGGTTCTTTAGTAATCGTTTTTGTTGTTGTTGTTGTTGTGGTATTTGGCATATCACCCTGAAGTGAAAATATTTGTTCCTTAATGAAATCTTCTGAAAACTGTTGTTGTCGTTGTAGTTGCTCATGCACAAACTCAGTTGGCATATCGCCTTGATGTGACAATATATCTTCTACAAACTGTTGTTGTTGTGGTTGTTCATGCTCAAAATCAGGCCATTTGTGGCCACCTTTGGTAACAAAACGTGTTGTTGATACTGTTTTTCCACCATTAGTTGAGTAATAAAAAAGAGAGAATGAAAGTTTATATATATTGAATTTTATATATATTGAATTTTATATATATTGAATTTTAAATGGTACGAAGGTATCCTAAGTTGGAAAAAAAATAATCTGCCAGCGCCCATCACGCACAAACAATTTTCCTATATTTTAATATTAACCCGCTCGCAGCCAGCATTTGGAACTTACTTTGATTATATCAGAGTTAAGGCAAATAAAATATGTAGCAGAATTACACGATTTCAAAAAAAGGGGTTGTTCAAGTATTACGTAACGCATCTAGGGGGGGAGGTCGAACAACGCGTTACGCTGCGAGTTAAAGATCGCTTGTTTTATTTATTACTATAGCAAACGCGACTAAAACATAACAATAGTCGCTAAAATGACTTTAAGGTACATAGCGCAACATAATTGTGACTTTTAGGTAAACATGGTCACTTGAGTGATAGCGTAACGTTTAAGGAGAGGGGGGGCTCAGAAATCTTCAAAAATTGCGTTACGTAACCACATCAAGTTGCTTTTAGGGAAGATCATAGCACAATGGACGCTCTCTTATATTTTGATAACTATGCCTCCACGGCTCTCGCCACAAAAAATCATACTTCCGTTCTCAGTTTGGACTTTGAAAAGGCCTTCGACAGAATTGGCGTTCATGTCATTCTACGTCAGTTGTCCAAATGGAAAGTGGGTAAAAAAATTTATAATTTCGTCAAGGCCTTTTTAAGTAATCGTACGATTTGTGTGAAAGTAAACAACAAATTTTCTGATATTCACAATCTGTTTAATGGCATAAAGCAAGGCTCTCCGCTCTCTGTCATTTTATTTATAATTGCTTTTGAAGAAATTAATAATATCTTACTTATCATAAATGCATTTCGTACGTTATGTACGCTGACGATGTATTATTGTTCACAAAATGCATAGACTTGACTCATGTTCATGACAAGTACATTGAAGTGCTTTCAGATATTTCAAACTGGTCAAAAGATTCAGGTGCTAATATATCTTACAACAAATGCAAAACTCTTCATATCTGTAATAAAAAAACTTGTTCACCTCCGATTTTGTCTTTCAATAATACAAGCATTACAAATTGTTTAAAACTAAATATTTTAGGAGTAATATTTGACCAAAAATTATCTTTTAAAGAGCATTGCAAATATCTGAGAAATAACTTAGCTTTAAGACTCAATATAATTAAATATCTTTCCTCTAAGCATTGTCTTATTCACATTTCAACACTTGTTAATATCACAAAAGCTCTAATACTGTCAAAGATGGATTATAGATTAGCGATATACGGACATTGTGCCAAGTCTAGCATACAGCTTTTACATGCACCATACCACAACGCTGCCAGACGTAGTATTCGTGCTTTCCCAACATCTCCCGTAAAATGTATCCTCGCCGAAGCCGGTTTTCCATCTATCCTAGAAAGAGTGAAGTTCAATACTCTTAGGCTGATACTAAAGCTGACTTGTAGCAAAAATGTTCTAATTAACAACACTGTAAAATCACTTGTAAAAAACAAAAAAACCTTAAGGAGGAAATCTAATATCATAAGATGCATTACATTCGCAACTGAACTGGAAATTCCACTACTTTCAGCGAACTCTAAACTGATTATTCCTCCTCCATGGGAATCTATTCAATCATCTTTTCTTCTCCAGTTGGCAAAGCTCCCAAAAGATAGCACATCACCAGTGGTTTTTCGGAATCTCTTTAATGAAGTATATATACCTCTACAGTCTAGTTCCTGGAATTTTTTGTACACGGATGGCTCTAAATCTGGCCTCGACACATCATTTGCAGTAGTAGATGACAAGGGTGTCACCATATCGATCGGACGTTGCCACCAATATTGCGGAGTTTTCACAGCTGAAGCGACTGCTATTCTACATGCAGTCCAATTTGCAAACAAATCAGGAAAGTTTGTTATCTGCACAAATAGTCTGGGTACCATTCAAGCACTTCTCAGGACGAACAATAATTCTCATTTGCTCAATTCAATCCAAAGCTCTCTTGTTCAAAATAGTAACTCTCTTAAAATCATGTGGGTCCCAAGTCACATAGGAATAAGAAAATGAAGCCGTGGATCATACTGCTAAATCTGCCTTGTTGCAACCACTAATCACCATAAACGTCATCTGCACACACACATCTGCATGAACTTAAAAAGCGCGAGTGATCTAACTTCGTTCACTTTTATAAAAACTTAAATTCAAACGTAAGGAAAGCGACATACCCAGCCTCAGCTTCTTGTAACGATATAAAGGCCATAGTTCGTCTACGTATTGGACATACAAATATCACAAATAACCATCTGTTAAAGGGATCCAGCGCTCCACAGTGTCCGTTTTGCAACTCTACCGCTTTTTCTACAATCCATCTCTTAGAGAATTGTCCTTTCTTTAATTCTATTAGAAAAAGTATTTTCCACAATGTAATTCCTTCTAGTTTACTTAAATCTATTTCAATAGCTAACATCTCAAAATTCAATAACTTTTTGCTCAATACCGATTTAAAAAATTTGATATTTGATATTTTTTTCATAGCGCCAGTTCGCTTTGTATTATAACTTTGGTATTATTAACACTTTTATTTTGTAAAAATGTTCTTCAACCCATTATGTTAAATTATTATATATTTGTATATCTTATTTAAGTTCTAATATTTATCAAGTGAGCCGAAGTTCTTAGTTACTGGTGCTCCTCTCTCTGTAATCTAGTGATTAAATCACTATTTTTCATTTAAATAAATAAAAAAATAAATTTCATAACGATTACGTCGTTAGTGCTCTAATTATCACGTTTACAAATATTATGGGCTGTGGCACGCTCTTTAACGAGTTTTTCCAGTAAACTGACATAGTTTGTATTGATGACTGCTTTCAGTGGTATAATCTCTAAAATCGTAGTAGCCGATTTCGAGTTATACGGTATCAAAACTTTCAATTGTTGAAATGTTACGCCTACTTTTTCAATTCTGCCCACTTTAAGCTGAATTTAAGATACATATGATCTGCCACGCCCTCTTGTATGCACTACGAACAGTATGACAAATAGCCTGAGCTTAATTATTGAAATAAAAATGCAGCATAAATGTATAAATATATATTTGTAATACTAAAGTTAAATAGATAAACATATGTATATAAATGCACACACATATACATATTTTTGCTATTTTTTAATAGATAAATTGATGATTAAACACATATAGTAAATTTTTCTTTAAAGTTTAAACTTTGTAACAAGAACAATTTTATAACAAATAGACTTTGCTTTTAATTTTTTAGAGCTCTCTGTAAAAAAATACGTTTTATTGATATATCATATGTAAGATAATTTTTAGTATAGATAATGTAGGAAATCAGTCGCCAAGCAAATTTCCAAATTCGATAATTTTTTTTTTTAGATAATTAATTGCTCTTTTGAAAGTGTCATTTGGAAAGTTTCTCTAACTTACTCATCTCAAGTTACAAGTCTTTAGAGCAGCCATGGGCATTCTGCTACCTTTTTTATACCCTACACAGAGGGAATATTCACTTTGTCATTCCGTTTGTAACGCATAGAAAGGGGCGTGGCAGGTATGGAAAAGTATATATATTATTGATCAGCGTCACCACCTGAGTCGATATGGCTATGTCCGTCTGTCTGTCTGTCTGTTGAAATCACTTTTACGGGAAAACTAAACAAGCTAATTCAATGAAATTGGGCACACAGGTCACACCTTCTTGCAAGCTGCTAGCATATAAAAATGGGCGAAATCGGGTCACGACCACGCCTCCCGCCCATACTCTATGTAAATATACCTCAGTCCATTTTGAAAAAAGTTGCTGCGATTTTGATGAAACTTGGTGATTTGGTGAACATGTGAACAAAATAAAGATTGAGCTAGGCTTTAAATTTTCAAAGGCTCTTAAAGAGGCGTGGCACAGCCCTCAATTTTAACTTTATGACGTCATAACTCGTAAACCGTGCAAGATATTGTGATGAAATTTGGTACACGGATACAAATCATATATATCTTGAATTGTGTTTAAAGTGGGCGGAATTGGAAAAGTGGGCGTGTCACTTTTTAACAATTAAAAATATGATTTCTTACATAGTATTTTCTTACAAAAATTTGGCACAATAGAGCCGGTGGGCGTGGCACCTCCCATATAAGCAAAACACGTAAAATGCTATAGATAGTGTGCAATGAGAGTAATCTTCATAAAATTTGGTGCATAGATGTCAATTATTATAATCTATAAAATTTAATAAATTTTGACGGGATTTCATCAGTGGGCGTGGCACCTCTCATATTAACATAAAGTTGGAAGTGATATTTTAAGAGAACTATTTCAGCAATTGGCATGCAATTTGATGCAGGTGGTTAACTTGGCAAAAGGTATGTCAGCATCTGAAGCGGGCAAAATAGGACCAGTGGGCGTGGCACCTCCCATACAAGTAAAATACTTTAAGTGGCATATTTATCGAAATATATGAGCAATCATGCAGAAATTTGGTAAAAGAGGTTTGTTTATAGAAAGCTATTTTAGGATCAAGATCAGTCTCGATTGTATCAGTGGGTGTGTCATCGCCCTAAATTTTAAAGTTAACTAAGACATATATCGCAAACTATACAAGCTATTTTGCTAAAACTTAGTATGTGGATGTCAATGACGAATATAATTTATTGAACCAAAAGTAGGCGGAATCGGAGAAGTGGGCGTGGCATATTTGGTTTTCTGCATTTCTATTCTATTTTCTCAACATTTTCCACATTCGTTTGACTTTTCCAACTTTTTAACTTTTCCCAACATATTCCACAGGTATATTTTACACTTTTTCAACCTCTTTCAACTGGATTCGTCATTTTCTTTATTTGTTCGACTTTTTCATGAATTTTGAATTGTTTCAATATTTTTCAATTTCTTGCAATTTTTTTTGAGTTTTTTAAACACTTTCAACATTTCCCACATTTTTTCGACTTTTTCAATTTCTTTTAACTTTCTGCAATAGTTTCCATATATTTTAGATTTTTTGAGTTGTTTTCAACTGTTTCAACACTTTTCGACCTCTTTGAAATTTATTACATTATTTTCGACCTTTTCAACCTTTTCAACGTCTTTTTAACATTTATATGGAAAGTACTTTTAGTGCAGTGTAGGGTATGTGAGTTTCGGCCTGGCCGAAGATAACACCTTTATTAGTTTATATATTATTTTTCAATCAATCCTAAGAATGAATCTGCTTTCATATCAAAATTCCCGCTATAATTTTCGAAAATATGCATTTTTTATGAGAGATGCGGGCACCAGTCTGTATGAATTCTATGATATTTTCCGAGGTTATGTCGGGAATAAAAAATAAGGAAAAAAATATGTACATATAAAAATCAAAACAAAAATAAAATATAAAATAGAAAGATAGAATAGGGAGTGGTTATACCAACTACATAGTCATAAAAGCCTCTAGTGATTTTTTGATTGAAAATTATCGTAATACGTTTTTTTTTGTAACATTCTTTTTTTATGTAATAATTTCAGGGGGTATGTCTAAAATGTTGGAAGTTAAAATGGATTTGTTGTAAAACTTTTAAACATTCTGGGTGTCATTCTTTGCCCCTGACTAAAGTTCTTAACACAATTGGAACGAGATGCGATTGTGAGAAAAAAACAAAACGACTTTTTCTATATGTTGAAGCAGATGTGAAATGAAAACTCAAAAAAGCTCTATTGCGCATCTTGCTCTAACGTATAGGAAAAGTCATGTAGTGTCATTTTGTTTCTTCTCGTTATCGCACAAATACAATTGCGGCATGAAATTTTCCTTCCCTCGTTTGTCAAAAGTGAGTCTCTAGCCTCGTTGCCTATGATTTTGACAGTCTTCAAGTTTTAGCCACAAGATCTATAGAATGCATTAAATTTTGTCGCTTTCTTTTCCCATACGAACGAACTTTGCCGAACTTATTAATAAATTTTAAGAATTTTCCAAATTGTTCATTTCAATAGACTTTAATTAGAAATTCTGATCTGATTCTTTGTTCTGATCACCATTTTTCAGGGATGCACTCTGAAATTTGTCACTTCTTTGCTCTTTGACTGCGGACTGTGTCAAACGTATTTTTTTTAACAATTTGAAGAAGTTTTATTTTATTTAACAATAAAAACTTGAACAAAATTTTGGTGGAGCCTTCTTGTTCAAGTATTTGAGTAATACAAATTGATTTTGGTTTTGTGAAAAAATGTTTAGAAATATTTGAATTCGTTTGTTGTTCGTAAGACCAAAAATAAGTGAATTTTGGCTATATACATAGGCATAAAGTTGTGAGGTAGGTGAGGTGGAATAAAAATGTATCAATTTTAATAAAGCTTGGACATATAAGTAACACTCTGTAAAAAAATTTGTGGCTTAACTGCGTCCTTTTGAGATATTTGCATTTTTTTATTACGATCTGGCATGTCAAGTATATATGAAAGTGAAATAAAGTACATGAACAGCTTTTAAAAATAAATTTTTAAGGGTCCAACCTTGTCTGATGTTTCAATTTTTTTACGGATTTCGAATTCAAATATTGCTATCAAAACTTGATGCAAACCCGGCAGTTGTAAAAAACTTCTCGAAAACTCGATGGAGTGCCCGAGTAGACGCCAGCAAAGCTTTGTACAATTCTTACAAGCATGTTCTTGCAGCATTAGACTACATTTGTGAAAATATAGATCAAACTAGAGAGGCCAAAATAGAGGCAAGAAGAATAGCAGCCCAATGAAAACCCTAGAAATGATGATAATGTTGTGTTTTTGGAACTCTGTGCTGGTCAAGTTTCAAATCGTTGGTGCACAGCTTCAAGCAAATTATGTTGATTTATCAAACGTTGTTACTCTATATGAGTTATTATATAAATACACATCTTAATACGTTGCGAGACGAAAAAGAGTTTGAAAAATTTGAATCATTGATATTATGGGTCCGAAACCACTCCTTTGCTTTCTCTGAGGCATGCTTCGGGTCGTCATCTTGCTGAAAGATCACCCATTCGGCATTTTCTCTTCGGCGTTTGACAAATTTCGGCTTCTAGTATATTTTCAACATATGTAGTAACAAGCATCCATAGTGCCAACTAGTTAGAGGTCCGATGCATTCCACGAAAAACATCCCCACAGCATCAGTTTGAGGCCGCCATGCTTAATAGCCTTAGTGGGGAACTTTACATTGAATTCTTGCTTAGGAGGACTTTTTACGTATTGTTTTTCTCTGGCGTGGTCTGGTCGTTTGTCGCATCCGTCCATAATATTTTGCGCCAAACGGTCTAAGCTTCCTTCAAAAATTATCTGGCAATCTGAAGTCTCCGTTACAAATAAACGCCTTTCAACAACGGTACTTTCCTAGGGCTTCGTGGATTCAGATTAAAGCCGATGAATCCTTTTCTTATGTTAGAAGTGATATTGGAAGATTCAACTCATTTCTGAATTGCGTAGAGGTTATAAATGGATGCTGTTTAACAATCTTTACGATCAATTTATACTGTCTCCCGCTGGATTTTTACGTCTACTTCTACTTTCGGCGTATGGTGAGCAATTTGTAGCATTAGTTATCATTCCGTTTGAAACACCAAGAAGTTCCTTTTGAATGCAAAGGTTTTGCCATCGCTGAGCAATTTTTTATTAACTTTCTTTATTTAGAAGAACAATGTTGTCTTCATCCCATTTCCATGAGATTTTTTTCAAATTTTTGCACACTGAATATTTTAAATTGCAGTCAAAATTAACCAAACAAATACACATTTGGGAATCCCTCCTCTGTGCCAAGTAAATGTGCTGCCAACATGATTATGTTCTTATTTTTTCGAACAGCTTATTTTAGACCTAATGCAACAATATTGCGAGAACAAATGTAGATGCATTTGGTCTTCACTCTTTCAATTTTTTAAAACTTCAATAAGCGTTCAGTTATTACAATCAAAATCGATATTATAAAAATTTTGTACGACGAATTCGATTTTCATCTAAGAAATAATAGAACAATTGTAGCAACTATTTTACTTACTAAATTTTAAATTGTAATTCAGGAATTACAATCTCACACTGTAATTTTTATTTTAGATTATTCAGATGTTATTAACTGACACATTAGAGACCGGAAAGTTACAAATTTTATCCGTTTGAAATCGAAGCAAGAAAGTAGATAGAAATTTTTTTTGAAAGTTAGGACCTTTTTTTTTTTTGCTCGTCAAAATTTTTACTTAGGGGGGCGCATATTCATAGTTAGCCTAGGGCGGTCAGAGGTCTAAATCAGGCCCTGATCGCATCTCGTTCCTATTGTATTTAGAACTTAAGTACTGGTACTCTTAAAGACTTTGTTAAACATTCTGTAACTCCCAAACAATTTTTTACTAACAATGAACCAGGGAATCTAATTTTTCCGCATGTCAAATGTATTCTAGACCACCCTGAATTTTGAGTATTTAAACAAAATTTTTTATATTTTTTTTTAATATAATAATACCAAATATGTTTTGTTCGGTTTAGCTTAAAGTTCTAATATTTGAAAATTAAATTTTTTTAGTTAATAACACAGGCTAACAAAAAAACGGCGGGTTGCACTCTGGGAGTGCCGACAGGAGTGAAAACTTAAAATAATATAATTGAAATTTGTTTTCATGATGTTTTGTAATGTTTATGGAATAATTTTTTACGGATTGTTTAATTTATCAATAGAAATTACTATAAATTTTGGGTAAATTACAATATTCATTTATTATACATACATATATATATATATACTATTATTAAACGAGCAATAATTGTATGTATTTATATATATATATATATTTTCAGACTTTATTTCCAAAACGGGTGCAGCGATTTTGATGAAACTTGGGGATTAGGTACATATGTGAACAAAATTAGGATTGGGCTGGGTTTTAACTTATCAAATACTCCTGGAGGGGCGTGGCACAGCCCTAAACTTTTATTTTCATAACATCATATCTCGAAAACTATTCAAGATGAAATTTGGTACACAGATGCAGATCATAAATGTCTTAAATTTTGCCAAAAGTGGGCGGAATCGGAAAAGTGGGCGTGGCACTTTTCAATAATTGAAAATTTTGATTTAATATTACTCAAAAACGGCACTGAGGATTTTCATAAAAATTTTATAGATAATACCACTAAAAGCAGTCATCATAACATGCTATGTCACTATACTGACAAAATTCGTTTAAGGGCGTGGCACAGCCCACAATATTTATAAACATTATAATAAGAGAATTAACAACACAATCGTTCTGAAATTTCATATGGTGGATATACTTGCTATAAGGTACCTCAAGACGAAAAATGGGTGTAATAGTACAAGTGGGCGTGGCACCTCCCATACAAGCAAAACAGGTTAAATGTTATATTTATTGTACTATGAGAGTAATCTTCTTAAAATTTGGTAAGGAGTTGTCGGTTACTATAAGCTTTGAAATTAAATGCATTTCGACGGGATTGCTTCAGTGGGCGTGGCACCTCCCATACAAACAAAAACCGTTAAATGTTATATTAAGTGCACTATGGGAGTAATCTCAATAAAATTTGGTACAGAGATGTCGGTTACCAAAAATTTTTAAGTTGAATGGATTTCGACGAGATTTCGTTAGTGGGCGTGGCACGTCCCATATATACGAAAATCGTTGAATGTTGTATTTAGTGCACTATGGGAGGTATTTTCTTTAAATTTGGTGTTGAGGTGTCGATTACTATAAGCTTTGAAATTATATGGATTTCAACGGGATTGCGTAAGTGGGCGTGGCACCTCCCATACGTACGAAAAACGTTAAATGTTATTTAGTGTACTATGGGAGTAATTTTTTTAAATTTTTTGTTCCAATCGATAGAGAAAGCACGAAAAATAAAAAAAAATTTTTTGTTCCAATAGACTTTTAATTACAGTGGTGTAGTGTTAATATTGTAGTGGTCATTTTTAATATTTGACCACTTAGTGCGTCCTGAGCGATTTGCGGAATTTGTTGCTGTAAGGAAATTTTCCTTGTCCTTTGGAGTATCCCGGAAGTAGTCACTCCATAAGTGACTACTTATCGAGGCGGTTCACTCCGAGTCACTTTGGGTCACTTGGAGTCACCGAGGTGCGTGGAAATCTCAATTTTGTGGTTTGCGTGCGATTTTGGTAGAATTGGTCTATAACACCTTTAGGCCACGTTGGTGCAAACTCTTATCGCACCTAATTATGTTTTGCGATGCGTGCGATTTTTTGGATATTATTGCTGTAAGGATATTTTCCTTGTCCTTTGGAGTATCCCGGAAGTAGTCACTCCATAAGTGACTACTTATCGAGGCGGTTCACTCCGAGTCACTTTGGGTCACTTGGAGTCACCGAGGTGCGTGGAAATCGCAATTTTGTGGTTTGCGTGCGATTTTTGTAGAATTGGTCTATAACACCTATAGGCCACGTTGGTGCAAACTCTTATCGCACCTAATTATGTTTTGCGATGCGTGCGATTTTTTGATTTTATTACTGTAAGGATATTTTCCTTGTTCTTCGGATTATCCCGGAGGTAATCACTCCATAAGTGACTACTCATCGAGGTGGTTCACCCCGAGTCACTTTGGGTTACTTGGAGTCACCGAGATGAATGAAAATCGCGATATTGCGGTTTGCGTGCGATTTTTGTAGAATTGCTCTATAACACCTATTGGCCCCACGTTGGTGTAAAAACTTTGCGCACCTAATAACGTTTTGCGGTGCGTGCGATTTTTTGGATTTTATTGCTGAAGGATATTTTCCTTATTCTTCGGACTATCCCGGAGGTAATTACTCCATAGCTAACTACTCATCGAGGCGGTTCACCCTGAGTCACTTTGGGTGACTTGGAGTCACCGAGGTGAGTGAAAATCGCGATCTGTGGTTTGCTTGCGATTTTTGTAGAATTGCTCTGTAACACCTATAGGCCACGTTGGTGTAAAAACTTTGCGCACCTAATAACGTTTTGCGGTGCGTGCGATTTTTTGGATTTTATTGCTGTAAGGATATTTTCCTTGCTCTTCGGATTATCCCTGAGGTAATTATTCCATAACAAACTACTCATCGAGGCGGTTCACCCCGAGTCACTTGGAGTCACCGAGGTGAGTGTTAATCGCGATTTTGTGGTTTGCGTGCGATTTTTGTAGAATTGCACTATAACACCTTTAGGCCACCTTGTTGCAAAAACGTTGCTTATTACGTTTTGCGGTGCGTGGATTTTTTTTTTTTTTGAATTTTTACGAATTTCGTGAACCAAAGTGACTTTAAGTGACCCAATGTTACTCGGGGTGAACCGCCTCGATGAGTTGTCACTTATAGAGTGATTACCTCCGGGATAAGCCGAAGAACAAGGAAATATCCTTACAGCAATAAAATTTAAAAAATAGCACCAACCGCAAAACGTAATAAGGTGCGATAAGTTTTTGTACCAAAGTGGCTAATAGGTTTTACCCCTCGTACTAACTGTACAATCGGTTGCGTTCTTCTATATAAATGCTGCGATATCTCAGTCGATTTAGTGTCCAATTTAAATAAAATCGAGCCATTTTGCATTATCCTTTTCATTTCTATTCACTCTTGGTCCCAATCCACTCTTTTTATAAACACTTTTGCATCAGACAACAATTTGACGAAACTAAAAACGAAGCAAAATTGTTGAAAAAAATGGAACAGAAAAAAGTAAAGAGAAGTTGAAGTGTGAAAGTGAAGTCAACTTTTTTCAACAAATTCCATATTTTTTCGATTTTTTCAACCTCAAAACGAAAAACCGAACAGTGGTCGGTCTCCAGGTACTTATACATATTATACATAAAAAAAACAAATTAATTGTCAAACTTTATTCACCACACCAAGCAACTCATGGCTGTCTCTTTCACACCAGTAAAGAAAAAATAAATGGAGGAAAGCTAATGTCAAGTTTTCAACTTTTAAAATCCAGTGTCATCCTGTGTCGGTGATGACGTGAGGAAAGCTAATGTCAAGTTTTCAGCTTTTAAAATTCAGTGTCATCCTGTGTCGGTGATGACGTGGGGAAAGCTAATGTCAAGTTTTCAGCTTTTAAAATCCAGTGTCATCCTGTGTCGGTGATGACGCATCCGATGTCGGTGGCCTGTCGCGAGTTTATACATTTTTCCTCAGCCGCAAATGACGCAATCGATGTCGGTGGCCTGTCGCGAGTTTATACATATTTCCTCAGCCGCAAATGCTTTCTTACGGAGGTGCACAACGTGCCTAAAGAAGTTCTCACTTCAAAAATTTTTTTTGCTCTGTAGTTTTGATGCCTATGTGGTATTTCCATGTATTTTTTTCCGCTCAAAACGAATCTGGAATCAGAAGTGCTCTAGCACGTTAAGTTTTTGTGATATTCTAACTTAAGGTGCAAACAACACCGTTCTTTGAGGTTATGTATCACCGCAAAATTTTTTTTTAATCTAAAGACTATGGGATCTTAAAGTACGAGTCTTCCCTTTCAAATGCTGTTAAGTTTGCTCAAATCTTTTTTTTTGCCGAGTATATCAAAAGATTGTTTTATTTTTTTTTTAATTTAAAAATGTGATGTCTCTGTAAAAAAAAATGTACATACATATGTATGTCTATGAAATATCAAATATTAAATGTAAATCGATTTACCAAATATAAAATATTATGCATTTGAGGGGAAAGAAACAAAATAAATATGTTTGCTCGTTTAAAAAATTTTGCTTTAAGGGGTGAGCTCTATTAAATAAAATTTTAATCACGAAATAAACATGACAACCAGCCCAGTTCAATCTTAATGTAACGTTAGTGAAATCTTTTTTACTCCTCCACTATTTTAGGATTTGCACAGTTTTTATTAAGACATACGAATATTTTCCAAAAGCTGCGGTTTATGCGCCATTCGCTGCTAGTTATCTATAGCTAGCGACTATAATTGTATAGGAAAGTCAAAACAAAATCGCTATGAAAACCGAAAAAGTAAAAAAATTTCATAAATTTGTTTAAACGTAATTTTTTGATTTATAAAAAGGTTTCTCAAAATATCTACGATATAACATCTTCCTTTTTGATTAAATTTTTTTTATATATTATTTTTTAATTAATTCTAAGAATGAATCTGACTGATTTCATATCGAAATTCCCGCTATAAAAAAATATAAAAAATTAAATAAAAAAAAAATTTTTGGGAATTTCGAATTGAAAAAAAAAAACAAAAATAGTTAAAAAAAAGAAAATCAATAAATAAAAATAAATATAAGAAAAAATCTCGAATTGATAGCAAATAGGATTAGGATAGGATTAGGATTAAATGACGAATAAAATAAAATAAAAAAAGAATAAAAAATTAGATAAAAAACAAAGAAAAAAAAATTTTGGGAATTTTAAATAAAAAAAAAAAAATAATTAAAAAAAAAAGAATAAAAACATACAAATAAATAATAAAAATATTAAAAAAAAAACATAAAAAAAAGTAAAAAAAAAATCTCGAGTTGAATGCAAAGAAATTTTAGGACGAATAAAATATAAAAAAACAAATTTTTATGTCGAAGATGAATTAAAAATCACTTTTTTTCAAAGTTATTTCGGGAGTTTCGATTTGAAAGCAGATTCATTCTTAGAATTGATTAAAGAAAAACATAAAAAAATCAAAAAACAACAGAATTTATATGGAAGATATTTTAAGAACATTTTTATAAATAAAAAACATTTTTAAGCAAATTTATTTAAATTTTATTAATTATTTTTTTATAAAATTAATGCATTTTCCAACAAATATTTTTAGTCTTTTTATTCTATTCCTCATAGTTTTTGAGATACATACATATTTGGTTTCAAAAAATCTATGAAAATGCAAACACAAAAAAAAACTGCAGCTACATACATATGTATTTAAAGTATGACCCATATATATTAAAAAAATTAATTAGCACTACCAGAACTATAATAAAATGTAAGTTAGTGTTGTTCATTTGGCATCCCACGGTCCCGAGCAATAAAACGAGCATACATTTATCGCACTGATCTTATGTGTGTTGGTACGTTTGTCAAATAAATATGCAAGAGACCCAGTCGGAATAAAACGTGCAAAAAAAAAAACAAATGTGTGCAAATGAACTGCGCAATGCCAGTTGGGAAAAATGCAGATCAAAAATATTGGAAAAAAATTAAAGACTCTTGTGTGCATCATTGTTGTAAAAAAAAGTTCATATTCATGGATATTTTTAATACTCGGAAAAGCACTTTATTTTTTTATTGATGAATTTCGAGTTTAAAGATTTTTTGTATAGCCATGCAATGATTTCGCACATTTTTTATGCCAACACTTACATTTATTTATTTACATCAGTGATGAACGAATTTCTACTAGGTAATGTTTTGTTGACGTTTGAATTTCTATACACATACTAGCGCGAAATACATGTGATAAAAGTCAACTTGCTGTCGACGTTTGGGCAACGTAGTTGAACATCCCTAGTGCAAGTGAAATTAAATTTGGTTCTTTTTGGCGCAAAACAAAAGCTTGACATAAATATATATATTATTTTCATTTACTAACTACCTTTGCTTTTCAAGGCCCAACTTTGGTAATTACAAAATTCATAACTTTTTTCATTAACATATTGCGTGCCAAATCGTTATTTAAATGTGATAGCATTTGATTTTTTCGTAGATATGGCCCCTGTAGAAAATTTGTCATCGTAATTTTCGTGCGTTATCTATTTTGTTTTTAGTTTTTTATTTATTTGTCTGTTAGCTATTCGAATATTTCACTGATGTAGCAGCACACAATATTTTGACACTTATTTATAATTTGGAAATTAAAAAGCCTTTACAGTTTACAATAATTACGGAAAATTTAATACAATTTGTTTTTCTTCCTAAACTAACACTAACAAGTAGTAGCTCGGTAACTATTTCGATTTTGTTCTCCTCATCTCGGTTTTAGTTCCACTATTGATGCTTTTCATATCTGATAAACTGTTCCAATATTGGCTTGGATGCATCTGTTGTGTTTTGTATGAAGTCTGCTTTAATTTGTCCAAAAGCATCATCAACAGCCTTTTCCGCTTGATGAACTAAGCCGGTACTGGTACTACTTAGTATTTCCTCTGGGGTTGGTTCTTTAGTAATCGTTTTTGTTGTTGTTGTTGTTGTGGTATTTGGCATATCACCCTGAAGTGACAATATTTGTTCCTTAATGAAATCTTCTGAAAACTGTTGTTGTCGTTGTAGTTGCTCATGCACAAACTCAGTTGGCATATCGCCTTGATGTGACAATATATCTTCTACAAACTGTTGTTGTTGTGGTTGTTCATGCTCAAAATCAGGCCATTTGTGGCCACCTTTGGTAACAAAACGTGTTGTTGATACTGTTTTTCCACCATTACTTGAGTAATAAAAAAGAGAGAATGAAAGTTTATATATATTGAATTTTATATATATTGAATTTTAAATGGTACGAAGGTATCCTAAGTTGGAAAAAAAATAATCTGCCAGCGCCCATCACGCACAAACAATTTTCCTATATTTTAATATTAACCCGCTCGCAGCCAGCATTTGGAACTTACTTTGATTATATCAGAGTTAAGGCAAATAAAATATGTAGCAGAATTACACGATTTCAAAAAAAGGGGTTGTTCAAGTATTACGTAACGCATCTAGGGGGGGAGGTCGAACAACGCGTTACGCTGCGAGTTAAAGATCGCTTGTTTTATTTATTACTATCGCAAACGCGACTAAAACATAACAATAGTCGCTAAAATGACTTTAAGGTACATAGCGCAACATAATTGTGACTTTTAGGTAAACATGGTCACTTGAGTGATAGCGTAACGTTTAAGGAGAGGGGGGGCTCAGAAATCTTCAAAAATTGCGTTACGTAATACTTGAACGGCCCCTAACGGCACGATTACGATATCCGCGGCGCAGCAATTTTTCAATGTTTTCCGATAAAACACGTCACAATAAATCGAAAATGTTAAATAAAAAAAATGTATGTCTCGTTTAGTTTTCGAGTTATCGATACTTAAAAATCTGATTTTAATAGTATCGTTAGTGTCAAAATTTCAATGGCGCCGCAATTTAAGGATGGTTTGTCGTTTGGTTTTCGAAATATCGACACTTAAACATTTGATTTTGATGGTTTTTGAAGGCAATTTAAGGATGGTTTTCAATAGAACAGCTCGTTTGGTTTTCAAATTATCGATACATAAAAATATAATTTTGATTATACCCCTACAATTAAGACTCCCGCGCAGTGTCTCCAACTGAAAATTTTAGATTACCGTGTTTCTAGGGTTGAATTACCAAGTTTTGAAGTAAATTACGGTGCATCAGTTTAAAAATTACGGTGTAAATTATCGTGTTATTATACACTGCTCAGAATATTTGTACAGGATAAAAACAGAATATTATATGTAATTAACGTAAAACTATTTTAATAAGGTGAAAAAACGAATTTTTATAAAAAAAGGCTTATTGTAGTGACCGAAAAAAATAAAATAAAAAACCGTTTAAAAAAAAATAATTTTCTTTTTATTTACCGACGTTTCGCAGTTTTTTTGACTGCTTCATCAGGGCTGCTTTTTCGGTCACTACAATAAGCCTTTTTTAGAAAAATTCGTTTTTTCACCTTATTAAACATAAAAAGTGTCCTTTATAAAATTTAAGTATGTAAAACTATTTTATTAATTTTCATAAAATTCACTATCACAACAATATAGTGGTCAGAATCTGAAAAACTAGTTTTTGTGACACGTATTTCTTACTTTAAATTCAATTTTAAAAAATAGATTTGTGAATTTTAATAGTTCAAAATTGAATATTAATTCAAAATACAACTTCAAGAAAAACTATGGCTGAAGGATGTGCTCCAAAAACAAATCGAAAACATGGCCGGTTAAAATGTTAATTTCTGTGGAAATGCACATATATCTAAATGAAAAAACCTACTTACAGTTATTCTGAGTCCGAATCTTCTAATAAGACAACATCTTTTCCATACATGGAAAGTTTCATTTTTTGGATCGTGGCACTGGTTGGCCTAAAATCAACACAATTTTTACCAATCGTTTTTATGGATTTTTGGGCGAAAATATTGCCCTTTATTGTCTTTGTCAACAATTTATTTCTTTTTTTCGTCTTAATGCCGTTGACATGATACGCTCACATTCTGCATTAGAGTGGGGCAGAGAGAGCACACTGAGCAATAAAACTTAAAAAAGCGGTGGTCGGTAGAAGGTGATTCGTAAGCGAAATTACGGTGGAATTCGACACCGTAATGGATGTTTATGGTAGACGGTAGGTTCGGCCAGGTTACGGTGGATCTACCGTAATTACGGTGTCATTGGAGACACTGCTCCCGCGGCACCACGATCTAAATATTTACATCCTGTAGTATGTCTAACACCTGGTTTGCTAGCCGCAGTAATTTTGCATAAGAGTAAGGGTAAGTGGGCAGCCTATTGCCGCAGCTCAGGATTTGAAACTCCCAAAAATCCGACGCGGTGGCTTTGCCGCGAATCAGTCTATAATATATCCAATACCTGGTTTGCTCGTCAAAGTAGTTTTACATAAGACTGAGGGTAAGTGAGCGGCCTACGGCAGCAGCTTAGGATTTAAAACTCTCAAAAATCCGACACCGGCTTCGCGGCGGCTTCGACGCGGATCAGTCTATAATATATCCCACTCCTGGTTTGCTCGTCACTGTAATTTTACATAAGAATAAGAGTAAGAGGGCGGCCTTCGGCTGCTGCTCAGGATCTATATTCATTTTTAAGTATCAATATCTCGGAAACGAAACGAGATATTGATTTTTTTTTATTTAACATTTTCGATTTATTTCAAGCTGTTTTATTGGAAACCATCCTTAAATTGCGGCGCCATTTAAATTTTGACTCTAACGAACTGTCAAAATCAGATTTTTAAGTAGGGATGCAACGATACGCGTTTTGGCCGATACGTCACGGATACCGATATTCATAGAAATTTATCGCCGATACCGATACGGATACCGATACGATACACACAGAAAAAAAAACGCACTTAAAAGAAATTCTTTTAGTTCTTGAAGAATTGTAGAGAAAAAGTATTTGCTGTAACAATGATATCTTTGCTTATAGATCGATATAGATCGAACTCTTAAGCTCAAATACTTTCAGAGTGTAGAATTAAATGCTACGGGCTTCACACAACAGTTGAAAAACTGTCAATCTTAAAACAAGAGTTAATACTTTCACGCAAATATAAAATTGTTGCTACAAACGTATTTCTTCTCAAAAATTAAAATTAAGAGTCGCACTGTTAATTTGACAATATATCTTTTGTTTACTTCGTGCACAATGTTGATGCGGAATGGCTCTAAAACGTCAATGCGAGGCAGCCCTAACTGCAGTGCTGTCAGTTTTGACAGTAATATGCCTCGCTTACGTGACTTTGTCTTTTTTCTTTGAATACGCACATTTTTATTAGTGCAGCAGCGTAAAAAGTTAAACTAAAGTGTAAAATTGCAACTTAAAGTGTAAAATCGTTTTATATAAACCAAATTATAAAACATAAAATAACTATTTTCATTAGAAAATATATCAAAAACAAAATTTCTGCATTTTTCATTTGCATCTTGATTTAAAATGAACGCGGAAAGTTTTAGCGAATACTTAAGCACAAATTCTGATCAAATATCGGTAGTGGAAATAGAAGACACTTTATTGAATTTATACTTAGAATGGGGACTATCGAGCTCCTGCATTAACGCACTATCCGAATGTTCAATAAATTCTGTTGAAATATTGCGAATGATGCAAGCTCAAGATATCAACGAAGTATTCAACAAGAGACAGCTTCTTGCCGACAAAATTAAATTCAGGTTTTTCCTGCAAAAGTGGCGGAGTGAAAACAATGTAAGTATAAAATAAAGTTTGTACTTGCATATGTAATATGAAATTGGAGCTACATTTTAATATATGTTCAATTTTAGTATATTCCATTGTCCTGCTGTACTGTTTCGGACTCGGTTGGATCGCAACAATCAACACAATCTTGTTTTTCTGGTCTCGATTTAAGTATAGAGGACATTCTCATGAAAACAGTGGCTGGAGAAGATATTTTGACCATATATAAGTTTAAAAATACTTTGGAGGAGTCTGATCAGGCATCCATCGTAAGAATAATCATAGATTATTTTTCTTTTAATGACGTTAAGATGGATTCAAAAATGATGTCCAAAATTGCTGAAGTGATTGTAAAACTGTTTCCAACAGAAAATGTGTTGACATATTACGTACCACGAGGTCCAAAAAGAAACCCATCAGGTAAAATATACGACAGGTATTTTAACACTAAGTACAAGCGTAAAGTTTCTGCGAGCTCAAAAAATCACAAAGACGACAGCGAGCCCTTTACCGTGTCAAGCAAAGAGACTGTTTTAGACACCAGAAATAGCTCTACCACAACATTCCTAAAGACATTGAAACACCCTGGAAGGAGACTTCAGTTTTTAGAATGAAAGAAATGAAGTGCTTAAAGGAAATGATTGAGGACTGGCCTAGATATAAAGATCCAAATGGACCAGAACTAATTGATATTGATTTTGAAACTCTCTATCCAGGAAACATGACGTTTCAAAAAATACACAGTATTGAAGAAAAATTTAAACAAGCAATTTTCCAGTCATACATTAAGGACAAATTAAATTTGCAATATTTTCAAAATATGCAATCTGGCGAAAACTCTAGTAAATAAGCTATTCTAGAATCCGTCATAGCATGTTTCACAAATGTCTTCTTGAAGCGCAAAAATTGTTATGACTCTAATTCAATTGACTGATCGAGTGTTGTCTTGCTTTTGCAGCATCAAACGAATAAAGTCTTTATGCTCTCGCATACCCGGCAAAAAACGAACAATAACACTTTATGTCAATGAGACGAAGAACAACACAATAGTAAACAGCATTGTCAATATTGTGATTCTTAAATTCCGTTGTGGCAATATTGAGCAACAAGAAAGTACATATAAAGAAGAGTAATAATGCATTTATGTGTGTATGTGTATATGCTTTTTTATGAACAGTGTCATAGTTAAAAAACGATTAGGGCTGCAGGGGACTTCTTTTGAAATGGTTCTATGTGGGTGTTATTAGAAACATGAGGGAATGATCAATTGGGGGTAGAGCCACAATAGAAAAACTTTGATATGTTATGCAAACTTTAATACTAGGAAAATTGCACTAAAAATAAATTGGAAATAATTATGAAAAATGCAGGTTTAAGAAAATAAGGAACCATTTGACAAAGTATTTCGAATTTATTTAATTACTCAAATTAATATACAAATTAAATATTCTTATCAAAATAACAACACATGTTCATGGAGATGATGCAACTTGGATATGATTACTAACATAAGTGTTTTTTTCGTATTCTAATTTTGAAAATTTTGTACATAAAATTCATACAAAGTAACAAAAATTTCTAGAAAGGTTTTAATCCCAAAGGCACCTGATGGTCAGACTGTACCGTTCTATATCACACTTTCTTATGAAATTGCCCCGCATTCTTAAACTTATGATGCAAACAATGTGTGCATATTTCGCTGTTCAGCTAGAAGCCAATAACAACGAATTCACTAGTGTATTTGTTGATCTTGCTATTGCTATGTCTGCTTTTATATTGCTGTTTATCGTCATATGCTGTGGTTGCCTCTGTCGTTAGCGATCAAGAGAAGATCGTGTCGTGTCGAAAAGGCAATCGGGTTTTCTGCACGACCCGACTTATTCACTGCAAGATATGTTATGACAATACTCAATACAGAAAAAGTAAGTACTGAAAGGCGATAAGCAATACTGTGAAATATTGTTCAGCATAGAATAGAATGTCTTCTGCAGCGCTTTAGTAATTACAATAGAATATGCATTTTTTATTCCGGCTAGTATTTTTTCAAAACTTTTGTGGGTAAATCAGTGGTAAAAATTAAATGTTAAAATGCTATGGCTATTGTGAAAACGCATTAAATTGTTTAAATTTTTTCTTTTATAATTACATAGTATTTTTCAGATTCAAAGCATTTTTAGTTTTTTAACTTGCTTCACTCAATCATATTACCACCACGCATAAATAAGAACTTTAAGCCATCTATATCGGACGCGCAAATTGATATGATAATGCACTTAGGAAATCTAAACAACTTTAAACAGAAAGAAGACGAAATAATACAACTTGCTATCGCAGAAGGATTGAAACTTCAACCAAGAGTTTTAACCGTTGGCGAATCAATTTCAAATTTGACGGGATTTTATGTTTATTTGGATGGGATGCTTTATAAAGTATCGTCTTTACTTCGTGCTGTGATTTGGTAATTAAAACGTGCTTTGTCTTCAGCTTAGATTTTCAGCAAAGAGCAAATATGTGAGGATTTTTTTGCAAGAAATATTTTATGGAATACCTTCCAATGAAAAAATTCCCAAAATAAATAACATTTTAACTAAATTGAATAATGTCAATTAAGGACACATTTTTAAAAAAATCCATACATATGTATATGCTCTTTTTGCGACAGCACTTTCGAAAAAAGTTTAATTACTTAAGCATCTTAAAGATGACCATAAAGTCCCAGTAATATATAACTATTTATGTCAGTTTAATAAATGTAATAAACATTTCTAAAACTTATATAAATTTAAATGCCATATCATAAAACATGATACATTTATTAGTTGTTCTGAAAATGTATATACTCCAAAAACAAAAAAAACTAAGATGGATAGTAATGTAAATGAAATAAATTTAATTTCATATCAAAATACAACATCAACGATATCTGGCACCAAGGAAAATATTCATATTTCATGTATTAAGAAAACAATTGAAAAATTAGCAATAACATTTGCATTGAAACTACATTCAAAACCGAACACAACTAGAAAAAATATTCTTGAGGTTCAAAACGACGTTAATAATTTATTAAAACCCATATATCATGTTTACGAACAATTTTCTCCATATATTGAGCCCGAACGTAGAGATTTATTTAAAGAAATAACATTGATGGCAGGAAATCCTTTCAAAAATATTATTTCGGAATACAAGTTGTTTAAAAAATAGAAGCATTACATATTTTTAAGCCTCCTGAATTATTTACTATCAGCAAGCAACTAGATGAAGTATTTATTCGAGGAAACTCAACTTTAAAAGAAAATAATATTGAAGGCTGCTTATGTGACATCAAATTTCAATTAAAAATGTACTTCAAATCGGGCAATATTTTTAATCAGAGCTTAGAAAATATCGAAAAAATTAAATCTTCAAGCAAATTAAACCATTTTATTTCTGGAGCAATTTGGAAAAGTAAGGCTAAAAATTTTGGTAATAAAATTGTTTTCCCAATTTTTATTTATTTCGATGATTTTCAAATTAATGATCCACTTGGACCTCACCAATTTTCAATTTGTGGTATATATAATTCAATTCCCGCAATTCCACAACATCAACTATCCCATCTTAATAATATTTTCATCGCTGGTTTTATTAATTCAAAGGATTTGAAGCATTTTGGAAATACAGCTGCTTTTAAAAAACTTTCTGAAGTTTTAAAGGATCTAGAGACCAATGGAATTGATATTAATTTATCTAATCAGACTGTCAATGTTCATTTATATCTTGGCCAAATACTAGGTGACAATTTAGGGTTGAATGAAGTTCTAGTTTTTCGAACAAGTTTCAATAGCAAATGTTACTGTAGAATATGCACAGCAACAAAAGAAGATTGTCAAAGTAGCAATGTCGAGGTAAAGGAAAATATTAGAAACCTTAACAAGTACTTGACAAAGTTAAAACAATGTCCAACTGGGAAACTTTCAGCTGTTAAAGAAAATTCAATTTGGAACAACTTGCCGCATTTTCATATAACTGACAATAAAGCATGTGACATAATGCACGATATTTACCTTGGTGTTGCGATGACATACCAAAATTATTGAATTATTTTATATATGAAAAAAAAATACTTTACGCTCGATGCATTTAATTATAGAAAACAATTATTCAATTATGGGTCCGCCCGTATTGGAAACATAAGTCACCCAATTACTAAAAGTCAAATCAAACAAAATAATATTAAAATGAAAGCTGCAGAAATGAAATTATTTTCACACACAATATTACTTTTAATAGAGGATTTAGTAGATGAAAGTGATAAAGTTTATAATTTTTTAATTGGCTTTGTAAAAATTGTTGACATTTTATTGTTAGAAGAGTTTGATGTTGATGTCTTAGCAGAACTGAATTCATTGGTTACGGAGCATAATATATTTGTAGTAGTACATTTTAAAGAAAAGTTGAAGCCTAAGCATAATTTTATGATACATTATGCTACCGTTATAAAGTAATTAGGAGTTTCCGTTTTGCCGGTAAGCATCAATTTTTCAAAAGATACGCTCATGTAAGCAACTCTCGACTAAATGTGCCTTATACATTAGCTTTAAAAATTAGTCTACAATTTTCCCTTAACTTTATAGAAAAAAATTTTTTTGAAGACGATTGTTCAAAATTGAAATATATTATAAGTGTTGATTTAACTCAACTTGATTACTTTCCGAACCTTTGCACAAATTTTACGAGTGGTTACGAAGCATCCTCAAGTTATGTGGTGAAATGCGATTTCGCAATTCTGTTTGGATTAGACCTGTCGTTGAAAAAAGTCGCTCGGATGCGATAGAAATCATTTGAAAACTGAAATACATTTGTGCCAATTTTTTTAAATTTGGGTGCAGAACTTCATTACGCCAAAAACTGAGAGGATCTGCATCTGTTACAATATTGGGAAATAGAAAATATCTCTCAATATCTTCTTTCAAAGTATCGCAGCACAAAGAGGACCATGGTTCTTCTTCTTCAGATGCCTTAATAATATTTTCACAAACACTCCATATACCCTGTCTTGTAATTCGTTCAGAACTCGTACTAGGTTGGAACGTAATTGTTTGTGAAGAGGTTTCGGAATATAGGTTCCGTAGAAATAGTAGACTGCAATTGGAATGTTCGTAGTTTATATCGAGGATCAAGCGCCGTTGTTAAATAATAAGATTCTTCACTTTCCAAATTAAATCTTTTTTCAAGAGCCAATATCTAACAGTTTTTTTACCTTTGTTGTGCGGTTTTTTTCTTTGTTATAATTGTTGTTGAATCGTGTTTTTTATTTTAAGTAGCTAACTTTAGTAATTTTCCTTTTTTTCTTTATTTATTATTTGTTTGTTGTGGAATTCTCAACGTCTGCATTAATTTGAAGCATGGTAAATACATGGTGTTGACAACTGTTTTTAATTGATTTTTACTCTTTGGGGCACAGGAACATTTTTTTTGTATATATCGGTGTGTCGGCAAATAAATATCGCCGATAATTCGTATTCGTATCGGTTGCAACCCTATTTTTAAGTATTGATAACTCGAAAACTAAACGAGATATGCATTTTTTTCATAACACATTTTCGATTTATTTTGACGTGTTATATCGAAAAACATAAAAAAATCGCGATGCCACGAATATCGTAATCTCCCAAAATAACTTATAAGAACAAATTTCCAATAAAAAAATGTAAGACTTTTTCAAATAAATTCTCCTCTTTTGCATAAATTCCTCCGTGGCACTTTTTTTCATAAAATACTACTAAAGTCATTGTTTTGGTTGAGCAGGTGGCAACGCCAATTAGCTGTCATCAGCTGTTAGTTTTATTTTCATGTGTAAAGTGCGGGTTATTTTCTTCAAATTCACTTTATCGTATTTTTTATTAATATTATTAAAAATTGATATTTTCGTGAGTTTAATGTAATAAACTTAGTAAAATGATAAAAGTTCAATTGCAAGAATGAATGCAGTGCCGTCGGCAGAGCTGCCATTGTCGCTGCAAGTGGTGTAGTGTAGAAGTGCTTTATTTTGTTGTTATGCTGTTGCAAATTAAATGCAACATCATGTAATGCTTTTTCAATTGCTTCAAAAAGCAACAAGTGTTAAAAGTTAAATATAATTTTTTCGAAATTTTGTGAGTACATATTAGCCTTCGTTTAAAATCGTGAAATACGATGGCATGACAATACAAAGTTGAAGAGGTAACGGTAGTGCATTGTAGTTGTTGCTAAGTCCTCGACAGTTTCTTTAAAAATATTTTGCAGTGGCTTCAAAATGCCTCGCACAGCTCAGTGCAATTACAGAAAATATACCATGGGGTAAGTGTCTTCACTTTTGTGTTCATACAGGGTGTTCGTCTAAAAGGTATACACTACTTTGTTTGATTTTAAATGTCATAGGCTATAAAAATTTTGTCACGATTACGTATTGTGGCGCCACGATTTTAAGAAAAGTAGTGGTTTTTATACAGAATAATTATAATTTTATTTCACAGTTTAAGGGTAATGACAAAAAGATGGCGCTATATTTTTAATAATTTCTATGGGTTTGCTAAAACTTTTGCATTTATGTACACACATACATATAAAATTTGGTAAAGGCATTAACTTACTTTGCTTTTATTTAGCTTTAATTTTGAATCTATCCGGTATCGATACTTAAAAATCTGATGTTGATAGTATCGTTAGTGTCAAAATTTCAATGGCGTTGCAATATAACGATGGTTTTCAATAGAACAGCTCGAAATAAATCGAAAATGTTAAAGAGATAAAATCGATACCTCGTTTGGTTTTCGAAATATCGATACTTAAACATTTGATTTTGATGGTTTTTGAAGGCAATTTAAAGATGGTTTTCAATAGAACAGCTCGAGATAATTCGAAAATATTGAATAAAAAAAATCGATACCTCGTATGGTTTTCAAAATATCAATACTTAAGACTCCCGCGGCACCACGATCTAAATATTTACATCTTATAGTATGTCTAACACCTGATTTGCTAGCCACAGTAATTTAACATAAGAGTAAGGGTAAGTGAGCGGCCTATGGCCGCAGTTCAGGATTTAAAACTCCCAAAAATCCGACACCGGCTTCGCGGCGGATCAGTCTATAATATATCCAACACCTGGTTTGCTCGTCACAGTAATTTTACATAAGAGTAAGGGTAAGTGGGCGGCCTAAGGTTGCAGCTCAGGATCTACATCCATTTTTAAGTATCAATATCTCAGAAACCAAACGAGATATCGATTTTTTTTATCTAACATTTTCAATTTATTTCGAGCTGTTCTATTGAAAACCATCCTTAAATTGCGGCGCCATTGACATTTTGACGGTAATGATGCTATAAAAATCAGATTTTTAAGTATCGATAACTCGAAAACTAAACGAGATATGCTTTTTTTATATTTTTTGAAAGGCTAAACCACGATTAGTAAAATAAAACAATATTTTAAATATTATTCTCGCGCCGACGTTTCGAGGATTATTTGTCCTCTTCCTCAGGGCGTCTTTTTATTAACTATATTCGCTAAAACAATAATGTAAATACAAAGAGACAAATTGAAATTACGACATAAAAACATTAAGTTCACATGACATTTTAATATGTTGAAAATTTACCAAAAATTTAATGTTAAAGTAGAAAAGCTTTACGTTAAGGCTAGAAAGTAAATGTTGCTAATATTGTCACAGTCTTCTGTTCTATTTATTGTTTTATTAATTTTTTTTTCTATATATGTAAACTTTCTAATGTAAGTCTTATGTTGTAGTTAGTTTCTCTGTCGATAATTCTTACATTGCCGAGATCTGCCGAATGTCCAGTGTTTTTTATGTGTTGTGCTAAGGCACACAATCACAATCATAAAAATTTTCAAATATGTAGACGACATTCTTGCTATAGGGAACCACAAAGACATACCAATCATTTTGAACGAAATTAACTCATATCAGAAGCTACAGTTTACCTTAAAGATAGAAAAAGATAATTCAATTGCATATCTAGATATGCGTATAATTAGAAACAACAATAAATTTGAATATGACTGGTACACTAAGCCGATATCTTCAGGTAGAATTCTCAATTTCTATTCAAAGCAACCAACACACCATAAAATTAATACTGCAAAATATCTAATAAATATAAGTGATACAAAATTTTGGAATAAAAACCTTAAGCAAAACAAATTCTAATCTACAATAGTTTCCCAATAACCTTCATAAGTAAATTAATAAAAACAATTACAGCCGAAATGACAAACAATATTACAACAACACAAAACAACCAAAACATAAATAAACGTTACCATCGCACAATAGATTCAAAAGGCATGTTTTCTTGGATTAATTAAAAAAAAAACCGGCGGGTTGCACTCTGGGAGTGCCGATAGAAGTGAAAACTTCGATTCTCTATTCTTTTATTTTCTTAGAAAAAAGAACCAAAATAATTTTGCATTTATGTCAAAAATTATGGCCTTTTTCTACTTAAAAAAAAAAACAAAATACAATATCAGCAAAATAGGCAGAAAATGTGTTTTCTTAAACGAAAGTGAAAGAAACTCTGGAATTCGCATTTTAAGACTTTTGCATACTGTTATCAGTAGCAGATCCAGTATGTGACCATATTATTACTCTCCACTTTTAAAATAACGCTTAGTTAAAATCTATTAGTTAAAAAGCAAATAAAAATTTTTTTATTCTATAATGAATGAATATCATCATGGTGGGCTATAATGTAAGTCCATAATTTTTATAGCACCAGACAATTTTATTTACTTATTGAACATACTATTTGTTATAGCACTATTCAGTTTTTCTTACTCATTGAACACACTGTTTCCTAGATCTTAATTAAGTCAAGACTTCAACTGAACTAAACTGCCCACACTGATTTGTGGTAAATGTGGTGTGGTTAATTTGCTTAAAGTTACAAATGGTTTGTGCACTCGATTACAGTTACTTCGTTAGGTTAAGTTTAGACACACACTTGTTTAAAGTTATACTACAAAAAATCCAGTGTCATCCTGTGTCGGTGATGAGAAAGTAACTCAATTTATGCATATGCCCAAAAGCACGCAGCAAATTTCTAAAATTACCATATACCAACTGATGACGTCATGGTTGTTGTCTTGGCTACTGATCTATCAACATAGATCTAAAAGCATGCTACATAATTTTAAAAATATTGTCATTGTGACGTCATCGATGTCGGTGTCCTGTCGCCAGTTTATACATTTTTCCTCAGCCGCAAAAGCTTTCTTACGGAGGTGCACAACGTGCCTAAAGAAGTTCTCACTTCAAAAAAAAAAATTGTAAGGTTCGTCAAAACTGTTTGTACCAGGTTAAAGTATACAAAATTCTACATCACTTGTCGTTAATATTAAAGTCAAAAGTGATCTGGTGTTTTGGTAGTAAGACCTGAAAGTCAGAATTTATTAAAATTTTTGTGCAAAAAAAGCAGAAAAAAGGCGAAAACTTTCACGTTATAAAATATTATTTATTTGCCAAACTATATCAAAAGTAAACAAGTTTGCACAGAACCATCAAGTTCAGGTTATTTTGCAAATATTTCGTTAATGTTTGTGTAATAAATTATGAGCGGAAGTGTATTAACTTTTGTTGTTTATGTTGGAAGTGCAAGACAAAATTTGGATTTTTATATTTTAAGTGGACATAAAGTTATTATTCGTGTCGTAATTTGTAGTTTGTTATGAAGGTGGGACAAATCACTATTATATTGCAAAATTTTACGGTGCCCTTTTGTGCCTTTTAGAAGTAATGTTTTTTTTTATGCAAGTCCCTACAGCAGCCAATCTCGCAACAGCTGCTGTTGTTGTGTTTTTTTATTTAACTTGTTTTCGTGTTTCGGTACATTAATTGTTTTTTCTTTTGTTTCTTTTAATCATATTCTTTGTTTTAACAACCAGTGATAGTGTTGTGCAGTCACAAGTAATCAGGTTAAACGGATTATTAAAATTTTTAACCCAAAATTTGAATAATTTTTTTGAATTTTATAGGAATAAACTCAAACGTTGTTTTATATACTCGTCGTAGCTTGTTTGATATTATGACGAATTCAAGCTGTCAAGCTATCACGATTGGTGAGAAAGCTGTACATTAATGTTGGCAATGGTAGATGGAAAGGTTTGCAATGCCATAACAGAAACCAAATCAACACAAAAGTGTTACTTATGTGGCGCCACTAGTGATGAATTAAATAATATAGAAGACATGATCCAAAGACCTGTAACTGTAGCAAATTTAAGATTTGGCCTTTCCATTCCTCATGGCTGGATTAGGTTTTTTGAATGTCTTTTGCACGTTGCATACAAATTACCTTTAAAAAATTGCCAGGCTAGAACTGATTCCGAAAAAAGAGTAGTAGCTTAAACAAAAAAAGAAATTCAGAAAAACTTTAAAGAGACTTTGGGATTAATAGTTGACCAACCCAAACCTGTTTTTGGAAACTCGAATGATAGGAATACGGTAAGCCGTTTTTTCAAAACGCTGAAAAATCTGCAGAAATAACAAAAGTAGATGTGAATTTAATAGAAAAAAACGCACGTGCTGCTTATTGTTGTATCCAGTGGCCATGAAATTAATACTGAAAAGTTTAAAATATATGCAAACAATATAGGCCGACTTTTTGTTGAAACATATCCTTGGTACAATATGCCTTCCGCCTTGCACAAGTACTTCATTCACGGACCTGAAATTGTGTCCAATGCTATTTTACCTATTAGGCAGTTATCAAAAGAAGCGCAAGAAGCTCGAAATAAAGATTTTAAAAAATATAGAGAGTTTTATTCACGAAAGTGCAGTCGCGAAAAATAAAATCAAGATATTTTTAATTGTTTTTGATAACCTCTGACCCAATTATTTCAAGCATGCGAAAATTGCCTACAAAGAAGATTCAAAGCTTGCCAAAGCAGGCAATTGATTTAATTGTACCTGCAACTCCGAACTAAACCTATTTAAATGATGATGGTGATGATGATGATGAGGATTATGATGATGATGATGTTGAAGATGATGATGAAACTGATGATGATAATGATGTTGATGATGATGATGATGATGTTGACGTTGATGATGATGATAATGATGAGATGTTTAAAATGTAATGTTTAAGTTTGCATATTGTACTCCTTGCATTACAGTACTGTCGCTCTAATCCGGACACATATAGTTTCGGGGTATGTCCGGATAACTGGATTGGTCCGGAATACAGAAAGCTCAATAATTATTATATAAATTATATGTAGAATGCATATTTGAGGCGTATATGATTGTATTTCATTCAATTTTTAATGGTTTTACAAAGGAATTGTAATCATATGAGTAAGGAATAAAATGACTGAAAAAAATCCACAAATTTTAAATAAACAAAATACCTGCAAAAACTCACGAGTATGAACATGTACTCAAAAAGAGCCCCGTAACTTAACGAAATAAATTTGAAAAAATCAAAGTTGACTTGTTCGTGCCAGCCACAGTCTATTTGCTAACTAAAACATACTTTGAATTAGTATTGTCCGAATTGTAGAGGCAAAATTTCAAAAATGTCCGAATCGTAGAGATGTACGGATTACTGGGAAGTCCGGATAGCAAGTGTCCAGATTAACGCGACTGTACTGTATATACTTACACTAATATCTGCTAATATTTAATAAAATTGAACTTAAATACACTTGAAAAATATTTTTTTTCATTAATGGTGTTAGCCAAAAAATATCAGCTTCCCTGATTTGATCCAAGAAAACATGCCTTTTGCACCCATTGTGCATCGTACCAAATATTACAGATAATAAAAAATTAAAAGAGATCATTTTGCTCACAAACCGATTTGGACTCTTTTTAACATCTTTACAAAAACAAAAACTCCAATAGAAAAATTACAACAATCCAAGGTAAATTACAAAATCAACTGCATAGGCAAAGATGAGTCATGCGACAAAATTTACATAAGGACTACCAAACGTAAGCTGACAACGAGAATAAATGAACATGCAAATGACATCAAAAGCAACAAAGAAACAACGCCCTTAGCACAACACATAAAAAACACTAGACATTCGACAGATCTCGGCAATGTAAAGATTATCGACAGAGAAACTAACTACAACATTAGACTTACATTAGAAAGTTTACATATACAGAAAAACATAAATAAAACAATAAATAGAAAAGAAGACTGTGACAATATTAGCAACATTTACTTCTTAGCCTTAACATAAAGCTTTTCTTCTTTTTTTTTGTTTCCTTTCTACTCCACTTGGGAGCATAGGGCTTCAACTTGACATTTTCATCTAATACGATTCCTAGCAGCAACTTTGACATT
Organism: Meiosimyza platycephala; assembly: GCA_963662105.1. NCBI lineage: Eukaryota > Metazoa > Arthropoda > Insecta > Diptera > Lauxaniidae > Meiosimyza > Meiosimyza platycephala. Next base: position 6,336,334 of record OY759212.1, read on the forward strand.
TTCCCAAGTTAGGTCACAATTATCCAATTCACGGGTAACTGTCCGCCTCCAGGTGTTTTTCGGGCATCCGTGACCTCTGCTTCCTTGAGGGTTCCAGTCAAGGGACATTCTGGTGATGTTTTCAGACGACTTTCTGAAGGTGTGGCCGATCCACTTTCTTCTCCTTATTTGCGTTAGAACAGGTTTTTCGCTTGCCATTTTCCAAAGATCTTCATTCCGTATGACGTTCGGCCAAAATATTCTACAAATGATTCGCAGACATTTGTTGATGAAGACCTGGATTAGTTGTTTGATATTGTTTGAAGTTAGCCACGTTTCACTACCATACAAGAGCATTGATTTTACGCATGCGTTGAATATACGGATCTTAGTCTTCCTAGAAATTTGCGAGTTTCTCCACACCGGCTACAAGCGCCCAAAAGCTGCTCTTGTTTTTAAGAACCTGTTTTTGGCATCTTCTTCCGCTCCTCCATCTGTTGTCATTATACTCCCGAGGTAGCAAAAACTGTTTACATATTCGATTTGTTGGTGTGGTGTATTCTCATGGCTTTGGTCTCTCTGATATTTATTTCAAGCCCAACGGTTCATGCCAAGCTGGCTAGATGGTCAACTTTAGCCTGCATATCGCTGAGCCTATCTGAGAGGAGGCATATGTCGTCTGCGTAATCCAAGTCTTCGAGTGACAAACTCAACGTGATTCCTCTTCTTTTGGAACTGACCTCCGTCATTACGCTATCAAGCACAACAGTGAAGAGCAGGGGAGAGAGAGGACATCCCTGTCTCACTCCTGCATTAGTGCGGAAGGGTTCACTGATGTTTCCTTTGTGCAGCACTGCTGTTTCGGAATTTTCGTACATGGCTTTAATTATTTGAATTATCTTCTGAGGTACTCCAATTTGGCGAAGTGAGCTCCATATAGCCGAACGTTTGATAGTGTCGAATGCTTTTTTAAAATCTATGAATAAGAGATACAGCGGGGAACGCCACTCCTGTTCAATTATTATGCGTATGGTGTTAGATTGGTCTACGCAGCACCTGTGCGGTCTAAATTCAGCTTGTTCTTCACGAATTGTGCTCTCTGTCATAACTTGGAGTCTCTGCAATATGATTATGACAAGTATTTTGTATATAGTGTTGAGTAATATTATTGCTCGCCAGTTACCACAGTCTCTTAAATCATCTTTTTTTGGTAGCTTGATGATTAAGCCTTTAGTCCAAGATGGTGGTAAACTTTCGGTTTCCCAGATTGAGGTGATGTGAGGATGTATAAGTTGAGCTGCTAGCCGTGCGTCAGCCCTTTGTGAATTCTATTGAGTGTGGCTGTTATTTGTTCATTGAAGTCATCTTTAACTGCCTCATCTCTGTCTTCTGTAGGCGCGTAGCATTGGACTATGGTGATGTGTCGTCCTATGCTGCTGTGGAATCGTGCTAGTATAACTCGATCCAATATGGGTTGCCAGGAATGTAGTGCTCTTCGCATTTTTTTTGTTATTAAAACACCGACTCCGTTTTCTCCTTTGTTCGGTTTTCCACTGTGGAGAATAAGGAGAATGTTTGCCGTGACTGTCTCACCGTTATTGTTCCACCTCATTTCACTTATCCCTAGGATTTCAATTTTGTACAGTTCCATTTGGTGTTCAAGTTGGGGCGATGCGTGTCCTGTTTCGTATGCCAAAAGTTCTCATCTGGGGGGTTTCGTATCCGAGGCATTGCCTATTTTTTTTTTTTCAGTTTCGTTAATCCGTTAATTGCGGGTTAACCATTTGACGTCCGCTCCTGAACCGCGGAGAAATTTTGAAATCCGACACCGGATTCGTGTTGAACGACCCCAAATTACTAAACAAAAGTGTTGCGAAAAAAAATTATTTTACCTGCAAAGGTGTAAAAAATCGTGGGACCTATATGTCCCAATGGTCGTCAACGGTAAAAATGTATGCGGCTGTTTTCAGAACTGAAACGTATTATATTACGCATGAACTTTTGTTTATTTACTTAAATTCATGAAAAGGGCTGTCTATTAATTACGTGAGTCAAAATAGGGGGGAAGGGGTCCGACAAAATCTCACCAAGGGGGTTAAGGAAAACCTCACGTCAACTTTTTAATGCAGAGAATTTGCATTATTAAAGCATATAACAAATTGTATCATATTAATTCGGTTTGTTTGGCATGTCGACAATTAGTATTGAACACAATAACATCGATTTTGAAGCTAAACACAACTGGGACGTGCGATTAAGCTTCTGTGAAATCGCACCAAAAAATAGAATTTGTTCTATTTCTTTGCGATAAATTTTGTAGCGTCAATTTTGTACTAACTATTAACGTATAGGAAATATCTGGACGATATCACACGTCCCAGTTGTGTTTAGCTTCTTATGCATTGCAGATATCGCGACTGACTGAACGCGCAAGGATGAAATTCCCCGAAAGATATTTGACACTTGTACGACGAATGTTTCAAATCGAGGAATAGCGGATGTATATGATATTTAATATGCCTGCGTGCAGGAGCGTCACTTCACCAAAACCTTGGGGGGGTGGAAAAGAATTATAATTCCACCAATATTAGATGGTTTTATTGAATTTTTGTATTGAATAATACCTAGTATCAGATCCTTGGTGGGGGCCAATGCCCTTCCCAGCCCTACCGAATTGACGCCGCTGCCTTCGTGTCAGTCAGAATTAGCGACAAAAAAATTGATTATAATCCAGGACTTATTTTAAAATTTATAATAATCTGAAAGAATATTAAAAAAGCTTTGAAATCCATTATTACACAAGTTTTTTAGTTCAAAAGTACATCTATATCTCACCAAGGGGAGGGGGAGGTCCGAATTAAAAAAAAACAACTCACGTAATTAATGGACGGCCCCTAAATGAATGTTCAATGTAAAGATCAAAAAGGTAAACAAATTTCCTTTTGTTCCAAATAAATTACTTCGAATTAGATTTTTACCGTTGACGACCATTGGGACATATAGGTCCCAACAGATTGGGTGGTCGCGTTGGTGGCCAAAGTGGACTATCTTTTTTGTTTTGCTTTTGTTGGAAAGAAGAAGGTTGCCCGCAAAGTGTCCAAAAATTTTAGAGCTTTAACTCCACCCGCCTTTAAAATATTCCAGTATGAAAAAGGGGTAGAAAAAGTTAAGATATTTCGACTTTCGAGAGGTCTGGTAAGTAAATGGACGAATATACCTTTAAAAATTAGGTACTTTCTGAAAGCCACATTAATTCGCTATTAAATATTACCTTGGTGACGAAAATCGATTCCATAGTTTTTCCAGGAAAAATACAAAGGTAAAAGGGTCACCGGTGTCCCAATGGTCGTCAAAGGGTCAAGCAGGGGATTAACCTACTGTAACTCGTCCTAAGATGATGTGGCTGCCATCTATTGCAGCTTAGGAACCACATTGATAAATCATATTCAGCCTCCTCTAACCTGAGGAACAGACGCCTACCAGGCAGCCGCTCAATATGAGGACAGACGCTGCTTGGATTTTGTAATGTCTGTTTTGGTCCACGGGTGGTATTTTATTTCCCTCTGCTAAGCATTCCTCTATCCGCCACCTGAGGACGCTTTTCTACTTTAACATTAAATTTTTGGTAACTTGTCAACATATTAAAATATCATGTTAACTTAATGTTTGTATGTTGTAATTTCAATTGGTCTCTTTGTATTTACATTATTGTTTTAGCGAATTTAGTTAATAAAAAGACGCTCTGAGGAAGTAGTTTGAGTATAACTGATAATCTAAATAAGCGTCAGTCACCAGCCAGCCGACAAAAACAATTTTCGCAATAACTCTGAAAGTAAGCCACAAGTAGAAAAATATATTGAGACCAATGTTATAGAGGAAATGAAAACACATCGATTTCATGCCTTAAAAATGTCCGTATGATAAGATTTGACCCACTTTTCACAGTTTAAAAATTATTAATGACCATCTCCATTTTCTAAAAAATACGGTTTTTATTGAAAGTCTTAAATTAACATTACTTTTTTGAATCTTAAAATCGCATTATCGCCCAAAGTAGCTATTTTCGCTTAAAATTACAGAATATACCGGAAATTTTAAAACGGTGAAAAGTGGGCCAAATATTGTCTTTAGGGAACTTTTCTGACATGAAATCGATGTGCTTTTTCTCCTCCTCATTAGTCCTGACATATTTTTATACTTTTGGCTTACTTTCCGAGTTAATGCGCAACACTTTATTTGTCGGCCTCTCACAACCAGGCCCACACTATTCTGGCGGCTGACGCTTATTTCGATTATCATTTGAAAGAAAAAAATTAAGTAGGAGGAAATTGCTTCGAAAAATGTAACGCTGCCTCCCGTACTATAAGACCCGAAACCTAACTAGCGCTACCTTCACACTTGATCGAATAAGGGGGAGATTACATGGCATCACGATTTGATTTCGATAAAACACGCCAAAATACATTTAAAATGTTTAACAAAAAAAATCGATATCTGGTTTAGTTTTCGAGTTATCGATACTTAAAAATCTGATTTTAATAGTATCATTAGAATTAAGATTTTAATGGCGCCGCAATTTAAGGATGGTTTTCAATAGAACAGCTCAAAATAAAGCGATAATATTATATAAAAAAAAATCGATACCTCATTTTGTTTTCGAAATATCGATACTAAAAAATGTTGTCCTATAGTATGTCCAACACGGGTTTCGGCTAGCCACAGTAATTTTACATAAAAAATGGGGTAAGTGGGTAAGCTCAGGACTTAAAACTCCCAAAAATCCAACACTGGCTTCGCGGATCGGTCTATAATATATCCAACACCTATTTTGCTAGCCACAGTAATTTCACATAAGAGTAACTCGAAAACTTAACGATAACTTAACTAGATATCGGTTTTTTTAAATTTATATTTTGGATTTATTTTGACGTGTTTTATCTAAAAAACATTGTTAAATCGCGGCGCCACGGATATCGTCATCTCTCCCCTTATTCGATCAAGCGTGAAGGTAGCGTAACACTCACCACTAGTTAGTTTTCGGGTTTTATGTCAAGGTGTCGGTTGGTTGCGTTCCTTTGTGTCAGTTAAATTAAATTTTAAGCATAAATTGTGAAAATATCGGTCAGTGTTAAGTTTAAGTGTATTCCGAAAGAAAAAAAACCGTGTCCGGATAGATTCAAAAATTAAAACTAAATCAAACTGAAGTGAATTTAAAAGCAAAGTTCAATGCCTTTGTGAAAATTTATATGCATGGGTGTACATTAGAGCGGTTCAAAAAAAAATCTTTTGTTTTTTTCACGATGTGTCAGTGGATTACAATAGCCTTATATGTATGTCTAGATAAAGCTGCCCATAAGGATTTTCATCAATATTAAAAACTGGATGGCCGCCCCGTTTTAAGTTGCCTACCCATTTTAGAAAATATTGATTTAAAAAATGGTGCAAATTAAAGAGGTTATCAAATTTGCAATAAAGTGGGTATGCCTTTCGAACTATTATCGAACGAGGAATTCCAATCCGTGATCAGTTTTTCTTTTTTTTTCTTTTTTTCTTAGAAAAAATTGAAAATTGACCGGACAAAAATTAAAAAATGCCGATTTTCTACTTTCAAGTTGCAAAATCGCCCATAATATTTTATTGCCGGTTTAATGGTACATTATTTTTAATGTACCTTAATTTGCTTAAGAGTATACCGTAAACCGTATATCAATATCTTATTTCAAAACCAGGATATCTGCATTTTTCTAAATTAATAGACCTGAAATTCTTCGATTCGGCTCACTAGATTAAGTCTTTCGTATTCTACGTACCATTTTTGTTAAACTTTATTTATTAATTTTTTTTTCTGATGCTAATATTATTAGTTTTTATAATCCTGCTATGTAAGCATCGATTTACGGCAAAAAATCAAAATAAATGTTTTGGGTTTATCCCGAAAAATGTAAAAACGTCAATAAAGGTCATATATCGGGCATTTCATGTGAAGTGGACAGGGGAAATGAGGTTCATGTTTCCAATTTCAGATATATTTGAATATGATGTACCTGTATAACGTATGGTGAATGAAATCTGGACAAACGCTAAGTGGTTCAAATAATATATTAAAATTAATTTTTTTCATTTGTTTTGTATTTATTTAAGTACATTTAAGCTCGATTATAATTTATAAAAAATTATTTACTCCACATTGATTTTCTTTTTATATTTTCAGAGGTAGTTTTCTCATAGACTCCTGAATTCCATTTGTATCCATTCGTTTCTGCTTTAATTTATTTGTATTAACTAAACTATCAACATTTTTTTGTCAATAACGCTTGCTAGAAATACTTCGCTTCAAATTAGCCCGAAAATATTAATTGATCGTAGCTGTGGCACGTTTGGTGGGTTAAAATCTTAAGGTACAATTTCAATGCCTCGCAAGTTCAAATCGTCCAATGAATCGCTTGCGTAGTTTGATGAAGCCAAATCCGGCCAGAAAATGACTTTATCGCGTCGATGCTATTTTTGCATAAATTTGGGGAGTTCAGGAATGCCTCTTTCCCTGTAAGTTTTGGAAGTGAAGCTAAGCTACCTTTCAAAAATACTGGTTCACTGACGCTACGCTCACTGATTGTCAGTCATAAGAAAACCTTTTCAGGGAACTTTGTTTTTTGGATATATTTGATGTTTTCAGGTGGATTGTGGGTAGCAGTTTCAAAGTAATGTTTAGACTGCTCTTTATTACCTTCCACAGTAGAATAACTCTCGCCATCGATCCCGCAAATGTACGGTGAAAATGTAGCGCAATCAACCTAGATTTGAGTTCTTTTGACTGTTTCTCTGTAGTAGTTCTATAGGTCAATAGGTCAGGTTCTTCTATAGGTCAATTTTATTATGTATGGTCGATTTCTTACTTATATCCCATATCTTTAAAGTGATGGAAAATTTCACTTTTAGTTTTATTTGGAAAATCTTCCGAAAATTTGCAAATAATTTTACAAGGCTGCAACTCGTTTATATACATTTTTGCGATTAAATGTGAATATTATACAATAATTTTGACGCCTGAAATTCGACAAAGCATTGCATTACTCTTCACTATTAGAACTTTTGTTGTCAGTTACGCTCGACCTTAAAATTATTTTTTTTAATAAGTGTCCAGATTTTATTCACCATACGTTATGTCCTCGACACAGAAACAAAATATTTTTAGAATGGCAAAACTGGTTTACAAAATATGGGTCTTTGAAAATTTGAGAAATGTTAAGCTATGTACTTCAAATGAAATTATTCAGTTTAAAAAGTCTAGTAAAATGAATTAACCACTGCATTTTATACTTCATTTATTGGCCTTTTCAAACTCATAATTACTACTTACTTACTTGGGTGGCCATAACAACCCGTTACCGGGTTACGGCCGACCTCAAAAGCTCTCTCCAGGCGCCTCTGCTTTGCGCGCGCCTTCTCCAATCAGTCACACCAAGCGTGGATAGGGTTTCTTCGGCTTGGTCTTTCCATCGGAGGATGGTCTTCCACTCCGAAGAATTTTTCTCTCAAACACCCCAAGTGTGGCTGCATCGGTCTGCGACACAACCCATGCTTCTGCACCGTAGAGTAGCACGGGTAAGATGAGCGTCTTGTAGAGTGTCAGTTTGTCGGGCGAGAGAGGTCTCTACTACTCAATTGCTTACTGAGACCGTAGTTTAGCAAGAGTGAGTCTTCGCTTTATCTCCAAGCTGATATCGTTTTGAGTGTTCACGGCGGTGCCAAGATAGGTGAATTCCTTGACAACTTCGAAAGTACAGCTGTTCGCAGCAATGTTGGATCCAATGCGCCGCGTCTCCCTGCTTGTGGACAGCATATGCTTTGTTTTGCCCTCGTTCACTGTCAAACCCACCTTCGCTAATTCTTTTTCGATAGCAGAAAACGCAGCAGTAACATCTCGCTTACAACGTCCAATGATATCAATATCATCGGCATATGCAAGGAGCTGGACACTTTTGTAGAAAATAGTGCCATTACGATGTACACTGGCTTTTCGCAACACCCCTTCTATCAAAAAGTTGAAGAGGTTGCAGGATAGTGGATCGCCTTGTCTGAAACCTCGTTCGGTATCAAATGGTTCGGAGAGGTCCGTCCCTACCCTGACGGAGCTGGATGTGTTGCTCAACGTCATTCTGCAAAGCCGCACTAGCTTCGCAGGTATACCGAACTCAGACATGGTGGCATACAGGTAATCCCGTATCGGGCTATCGAAAGCAGCCTTAAAATCGATAAAAAGATGATGGGTATCGATCTGTTTTTCTTGGGTTTTTTTCTAGGATTTGACGTAGTGTGAAGATCTGGTCTATGGTGGACTTACCAGGTCTAAAGCCGCACTGATAAGGCCCAATCAGTGTGTTGGCGAACGGCTTAAGTCTTTCACACAGTACGGTCGACAGGACCTTGTATGAGATGGCAAGAAGACTGATTCCCCGGTAGTTTGCGCAAATTGTAGGGTCACCTTTCTTCAGTATAGGACAAAGGACACTGAGATTCCAATCGTCGGGTATGCTTTCTGCTAGCCATATTTTGCAGATGAGTTGATGCATACACCCTATCAGCTCATCGCCACCGGTCTTGAACAATTCAGCAGTAGTGGTGGCAAACTATCGATAGTCCTGACCATCGATAGTGGACGATAGTTTCTGGAAACTATCGATAGACTATCGATAGTTAGATTACTTTAAAAAACAAAAAAAAAAATTAATATTGTCCCTGCAGTAGTGGCATTAGAAAAGGTCTAGATTTTTTTCTCAATTTACCAATTATTTTTATTTAAAAAAACATATTGCATCGACATTTTGAGTCCAGTAGAATTAGTCGTAAAAATGAGAAAAAAAAATAATTATAGTTACAGCACTGACAGCGGAATATTGTCGAACAAGCATCCTAATGAAAAAAGTTTAATATAAAAGTTGTAGGAAATAAAAAGATCTACATTTTTTGTTTTACCATTTTCAACGTAACCTTAAAGAAAAAATTATGGAAAACCGGTTTATTCGATTTTTAACTTTTTTCTTTGACAAAAAATAGATAGATAGTAGCTGAAACTTGGGCAAAAGATACTTCTTAGTGTTGGACAAATGTAGTAATTTTTTTAAACGGAAATATTTAGAGGTTGTTGTTAAATTTAATTTTTAAAAAAAAAAAACCAAAATTTTTAACTGCGATTTCTCTGAAAACTGAAAACTGTTTTGGCTCACTTACTCGTTGCTACGTCTACTTTCGATAAATGGGGGAAAAAATAGTATACTGCAATGGGAAAATGACCGAAAAATTTAAAAAATCGAAAATATCTATTTTTCGTCGAAATTTGCAAATTTATCGTTCAATTATTGTTATTAAATAACAAAACCATTAAAATTTTGTTGCTTTGAATGTAGCTGGAATGTAGAAAACCCAATTGCAATTGCAATAGTGGCAAATGTTCGATAGTGAAAATATTCGATAGTCTTAGAAAACTATCGATAGTGGCAACAAATTTGAGACTATCGATAGTATCGATAGTGCTATCGATAGTTTGCCACCACTGTTCAGCAGGCAGGCCGTCAGCACCGGCCGCTTTGTTGTTCTTAAGTCGCTGTATCACACCTCGTACTGCGTCATGGCTAGGTGGTGGTACGTCCACACCATCGTCGTTGATTGGTGGCATTGGGTTAATTTCTCCAAAGGCGGGATTGGTGGAGTCATCGCCAGCAAGCAGCTTGGAAAAGTGTTCCCTCCATAATCTCAGTGTACCTTGCGTATCCGTAACCAGATTTCCGTGTTCATCTTTACAGGTAGAAGATGCTCCGGGCTTGAAACCTTGGATCAGACGCTTGACTTGTTGGTAAAATTTTCAAGCATCATTCCTGCCTCGTAACACTTCGAGTTTCTCACGCTCACGCCTTTCCTGCTCTCGTTTCTTGCGTCTGAAAAGGCGCCTCTCTTCCTTTCTCTTTTCCCGGTAGTTTTCGCGTACGGCTCGCGTTGCGGCTGACTGCAGTGTTCTTTTGTATGCGGCGTTTTTCACTGCAGTAGCTTCGCGACATTCCTGGTCATACCATTGATTTCGCGGAGGTGGGCGTCGGAAACCAATTACTTCCTCAGCGGCAGAGCGCATGGAGCGGGAAATATGCGCCCAAAGTCCACCGGCATCATCGGGTAGAGAGTCAGGTTGAAGGAGCAGTTCTGAGAAGTGAGCGGAATAGGCTTCGGCCGTCCGATGTGATTGCAGTTTAGCGACGTCCAGCTTTCGTTGCATACCAGAGCGTACATCCTTTGCATTGCACAGCCGCATGCGTATCTTGGCTGCAACAAGATAGTGATCGGAGTCAATATTGACTCCACGGAACGTACGAACGTCTAGCTTGCTGGAAGCATGCCTTCCGTCAATCACAACATGATCGATTTGGTTTTGTGTTTTCTGATCAGAGGACAGCCAAGTGGCCTTGTGGATGTCGAGGTGTTGAAATCTGGTGCTACTTACTACCATGTTTCGCGCCGCGGCGAAGTCTATCAGCCGTAGACCGTTGTTTGAGGTGGTCTCATGGAGGCTGAACTGACCGACAGTGGGGCCAAATATACCTCCTCTTCCGACCTTTCCGTTGAAGTCCCCGAGTACAATCTTAACATCGTGGGCCGGGCAGCGGTCATATACTTCCTCGAGTCTCGCGTAGAAGGCATCTTTGACAACATCGTCCTTTTCCTCCGTCGGGGCGTGCGCGCAAATCAAGCTGATGTTAAAGAATCGAGCTTTGACGCGGATCGTAGCCAACCTTTCGTTCACAGGTGTAAACCAGGAGATATGGTGGCGAAGTCTCTTGCTTACAACGAATCCGCATCCCAATTCGCGCCTCTCCGCATGGCAGCTGTAGTAGATATCGCAACTTGTTTGGTGAGAGCAACCTTGTCCTATCCATCTTATTTCCTGGCTGGCGGTGATATCAGCCTTAATTTTTTTGAGGGCATCCGCCAATTCGATAGAGGCACCTTCCCTATTGAGGGTCCGGATATTCCAGGTGCATATCCTTAAATCATAGTCCTTTTTTCGTTTGCAGTGGTCGTCAACGTTGAGGGGTTCTTTATCCGAGGCTTTTTTAGTTTTCATTGGATTCTTTTTTTTTACGTGGCGGGTACCAAACCCTGCGCACAACCCATTTTTCTTCCAGGGAGTATGCGCTGCACACATTCGCTCACTATCTCAGCGGATGCGGAGATAGCTACACAGATGGAGCCGGCGGGGAGGCCGTGTGTCAACTTGCTAATGGTTGGCAATTGGATTTTGAAAATAAAAAATAAATACACTGAAAAAAATGATAAATATTTTTTTTTTGGTTTTTTACAAAGTTCGCCATTAAAAAAAAGCTTATATTATGTTTATACTTCATGCCAAGTTTGATAATGATCCGCTCAGCCGTTTTGGAGCTATATGCATTGCAATGCCGAAACCCGACGCAGCTCCGTTCTCGCGTCGAGTCGTTAGCACGACTTACTATTATATTGATATTTGGCTTATGTTCAGTTTAGCTCACAATCGAAATTGATTAACTATAAACCAAATATTTTCTTATGTGCTTTTGAATTTTAAGAATAAATATGGAATCAAAAAGTGTCGCTCTGATTTGGTTTCCTAGATATAGCCATCGGAAGACAGACAGACAGACTAGGACATAAATTGTAGGTAATTTCCTCTAGTTTCATATCGTAAAATGAGTCGGAAAGGAGATATTGTCAGAAAACTGAGTTTTGGTGCCATTTTTTCAATTTGGCAGCGCGAGCGGCAAAAATACGAGGTAGCAAAATTGATATTCAGAAAGAGCACATCGAAATCTGTAAAATTACCCATTTTCAAAACTCCCGGAAAACTTTCCAGGTAACCTCTTTTTTTTTAATCAAATGACTGTACTAATATCCTATAAATAAGAAAAACTGAAAAATTGGTAAAAATGGTAAAATGAAATTATGACAATTTACACTAAATTGACTATAACTTTGGCATTTATGAACGGATTTTCGAAAACTTGGTATTATTTGCTTTTGAAGAGTTTCCTCTTTGTAGTTAAAGAGCTAAATTGATGTATTTTTTAAATATTTATATTTTTAAAGTTATTTTTAATTGGATACAAATTTTAAAAAAATCAATTTTTTCAAATGTGTCAGCTTTTATCTCGTAACCTGTATATTAAAACTAAAACTTTCCTTTACAAAAATTTTTTTGAAAATAAATAAATTTTTTTGGAAATAAAAAAAATACAATGTCAAAAAAGTCGGATAGTGTAATTTTCCATTCCTCCTTATGGTTTCCCTGAGAACTTCTAAACTTATTATGATAAAAGTCATCACGACTTTGACGGATTTCATTATTGAGCCTTTCGTACAGTTGGCGATAACTGGTATTAATATTAATATTATGAGGATGTTTGTAACATTTTTGTCTTAATTTATTTTTTAAACGAACTTTATTAAGTAAGGGTCTGCTGATCCAAGGTTTAATCCTTATTTCTGAGGGTGTTTAAATAATTTCTTTTGTGGATGCTGTTAAGTAATTTCGCAAATTATTTTCAAGTAAGGTAAAAGCTATATTCGCATTTCTTTCAGAATAAACATCAACCCAATCATGATCGCGTAGCGCAATATTAAATTTTTCAAAGTCAATTTTAGGTATTTTAACTTGAGACGAAACTTTTTTCTGTTTGTCATCATTTGTTCTTTCAATTATAATACCTGTCATGCAATGATTAGTTATTTCCAAATCAAACAATATACTAGTACATTTGCTTTGCATTGCATTAGAAAATCGGCCAAATAGGTGATCAATGCAGGTTCCTGCAACTGGTCTTGTTTCTTCATTAATGTAAGAATATAACCCATTCTCAGATATAAGAACATTATATAAATTCAGTACTGGACCAGCTGCAAAAATATCTATGTAGGTATATTAAAATCTCCTAAAATGACCAGATCGTTCATAACGTAGGATATCGGAAAACTTATTTAAAAATAACTGAGCAGGTTGTGAATGCAGTCTATAAGCACAAATAAAAGTGAAATTTACTTTGTTTATGGAACAAGAAATTTTGATGACGTCAGCACTTGAAAGGTTATATGTGTTGACTACCACATTATTAGAGCAGTCATTTACAAAAACACCTACACCTCTTGCTGCATACGAATCGTTAGTTTTAGCGTAAAACTTATAATTTGGCAGATTAAAGTCATCTAGCTCAAATGAATATACCCAAATTTCAGATAAAAATATCGATTCAGGCAGTCTATTGAAAGCATCAAGATTCGATATATAAACCTATGAAACTTTTGACAAGCAAACACTATGGCCAAAAGTTTCTTCTCAATTTGAGAATAACGCTGCTCTGTTTCGGAGAGACTTCTTGATGCAAAACGAACTGGCTTTGATTCTTGCATAAGACACACGCCTAAACCATGTTTTGATGCATCAGCTTGAATTGTTACATCCGTCTTTTGGTCATAAGTTTGGAGAATAGTAGCGTCTGATATTACTTTTTTAATTTTCTCTAAGCACTGCATGTGGGCTGTTTCCCACTTAAAAACAACTGATTTCCGCAACAGGTTTCTCAATGGCTGTGACAGTTCTGCAAGATTGGGAACAAAATTACGAATGTAGTTCACCATCCCCAGAACCGATTGAAGTTCCTTTTTAGTTTTGGGTGGCTCTATGCTAGAGATTGCTTTAAATCGATCAGGGTCACTTTCAATTCCATTTTTAGATATTATGTTTGGGGGGGGGGGCAAAAATTATAATTCCACCACTATTAGATGGTTTTATTGAGTTGTTGTATTGAATAATACCTAGTATCAGATCCTTGGGAAGGTTAATGCCCCCCCAGCCCTACCGAATTGACGCCACTGATTGTACCTTGTCGGCATTAAGTTTTAAATTTATTTTTCTTGCTCTTTCTAACACTTGTTCTAATATTAAATAATGCTCCTCTTCTGAGTTTGCGGTAATTAAGACATCACCTATAGTTCCTAATATGCCTTTCAAGTTCTCCTCAATCAATTTTTGAAAAGCCTCTGGGGATGTCGAAATTCCAAAGGGCAAACGCTTGAACTTAAAGCATCCAAAAGGAGTACTAAAGGTACAAATTTTACTAGACTTTTCATCTAACTCTATTTGGTAGTACCCATCCTTGAGGTCCAACACCGTAAAAATATTTTTATTGGTTACTTTAGGTGTGATTTCCTCAAGTGTGGGTATTTGATGGTGCAATGGCTTGACTGCTTGGTTAAGATCCCTTGGATCAATACAAACGCGTAGCTGTTTGTTAGGTTTTTCTACAAACACTGTATTGGAAATCCATTCAGAAGCTGAATATACTTTTTCAATTACGCCTAGTTCAGTCAAGCGATTCAATTCAGACAACTCTTGATATTTGATAGAAATGGGTATCCTCCTAGCTGGTTTGGCTGTTGGTGTTATATTAACTTTTATTTCTATTGAAAATTTTTGTGGAAAACTTCCTAACCCTTGAAATACGTCAATTATTTTTTTTATTGTTACTATTTCTATACTTGAAATTTTACCACTATAATTATTTTTTGCTATATTAGTTACATAATTTAATTCTTTGCTCGTTCCGGGCCCATTTTGTATTTGTCTCATCTGAGTGCTAGAGACCTCTGCCGCTCGTGACATCTCAATCGTTTTCGCCAAATCTAATTTATCTGCCTCTAGCAGTGACTTATCTGTCGTGCCCAGTAACATTCTCTCTTCATCTTCATTTTTATTTTACAAGTTTTTTAGTTCAAAAGTACATTTACATCTAACCAAGGGGAGAGGGGGGGTCCGAATTTTCACTAAAAAAATTCTTCACGCAATTAATGGACGGCCCCTAAATGAAGGTTCAATGTAAAGATCAAAAAGGTAAACAACTTTACTTTTGTTCCAAATAAATAACTTCGAATTTGATTTTTACCGTTGACGACCATTGGGACATAGAGGTCCCAACAGATTGGATGTTCGCGTGGGTGGCCAAAGTAAACTATCTTTTTTATTTTGTTTTTGTTGGAAAGAAGAAGGTTGCCCGCAACGTGTTCAAAAATTTTAGAGCATTAGCTCCTCCCACCTTTAAAATATTCCAGCATGAAAATGCGGAAGAAAAAGTTAAGATATTTCGAGTGGTCTGGTAAGTAAGTGGACAAAAATACCTTTAAAGATTATATAATTTCTGAAAGCCACATTCATTCTCTATTGAATAGTACCTTTTTGACGAAAATCGATCCAATAGTTTTTCCAGGAAAAATACGCACGTAAAAGGGTCACCGGTGTCCCAATGGTCGTCAAAGGGTTAAAACAATGGAAATTATTTTCATTCTTAATTATAGCTGGTAGTGAGTTGTATAGTTTTAATCCGTTATACATAGTTGAATTCTGAGTGCTGAATTTTTCCTGCTTACGCAAATAATGCTATAACTTTAATTTTCACGATTTGCGTTCTCAGAAATAATTTTTGACCCTTCATCACAGTAGAGAGGGCGGCGTTATGGTATGGGCTGCAGTTTCATACTACGCAACTATTGATCTTATCGTAAAAAGTACGCGAATGACCGGGAGATCATTACAAAAATCTTCTGGAACTAGTTTTTTCAAAGATTAATGATATTTTTGGACCACTAGAGTGGATTTATCAATATGATAATGCACCTATACACAAGGCACGTATAGTTAAATCATGGATTTCTAGCCAAAATTTTGAAACCTTAAATTTGCCGCCCTTCTCATCCGATCTTAACATTATTGAAAATGTTTGAGGTTGGCTAACCCGTAAGGTCTACAAAGGAGGAATACAGTACAAAACTAAGAATGAGCTTATTGAAGGAATAAAAGCAGCAGCGACCGACTTTTTTCATGATTACTTAAAATCTCTATACGAGTCAATGAAATGCAGAATTTACAAAGTTATTGCGAATAACGGTAAAAGTATACATTTTTAAATAAATATTCAGATAAAACTATTACAATAAAATCAATTTTTTAATACAAACAATTTATTTTTGTTTCATTTATAGAGCAATTAAAAAGTGGTTCTATCCTGGTGAACCAAGAAAAAAAGAAGAATTTCTTACACGTTTATAAGCAATTAAAGAAAAGTACCGTTATAATGCGTTCGGAATTGATTTTTAGTCTTTAAGTAGTGCATTATAAGTGCTTTTATATTTCTGAAAAGTTTGAGCATTTATTGTTTTTTGCATTCACAATTTATAGAGATTTTTTGCATAAAATTCAGTTGGTTCTATCCTGATGAACCGCAGTGTATAATCAGCATGTTCATTAAAATTTAATTGCTTGTCAATTATCACCCCTAAGTATTTTATTGAGTTAACTTCATTTATGTTTCCACTGCCGATTTGCAATTGAATACTTTCATTCGAGTTTAATATTATGAATTTCGTTTTATCACTATTTAATTTTAGTTTATTCATACATAGCCATGATTCTAAATTATTCAAGTCCTTTTAGAGTTTATCACGAATGTCAGTAAGATTTTTGCAATTAATGTATAAAAGTGTGTCATCAGCAAACAAAGCAATATTGCACCATTTTAACACTGAATTTATGTCATTAATATACAACAAAAAGAGGTCAACTCCTAATGTTGATCCTTGAGGCACACCAATATCGACAGATTTTTCTTGTGAAATAAATTCCACAACTTTTGTACTTTGAGATCTACCATATAGGTATGATTCAAACCATCTCTTTTCCACACCTCTGATTCTATAGCATTCCAATTTTTGAATGAAGGCACTACGATCAATAGTTTCAAATGCCTTTTTAAAGTCGAGGAAAACAGCAACAACCTTGTTACCAACATCAATCTTTTTTTTCCATTCGTGGATTGTCCATATTAACGCAGTTTCGCAAGAGTGACCTGATCTAAAACCAGATTGCTGCTTGGTTATAATATTATTTTCCATTATGAATTTAGCAAGTTGATTACTAACCACGTTTTCAATAACTTTTTCGAGGATTGGTAACATATTTGTTGGTCTATATTCTACTGCTACTTTTGGATTAGCAACTTTTGCAACTGGAACCACTATAGATTTTTTTAAAGTTCTCGGAAACAGTGAGTGAAGACTCAACGAATAGAATATCATTATTTACATTGTCAAAGTTTTCCAGCAATATTTTCGCACTTAGACCAAATAAGTTTATCAACTTTCCGGATATATTCCATTGTTTTTTTTTGTAATTGTCCTATAACTGACTTTAAGTGGTCTACCGATTGGTTTCTTTACAGTGCTTTGATGGTTACTTTTTGCAATTGTCATAATTTAAATCTATTTTTGTAAAACTTTTTTTTCTAAATGATTGCCATCTTTCACATTTTTAGAACCACCGGTGTTTTTCATTTTATATTTTGTTACTGCACTTAAATTTGTCTCTTTGCCTTTTGCACCGTTTACCGGCTGAGCCATGCAATATTCATGTCTTCATTTATTAAGCTTCAGTTACAGACTAGTTTTACATATTATTAAGAACTACGCTATGCTTACATACACCTAATTCTCTTTTTACACGGAAATTGGTTCCAGGAAAAGCCGTGCAAAAAAAATCCGTGTAAAAAAAGACATTGATCGTATACAAAATAGGTGATTGGTTCCTTATCTCTAAAACTTATTGAAATTAGTGAAAAACAAGGATTTTTTAAGAACAACTATTCAGACTTATTTCATTAAATCACATATGGGCATTTCCATGGTGTCGAATGGGACAGTCGTACACTTTTAAAGTGAAATAAAAGTCAAAGTAAAACACTTTTTTTTTCTTCTGTTACTTAAAGGAATAGTCCTTTGGTAGCACTATATATAGTGGTAAATTTGATGGCAGACGTACTACCGGTTCTAAGATAAAGGCAATAAAAGAGCGATTCGAATGGGACAAAAAATGGAAGTGTTTTTCATGGCCATTTATAAAAAAGCATAAGTCAGCGAACGCAACTAATTTTAAAATGTTATGGAATAATAGCACTTTTTATTAAATTCCATTTAATTGAAAAATCTTTTTTATTTTTTTCTTACAAAGTATAATATGATTCGTGACGGGACATTCAAATGGGACATATTTTTCCATTACGGTTTACTTGGTAAATTTTCATATATTTTTTGTATTTGAGACTTATATGGTAATTAAAAAACAAATTTAATATTAATAACTGTCGAATTAAATTAGTGAGATCAATTTTAATTAATTTAATATAAATTTAAAAAATTTTTCTTATAAGAATATGAAACTTTTATTTTTGCTGCTTAAACGTTTTCTCCTGTAAGGGGCGTGACATCGCCCCACTAAAAAAAATTTCTCTTATCAGGAATCAGCTTATCCCCATACCAAATTGTATTATAATTGGTGGAGTGACTCTGTGACTGCGTTTAAGCTATTTTTGGCCTACTTAAAGGACTTGGGGTCTCTTATAACCTTTTTATGGTTCAATATATATACAAACCAAATTTAATTAAAATATGTTTACTAGATTAGCTGTGAAAACGTATTTTCCTGTTAGGGGCGTGGCACCACCTACTATTGAAGAAAATTGTATTGGGCTTTACCTCTCTTTACAACTTTGCAAAAAAAAAAGAGTTTAAGCGATTATGGTGTGTTCTGGTAGTTAAAAAGGGGTCTAACCGTTTTGCAACTGCCTAGATTGCAAAAGTTTTACACTGACGATTGCGGGTGGGACAAACTTCAAACAGCTCTAAAAAATTTTAAATTTTACTCGTTTGCACTCATTGTTTCTCTTTTTAATTGTATTCATAAAACTCTGTTTAAACAAAAATTTTGGCACATTTACCACTGTTCTTAACCACGAAATGGGAACAAATGATGTTTTTTGATGGCGGACGGGACATTAGACATGAACTAAAGCAAATTAAAAATTTACTGTTAATAGAGATTGGTCTGATGTCTTTGCATTTTTTAGCTAATTCTTGTTGGGAGAGATATTTTTGGAATGAATTCCATCATGTATCATCTCTCTTAAATATTTAAGACAAAATACTATTCAAAATTATAAAAAGGAGAAACTTCATAAGTGCAATTTTGAAGTCGGTTTGCTCACCGTTGTGAATGAATTCAAGTGTAAATTGTTTGAATTAATAAAATTTGAATATTTTTCTTAGATAATATCAGATAATAACGTTTTTTTAATAACTTTTAATTTTTTTGCCATGGTGTACCTTTTGGTGGAAATGCCCATATATAATATGTTTCTACACAAGCATAGTTATTAAAGAAAAAAAATATACGCACTCTAAGCTTAAAAGTAATGTAAAAAAAAATGACTGACAAGTTTAGGAACTAAAAACAATTATGTAAAACAGAGTGCATTGAATCTTATTTTTTCTTTATTTTTTACCTTTTATTGAATAGAAATGTCTAAAAGAAAGCTATTGAGTTACGAGGAAATTCTGGGAGCGCTTGGGAATGATTCAGATGGTGCCATGTCATAACCCCAATGGTCATAATGCCCAAAAAATTTTGGGCGTTATGTCCACCTAAAATACGGTCATAGTCCCCAAAAAGATTTTGGGGATTATGACCACTCATAACGATTGACATAACACCCATGGGTGTTATGACCACATTCGTTTTGCTTGAAAATACAAGAGTGGGCGGCCTGCGGACAAGGATTACATCCTCGCATATGTCCAACAATGCTTCTACATAAAAGTTAGGGTAAGTGGGCGGACTCCTAAAAATCCGACACCGGCTTCGCGGCGGCCTTCGGCCGCGGATCGGTCTATAATATATCCAACCCCAGCAGGCCTTATGTCCTCATGTTTTTGGGGATTATGTCCGTTCTTACAAGTGGTCATAGTCCCCAAAAAAAAATGGGGATTATGACCGGAAAAAAAACCATTGGGGTTATGACCGGGATATAGAAGGAGAAGCAGAAATGAAATGATGATGAAGGGGGCATTGAAATTGCAGTAGAGAGGGAAAATGCGGAAACTTCAATTGTTCCCGCCAAGAATAATGGACACTGCAAAAATAAGGGATGCACTAAGAAGACATTTATTGTTTGCAAGAAATGCAACGTCTACTTGTGTTTGAAGCGAGAGAGCAATTGTTTCGCTACATTCCATGACACATAATTTGCATTTCCATACATTTTTTTAATTCCATTCATGCATTTTTTTATCAAATGTTTATGCCTTTATAATTATAAACACATTTTTGTCATAAAATAAAGTGCAAAAATAAAATAAACTGGTTTCTTCCAATTCGAAAGGAAAAAAACGGTCAGAAGTATCTTATCAATTTATGATACACTCCGTACGAATGTCCCATATGAGGGACATGGTCTACTGGCCAGGTGAAAAGTTTTACATGATTTTTTTTGCAGATTCCTGTTCAGCGATGTCATATTAGTCTATGTACAAATTTTCAGAATTTTAGCTCAGTGTCCTGATTTTTGTGTCTGAGAGGGTTAAATGCATTTATCTCAAAACTATGTTTTCGGAAGCGGTGACCACTATAACTCCAAAACCGCTCGATAGATTTTAATGAAATTTACACACTTTTTGAAAAACATAAAAATCTAGTGCCTGATCGAAGGATTTTGTTTTTTTTTTTTAAATCGATTTTTTATGAATAATTATTCATAAAAAACTGTTGGTTTTTTACCGAAAATCTGGAGGAAAATGTTCCTGAAGCCGCCATTTTGTTGATTTTTAAAAAAAAAAAAACCTTCGATCAGGCCCTAGATTATTTATTTAACTAACTAATTTTTCTAATCCGATTGATTTTAGGTGATTTTCCAAGGATTTGTGATGGTCACCGCAAGACACTATGTATGGGACAGGGTGCAACACAACCAGCTATAACTTTTTTTTATTTTTTTTTTTTAAACTTTCGTCAAGTCAAGTTGAAACATTATGTAATAATTCCACATTATCACTTTTATTAAATAAATTAAATTAATACCAAAAAAAAATTATTGAATATGCCCTAATTTTCACGGCCATGACTGGACTTGCCCCCTTAAATGCTGATGTGCGAAAATATGGTACATTAACGAGGTTCATAGTGTTAACACGAAGATTTCGCATATTACAAACCCTGTGTGTTAAATAGCCAGATCTCATAAAAAATATTTTGAGTACTTTTAAACAATACATATGGCGCACAGGAAGAATTTTTAAGTCCAAACACAGTGAAATACACCTAATTCTGTTTTTACACGGTAATTGGTTCCAGGAAAACCCGTGCAAAAAAATACCGTGTAAAAAAGACATTGATCGTATGCAAAATAGGTGATTGGTTCCTTATCTCTAAAACCTATTGAAATTAGTGAAAAACAAGGATTTTTTAAGAACAACTATTCAGGTTTATTTTATTAAATCACATATATAATGTGTTTTTACACAAGCATAGTTATTAAAGAAAAAAATTTGTATGACAAGTTCAGGAACTAAAAACAATTATGTAAAACAGCTATGTTGTTAACAAAAAGAATAGGTTATTCAATTTTTAAGGTAAAAAAAATTTAAAAAAAAGACTCGCCAACCATGTAGAGAAAAAAAAGTGTGGAAGACATTGCCGCGGAGATACTTTGCCAATGTCGCCAACCGTGAAGCCAATTTTATCTCGGCGACTAAAAAGGCCGTATATTTAACCAAAAAAAATTTAAGCCCAAAAGATTTTGAATCGTGCTAAATGGAATAAAATCTTGTAAAAAAATTTAAAATTGGTTTATTTTCAAACCGTGTTAAATCAAACCGTGTAAAAAAAGACCCTGTATTTTTTGTTTTTTTTTTCCGGTCAATTTAAAATTTTTTTATAAAAAAAGGAGAATAAGAAAAACTAATCACGGATTCAAGTTCCTCGAACGATAATAGCAGTTTACAACAAAAAAAAAAGTTTAAATCAGCTTAATATGTATGTACAGTGGCTCACAGCTTATTTGATGCAGTGCATACTTTTAACTTCAATGCTCTGTAACTTTGAAACTAAGTGGAATATGAAAAAAATTTTGATATCAGTTAAAAGTATGCACTGCATCAAATAAGCTGTGTATATAGTATATGTCAGCGCCGAAGCGAATAATTTCAGTTCTATTAATTTAGAAAAATGCAGATATCTTAGTTTTGAAATGAGATATTGATATACGGTTTACAGTATTCTCTTAAGCAAATTAAGGTTCATTAAAAATATTGTACCATTAGATCGGCGATAAAATATTATGGGCGATATTGCAACTTGAAAGTAGAAAATCGGCATTTTTTAATTTTTGTCCGGTCAATTTTCAATTTTTTTATAAGAAAAAAAGAAGAATAAGAAAAACTGATCACGAATTCGAATTCCTCGACTAATAATAGTTCGAAAAGCATACCCACTATGTTGCAAAATTTGATAATCTCTTTAATTTGCATCATATTTTAAAATGGGTAGGCATCTTAAAACAGGGGGCGGCAATCCAGTTTTCAATATTGATGAAAATCCTTATGGGTAGTTTTGTCTAGACATATAAGGCTATTGTAATCCACTGACATATCGTGAAAAAGAAAAAGTTTTTTTTTTGAACAGCTCTAGTGTACATAAATGCACAAGTACAGTGGTCGAGATATATATTTTGACAAATATGTGCGCTTTAGTGTTCTTTCTGCATTGGCTAACTGTCAATGCTAACGATACTATATACTTATGTAAATACAATAACACATGCTAGGCGTCAAAAAGCAAAAACAAAAAAGCTGCGTCTTTTTTTTGTTGATTTAAGTGCTCCAGTATATTTAAAAGATAAAAAACCATTTTGTGGGTGGCATAAGTATTTTGACAATTTTTATGGCATAAGTTTACTTTGGGAGTGCCGCTCATATTTTAATAAAATCCTTTTTTCATACAAGGCTTTCAATACTGAACACGAACATGGAATCAAAAGTTGGGTGACGCGTCTAGTTTCGGAGATATAGCCATCAGAAGTCGGGGATATAGCTTTTAATGAAATCATTGTCATAATTTGGGAACGCCTAGTTCGACTTTCAAAATATGGATGTCAGGTGAAAGACAATTTAATGAGCTATAATATAAACTAATAAAAATATGAATTTTCAGCTATAGGTTTTGAAAATGTTCGAGATATTACAATTTATCTAAGTTTCTGGTCAACTTTTTTTTTAAAAAGCGTTATTTTTTTGGAAAAATTTTTATTTAGTAAATGTTTGAATTAAAACATAAGAAAGCGCATTTTATGTCCTTTTAAATGGTGTGCTATTCTATGTTGGTTTTTCTTGGGCAACCGAATTTTTTAAGGAAGGAAAGTGAACGAGAACTAGAAATTTACTTGAAATATTGGATCGCTTAATTTTTCATTAAAATTTTTAGTTTTTTTGTGAAAAATTTCACCGCAAAAAAATGTGTTATTGTTTTTATTGTTGATACTGTTGCTGAAGTTGTTCTTTTGTTGTTGTTTGTGTTCTTACTTTTATTTTTTCAACAAATTCCAAATTTTCAAGTAAATTTCAATAGGCTTTCAATACTGAACACGAATATGGAATCAAAAGTTGGGTGATACATCTAGTTTCGGAGATATAGCCATCGGAAGTCGGGTATATAGTTTTTATTGAAATCTTTGTCATAATTTGGGAACCCATGGATCGACTTTCAAAAAATGGATGTCATATGAAAGATTATTTAATGAACTATAAGCTCATAAAATTTTGAAATTTCACCTATAGTTTTTGATAATTTTCGAGTAAATTTCTAGAACACGTTCACTTTCCTTCCTTAAAAAATTCGGTTGCCCAACTTAGAATAGCACACCATTTAAAAGGACATTAAATGCGCTTTCTTATGTATTAATTAAAATGTTTATGAAATAAAAATTTTTCCAAAAAATAGCGCTTTTTTAAAAAAAAGTTGACCAGAAATTTAGATAAATTGTCATATCTCGAAAATTATCAAAAGCTATAGGTGAAATTTCAAAATTTTATGAGCTTATAGTTCACATATGACATCCATTTTTTGAAAGTCGATCCAGGGGTTTCCAAATTATGACAACGATTTCATTAAAAGCTATATCCCCGACTTCCGATGGCTATATATCCGAAACTAGATGCGTCACCCAACTTTTGATTCCATATTCGTGTTCAGTATTGAAAGCCTAGTAAGATAAATAGGATTTTATAAAAAAGTGAGACGCAATCCCAAAGTAAACTTATGCCAAAGGAATTGTCAAAATACTTATGCCCCCACAAAATGGATTTTTATCTTTTAAATATACTGCAGCACTTAAATCAGCAAAGAAAAATACACAGCTTTTTTGTTCTTTCTGATGCCTAGAATGTGCTATTTTTTTAACATAAGTATATAGTACCGTTAGCATTGCAGAAGGAACACTAAAACGCACATATTTGTCAAAATATTAATGCCGACTAGTGTATTTTTGATTTCTATTATATTCTATCAAAAATAATCATTATTTCGGATTTCTATTTTTCCAATCAATACTAATCGCTATTTTAGATCTTTTCGATCGCAAATAATCGTTATTTTCGATCAAAAATTATCGTTGTTTTGAATTTATATTTTATTAACCTTACTTTGGATCGATAAAAGTATAAATCCATTTATAACGATTATTCAGTGATTTCTATCATAAAATTCATCATGGTTCCTGATAAAAAATGGTACTTACTCATTGCATTTGGTATCCTTTTCTACGGTGACCATTTCTGTTGGCTTAAAGATGCCTTGATAAAAATCTATTAGAGAAATTATAATAAGAAAAAGAGTGTAAATTAAATTCAGAAAAAACTCGATGATTCGGACTCTTTTATAAAATTCGTATGTAGTATGATCCACTGATCTCAAAAATCAACTTAACAGAATGCCGTAAGCAGCATATCATAATCTTATTTCACAGCCAAGATATCTGCATTATTCTAAATTACCAGTTCTGACATTCTAAAATACTTATCGGATAAGAACAAAATTAGTTAATTGTAGGTGATTTAATTATTATTCATTTAAATTATTTAATCGCCTCGTCCAAACGAAGCCAGGTCACCTCCTCACGAGGGTGCAAATAAAATCATCGGTCGTTAAATAATTATTAGTGTTATTTTTCAAAACTTTTTGTGCTATATGAGGCTAAACTTGGATTTATTCGG
The DNA here is from genome assembly GCA_963662105.1 of Meiosimyza platycephala. Classification (NCBI taxonomy): domain Eukaryota; kingdom Metazoa; phylum Arthropoda; class Insecta; order Diptera; family Lauxaniidae; genus Meiosimyza; species Meiosimyza platycephala. The sequence continues at coordinate 6,361,471 of OY759212.1, forward strand.
AAAATCGCATTTTTTCAAAAGTGGCGTGAGGTCGTTCACGACCCCATGGTGCCGCTAAGGGTTAAGCAGCATTTGATTACAATTATAGTTGTGTTTTATCAAACTTTAAGCAATAACAAACTGATTAATCAGTGCTAAAATTTTTTTTAAAAAAACTGTTTTACTTAGTTTCAAAGAGTTAAGAAATAATATTGAGTGATAATATTCAGCAGCGAAAAACTTTAATTGACAAGTGAAAGAAGCAACACGTATTTAATGGCAAATGAAAGACGACTCAATTTCAATGAATGAAACGACGATGCCGCATTGTTTCTCGACGAATGTAGCAATTGTTTTTGTTTGTAGTGCAATTTGGTTTTTTTTTGTGCTGTTGGAGAATTTGGAAATGGAAGCAAAAGAACTTTAAAATTTCGTTTTTTATTTGCTTGATTTTGTTGTTGCGCGTTTTTGCTAGATTTCCTTGCCCACCGCTGGCTAAATAGTTCTAAATAATTTATGTTCCGATAAAAAACAATACATTTATTGCCGCTCAATTGAATTTACACACCATGAAGCAACTTTAGGCGACGCACAGTGATCAATTATTAACTTTTAGCTGGACGAAATTAATTTTTCTCTAAATGAGTATAATATTGCATTGTACATACTTGTGTATACTTGTTGCGTATTATGTCAAAACATTTTTGTCAAAAGTGATGCCTGAGCAAAGATATTAAGCGGCAAGGTCATCGCCCAAGCTAATTTTGTTATTTTAATTTTTTTTCTCAAGTTAAGTGAGCTCAATTAATCACATCGTAATCCTGATATAATTCACTTTTGGACTTTTTGAAAATAATGCACATAGCTGATGGTATAAGTGATATTTTAAGCTTATTCGATTAGGTACAGTACAAGTGTAATAAAAAAAAAAATATTTTTGTTCATAAGTAAAAAAATAGTCTTACATTTTTGCTTAACGTCCAATATGTTTAGAGGCACATAAAGGGACATGGAACTTTTATTATCTATATACTCTAGTGTATTTCAGGTTCAATAATACTCTTGATTTTTTACTCCCTACTTGCCCCCGCTGAATAAACTTTTCAATTTTGCAGGCAACGGTGCTATCATAAAAAATTATGAATTGGTTAAATGTGCTTAAAAGGTACCCCACAATTAAGCCTTTTACGAAAAATCGAGAGATATTGTGTATAATTATATGTTGAAAGTGAATCGAGTGGAAAATTTTGAAGCACAAGTCAAAAAAAATGAGCTTAGTTTGGTACACTCTTTTTGTAGATCAGCAAATGGATAGCGGTTGGGCGGGATATCAATAATTTTGAGAAAAAGTACGAGGAGTGGCTCTCTAAATGTGTTATCAGCTCTGGACCTTATATTGACAAGAATTTCACCTCAAATGTAGAAATATAAGATATTAGATAATTTTTCCGTCCTATAATTAATAAATATCACACTTTTTTTTATTTTCCATCAGTATATGAAAATTATATGAATAATTTCAAAGTTGCATATCTTTCAAGAAAAAAAATATACACAAAATACTGAACATGGGTTTCGAAGAGGAAATCGATTTACGTACGAATCTGTAATTTAAAATTTTCGGCGAAAATTTGTGTGTTTAATTTTAGTGCAGGAAGTTGGCCAAAATTTCAGATTTAACTGCATATAACTCAATAACCAGACTTGATGGAAAAAAACGGAGCTCATTATTGGATTCAGTGTGTCCAAAACACCCCAAATTGTAATCAGTGATTTTTTTTGTTTGTGTTTCTTTGCGTTATGAATTGTAATTATTTTTACATTTTGTTACATTAAAATTTTGTTACAAAAAAAATCAATAGATATTAGGAAAAACAAATAAAAAATTAATATTTATGTTAAAATAAACCATATTCCGGTTTGAAATATTTTCATCCACTTTAAAGTTAAAATTTGATCACTGTGCGATGGCTAAAATCTGCCAATATAGACAGTATCTAAGTCTCTTTACAGAAAAACCTAGTCAGAAGGAAAACCTGCACAAAGACCGAATTCTTCCCCAACACCACATACGCTTATAATAGTAGAGGTCTCCACACGTAGTATTGTTTTTGTGTTAAAGTGTTAAACGTGAAACTAACTGAATTGTTGTTGTGCGCTCATATTTGTAGACGTATACACAAATGCTCTCTTGTTACTCTCAATTGCGCTCTCATTTAGGATTACCAGATGACATACTTTAGTAGTATATGGAATACTTTTGCACTGTAGAAATACTTTTATACATTTCACTTGAAATGTAATACTTTTCGATGAAATACAATACTTTTGACTACTTTTGAACAAAAAGTGAGGACCTTTGTTTTTTTCTTTTTTGCTCAACAAAAATATTATTTATATTCAAACCTGTGCCAAAATTTGTTATGTATAGGACCAAAAATGAAGACCATTTTTTTTGCTCCACAAAATTTCTTTTTGTTGGATTTAGGAAACTTTTTTTCTTTTTAAACAAAAGTTTTGAATTTTTTAGATGTATTACTTTTGCAAGCAGGTTATCTGGTAACCCTACTCTTGTTAGAACACAACAACAACAAGACTACGTGTGCAGTTTCACTTTTGGATATGACGTTATTTCCTTAATCCCTCTCCCTCTGTAACACATCAGTATTTTTGATCACACAGATCGGATTAAATTATGTGTTCAATCATCACATATAGTCCATTAAATAAGCCGGAAAATGTGGAAAAGTGTCAAACAAGTACCGATTTTAAAATTTTTTTTTGGTACGTGTTCCTTAGATCTCCTAGAACATTCGTTCGGTCTAACCTTTGCCTCATAAACATAAATGAATTAATGGGGGTGGTTTTACGCCCCCCAAACCACCCCAAAAAGTAGCAGTCGCGTAAAAATTAAAAAAATTAGCATTTTGCTTTGTAAATGTGTTCTAGTAGGTTTTTTGGGTCGCTGATCACGAATCCGACGTCCAACTGGGGGTAGTTCCACCCCCTACTCCCCCCCCCAAAAAAACACCCCAAAACGTAGCTGTTGCGTAAAAATTAAAAAAATTAGCATTTTGCTTTGAAAATGTGCTGTATTAGGTTTTTTGGGTCGCTGATCACGAATCCGACGTCCAAATGGGGGTAGTTCCACCCCCTACCAACCCTAATCATGCCAAAACGTAGTTATTGCGCAAAAAAATTAGCATATTGCTTTGGAAATGTGCTCTATTAGATTTTTTGGGTCGCTGATCATGTATCCGACGCCCAAATGGGGGTAGTTCCACCCCCTACACCCCCAAATCATGCCAAAACGTAGCTATTGCGTAAAAATTAAAAAATTAGCATTTTGCTTTGGAAATGTGCTCTATTAGGTTTTTTGGGTCGCTGATCACAAAGCCGACGTCCAAATGGAGGAGACAGGGGCTAATTTTTCTACGCAACAGCTACGTTTTGGGGTGGTTTGGGGGGTAGGGGTGTAACTACCCCCAGTTGGATGTCGGATTCGTGATGAGCGACCCAAAAAACCCACTAGAGCACATTTCCAAAGCAAAATCCTAATTTTTTAAAATTTTTACACGACTGCTACCTTTTGGGGTGGTTTGGGGGCGTAAAACCACCCCCATTAATTCATTTATGTTTATGAGGCAAAGGTTAGACCGGACGAATGTTCTAGGAGGTCTAAGGAACACGTACCAAAAAAATTTTTAAAATCGGTGCTTGTTTGACACTTTTCCACATTTAACAGTATTTTCCGGCTTATTACTGGGCTAATACCAGTATCATATATTTAGAAATATCAATTAAACAACAACCATATCATCTCTAACCTGTATCAACAACATCCGCATCGTCATCTTCGCTCAGTTCGTTGCCTGGCTCATGTAATGCTATATCAGAATCACTGGATGAACCAAAAGTTTTATTGGTGATTTGATTTTCTAGTGATTTTGTGCTGCTCGTTTTTGATTTCATTGAGGCTGCGGAAGATGCCTGAAAAAATCCTGGTGATTCAGGCTTGTCAACGCCAATTTCGGAAGCTCTTTTTAAGACATCATTGTTATCCACTGTAATAACAGTTGTGTGCACTTCTGCTGGCAATTGTTTGCCATCAGCCAGGCAACGTATAGTTGTTGTTTCACGTACTATAATTTCGAAGCCATCATCATTTGTCTTGTGTTCTTCTGTGACAATCACTTGCGTTTCCGAGCCATCAGCATTGCGTTGAATGCGTGTACTTTTCGTTGGCAGACGCGTAACAGTTGCTGTCGCTGTTGAGTGCTTTAGAGTTGGTGGCGCAGCAATTTGACGTGTGGCATAGTTTTGCGGATCATTGGGTTCAATTTCTAGCGTTTGAACAATAAGATTACGATCTTTGTCAATGTCGAGACCATCATAAGCGGAACCTGTTGGTGATATGGCATCTACATCATGTGTTAGACTGCTTAAATTATCTGGCACGATGACATTGTCAAGAATAAGCGAACTGATTTCTCTAATATTGCTTGATGTATCTAAGTCGTCGTCATCATCATCATCGTCAACAACGCCGCTGCTCCAATTTATGTCGTCAACTGTTGGACGCGGTATTTGCGATTTCTTTATTATGCGATTATTGCCCTTTTTTATGGTTTTATTTAGATCGTCCAGTGTAACTGCAGTTTGTAAAGATTCCAACTCGCTACCCACATCACTGCCTGATGGTATGACTGAATGATGGTGTTGTTCAATAGTTGGTGAATGTTGTGAAACTGCTGTACTATGTAGCTCAGTTACTGTTTTTGAAGTTCTCGTCACTGGAATTTGTGTGGGTGGTGTATTTAATTTAGCTTTTGCTGTTGCTTTCAGTTCTAAGTCTTGAAAAATTTGTGTTGCTAAATCATTAATTTCATTTTCAGGATTTTGTATAATTTCTTCGGCGCAATAACGTTTGACAACTATTGGCTTCTCTTCAGGTATAAAACCTGGCTTGCGTTTAGGATATTTAAAGTCTACTAACGTTTTTGATTTTTTTTTTTTCAAGCAGTTCAGTACAACAATAATAATTAAATTTGATGATTTAAAAGCGCGTTCAGCAAATCAGCGGCAATAAACGTAGCAAAAATGCAAATTAAGAAATAAAACGAAAAAATGTATATAAAATATAAAAATATAAAAACAAATACAATGTATGAAGAACTTCATGGTAAAACAAAAAATAAAATGGTAAAGCGTTAAATATTGTGACAAATTGAAGTTACAGATCAGAGATATGGGACGTTCTTTTACAAACCGAACACTTTTCTGACGACACATTTTTGATTTGGCTGAAATTTGTTTTATGAGTTCTGTATCGAAAAAGAAGAGATACATGTTGGAGGATTTTTTTGAAAAAAAAATTTAAATTTTGAGAATTTCGTGATTTTTGGCTTGAAGACTCACTTTCAAAAATTCATAGCTTCGGTTCTGTTAAAGCTAGAAAATTGAAATTAAGAAAATTAACTTAATTATAACTTAAAAAATTATTAAAAAATTAATATTTCTAGCTTTAACAGAACCGAAGCTATGAATTTTCGAACGTGAGTCTTCAAGCCGAAAATCACAAAATTCTCAAAATTTAAATTCGCTCTATTTTGAAAAAAAAAATTTTTTCAAAAAAGTCCTCGAACACGTATCTCTTCTTTTTCGCTACAGAACTCATAAAAAAAATCTCAGCCAAATCAAAAGAACGTCCCATATGCACGAATGCATTCATAGGCAGTTGTGAAACATTCACATAAAATAAATTGTGAATCAATACTAAGGCATCAAGCTAAAAACAGAATTGGGACGTGCAGCACTACTCACTCGAAGCTCAATCATTCATTTCAATTTCTACGCAATGAATGCTATTGCGCAGCAAAGTGAGGATTACGCCAAATTGTTGAAAGTCGAACTGATGTAGAAAAAGGTGTTAACCCTTAACTGCTTTTTGTATCATATTTAATAAATTCTGTTAATGTAAGTCCCAATAAATGCGATTCAAATTTTTAAACTTTAAGCCAGTTGAATTAAATTCGTTACAAAATGCCGATTCTGTTTTCCGTTATTCTGCTTACAGTTATATACATAAAAGTTTGTATGTACGTCAGTGTAAGCCAAAACGTTGCTCGCGAGCAACGTCAAAACGCAAGCAGAGGCTGCATGTATGTATACATATTGCGTCATAACGAAATACGATTCGTTATGCCACGAGAACTCATGCAAGCAACAACACGTCCCTCGGCTATTTTTTTTTTGTGTTTACATGGTAAAAATAAATTATTAAAAATATTTCAATTAGATTGGGAGTTAAAATTTTTTTGTTGTCTTAATGCAAAAAAATAAGCACAATATTTGCTGTGCGATCATATTACAGCTACAATTAGGAAATCCAATACTTATAGACATTATATTTTATTTCAGCAAGATTTTGAACAATATCAAGGGGAAATACGAAATAAAAAATAAATCAAATCTTTTTATGTTCTTTCCTAATTTCTCCTGGTGTAGTTCATGCACACATTGATAGCATGCATAGCGTTGGTAAAATGCTTTTGTGTAGGTTTGGCTTACACTGATGTACGTACATGACAGCAACAGCCAGTGTCATCTTGATTGTAAGTGAAGAATCAAGTTTTCTATAAGTGTGTAAGTCGATTTTCATGATGAGTTGATTTAAAATAAAAAATGAATTACTTTAAAAATAAGAATTAATTATTCTAAAATTTCAAATTGTCTATAGTTATTAATGTTTTTCTAATATTTTGTTTTTTAAGGCGGATTGTATCAAATTTGAGACAAACCTAAAAATCCTTGCTAAAAGGATAACAGGTCCACTAAATTGTTACAAAAGCCAATATATCATCAAAATATTTTTTTTATTGAAGTTTGACAAAATTGGGCCGTTAAGGGTTAAGTTTAATTAAAAAAATTTATGCTTTTGATGCAAATTAAAGTCTCTGCAGTGATATCTATAATTGAAGCTGTAGTTGGAGGTGAACAAATCCAAAAAGTAAATATGTACATAGTTAGGAAATACTAAAAATAAACAAATTCGTTGCATATGAGTGGAAACTAGAGAACTGCAGTGAGCCACTCATCATTTTGTCATGCATCTCTGTATCCTGAAAAGTACCGTTTTGAGCTATTTTCGGACGGCTAAGAATGCTTTCCAATGGCAACGCGCATTTCATGGAACATTTGATGCGTTCTAAAAATAACGCAACATTAGAAAATGCTAGAAATCCTATTACATAAGCTGTTAGTAGTGGATTGCAAGACGAGCATTGAAAAAAAAAAATAGGTTTGATCGCATTTGATAAGAAAAAAGAAACAACTTTGTCAGATAAAAATGTTAGCAGCCACCTAAAGTTTTGCAATGACCACAAGGTCTGGACACAGGAAGATCGGATTGGTGTTTCTGAATCCTCTTCTGGGGATGCCAATAATATTGCTTTCAATCATATTGATTACGGTAAATTTTCGTTTCGTCACTCCAGGTTACGTGTTTCCAATCTTCCTGGGTTCAGTCTTTGTGGTCAGTGCAGAACTTTAGGTGGCTACTAACATTTTTATATGACAAAGCTGGTTCATTTTTCTTTCAAATGCGCTCAGACCTTACTTACAGCTTATATAATAGCATTTCTAGCTTTTTCTAGTGTTGCGATATTTTTAGAACGCATCAAACGTTCCATGAAACGCGCGTTCAATTGGAAAGCATTCTTAGCCGTCTTTCTCACTTCCATGATTAATGACTTTTCTGCTTATTCTAATTGAATTTATCGTAGTTTTGCAAATATGTACTAAATTATTCTGCTATTTCACGGCTTGAAATTCATTTTTCTATTAGATTTATGAAGTTTTTTTCAATATCAACCGGACCTTCTCTCATTTTTCATTGATGTACAAATTTTTATAACGTGTGCTCACGAAAGTTTAAAATTATGAGCCCAACTAATTTATCAATGCATATGAAAAAATCAAGTAGCTAAAAATATTCAAATTAATAATGGTACAAGTAGTGGTACTAAGTCTCGCTCAAATCATATGAGTGCAAAACTGTCCGCATGGACTATGAATTATATTTTGAATTTTTTTTTCTATGGAATTTAATTTGTTTCTGATGTAATTTATGAAAATAAGGTAAAGAGCATACAGAAACACAGAAAAAAAAAAATTTTAAACTTTCACCCGTTTTTGTTACGAATCTAAAAATTAAAAACATCGGGACAATTTTGCTTCCCACTGTATATCGGCCAATCTTCACACTCTTTTGACTTTTATTTCGAATATTTTTGATTTTTATATGCATATTGCTTAGTGCTACGTAGACACGTAGTTTTGGTAGTCTTATTAACACTGAGAGGTTTACTATCATAACTTACCATTATCTTCTATTTTTTGTTGTGCCTCTTCTAGTACTTTTTTTGTATGCTCCTCAGCAATAGGTCGAATCACGGCTGCTATATCATACTCAGAATAGGTATTACATGTTGCCTCTTTAGGTGTGGTTGCACGTTCAACGTGAGCAACATCATCAACTACACGGAAAAAACGAAACTCGAAATTATTGTAAATACTAATCAAAATTTAAGAAAAATTAGTAGGTAATTTAGTAATTTAGAAACGGTTCGAGTGTCTATTAAAAATTACTAAGCGTAATATAAAAATTGCATCAAGCAGGCATTAATTTTTCGAATGCAAGTTTTTAATTTTTACAAAGTAGATTTTAAAATTTCTGGAATAATTTATTATATTTTAAAAGGACTGTACTATTTTTTAAAAAGTACATTATAAAGTTTTTATGATGAAATAATAATAACTGAAATTTATTTTTAAAATTTTTTGTGTTGAACAAAATTGGGATGGCCAGCGAGTTTCCGTTGCCGCTTTCCCGACCCCATTTCAATTCTGTTCAACACATTACTTCAAAGCACATTACTTCAAAGTAAGAGTTTGGCAAGCCTTATATATTTATTTTTTTGCATGAACATGTTGAGAACTCAAACAGAGTACAAATTAAACACAAAAGAGAAATAAAATTCAATATAATAAAAATTAATAATCTTGAAATAATTTTTCTATAACTACTTTTTAAAAATTATAAAGCGGGAATCATATATTACAATATGAAATATGTAAAAATTCTAGTGCGCAATTTATTAAAATTTAATAAATTCTTTGTAAAATTTCAAAGTTTTTATGTGATAATTAAAATGAAGAAAATAATTTTTAATATGCCCTTATTAAAAAATGTAAAATGAAAATATTTACAAACTAGAATAGAATTTTTAATAAGGATTTTCTATTTATTACTATAAAAAAGTAATATTTGTTTTCAGATTTTAATTTTTATAATCTCCTATTAATTTTTAATAAAATTTGAGTTGGTGTTTTTTCCGTGTAGGGACTCGTTGAATTGGTTTAAATTATTGTTTGCCCAACTTGGAATTACGTCATTAACTATCGAACAAAATAATTTTAATATCAGAAACTTACGAGTTTTTAAAAAATTGATTAGACATTTATGTTTACAGAGTTATACCAGATACAAAATATGAATGGTTAAGATAAAAGAAATAGCTATATAATACTTGTATTATATGTAATGTTGACTACAAAGTTGGTTTAACAGGACCGTATTTAGGCATAGGCCTAGGGGCCACCGCCACAAAGTTGATTTTGTGTGGGAAAAACTTTGATGACCTTTTTTTCTGGTTTTTGTTTGCTGTACAACATGCATATTTTAGCTACAAACCCACACCACATTTTCAGCCTAGGGGTCCGCGGATCCTAGGCACGGCCCTGGGTGTTCGACACAATAAAATACAATTTTTGCACATAATAGTCACCCAATGTTTTCTGGTTATAAAAAGATTTATTTTAAAAAAATTCGGAAATTAAAATTTTGCAATTCTATTTGAGGTCAGACCAAGGACACGGAAAAAGTTTACATTTGCATTCGACTTTTTCACCATTTTTTAGAATCTTTCAACATTTTTCGACCATTTCAACATTTGGTCAAATTTTTCAATAGTACCCTTTTTTCAACATTTTTTCGACTTTCCAAACTTGTTCAAAATTTTTTTTGATATTCCAAAATTTTTCGACTTTTTTTTAAACTATTTGACTTTTTCATTATTTTTTTATTTGTTTGACTATATTCAACTTTTCTAATATTTTTCAACGCATTAAAAATTTTTCGACTTTTTCAATATTATTCGATTTTTTAATATTTTTCGATATTCAAAGTATTTTGAGAAAAGATCGCAGCTTATTTAGTATTCCTATAACATTGAATGAACATTGAATAAACATATGTATGGTATGTACATATGAGGCGTCCAGTTGCAAAACCGGCCAAGTTTTTGGGAAAAAAATTTTGGACTTGGCGGGTTATGATCCAATGAACATAGACTTGGGTGGATTTGACATAGTACTCAACAAATTTTGTTTGAACAAAATGGACTCGACCGGTTTTGATATCAATGTACTGGACTGGTTTTGAAAGCCAGTTCATGGACTTGGCCGGTTTTGAAATTTATGCATCAAAAATAAATTAAAAAAATGTAATATTTCTATCAAAAAAGATAGTCTAGATTTTGATATATGGTCTAGATGTTGATATATGTATGTATTAGAATATCTCAAAATTTGATTTTATTGGTTATGGCTAATAATTCATTTCTTGACGATTTATTCTATGAAATCAATCAATTCTAGAAAAGTTAGTTCCAAAACATTCGATTTGAGGATGTAAGCACCTGGAACCTTCTTTTTTTTCTAAGCTAACTGTTAAGAGGATAATCCGACATAACTTTGGAAAATATGATACAATGCATACAATTAGACTGATGCGCGCCTTCATAAAAAAACTCATATTTTCCAAAGCTATGGCGAGAATTTTGATTTGAATGCAGATTCATTCTTAGGATTGATTGAAAATAACATTACAAAAAATTTCAAATTTTACGTTGAAAAAACATGGTGCGCGTCATCAGTAAAAAATTCGTAGTTTCCAAAGTTATGGCGGGAATTTCGATATGAAAGCACATGCATTCTTAGGATTGATTGAGGAATAACAAACAAAAGGTGTTATATTGAAAATATTTTGACAAAAAATTTTTGAATTAAAAAAATTAATGTTTTAACAAATTTTTTTAATTTTTTTTTATAAATTTATAGTATTTCTTAACAAAAATGATTAAATGTTTTTTCATCCTATCTCCTATAGTAAGTGTTCAAAATGTCAAGAAAAACAAAATGTGCGTTTATTAAAAGAATGACCGATGTATTAACATGCCTGAACCGGGAATCGAACCCGGGAACTCTGGGTTGTAAGCGCAGTACACTACCACAAGATCGCCAAGATATACATATGGGCATTTCTACGAAAGCGAATGATTTTGTCCCATGCGAATGCCTTGGTTTTTTGCAATTATCTCGAAAACGAAAAATTTCCCAATTTCAACCTTAGCACCAATTATAGAGCTAATTAGGAGCTATGAGTTAAACCTATGTTCAAAATAAAAATCCGTTTTATTTTGACTTTTTGATTACTTTAAATGTGTTCGACGGTCACGTTCGACACCATGGAAATGCCCATATCTGTTTTGTTATTTTATTTCAAATTTTTCTTGATTTTCATGTAATTTTGTAATAATCAAGTTTAAGAAAATGACTTAACTATTTACATCTAATCAAAAAAAAAAAGCAATGCTAACGCCGTTTCAGGGTAAATGGAGGCCTGAAAAGAGGTTGTGGGTTTTAGTGAATTGACACACTCTGAAGATTATGACGATAACTTTAGGTAAGTGCATTGCAAAAATATTAAAAATTTGGAATTTCCTTTAGTTCCCTAACATTGGGTGACCTATTTTGCGGACGTTATAGCTACATATTATACAAAAAAAAAGTTTAAATTTCAAGTAGGCAAATAGTTTGTCAATAAATACTCTTAGTTAAAATTAAGTTAGTGGTTAAGTCTCATACTTTTTTCAGTATTTTTCAGTTCTGATTTAACTTTTCTATCAGTAGCATCGTCAACATTTCCATAATCGTATTCGTTTGGATCAGTATTACATGATTTTTCTATATCTGTTAGACTTGACTGTGTTATATTTAAATTGGAGTTATCGTGCTCTGCCGTTGGAGCTACTTTATCTGTTGTTGTATTTACAACTTCTGCTATTGTGCCGCCGCCATTGTAATCAAAGTCTTTTTGTAGTCCATCAAAACCCGATTGATCCAATTGAATTTTGGCCATGGCGCGTTCTACATCGTCTGTGACTAATTTCGGATTGAAAATGCACGTTTTTACTATATCCGTTCGTCTAATTTTGTGTAGTGCTTGCTCTAGCGTGTTGCCTGTCGCCTCAGGACCCTGTTGCCGCAACCATAGGCGCAACATAACCATAGCCTGCTGCGATGGCCGATCAGCATATTCCAACTTTATTAATTCGATATCTGACTTAGGCACATGTAGTTCTTTTGCTAAACGTAACCAATTGTCACCGAGCAAATTAGATATATCTGAAAGTCTTATATCCACCTTGTGTATCTTGTCAGCTTCAGTTAGTACATCGCCTGCTGGTATTGCTTTTTCGTTGGTACTAGGTACTTCTTTAGATTTGTAGCCCGCATTTATTAGATCGCGATAATTTAGACCACGATCTGTGGTGATAACATTAATACTACGTTGACTGCCACCATTTTTATAGCGTATGCTATCTTCAATGATCTCATTTCCTTCCAATGATACATTTAGTACACAAATTGGTTGCTGTGGTGGTTCACCCTTACTCGCCTTCGGTTCGCTCATAAAACTTATGCGTCCATACGGCTCCTCTTGATCTTTGACATGCACCACAAATGATAAACGATTCTCGCGGAACGCGTGAAATTTCATATTTAATTGTTCGCCCGACTTCATCACAGGCACTAGATTACCGGAAAATTCTAGAAACATATTCTGATCTTCGAGTACTTCCACATCACGACTCTTAGCAACCTCAACAAAATATTCCTGCTGTTCGAGTGTTTTGTCCTCTTTGTCATCAGTCATACAGAAAACGGACAATTTTGCCTCATTGCTTGAAATGCGTTTGGCAAAAACTACAAATTTGACTATAAACGGTACTTGCGCTATGTGCGTGTAAAGCTCGGTGGCCATGCGGCTTGCGTCCGCGATATTACGACAATCCATTAGCCAAAAGCGCGCCGATACTGTTGTTGTGAAACTGACGCTATCCTTGACAAAGGCAAGTGGTGTCGAACCGGTGACATCCTCCCAAATCGCACGATTCTGTCCGCCAGTGATTGAGCATAGCAGCCGCAGCGTTGGTGCATTACCAGCATATTGAGAATTAACCATACCTTGAGTGTAGGCTTTTGGCGCTGGTATGCTAAGCGTGATTGCTTTATGAAATTTGCGGCGACGTGGCTCTACGGTGACAACTGGTGAAACGGCTACACCTTGTCCTAGCAATTTACAGCAGCCATTTAGATCGACAGGTTGGGCCTGTAGACCGACACGTATTTTCTTTGTAAGTGCATGCGGCGGGAAAATTGCTTGCACCTGTGGAACCGCCTGCGATGAAACAGTCCCGCCATCGGGCCCTATAGCATGTACTTCCTGTCGTATGCGCGAAACAACGGCAAAAAAGTGCGGAAAATTACGTGTCACAATACGTATTATACGATTTGTATGCAGATCTTCTAGTGGATTTAGTTCAGCAGCATCGAAGGTTTCATTTAGAACATCACGTACGGCTTCTTCGCTATCGTTAAGCGTATGTTCGCGCCAGCTATCACCATTATCTGAACGCAAAATTATTATTTCACGTTCTTTATCGCGTAGTGAGCCAAAATGTGGTACCTCCAGTATAACAGGACTGTAATAAATAAGAAAAAGTGAATTAAGAAAAAATTGAGTCTAAATAAAAATACCTTAAAGACAAGAGGAATTAAAATTAGAAGAATTTCCGTTTTACAAAAAAAAAAATATTTTGAGAACCCTAAAAAAATTAAGTCTAAATAAAAATGCCATAAGAACAAGAGGAACTTTGCCCAAACTTAATAGAAAAATTTTTGTGTTTCCAAAATAAAAAAAGTTATTTTAAAAACTCTAAAAAAAAGTTTTCGTGTTACAAAAAAAAAAAATTATTTTAAGAATCCTAAAAAATTTTAAATAAAAATGCCATAAAGACAAGAGGAACTTTGTCTAAAATTAAAAGAAAAATTTTCGTTACAAAAAAAAAAATGTATCTTAAAATCTATAAAACCAATGAAAATATGCCGTAATAGAGTTTATATGCCATAAAGACAAGAGTAACTTTGTTTATAATTAAATTAAAAGAAAAATTTCCATGTTACAAAAAATATGCCGCAATAGAGTTTACATGGTAATAGTTCAGTTTAAGAAACACCTTGCCAATTTTCTTGAAATTTTAATATGTTGTAGAGTTCAGATTAAGAATATAAAAATTTGTCTGGGCGTTGCCGCGCCCAACATTCACATATGCATGCTATACTTTAGAAGAGCGATGGGCACGTAGTGGCCCTTGCCACCCTCATTGCCCGAACTATTATTCGCAGTATATCAATGCTATCGACGCACAGCGTCAAATGAAAACAAAAACTACACACAAAGGCATTAGCGATGGTGCCGCATTGTTTAACGACGAATGTTGCAATTGTTTTTGTTTGTAGTACAATTTGTTTTTTTTTTCTGATGTTGGTGAATTTGGCAATGAAAGCAAAAAAAAAATCTTTAAATTTCTTTTGTTGTTGCGCCCTTTTTCTAAATTTGCATGCCCACTGCTGCTCAAGAACATACTAAAATGTCAAGAAAATCAGAGAGATGTCCCTTAAACTAAAATATTACCCTTTAAATAATTACTGAAAGTTTTAGGTAATTTTTCATTTACATAACTTTATGTTGCTTACCCAAGAAATTTAGCCTCAACTGGTGATAACTCCATTATGCGGCTCACCAGTGCTTCTCCTTCCATTAACGGTGGTAGACTTGGTACACGCTGTGGCTTCACGTACCGACATGTTATTCTCGTTGGTTGCGCACACGATTTTGGTGGAACTATGACGCGAACACCACTGTGACGACAACCGCGCATAGCACCGCCGCGAGCATCAACCAAAAAGGATATCAGGAAGCTGTATAAAAAGTATTGAAATTAAAATATATTTGTATGTATCTTAGGGCAGTTTATGTTTTTTTTTACAGCCAAAACGTATAGTAAAATGGATGACTCTGAGTAAAAAAAGCGATAAAATCATTTAGCTAAAATTGATTTCGATCCCCCGCTATTATCATTTTGTCTTAAAAGTATACATAATTTCTTATTGTTCTAGACCAGTATCAAACATTCTGCCGCCCGCGGGCTACTGCGAAAGAACTCAAGCAGTGGCTGCGTGTGTGTATTTTCGTAAGTATTAAGTATTGCTGCAGTTTTAGCTTATGTACGTGGCTGGGCACTGCCACATGCGTAGTTTTTACGCAATGCATGTGTTAGTTGTGTGTCTTGCACCTTAAGATCGTAAATTCTTAGAATACTTAAATTTTATCATTCATAATTTATGATTCATAACTGTGGTACCCACTACCACAAGAAAACACGCTCTCACGAAACGTATGTGTATTGAGTGCACAGTAGGACGGAAGCTTTTTTCATTTACTTAATTTTTATTTTTGCTATTGTTTTTTTTTTCATATAAAACAAAAGCTGAGTTAAAGTAACGAAAAAATTATTGTGTTTGGTTTCAGTAGTCACATGAGCAGGTCAATTTTTGATGTTCTCGTTCCAATTTTGTTGTTAATGTTTAAAAATGTTTCAGATTGAAAAGAAATTATTATTATTTTTTTAAATTGCATTAAAAGGCCGCAATGTCAGATTTGGTACAAATTATCAAATTTTATCAGCAAATACAATACATAAACAGATATTTTTGACCATTTACCAAGAAGTATATAATTTCAGCCCATTTTCAATTTTTTGAATACAAGCAGCTTGCTTATTTCAAAAAGCTAAATACTATCCCAGACATGTGAAGTATAAATCCCAATTAAAATCGTCATATTATTAAATAAGCTTACAATATAAGACGCTCTTAAGTAGGAATCTCTTAAAACAACCGTTGTTTCCATAGGTGGGTTGGTTTTAAACTATCCAAATAAGCAAGCTTGTATTCAGAAAATTTTATAATCCTGCTTTCAGGGGTTAAATTATTTATTTCTTGATGCATAGTCAAAAATGTCTATTTATTTGCTTATAAAATTTAATGATTTTGAGCAAATCAGACATTGCGGCTTATTAATGCTATTTAAAACAAAAAAAAAATCTATTCCCGACTCAATCTGAAACATTTCAAAATATATAAAAAAGCTAAAGAAAGAAAAGTTTTCAATTATGCACACTGTGCAAGATCAACATCAATTATAGAACTTGCTCTCTTGACTGCTGAAACTAAACTAAATTATTTTTTCGTTTCTTTTACTCATCTTTCGTTTTGTATATGTGCATGGATTCTTACGCTCTTTGCACGATCGTGCGTCTTTGGGCAACACCGTTCTTAAATCACCTCAGTGTACGCTTTGTAAGATTTGTGCGGCAGCAGTATTGCTTCGTTCGCTTTTCAAATCAAACTGAAGTGGCTTTTGCGCTCTCTCGGTTTATATACGTATATGATTCGTTCTGCCGCGTTGCCCGAGGGCTATGTTTTGCCCAGCCACGCTTATGTATCTTCATATTAGTGACATTAAATAGGGTTACCAGATGACCTGCTTGCAAAAGTTGTGTATCTGGAAAATTTAAGATATTTACTAAACAGTAAAAAATTTTCCTAATTTCAACCAAAATTTTGTTGAGCAAACAAAAAAAAAGTCGTCCCTATTAGTTCAAAAGTATTGGGTCAAAATTTACCAACTGGGCCACTTTAAAAAAAAAAAATTATTTTTTAATGAAATTTTGTTATTTAGATAGTGGTATGTGCTAGAAATTAAAATTTGAAGTAATTTTTTTTTTTAAATTTTTTTTTTGTTGTTGTAGGCAATTGAAATTCGGGGACAAAATTTTTTCAAAAGCTTATAACCTTTGAACGGATGCGACGATTTTTATTAGATTTCGTATTGAAATAGAGTACAAGTGAGTTTTTTTTTAGTTTTAAATAATGTATTTTTCAATGTTTAAAACATGTTTATTTGTTAAATGTTAATGAAAAACAGCCTTCCCTGTCCGATCGAAAAACGACAAAAAATTATATAAATGTTAAAAATATTAAAGTACAATATTGCGTTGAGAAAAAAAAAATTGACGTAATTTTTATTTACATATTTGTAACTCTGCACAATGGGCTTATAGTGGATTCTGTGAGGATACAAATTTTATCATTAAATAAATTTTATTATTAATTAGGGGTTAATAATTTAATTTATTCGTTTATTTAAATTTTAAATAAATTAGGGTTAGGGAGGAATTTAACTAATTTAAGTTAATTAGTTGAATAGTAAATACACAAATTTAAATAAGTTTCTATTTATATTAATTATATGCTAAAATATGTTATTTAATTTATATATTTTAGAAATTTTTTTAAAGAAATTTTTTAAAAAATTAGAATAAAGTTTTATTTTAGCTTTAGAATTTTTTCTTAATTTATTTTATATGCAAATTTTTGAGTGAATTTTTATTTATTTTAAAAATTTATAAATTATAAAATAATCGCAGTAATTAGTATTATTGATTAAAGAAATTTAGAAATAGATATATTATTAAGTATTGGCTAAATTTGTGCCAGCAGCCGCGGTTATACAAATGATGCAAAAAAAATTCTTTAGTAAAAGTTAAATTTAATTTTTAAAATAAAAAAATATTTATTAAGTGAAATTTTAAATATTTAAATTTATAAAAATATAGTAAATTGAAGCTTGTAAAATTTTATTAAAAACTATTATTTTAATTGTAAAAAATAAAACTTGAGTAGTATTAGATATGTTCTTGAAACTTAAAAAACTTGGCGGTATTTTAGTCTATTCCCCCGTTTTCGAGGATGCTGAACACGGTGGTGGTGTTTAAAATTCTTCTGGAATTGACCCAACCCCTAAACTGGCCAAAAACCGCCCCAAAATGAGGGAATCGCATATTCCGCGTCTTCCATCCATAAAAAATTTGTCACCCCCCATTTTCAAGGGTGCTGAACATGATGGCGGTGCTTAGAATTTTTTTGAAACTGGCCCCATGCCCCTAAAGGGCAAAAAATGGTAATTTGGGTCCGTTGTGGCGGTTTTTGGCCACTTTGGGGGGTGGGACCAGTTCCAAAAAAATTCTTAGCACCGCCATCGTGTTCAGCATCCTCGAAAACGGGGAGTGACAAATATTTTACCGATGGAAGACACGGAATATGCGATTCCCCCATTTTGGGGCAGTTTTTGGCCATTTTAGGGGTGGGTTAACTCCAAAAGAATACTCTATTTCAATTCGAATCGAACACCGTTAAATTTATAAAAATCGTCGAATCCGTTCAAAAGTTGTAAGCTTTTGAAAAAATTTTCCACATACCATTATCTAAATAACAAAATTTTATTAAAAAATAAAATTTTTTTTTTAAAAGTGGACCAGTTGGTAAATTCTGACCCTATTACATTTAACCGAAAAGTCTTACATTTCAAGTGAAAAGTATTTCTACAGCGCAAAAGTAGCCAATGTAATACTAAAATGTGTCATCTGGCAACCCTAACATTGAATACATAAAAAATAAAGTAACACATTCAAAGCTTATATTCGCTCTATAATTTTGCTGGTGTAGTTCACGCATACATTAACATACATTGGTAACATGCATCTGTGTTGACACTGTTCTAGACCAGAGGTCGGCAAAATGAAAAGTGTGAGTGTTTAGGTGCGAGAAGAGAGCTTACACCGAAAGAAATTTTTCGGCAGAAAATGAAAATCGAGTTTTACATGGTTTCGCATCTAGCGGAATACTCTTATTATAAACTAGAGTAAATATGCATAATTTTTACAATAAGAGGGTATATCACGCGAGAAAGTAAAATTTTGGGTAACGGGGTAATAAATTAAAAACTAAAAGGAAATTGTGAGCTCTATGGAAATTAAATACATTACATTGATAAACAAATTGTAGATTAATTTTTACCTTCTGAAATTTTTTTAATCGATTTTGTTTTTTAAAGTGTGACTTGACTTAAACCAAAAAGTATATATACACGAAGAGAAGGACTCGCTCTCACGTCATACACATATTTCTGGCTAAAGAGCTAAACAGAATTGGGACGTGAAATATCGTCCAGATTTTTCCTATACGTTTGTAGTGAGTAAAAAATTGACACTACCAAAATTTATCGCAGAGAAATAGAACAGATTCTATTTTTTGGTGCAATTTGACACATAAGATAAATCGCACGTCCCAATTCTGTTTTTAGCTTAACGCGCAACATAAAAAAAATATAAAATATAGAAAGTTGATAATTTTTTTTTCAAAACAACATATTTGTGCTAAGGAAGGGTATTGCTTACTTATTTTTTATTTTTTGAAGTTTAATATTATTTTTTTAGGATTAAGTTTTTGCAAAAACTCACAAAAATTGTTCTTTTGCTTTTTTCGTTGTTTATGGTATGCTTATGCTGCTTTTAAATTCAGTGTTGTTAATGTGTTTTTTTTTCTTCTCATTAGTATTTGGCTTCGAAGTGAATATTCACACCCCAAAAAACGTTAATTTTCGATTAAAAAATTTCTCACGTTGTAGAAAAAATAATTTTTTCTCAGTGCACTCAAAGTAAGAATCACGTAAGAATGGGAACTAAGAGCTCTGCAATTTTTTTTCTTTGTAAAGCAGTGCTTGATTAAGCGGAAGATCGCTTTCTTATCATTTAATAACAATTTTGTTTTAGCAATGCTACAGTTGTTCATCCCGTTACCATGATTTTATTAGAAAATCTCGTGTGCAATACCCCTAAATATTTGTATACCTTTCGCGGCACATAGGATGTGTTATCATGCGTCCACCGAAACTTTTAAGGCAATATTCTAGTACACTTAACAAACAATAACTATCAACATCTTTGTTGTATCTTCGGGCTTTTTTGGCACTTTCCATGTTTCTGTTTATAAAGACGTCGTTACATTATGTTTTGATCGTGTGAACACAAGCATACATATATTGATACAAATGTATGTATGTATATGCATAGTATGTAAATATGTTTGTTTTGAGGAAATGTTTGATGAAATGTTTGTTGCGCACATGCAAGTCCATGTAATTTAAGTTCAATTAAAATTGATGAATGCATAAAAATAGCGGCAGCGAGTAAAAAATAAAACGTATTATTAGCATAAGTCCATTAATTTTTTTATTCATTTGTTTTAGTGAAAAATAACATGCCGATTGTGCTTAATGTTTTTAATGTATTTTTTTTTTAATATTTCGAAAACAAAAATTTACAAAGAAAACAATGATGAATAAAGTTAAGTAAATGTCAAATATTTATACAGGGTGCGTTTCATGTACCAGGTCAATGTACAATTGTTTTGCTCTTACTTTTCAGATTTTTAAAGAAAACTAAAAATTTTTAATATTTTTTGTAAAAGTGGAATAACCTAGTAACCTTAGCCGAATCTGATCGATGTTGGTACCGTACATAATGTTGAAGACAATATAACCATGCAATAAAATATAAATTATAAAATTGTATTCGATTTAAAAGCTATTAAGAAAAACTTCGATCTGAAACATAAAACGCACCCTGTATTACTAATTCAGTACTGTAATCTAAGTTGTATCAGAATAAATCATATTGCATACGTATGTATGTACATATGTACATTAGACCTGTTCAGAAATTTACGAAATATGAATTTTTTAATGGGCTGAAAGCTTATATGAAAGCTCTATGAATTTAAATAAGATTTTCATAAAAAAAATTGAAAAATAATTGTGTTAGATAGGTATTGCGCTTTTATCCGGAAGGTCGAATTCGGGTGTTAATCTGAATTTTCAAAGGTTGTCTCAGAAACACATAAATAACTTTTATTTTAGAAAATATTTCAAAATAAAAATATTGCAGTTTTCCTATGTTTAGTCTAATTAACCAGTTCTTAAGGTCAGAAACTTTTAAAATTGTTTCAACTCTATTTTACAACACTTAAAACATGTAATAAGAAAGTTTATTTTAGCGACTGATTATTTTATAATTAAACATTATTTAATCGAACTTACAGTCACTAAGCAAAGACCAATATTGTAAATTTTTACTTATTGATCAATGCTATTTTTCAACAAACATGACAAAGATAACAAATGGAACAATTTTAACCTGGTAATTGGTGACATGTTTCGGCTATTACCAATAGCCTCATCAGACCAGTTTGGTTAATTCTGTATATGGACTCGAACCCCTGACCCCTGGTGAAAAATTGATAAAGTCATACAATAGTAGATAGCTTTGAACGACCGTATCTCAGCCAATTTTCATCAAAAATTCTTTTGTGGATCACCATTTTGACGGAAACTACGTCATCTTTCTTCTCAATGACTATATCTAGATCCACACAGAGAAAAGTTATACACAAAAATTTAAATAAGGACAACAAATTGAAAATATTCGGGTTTTTTTAAATAGTCTTGACTTTATAAAGTTCTGACTTTATAAAGTTCTGACTTTATAAAGTGCCATTTTGATGGAAATCTGATTCTCTACGAAAAGTTATAAGATGTTTAGGCATTAAAAATGTATAGTTTTTGAGCTATAGTTAAAAATAATAAAAAATGGACAAATTTCCACCGTCCTCAAAAGTCCAAGCCGAAGCTTATTTGCACTTTTGGATTTATCATTTTTAGGGTACAATTGAACATATAAGACAATAAAATACCTTTAAAGGGTTAGAACCTTATTCAAATACATAATCAATAGCATATTAGTAGGACAAGTAAAAATAAAATTAAAAATATGTTTCAGCTAAGCACAAAGGTAGTAGGCTATATAACAGTAAAAAAATAATTAAAAAATTTTTGAAAATTTTTTTTTGGAAATATTTAAGGTTAAAGTTGAAATTTCAGAAAAAAAATCTAAAATTGTTTTAAGTGTTGTAAAATAGAATTGAAACAATTTTAAAAGTTTCTGACCTTAAGAACTGGTTAATTAGACTAAACATAGGAAAACTGCATTATTTTTATTTTGAAATATTTTCTAACATAAAAGTTATTTATGTGTTTCTGAGAGAACCTTTAAAATTCAAATTAACACCCGAATTCGACTTTCCGGCCAAAAGCGCAATATCTAACAGATATAATTTTTTTTATGCAAATTTTATTTTAATTCATAGAGCTTTCAGCCCATTAAAAAATTCATATTTCGTAAATTTCTGAACAGGCCTAATGTACACATGTGTATCAGAGAACTACAGTGAGCCACTCATCATTTTTACCATTCATGATTCTGTTGAAACTTTCAGCAGATTCACCACTCACAGAAAATTGGTAAATGGCTTTTGGACATCCAGAGCCACCCTAAGGGATGTCCAAAAGCCATTTTCGACCATTTCCTATCGATTGGAGCAAAAAAAGTTTTAGGGTGGATAAAATCATAATTTTTTTGCTCCAATCGATAGGGAAAGGTTGAAAATAGCGCATTTCGAGGTATATCTATCGATTGGTGTAAAATACATTTTTGGGAGCCACCCTAAAATTTTGTTTTCTCCAATCGATAGGGAATGGTCGAATATGGCTTTGGCACAACACTTATTCTAACTTTTTTACTTCCATATCCTATAGTTTTTGAGATATTTCGCTCCAAAAAATGTAAAAAGAAAAAACAAAGTGTGCAGTTAATTAAAGAATTTTGCACCATAAGTTAAATTCAGTGTTTATATAGCTGATCAAAGTGAGATCAATATGAGACGTTTTTTTACATTCCGAACACTTTCTGATCGGCACATCTAGGAATCACTCCAAATTTTTTTACATATTCTAGGCATTATATTAGTGGACACGAAAATCAGGAATAGATTTTTTATCGAATATATCGAGTTGCGAAGGTCAAGGTTTTAAGTTTTTGGTGTTTTACGCTCATATTCAAATAGTTATATCTCCGGTAAATTTTAACGGAAAAATAATTTTTTATATCGTTTTAAAGCTAAAGAGATCAGTTTTCTTGTAAAATTTTTTCCTTGGGCATTAAATGAAAAATTAAAATTTTTTATAACAAATCAATTATTTAAACTTATTTTTTAGAATGATTACCATTCTACAACAAACTAAAAAAAATACCACTGAATTCCTCGTCAAATTTCCTTTAAAAACTAATTTTTTCAGAGTGGGACTCAAATACGGACATTCCCGTAGTTTTTTGAACCAAAAAATATTAAAAAAAAATTTTTTGCTATGGCTTTTTCCAAAATAAAAATTTTTTTTTTCCAAAATTTGAACTTCGAAGATTTGTCTGAATTTCGGTAAGTTTTAATTAAAAGAAAATATTGTTGATTTCTGACAGGATTTGGGCTATATTACCATTTTTGAACCAAAATATATTTAAAAAAAAATATTTTTTTGGTATTTAACTTAAAATTATATAAAACGAAAACTTTTTTTCGAAACTCAGGCTGGGACGATTTATTGGAATTTTGCTTGGCTTTTATTTAAAAAGCCAAGTGTTCATTTCCGCTAAATTTTTTTTTCATTTAACTTAAAAATTACAAAAAACGAAACTTTTTTTTCAAAATTGGGGTACGGCGATTTGTTGGCATTTAAATTAGTGTTCAGTTAAAAAGAAAAATTTTACGTTTCCGATAAATATTTCCGGTCTCAAGCAATTTTTGAAACAAAAAATATTTAAAAATAATGTTTGTTTGGATTTTTTCGAAAAAACATATTTTTATTTCAAAATTCTGGCTCTGGAAATTTGTTGGAATTTTGATAAGCTTTCATTAAAAGAAAAAATTGTTAATTTCTGACAAGATTTGCGCTGTCTAGCCATTTTTGAACAAAAAAAAAATTAAAAAAAAAATTTTTTTCGGCATTTAATTTAAAATAATAAAAAAATTTATTTTTTTTCGAAATTCGGGCTCCTACGATTTATTGGCATTTTGGTTAGCTTTAATTTAAAAAAACAATTGTTCATTTCCGACAAGATTTGCGGTCTCCAGCAATATTTGAACCAAAACTCGATTCGGGACAATACAGTATTTTCATAGGTGCGCGGAAGAATTAATTTATTTGGGAAAGTCCGTAAAACACCAAAAAACGTAAAACCTTTGACCTTCGCAACTCGATATCTCTCGATATATTCGATAACAAATCTATTCCTGATTTTCGTGTCCACTAACATAATGCCTAGAATATGTAAAAAAAATTTGGAGCGATTCCAAGATGTGTCGGCAGAAAGTGTTCGGAATGTAAAAGAATGTCTCATGTTGATCTCACTTTGATCAGCTATATAAACACTGAATTTAACTTATGGTGCAAAATTTGCCAGACCAAAAAAAAATGTTGTACAATAAGGCTGGAAATGGGGTTAATTATGGTTCTATCAGATAGTACTTCTCACACCAAAAAATTATTTAATTGAAGTTTTTGAACTAAAACATAATTTTTAAATGTTTTTAAACTTTTTCTAGGTTCATAAGAAAAATTTCTTCTCAGAAACTCTCAGTAGCATTTTTTATACTAAATTTCAGTGCGTTAAAACTATTTAAAAATAAAAATTTTGAGCGTCGATTTTGAAAATCGATAATTTATATAATTTTTTTTCAAAGTTTTATACTTTTTGAAGTGAAACTTCTTTAGCAAGGGTGTGATTAAAAAATTAGGTGTGCATAATGAAACGCAAATTACAATTAAATTTATATTTAATTAAAGTACTAGCTATTCTAGTTGCCGATTTAAAAAATGGTGTCAACGTTTTTGCGATTCATTATACACACCTAGTTTTTCAAATCACTTCAAAAATTTTTTTTTTTTTAAATGTATATTGCAGCGGTAGCTGAAAACATGGTCCGAATTCCTGTTTAATTATGTTGCTATTTTCGATCTTTAACTTTTATTTTTTGTTTGTCTACTGAACAGCAAGTTCTACAAAACAACTATTATCAAATATTACTTAGTGCTGGAAGAAAAAATATTATCATTCTTACTTACCCCAGATGTATTGGAGGTCGTGTTATGGTTACATTATCAATTTGTTTTAGTGCATATGGATTACTTGCGGAGATATGATGATTGACATAGGCACTGCATAGAACTTCATTGACAGCTGTAAATAAAAGACATATAGATTGTAAGAATGCAATTTATTTTGTAATCCTTCCTTTTAAGCCTTAAAGCAATTTGCTCTCAGGAAAAATTACACACAATAAGCATGAACAATCGCGTAAAACTTTCGGGCCACGTTTTATGCAAAATTGAACTGAGACTAGTAAAAGTGTTGTCTTTGGTCAGGCCGAAAATAACATACCCTACACTGCATTGAAAATAACTTTTAAACAAATTCGTTGAAGAGGTTGAATAACACGAAAATAATGTAAAATGTTAAAAGGTTGAAAAGTGTAGAAACAGTTGAAAAAACTGAAAAAGTCTAAGAAATATGGAAACCATTGAAGAAAGTTGAAAAAATTGAAGAATTCGAAAAAATATGGAAAATGTTGAAAGTGGTTCAAAATTAAAAAAAAAAGTTGAAGTTCAAAAATGCTGAAACAATTCAAAATCGAAGAAAAGTCGAGAAAATAAAGAATATGACAAACAAAGTTGAAAGAGTAGAAAAAAATATAGAAAAAATTGAAAAATGTTGAGGAGTGGAAAAATATGGTTAATGTTGAATTCGCTTGAAAAATTCAAAAAAAGTTGAAAAAGGTTGAGAAATGTTGAAACATCTCAAAATCACTAAAAAAGTCATAAAAATAATGAAAATAATTAAGAAAGTTGAAAGAGGTTGAAAAAGTCGAACAAATACATATGGGATATATTGGAAAATGTCAAAAGGTTGTAAAAGTCTAAAGATTATGAAAAATGTTGAAAAAAATTTAATAGAAATGAAAAGTTTAAATATGAAACGCCCAATTTTGTTTCCATAAATTATATTCGTGATTGACTTCCACATACCGAATTTTAGCACAATAGCTTGTATAGTTAGCGATGTCTTAAAATTTAGCACAATCCAGTCCGATTTTTATCCGGAGATAGCTTTCCATAAATAAACCTCTTACACCAAATTTCAGTATGATTGCTCACATATTTCGATAGATATGCCACTTAACATATTTTAAATGAATGGAAGGTTCCACACTCACTGGGGCTTTTTCGGCCACTTTTGGTTCTGATATAACTTATAGCAAGTAAACCACTTACATGAAATTTCATACCAAGTCCTGGAATACTTCACTTAAAATAACGCTTACAATTTTATATTAAAAAAGGAGGTGCCACGCCCACTGATGCAATCCCGTCAAAATTCATTTGATTTGGAAGCTTATAGTAACTGACATCTATACACCAAGATAACTCTCATTGCAATCTATCTATAACGTTTTTTGCTTATATGGGAGGAGCCACGCCCAGTGTTACTATTGTGTAAGTATATCTGCTATGTTAAATTTCATAACTATTACGTTGTAATTTCTCTTATTATCACGTTTATAAATATTGTGGGCTATGCCACGCCCTTCAACTTGATTCCCAATACAATGACGCAGCTTGTATTGATGACTGCTTTTAGTGGCATCGTCTCTGAAACTATTTTGAAAATCGTATGTGCCAATTTTGAGTTATACGGAATCAAAATTTTTAATTGTTGAAAAGTGCCACACCCTCTTCTCCAATTCCGCCCACTGTAAGCACAATTCAAGATATATATGATCAGTATCCGTGTATCAAATTTCATCACAACGTCTTGCATAGATTACGAGTTATAACAATAGAAAAGTCAAAGTTTAGGGCTGTGCCACTCCCCTTTGAAGTCCTTTGAAAACTTAAAACCTAGCCCAATCCTATTTTTGGTCACATGGTTAATATCATTTTTCAAAATGGGCTTGACCTTATATACATAGAGCATGGGCGGTAGGCGTGTCCGTGAACTGATTTCACCCATTTTTATAAGCTAGTAGCTTGTAAGAAGATGTGACCTGTGTCAAATACGTATATAATAATCAAAGTTTTTTTGAGAATTTTTTCAGAAAATCGAACACTAAATACAAAAAATAAACGATGAAGGCTAAAATTTTTCATAGTCATATTTTTAAACGGTTTTTTTAAAAAAAAAAAACGAGTTTTGAAAATAATCGAGTTTTGCAAAATTTGATATGTATCTCTTAAATGGATGGTCAAAAATATTTGAAAAAATTCATTAATGCGTTTCCTAACAGTCTCAAAAACATATAAAATTTTAAAAAATCCGAAGGGAGTGAACGAAAAAATTTTCCGATTTGGTATGGAATGCCCCATATATAAAGTGTGTTTTCATGTTTTTAGAAGGGCAAAGCATAGCGTTATCCGATTGGCCAAATGGAAACTTTTTTGGGCACGAAAATCAGGGTTCGAAGCATCTCTCAGATTTTGCTCTATATGCTATAAATTGTATGCTAAAAATAATTTTATTTTCATTTTACTTACGTTTAGCAGAGATATATCCTAAGTTATCTCTTTCGAAATCATGCCCAACATTATTATGTCCATGGACATTGTCATGTTCATTATCGGTTGTATC
This sequence comes from Meiosimyza platycephala, assembly GCA_963662105.1. Taxonomy (NCBI): domain Eukaryota; kingdom Metazoa; phylum Arthropoda; class Insecta; order Diptera; family Lauxaniidae; genus Meiosimyza; species Meiosimyza platycephala. Next base: position 6,389,172 of record OY759212.1, read on the forward strand.
GTAATTTTGCTGTTCGTTATCGTCATTAATCATTGTTTTCAGATCGTCTGTAGCCATATATTTATATTGATGTTGATCTAAGTGATCGTCGCCTCCTTCGTCTTCAGAGTCGGACATAAAGGCTTCATGCATTGATTCAGGTGCAGCCACCTTGTATTTTTCTTCCAGCACACCGGTAACAGTATTAGTGACAGTTTGCTCGGTGACAACCTTTAACGTTTCAACAGCGGTGACATAGCCAAGTTTATCTGCAATGCTAAGCGCAGTTTGTCCATTCTGCAGGGATAGGGAGGGATATAAAAATAATGCATTAGCATGGCAACAAAAATATTTTTTTTACGAAAATTTTTGCTTATAAATACATTTATTTAGACTGTTAAAAACAAAACAAATTCTTACAAGCTTTCAGTTACGTTTCAGAAAGCTTTCATTTCCATATCAGAAGCATTCTACAATGTGATAATGTTCACGTTTTGATTTCATATGAAACTTTTCTGAAATGTTACAGAAATCTTATAAGATTAAGTGAAAAAACAAACTTTTTTTTATTACGTCATTAAACTTTTTTTACACTGTATTACTTGCGCAGTTAATTTACTACGCAATCGGAAATCTGAATTATTATTTATAGACAAACATTTTTGTGACGCGTTTCTTAATTAAAAATCGGTTGATTTCCGAAAACTTTGGATATAAGGATTTTTGGATTTGGAGCGATATTTTGGTCATATTACCCTATCCTTCAGAGTAAATAAAAAACACCATACGGCATCAAAAAATTGAATTTTCAATGAAAAATATTTTATCTTCAAAAATAAAATGCGCAGGTGGGTGGCTGATTTGAGAAATAATGCCCCATATATAAAACAAAGACGGGTTAGTTACACCATTTATAACTCAAGAACCGTTGGACCGATTTTAATGATAACTGATTTGTTAGACTCCTCTTTGCCCCAAATAGGACACAGGCTATAAAACTTTTATTTAGGGTGCATATTTGGGGTGGCCTTCATACAAACAAATTTTCCAAACAGCATTTTCACAAACACCACTTAATCGATTCACATGAAATTTACACCACGTGTCTTTTATATTAAGAGGCTTAGCTTTTGCTATAAAACTTTTATATAGAGTACATACTTAGGGTGGCCCTCATACAAAAATCTCTATAAAATAGCATTTTCGCAAAGGCCACTTAATCGATTCACATGGAATTTACACCACGTGGCTTTTATATTGAAAGGACTAGCTTGGGCTATAAAACTTTCATTAAGGGTGCATATTTAGGGTGGTTCTCCTAAAAAATATTTCCCAAATAGCATTTTCACAAACACCACTGAATCGATTCACATGAAATTTGCATCACTTGTCTTTTATATTAAGAAGTATAGCTTAGGTTGTAAACATTTTATTTAGGATGCATACTTAGGGTGGCTCTCATACAAAAATATTTTTTGAATAGAAAAATCAAATATCTCATCAACTATTTGATGCAATTGAATGAAACTTGAAACACATGAACGGTACGAGCAAAAGTAATTTTCAATGAAAAAGTGAGCTGTGCCACGCCGTCTGTATGAAAAACGTTTTTTATATCTTTGCAATTATTTGACTCAATTGGGTAACATTTGGAATATGTGTATATCGCTTATAGTCTGTGAGAAGTTCTAAGAATTTGCAAAAAATTACCGATGCCACGCCGCCTATTAAAGACAAAAATCAAATTCTTAACAATTATTGGACGCAGATGAATCAGCTTGGTAAATATAGAAAAGCTGTTAGCACAAATACTAATTTTCAATAAAAAATGGCCAATTTCGTGCCTCCTATATAAGCAAAAATACGGAAACAGTTCATCTGTCACACATGGGACGTTCTTTTACAAACCGAACACTTTTCTGAAAATACATTATTGATTTGGCCGAAATTTTTTATGGGTTCTGTATCGAAAAAGAAGAGATACGTGTTCGAGGATTTTTTTTGAAAATTTTTTTTTTCAAAATAGAGCGAATTTAAATTTTGAGAATTTCGTGATTTTTGGCTTGAAGACTCACTTTCAAAAATTCATAACTCCGGTTCTATTTAAGCTAAAAAATTTAAATTATTTTCATTTTAAAGCTAAAAAAATGAACTTTATTAAAAAAATTAAATTATTTCTTAAAAAATTATTAACAACTCAATATTGTAATAAACAAGTTAAATGTTTAAATCAATTTTCAATAATTGCCCCACCCTGTATCAAATTTTTAATATTTCCATCGTATTCTACGTCAAATTTCTTATCGAAAAGATTTTTTTACTGGAGAAATTATTATTAGATTCTATTGTACGCCTGATTTTCTTGCTCCATAGTTTCCACATTAAAAAAAAGTTTTCGATAAGAAAACTTATTTTTTTAAATTATTTCAAAAGCTACCGTTATAAAGCATCATATAAAGAAAATCGGACATTGATCGAATCAGTACAACTGGAGGCCGTTTTGAGGAGCTTATCTAGAATAAGCTTTGTTTGCCTATGGGCTAATAAACTCTAATCTCTTAGAAGAAGAATGTTAAATAACATTTCCAAAAACAGCCTATTGAACATTCCCCTCTCTCCCTACTGTCAAAATCCCTTATTTTGCTCAATCTCAAACAACGCTAACACCCAAATATTTTTTATGTTCTACAACAAAATATCAGAAGCATGAGAAAAAATGTTGATAACTTTCTAGTTCACCTTGATTTCTTTATTAACAAGCCTGAATAATATTCTTGTCAGAAATATGGATATACGATGAAGAAACAGCTCTTTACAATATTCCAGGCTACAAATTTTTTACAACTTGCAATAATAAATATGCTTCGGGAGGTGTCGCAGCCTTTGTAAAAGTTAATATTACTTGTGATTCGATTAATTATGAATTTGAAAGCTCTGATATCCTGAAATTAAAGTGCGTAATGCTTGGTGTAAAATATACGTTTGTATGTGCATATAGATTCAATGATAAAACAGCTCAACAAAATTAACTTTTTTTTTGTTGCCCTGGATGTCTCTGCGGATTTCTATAGTTTCAGGTACCCAGTTTACGAATATATTCATGAAAATACTGAATTGGCTCTAGTTTTTAAGATATTGATGGATTTATATATATAAAAATGAAGCAAAGTCGGGTTAGTTACACTCTGTATAGCTCAAGAACCGCTAGACCGATTTTAATGATCTTTAATTTGTTGGATTTGTCTTTGCCCCAAAAATAACGTAGGCTATAAAAATTTTATTTAAGGTGCATATATAGGGTGGCCCTTATACAAAAATATTTTTAAAATAGCATTTTCACAAAGACCACATTGATATAGGCGTTCCACAAGGATCTGTGTTAGGCCCGGTGTTGGTTCTTGTTTATATAAACTCAATTTTTACCCAAAGACTTTGTAGTAAAATTTTTGCATTTGCGGATGACATGACGTGCACTTATACCAGCGACTAAACTTTGATTTAAGCGCTGGACCGATATCAATGATCTCTAATTTTTTGGATTTCTCACCGCCCCGAGAATGACATAGGCTATAAAAATTTTATCTAAAGTGCATATTTGGGGTGGCCCTTATACAAAAATATTTTTAAAATAGCATTTTCACAAAGACCACGTAATCGATTTACACCGAATTTACACCAAGTAGCTTTTATGTTAAGTGGCATAGCTTAGGCTATAAAATTTTTATTAGGGGTGCATATTTAAGGTGGTTTTCATACAAAAATATTTTTGAAATAACATTTTCACAAAGACCACGTGATCGATTCACATGAAATACCACATGTCTTTTATTTGAAGAAACATACCTTGGGCTATACAATTTTTATTTAGGGTGCGTATTTAGGGTGGCCCTCATACAAAAATATTTTTGGTTTGGAGATAGATTGCATACGTAATAATTTTAAACGATCCTCATAAGGAGGAAGGTTTAAGAGGTCATTCCAATTTAAGCCCTTGAGAGCAAACCGAACAAAATTTTTTTTAACTCGTTCTACTCTATCTATATTGTTACGAAATTTCCTGTCCCTTTGACAGTAATTTCAATCTCTTACACTTTTCTGAGTTCGATCACTGGATTGTGTAATAATCAAGAAAAACGCAATCTTTATTTAATTATAAAATGGTTTATTTAAATCACAAACGTTAGTTTTTACACAGTACAATTGTTTATTTAATCTTTACATTCAAATTGTATACACAAACGTTATACTTTATTACTTAAAATCCACTATATCACTTTAGTACTTAAATTCAAATGTTCTCACTTAAGATCCACTGTGTTCCACTATTCAATATCAACAGTTTCTCTGCTGCTCATATGACAGCCTTTTATACTAAAGTCATCATTTTCTCGAACCATCTGCCGTTGTCTAGAATATCGTTTCCAGTGCCTTCTAGATGGCGATAATGTCGTACCATCCGCCATTATCCAGAATGTCGTTTCCAGTGTCTTCTAGATGGCGATTATCGACGTTGATAATGTCGTACCACTTTATCATTTATAGTACAGAAAACATGCTACATGTCGCTAGATGGTGTTATTTTTCTACGGTCAATGATGCAAGTATTTTTCTTACGGTCAGTGATGCACGTATTTTTCTACGGTCAGTGATGCAAGTATTTTTCTACGGTCAGTGATGCTAGCTAATATCGTTTAATAATTATTACGAGAATTTTTTTTTTGGAATAAACCAAATTTCGCTACAATATGTATATTGTAATATGGAGACCATACTTGGCTAGCATACTCTAAGTGAGGACGCACAATTGTATTATATAAAGTTACTGTTACCAACGGGCTATTAAATTCTTTTGCCCACCGCTTAATAAATCCAAGTAATGATGAGGCCTTCTTACAGATTATATTAATATGATCATTAAACGTCAATTTAGCATCAACATTTAAGCTATTTTTAAAACACCAAACTTCAAATGATTTCATGTCAGATTGAAGGGCAAAGGTGTCATCATTCACCTTCACAGTACTTCACATATATAACCAGATGAGAGTTTTTGATTGCATGAGTAACATCATTGATAGCCAAATAAACAGGAGCGGCCCCAGGTGACTTCCTTGCGGAACACCTGAAAACGCTGTAAAAGCGGATGACAACACCCCACGAAATCTTATTCGGTAAGAACGATCAAATAAATAAGATTCAATCAATCTGACAAAATTTAAAGGAAATCCTAGTTTCTTTAATTTATACAAAATCTAACTATGTGGTAATTTGTCAAATGCTTTACTAAAGTCTGTGTAGATACAGTCTACTTGCAACCCAGAATCAATTGAACTTAAAGCAAAAGACGTAAAATCAGGAAGGTTAGAAACTGTAGATCTGCCATTAACAAAACCATTCTGACGAGTTGTTATGACTTCATTACAGCACACCTTAACTTGGTCATAAATAATTCGCTCAAAAAGCTTCGGTATTGATGACAACTTGGCTATAGGCCTGTAATTAGAAATATCATTTTTTAATCCTTTTTTAAAAATTGGACTTATAAAAGATTCCTTCCAAAATTTAGGAAAAAAGCCGTCATTAATAGATTTATTAAAAAGAAAACTGAGTGGCTGACTCAGGATAAGACTACAATTAATTAAAACTGTGGCTGGAATGCCATCAGGTCCAGAACCAAAGTCATCATCAAGGGATGCAATATATTTTACTATAAGTTCAGGGGTAAATGATATTGCACCAAATAGAACCTGAGGATCAGTATTCATATGCTCAAAGTAGTTGATATCAGGGCTAAACGCTTCATTTGAAAAAGATTTTTTGAACAAATTAGCAAATAATCCAGCTATAATTTGGGGATCGCTGGTGAGCCCATCAACAGTCTTGAATTCAGATGGGAAACCATCTGACCTTTTTATTGAGTTAATGAATCCCCAAATTTTTTTGGGGTCCTGAAGAATATTGAGCTTCGTTTTAGTTAAGTATTCAGAATAAGCTAAATTTGATTTAAGCCTAAATTCCTGAAAAAGGCGCAGATAAGCCTCCAGGTCAATGCGGTCCTGACTATATACCGCCGTTACGTATTTTTTTCAAATCTTTAGTGTACCATGGGTACGAAGAATCATTAACATACCTCAGAGTATATGGCACAGACAGAGATATAGCCGAAAAAATTTCTCCATAAAAAAACTTTACGCAGTCATCTAAAACATTTTGATTAAAAAAGTTCAACAAAATGTTAGATCTATTATTTCGGATATTATTCAATTTCAAGAAGTCAGCATTCTTGAAATTGAATTCATAAAATCTGCTAGAAGAATTGGCAGTAACTACGTTATCTCTATCTGATTGGTACAACACACTCAGAGGTGGTTGGTACGCATCAACCGCAGATAAAGCATGACGAGCAAAAAATTGCCTAATTTTTGCTTTTTTACTTAAAAATATTAGGCAATTTTTTGTACATTTCTTCCAATTTTCACACTTAGAAGATAGGTAGAAACCTTTTTTTCGATACCTAACCCAAAGATATTATTATTTTTTAATATTTAGACAAGAAAAAATTTAGTTTAGAAATCATAAAAAAAATCATAAAGGAAAAAATGTATTATGCGAGTTTTTTTATTAAAATGGCAATTGGCGAGTGGTAAATGACCTCAAAAAAAATCTGAAAAAATTCTTGAATTACTTTTTTTTTATAATAAATCAAATTTCGGTTTAAGGTTTGAATTTGAAGAACCTTTAATTTTATTACGAATATAGGATGGGAAATCACCTTTTTTTTTGAAGTGTTTCAGTTTTTTTTTTTCAGATGTGATGTGTATGTACATTAAATTTTTTCTTTTTGTTTTTTTTTTAAGGTGCTGTTGTCTTTAAAGTAAGTTTATGGTATGAAGAAAAATTTGACGAAAATGCAGCTCTCTAACTCAATTTTATAAGGTGGCGCCGAAGCTTGTTAGGTTTACATGTAAATTGTATGGAAAAACTATATTTTATTAAAAAGGTATCTAAATGAATAGTTGATTAATAATGTTGAGCTGCTGAGGGCTGTTTTTCGAAGTAGTTTTTTGCGCTGAATCCGAATTTATAAAATTGAGTTTCACAGCTGAATTTTCGTCAAATTGTTCTTCATATTGTTGCGAAATTTGGTTTATGCCAGAAAATTCTCGTAATAATTATTAAACGATATTAGCTAGCATCACTGACACTGACTGAAAATACTTGCATCACTGACCGTAAGAAAATACTTGCATCATTGACCGTAGAAAAATACGTGCATCACTGACCGTAGAAAAATAACACCATCTAGCGACATGTACCATGTTTTCTGTACTATAAATGATAAAGTGGTACGACATTATCAACGTCGATAATCGCCATCTAGAAGACACTGGAAACGACATTCTGGATAATGGCGGATGGTACGACACTATCGCCATCTAGAAGGCACTGGAAACGATATTCTAGACAACGGCAGATGGTTCGAGAAAATGATGACTTTAGTATAAAAGGCTGTCATATGAGCAGCAGAGACACTGTTGATATTGAATAGTGGAACACAGTGGATCTTAAGTGAGAACATTTGAATTTAAGTACTAAAGTGATATAGTGGATTTTAAGTAATAAAGTATAACGTTTGTGTATACAATTTGAATGTAAAGATTAAATAACCAATTGTACTGTGTAAAAACTAACGTTTGTGATTTAAATAAACCATTTTATAATTAAATAAAGATTGCGTTTTTCTTGATTATTACACAATCCAGTGATCGAACTCAGAAAAGTGTAAGAGATTGAAATTACTGTCAAAGGGACAGGAAATTTCGTAACAATTGGTGTCAAAAGTGGGATTGTGTAAAAAGAATTAACAATCAAATAAAAAATGGTTAAGTTTGACGAAGTAAAAGTGGATCAACTAAAGAAGGAGTTGCAGCAGCTGAATCTGCAGTCATCTGGTGGAAAATTGGAGTTACAGAAACGCTTACGGCAGGCTCTTGAGGCTCAAGGGGTAGACCTGGAAGAGCATGAATTTTATAGTGATGTCTCAGAATCAACAGCGAAAATGGAGGAAGCTTCTGGACCGGCGACAAGTGGTGAAGTTGTAGATATGTCAAAGTTCGAGAAAATGTTAATGGCGATGACGCAGACAATAAATCTACAAATGAATAACAATAGCCAGGCCATTCGGGAAGAAATTAGTCAGAACGCTCTACAGATTGATCAGAAGTTGAGTCAGAACGCGACGCAGATCCACGAGGCTGTTCGAACGGAGGTTGCCAAAATGGTAAATGGCCTCGATGCAAAAGTGATTGAGTTACGAGACGACGTTGAATCATTCAAGGCAAAAGCCCAAGATAAGTTTGAAAAAGTTCAAAGTAATCTTGAAAAAGTTCAAAATAATGTTGAAGACGTTAATAAAAGGATTCAACAGTTGGAAATAAGCGGACCAACCACTCAAGTAATAAGAGAAATCAGCGCAGAGAGGCTTAAGGCACCCACGTACGATGGGACAACGCCATTTAGTGTTTTCAAGCTCCAGTTCGAGACAACATCTGCTCATAATCACTGGGATAACGATAGCGCAGCAGCAGCGCTAATTGTCGCATTAAAAGGCGCAGCTGCAGAAGTATTGCAAACGGTTCCAGTGGCGGAGCAAAAGAATTACAAGGCAGTGATGGATGCCTTACAGCGAAAATATGGCAGTGACCACATGAAGCAGATTCACAGACTGGAGTTGAAAAGTCGTGTCCAGAAATCTGGTGAGTCCTTGCAGGAGTATGCTGCAGATATTGAACGATTGGCACACCTTTCCTATCCTGACGAGTTAAGTGTCGTGGCTGAAAAATTCAAAATAGAGGCGTTTAATGACGGCATACGTGACTCAGAGACAAAACGCGAGACAATGAAGAACCCGAAGGTTACATTTAATGAAACAGTCACGGTTGCTCTCATTCAAGAGACGATTGCATTGACATGCCACCCATCATTGAAAACTCGTCGGATGGAGGTGGAGGCTGAGAACAAAAATTCGTCGGTCGCCAGCAGTAGCTTCAACGGAAATTGCTATAACTGTGGCAAGCAGGGACACATGGCACGTGACTGCAAATCACGTCGTAAACGTTGCGCATCACGTTCACTAAGAAGAAAAATGGGTAATAGGGTGAACGATGGCGAAAATGGTAGCGAAGAGCAGTCGTTAAACTAAAGAGAGTCAGTACAGCGGGGCGTGAGCTGACTCTCACTTATGATTGCCCCACAGTCTTAGTTTCGAAGCTCTGCCGAAATTCCAACAGCCTTACCATCGGTGGAAAAATCAACGAAAGACCATGTGAGCTAACTTTGGATACAGGCGCATTGCACTCAATTGTGAGGACAGATTTATTTAATAGACGACGAGTAATGCCATTAAATGGAATCCAATTGAGAACAGCGACAGGAGAAATTGCGCAAATAGAAGGAAAAGTTACAGCGAGTATTCTTATCGGCAACAAAACTGTGGAACATGATTTTATTGTTGCAAACATCACCGATGAGGTTATCATTGGCGTGGACTTCATGATTCGACACGGGTTCAATTTGGATCTAAAGAAAAAGACGTTAAGATATGCCAATGTAGAGTTGCCTTTAGACGTTGGCTGTGGACAAAAATTAACAATTGCAAGAGTCTACATAAGTGAGCGCTGTCGAATTGAACCCAACACCGAAGAAATTATTTGGGCAACAACAAGTGAAGACTGTGGGACAAGCCATCTGTGGGTAGTGGAAGCAGATAAGAAAAATTGTAAGAAAGACCTGATTATTGGAAAGACCCTAGTAAAAACAAGAGCGGACAGCAAAATACCGGTACGAATTTTGAATCCAACAAATAAGCCAAAATGGATGCAAAAAGGTGAACTAATTGCGCAATGTGAGAAAGTTACGGCTGTTATAAATTTTGAAAATGACCAGCAGGACACAAAAGGTACAGCTTTGACAAAATCATCGGCCTTGGAAGTATTGACGAAAGAATGGACGAAGGAGTTGTCTGCCCAGAACAAAAATAAAGCAAAAAGGTTTCTGCAAAAGCATTGGCAGATATTTGCGTTCAAAGGAGAAAATAATGGCCGAACATCAGTTGTCAAACATCGCATTGATACAGGTGATTTTCAGCCAATTCGTCAACCCCCAAGGAGACTAGCACTCGCTACGAGAGAGGAAGTAACGGGCCTTATAGAGGTTATGGCGCGAGAAAAGGTCATTGCACCATCAGAAAGCCCGTGGAGTTCACCGGTCGTGCTTGTCAAGAAAAAGGACGGAAGTATGCGATTCTGTGTGGATTACAGAAAATTAAATGAAGTCACCAAAAAAGACAGCTACCCGTTACCCAGAATCGATGATACACTGGATACGCTATCTGGAGCAACATGGTTTTCCACCCTGGACTTACAAAGTGGATATTGGCAGGTGGAAATAGATGACAAAGACAAGGAGAAAACTGGCTTTAGTATTGGGAATGGTCTATGGCAGTTTAACGTCATGCCGTTTGGTCTTTGTAACGCTCCAGCTACGTTTGAGCGGTGCTCAAAGGACTACATTGGAAGACCTGTTTAGTGTATCTCGATGACATCATCATCATGGGAAAAGATTTTGATGACCACTTGAAAAATCTGGAGGAAGTGGTTGAGCGCTTGGAGGCAGCTGGACTAAAATTAAGTGCGAAAAAGTGCTCACTTTTCCAGCGTGAAGTCAAATATCTGGGGCACAAGGTTACGTCAGAAGGAATACACACAGATGAGGATAAAATAAAAGCTGTGAAAAATTGGCCACGACCATCTAATCTTCATGAGTTGCGAAGTTTTCTGGGCCTATGCACTTACTACAGACGTTTTGTTCCTGGTTTCGCAAATGTCGCTGGCAGTCTACATGAGCTGACACAGCAAAATCGGAAATTCGAATGGAGTGATGCACAGGAAACTGCATTCCAAAAGCTGAAAGAATTATTGTCTTCAGCGCCAATACTCGCGTACCCAATACCCGGCGAAAAATTTGTATTGGACACCGATGCGAGTGGCCATGGTACTGGAGGAGTTTTGTCCCAAGTCATCAATGGACAAGAAAAAGTCGTCGCATATTTCAGCAAAATTCTGTCGAAACCTGAGAGGAATTATTGTGTAACTCGGAGAGAGTTACTGGCAGTAATGGAATGCGTGAAACACTTCCATAAGTACTTATATGGACAGCACTTTCTCCTGAGGACAGACCATGCGGCATTAAGGTGGCTACTTCACTTCAAGGATCCAGAAGGTCAAATTGCACGGTGGATAGAGCGCTTGCAGAGCTATGATTTTACCATAGAACATCGCAAAGGAAGCCAGCATGGAAAAGCGTATGCACTTTCCCGTCGTCCATGTAAAATTGAATGCGGTCATTGTTCACGAACGGAAAGTAAAGCTGGAACAATTGATGTGCGCCTTTTGAACGTTTTGCCTGAAGAAAAGTGGACAAAAGAGGAGGTACAACGGGACCAGCGCAGTGATACAGATTTGGCAACTATAATTAAGTATAAAGAGCTGGGTAGGAAACCGGCGTGGCAAGAAATATCAAGTGAAAGCCAAATCTGTAAAGCATACTGGGCGCAATGGCAAAGTTTGGAGATGCATGATGTTTGCCTCTACCGAATCTGGGAAAGCGAGGATGGTGAAATTCGCTCAAAACTGCTGGTTATTCCGAAGGAAAAATTTAAAGAAATAATCAAGGATTATCATAATGGATCGAGTGGTGGACATCTGGGCATAACAAAAACCACAGAGAAAATAAAGAAACTGTTTTATTGGGTAGGATGCCAAGAAACAGTTGCTGACTGGATCCGCCGTTGTGACCAATGTGCAATTGCTAAAGGACCAAGGCACCGCACTCGGGGAAAAATGCATCAGTATAACGTTGGAGCTCCCTTTGAGAGGATAGCCATGGATATAGCGGGACCTTTTCCAATTAGCAATGCAGGAAATAAATACATCCTTGTGGTAATTGATTACTTCAGTAAGTGGCCAGAAGTATATCCCATTCCCAATCAAGAAGCAAAAACAGTGGCAGACATTTTCATCAAAAATTGGATTTGCCGATATGGAGCTCCACTTGAGTTGCATTCCGATCAAGGACGAAATTTTGAGTCGGCACTTTTTAAGGAGGTTTGTGACATGCTTGGAATACAGAAGACACGTACCACAGCATTGCATCCTCAGTCCGATGGCATGGTCGAAAGGTTCAACCGTACTCTAGAGGAGCATCTGAAAAAGGTTGTTGACAAAGGACAAAAAGATTGGGATGAGCATCTACCAATATTTCTGATGGCTTATCGTTCGTCAGTACACGATACCACTACAGTCACGCCAGCAAAAGCAATTTTTGGTACGGACTTAAGGCTTCCAGCAGATTTGAAGTACGGAGTAAGCGCTGTCCCAGAAACGACCAATGCTGACGATTACATATCGCAGAAAAGAGAAGAACTAGCAGATATACACGAGCTCATCAGGAGACGTACTCAATTGGCTAGCGACAAGATGAAAGCTCGGTATGATCTGCGAGCAAATACTGAAGGGTTCAAAGAAGGTCAATTAGTGCTGCTACACAACCCACAACGAAAACGAGGCTTGTCTCCTAAATTACAAACTCATTGGGAGGGACCTTATCGGATCGTCACAAGGATTAATGATGTTGTGTATCGAATCCAAAAATACCCCGGCAACAAAGGTAAATTAAAGGTAGTCCACATCGAAAGGCTGGCACCTTATACTAGAGATGGAGAGACTCTTGTTCGGGACGAACAAGTTTAAGCGGAGGGCAGTGTAGCGAAATTTGGTTTATGCCAGAAAATTCTCGTAATAATTACTAAACGATATTAGCTGACCGTAGAAAAATACGTGCATCACTGACCGTAGAAAAATAACACCATCTAGCGACATGTAGCATGTTTTCTCTACTATAAATGATAAAGTGGTACGACATTATCAACGTCGATAATCGCCATCTAGAAGACACTGGAAACGACATTCTGGATAATGGCGGATGGTACGACATTATCGCCATCTAGAAGGCACTGGAAACGATATTCTAGACAACGGCAGATGGTTCGAGAAAATGATGACTTTAGTATAAAAGGCTGTCATATGAGCAGCAGAGACACTGTTGATATTGAATAGTGGAACACAGTGGATCTTAAGTGAGAACATTTGAATTTAAGTACTAAAGTGATATAGTGGATTTTAAGTAATAAAGTATAACGTTTGTGTATACAATTTGAATGTAAAGATTAAATAAACAATTGTACTGTGTAAAAACTAACGTTTGTGATTTAAATAAACCATTTTATAATTAAATAAAGATTGCGTTTTTCTTGATTATTACACAATCCAGTGATCGAACTCAGAAAGTGGAAGAGACTGAAATTATTGTCAAAGGGACAGGAAATTTCGTAACAATATCATAAACTAACTTATAAGGCAACAGCACCTTAAAAAAAACAAAATGAAAAAAACTTGATTCATCATAATTCATTAATTTAGATTTGATGTTTGTATGTAAGTGTGCTTTTTTTACAGTGTTGACAAAATACTAGATTAAAATTGATTATAAATAAATATATGTGAAGCCTAAATGTTCATTTTGACCAATATTTTAAATAAAATTTTTTACTTAAAAAAAACGTGTTTAAAAAGTAGCGTGTAAAACGGGGGTTAGGTGTAGAATCAAAGATTGAATGAAAAAAATCTACTGCTAAAGCCTTTGATTTAATGAAGGTTAGGCGATTAGTAAAGCCTGTATTACATGGCGAGCGAATGTGGTGCAGGTTTGAATGTTGGTAAAACAAGGAAGAGGAAGCGCTTGAAAACTCGTGCCCCCCCAAGCAAAAATTCTAGATCCGCCACTGGTGCAGGGCCCTGTCCCCGTCGGTTTTTTTCGACAAAATTAAACAATTTGGGGAAAATCTTAACAATTTGAAGATTAATTTCAGAGATATTCTAAATAATTATTTAGACATAACTCCCCAAATTGAAAAAAGCCTTAATGAGGCTGTCTCACCCGATGTTAGTTCCCTTCAAAATAAAACTATTACTGAGGCTGCTATGATTTTTTCTTCTACTCCTTCGATCACTACTCTACCCAAGCAAGCTATTTCCCTGAAGAAGAAAAGAAAACTTAAACGAAAATTAAATAAGAATCGTAAGTCGAATGTTAACTTGGGTAGTGTGGGGGGGGGGGCGAGTGACACAGCTGTTAATCGTGAAGTAACTGCCTTAGATCCCCCTCTAAATACCTCTCCGTCTACTTCCAACTTTCCCGCTACTGCTGCTATAAATAACCCTCCGCCCCTTTCCTCCACTATCGATACTCCTCTATCCATTTCTGTTATTCCTAATCCGCAAGGTGTTGTTACGATTGGTGGTTCTGTGGCACCTGTCTCCTTGCAAGCATTGCCAAGGTTGAAATCGATTTTCATTTCACATCTTAATGCTGACACTACCACTGACAATGTTATAAACTATATTAGAGAAAACCAAATTATTCCTGCCGACGCCTTCGTTTCTTGCAGGAAAATCGGTAATAAACCAACTCATGCATCTTTTAAAATTACAGTGGCATCTTCTCATGTTTCTGCCATTCTAAATTCTAATGCATGGGTGGATAATATCTTTATTTCAGGATTTAAGTCGAAAAAAAATAATAAGACTGTCCGTTCCAATTCAAAAAACTGAAGCGGTTATCCCTTTACTAGCAAAATGTCTTGTCATCTTTTTAGCCACTCAGAATTTTTCTGAGGATATTATCGTTTTTACCAAAACTTGGTTAAATAACACTTATCTTAATTTGGAACTTTTTGACAAAAGTTTCAATGTTTTTAGAAGAGACAGACACTTGCTTCTGTTGGTGGAGGCGTCTTAATAGCCATAAAAAATCATTTAACTAGTTCATTAATCGAAATTGCCTGCGCATCTAATATTGAACTATTATGCGTTAAAGTTACATATTGTAACTCCAATATTTATATTCTTAACGATTATGTTCCTCCAAATAGTAGCGCAGTAGCAAATGTCTTTCGATGTCCGTAGAATACATAATAAATGAACTAGACACTAATGACGACATTTTATTGTTAGGTGATTTCAATCTGCCTGACCCTAAATGGACTCCTTCGGATGATGGTACATATTTTTATGCATCGTGTGCAAAAACTCGACAACAACAAATTTTTGTTGACGAAATACTTTCAAGTTTACAACAAGTAAGTTCTATAACTAATTCTCATGGACGACAACTTGACTTAGTCTTGGCTGCAAATAGTAGTAATGTTGTTGTGAGAAATGCTATCCATGCTCTTTCTACGGTTGATTCCTATCATCCACCTTTGAGTATTGTGTACCAATCTGACAATGAAAATTTTATTAATGCATGGTCTTCCATCAATATTTATGAATTCAATTTTAAAAAAGCTGACTTTTTAAAGTTGAATGAGAATTTAAGGAATAAATTAAACGACCTTATTATTTTTTTTAATAATACGAGTAATTCATTTGATGAGTGCATTAAATTTTTCTATGGTGAACTTTTTTCGGCAATAGCATTGTCGGTGCCATATACAAAAAGGTACGTTAATAACTCCTCGTACCCTTGGTACACAAAGGATTTAAAAAAAATTCGTAATGGCCGTAATAGGGCGTGGGACAAATACGTTTGTAGCCAGGACCGAAATAACTTAGTTGCTTACCAGCGACTTTTCCATGAATTTAAGGATAAGTCGGCTTTAGTTTATTCTGAATATTTGAACAGAATAAAGCTGAATATTCTTCATGACCCCAAGCATTTTTGGGGTTTTATTAATACAAAAAAAAAGTCTGACGGGTTTCCATCTGAATTCAAAACAGTTGATGGGCTCACTAGCGACCCACAAATTATAGCTGGGTTGTTTGCTAATTTATTTAAAGAATCTTTTTCTACGGAATTATTTAGCCCTGAGATCAACTATTTTGAATATATGGATAACGACCCTTTAGTTTCGTTTAATGGGATATCTTTCTCACCTAAACTCATAGAGAAATATATCTCATCTGTTGATGATGACTTCAGCTCCGGACCTGATGGTATTCCTGCGACAGTACTAGTTTCTTATTTAATAAATCGATTAGAGATGGCTATTTTCCTAAATTTTGGAAAAATTCATATATAAGCCCCATTTTCAAGAAAGGGTGTAAAAATGATGTTTCAAACTACAGGCCCGTGGCGAAGTTATCATCGATACCGAAAATTTTTTAACGCATTGTGTACGATCAGGTTAAAGTGTGCTGTGGTGAAGTCATAACAACTCGTCAGCATGGTTTTGTTAAGTGCAGATCTACAGTTTCTAACCTCCTTGATTTTACTTCCTTTGCATTAAGCTCTTTTGATTCTGGTGGGCAAGTTGACTGCATCTACACTGACTTCAGTAAAGCATTTGACAAATTACCACACAATTTGATTTTGTTTAAATTAAAGAAGCTTGGATTTCCTTTAAGTTTTGTCAGCTGGATTGAATCTTATTTATCTGATCGCTCATATCAAATAAGATTTCGGAGGGTATTTTCCACCCCATTCAGCGCGGCATCAGGTGTTCCACAAGGAAGCCACCTGGGGCCGCTCCTGTTCGTTTTAGCAATTAATGATGTTACACGTGTCATTAAAAACTCGCATCTGCGAATATATGCAGATGACATGAAAATTTACAGGAACGTTATTATTATTATTATTATTATTATTATTATTATTATTATCATTATTATCATTATTATCATTATTATCATTATTATCATTATTATCATTATTATCATTATTATCATTATTATCATTATTATCATTATTATCATTATTATCATTATTATCATTATTATCATTATTATCATTATTATCATTATTATCATTATTATCATCCCCGCAAGGGAGGATCTAAAATTTTATTAGATTCTACGGGCTTGACGTACCCGCGCACCCTTAGTCAACTTGATGCTTGGATGTGTTTAACTACTGAACATAAGAGTTATTGTGTTCAGTAGGGAAGCACTATCATTAGCATCAAGTAAAATGAAATGATGATGACTTGGATTAGGACATGGATGACGAGCTGATCAATGAAAGGATGACCGTTATTTGCCGCGGCACATTGGGAGTCCTCCGGAAACGGAACCCGTTATTCCTGCGGGTCCCGCTGAAGGAGCTGATGTGAGCTTGCTCTGCCGAGATGACCGCCGCGGTACGTATCAGAAACCAGCTACTTCGGGCCCTGGTCAGGGAGTGTGTATTGGATGCAGAAGTAGATGTTTGCATTGCTCCGGGCGAGCACTAGTCCGTCCGTGTCTTCCGGGACTAGCAAAGTGCAGGTCAGGCCTCAGGGAACTGGGGTAGGGGTGTCACCCCGAGGGTATACCCGTTCCTGGCTATTGCGGCCCGCCCCCCTACACACGATACGCTGAATTTCAAAACCGTATGTCAATTTTAAAGGAAACAACAGAGATGGACGAAAAGACGAACGACTACCCCTTCGACAAGAGATCAAAGCTGAGGAGGTCTCCGGTCGCTTCCACTAGCGCTGCCACTATCGCTGCTGCCATGGAAGTAGACCTAACAGCCCAAAACGATGGAACTCCCAACAGTGGAAACCAACACGGTGCATGTCCCAAGAGACTCACAAACGTGTTGAGAACAACACCTGGCCAAACGACTGCTAGAGGCAGTCAGCCAAAAAAGACGCCGGGACTGCCCAAACAGATTGAAGTGGAAGCAGTCAACACAGAAATTGTGACGTCTTTGCCTGTATCCACATCAGGTAGAACAGAAGAAGAGAAACCCTCTCCGCGCCAGCAATACCTCCGCAAGCTGCGTGAAGATGAGGAGCAGGCACTGGCTAAATGCCGATTGGCTATTGCTAAGATGAAACAGGCCATGCAAAAACAGAGGAACATCAGCATGGATGTAAAAGATGGTGTCACGGAATTGGAGGAACTGTTTGACATTATTACGCATAGTCGAAGAGCTTGGCGAAGATTGGAGGAGGAGAAAAAGAAGACCGCACCTCCGGAGACAAATGCAGCTGTAGCAAATGAAACTCCATCAGCCCGCCCGATAAGGCACGCATCGAGCCCGGCACAGCCTAGTACAGGCAAAAGACCGAGGGAAAAAGAAAACACCACGGCCCTCCCGCGCCCAAAAAGGACAGCTACAAATGTGCCAAAGTCCGATAAAGCTGAAAAGCCGCAGGAAAATAACTCTGAGAAATGGCAAGAAGTCAAAAGACGAGCAAAACCAAACCCTCTCAGAAGAACGGGCGAAACAAAGAAGGAAAAGGAGAAAGAAGTAAGGAGAGGAGGGAAAACCCCAAAAAAGAGAAGAGAGAGAGGGCAACGGCCGAAACCGGAGGCAGTCCTCATAAAACCGACAGAAGGACATAGCTATGCGGAGGTGCTCAAAAACCTGCGTAGCAAAATTCAGCCGGAAGAGGTCGCCAATATAAGAGGCATCAGGAAAACGAGGACTGGTGCACTCCTCCTAGAAATGGAAAAAGGGGGAAAGGTGGGACCCGAATTTCTCCAGAGGCTGAAAACCACTGTAAAGGAAGATGCTTCTGTAATGGAGCTGAAGCCAGTCGCTACAGTAGAAATAAGAGACCTGGATTCTCTTACTGTCCAACTAGAAGTTGAACAGGCCATCAAAAAGGTGCTAGGAGATCAACTTGAGGAAATGCGCGTCAGGGTAACAGCACCAAACAAGCGTGAGCAAATACGAGCGTTTGTAACACTAGCGCAAGAAAAAGCGGAAAAATTGCTCAAAGAAGATGGCATAAAAATCGGTTACGTCAGAGCCAGAGTTAGACTCTGCTCAAGCATCAAAAGATGTTTCCGATGTTTCGGAATGGGCCACTTGCAAATGGACTGCAAGGGACCGGATAGGAAAGGTGAAGGTCTGTGTATGAGATGCGGAGAGCCAGGACATAAAATAAAGGAGTGCAGCAAGAGACCAAAGTGCTGCCTGTGCACAGAAACTGGGCGTAGCCGGGTAGATCATATACCTGGCTCAACTAAGTGCCAAGCGACAAAGTGAGAATACTCCAGGCCAACATGCATCGAAGCAGAACGGCTGATGCGCTATTAGAGCAGATGGCAATAGAGAAGAAAGCGGACGCTGTCGTTATAAGTGAACAGTATGGGCGAGTGAATAGAGAAAACTGGTTAGAAGATGCGACCGGTACTGCAGCAATCTGGCTGCCTAGCAACAGCAGGTTTGTCAATACACTTAAAGGTGCAGGGAACTGCTTCGTATACGTGCACGAGCTTCACTTTGCTCAGCTGTTACCTAACCCCAAGCGATAGCATTGCTGAATTCCAGAAGAAGCTTGAAAGCATTGAAGACAAAGTGCTGGAAATTGGAGGTCCCTTTATCGTCGCAGGAGATTTCAACGCTAAAGCTGTCGAATGGGGAACGGCAGCAACAAACTCCAGAGGCAGACGCGTGCTAAACATGGCCGCTAGGCTGGGCTTAGCCATCGCTAACATTGGCGCAGCTACGACCTTCAGAAGACCAGGGTGCGAGGCCACCACACCAGATATCACTCTAGTGTCAGAGAGCTTAGCTGGAATGCTTAAAGAATGGAGAGTCCTAGAAGATTTTACTGGTAGTGATCACCAGTATATCACTTACCATCTAGACTCAGGAAGTCGCCCCATCCAGGCACCAACAAGAAGAGGCACGCGAAAATGGAATGTAGCGAAACTTAGATCCGAATATTTGCTGGCAAATATCGACGAAAACTCATTGCCAACTGACACAACTAGGGACGCCAGAACTCTCACAAATGCGACTATGCAGCGATTAGCTCAATGCTGCAACGCATCGATGCCTAAAGTTGGCACAAGCCGCAGAAAAGATGCCGTATACTGGTGGACAGATGAAATAGCAGAAATTAGACGGAACTGCCTACGGATGAGGAGGAAACTCACTAGAGCCAGACGATTAGGCGCCGCTACAAATGAAGCCGAAAACTACAAACAAGCCAAGAAACATTTGAAGCTTGTCATAGAGCGTAGCAAAAGAGAAAAATGGGAGGAACTCCGCAAGGATCTGAACAACAACCCATGGGGACTCGGTTATAAGATCGTTATGAAGAAACTGGGCTCTAAAATTCCTGGCCCAAATATGGACGGCGATACCATGAGCAACATCGTTGATGCCTTATTCCCTACGCATAACCTGCAGCAGGAAGAACAAGACGCGCTGCCTGTTGGATTAACCCCATTATTTTCTGAAGAAGAATTAAAAGGAGCAGCAAAATCTCTCAAGAGTAGCAAGGCTCCAGGACCTGATGGAATCCCTGCAGAAATACTGAAAATAGTAGCGGAAAATCGCCCAAGTGTTCTACTGTCGATGTATAATGCGTGCCTTAAGGAAGGCTTATTCCCCGAAGTGTGGAAAAAGCAAAAACTAGTACTGATCAGCAAAGGCAAAGGAGATCCTACCCAACCATCAGCATACAGACCACTGTGTATGCTTGATAGCGCTGGGAAGCTGCTAGAGAAGATGATAAAAACTCGCTTATCCGCAGTTATTGAAGACGCTGGTGGATTATCGGAACGACAACATGGATTCAGAGCAGGAAGGTCAACTCTTGGCGCTATAGAAGATGTAGTGTCTAGCGTAGAACACGCACAGCGAGGGAACCATCACTCCAAGAGGATTGTCTTGTTGGCAACACTAGACATACGCAATGCTTTTAACAGCCTCAGGTGGTCAGATATCATTGAAGCTCTTAAGCTAAAGTTTGCTACTCCGCAATATCTGCTGAGGATCCTGCAGAGCTATCTAAGGGACCGGGAGCTCATTTATGACACCTGCGAAGGAAGAAGGACAAAAAGGATAACATCCGGAGCAGCGCAAGGGTCTATACTAGGCCCAGACCTCTGGAACTTGAGCTACGACGGAATCCTCCGAATCGAAATGCCGGATGATACACATCTGGTGGGGTACGCAGATGACATTGCAGCTGTAATAACGGCTCGCAACACCGAAGAGGCCAGGAGAAAACTAAACCAGGTTATGCTAAGGACAAGGGAATGGTTGCAGGCTCACGGACTCCAACTCGCCACCGAAAAGACGGAGGTTATACTGCTTACTAAGCAACACATACCATTAGAACTGGAGCTGCCAGTATGCGACAGCATTCTTACAACAAAGAAGGTAGTTAAGTACCTCGGCGTAAGAGTTGACCCAAAATTGACATTTTGGGCTCAATTACAACACGCAGCAACAAAAGCAGCCAAGATAACAGGCATGCTTAGCAAGCTCATGGCAAACATCGGTGGACCAACGCAAAGTAAACGGAAACTTCTAATGGCGACAACAAACTCGATACTGCTCTACGGCAGTGAGATATGGGCAGGAACGCTAGAGGCGAAATGTCGGCAAAGGACGCTACTGTCAGTGCAACGAACTGCTGCGCTCAGAGTTGCATGTGCGTATCGCACAGTCTCCGAAGCGGCTGTGCTAGTAATAAGTGGGGTTATCCCCATTGACCTACTAGCCAGCGAACGTAAAATGGTCTGGGAGGCAAAAAAGGAGGGAAACCTGATCATAAGCTTTGCAGACGCAAGGCAGGAAACCCTATCTAAGTGGCAGGACAGGTATCGCTCAGAAGTCAGCGGCAGGTGGACAAAAAAGACTGATCCCTTGCATAAGAAGATGGTTTGAGAGAGACTTTGGCGAAGTAAATTATTACCTCACTCAGTTTTTATCGGGCCATGGATACTTCCAGAAGTATCTACACCGTATGGGCAAAACAGAGCACCCTTTCTGTATATATGGAGACGCTGATGAAGATGACGCAGAGCACACCTTCTTCAACTGCAATCGATGGGACAACGAACGCGCATCCTTACAGGAATCAGTCGCCAGTGCTCCGCTGACAACGTGATCGAAAGGATGCTGCAGACCGAAGAGAACTGGAATGCAGTTGCAAGTTTTACTGAGGACGTTCTCAGAAAAAAGAAGTGGGACCTGGACGCAGGTATATGATTTGAGGACAAATCAAGGGACCTACCCCGAAGCAATGCTAACGCAGTCCCAGGGTAGGAGGCCTGGAGGTCAAAAAAGAGGTTGTGGATTTTAGTGAAGTAACACACTCTGAACCTATGACGGTAGCTTTAGGATAGTGAATTGCATAGATATTGCAGTACATTTACCACAACCTTCCCCACGAAAAAAAAAAAAAATTATTATTATTATTATTATTATTATTATTATTATTGTCCGAAATAGTCCATTTTAAGTCAGGCAAATTAAAGTCACCTAACAATAAAATATCCTCATTGTTATGAAGTTTGTCTATGACAAATTCTACGACCCTCGAAAGGTGTTCGTAGACTTCTGTGCTACTATTAGGAGGAATGTAGGCGTTAAGTATATACAAATTGGATTTGGAAAAAATCACCTTAACGCATAAAAGTTCAATGATAGCTGCGCATGGAATTTCAATTAAAGAACTAGTGTGATTATTTTTTATAGCTATTAGTATACCCTCTCCAACAGGAGACGAGTCGTCCATATATCTGTCCCTTCTAAAGACATTAAAGCTATTATCAAATAGCTCCTGATTAAGAAAAGAGCTGTTAAGCCAAGTCTCGGTAAAAATTATAATATCTTCAGAAAAATTCTGAGTAGATAGAAAGCGTTTAGAACGCAAACCCCTTACATTTGGTTTTTTGGTCCAGAACGGACGTTTTGGACCTTCTTGTTTTTTTTTAGATTGAAACTCAGACTTGAAGATATCAACCCACATATTTGAATCATAGACAGCAGCAAAATGACAGGAAGCCACTGTAATTTTAAAAGATGAATATGTAGGTTTGTTACCGATTTTCCTACAGGAAAGAAAAGCGTCAGCAGGAATGACATTTTGTTGCCTTATGAAGTCCCTAACAGTATCAACTATTGTGTCAGGGTGTAATCGGGAGACAAAAATGGACTTAGGTTTAGGCATAGCTTTCAAAAAAATAGGAACAGTATAGCTTATGGCAAGGGGATTATTATCTACTGGACGGTGATTGGTGGCATTTAATGCTTCAGGTAAAGTTTCTAGAGGAGAATTTGGAGAAACTCTTTCAGGGATGTTGGCTTTGCAGATCGTTTTTTTAGTATTTTTAGTTGGCTTGGTCTTCTTCTTTGGTTTTTTTCTTTTCCTAAGGAAATTAGCTTGTTTGATGGCATTTGAGGTCGAGGGAGTGGATGTTATAGTTATAGTTTTATTGGATGGCAAACTATCGTCAGGTACTAAAGTTCCATCAAAACTGTTTTAAATTGGGGGACTTAAGACAAGATAAATGCTTAAAATTTCTCTAAAATTAGTATTTAGATTGTTCAAATTGTCCGCAAATTGTTTTATTTTGTCGAAGAAAATCGACGGGGAAAGGGCTCTGCAGGATGGACAGTACCATTGCAGACCCGAACGGTCAGAACATAATAATTCTGTTACCTTAGTGGTCAAGTTTCCACAAGACGCATGAAACATTTGCTCACACGGCCCTGAACAAGGAAACATGGAATTTAAGATATTCTGACTTTTGCAAAGATATATAGATAAATCCATCAATATCTTAAAAACTAGAGACAATTCAGTACTTTCATGAATATATTCGTAAACTGGGTACCTGAAACTATAGAAATCCGCAGAGACATCCAGGTAATAGCTCTGGGTATCTTTTGAATAGAACGTATGATACCCACGATTTAAGAATCAACAGACAAAATCTAGCTATAGAACCTTCGCATTCTTTGCAACTTTTTTTCAATTTTTACAGCTCCGTAGCACCAAGCTTCCTGGTAATATTAGAAATGTTCAAAATAATAATCTATTTCTTGTTGGGATTAAGTCATGGCTTTTAAATAAAGATTATACTGAAATTGATGCTCTGAACTCAATTATGATTTAGCTTGTTTAAAAAAAAAATTAAAATTTGAAAAATTTAGAATTATCAATAATAAAATATAATTAAAGTTGAAAGGTGATGACCCCACCATTTCTAATGTATTATATACATACTATGATTTTCTGTATTCGCCACTAGTAAAACTATTTTACTATAGAATATAGATATTATTAAGTGAATTATAATGTTTCTAGCGTTAAGAAAAATGTTGTAATAAGCAATGTAAATCATTTAATAATAATAAACTTATGAATGAATGAATGAGATAATAGACTTCAAGTATGAGTAGTTTTGACAAAATCCACCCATTTATCGAAAGTTCATGTGTGGATATTTTTGAAAAAAAAATTTTTTTCAGCAAAATCCAAACATACGTGTCAAGTTATTTTGAGTATGTAAGCTGTAAAAAAAATTTAGGGTGATTCTAAAATGTCGAAAATGTTGTACGGTTTGTAAAAGAATGACCGATATAAAAATGTGAATTTCGAGCAAATAAAACTAGTTTTTGAATAAAAAATGTAAACCTTGATATAGTGAACTGCCTGGATGCTGTGAACAGGCTTTGCAAAACTTAGTTCACTATATCCAGACACGACTGCAATATGGAATTTTTTTCGGACGGTATATTACTTGATCACTAGCGAAATATTGCTGTTGTTTTTTTTTTTTTTATGTTTCGATACACATTTTTTTATATTTATAGATAAATTGAAATTGAAATAAGAAAAAAAAACAAACAAAAACCTTATGCGGCACAGAGCAGTATTTTTTCCAGTTATAAATGAAAAAAACAAAAACACTTTGATTATATTTTTTTTATAAAACTTACCAATTAAATATTAAAATAAAAATCGTGTAAAATAACTTAAGTTTTAGTTTTATATGTAAATATGTTTTGAAAAAAGGATTATCCAAATGTTTTGGTTTTTTTTTATTTTAAATGTAACAATTTGACTATTGGCAACAGTGGTGATTGTGCTTAAGCACAATAGTTTCCATTTAAATTAAAAAATTCGTAAAAAAAGAAGAAGTATCACTCTTCTTGTATTTGCCGTCGTTTCCAATCTGTTTCTGTTTGGTTTTCTTGATCTCTCTAGCAGCAGAGTGTTTATTTCATTCATGTTTCATTTCACTTTAATATATTTTCACTCCCATTTTTATGTTGTATTAAAAATAGCTCTCAAGTGCTTATACCGCTCAGTACGACGCACAGTGATTCGTCTCCATAAAAACGATGGATAAAAATAGAAGGAGTTGTCGGAATTGAATGAAGTTTCGTTTTCTAAAGAATACTGGCATGCTAAATTCAAAAACGTATAATTTAATATTTCAAAAAAATCTCAATTTTGAAGTTACACAATACTTTTAACTTTTATTTGTTTTGAAATATTTAAAAAATCTAAATTCAGTCATTTTATTACTTTTACAATAAAAAATAACTTTCTACTTTTTTTGTTCAAAAACTGTAGTTTTGGCAATTGTTTTTTACTTACCCCTTTGCCAAGATGCGATAAAACATAAAATTCATACAAAAACAGACAATTTTTGAAACCTCTAGCGGTAGCAAATTTGATTTGTTTAAATTTTGTTTTTTTTTAACTATTTTAGTGGATGTTTCACCTGTAAAACGTTGGTAACGTTTCCTTGTTTTCTATCAAACATTTTTTTTGATTTTTGTCAATGGGACGAAGCATTGTGCGACATAATCGTATCGCACAGTGTAATAAATCTAATGTGACTTCAAGTAAAATCTTTTTTTAGGCTTTCGATGACAGAACTGGTTACTTGTCAAACAATCTATAATAATAGCCGTGTTTTTCTATCCGCTTAAAAAAATTTTTTGTATGAGAATGACAGTAAGTATCGCCGACTAATTTCTCAAAAAAAAAAAATTTTTTAAGCGGGTAACCGCGTCAGAAAAAAACACGGCTATTATTGTAGATTGCTTGACAAGTAACCGGTTCTGTCAATGAACCAAAAAAATAATATTTGGTGTTTGTAAAAAAGAAGAAATTTACCACACCATTTTGCATTAACGTGTTAAACAGCATACGAACGGGTGTCGGAAATCGTCAACGATTATCCGCTGTCAAAATTATGGCACACACTTGAACGTACGAAATGGAACAAAATTGTGGCGTACGACTATTAACCTGCCGATGAGTACCCGTCAGTTTAGATTTATTTTAACGATCAGTGTTACATTTCGTAACAGCTTGCGTCAATTTTTTTGTTTACGTTTGAAATGTCAATGAAAACAAAATGACAGCTGAAAATTTTCGTCGATAGTCATCCGACGCAATTGTGTTTACTCGAATGATTTTCCGACGGTGCTGTTTTTTTTGACAGCGGGTAATCGTTGCCAATTTTCTGACCCCGTTGGTAATTCTGTTTAACGCATAAAGCAGCGGCGTTGCAGCATCTGAAGGAAGTATCGCTTGACGATATGTGCCAATGTCTGAATCACTTTTTACTTTCACGGTACACAGTGTGTGGGAGCGAAAAGGGAGCAGTTTGTGTAAAAAATGGAGTTTTGAAAAATATTGAATTGTTTGGGTCGCATGAGAAAAGTTTGGTTTGAAAATTGTCGCACTGTGTGCAAATAAGAATTTGATGACCCCATTTTTATTCCTTAGTTGGTAAGAAGTGTTTGTGCATGTGAACACTTGCACAATTTCTTACATATTTTTGAATACATACTAGTAGCCCAAGAGCCCGCTGTGGAAGAGTCGAGTGTATAAGATTACAGTA
The DNA here is from genome assembly GCA_963662105.1 of Meiosimyza platycephala. Taxonomy (NCBI): domain Eukaryota; kingdom Metazoa; phylum Arthropoda; class Insecta; order Diptera; family Lauxaniidae; genus Meiosimyza; species Meiosimyza platycephala. The sequence goes on from OY759212.1 coordinate 6,415,874, forward strand.
TGGAATATGCGGAAAAGATAGTAATGCATTTTGATGAAACTAACCAACTCGGGGATGCCATTTGGCATACATTTCAAGCTGAAATATACTACAGTGTTAATTAATATATTGGGAGAAATTAGGGCATTTTCGGGTATAGGAAAGGGCTTTGGCAAGGCAACCCTGGTTCGTGAATTTCACCAAAATGCATAACTACATATCTTTCCCATATATCTTATCCTGTAATCTTATACTGAAAATTTTTTTCCCAAACCCCAAATGGCCAGAAACTAATCTTTACTTTACTCTTGAGGGGTGGGGTCAACTCCAAAAGAATTTTAAACACTGCCATCGTGTTTATCATCCTCGAATACGGGGGGTGGGGGGCTGGCAGGTGATCCGCAATAAAAGCTCAAAAAGCTCTATTGCCTGTCTTGCTCTAACATATAGAAAAACTCATATTATCTCGTTTTGTTTTTTTCTCGCAATCGCATGCAGTTCCAATTGTTTTTAGAACTTCATGAGCATAAATATTTGTGAGACTGAGCTTTTTTAATAGAGCTTTTTTGAGCCTTTATTGTGCATTTTGCTCTAACTTATAGAAAAACATCATGTTATCTCGTTTTGTTTTTTCTCGAATTCGTATCTCGTTCCAATTGTGTTTAGAGCTTAACGCTCAGTCTCACAAATATTTATGCTCATATAAGGCAGGGTCTCATTAAGTTCTAAAAACAATTGCAATTGCATGCGATAGCGAGAAAAAAACTAAACGAGTAAACATGCGTTAAAGCAAGATGAGCAATAGAAGCTTAAAAAAGCTCCAGGGTGCATCTTGCTCTAACGTATGGGAAAATCATGTTATATCGTTTTGTTTTTTTCTCGCTATCGCATCTCGTTCCATATAGAAAAAAATTATGTTATATTGCTTTTTTTTGCTCGTTATCGCATCTCGTTCCAATTATGTTTATGGTTCTTTTCATAGAAAACGCAAAAATACATATTTACAAATGACACTGAATCGCACAACTATTTAGTCGCATGTACCATATGTGCAGTCATTAAGAATGCAATGTTCCGCGATATTCTATGTTTAAAAAAGCTTGTTTTTTTATCGTGGAAGAGGCTGTGGGAATATTTAGCTTAGGTTATTTTGTTTTAAAGGTATCAGTCTACTTAGAATATACTTTCTTCTTGGTGTACTTACATTAGTCAAAGCATTAGGATCCGCCTTATGAGTCAGTAGCAGGTTAATGACTAACGTGTGTCCTTGCTGTGCCGCCTGATGTAGCGGCGTATAACCAATGTTGGTGCTCATCTCAATGTTCGCATCATTTTCAAGCAAAAATTTAACCATATTGATTTGTCCATAATGTGCGGCCACATGCAGCGGTGTATAGCCCGCCTTGGTGCGCTCCGAAATATTGGTCTGATGATCGAGCAACACTTGCGCCACTTCAGTTTTGTCTTCCTGCGCACACAAGTGCAACGGTGTGAGTCCATTTTTAGCTGTTATACTCGCGTTAGCACCATTTTCAAGCAGCAAATTGACAATATCAATATGTCCTTCCTGTGCGGCCAAATGTATCGGTGCGAATCCCGATTTACTTTTAGCATTCGGATCAGCGTTATACTGCAGTAAATGTTGCGCAATTTCCATTTGATTTTTCTTCGCGGCAATATGTAGTGCAGTGTGGCCATTTTTGGCGCTCATTTGTGGTGATGCGCCTTTTTCAAGCAGCAAAAGAGCAACATTTTGATGATCATAGTGTGCTGCCACATGCAATGGCGTTACACCGTTTTTACCCTGACAGTCTACTTTCGCGCCCTTTTGTAGCAACAGCTGTGCCACTTGCACCTTACCGTATTTGGACGCTAAGTGTAGAGGAGAAAAACCCTTCTTTGTTGCAGCGTCAAGCTGCGCGTCATTCTCTACAAGCAGTTGTGCAACTTCTTCTTGCCCCTCCTTTGCTGCTATATGCAGCGGTGTGTAGACATCTTTTGTGGTAGCATCAACATCGGCGCCATGCTGCAATAACAGCATTATAATATCGATATTGCCCAGACGCGACGCAACATGCAGCGGCGTTTGACCTTCACGCGCCTTTGTGTCCACTTGAGCGCCATTACGTAATAAAATTCGTATGATATCAGTTTGGTTGGCGCGTGCCGCCAAATGTAATGGGGTTTCACCGCGCACAGTCGGCGCATCGGGATTTGCGTCGTGCTGCAGCAGATAGATTACAATGTTCATACAGCCCATAAAGCTTGCTACATGTAGCGGCGTTAGGCCGGACTCTGTTGTGGCACTAATGCTGGCGCCGTGCTTCAGCAGCAGCTCAACAACCTTGATGCGATTCTTTTTGCAGGCGATGTGCAGCGGTGTGAAGCCGTTAAGAGCGCGTGCATTAGGATCGGCATTGTAGTCTAACAGCAGCTTAGCCACGCGCACATGTCCGCAGTGCGCCGACACATGCAGGGCGGTCAAGTAATCAACGGTGACTTCATCAACGGGCGCTTTATGCTCCAGCAAAATACGCGCCGCTTCATCATGTTCACCCTGTGCAGCCATATGCAGCGGTGCAAGTCCATTTTTGGTTTTCGATAGTATGGGGGCATTATACGCCAGCAAAATCTCAATAGCTTCCTTATGGCCGGAGCGTGCAGCGCAATGTAATGGGGTTAGACCATCGCGGGTCGTAGCATCGATGCGAGCATTCTTCGAAAGCAATAGCTTGAGGATATTTGTTTTACCCCACTTACAGGCAACATGCAGCGGTGTTATATTATGCTTGGCTATATAGTTAACATCGGAACCGTGATCGATTAGCAAATTGGCGACTTTAACATTACCGTAGTGGGCAGCAATGTGCAAAGGAGTAAAGCCCGATTTTGACACAATATCTGGATTATGTTCGTTCTCTAAAAGTAATGTTGCTGCTTTAACGTCTTCTTTTTTGGCAGCAATGTGTAGTGCTGGTAGACGAACTTTACCCCTTGAGTCGCCCTCTAGCAGCACAGCTACAACTTTGTCATGACCCTGTTGCATAGCAACAGCTAATGGTGTAAAACCGTCCTATGAAATACAGTAAGTTTTGAATTAGTCTAAAACCGTCTAACGGAGCGGCAACTTTAATATTATATACATTACCGTGGGCCTTACAAAAAAAAGTTGGGAATTTTGAATTTCTTTCAAGTTTCTAACTTTAACCCATACTGACCCTATTTCAATTTGAAGTTTTTTGGCCTTAGACAACAATTTTAGTTACTGTTTCTTAGGAAAAAAATAATATGACGACCCCCTTCAGTTGGTTCGAAATAAAATAAAAACAAATCTAGCGGTGTTTTCAAATGTTTCTCTTTAACCCTTACTGACCCTATTTCAATGTGAAGTTTGGCCTAAGCTGCCATTTTTTTGAACCAATTTCGCTTATGGTTTTTAATTTTAAAAATGAATACATTAAAAATAAATGTCGCTCGCATCTAGTTTCCGAGTCATAGTCATGGAAAGTTGCGTATATAGCTTTTCTAAAAATCAGTATAAGTTGGTAATTTCTTTATAAATTTTAAATATTTTGATGTAATATGGCAGTTAATTTTACAGTCTATAAAATTGTTGTATTAAAGTTTGAAATAAGTTCCATATACAGTGGCTCACAGCTTATTTTATGCAGTGCATACTTTTAACTGCAACACTCTATAATTTTGAAACAAATAGGAATATTAAAAAAATTTTAATATCATTTGAAAGACCACGAATTCTAGATTTTAAAAAATGTTTATTTTTTGTTTAAAAATATTACCTGGAATTTTTACAATAGAAAATCGAAATATACTACTAAATTTCATGTCAGAGCTTATTTTATGCAGATGAGTTGAAACTGTAAAAACACTGTCAAAAGTAATAATTTTGTAATTTTTAATATTTAATGTAGTAGCCTCTTTGGTCAACTACGGCTTAAATGTGGTTTGACTTCGAAGCTGCAAACTTTTTAGTGGTATCTGGCGGAATATTACGCCTCTCAATTTTATATGCCTCTTCTTTTTGGTTGAAATATTGTACGTTCGGAATTTTTTTTCCAAAATCGCCCATAAATTTACAACCACATTAAGGCCTGGCGACTATGCTGGTTATGCCATCAAATCCGGGCACATGTATATTTACCAGGATTAAACTACGCCCGCTTTGTGTTTTTGTCTTTATCTTGGTATAACCGAAAATGTCTGTAGGAACAGATTTTCGGCACTCTGCAACGAATTGACACTTATAATCTCATAATCACATATTCATACTCATGATATTTCCTATAAAATCCAAATTTCCGATACCAGCAGCTGCATTAAATAAGCTGTGACATGAAATTTAGTAGTATATTTCGATTTTCTATTATAAAAATTCCAAGCAATATTTTTTAACAAGAAGTAAAAATTTTTTTAAGACTAGAATTTGTGCTCTTTCCAATGATATCAAAATTTTTTTTATATTCCAATTAGTTTCAAAATTATAGAGTGTTGAAGTTAAAAGTATGCACTGCATAAAATAAGCTGTGAGCCACTGTACATATCTTGTGATATGGCTGTTTTTAAATGTTTTTTACCATTTTTTTCAAATAACCGTTATTTTTTCTAAAAATTGTATAAATAATTTGTAAGCCTTTAAAACAAGTTGTTATTTGTTACTAATTTTTTCTTTTCTAAGCGTATTATATACAAAAATAATGAACAAACTACTGTCATAGGCAAAATTTCACATAGGGTCAGTAAGGGTTAAAGATAAAAACTTTAAATAAATTTTTTAAATTTGTTTATTCTGTTTCAAGCCGATTGGCGTCGCATTTCATTTTCGCTCAAGTCAAATCTCACTTTGAAATAGTGTCAGTAAAAGGGTTAAAGACAAAAATTTTAAATAAATTTTTAAAATTTTTTTATCCTGTTTCGAACTGATTGGGAGGGCGTCGCATTTGATTTTCACAAAAAATACAAATAATAACCACCCTAATATACATAGCAACAATATACAGTGGACGTTCAATATAACGAATTTAATAATGTTTGAGGTCGTTCACTATAACGAAAGTATTCAATATAACGAAAGTTGTTTCGAGCATTTTTGAAGTGAAACTTCTTTAGTTAGGGGTTAGTGAAACATGAAACGCTTTTTTAAATCGGGACCTGGAATAGCTACAGTAATGAACTGAAGGTTTCACTTCTAGTGTGAACTCCACACATTTTTTTTTTTTGTACTTTAAATTAAAAAAATTAATTTATATTTTACATCTGTAGATGTTTTAACTTAAAATTAAATTCAAATCAATTCTGCTTATAATCAAGAAAGTTTTTGTAAATTTTGGTTTAGAAAAAAAAATTCGCTGATAAACTTTGCTTTACTTGATGTTCTAAACACAATTGGAACGAGATGCGATAGCGAGAAAAAAACAAAATGAGATAACATGATTTTTTCTATATGTTAGACCAAGATGTGCAATGGAAACTCAAAAAAGCTCTATTGCGCATCTTGCTCTAAAATATAGAAAAAGTCATGTTGTCTCATTTTGTTTTTCTCGCTATCGCAGCTCGTTTCAATTGTGTGTCGGTGTGACCTCAGCTGTGTTGATTTAACTGTAGTGATTATTTGATTCGTTTGTTTAATTAAAGAGTCAATTAAAACCTACCTCAGTAGCCAGTGACGGATTGGCACCCTTGGCTAATAGATAACGCACGCTAACATCATGATTCTCCTGTGCTGCCATATACAGTGGTGTAAAACCGTTCAAAGACTGCACATTTACATTGGCATTATATTGAATTAATAGTTTAATGACATCCTTTTGGCCCGCCAGTGAGGCAATGTGCAGCGCAGTGTTTCCTTTTTTTGTGGCATTATCAACATTGGCGCCACGTCGCAATAATTCACCAACGATGTCTATGTAGCCATCTTTTGCAGCTAAATGCAATGCATTTAAGCCATTCTACGTAATTAAAATAAAATAGGATATAATTTCCAAGATCCTCAGCCACTCTAAGTGATGTCAAAAATCTTTTTTCGACCTTTCCCTAACGATTGGAGGAAAAAAAAAATTTCGGGTGAATCAAAAAAAAATTTTTTTTTGCTCCAATCGACAGGGAATGGTGAAAAATGGCCATTGGTCCGGAGCCAACAGTTCAACAACAAACCTTGTTACTCAGGATGTGATAAAGTATGTACTATTTACTTACCGCATTGCATGTGTTGATATCTGTGATTTGACCACTTTCAGTAAATTCTATAACTTTTTCCAAGTCACCGCTGCGTGCAGCTCGAAGAAAGGATATCGTAGCATCAGCCTAAAAAAATAAATTTTACTAGTTAGTTTTATGTAGATGATTATTGATTTGATTGAAATAAAGTAAAATTGTTTTTAAAGAACTGTACAAAAATTATGGGTCACATTTCTGACTGTGATATTTTTTTAGTTCGAAACATTCCTAGTATTTGAGTAAAATTCGGCAGCATTAGCTAAAACAATTCTCTCAGTTTTAAAATTTTTGCTTCCGAATTAGGAAATGCAGCTTCTTGTGAAACACGCTCAACTGATAAAGCCTTAATCTTTTTAAGAAAACGCATATGGCCTTAAGTATAGGTTAGTTTAAAAGGGTCACTTGCATATATGCATAGCTGGGCACCGTTAATCAAATAGTTAACTTCGTTAATCGCTAATCCGTTACTAAAAAAGTTAACTTCGTTAAACGTTAAAGCGTTACATTTCAGAAGACTTAACGCAAGTTAACGTTAAAACGTTAATCGTTAGTCCGTTAACACGTGATAGAAATTGCATTTTTTATATCGTTGCGTTAGTGATATTCTTAGAAAACTCTTGGTTCGGGTTCTGGAAATTAACAGCTTAGGAACAAAAAAAACGACGTGCATAGTTGGAGTGTTTAATTTAGTCATCTGGCATAATGTGGATATTCCCTTTCATGAGCATTAATATGTTGAAGTTCTCATCTGAAAGCGAAGCTCGTTTCGGCGTTAAAATATCTTTGTCCGTGGAAAAAAAAAACATTCAACTACAGGGCTTGAGGGTATAGTAGTACTATATTTAATAAACAGATTTATGAATATAGGTTCTCCGAGGAATGCCGCATTGTTAAACAAGTCTTTTGATTTCATGTCTAGCTACATTTTGACGAGATTTTGAGTTTTACTCTTCAAAGATTTGTGGGTCTTAGGTTTTTCTAAGGATTCAGTGACAGAATTTAGAAAGCCTTTCTCATCGTCGTCGTTGTTACTCGCATTGCTGCCTCCGTCACTTAAACTATCTCTGTCCTTCCAACTGTCGGCAGCTTCTTGTCGTAACGTCTCTTCTACCTTTTTTCCCATGCATTTTTTACTGCACCCAGTCGACTGCTGTCAGTTCCAGCCATATCAACTGGAACTTCGGGTGAAAAGCCGCGGCAAGTTGGCAGTGTCCGTCGTCCAGAAGTGATCAGCCTTTTCTCCATGCCGTTTAATAAGGCATTGGCTAAAGCTGTGCAATTTACTATGCCTTTAGACCAGTGTAAGCCAACCCTACACAAATCCATTTTACCAACGCTATGCTCGCTATCAATGTGTGCACGAACTACACCAGCCATGTACTTTGTAGAGCCCGAATGTACTTTTTTGTCTTGAACACCCAATTTTCCTAAAATGTACGAAATTGTTCTAAAATTTACTAACAAGAAAAAAAATAGTCCTCACTTTTGCCATCTCAAAAACCTTAGCAAAATTAGATATATTTCACATTAAATTAATTACAAAATCTACTCATTGCGGTTATTTTCATTTACTAAAAAACAAAAAAAGGTAAATATTTAAATATTATAAATTGTCCAAATGTACCGAAAATGTACTGAAAATGTGATAAAAAATTGGCAAATGTACCAAAAACTTGTCGATTGTGCTGACAACGATTTTTCAGAACGCAAATGTACCGAAAAAAGTACAAATGTACCGAAAATGCCCTAACTTGTATACATACAGGCAGCCCTTGCTTGTGTTATGACGTAGTTACTCGCGGGTAACAGAATGGCTTACACTGCTTTAGACTAACGTGACCATATGATCCGCTTTTCGCGGAGCAAGTCCGCGTTTTTGATTTTCTGCTCCGCGCGCTCCGCGTTTTCATTAAAAATAATAAGTCTCATTTTGCTAGGGTTTTCGGTGAGTTAGAACCTTTTTTTTTAGAAAATACAAAAAATAATACAAATAACTGGAGACCAAATCCATTTCAAACCATGCAATCGGAGTGACTTCAAATTGCGGAATTGGTTGCCGATTAAATATGTTCTTTTTCAAAGTAATTAAGGGAACATATCATCCCCCGATTTAATTGAAAGCATTTTTTACGAAGTTATGCCCATTTAAAATTTTAGTGTCAGAGCTTGAAAAACCGCTGAAAATTTTTTTAAAATAGTCGCATTTTTATCCAAATTAACATAATTAATTTTTGATTCTAATAGAACTTCTGATTCTCTGTCAGAATCTTTAAAAAATTTTGAAAATTGTTGAAATTGGCGGAGTCATAGCGCTTTTTATGAAAAAAACAAGGTTGATTTTCTCAAAAACCCCATTTTTTTTTCGCTTAAGATTTTATTGTGGAATTTGTTTTAATATGAGAGAGAAATGACAAGAATTCAATGCTTGTTAAAACATATTTGAGGTCATGAGATTTTTTTTTTCCCAAAATCGAAATGTCAATTTTTTGTTTTTCATCATTGCCAAGCCACTCTACGGTACTATTTTCAAAGCAAATAACAAAAGCTGCATTCCAAATTACTTTCTGCAAATCGTGCTTGCATTCTGCATACTTGTGTTTTACCTTTATTTTCGTAATAACTTTTTATCATGGGAAAGAAATAAAAGCATTGCACGCACATATAACTTCTTCGCTGACAAAGTCAAGCAAACAAAACATTCAAAGCCCACAGAAGTACAGTCAGTGAAAAAGCTATATAAAAATTAATTATTTTGATTTGGATAAATATGCGACTATTTAGAAAAATTTGCAGCGAATTTTTAAGCTCTGACATTAAAACCTTAAATGGGCATTACTTTGTAAAAAATTTCAATTAAATCGGGGGATGATATGTTCCCTTAATAACTTTGAAAAACAACATATTTAATCAGCAACCAAATTCCGCAATTTGAAGTCACTCTGACTGTATGGTTTGAAAATAGTCAATATGTATATGATTTAGCTTAAAAATAAACGGAAATATCTGATTTGCTACTGTTTTCGGGATTTGAAAGTGAGGACCTTTTTTTTAGTACCTACATACAATTTTTTGCAGTTAAAACAAAAAAATCTTCAAAAAACTTTCATGAACTTTTTCCTGCTCCGCGTTTTGGTCAAAAATATCTGGTCACGTTACTTTAGACTAACGTTACCAGATATTTTTGACCAAAAAGTTGATGAAACTTTTTTAAAGATTCTTTTGTTTTAACTGCACAAAATTGTATGTACTACAAAAAAAGGTCCTCACTGTCACATCCCGAAAACCGTAGCAAATTACATATTTCCTATTATTTTTAAGGAAAATCATATATTGAATATTTTCAATTACACCTGTCCCCCGTTTTACACGCTACTCGTTTAACACGTTTTCGATCTTACACGGTTTTTAAAATAAAAATCCGACTACAAAATTTTTTTTTTATCTCTTTTTTATTAATTCATATTCACATATAATATAATAATGCTCAATATTAACATTTTGGCTTCGCACGCACTTATTTCAAGTCAATTTAAATCAATTCTTTTGTGAATAATTATGATATACATTTGTTTAAAAATAAAGCACTTGATTTCTCTAATTTTCTGTATGCACAAATGCATTATTAGGAACATACACTCACGGTCAAAAAAAACGCCGACTTGAATGTTGCAAGAAGTTTTAAATTTTGATACGTAAAATAATATCTACTCTTGTTTAACGGTTTTAAGTTTGTTAGATACTGTTGCTAGGAACAAGTTTTGAGTATTTTCAAAACTGTCCACCTAACAATAATAAATTCTAGGAACCTTTTCCAAATTAACACATAAGTATGTAGTTGCAAGTTTTATAATCGGAAATTACAGCTTATTTATATGAAAAAATACATTGTTTCTTGTAGTTTTTTTTACGCATTTTTAATTTCTCACATATTCTTTAATTATTTATTATTTATTTATTTCATATAATACGGTAAAATTGACTTTAATACCGCGTAGGACCTATTTTAGCCTTTATGACGCTTTCCATTCGAAAAGGCTCTCATAGAGTTTCCGTATTAATTCCATTAAAATATCGTTGTACCAAGTGGAATCCTATATTTCCTTTAACTTTGGAATATTATTAGGGTTTTGTTGGCGCACTTTGCGTTTTAAAATGACCCAAACATTCACAGTGGGATTGAGATCGGGGCTGTTACCGGGCCATGGACTGACTCAATTCCCAAAAAGTTCTAATATTCCTTTCCCTATGCAAAAATAAATAGTTCATTATTGTAAATCTATGAAAAAAAAATGTAAAAAATTATTATTGTGAGTGGGACACTTACCGATTTCGGGCGATGACAAGGTGCAGAATCGTGTTGAAATATGACTTTAGCTTTGGTAAAATGGGGGTAATAACAAGATGTGGGGTGGGAGAGATTCTTCTTCCGGAAGGTTATGTGAACTCTGCAGCTTATGTTGATATCGTAAAAACGGCGTTTTACCTAGCATCGACCGACTAAGCGAGCACGTAGCAAAAGTCATATTTCAAAACGATGTCATCGGTCGAAATCGGTAAATGTCCCACTCACAATAATTATTTTTTACATTTTTTTTTTTTGATAGATTTACAATAATGAACTATTTATTTTTGCATAGGGAAAGGAATATAAGAACTTTTTGGGAATTGAGTCAGTCCATGGCCCGGTAACAGCCCCGACCTCAATCCCATTGTGAATGTTTGGGCCATTTTAAAACGCAAAGTGCGCCAACAAAACCTTAATAATATTCCAAAGTTAAAGGAAATATTTGAATCCACTTGGTACAACGATATTTTAATGGAATTAATACGGAAACTCTATGAGAGCATGCCTTTTCGAATGGAAAGCGTCATAAAGGCTAAAATAGGTCCTACGCGGTATTAAAGTCAATTTTACCGTATTATATGAAATAAATAAATAATTAAAGAATATGTGAGAAATTAAAAATGCGTAAAAAAAACTACAAGAAACAATGTATTTTTTCATATAAATAAGTTGTAATTTCCGATTATAAAACTAGCAATTATGTGTTTATTTGGAAAAGGTTCCTAGAATTTATTATTGTTAGGTGGACAGTTTTGAAAATACTCAAAACTTGTTCCTAGCAACAGTATCTAACAAACTTAAAACCGTTAAACAAGAGTAGATATTATTTTACGCATCAAAATTTAAAACTTCTTGCAAAATTCAAATCGGCGTTTTTTTGACCGTGAGTGTACATAGGGGAGGGGGGGCTAGTGTGGACAGTTAGTAGACATAATTTTGAATATAACTTTCGAGGTTAAATGTATGTTTTACTATGAATTAAATAGTTATTTTATGTTTTTCTAAGTGTGTTGCTTTTAGTTTATGCTGAATAAATGACTGAATAAGTACATTTGAGACTTTTTTCGTTTTACACGGTTTTTCATACAAATATTTTCAATTTATGTAATTAAAAATAAATCGCAAAAAGAAACTCGTGGTAGACCATCAAAAACCGCTCCAGTAGGTGATCTTCATATTGAAAGTATCGAAAAAAGGCATATTTAAATCTTCAAAGGCAATTTTAGCAGATATCGGGAACGCGGTTACCGCTCAAACAATTCGACGACGTTTACTAAAGGTAAACCTACCTGGGCGCATAGCTAAAAAAGTTCCTTTGCTATGGAAAGAAAAATTGAGCATGTGGCTAACTTTTGCAAGGGATCATGAAAACTGGTCATGACCTGAACGGCAGAAAAAGTGGCGTAATATCTTAAGGAGAGATGAAACAAAGATTAATTTACGTCAGATTCACAAAAAAAAAAAACTTACACACGGTGGTGGAAATATTATGGTGTGGTAGTGTTTTCCTTAATATAGGATAGGTCCTATATTCCGGACAAGTAAAATGACAGTAACCGAATACAAAGGTACACTCGAAAACGCAATGTTGCCCCATTCTGAGGAAAACATGCCCTTGCTTTGGATCTATCAGCAAGATAACAACCCAAAACACACCTCTTGTGTTTGTGAAAAAATGTTTTGAGGACAATAAAGTCAACGCGTTTAGCTGGCCGAGTCAGTCACAGGATTTAAAGCAGATAGAAAACCTGTGGGGGGCCTTAAAGAAGAAAAAAAGCAAAAAAAAAATTTCACGAATACGGAGCGATTGTGGGAGTATGTCCAAGAAATGTGGTATGAGATACCCAAAGAAACCTGCCAGGCTCTATTCAAAAGTATCCCAAGAAGAGTTGCGAAAGTTATCCAAAATAAAGGTAGATACACTAAATAATGAAAGTGTAAACAAAAAAGTTCATATCTTTAACATTTTCTTTTGTTTTACTGTATATCTTTCCGGTGTACCTATTATTTTGAGCAGGCAAATATTGAGCAAATAGTATTCATTGACCTCAACTTTCGTACGTTATAGTAATACTTAAAGAATTTATACTTTTTTTTATATATATAAAGACTACGAAGATATCTGCATTTTTGTTTTCTTAAATATTTTGAATAAAAAGATTTTCCGTTGAGTTGAATTTTGAACTCTAAGGTGTACCTATTATTTTGAGCAGGTGTGTATGTCCGTATGTCTGTCTGTCTGTCTGTCTGTTGAAATCACGTTTACGGGAAAACTAAGCAAGCTAATTCAATGAAATTCGGCACACAGGTCACACTTTCTTGCAAGCTGCTAGCATATAAAAATGGGCGGAATCGGGTTACGACCACGACTACCGCCCATACTCTTTGTAAATATACCTCAGCCCATTTTGAAAAAAGTTGTTGCGATTTTGATGAAACTTGGTGATTTGGTAAACATGTGAACAAAATTAGGATTGAGCTAGGTTTTCAATTTGCAAAGGCTTTTAAAGGGGCGTGGCACAGCCCTAAATTTTAACTTTTATAACGCCATAACTCCGTAAACTGTGCAAGATATTGTGATGAAATTTGGTACACGGATACAGATCATATATATCTTGAATTGTGTTTAAAGTGGGCGGAATAGGAAAAGTGGGCGTGGGACTTTTTAACAATTAAAATTTTTGATTTCGTATAATTCAAAATTGGCACATTCGATTTTTATAAAAGTTTTAGGGATGATACTACTGAGAGCAGTTATCAATACAAGCTTCGTCAGTATACTGGAAAGACTCGATGAAGGGCGTGGCACAGCCCACAATATTTATAAACGTTATAGTTAGAGAACTAAGAACGTAATCGTAATGAAATTTAGTATGGCAGATACACTTGCTAAAAGGTATCTTCTTACGAAAATTTGGCACAATAGAACCGGTGGGCGTGGCACCTCCCATATAAGCAAAACACATTTAATGCTATAGGTAGTGTGCATTGAGAGTAATCTTCATAAAATTTGGTGCATAGATGTCAATTTTTATAAGCTATGGCACCTTCCATATTAACATATAGTTGGAAGTGATATTTTAAGAGAACTATTACAGCAATTGGCATGATATTTGATGTAGGTGGTAAATTTGCTATGAGGTATGACAGCATCTAAAGCGGACAAAATAGCACCAGTGGGCGTGGCATCTCCCATACAAGTAAAACACCTTAAGTGGCATATATCGAAATATGTATATGAGCAATCATACTGAAAGTTGGTAAAAGAGGTTTGTTTATGGAAAGTTATTTCTGGATCAAAATCAGTCTCGATTGTATCAGTGGGTGTGTCACCGCCCTACATTTTAAGATTAATTAAGGCACATATCGCAAACTATAGAAGCTATTTTGCTAAAATTGAGTGTGTGGATGTCAATGACGAATATAAATTATTGAACCAAAAGTAGGCGGAATTAGAGCAGTGGGCGTGGCATATTTGGTTTTCTGCATTTCTATTCTATTTTTTCCAACATTTTCCACATTCTTTCGACTTTTTCAACTTTTCCCAATATATTCCATATGTATATTTTCCACTTTTTCAACCTCTTTCAACTTAATTCGACATTTTCTTTATTTTTTCGACTTTTTCATGAATTTTGAATTATTTCAACATTTTTCAACTGCTTGCAACTATTTTTGACACTTCCCCTTTCAACATTTTCCACATTTTTTCGACTTTTCAATTTCTTTTAGACTTTTTGAGTTTTCTTTAACTCTTTCAACACTTTTCAACCTCTTTGAACCTTATTACATTATTTTCGACTTCTTCAACCTTTTCAACGTCTTTTTAACATTTATTTGGAAAGTACTTTTAGTGCAGTGTGGGGTATGTGAGTTTCGGCCTGGCCGAAAATAACACCTTTTCTAGTCATATAGTTACTGTCATAGGCAAAATTTCACATAGGGTCAGTATGGGTTAAAGATAAAAATTTTAAATAAAGTTTTTAAATTTGTTTATTGTGTTTCAAACCGATTGGCGTCGCATTTCATTTTCGCTCGAGTCAAATCTCACTTTGAAATAGTGTCAGTAAAAAGGTTAAAGATAAAAATTTTAAATACATTTTTTAAATTTTTTTATCCTGTTTCGCCCTCCCAGGGCGTTGCATTTGATTTTCACAAAAAATACAAATAATAACCACCCTAATATACATAGTTAGCAACAATATACAGTGGACGTTCAATAAAACGAATTTAATAATGTTTGAGGTCGTTCACTATAACGAAAATATTCGTTATATTAAAAGTTGTTTCGAACATTTTTGAAGTGAAACTTCTTTAGTTAGGGGTCACTTGAAAAATTAGGTGTGTATAATGAAACGCAAATCATGAAACGTGAAACATGGAACGCTTTTTTAAATCGGGATCTGGAATAGCTACAGTAGGGTGGTTCAAAATGCAATACATGTTCCGATTTTTGGTGCTCAGGCCCGAAAATATATCTTTAGCCCTTGGAGCTATTGTACCAAAATTTCAACCGAATCGAATCACGGGAAGGCGAGTCAGTGGGTCGATTTGTATGATTTTTGTGCATTTTCGAGACAATTTTTTAGTATTATTTCTTTTAATTAAAAAAAATATCAACTTCGAGGTATATTCGTGGTTATCATTTTTTACGGACTCAGTATGATGTGAGATATGTGTGAAAATTGTAAATCAGAAAATCGCCACAAATTTGAGTATTGATTCATTGACACGAATATGAAAAATGCTAAAAAATCTAATATACGTCCACTTTGCTCGTCCAAAACCATACCTATTTTATATTTTTCGGCCACGGCACTATGCGCAATCGATTGGTAATCTTTTTTTACACAGAAAACGAAGTGTCGAAGATTTTTTGTACCAACGTTGCGATCGGGAGAAATATTTGATTAATAAGAGCAAGCATTTTCCTCATAAGAAAATAAAAATTTTTAGTTAAGTTTTGTTCAAGAAACGCTAAGATTTCACATTTGTTCATTTTGTAGATTTTTTCACCGCAAAAAGAACGATTCCTCTTGTGCAAAATTTCAACAAACAGATAAGGGACCACAAAAATCAGATTCACAAAATACTTAAAGTGGCCACCGAAAACCGAAAAAAATCTACAAAATGGACAAATGTGAAATATTAGCGTTTCTTGAATAAAAATAAACTAAAAATCTTTATTTTCTTATGACGAAATTGCTTGCTTTTATTATTTAAATATTTATCCAGATCGCATCGTTGGTACAAAAAATCTTTGACATATTGTTTTCTATGTAAAAAAAGATTCCCAATCGATTGCGCATAGTGCCGTGGCCAAAATATATAAAATAGGTATGGTTTTGGACGAGCAAAGTGGACGTATATTAGATTTTTTAGCATTTTTCATATTCGTATCGATGAATCAATACTCAAATTTGTGGCGATTTTCTGATTTACAATTTTCACACATATTTCACATCATACTGAGTCCGTAAAAAATGATAACCACAAATATACCTCGAAGTTGATATTTTTTTTAATTAAAAGCAATAATACTAAGAAATCATCTCGAAAATGCACAAAAATCATATAAATCGGCCCACTGACACGCCTTCCCATGGTCCGATTTGGGTGAAATTTTGGCACATGGGCTTCATAGGCTTAATGTATGTTTTCAGGCCTGAGCACCAGAAATTTGACGGCATTTAATTTTTCCATACGATTTTGAACCAGCCTAAGCTACAGTAATGAACTGAAGGTTTCACTTCTAGTGTGAACTGTACACATTTTTTTTTTTTTGTACTTTAAGTTAAAAAAATGAGTTTATATTTTACATCTGTAGATGTTTTAACTTAAAATTGAATTCAAATCAATTCTGTTTATAATCAAGAAAGTTTTTGTAAATTTTGGTTTAGAAAAAAAAATTCGCTGATAAACTTTGCTTTACTTGATGTTCTAAACACAATTGGAACGAGATGCGATAGCGAGAAAAAAACAAAATGAGATAACATGATTTTTTTCTATATGTTAGAGCAAGATGCGCAATGGAAGCACAAAAAAGCTCATCTTGCTCTAAAATATAGAAAAAGTCATGTTGTCTCATTTTGTTTTTCTCGCTATCGCAGCTCGTTTCAATTGTGTGTCGGTGTGACCTCACCTAATATTGGATTTTGATTATTTTAAAAATGTTGTTGTATGCTCCGTGAGTGATATAATATACCTGCAAAGTTTAATTATCATTGATCATTATTTTCACTTTCAAAAAAATTTTTCAAATTGCCTTAAATTTACGGGTGCTAGACCACCGGGTGGCCTTAAGAGAATACCGTATACCGTATATCAATATCTTATTTCAAAACCAAGATATCTGCATTTTTCTAAATTAATGGAGTGAGGTAACTGGCTTTGGCGCCACCTTATAAAATTGAGGTACAGAGCTGAATTTTCGTGAACTCTTCTTCATTTCATAAACTTACTTTTTAAGCAACAGCACCTTAAAAAAAACAAAATGAAAAAAATTTGAATCACCCTAATATACAATGGGTGGCCAAATTATTAGGGACAGTAGTCATATTTTTGTATTTTCTAGTTTAAATGATTTTTTTGAGCAAATAATTGGTGATAGGCTTAGTAAGTATTTTTTTTATTATAATATTCTATTTAAATAATAAAAACAACATAATACGTAGTGTACACTCATTTATTTTTTCGTAAAGGTAATATTCATATCCTTAGAAAATTGCATGCAAATAACATTAATATTTGGTGACACTACCCTTAGCTACAATTACGGCTTGAATGCCTCGGGGCATGCTCTGTATACATATTTTTTGGATGTTGTAGAGTTCGGTGTTATGATGTCATTCTCTGATGAGTGTTTCAATCAGTTTCTGCGTGGTGGTAATCAATCCTTTCGCAATCGCCCGTTTGGAGTTTTTCCACATGTTCTCTATGAGCTTCAAGTCAGGTGAGTTCGCCGCCAAGGCAAAACGCCTATGTTTTTGTCAGCTAGAAATGCAGTAGCACTTTTGGCTTTGTAGTTAGATACCGAATCGTGCATAAAAACGTACGATGGTCACCAGGGAACCATTCCTCGAGCTGTGGCAGAAGGCGAGTTTCAAGTACTCGCTTGTACTGGTCCTGCCTCATGGTCCCTTTCACGATGTGTAGACGCCCCATGCCTTTGGCTGAGATCACAGATCACACCATGATGCTAGTCGGGTGTTTAACCCTCTCTAGAAAGCAGTCGGGGTAGAACTCCTCACCAGGGTATCAACGGACAAACTTACTCTTGTCAACCAAAAGTTGGAATGTTGACTCGTCAGGGAAACATGTCTGTAAAGCACGATTAAAATAAAAAAAAATTGTTATTCGTGAACTAAACTATTTTAAAATGTAGCATATACTCGATGCCAATCCACAACAGCCTTATTCAATTGTTGTTTGCGCCATAACAGTCGCTTCTTCTTCATGGCTTCAGTCAGGCTCGGTTTTGTGATAGGCCGGGGATCGGTCAGGTTTTCTTTTGCCAAACTTTTGCCGGACAATCTTTTTGGAGAACAAACAAAAATTCCCCAAAATTGGGGAATCGCATATTCCCCACCGTCTATCGGTATAATATTTGTCACCCCCCATTTTCGATGATGCTGAGCACGATGGTGATGTCTAAAATTTTTTTGGAGTTGGCCACACCCCCATAAAATGCAAAAAACCGCCCCAAATATGGGGAAATTGCATATTCCGCACCGTCTATCGGTATATTTGTCACTCCCCATTTTCGAGGATACTAAACACAATGGTGGTGTTTAAAATTTTTTTCCAGTATGCCACACCCCCTAAATGGGCAATTCACATATTTCGCACCGTTTATCGGAATAATATTGGTCACCCCCATTTTCGACGATGCTGAACACGATGGCGGTGTTCAAATTTTTTTTCGAGTATGCCACACCCCCTAAATGGCCAAAAATCACCCTTCACATACTAACATTGCCGCTTATCAAAAACAACAATGAATAGTATCAGCTGCAAAAGGGAAGTAAAAAACTTTACGAAAACTAATTTACATGCTCAAAAAATTCGGTTAAACTTGAAATATACAAATATTTGAGTACTGTCCCTAATAATATGGCCACCCATTGTACATAGATTAAATAGTATATATTTTCAATACCCGGGATTCCCCAATTTGAAACAAGCGCCATACAAATTTCAAATATCATTCGGAGAGTTTCCTTGCGCGTTCAGTCAGTCGTGATATCTGCAACGCGTAAGGGTCATTCTACCTCGTTTTTACATTCAAAATTTAGATTTCTCATTCTACCTCGTTTTTACATTCAAAATTTAGATTTCTCAAAATTAATTTTTTTTCGATACTTTGTCTAAAAATATTCGATACGTGTTCTTGGTAAAAGCTTTTTCGGACTTATTTTCGAAAATACGATTTTTTTAAAATCACAAAATTTAAAAATACATGAATTTTCGGACGTTTGTATTTCAAAATGTACACGTCAGAGAGGAAAACCGTTTAAGCATAAAAGTTAGCATTTTACGTCTATTTTCTAATTGTTGTATTGAAAATTTTCTTTTCTTCCCCTATTTTGACGTAATTAATGGACGGCCCCTACGAGGTTTGTTTGTGGAAAGCTATTTCTGCATCAAAATCGGACTGGATTGTAACAGTGGGTGTGTCACCGCCTTAAATTTTAAGACTAATTAAGGCATATATCACAAACTATACAAAGCTATTGTGCTAAAATTTGGTATGCGTATGTCATTCACGAATATAATTTATTGAACTAAAGTAGGCGGAATTGCAGAAGTGGGCGTGTTTTATATCAACTATTTCATTTCTATACGATTTTTTATAGCCTTTTCCATATTCTTTTGACTTTTGCAACCTTTTAACTTTTTCCAATATATCCCATATGTAATATGTAATACATATATCCTATGTATTAGTTCGACTTTTTCAACCTCTTTCAACTTTCGTCATCATTTTCTTTATTTTTTAAGACTTTCAGCGATTTTGAATTGTTTCAACATTTTTCAACCACTTTCAACTTATTTAAAGTTTTTCAACATTTTCCATGTTTTTTCGACTTTTTCAACTGTTTACATTATTTTTTTCTACTCTTTCAACTTTGTTTGACATTTTCATTATCTTGACGTTTTCATCGAATTTGAATTATTTCAACATTTTTGAACTTTAACTTTTTTTTTGAGTTTTTTACCGCTTTTAACATTTTCCATGTTTTTTTCGACTTTTTTTAGACTTTTTCAGTTTTTTTTCACTGTTTCAACACTTTTCAACCTTTTAACATTTAATATTATTTTCGAATTATTTAACCTTTTCATTTATTTAAAAGGTACATGCTTTCAATGCAGTGTAGGGTATGTGAGTTTCGGCCTGGCCGAATATGATTATTTTTTTTTTTTCTGACAATTGTCTTAAAAAATGTTTCAATCCCTAGCACTTTCATTTTCTAGCAATATGGTCACGATCTCGCAGTGTGCGGCTTGGTCTACAAACTCATTCCCAATGTCCTCTACTAACTAAACTTTTCCTTTTTTTATTTTGAATGACATATTGAGATTTTTGAAACTTAACAGTATTCTAAGATCGGCATTGTTTGTACAATATAATATCATAATATCTGTAATATTTTTTTTTATTTTATCAAGCTACATATGGTATTCGGTTTTGTCATTTTGGCTTCTCATTGAGCCAGATTTCCGCGTTGACGTTTTTCCATGTTTTTCAAAGCGAACGCATGTGTTTTTCACAAAACCAAAAAAAATTGCGCATATTTCAATGAGCGCGTAATTGTTAAGTTTTTAAAAGCAGCAAACGAACAGCATTGATGTTAATTATGATGGTATCATAAACAAATAATTCAGCGCGCTCAGTAATAGTAATGATGATAGTGTGGAAAATGAATTTAAATTTGTTTTTCTTTCTTTCATTTTACTTACAATAAGGCCGAATTATTAGTCATCATCACGGTGGATAGCCATGATTTCAGTACATTTCCAGGGAAGGGGTTGAATTCTTATAACCATCCCATACATGCATACTAGAGTGGTTCTTATTTGGATTTTTTGCGAAAATCACATGCGATGCCCCCCCAATCGGTTCGAAACAGAATAAAAAAATTAAAAAATTTATTTAAAATTTTTATCTTTAACTCTAACTCAAAATGAAATTTGGCCTAAAACACCAGTTTGTTTTGTATATAATACGGTTGGAAAAGAAAAAATCAGTAACAAATAATATATTGAATTAAAGGCAATTAATTGGGCTTCATTAATACCGCAAAAGAGTTACAAATCATTAACAAAATTTTTAGAGAAAATAACGGTTATTTGAAAAAAAAAGTGGTAAAAAATTTTTACACAAAAAAAGCAGTAAGTTTTGGAACTAATTTCAAACTTTTATGCACCAATTTTATAGACGGTAAAATTAACTGCCATATGACATCAAAATATTTAAAATCTATAAAGGAATTCCCAACTTATACTGATTTTTAGAAAACGCAACTTTCCATTACTATATCTCGGGAACTAGATACGAGCGATATTTATTTTTGATATAGGGCGATGGCACCAGTAGTCGGCCACTTAACTTTTTTTTTAAGTTCAAATGGCTACCTAAAATCGGTTATTTATAAGGTATTGTGTGCTTCTGTATGCCTGATTTATGTAGTTTTGAAAAATACCATTTTTATATTAAGATAATTTACTAACTTATACGTTTTTTTCGTTGAAAAATGAGAAAAAACGTGATTCTTGAGTAGTCGGCCACCTCTTTTCCTAAGGTCGGCCAAAAAAGTTCTATTAGTCGGCCACAACTTTTTTGTTTTGTTTATTTTGTTTTGTTTATGTCAATTTGTTGAAATACATATAAAATTAGGATAGAGGACATTTTCTTAGGAGATTTTTATAGGTTTCAACTAAAATAGACACTATCTATTCGGCGAAGCTCATTAGATGCGTAATTTCTTAAGCTATCCGATGCCAAAACAATCACGATTATGAATTTCTTTGAGTTACGCCCACTTCGCTTTTGAGGGCAGTACACGGAAAAAACACCAGCTCAAATTTTATTAAAAATTAATAGGAGATTATAAAAATTAAAATCTGAAAACAAATATTACTTTTTTATAGTAATAAATAGAAAATCATTATGAAAAATTCTATTCTAGTTTGTAATTATTTTCATTTTACATTTTTTAATAAGTGCATATTAAAAATTATTTTCTTCATTTTAATTATCACCTGAAAACTTTGAAAATTTACAAAGAATTTATTAAATTTTAATAAATTGCGACATTAGAATTTTTACATACATATTTCATATTTATAATTTTTAAAAAGTAATTATAGAAAAATAATTTTAAGATTATTTATTTTTATTATCTTGAATTTTATTTCGTTTTCGTTTTTAATTTGTACTCTGTTTGAGTTCTTAACATGTTCATGCAAAAAAATAAATATATAAGGCTTGCCAAACTTTTACTAATTGGCTTAGATCTAATGTGTTGAAAAAAATTGGGACGGGGTCGGGAAATTAAAAGATTACATACCTGATGTAAAAAATTTTAAAAATCAATTTCAGTTATTATCATTTCTTCATAAAAACTTTATAATGTACTTTTTAAAAAATAGTACAGTTTTAAAATATAATAAATTATTGCAGAAATTTTAATATCTACTTTGTAAAAATTAAAAACATGCATACGAAAAATTAATGCCTGCTTAGATGCAATTTTTATATTACGCTTAGTAATTTTTAATAGACACTTGAACCGTTTCTAAATTACTAAATTACCTACTAATTTTTCTTAAATTTTGATTAATATTTACAATAATTTCGAGTTTCGTTTTTTCCGTGTATAGTTGCTATATCTGAAGAAAATCTGGTCAATTCACCAGTGTCATCTATAATGTCGGTGCCAGTAATAGTTGTGTTTGAGTCAGTTCTACCCTGGTGGGCTTGCTCAAACTTTTTATAACATCCAGTATAAGGTCAAAATCAATGTTTATTTCTATCAGCCTTCCTTGACCAATGCTAAAACCTTTTTCAACAAAAATTGACTTTAGCAAGATTGTTTTTGCAGATTTTCGAGCTCATTCTGAATGCATTTGGTGTAATCAATAAAATTTGCGTCAAATGGGTAAATTTCACATGTCCTAAAGGCATTTTTAATTGTCTGTGTACAATCGGAACTCTCCAAAACTAACTTTAAAATTACACAAAAGCTTACTATCGTAACTGCTTTTCCTTCTTTAACTGGTACTTTTCGCCATTGACTAATAGTATTAGATGACTTTTGTGATCAAAGCATAAGTCGGTCAACCACTTAACAAGACGTTTTTTATTTCAGTTAAGCTTACAACAGTCTCTGGCCCAATTCGTCTAGGCTTTTCAACAGATTCTGTATTGCAAAGTGGCTCTTGAGACCCAAAAGCTGCGGCAGCTATTCTTATTCAACTTGATCGATTCGAATTTTCTGCAAAACTGGGGCCATATATCAATCATCAGTATATACTGATGAAAAGCATGTTTTTTTACTAAATCACTTATTTTTCAATGACTTTAGTCCTAGTCACAAGCATTAATTTGTTACTAGGTTTTATGTGTTTTAACATCAATGGCCGACTACTGAAATTATGAAAAAGGTAAAAAAATTATATTCTTCAGTAGTCGGCCAAGGGTGGCCGAGCTTAGAATTTCACAAAATATTGTCTTCTATGGTCGGCCCCTTCTGTAATTATTTATCAACACATATTTTTTACATTTTTAGTTAAAAAATAGTTGAAATAGACTATTAATTACTTAAAACCGAGCACAAAGTTCACTTAATTTCAATACTTTACAAACTTTTTTTTGTTTTCCGACAACACTTATAGTCGCATTTTTTTAAAAGATCACTCGTTTTTGACGCTTTCAAAAACCTCCCGCAAACTAACAATTTTAACGCAGAGAGTAACAGCCTGATTGTACCAATTTTTTGCTAACTAAAGAAAGAATCGTTAACTCTATGAAAAATATTTTTTTCATTGGTGTACGATGAAAATATTTACTATGCTACACTTTGTGCCAAAGTGGCCGACTACTGGGGGTGGCCGACCTTAGGTGCCACCACCTTGTTCTTTTTTAAAATTAAAAACCACATAAGCGAAATTAGTTTAAAAAAATGGCAACTTAGGCCAAACTCCACATGAAATAGGGTCAGTAAGGGTTAAAGATAAAAATTTGAAAAAACTTCTAGAATTTTTTTATTTTATTTCGAACCAATTGGAGGGGGTGCGTCCTCATATTTTTTTCCTAAGAAGCAGTAACTAAAATCGTTGTCTAAGGCCAAAAAATTTGACATTGAAATAGGGTCAATATGGGTTAGAGATAAAAATTTGAAAAAATTCCTAAAACTTTTTTATCCTATTTCGAACCAATTGAGTGGGCGTTCCCAACTTTCTTTTTCAAGGACCACCCTAATGATGTATACACTCTTGGTATCTTGTTATTGCTAAAATTTAAAAAAGTTTTACTTATGAAAAACTTCGGAGTTCGCTCATAACAGGGTCGCCAAGTGGCCCGGAATTTCATATCAAAGCCCAGTAGGAATTGAAAAATTTCTAAAATAGCCGGGAATCGAAGGATTTTGGTATCAGTGATTGCATTTGGGTTTTGTGAAAATGTACTGAATCGAGATTTGAAATGTATTTTTTAGAGGCCGAGTGTACTTTTTTGTCTTGAAGACTCAATTTTACTAAAATACATTAAAGTGCATATGTTCATTTCAAATACATATATAGGCTTAATGCTAAGTGTACCATATTTGGTACAGATCACACTTTTTGAGTTTAAACGCGAAAACGATGCATTTTCCAGCAAAATGAATGCCCATTTCGTGGTCAGCGTGTGGTTTTACATAAAAAGAGCTAGGCCTTCATATTTGGCTTTCCCCGTAAAAAAACTAAAAAGTGTGGTTTCGGCTTTTTGGATGTTAGATGACGATATGCGCATAGGATAAAGTAGGGTACCTTTGATACCGGGGCACATTTAACTTTGCCAATTTCAGTGTGAAGACGGTCTTAAATCAAAAGGTTTAAATGCAGAATGGTGCTTAATTTGACTTAAAAAAACGTAATGAACTTTGACACTTCTTCTTCAACTCTCTTCGGAGAGACGTTCTTTTTTCTGTTTTTGCGATCGCTGGTGTCATTTTCGACACCTAGCATACCACCTTTGTATACCAAACACTACATCCAAGACGTATGTTTTTTCCATTGAAAAACGTCGAGCAGAAGAAGCGGAACTTAGAAAAAGTGCACAAAACCCTAAGCGGTCGCTTAGGCATTTAACCTTTAAGTGGTCGCATGGGGTCGGAAAATTTTGGAAAAAGGAGATTTCGATTGTTTTTTTATCATATGTTTTATTTGAATTAATAAGATATAATTATTATTTTAACGTTTGATTTCATAACTAATAAGCTACATATAATAATTCAAAAAATATCTAGGGTCTATGTTGACCCTATGCGTCCAAAATAAAGTTTCCAAAAAGATGCGCCGAAAGCATTTATATACATATAAACTTACTGATGTTCTTGCAAAATTTGGTGAAGATTCAAAAAGTCCATTTTATTATGTGCAAGGCATGAGAAAACTATAACTAAGAAAACTATAACTTACTTTTGTATTAAAAAGTCCTATTTTTGTAAGACCGAAATTGAAATGTAAAATGTCCCCCCTTATGAAGTCAAATGTGCCCCTTAAAAAGTCAACAGTGCCCCGTGTCGTGGTACATTTGACAAAAATTACTATTTTTGAAAAAAGTTTAAAAAAATGATGTTGCATTTTTTTAAATTTTTTTTTGAAGGTTTGACCGCAAATAGTTAATGTTTGAAAAACAGTATTAATTTTTAAAATTCCTCAATTCTTTTGGGAAATATAGGCCTTTAAAAATTAAGTGTCTCCACTTTCTCCTAAGTATATAGATTAGGGTGGTTCTTAAAAAAAAGGTGGGAACGCCCTCTCAATTGGTTCGAAATAGGATAAAGAAGTTTTAGGTTTTTTTTTTAATTTTTATCTTTAACCCTATTGCAATGTGAAATCTTTTGGCTTTAGACAGCAATTTTAGTTACTGTTTCTTAGGAAAAAAATATGAGGACACCCTCTCAATTGGTTCGAAATAAAATAAAAACAATCTACTTAGTAGTTTTTTTCAAATTTTTGTCTCTAACCCTTACTGACCCTATTTCAATGTGAAGTTTGGCCTAAGCCGCCATTTTTTTTTAAACCAATTTCGCTTACGTGATTTTTAATTAAAAAAAAAAAGAATATAACAAAAATAAATGTCGGTCGCATCTAGTTTCCGAGATATAGTCATGGAAAGTTGCGGATATATCATTTCTAAAAAATCAGTATAAGTTGGGAATTCTTTAATAGATTTTAAATATTTTGATGTCATATGGCAGTTAAGTTTAGTCTATAAAATGCTTTGCATTTTATTTTCGCTGAAACCAAATTTCACTTTGAAATAGTGTCAGTAAGGGTTAAAGATAAACATTTTAAATAAACTTTAAAATTTTTTTTATTCTGTTTCGAACCGAACCGAAGGCAGCGCATTTGATTTTTGCTTAAATCAAATTTTACTTTGGAGTATGGTCTGTAAGGGTTAAAGATAAAAATTTTAAATATATTTTTAAATTTATTTTATCCTTTTTCAAACCGATTGGGAGAGGGCGTCGCATTTGATTTTCACAAAAATCTAAATAAGAACCACCCTAGTGCAGAGGCGTAACGTGCATTTTTGGCGCCTGGTGCGAAGACTTGGAATGCCGCCCCCCAAGTAAATTTTGACAAGCAAAAAAAAAAGTTCACCTTTTACTTTCAAAAACTCTAGCAAAATTAGATATATTTCTCTAAACTTCGAAAATTTCTATCTATACATTCAAACTTCCTACATTGACTTATTTTCATTCTTTACTTTCTAAAAACCCTAGCAAAATGAGATATATTTCACGACCATTTTGCCGCCCCCCACCTCCCCAAGCCTTGCGCCCGGTACGGCCGCACCACCCTAGCTACGCTACTTCCCTAATGTAGATAGAAACAAGCTCATCTAAGTAAGTGTTGATTGATGTCTTCCGGAAAATGTACAACTTATCAACTTTAAAGTTCTGTGCTTTAAATTATTTTACCATTATCGGCTTTACATCATGAAAGTAAAATATTGTCAAAGTTTCTTGCTAGAAAATCATATAGTCAACAATTTATAGCAGATATAAACTAAGTTACCTTAAAGCGAGTTATTAACAAAATCCATTTTAAGATCGAAACCTTGACTATCGTTAAAGGGTTAAGCTTACGTAATTCATGCACAAAACTATTTTTATGGAAAACCACCCCATACATAGCTTCCACGGTAAGCTACATGAAAATATTAAGGGAACAGTACACCTTGGAAATGAAAAATAAAAAATTTTTGTAAAATGCTTTATTTTTTATGAAAGAAAAGACATATTGTAATGAAACTTTGCACATATATTATTTAGTCAAAATAGTATACAAACATTTTTTTTCGAATTTTTCCGGCCTGTTTTTTGGCTGCAGCAGGTTTTTCTCAAAACAACCTTTTTTGAGTTGGCGGGCGTGATAAAAAAAAAACTAATAGTCCGATCATTCTGAAATGATATAGAGTGAACTAGAATTACAACGATCGGTTATAAATTTTTTGATTTACAACGGTTTTTTTGCGCCAAAAGTAGTCGAATTTTGAAAAAACGCCGCCATTTTTTTGTTTTGGTCCAAATTAAATCGTTTTAGTTCACTCTATAGCAGCTTTGATGCTGATTAGAACCCACTTTTTTTTTTTTTAGACCATCCAGAGAGCCGAAATCACGCCCGCCGTGGTTTTTTGGTCTTTTTTCAAAAACCTGTTGCAGCCAAAAACAGGCCGGAAAAATCCGAAAAATTTATTTTTGTATACTATTTTGACTAAATAATATATGTGCAAAGTTTCATTACAATATCTCTTTTCTTTCATAAAAAATAAAGCATTTTAAAAAAAATTTTTTTTTTCAGTTCCAAGGTGTACTTTTCCCTTAAAAAAAAAACGCTTTTTTACAGCTGCCTCTTCGACAATATGTACAAATCATTTTGGTTTGTTTCCTCCATCCACTTTGGAAGTTTTAGGCTTTCCAACCTGAATTAGTTGGTCTTCTGACATTTTACATTTTTTCGTACTTTCATGCCGAGTTCATTTCGCCATAACATTGCACATCCGGAGTGCCCAACATCATATACTCCCAGTACGATCATTGATCAGTATTCCGCCAAACCACTGACGTCATCGGTATAGTTTACTTGCGCAAACAGCGGCATACAAGCAGGCAGTCATTTATTTAAAGTTTACAAATTCAATTCGTATGTTAAGTGAAAATATCTATGTACGCGTGCATTATTGAATCATTCTGCCTATGTATGTAGCAATAGTATTTTCGACATTGTCTTCTCTATGCACATATGAGTTGTAACTATATATTTTTGTTTTCATTCGAATGTCCAAACGTTGGCCCTTCTGTATGGTGTGTGACATAATAAACGAAGATACATTCATAAAAAATTAACAGAACAACGGCTGCATGACCTCATATTTCAAAACAAACTTTGTATGTAAAGCAATTTTATTCGATGAGAATAATCTACTTATTTAAATCGTTATGGATGTTGAACATCGGGTAACAGGTTAGCATAAGGCAAAGCAGAGTTGCCAGCTATAACATTTAGCATTTAAAAATGCAGTAGTAATGCTTATGTGCTCACCTGCAAATTATCAGTGCAATAGTTCTCAGATGTTGAAATAATCAATGAAATTAAGATTTTTGCTTTTTTTTTTGGGAAAAGTTTTCAGCAAGACAATTCAACTTTTCAAACTTTTAAAAAAGCTGAAGTTCTCAAAATTTTGAAAAAAATTATAAAAATTTCAAAAAAAAATTTAAAAAGTATCGAAAAATTAATAGAAATTTCAAAAATATCAAAATTTTCAAAAATTTCAAAAATTTACAAAAAATAGAAAATTTAAAGAAATTGAAAAACTCGAAAGTAAGAAATGTCAACACATTTTGTTCTATGAAACCTCATCAAATAAAAGATTAACTACATTACAAATAACAATGTACATTAGAGAGGTTCTTATTTGGATTTTTTGCAAAAATCAAATGCGACGCCCCTCCCCCAATCGGTTCGAAACTGGATAAAAAAATTGTAAAATGTATTTGAAATTTTTAACTTTAACTTACTGACCCTATTTCAATGTGAAATTTGACTTTATCGAAAATCAAATGCGACGCATCCCTCCAATCGGTTCGAAACAGGATAAAAAAATTTAAAAAATGTATTTAAAATTTTTATCTTTAACCCTTACTGACTTTATTTCAAAGTGAAATTTGACTTAAACGAAAATCAAATGCGACGCGCCCCCAATCGCTTCGAAACACGATAAAAAATTCAAAAAATGTATTTAAAATTTGTATCTTTAATCCTTACTGACCCTACTTCAATGTGAAATTTGACTTAAGAGAAAATCAAATGCAACGCCCTCCCCTCAATCGGTTTGAAACAAGATAAACAAATTTGAAAAATTTATTTAAAATTTTTATCTTCAACCCTTACTGAACCTATATCAATGTGAAATTTGGCATAAGACACCAGTTCGTTCATTATTTTTTGTATATAATACGCTTAGAAAAGAAAGGAATAGCAACAAATAACATATTGAATTAAAGGCTTTGAAATGGGCTTTCTGAATGCCGTATAAAAATTACAAATTCTTGATACGATTTTTAGAGAAATTAACGTTTATTTGAAAAATATTATAAATTTTTTTTAATATGAAACTTTTATGCAACAATTTTATAGACTGTAAAATTACCTGCCTTATGACATCAAAATATTTAAAATCTATAAAGGAATCCCCAGCTTATACTAATTTTTGGAAAAGCTATATCCGCAACTTTCCATGACTATTTCTCGGAAACTAGATGCGAGCGACAATTATTTTTGATATATTCTTTTTTAAAAACCATGTAAGAAAAATTGGTTCAAAAAATGGTGGCTTAGGTCAAACTTCACATTGAAATAGAGTCAGTAAGGGTTTTTACCTAAGAACCAGTAACTAAAATTGGTTTCTAAAGCCAAATTTCATGTTGAAATAGGTATAGTATGAGTTAAAGATAAAAATTAGAAAACTTCCTAAGACTTTGTTATCCTATTGAGGAGGCGTTCCCAACTTTATTTTTTTTTAAGGACCACCCTAAAATACATATATTGTACGTAAAACCAACTTATATGCTCGTTTTGTATACTATATATGTATATGCAGAGGCGCCGCGGCGGCGCGCTGCAGACCTGTTGCCTGTGTTTAGAACTCCACACGGCGTGAAACTTCCCCATTTGGAATTCAACATGGGAAACTATGTTTCACCACGGGAATTTTTCCCACAAGCATTAAACGATGCTTGGGCAGAGGAGTGCAGCAAGAAACCAAAATGTTGCCTGTGCACAGAAGTTGGTCCATCATAGAATACAAAGCTGAAGATTTCTACATCATCGCAGTGGATTTCAACTCCAAAGCTGTCGAAGAGGGATAATAACCCCGAGGATCTCGACTACAAGATCGTGATGAAGAAACTGGGCTCTGAAACCCCTGAACCAGAAATGTACGGCAAAATCATGAGTAAAATTGTTGATGCCCTATTTCCTACGCGCATAACCTGCAGCACTGGAAGAACAAGCAGCATCACCGCATCGAATCAATCCTATATTTTCTGAGGAAGAACTTTTAGAAGCTCTCAAGTGAATTCCAGCGCAGTAATACTGAAAACAGTGGTAATAAATCGCCCAAACGGTCTGCTGCCGATTAAAATGCGTGTTGCTTTAAGGATGCTTTTTCCCGGAAATAAGGAAAAGCAAAAAAACTGGTACTGATCAGCAAACGCAAATGAGATTCCAGCCCAGCCAACTTTAGACCACTGCAACACTCTATTAACAGCTTTAAGTGGGCGCAGACATTATTTAAGCTGAAAGTCAAGTTATGCTACCCCGCAATACCTGCTGATGATCCTATGTACAGAGCTATATCTAAGAGATCGCGAGCTCATATATGACACCTGCAAAGGGAGAAAGATAAAAAAAGATAACATCAGGAGCAGCGCAAGGGTCTATATCCAGATCCCAGATCTTTAGAACTTGAGCTACGATGAATCGAAATGACGGATTAGAAATAACTTTTGGGGGTACTCAGTTCCCCATGATGAAATGCGCGATGAAAGGAACGATGTAGGACAATATCGAAGCCATCAAAGTGGCTGTAATGAGGGTAGTCGACAGCATTGAGATACCAGCTATGCAAAAATCCATGTGAGCATTGGTTGAACGCGCCCAGCGTTGTGTCGACGCAGAAGGAACATATTTTGAAGAAGCGTGGCTATTTTTTTTAATTTCAATATTTTATTCATCAATATACATAATACACAAAGTGAATATAACTTAAATAGCTAAATATACAAAAATGAATATTGACAAAGACAGAATTCTGTTATTCAAAGATAAAAAAAATTAATAGAATTATAAATAAAAAATAAAATTAAATTAAATTTTATATTGAAAAAAGAAAAATAAATAATCAACTTAACCCTTTCATGCCCGAATTAAAGTACGAGGACTTAAAAAATATTTGAGCTCATATTTTTATTAATACGACTATAAAGACTAACTGACATCAATTTCAAAGTCCTATGTGTCCTTGTTCGTCCTTACAGTCTGTAGACAGCATTTCCTTCGGAAAGTTTCTGAGACACAACTCAACAAATTTTGTTTACAACTTATGTTTTTATCTATTAATTAACCTATTTTGAACCAATTGAAGTACTCTTTTTGTAAGTCCGAGTAATTTATTTCACATAATTTAATTAAAAGCACAAGGACCTTTTTTCTTAAACTTTTCGGAATTTGTTTTTTTAACGACGTTACGACGTAAGTGACGCCAATGTTGCCTATAGGTACCAAAATCGGACAAAGGTGGACAGCTAGAGGGGAGAACGGGTTAAAATTCCACTTGCTTTGTCTTTTGTTTCGTAATTTGTGTACGCAAATGCTTGGTAGACTTGCAATCGTGGTAAGTGACTTGATGGCCGTTTCGAGTAAACTTGCGTAGACCTCTAATTCTTATGGTTATATTTACATAGAACTTAAGCTTTATGTGCTTTTTGTGAAAAAGTTTATGATATGAAAATAAATCGGAGGCATACCAAAAAATAAAATTTTTTTTTATGTGAAAAAAATTTTTGTTTTTTATTATATGAAACAGAAATTTTTTTTTTTTTTTTTATTATATGAATAAAAAATTTTTTTTTAAAACATGTGCTATTTTTTTCACTCACCTGCTTTGCATTTTTATTGATGCTGCTGTTTTTATCATTTAATCCTTTTTCCATTCGTTCATTATTTTGATATGGTTGTTGTAATTCTTGTTGCATCGCTGCGCTTTGAGCCGTCACTGAAATTTGTTTATCCTTTGTAAGTGTTGCCACATTACCATTTTGTTGTTCACCCAGAGTCATGTTTACAGAATTACTTAAATTTCTTGATTTCTTGTCAAAAATTTGCTATCGTGTTTTTTTTCTATATATTCGCTGTAAAAATATTGAATTTACTTTAATATAAATTTTTCTTGAAAAAGTTTTGATAAGTAGACAAGAGCTCTTCTTTAAATTATGTGCACCCTATACCCTACACAAGATATATTCACAGGATTTATTCATATACACATTTTCCTTAAGAGCGTCTGCTTTTAAAACGATATAATTATGTAAGTAGTCATGGCTGTCTGGGTAGAGGGACTTCGAATGATTAAATTTTGTTGATTAATAAGTTTGGTGTCCTGAGTTGGAGGCGCAGGGGATGAGGGTGAAAAATTTTAAATTTTTAAATATTGGTGCTGCAGCGGAAGTCAATGCTGATATCTTCAAAAATATTTTCAACACGCAAAAATTTATATTTCATGTCAATTTTCAATTGGAGAAATATTCGATTTTATAGCCTATACCCCCCGCGTCCCCATGTTTCCGCTTCCGCCTCCAATGAATTTTTAATGTTGTCCAAGATCATCAACATCCCCACCGACCGAAGGTCCCCTCATCTAAAGATTTACCTTATTTTTTATACCCTACAAAGAGGGAATATTCACTTTGTCATTCCATTTGTAACGCATTGAAAGGGGGCGTGGCAGGTATAGAAAATTATATCATCGCTTTAAATACTCCAAAAATTCAGACCTTTGAAAAAGTGCTCCGTTTGCGAACCGATAACTTTTTTTGATGTTTTTCGAGAACACATACGGTTTTGGCCAGGCAACCCATACATTCAATTTTTTTATACAGGAATATACTAAGGGAACATTTGGCCACCGATTACACCAAAAATTTTCCGCTGAGATGGATTTTCCAGCTTGATAATAGCCCAAAACATTGATCTCCATACATATGGGCATACAATCCACCAAGGAAGTGGCATGAAATTACTCCAGACCAATGTGCGCACCTGGTAGGCAGCATGCCAAACCGATTCTCAACATTTATGAAACAAAAAGGTTCTCCTACTCATTATTAAGCTAAACTAATAAAAAAACTAGTAAAGGTGTTATCTTCGGCCAGGCCGAAACTCATATACCCTACACTGCACTGAAATTACTTTCCAAATAAATGTTAAAAAGACGTTGAAAAGGTTGAAGAAGTCGAAAATAATGTAATAAGGTTCAAAGAGGTTGAAAAGTGTTGAAACAGTTGAAAAAAATTCAAAAAGTCTAAAATATATGGAAACAATTGCAGACACTGAAAAGAAATTGAAAAAGTCGAAAAAATGTTCAAAATGTTGAAAGTGGTTAAAAAACTCAAAAATAATTGCAAGAAGTTGAAAAATGTTGAAACAATTCAAAATTCATGAAAAAATAAAGAAAATGTCGAATCAAGTTGAAAAAGCTTGAAAAAGTGGAAAATATGTATAAGGAATACACAGTGCAGTCGCGGTAACGTGACCACCGTCTAATGTGAACAACGCGGTAACGTGAACGAAATAATTTTGCATTGACTACCTTGCAGCAAGACATAACTCATCCGTGGAATACGCAAAAGGCTGTTTTTGTATTGTTTTTGTTTCTTTTAAAGTTACAAGAAGTTAAAGTTGTTACAAATAATATGATGAATAAAAATTTGATGCAAAATACGTCGCAGCGACTGCGCTGTATACATTTGGAATTAAATTTTCATGTTCACTAACGTAAACAATTTCGCTACCGTGAACATCCTTGGATTTAATTAGTTCACGTTACCGCGACTGCATTGTATTGGGAAAAGCTAAAGAGTTGGAAAAATCAAAAGAATGTGGAAAATGTCGAAAAAAAATAGAATAAAAATGCAGAAAACCAAATATGCTACGCCCACTTCTTCAATTCCGCCTACTTACGGTTCAATAAATTATATTCGTCATTAACATCCACATACTAAATTAGAGCAAAATAGCTTGTATAGTTTGCGATATATGCCATAGTTAACCTTAAAATTTAGGGCGGTGACACACCCACTGATACAATCGAGACTGATTTTGATCCAGAAATAGTTTTCCATACACAAACCTCTTTTACCAAATTTCAGTTGATTGCTAATATATTTCGATAGATATGCGACTTATGGCATTTTACTTGTATGGGAGGTGCCACGCCCAGTGGTGCTATTTCGCCCGCTTTAGATGCTGACATACTTTACAGCAAGTAAACCACTTACATCGAATGTCATGCCAATTGCTGCAATACAGTACTGTCGCGATAATCCGGACACATATAGTTTCGGGGTAACGCAAAAGCACCACTTAACCACCACTTATCGGCGCGTCTATTTGAATCTTCTAAAAGATACATAAATATGACATGTAATTTCACTAAAATTAACCTATTTATTGTTATAGATGTTTACCGTGGGAAAAATAAGTTAACAATAATATAAATGAAAGTTTTTATTACTAAATTTTGTTTTTAAAAAATTGATACAAAAAAACACAACGTTCACCATTTACCGACCGGCCTGTGAATATTTTGTCTGTTTCCGTCCACTGAAGCACCTAATTCCGACCGTTAATGTCGCAATAAGAAAAAGCTATAGTTTTTCAGATAACATTTATTATAAATGTAAAACTTAAATGTAATTTACGATTTTGATCAAAATCTTTTAATTTTAAACAAACGAAGTTAACTTCTGATCCATTTTTCATAGTTGTGAAATTTTTAACGACCATCTCCATTTTCGAAAAAATTAGGTTTTTATTGAAAGTTTGAAATTAACATTTCTCTTTCAGATCTGACAATCATATTTTTCGCCCAAAATAGCTATTTCTGCTCAAAATTTTAGTATTTATTAGAAACATTAAAACGTTGAAAGGTGGGTCAAATCTTATCTTATGGAAATTTTACGGAAATGAAATCGATGTATTTTCATCTGCTTTACAATACTGGTCTGAACATAATTTTTTACTTGTGGCTTACTTTCCGAGTTATTGAGCTAAACTTTTTTCATCGGCATCTCACAACCAGAGTCACCACGATTCTGGCGACTGACGTTTATTTCCATTATCAGCCTTACTTAAATTAACAATTGCAAAAAAATAAGCGGGAGGAAATGACCTTCAAATATGCAACGTTGCCTCCCGTACTATTAGGCATGTTAATGTAAATTTAAAACCTAAATCAATAGAGAAATTATGTGTGCAAACAGGAAAATAAGGTAAAAACGTAAAAGTTTCATGTCAAATTATGGCAAATTTTATTAATTTAAACTAGGACGTATACACGTTCGACATCGTAGAATAATGTATAGATTGAATAATCTAACAAAAATTATACGTTTTTAGTCTAACTAGACACAAAAACTATCTTTTTTTACGAAGCTTAAAAATCCTGTTACCGAACAAATAGTCGGAATGAGGAACGTAGAAAATTTGTACGTAACCACATTCCGCCCTTTTTTAATCACTTCACAAATCTTTTAAATTAAATTAAAAAGTGGTAATTACTTTGTAATTATGATAAACATATATATATGAACACAACAAAATATTAAAATATTTACAGCTCAGTTTATTTCTGCTGAAAATTCGATAAACTTGAAACTCCGTTTTTATCTTTTTTTACACTCGCGAAACCATCGAACCGCACCGCTGCGTAGTTTAGACTCAACTGACAAATATTCCGTTGAAGCTTTAAAATGATTTTTTGACAGTTGACGTATCGATATTGAAAGAATGAAATGCGTTCCCTTTCGTAAACTTTGCACGGGAAATTGATTGACTTTTATAGAGTTTTTTAAAGCGGTCGGATATATGAACTCGGTCGGCGACCGGTGCCGTTACGTTATGTCCGAATAACTGGATTTGTCCGGAATACAGAAAGCTCAATAATTATTATATAAATCATATGTAGAATGCATATTTGAGACGTATATGATTGTATTTATAAAGAAATTGTAATCATATGAGTAGGGAATAAAATGACTGAAAAAAATCCACAAATTTTAAATAAACAACGTCCCTGCAAATACTCACAAGTACGAACATGCGCTCAAAAAGATCCCCGTAACTTAACGAAAAAAATTTAAAAAAATCAAAGTTGACATGTTCGTGCCAGCGACAGTCTATTTGCTAACCAAAACAGTTTTGTCCGAATTGTAGAGGCAAAATTTCAAAAATGTCCGAATCGTAGAGATGTCCGGATCACTGGGAAGTCCGGATTAGCGAGTGTCCGGATTAACGCGACTGTACTGTAGTTCTCTTAAAATATCACTTCCAACTTTATTGTAATATGGGAGGTGACATGCCCACCGATGAAATCCCGTCGAAATTTATTTAATTTTATAGCTTATAATAATTGACATCTATGCACCAAATTTTATGAAAATTACTCTCATTGCACACTATCTATAACATTAAACGTGTTTTGCTTATATAGGAGGTGCCACGCTCACCGGTTCTATTGTGCCAAATTTTCGTAAGAAGATACCTTTTAGCAAGAATATCTGCCATACTAAACTTCATTACGATTACGTTGTTAGTTCTCTAATTATAACGTTTATAAATATTGTGGACTGTGCCACGCCCTTCATCGAGTTTTTCCAGTATACTGATGAAGCTTGTATTGATGGCTGCTCTCAGTAGTATCATCCCTAAAATTTTTATGAAAATCGAATTTGCCAATTTTGAATTAAACGAATTCAAAATTTTTAATTGTTAAAGAGTGACACGCCCACTTTTCCTATTCCGCCCACTTTAAACACAATTCAAGATATATATGATCTGTATTCGTTTACCAAATTTCATCACAATATCTTAAACGGTTTACGAGTTATGGCGTTATAAAAGTTAAAATTTAGGGCTGTACCACGCCCCTTTAAGAGCCTCTGCAAACTTAAAACCTAGCCCAATCTTAATCTTGTTCACATGTTCACTAAATCACCAAGTCTCATCAAAATCGCAACAACTTTTTCAAAATGGGCTGAGGTATATTTACATAGAGTATGGGCGGTAGTCGTGGTCGTAACCCGATTCCGCCCATTTTTTTATGCTAGCAGCTTGCAAGAAAGTGTGACCTGTGTGCCGAATTTCATTGAATTAGCTTCCTTAGTTTTCCCGTAAACGTGATTTCAACAGACAGACGGACATAGCTATATCGACTCAGGTGGTGACGCTGATCAATAATGTATATACTTTTCTATACCTGCCACGCCCCCTTGTATGCGTTACAAACGGAATGACAAAGTGAATATACCCTCTGTATAGGGTATAAAAAATAGGACTTTCACCAAAAATTCAACAATTTCAATTACTTTCTTTCAGATGACTTAATTATATGAGCACAGTATGTATGACCTTTATCGCCGTTTTTGCATTTTTCGGGATAAACCCAAAACATTTATTTTAATTTTTTTTTGCCGTAAATTGATGGTTACCTACATAGCAGGATTATAAAAACTAATAATATCAGAATCAGAAAAAAAATGAATAAATAAATTTTAACAAAAATGGTACGTAGCATACGAATGACTTAATGTAGTGAGCACAAGTGTATAACTTTTTCGCTGACGAAGTCAAGCAAACAAAACATTCAAAACTAGAGATGCCAACACTCAGGGTTTCACCCGGAGACTCAGGGTTTTGAGTATGATTTCCGGGTCTCCGGGTTAAAAGTCAATCTCTCCGGGTTTAATATCAAACAGAAAAATATTCATTTTTAGAATAAAAAATTACATAAAAATATACTTATAAATATACAATTGAAGCTTCGTTCTCAAATGCAAATGAACAATGAAAGCAAGCCTACGACTGGTAAGCCTAGTTTTGAAATTTAGCCCATAACTTTGGAAATAAGATAAATTTTCTGAAATTTTCTCGAATAATGTTCTTAAAAAAATAGATAAAATTAAGAAAAAACTATGCATATTGTACATAACTTTAAAACAAAATAATCAAGCATTCCTGTCATGCTAAAAAAGTAAAGGTTTTTAACACATTTTTTTGAAAAAGTTAACGTTTTGCTAGTAAAATAATTGGTCAAAATTCCAGAAAAATTTCAGGCCGTTAAATTATCTTTCTTAAAATCCATATTTTTGGTATCCACTCAGTGCTTCCCAAACTTATAATCAGTTTTACAAAAGCTATGTCAGCAACTTCCAATGGCTATAAATACTTATGTATTTCCGAAACAAAATCCGACATACATACATACATATGAAGAGCTGAGATTCAAAACACGCCAAGTCCAAAAAATGAAAATGTGTGATATTGTAGGAGGGGACGGAAAAAATTTTTATCTACAAGCCCACATACTCTAAATTGTAAAAAAAACCCTATTCAAAACCCACAGAAGTACAGTCAACGGAATAGCTATATGTGCGTACAATGTTTTTATACATATATTTCCCATGATAAATAGTTATTACGAAAATAACGGTAAAATAAAAGTATGCAGAATGATAAAAGATGGTCAGACAAACCGAAATGTTTAAGCTTATTCAATAAAATAATATGATCGACTTTATCAAATGCCTTGGGAAAGTCGGTATATAGACTATAAGCCTCTTAACTATCTCGAAAAGCTTTATTCTTTATAATATCTTCAAAAAATTTGGCTAATGTGCATGGCTTCACTGCTTCGCTCTGTAATTAGTTATATCTTTCTAATGCCTGATTTCTATATAGGATCAATCGAACAAGTCATCCAACAGTGCAGAAAGACGCCGTCACTTAGGCACTTATTGAAGGAAATTCAACTTTTTGAAATTTTAAATTAGATATAATTCAAAATAAAAATTGCGTAAATTACATGATGTATTAGATTTTATTTGCATTTATATTTCATTTCGTATTTGATTTTGTTTCCTTCAACTTCAAAACAATAATTTTTTATGATTTATTTGTTTATTATTTTGTAATATATTGGCGCACATAAAAGAAAACAAACGCAAATAGACAGATGCTTGTAATTTTAATACGTTTTTTTTCGATTTGTGTTTTTTTCCTTCACGGCCCCAATTTGAACATACAAAAACATCAGTTGTAATGAAATCGGTAAATCAGTATCGAAACAGGGCTACGTCACACAAATCAGTTGCTTACCGATTTTTTTACAGAAAGGAGCTACATTTCTTGCTCCAAACCTTTTATCGTCAGTTTTTTGAAAAAAAAAACGGTGCTATATAACCTCAAATATGTCAAAAAAACAGTGTTTTTTGCAATTTTAGGTTATAATATCTCAAAAATCTTACTTGATAGAGCGATTTTGAGTCCGTATTTTAATAGAAAATCTAATAAAAAAACTACTCGAACTTTAACTAGTTAAGGTGACATCTTCGAACTCCAAACTAAATAAAAGTTAAAAATGCGTTGAAGAGGTTGAATAAGTCAAAAAAAAATTTGAAAAAGTGAAAAGGTTGAAAAGTGTTGAACCAGTTGAGAAAGACTGTAAAAGTCTAAAATATATGAAAACCATTGAAGACAGTTTAATGATATTGATGAATTTCAAAAAAAAATATGGAAAATGCTAAAAATGTTTGAAAAGACGAAAAAACATGGAAAATGTTGAAAAAGTTAAACAAAGTTGCAAAGGTAGAAAATGTTGAAATAATTGAAAATCGATGAAAAAGTCAAAAAAAAAATAAGGAAAATTAATAAAGTTGAAAGGCGTTGAAAAAGTCGCAAAAGATATGGAAAATGTTGTCAAATGTTGAAAGTGGTTGAAAAACTAAAAAAAAAGTTGAGAGAGGTTGAGAAATGTTAAAACAATTCAAAAGCGCTGAAAAAATCTTAAAAATAACGAAAATAATGAATAAAGTTGAAAGAAGTTCAAAAAGTCGAACACATGCAGTGTCGGACAAAACATATTGGACTGAATAAACATTTTTGTTAAACCTCATAATCATCTTGAATTATCAAAGTTAAACATAAAAATGCATTTAAATTCTAAATATATGCTTTATTCTTATTTATTTTACATTTTATTCAAAATTATAACTTTGTTATGAAAAAAACCAAAATATGTTAAAAATTCGCGCGACAAAACATATTGGACTGAAGATTACGCTCAATATTTTTAAAATATCCCTTGTTTTTAATAACGGCTGGTCATCTCCAGCACCAAAAAGTTTTTTCTTATCTGCTCCTACACTTTCTCTTTTGATCCTTTTATTGGCTATTTTCCAGAGATTCTCGATTGGGTTAAGGTCTGGAGATTGTACTGACCTCTTCATAACACGAATTCCTGCCTTTTAAACCAATCTTTCACACACCTTGAGGTATATTTTGGATCGTTGTCCTGCTAAAATAGCCATAAAAGTGGCAAATTCCACTCTGCATGAGGAAGCATCGCACTTTGTGGGATTTTTTGGTACTTGAACCTATTCAGAATTCCATCTATTTTTTGTGAGAGTCCCAAACTATTTCCAGGAAAGCAACTCCAGACCATTCAACCCCCGTGATTTACAGTGCCTTGACAATACCGAGGATCCAACCGTTCTTGGTCTGCGTATTCTCTTAATACCTTCAGAATATTTTATATGAATTTTTTATTCCTCTGAAAATAATGCCGTGTTACAATTCGGTTTGGACCAATTGACATACTCAGCGGAAAATTCTATTCGAGCTATTCGATTTTTCTCCGAAATCAATGGTGTCTTAGCTACTCAATAACTTTATAGTCCAGCAGCACAGTTCGACTGCTTATGTTAAAGTCCAGAGTTTCAACAACACAAGAGCTACTGTCAAGGCACTGTAAATCATGGGGATGGAAATTTGATGGCCTGGGGTTGCTTTCCTGGAAATAGTTTGGGACTCTTACAAAAGTAGATGGTGCCTTGGTAGATCCTTGGGTCGCTTTATAAAAAACGACAATAGACAGCCTTATTGCTTCCATGCCAAGGAGATGACCAGCCGTTATTAAAAACAAGGGATATTTTACAAAATATTGATCGCAATGTTCAGTCCAATATGTTTTGCCGCGTGAATTTTTGACATATTTTAGTTTTTTTCATAACAAAGTTACAATTTTGAATAAAATGTAAAATAAATCGTATCTCTTTTAATAATAAAGCATATATTTTAAATTTAAATGCATTTTTCATGTTAAACTTTGATAATTCAAGATGATTATTAGGTTTAACAAAAATGTGTATTCAGTCCAATATGTTTTGTCCGACACTGTACATATGAGATATATTGGAAAAATATAAAAGAATGAAAAAGTCACAAGAATACGAAAAATGTTGAAAAAAATCAAGAAAAATGAAAAAAGTCTAAATATGCCACGCCCACTACTTCAATGCCGCCTACTTTTGGTTCCATATATTATATTCGTGATTGACATCCACATAAGAAATTTTAGCACAATAGCTTGTGTAGTTTGCGATACATCCCGTAATAAGTCTTTAAATTTAGGGCGGTGACAAACCCACTGGTACAATCCAGTCCGATTTTGATTCAGAAATAGCTTTCCATAAACAAATCTCTTACACCAAATTTCAGTATGATAGCTCACATATTTCGTTAACATTAAACGTTTATTGCTTATATGGGAGGTGCCACGCCCACTGGCTGTATTGCGCCAAATTTTTGCAATTAGATACCTTATAGCAAGCATATCTGCCATATTAAATTTCATAACGTTTACGTTGTTATCTTTTTATCACGTTTTTATATATTGTGGGATATGCCACGCCCTGCAACAAGATTTTCCAGTATACTGACGTAGCTTGTATTGATGACTGCTTTCAGTGGTATCGTGTCTAAAATTTTTATGAAAATCGCCAATTTCGTGTTATACGGAATCAACGTTTTTAATTGTTGAAATAATTCACGCCCACTTTTCCAATTCCACCCACTTTAAGCACAATTCAAGGTATATATGATTTGTATCCGTGTACCAAATTTCATCACAATATCTTGAACGGTTTACTAGTTATGGTGTTATAAAAATTAAAATTTTGGGCTGTGCCACGCCCTTTTAAGAGCCTTTGCAAATTTAAAACCTAGCCCAATCTTAATTTGGTTCACATTTTCATCAAATCACAAAGTTTCATCAAAATCGCAGCACTTTTTTTCAAATGGGCTTGGCATTATATACATACATAGAGTATGTGTGGTAGGCGTGTCCATGAAGCGATTTCATTAATTTTTATTAGCTAGCAACTTGTAAGATGCTGTGACCTGTGTGGCGAATTTCATTGAATCAACTTGCTTTGGTTTTTCCGTAAACGTGATTTCAAGACAGACAGATAGACAAACAGACAGACAGAGAGACGGACATTGCTAAACCGACTCAGCTGGTGACACTGATCGAAAATATATACACTTTTCTATACCTGCCACACCTCCTATACGTTACAAACGCAATGACAAAGTGAATATATTCTTTGTGTAGGATGTAACCAGTGTTAACATTCAAACAATTCCTGGCCTGGGCGAGGGCTTAGAAGATGGCAAAGAACGCCAAAGTAAAGGGAAACCCCCTTAAGTAATGCTCAACAAGTTTCCCAGAGGGGATGCATTCACGAATAAGTGGAGGTGTTTTAGTCGGTATACCACACACTGGTCAGGTGACGATCTGGCTGATGGCTGATGTTAGACATTACACCAAACTCTCCCCAAAAAACAAAACAAAAAAAAAATTCCTTGAGCATTTAGAAAAAAATTAATTAAATTGCAACTAAACGTCAACGAAGAGATGCCAAGATACATCACAAAAGTCAAGTCAAACCAATGCCTTAATTGCTGTCAATTTTATTTCTGACAATTTCGCAATGTTTCCTTTTTTGTTTTTTACAAAAAATTACAAATAGTTGCAAAAATACAAAAAATTTCAAAAAATTCAATTTCAATCCATAAATGAAAATATCTAAAGAACTCTAAGCTATGCTAAAATTCATCTATTCGCAATGTTTAGACATCATACTGTAAACAGATTTCAAAATGAGCATTCTAAAGCTGTGTAAAGTAGGCTCGTGACTTTGAGATATCAAAACAAAAATTATC
Organism: Meiosimyza platycephala; assembly: GCA_963662105.1. Classification (NCBI taxonomy): domain Eukaryota; kingdom Metazoa; phylum Arthropoda; class Insecta; order Diptera; family Lauxaniidae; genus Meiosimyza; species Meiosimyza platycephala. Next base: position 6,459,045 of record OY759212.1, read on the forward strand.
TAGAAAAATTGCTCTTCGTTTGCTCGTCTAAGAAATATGTATAAAAAAAATTGCTCCCGAAGTATTTTTGGAAATATTTCCAAAAAGCAAAAACACCCAGCTCAGCACTTCAAGTTATTGAAAAAACTTTTATACACAAAAATTGCTCTTTGTTTGTTCGTGCAGAAAATATAAAAAAAATGATTGTGCAATATACATCTTTATATATATAATTCTACTGTACGTGTGTATGTAACCGAACTCCTCCTAAACGGCTGGACCGATTTGAATGAATTTTTTTGTATGCGTTTGGGTGGCGCCCTGGATGGTTTAGATTTACAAATCATACCCCTATATCGGCAATTTAGGGTGGCCCTTATACAAAAATATTTTTTAAATAGCATTTTCGCAAAGACCACTTAATCGATTCGCATGAAATTTACACCATGTGTCTTTTATATTAAGAGGAATAGCTTAGGTTATAAAACTTTTATTTATGATTTATATTTAGGGTGCCCTAATACAAAAATATTTTAAAAATAGCATTTTCACAAAGACCACTTAATTCACATGGAATTTACAGCACGTGGCTTTTATAGTATGAGGCATATTTTAAGCTACAAAACTTTTGCTTAGGGTGGATATTTAGAGTGGCCCTCATACAAACATATTTTTAAAATAACATTTTCACAAAGATCGGTCAAACGATTCACATGGAATGTACACCACGTATCTTTTATATTAAGAGGCATGTCTTAGGTTATAAGACTTTTATTTAGGGTGGCCCTTATACAAAAATATTTTTAAAATGGCCTTTTCACAAAGACCACTAAATCGATTCTCATGGAATTTACACCAAGTGTCTTTTATATTAAGCTTTTTTATGTAGGGTGCATATTTAGAGTGGACCTCATACAAACATATTTTAAAAATATCATTTTCACAAAGACCACTTAATTGATTAGGTCTGTTCCGTAACTTTTGGAGCTATTTTGTGTAGGGCGCATATTTAGGGTGGACATCATACAAACATATTTTAAAAATATCATTTTCACAAAGACCACTTAATCGATTCTCATGGAATTACCACAACGTGATTCTATTTAGGAAGGTTTTTGCAAAGTTTGGTTTAGAAAAATGGGCAGTGACACACCCTCCAAAATCAAATTAATCATATCTCATCAAATACTGGACGCAGACGAATGGGACTTGATATAAAAAGTCCTGGCAAAATAAGTTTCACTGGAAAAATGGGCTGTTTCGCTTATACATTCCATCGCATGAGTTCATGACATCCGGAACAACTACCGGAAAGGGCAGAACATCGTCTGCCGAGACAGCTAGTTTTTTATAAATAAGAACAAAGCTTTAACAAAACTGCACAATATATCATAGTATTTAGTTATATTGCATATTTATTATTATTATATTGGTTTCGCTCTAGAGTAAAACTAAACAAGTTGTATTACCATAGCACAATAGTTTGTAAGAATTTTATTAAATAAAGAAAATGTAGAAAGCAATTCATTTTTTATTTTTGTAACATGAAGGATGGAAAACGGTTAAAATAATATTTTCTGGATGAGCAAACAAGGTCCAATTTACAGAAATAATATATGGCGGAGTTTTTTTCTTTTAAGACCTTTTCGATGAATTATTGTAATTTATATTTTCTGAATAAGGAAACGACGGTTTTTCTGAAGCTTTTTTGATAGCTTGAAGTGCTAAGTAACATTTTAATTTTTATTTTTTCTGGTTTTGAGACTTTTCGATGCATTTCAGTCGTGAACATATTTTTGGCGATAGTTATTACGCAAAATATTGCATGAAATAGGATTTTTTTAATTTTCTGGAAGAGTGATCGAGGAATAATTTTTTTACAAATATCAAATTCGATAATTTGTAGTTATAAGCCACGTTTTTCTTTGTTTCTTGGCAATATTGTGCAAAAAAAACGAGGAGTAATTTTATTGATAAAAATTTTTTCGATAGCTTGAAGTACTGAGCAAGGTGTTTTTGTTTTTTGGCAATATTGTGCAAAATATTGAACGGAATTTTTTTTTTTCATATGTTCTGAACGAGCAAACGAGGAGCAATTTTAATTAATAAAAATTTTTTTGATAACTTGAAGTGCTGAGCCAGTTGTTTTTGCTGTTTGCCAATATTGTCCATAATATTGCACGAATTTTTATTTTTAATATTTTCTCGACGAGCAATAAGATTTTAGCGAATTTTTTTTTTGTCAGAACTTTTTCGATAATTTGTTGTTCTAAGCAACGTTTTTCTTTGTTTTTTGGCAATATTTTGAAAAACACTGCACTAAAAATTTTTTTAAAAATATTTTCTGAGCAAGCAAACCAGGAGCAATTTTTGCTCATATAAATTTTTTCGATAGCTTGAAGTGCTGAGCCAGGTGTTTTTGATTTTTGGGCTGAGCCAGGTGTTTTTGATTTTTGGGAATATTGTGCAAAATATTGCACGAACATTTTTTTATTTTGTATTTTCTGCACGAACAAACAAAGAGCTATTTTTGTGTATAAAAGTTTTTTCGATTGCTTGAAGTGCTGAGCCAGCTTTTTTTGTTTTTTGCGATATTGTTGTGTATAAAAGTTTTTTCGATTGCCTGAAGTGCTGAGCTGGGTGTTTTTGTTTTTTGGTAATATTTCCAGAAATACTTCGGGAGCAATTTTTTTAGACATATTTCCTGGACGAGAAAATTAAGAGCAATTTTTCTAGATAATTTTTATTTTGATATCTCAAAGTCACGAGCCTACTTCACACAGCTGCATTCTAAGCAAAACAGACAAACAAGCTTAGTAGAATGAACCATCATTCAAAGCGGGTAGCACTGGCGTCAAAACCATATCTATGGAAGTGTGCTCTGTATCTGTGAAACTGCACGCATCCATGTATGTGTGTATCGATGAGTATGGGAGAGTGCCTGTTTGCAAAGAAATAAAGAAAAACATAACAAAAAATTGTTAGTTTTCACGAGATACTACATTTTATATTGAGGTAGCACCACAACGCGAAATTTAACTGAAAATACAATAATGTTGCTCTTTATGAGAATTAATTTTTATATATACTTTTTTTCACATTAAATTTACAAAAAAAAAAATATACGAAAAACTTTAGATGGTTTTAAATGTATTAAACTTAAATCAATAAAAAGACATAAAAAGAACACATACAGACATAAAACACAGCACACTGCAAATAATGTGAACACAACAAATAATTTGGGAGCCTTGTTTTTGTAACTAATAAATGTACTCGTACAATTTAATTGTTTTTACTGTCGCAAAAAAGTAAAAAACTTTAAATTCATTTTAATTGGTACTATTTTTCATCATCACACGAAAGTAAGCAAAGACGTAGAACAATTTAATATTTTTTATTGTCGCAGAAAAGTAAACAACTTCTAATTCATTGTATATTTTAATATTTTTCAAAGTCGCAAAAAACTATAAAATTGTTTTTTCTATGCATATGTGTATATATACATTAGCCGAGGTCAATTTCTATGAAGCAAAGTAAAGTCAGTCAGACAGCGACTCCAACTTAGAAGGACCCTTAAAAACGATAACTGCAATTTTTTATCGTTCCGAGAAAAACCAATGGAGCACTTTTCATTCTCCTGAAGGTATTTTTTGGCTCATTTTAGCTCGTAACTTTTATTCCTTTACAGCATGGCTAATCGAATTTGCATGCACGAAAATTAAAGATTGTATTCTTGCAAAAACTTTCACATTAAAAAAAACACGTTAGACAAAAAGCATCTTCAGGAGAATCGAAAATGCTCCACCATTGGTTTTTCTCAGAACGAAAAAAAAAATGATGCAGTTATCGTTTTTAAAGTGGCTTTCTATTTTTTGAGTTGGTGCGGGGATGATTCTAAATTTCGACCCTGTCTAATAAACATACATATGTATATATTTTTAAGCGTTTTTATATTTACAAAGACAACGTTGCACTAAGTTATCATGAACGGGCTAAAAAATAATAAGTTACATATTTTGGGATTACGTACTGAACTTTACTCAGAAAAAGCTATGTTGCTTAGGATGTTTCTTATTTAGATTTTTAGTGAAAATCAAATGCGCGCCCCCCAATCGGCTCGAAACAAAATTTAAAAAATTTATTTAAAATTTTTATCTTTAACTCTTACTGACCCTGTAACAATGTGAATTTTGACTTAAACGAAAATCAAATGCGACGCCCTCCCAATGGGTTCGAAACAAAATAAAAAAATTTAATTTTAAATTTTTATCTTTAACCTTTACCCCTTTTAGCCCTATTTCAATGTGAAATTTGGCCTAAGACACCAGTTCGTTCATTAGTTTTGTGTATAATACGCTTGAAAAAGAAAAAATTGTAAAAACAAATAATATATTGAATTAAATGCAATTAATTATGCTTTATTAATACCGTAAAATCATTATAAATCATTAACACAATTTTTAAAGAAAATAACGGTTATTTGAAAAAAAGTGGTACAAAATTTTTAAAAACAGCCATATCACAAATTATATGGAACTTATTTCTAACTTTTATGCACCAATTTTATTGACTGTAAAATTAACTGTCATATGACCTCAACTTATACTGATTTTTAGAAAAGCTATATCCACAACTTATTACGGAAACTAGATGCGAGCCACATTTATTTTTGTTATATTCTTTTTGAAAATTAAAAACCACGTGAGAAAAGTTGGTTCAAAAAAATGGCGGTTTCACATTGAAATAGGTCTTTAAGAGTTAAAGTTAAAAATTTGAAAAAACTTCTAGATTTTTTTTATTTTATTTCGAATCAACTGAGAAGGTAGTTCTCATATTTTTCCCCTAAGAACCAATAACTAAAACTGTTTGTCTAAAGTTAAATATCACATTGAAATAGGATTAGTATGGGTTAAAGACAAAAATTTTAAAAAATTCCTAAAACTTTTTTAGGCTTAAGTTTACTTTAGCTGACATTGTCCAATTTTATTTACTTTTTAAGGGATAAAAGAGGGTTAAAAATAAATAAGAAATATGAAAAAAAAGTGTCGCTCGGATCTAGTTTCGGAGATATAGCCATCGGAAGTTCCAGATATAGCTTTTATAAAAACAATCATATTTTGGGAACCCCTGTATGGATACAGGGTCATAAGAAAGATAATTTAAGAACCTTCAATAATGGTATGTAAAGTATTGAAATTCAACCTATATTTTTGGAGATATGACGATTTTTCTGAAATTTTGACCATTTTTTTTTAAATATCCATTTTTTTTTTTAAATTGTGTTAATTGTTGTATGATAAGAAAGCTTAGTTTATTCCCTTTAAAATGGTATATAGTTTGTTCTAAATTTTTTGTTTTCCGGTAAAAAAAGGGGTAAATAATACCCCCTTTTTTACCGGAAAACAAAAATTATATTCAATGAATTCTTATGAAAAGTATGTATCTATGGACAAAATCAGTAAAAACTCAGTTACAACAACAACAACAACTATTATTATAAGGCGATTTAAGCATATGGCAAGGATGTGAGTTGTTTTCTTATTATATTCTTCCTTATTCAACAGTTTATATGTAGATACACCTAACTCTGTTTTTACACGGTCTTTTTATACACGGTTTTGATTTAACACGGTTTGAAAATAAACAAATTTTAAATTTGTTTACACGATTTTATTCCATTTAGCACGATTCAAATCTTTTGGGCTTAAATTTTTTTTGGTTAAATATAGAGCCCCTTCATGGTTGGCTAAAATCTCGTCTTTTTAGTCGCCGAGACAAAATTGGCTTCACGGTTGGCGACATTGGCGAAGTATCTCCGCGGCAATGTCTTCCACACTTTTTTTTCTTTACATGGTTGGGACAGTCTCTTATAGTTGTATCCAGAAATGTCAAAATTTGGAGACAGCTATTTTGCTATCGCCAAAATGAAATAGCGCACATAAATAAAAAAAATAATTACAATTTATATGAAAAAATGTATTTCAAAATTTTCTTTCAGTACAATAATCAGCACCAAAAGGGAATATGAACGAAATATTGAAATTTTGGAAAAATAACCACAATTTTAAAACGGGTGGCAAGCTTGATGCACGTATTGGGTTTCTAAAAAGAGTCCTTTATTTCGTTACAAACGTATTTATGATTACCATTTTAATTTTTTTTTTAAATTTTTTTTACCTAAAAAAATTGAATAACCTATTCTTTTTGTTAACAACATAGCTGTTTTACATAATTGTTTTTAGTTCCTGAACTTGTCATACATTTTTTTTACATTACTTTTTAGCTTAGAGTGCATATCTTTTTTTTCTTTAATAACTATGCTTGTGTAAAAACAAATTATATATGTGATTTAATAAAATAAACCTGAATAGTTCGTAAAAAAATCCTTGTTTTTCACTAATTTCAATAGGTTTTAGAGATAAGGAACCAATCACTTATTTTGCATACGATCAATGTCTTTTTTACACGGTTTTTTTTTGCACGGATTTTCCTGGAACCAATTATCGTGTAAAAACAGAATTAGGTGTACATTCATAAGCTGTAAAATTGGTAATTGTCTAGAAGTGCGGACAACGCTAAAATGGGGGTAAAAAAAAAAAGTAAAAACGTCAAATGACGTGCTTTTTTATAAAACTTATAATTCCGTCGGCGGAAAGTGAAAATTATGCACCGTTTTTTTTTTATAAACAATTAAAGATGCGATCCTTGGGTACATTTTTGGCCATTTGGCCATTTTAACGTAACGAGTAACGAGGAAAACGAGTCAAAGATGTTCTATAGCAATTATGTCAATTATGTGCTTTAATTGTTTATAAAAAAAAAACGGTGCATAATTTTCACTTTCCGCCGACGGAATTATAAGTTTTATAAAAAAGCACGTCATTTGCCGTTTTTACTTTTTTTTTACCCCCATTTTAGCGTTGTCCGCACTTCTAGACAATTACCGTAAAATTTAATGGTTTTCTACTGCTTGAAAAAATTTATTAAAAATTTCCAAAAATTCTATTTAGCGATAGTCCAATATTTTTGTAAAAAACAATGTTTGCATTATAAGGAGTTTACTGTAATTAAAATTCTTGTATTTGTATTGATATTGTCTACCGGCAGCAGCGAAGAGCTTCATGTGTTGTAAATTAGGGAAATCATATTAAATTTTGGTATAAAGTATGTGGAGGTGTGGCAACAAATAAAACAGAAATGATGCTTCCATCTACAACAACAAAAACAATAAAACCCATTTGCCTCTCATTCTGTGTATTTCGCAAATTGTTTATTGGTGTTTTTTTTTTTTGGATAATTATTATTATTTTTTTAAGTTAACTAATTATGTATTATATTTCACTCAACACAATTCACAATATCCAGGCAAAGGTTTATTGATTTTTATTTATTTTGTTTTTTGTCATATGTTGCACATTAATTATTTCAAATATTAATTCATTTATTTTTGGCTTTCTTGAAATATTTAATTCTATATCACTTCGCTTCAACAAAATTTCATTTGTTGTTTTGTATTTACTTCTTTCTTTTTTTTCTTCTTCACATTCAATTAGTATTCGCATATATATCGAGATACAGCTCGTGAGACTTGAGAGCGCGAACTAAAACATTGATGGTTTCATTGGATTGTTTTTTACTATTTGTTTTTTTTATTGCTGCATTGCTGCGCAATTCGACCACTATTAGATACTTGGCATGGCAACACTGTACTAATAGCACAGTGTTGATATCATAAAATAATTGAAGAATTCTAGCAAGGGTAAAATATAATAGTACGAGAGCTTGCGTTGCATTTATCTTGGTCGCTTAATTTTTTTTTTTTAAAGCTTAATATAGAAAATAGGCACGATTACGATTTCCGTGGCGCCTCGATTTTTTTATTTTTTCGATAAAACACTTCAAAATAAATCGAAAATGTTAAATAAAAAAAATAAATATCTCGCTTAGTTTTCGAGTTATCGATACTTAAAAATTTGTTTTTGATAATATCGTTAGTGCCAAAATTTCAATGCCGCCGCAATTCAAGGATGGTTTTCAATAGAACAGCTCAAAATAAATCGAAAATATTAAATAAAAAAAATCGATAACTCGTTTGGTTTTCGAAATATCGATACTTAAAAATTAAACTTTTATTATACCCCTACAAGTAACACTCCTGCGGCACCACAGTAATTTTACATAAAAGTAAGGGTAAGTGGGCGGCCTACGGCCGCTGCTCAGGATTTAAAACTCCCAAAAATCTGACACCGGCTTCGCGACGGCCTTCGGCCGCGGATCAGTCTATAATATATCCAACACCTGGTTTGCTAGCCACAGTAATCTAACATAAAAGTAAGGGTAAGTGGGCGGCCTACGGCCGCTGCTCAAGATTTAAAACTCCCAAAAATCCGACACCGGCTTCGCGGCGGCCTTCGGCCGCGGATCAGTCTATAATATATCCAACACCTGGTTTGCTAGCAATAGTAATTTTACATAAAAGGATTTAAAACTCCCAAAAATCCAACACCGGCTTCGCGGCGACTTCGGTTCTATTGAAAATCGTCCTGAAAACCATCCAAAAACCATCAAAATCAAATGTTTAAGTATCGATGTTTCGAAAACCAAACTAGGTATCGATTTTTCTTATATGACATTTTCGATTTATTTCGAGCTGTTCCATTGAAAATCATCCATATATTGCGGCGGCATTGAAATTTTGGCACTAACGATATTATAAAAAAAAAAAATTTAATTATCGATAACTCGAAAACTACACAAGAAATGCATTTTTTTTATTTAACATTTTCGATTTATTTTGACGTGTTTTATCGAAAAAATAAAAAAAATCGAGGCGCCACGGAAATCGTAATCTCCCCAGAAAATAAAAATATTTAACTTTAAAAAATAAATTATTTAAATCGGTTTAGTATATTTTGCGCCAAAGAATTACAAACCTTTTTCATATAGCAATAATCTTCCTTGGCATAAATATGTTGTTTCAAAAAGAAAATTATTAAAATCGGTTCAGTAAATTTTGCGCCAAAGGGTTACAAACGATTTCTATGTAAGCAATGTTATATAAATAGTATAGATATACACTTTTTTATACTTGCCACACCCTTTTTTTTGCTCTGTTTGTAACATAATGCCCTGCGTGTGGAATATAAAGTAAATAGTAGAAATTAGTGAAACTATAGCTAAATGTACTGCCCTGCAAAAAATGATTTACGATAACTTATGAATTTTTTATTTTTTTAGGTACAATTTTCGCCTCGCGTACAAGTATCTGTTACATAACCGGTATTTTCTAGTTATGCATAACATTATTTTTTTGAACATGTTTTCTGTCAATTTTAGAGTTTTTAAATTTTATAAAGTGAAAACGAATATAAAATTGATAATCGTTGATGATTTCGCATCACCCGTCCGTATTCTGTTTAACGCATCATTTTAGGGGCGTTTTCATTATCCTTCATGCTCCATCATGCTTGACAAACCTCGATGTTTGATAATGTGAACGCTCGATACAGCCGCTTGACACTCATGTTTGATGGACAAAAAGAAATTTTTCATTTCAAATAAGATTTCATAGAGTGCACATCGGTGGGTTTCGTGAATAATAAAAAGTTTTGGCATGATTTAGGTTTTTTTAGGGGCACATCCTCGTTGTAGCGAGTTGAAAACAGTTTTTTTATTATTACGCCTCCGAAAAATAAAAAACAAAGAATTGAAGTGAGTAATGCGAGAGATGTGTACACCTCAAAATTTTTCTGCAAATGATGTTTGACAAGCATGTTTGATAATGTGAACGCAAAACGAAATTTACAGTTAGTCGGTTTGTCAAGCCATGTTGGACAGCATGAAGGATAATGTGAACGTCCCTAAAATAATAATTTCTTATAGGACCCATACATACCTGTCATAATCTGATGAAAAATCTGAACGTCTGAGGGCAAGTCGTACGAAAAAACAGAAGTCGGATGGACGGTCGGATGAAAATCAAAATAGTTTGATTTTTTCACAAGTTGAGCGAAAAATCTGAACGTGTGAGGGGCAGTCGTACGAATTCATGCTTGCTTTTTCTCTTCATTCGCATTTTTTCTGTTGAAAAGCAAACATCATAGCAGTTACATGGCTGAATCTTTTTTTTGAAAAAGGCTTTGGAAGCGATAAAATACGTTAAGATTATTTTTTATTTTTGACATTATGAAATTCATTTTTTAAACAAAATCAGGGCTATTTTAAAGCCATTATATATAAAAGGCAATCGACTCTTTAAAAATTAACATGACACATACGCGTTTTATAGGTAAATAAAAAGTAAATTCCAAGAAAAAGATTTATAAACTTTCAAAACATTTTCTTTAAAAATGTAAAAATATGACGTAATTTGTACGTATGTATAGATTAAGCATGGGTAGGTATTTTCGTTGTTCCGTTCGGTGGACAGTAGCACCAGGTAGCAAGCCATGTGCATTAGTTCGAAAAAACAACGTATTGGTTTTCTCCCTTTGGATTTTATGACTACCGGCATCGCAAAAGTAATAAATGTATCCGAAACATTTGGGTTTTATGACTTTCTGCCTTTGATTGACAATTTTCTTGTAATATTATTTCATCAATAACAAGGAGTGCAAGCGAGTTCATTTTGTTCTTTACTGCGTGAAAACTTTACGCATACTAAAGTCGGATGGAAAGTAGTACGAAAAAATCCTAGCGTGTGAGGCGAATGTACAATTTGGTCGTACGGTAGACAGTATGAAAAATCTTAACGTGTATGGGACCTATAACGTTGGCAGCACCATACACTGTCAGATCATATCGTAAAGCTCCTCTGCAAATGACGTCTTATGGTGTATGGATAACCGGCAAACTAGCAAATCCAATAGGGGAGTTCACACCATCCTTCATGCTGTCAAACATGGTGTACACATCACTCGCATTACTCACTTCCCTTCTTTGCTTTTTATTTTTCGGAGGTGTGATAATAAAAAAATATTGTTTTTCAAATCCCTAAGACGAGGATGTGTCCCTAAAAAAACCTAAATCTTGCCAAAACTTTTTATTATTCACGTAACCCATCGATGTTCACTCTATGAAATTTTATTTGAAATGAAAAATTTGCACTTGGTTGACGGCCAGCGTTCACACAATTTGTACGGATGGACAGGCCAGCAGAGAAATCAAAATATTTTGAAATCCACCCAACATGAGTGTCAAGCGGCTGTTTCTAGAGTTCACATGATCAAACATTGAGGTTTGTCAAGCATGATGGACAGCATGAAGGATGGTGTGAACTCCGCTAATAGCATAATTATTTAAATTTTTCCTCTCAGCCAAACCTATAACCGTTGCAAAACTTAATATTTAAAGCTAAAAACACAACTGGGATGTGCGATTTACCAACTGTCAAACTGCACCATTAAATAGAATTTGTTCTATTTCTCTGCAATAAATTTTCTAGTGTCAATTTTGTTCTCACTACTACCGTACAGGAAAAATGTGAACGATATTACACGTTCCAACTGTATTTAGCTTCTAAGTCAGGGGTCGGCAAAGCAATACTACTTTCTCTTTTTCTCTTGTTGTATACATATATGAGCCTGTCTTATAGGGCTCTCAGACGTTCAGATTTTTCATACTGTATACCGTACGAACAAATCGTACATTCGCCTCAGACGCTAGGATTTTTTCGTACTACTTTCCATCCGAATTTAGTATGCGCTTCTTGCTTTTGTATTAATGAAATAATAGAACAAGAACATAATCAGAAAAAAATTGTCAATCAAAGGTAGACAGTCGAAAAACTCAAATGCTTCGGATACATTTATTACTTTTGCGATGCTGGTAGTTATAAGATCCATAGGGTGAAAACCCATGCATTGTTTTATTGAATTAATGCATATGGGTTACTACCTGATGCTACTGTCCACCGAACGTGACAACGAAAATACCTACGCATGCTTAATCTATACATACGTATAAATTGCGTCATATTTTTACACTTTTAGAGAAAATGTTTTGAAAATTTAAAAACCTTTTTCTTCAAATTTTCTTTTTATTTACTTAAAAAATGCGTATTTGTCTTTTTGTTAATTTTTAGAGAGCCGATTGCTCTTTAGGTATAATGGCTTTAAAATAGCGTTGAGTTTGTTTAAAAAATGAATTTCATAATATGTATAAAAAAAAACGGCGGGTGGCACTCTGGGAGTGCCGACAGAAGTGAGAACTTAAAATAATATAATTGAAATTTGTTTTCATGATGTTTTGTAATGTTTATGGAATAATTTTCACCACACCAAGCAACTCATGGCTGTCTCTTTCACACCAGTAATGAAAAAATAAATGGAGGAAAGCTAATGTCAAGTCTTCAGCTTTTAAAATCCAGTGTCATCCTGTGTCGGTGATGACGTGGAGGAAAGCTAATGTCAAGTTTTCAGCTTTTAAAATCCAGTGTCATCCTGTGTCGTAACTCAATTTATGCATATGCCCAAAAGCACGCAGCAAATTTCTAAAACTACCATATACCAACAACCAAGACAACAACCATGACGTCATCATTGTTGTCTTGGCTACTGATCTATCAACATAGACCTAAAAGCATGCTACATAATTTTAAAAATATTGTCATTGTGACGTCATGAATGTCGGTGGCCTGTCGCCAGTTTATACATTTTTCCTCACCCGCACAACGTGCCTAAAGAAGTTCTCACTTCAAAAAAACAAATAATCTTAAAGTATTTTATCGCTTCCAAAAACTTGGCCAACATTAATTTAGCTCATCGGTGCTGCCTTTTTCAAAAAAAAGTTCAGCCATGTAACTGCTATGCTGTTTGCTTTCAACACACAAAATGAGAATCAAGAGAGAAAGTAAGCATGAATTCGTACGACTACCCCTCACACGCTCAGATTTTTCGCTCAATTTGTGAAAAAATCAAACTATTTTAATTTCCATCCGACTTCTGTTTTTTCGTACTTGTCAAAGTCTGATGAAAAATTTGAACGTCTGAGGGCCCTATTAGAGCATCGCGAAAAAATTTACATTTGTACTATTAGGGGTATAAAGACCATCAAATTTTTTATCAAACAATTTGACAGCTCAAAGTGCACAATATCAAATTGTTCGGCAAATTTTAGTTTTGTTCCGAACACCAAAGAGAAAACATCGAGATAGCGGACAAATTATTCCTTTGAAGATCACAATAAGAATTAGACAAAGAGTTACAATTTTAAATAGAATCATTACAATTATACTTTTGAAATTAAAACTAAAAACATTTTTGATAATCGAAACAATTAAGTATAAATAAGTTGAATTCAATTTCGCCAACAATTTGATGAGCGCTCAAATATTTAAATTCTCATTAATTTCTATAAACTATTTTATTGGTAAAATTGTTTGCCAAACAATTTGATAAACATTTTGAGGGTTTGTAAGCCTTATTCGTGTGAGTATTCACATGTGAACGTGCATCCTGGTCTCGCAAATGGAATTTCTTCAAGAGACAATAAATTAAAAATCTATAGTTGTCGCCCTCACAAATCCGAAATCATATTCTTCCCAATGTCAACCGTCGAAACATATACAAACAACTTTATTATATTAAAGAAAAGGAAATTTACGAACCAAAATCACATTGGATTTTATTTCTGTTGATCTTCGGCTTTTGCAACGAAGAAAAAATTCGCTCTGCTCAGACATATTATATATTTTATTTGTAGTATTTCCTAATTTATTTAATTTCTTAAATTTATAAAGTTTTTTGCAAAATGTAAACATACAAATTGAGTTTAACAATTTTTACTTTAGCTCACATTCGCAAACCTTTTTAAAACCAATCTTATCTTATGTGCTTTTTAATTCTAAGAAGAAATATGTAATCAAAAAAAGTCGCTCGGATCTGGTTTCGGAGATATAGCCATTGGAAGTTGCGGATATAGCTTTTGGAAAAATCATAATAAGTTCGGAACCGCTGCATGGATATCAAAAATATGGGTGTCCAAAGAAAGATAATTTAATGGCCTATAATAGTGGAGAGCAAGCCTAAGAAATTTAACCCATAGTTTTGGAGATATTACAATTTTTCTAAAATTTTGACCAATTTTTTTTTAAAAAACCGTTATTTTTTCCAAAAAATGTCTGAATGACCTATAACTTTTTTAGCTTCTTAAGAAAGCTTAATTTATTCCCCTTAAAATGGTGTATCGTTTCTTCCAAATTTTTGCATATTTACCCCCTTTTTGACCGAAAAACAAAAAAAATTATTCAATGAATTCTTATGTATATTGGACAAAAACAATAAAAAACCAACAACAACATCAAGAACAACAACAACTAGAACAACAACAATAAGAACAACAACAACAAAAATTATTATAAGACGATTCTCATTATAAAACTTAAAAATTTTTATTAAAAATCGCGCGCGCGATTCTCATTATAAAAATTTTTCGTCTGCGGCGCTTTTTTTTTCAATGCGACACATTATAAAACACAAAAATTTTTATTAAAAAGAAAGAATCGTCTTATAATCCGTTATAATAATCCGTTATAAGACAATTCTCATTTTAAAACTTAAAAATTTTTATTAAAAATTGCGCGCGCAATTATCTGATTTTGCTACGGTTTTCGGGATGTGAAAGTGAGGACATTTTTTTCTTTTAGTGCATACAATTTTTTGCAGTTAAAACAATCGAATTTTTAAAAAAAAGTTTCATCAAATTTTTCGTGCTCCGCGTTTTGCTGAAAAGTATCTGGTCACGTATACAAATAATTGGATATCTGATAATTGGAAATTATCTGATTTTGCTACAGTTTTCGGGATGTGAAAGTGAGGACATTTTTTTCTTTTAGTGCATACAATTTTTTGCAGTTAAAACAATCGAATTTTTAAAAAAAAGTTTCATCAAGTTTTTCGTGCTCCGCGTTTTGCTGAAAAGTATCTGGTCACGTTAAGCTAAACACAACTGGAACTGGAGCGATATCGTTCAGATTTTTCCTATACGTTAATAGTGAGTACAAAATTGGCACTGCAAAACTTAACGCACAGAAATTGAACAAATTCTACGTCCCAGTGTACGATTTCTAAATAACTTATAAGAACATTAAATTTTAAACAAATAAATTAGCTTATTTTGGATAAATTCCCATGGTTCACTTCTCATTAAATGTCAGCGTTTAAAACTTATGATATTTTTCACTACTTCTGCTTCAACTTGTACTAGCGAAAATGAAACAGTTGCAGTGCAAGCTGAAGCAGAAAATTGACGCTGGTAAACTGCAAAGCAACTTGTGCTTGCGAAAAATTTTCAAAATGACACTCAAGAAGACATTCATTTCACATATTTTATACACTTTCATTTTATGCATTTTAATAATAATAAAAAAATACGAAAATTTGAATTTGTAAAAATTAACACATGAAATTAAATCAACTGATGACTGCGTTGCCAACTGCTCAATCGAACCAACGACAGTAGTGGTATTTAACTGTGTTTAAATTGCTGCAGTCAAAGTAGCAAAACTTTGCTGCAAAAGTCGTAAAATTTTGCTCTGCTAAGCAGCAGCAGTTCATATAACTTCAAAATGAACGTCAGCTTAAACTTGTGCTTGCGAAAAATCAAACAGTCGCAGAGCAAGTTGAAGCAGAAAATTTTCGTTGACAATCTGCCAAGCACTTCGGCAATTTTCGTTCTGATCGACTGAAACAGTTTGCGGTGTCGCAAGTTGAAGCAGCAGCAGGATTTTAGCTTTCGTAAAAGCTATTGCGATGTTATTGTTGCTATTCTATTTATGAGAAAAAAATTTGAAGAGGATTTAGTACAAAAGAATTAAATGCAAGAATTTTATTTGTCAGCTGCTCACGATGGGCTTTAAACAAGTTTAAATGACCAATAGAGTTACAACAAAAACTGAATTCCCGCTTGGTGCAGAAACGCTTGTAATCATTGGCTGGACCGCTGCACAATCTTGCCTTAACTGGCAGCAGCTTTTCTGCACCAAGCGGGAATTAGACCTAGAAATGACCTTCAGGGGTCACTTTGACCTCTAACTTGACTTATTCAGCTGTGTAAGTTGAAATGGGACACCCTGTATATGAATAAATAGACATTTTTCTTATGAATAAATAGATTGGAATACCTATCTGAACGTAAAATTTTGTGCTCTTCCGGAATCCGAGGTCAAAAATAGGAGTTTCCATTTGAAAAACTAAAGTTGACCCTGAAACAACCTTGAAAATGTAGGTCAAGGTCATGGTTAAGGACATGGCTGGATCAGCCCATTGATACCCACCAACTTTTATTTAAAACATTTTTTAAATGTCTTGCAATTTTTTGACTTATTCAGCTGTGTAAGTTAAAATGGGACACCCGGTATATACTATGTAGTGTTTTTTTACAAAAAAAATTGGATAATATAAACTTGAGCTCACATGTCTAAGTCACTCGTATGCTACGTACCATTTTTGTTAAAATTTATTTATAAATTTTTTTTTCTGATTCTTATATTATAAGCAGCAATTTACAGCAAAATATCAAAATAAATGTCTTGGTTTTATCCCAAAAAATTCACTGTGCTGTGCTCATATAATTAAGTCATCTGAAAGAGGGTAATTGAAATTGTTGAATTTTTGGTGTGAGTCCTATTTTTTTTTATTAGTTTAGCTAAATAATGAGTAGGAGAACCTTTTTGTTTTATAAATGTTGAGAATCGGTTTGGCATGCTTCCTACCAGGCATGCACATTGGTCCGGAGTAATTTTATACCACTTCTCTTGATTAACTTGCCAGAAGCTGCTTTACTCGCGGGTTTTCGTGCTGCTGCGACTCGTTTGATTATGCCTCACAAGTTCTCTATAGAATTTAAGTCGGAACTTTGAGGTGGTTACTCCAGAACTTTGGTGGATTGTGTATCCAGCCAAGATATGACAAGTACATAGAGATCAATGTTTCGGGCCATTATCAAACTGAAAAAATGGATCCTCTTTCAACAATGTATCGACTGCAGTTTCATCCAAATTCATATCCAAACTTATACTAACACTTGAAACCTAAAACCGCTCATTTTATACCAAATATGTTTATACATCAAGGCCACATGCAAAACTGCTAGAGGCGTATACACTATCAAAAAAATTGTATATGGAGTTTGATGAGAATTTGAAGATGTGAACGCTCATCAAATTATTGATCAAATTGTTTGATGGAAAACAAAATATTCTGATTTTCAACAAAGAAACATCCGACGACGGCGTCATTCGAAAGCTTCCGACGGACTAATGACAGTGGCAACGTGTGTCACTGGGGAGGGGGCAGTGAAAAGCGAGTACAAGTTGCTGAGAGATAGAAATGGTGCCGACCGCTTAAGCTATAAAACTTTTATGAAAGGTTGAATATTTAGGGTGGCCCTCATACAAGCATATTTTTAAAATATCATTGGAAGGGTTTTGCAAAGTTTGGTTTAGATCTAGTAACTTTACAAAAAGAAATAAAGCATGATATTTTGTCTTAACTTATTCTTTTATTAAATTATTTTTTTTAGGTAAAAATAGGAAGGTTTTCGCTAGATTATTACATAAATACATAACTGTAAACATATAGTCACCTAATACTGCACACGTATTAGAGACAAGCGCGAATGCATTTATGCGCAGCTATGAAACATTCGGTAAAAAACGCACAGTAAATCAAACATACGAAACGAATGTATTGAATGCACGGCAGTTGTGAATGAAATGTTTTGAACTTCGATACTCATGATTGCAAATATTCTAAAAGGCAATGAATAAATAAAATATAAATAAAATAATTTTTAATAAAAACATTTCGATATCTATAAATTAATACTTAACAGCTAAGCCAGTTCGTTGTAAATATTTTTTACTATAGTTGAAAATAATTTTTAATAGAACTTACAAAGACCGATATTTTATTGTAAGCAAACAGAACATAATGAGTTGGAATCAAAACCCTCTATAAAATTGTACTAACATTCGCTCAAAAAGTTCCAGTTTTTATACGAATTAGGGCCGGATTTAAGATGAGCAATGGCTTAATTTTTTGGGTAATTTTCAAAGTTTTCTTATGCCATATTTTCGTGAACAAAGTGGGCAGAATTAGAAATTTCAGAGATAATACCACTAAAAGTAGTCATAAATACAAGCAACATCAGTATAATGGAAAAACTCGTTGAAGGGCATGGCACAACCCACAATATTTATAAACGTGATAATAAGATAACAATGTAAACGTTATGAAATTTAGTATGGCAGATATACTTCAAAAGGTATCCTATTACAAAGATTTGGCGCAATAGTACCGCTGGGCGTGGCACTTCCCATGTAAGCAAAAAACGTTTCATGTTATAGATAATTTGCAATGAAAGTTATCTTCTTTAAATTAAGTGCATAGCTGTCAGTTACTATAAGCTGTAAAATTAAATGGATTTCAACGGGATTTCATCAGTGGGTGTGACACCTCCCATATTGATAGAAAATTGTAAGCGCTATTTTAAGTGAATCGTTGCAGCAATTGGTATGAAATTTCATGCAAGTCATTTACATGCTATAAGTTATATTTAAACCAAAAGCAGCAGAAATAGCACCTGTGGGTGTAGCATCTCCCATACAATTAAAATAGTTAAGTTGCATATCTACGGAAATATGTAAGCGAACATACTGAAATTTGGTGTAAGATATTTGCTTATGAAGAGCTATATATGGAACAAAATCGGACTGGATTGTACAAGTGGGTGTGTCACCGCCCTAAATTTTAAGCCTTATTACGGCATATAACGCAAAATTTATAAGCTATTGTGCTAAAATTTGGTATGCGTATTGTTGGAACTTCAAGCGTTTTTGAAGCCACAAAAAATAACAAAAGCAAAATTAAAATATAATTATACGAATGCAAATGACCGACAGACGACGAGCACAAGCGAAGAGCAAGGGAAAAAATTAACAACCGACAACGACGAGTGAAATTTAACAAGTGATGTTTATTTAATAATGTATGTACATAGTAACTGACTTAGTGCAAATTCTATTTTAGTATGAACAGTTAGAAATTTATTTTAGGGTGTCTCTAAACATTCTCCCCCCGTTGGAATGCTAGCGTTCCAAGACACATCTTTTATTGGCAGCTTGCAGATTTTAGGTACGGCACGCTTGATGGTACCATTTTTTGTACGAACAAATTCAACACGTACGGTGCCATCATTGCCAGTTACAACTTCAGTAACTCTACCAAGTTCCCATCGAAGCGGTGGAAGGTTCTCATCCTTCAGAAGGACCATTGTGCCGATTGTTAAGTTTGGAGTTGATGAGCACCATTTTGTGCGTTCTTGAAGTTGCGTGATGTATTCGCTGCTCCATCGCTTCCAAAATGACTGTTGCAAAAACGTAATGCGTTGCCAACGACCAAGCCGGTAGATGTTCAGTGGTATCAATAATTGACGTAAATGGAGCACCAATCAGAAAATGAGCGGGCGTAAGAACGCCCAATCATCAGGGCGCTCTGAAAGGGGAAAAAGAGGGCGAGAATTAATTATAGAAGCGATTTCACAAACCAAAGTACGCAATTCATCAAAATCCAGCTTTGTCAATCCAGCCACACGATAGAAGTGATATTTTGCAGTCTTCACGGCAGCCTCCCACAGGCCTCTGAAGTGAGGAGAGCCTGGTGGTATGAAACGCCATTCGATGCTGTCATTGAGACATTGTTGACGCACTAATTCACGATGTTCCTGACTAAAGAATAGCCTCTTGAGCTCGATGAGCTCATTATTTGCGCCGCAAAAGTTTGTAGCGTTGTCTGACCAGATGGTTTTAGGTTTTCCTCGAGTACAAATGAACCGCTGCAATGATGCCAGAAAGGCCGGTGTCTTCAAATCTCTCACCAGTTCAAGGTGCACTGCCTTAGTCGTGAAGCAGATGAATAAGCAAATGTAGCATTTAATAGACGGCTTATTTCGAACTTCAGACTTGTAATAAAATGGTCCGCAAAGATCAACACCTGCGATGACGAAAGCTCAATTTGGTTCTACACGATCTCGAGGAAGATGTCCCATAATATGACTAGTTGTTGCAGGTGTTGCTCGAAAGCAAATGACGCATTTATTGATGACTTGCGCAACGAATTTTCTGCCTCCAATAGGCCAGTATTGTAAACAAATCGACGATAATATCGCTTGTGAGTCTCCATGTAGCCATTTCCTATGAAAATAGTTGACGATTGAGGTGGTAAGTGGATGATGTCTGGGTAGAATTATTGTATGTCGTGAATTGAAATCCAAACTAGAATTTTTGAGACGTCCGCTGACGCGAAGCAGGCCCAAATTGTCCAAAAATGGTGATAAGGAGAAAAGCTTGCTAGAAGAGCTGATGACCGTTTGCATTCTAGCGCGTGATATTCATCCCATAGAGCTACCTTCCGCACCATGCGGATCAAAATGTAGGTTCCATGCTGTATATTATTTAATGTTAAATTGCTGAATCGATCCTTAGTGATGAACTTCTGTTTATATCCAAAAATACGCTGTGTTTTCGCAAAGGAGTTGATGAATTTAAAATTGACAGAAAAATCATTTATTTTCGATGTTAAAATCAGAGCTGTTTTTCGCATCTCAGGCAGTTGTCGTTCAGTTAAGTATGTTTTAGGCCAATTATTGCGACTTTCGAGCAAAAAAGAAGGCCCACATTGCCAAAGTCTTGAATATAAAATTTCAGTTGGAGTTGCTCCCCTTGACAATATATCCGCTGGGTTCATTTCTGTGGGTACATAATGCCATGTGTCATCTGCTGAATGCTACTCACACGATTTGCCACAAAAACGTTAAATTTAGAGGGTTCTCCTCGAACCCATGAAAGTACAACTGATGAATCGGACCAACAATGAACTTCGGATGTAAAAACATTTGACTTTGAAATTTGATGAACCACTTGTGACAATAACGCAGCAGCACATAATTCTAGTTTCGACACTGTCAGTGTTTTGAGTGGTGCAACGTGAGACTTTGAACAAAGTATGTTGGCTTCTGCTGAACCCTTGTATCGAGAGAGGACATAAACGCAAACACCATATGCGTCAATACTGGCATCACAAAAGGCATGAAGCTCAAGCCTTGAAACTAAACGAGGATTTTTGGATTGTGTCATTGCAGATTGCAGCAAATGTTGCACCAAGTAGTATGCAATTCACTGGGTAGTCTCTCGTCCCAATCTAGTTTCTCTCTCCATAAGCGCTGAAGAAATATTTTTGCCTTTGATATGACCGGTCCAATGAGACCCAGCGGGTCATAAAAACGGGCAATGGTAGACAGCACTTAACGCTTTGTTATACGGCTTGAATTCTGTTGTGGAACAAATGAAATTAAAAAACTGTCACTCTTCGGATCCCAAAGGAGGCCGAGGGTTTTTGTAATGTCACTGCCATCATCGAATTTAAGAAGCGGCTCTCTTTCGGACTCTGGCAGGCCTTCCAGCACAGCTGAGCTGTTGGAGCACCATTTTCTAAATTTAAAATTACCTCTACTAAGCAAAGTTGAAGTCTGGTGCATAATGTTCAGCACATCTTCAGCAGAACTTCCGCCTGTTATTAAGTCGTCAACGTAAAAGTCACGAATGACATTTTTTGAACCGATTGGAAAAGCTTCTGATTCATCGGCTGCCAATTGTTGCATGGCAAGAATTGATAAAAAAGCTGCTGGCTTCGTCCCATATGTAACAGTGTCCAGCTTGTACACTAGACCGGTTAAAAAGAAAAGTCTCTGAAATTTAGAGGCACCGGCAGATTCCTATTCCCATAAGTGTCCTGAATGGGCTGTGTAAAAATTTTTTATAAATATTGCGCTCCTGATTAGCAATTTCAATATTACTCTTGAAACTTTCGCACATAAAAAAAGTTCACCAACAACCTAAAAACGATGGTGGTTATCGCTGAGGTGAACTTTTTTTTTATAATTCAGTCTCATATTCGGGGTAGTTTTGAATGGGGAATTCGAATTTCTTATTATTTTTTAATTATATTGTTGCCTTCAGTGGTCAAAACTGAAAATAATCATGAAATTTTGTCAAAAATTAAAATTTTTTTATTCAAAATGAAAACTCAGGTCTAAATTTTTGGATTTTTTTTTTGCTTTTATTATTTTGAATAATTAATTTTTTCCTCCTCTATCTGATGGTGTTAACCGCAAATTTTTATTATTTGTGTATATAAAAATATAATTGAACAAAGGATTTTTTTCATATTGAAGCTATGTTTTAACAGGGAATATAAATTTTAAAGTGGAAATCTGTTTCGAAAAATATAAAATATACTTATCTAATTCTATACACTTGGGTTGGTTCAAGTAAACTAGATTTCATATTTTTCGAAACAGATTTCCACACTAAAATTTATATTCCCTGTTAAAACATACAATATGAAAAAATCCTTTGTTCAATTATATTTATGTTTATATTTTTAAGTACAAAAATAATAAAAATTTGCGGTTAACACCAGACAACAGCACATCATTCAAAGAATATCCAGAAGATGTTGCTGCGGAGTCATCAAAGACAACGCGCAACTTGGCTGTTGAACTTAACTCCTTTATTGCACAATGATGTGAAAGGAAATATTGCGGTGAACTTGATTTTGTATCAGTTACCAGAGACATGTGATTCAGATCCATGTATTCTTTTATGAAGGAGCAAAATTGTGACCTGACCTTAAAATCGGATTCCATAGCCGTTTCAGGTTTTTGAATTGCAGCAAGCGATGAAGATATTGCTGGATATTGGCTGCCGCCAGAAACCACCCATCCAAGGCGAGTTTTTTGCAAAAGTGGTAAGCCCTGAGCCAAGCGAATTTGGCTGATGCATAGCAAATCAAAAAACAATGATGCTCCAATCAAAATATCGATTCGTTGCGATTCATAAAACGATGGATCGGCAAGCTTAATGTTATTTGGAATATTCCAATCACTTACACGAATATTGAACTTTGGCTGTTGATCAGTAATTTTGGGTGTAATAACTGCTGTGATGTGATTTGAGTAATCACCAAAACGAGATTGGATAGCTAGCTCGGCGATTCTATTGGCAACAAATTCACCTTCTCCTATACCAGAAACGACGGTAACAGATTTCGTAGTTTTAAGCTTCAGTTGGCTTGCAAAAGATTTTGTAATAAAATGAAGCTGTGAGGTCGAGTCTAAAATAGCACGGCATGGTATGAATAAGCCAGCAGAATTTTGAACAAAAATTACGGCGGTCGCTAAGAGCACACATTCAGTTATGGAGCAGTTTGAACCTTGTTGCGAAGAATTGGATGATGACATCGAAACCAGTGCAGCCTGCATATTTGATGATGAACCTGATGGTACGTTATTTGGAAAAATTGAGTTAGTAGTTGCTGCTGATGAAATAAAAGGGCTAGATGGTTGAACAGGACCGTTAATATGTAGCAGCGTATGGTGGTGACCTGTGCAAACTCGACAGCGCATCGATTTGCATTGTTTCAACTGGTGTCCCTTTTTTAAACAGCAAAGACCGTGTTTCTTGGCTTCCTTCAGGCGGTGCCCTGGAGAGAGATTGGCAAATTGAGAGCAAATATAAATTAAATGATTTGCTTTGTCGCAAAATGTACACCCTGCCATTGAGGGCTTGGCTGCTACAAACACCTTTCGATTAGGAGGAGTACGATGAGTACTTTTGTGTAAAAGTTTGCTGTGAGCAGTTGTGGCGAAATCCACATTCTCCAAAATTTGGCATCTCTTCTCCAGAAACTCTGCCATCTGATCCCACGTGGTTATTTTATCTACTGATGACCTTTCCTCCCATTTTGTATGTGACGCTGGGTCCAATTTTTGTGAAACGAGATGAATGATTAAACTATCAGCAATTTGTTCTTTATTTGCCATAGTTTGCAATGCACGAATATGAGAGTTTATACTATCAGTAAGTCCACGCATTCCTTCTACGGAATTTGGATCAATGCTGCGTAATCCAAACAGCTCTCTTATGTGAGCTTGGAAAATAAGATGCTTGTAATCAAATCACTATTGTCTAGTGACCGAATCGTGTCTAACGCCGAATCTTTCAAACATGATCGCAAATGTTGGAATTTTGAATTGAATTGCAATTATTTTGCTTTTGCCGCAGAAAAATACAGCTACACACATCAGCCTACGTACATATGTACGTATGTATGTTTTTCGACCGTTGCAATGCGCTACTTCAACCGGTAACTAAGGGGTCGTTCATAAATTACGTAAGACAATTTCATGACATTTTTGACCCCCCCTCTCCCCCAAGTAAGATTTCATAAGATTCTCACAACTCCCTCCCCCCCTCCCGAAATCTTACGTAAGATGTGTGCGTCGGCGTTCTTGGAGCAGTTTTTAGTTACTGCTTGGGGAGCGAGTGGACTGTATTAGGATGAATCTAACTAGCTACGTCGATAAAGAACGAATTTAAAGACGGTTTTCTTGTCGGTTGATAGTACGAGACTCATTTATTGAAACAAAGAATAAACTGAGAGGACTGACAGATTATTTCATATAATTGACAATGTTGCCTACTTGTGACATAAAGGGGGGAATAAAGAAAAAGTAGTAAATTACAGTATCTCATCGATTTGGTAAATAAAAATATAATTTAATATTAAAGAGCCAGAACAAAATGTTTAAATTAGCATTTAGCTAAAATTAGCATTTAGCTAAAATTAATGTAAAAATTTGCAGCATCTTTATTCGAATCGTTCGTCTAGCACACGAAATTTTAATACGAACGGCACTTTTGCTATTTGTAAAACGAAAATAACGTCAAACAATTATAACAGTTAGAGTTTCGAACGAAATCGTCAATTATGACTTTATGTAAATAAAATTGAAACGATTCAAATGTCCAAATCGATAGTAAAACTTTGTTTGACAATTTAGTTTTGAATAAAATTCAAAAATTTGACAACTATCTCGTATACCAATTTTAAGCTGACGAACGGAAACATAAAAAAAAATAAAAGAAGAATTTAAACGTTATCGTCACTAGACGATTCGTCGTTCAACGTTTTCGTTCGCAATACATAAAGATGCTGTTAATCTTTCGTCAATTATGGCTTTATGTAAGTAAAATTGAAACGATTCAAATGCCAAAATCGATAGTAAAACTTCGTTTGACAATTTAGTTTTGAATAAAATTCAAAAAATTGACAACTATTTCGTATACCAATTTTAATTTGACGAACGGAAACATCAAAAATACATAAAGCAGAATTTAAACGTTATCGTCACAAGACGATTCGTCGTTCAACGTTTTCGTTCGCAATACATAAAGATGCTGTTAATCTTTCGTGCCTGTCTGTTTCAAATGACCCCCACTAAAGAAGTTTCACTTCGAAAACAAATAAAGGAAATTAAATAGAACAAAAGAAAAACATTTAGGAAACTAAACTGCGATTGAATGCGACGAAAATGTTTATTAAAATGATAAAAATTGACGGCATCTAGAATATTTACAGCTGTAAATGATATATCAAATTAAAGTACTCATCGAGCTACATAAGTGCACTAAAACAATCAGCTTTGAGATTGGTTAATCAAAAGTTGAGACATAAGCGTGGAAGCATTTGCTATTTCTTAAATTTTTTCAAGTAATTCACTGATTATCTACCAAAGCCATGCTGTACCTATTCTAGATCCCGTCCACTTTTAGCATTTCAATACAGTAATCCCCGCTTATAAGCATTTCTGAAAATGATTGATTTTTGGTGCATATAAGCGTGAAATGCATTTAGAAAAACTCGTTTATATGCATGAAAAGTGCATATATAAAAATTCGGCTATATCTACCAAATATGCTTATATCGTAGTTTCATATGCTGTTACTTAACGCCAACTAACTAGAACCTTACAAAAATATTTTTAAAGGCAAAAAGCTGTGAAAATAAACATTTGATATTTTATGAATATGTATTCCAATAAAAATATAAAAAGCAAATCAAAAAAATATATATATAGTACATATGTGTATACAGAGTTCATGTGATCATGTAGAGTCTACATATATTGCAAAACTATTCTTTCTTAAAAAAACGAGTAATCTTGGATTGAATATGACCGCAGCCCTTAAAAATATGTTCTTCAATGTCATCAAGTTCGTCAATAAACTTTTTTATTGGCAAAAGTAACTTTCGAAGCATGTCTAATAAGACCAAAGGTGCACTCAATGAAGGAATTGGATCTATTTCAGCTGCAATGTCTATTTCTTCATCATCCTCTATTTTGTCAACGGATTGCAAAATATGGGCAACAAGTTAATTTTCATTTAACTCTTCCTAGCATGGCAAGCTACTGTCAAGCACATTTGACATTACCATAGGAATGACACGATTGTTTGTTATCAATATTTTTTTGACATGAAAAAAAAACTAAAATTTTTTCCCTGTCGTGCATATAAGCGTGAATGGAGGAAAAAATTGGAGATTTTTTGGGGCTTATATCCGAGAAATGCATATAAGCGTGTGCATATAAAGGAGAAAAATGTTAACAAATCTAAATGGAGAAATGAAATTGCAAAAGTTTTGATGCATATAAGCGAGAAATGCTTATAAGCGGCGTGCATATAAGCGGGGACTGTAAAACATTTTCGTCTCATTCTTTCGCAGTTTCACTTCTACCGCGTGTGAACTGCACACATGTTTTTTTTTCATTGCATTTACGTCCACGCAATAAACATAAAATAAGCTTATGCGACAGCATTTGATTCAAGGCTCTTTGAACGCATGAGGTGTGTCGACTCTTGCACGATTTCCGATTGGTATTCGGTAAAACGAACTAAGCTATCGCATAAACATATAACTAGAAAGCAATCAACGTAATTCTCCTCGCTATAGCAAGGCTTTGGTAATTGATCAAATTGACAAAATTGAAAAAATAGAAAATCTTTCCACGCTTATGTCTCAGCTTTTGGTTACCCGATCACAAAGCTGAAAGTTTCAGCACACTCTGCTTGATGAGTACTTTAATTTGATATATAATTTATTGCTATTGATATTCTAGATCCTACTTAAAAAAAGCGTTTCATGAAAACATGTTTTGCGTTTCAAATTTTGCGTTGCGTTACAAATTTTTCAACTTACCCCCACTAAAGAAGTTTCACTTCAAAAAAAATGTAGGGTATATGAGTTTTGGCTTGGCAAAAATAATATTTTCTAAGTGAACTAACATCTACTTCTTCGTTTTTATTGACATTTTTGTGGTATTTAAGCCTTCTTTTTTAGCCAGCCGTACAGAAAACTGTCCCTGAGCAGTAAAACTGATTTTTCACAAAAGACAAGCTTCGACGTTTGAACGAAAACGATTATGAAAAAAGTACACTTACGTGCTTTACTGAAACGAAACAAAAACGCAAAAAAAGACTTTCTACTAAAACTATGCGAAAAATTGGCCTAACAAGTTCAATGTGTAAATTGAATAGTTGAAGAGAGCGATGTATGCATATTCGTCGATTCGACGAAGTTTATCCATTTAGGGTTAATAGGAATACTCTGATTCACATTATGTACTGTTTTGACGGTTTTAACTCTGTTGCATGTACACAATTATGTACGTTTTACATTATATATACATTTAAAAATATAAATAGAAACAAAAAATATTAATGAAACAGAAATTTCAATATATACATTCAAAAATGTTTAGTTTAGAAATGGAATTTTATTATAGCACTCATTACGCTTAGTTTGCTCTATGTATCTGCGCTTTTTCGCTTGGTCCGAACGATTCATATACACATCGCTAGGAATGCTCAAAGCAATATGTGTTCCAGAAGATTCATTTTTCGTTGTACCAAAAACTTCAGCATATACCTGATATTACATATCATACATAATTTAAGAGCATGCACACTCCAGCACACGCATATCAGTCCACGTCGATATCTTCAGTTTTTCGCTATCCTTTTCATCCACATGCAGCACTTCCAGCTCTACCAGCTTTGATGGCGCACAGCATGGATGCGGTGCACGTGTGCGATCCTGCTTCCATATCAGACTCTGCAGCAAGGCATGATGATGCGCTGGATTGTAGCGCGGTGGACAGCGACCACGGCAATAGCCAGCATCGAAAACTTTTGGTTGTATGATAAATTCAAAACCTTTAATCTCTTTGAATATCACCTCCATCGGATGACGACAACAGCGCTGATTATCCTTATAGCAGTTTGTTTTACGCGCTTGATGCTTTGCTGTTGCTTTGTTACCGGCAGCAGTGTGGTAATGCTGTGCCGCTGCTGCCGCCGATTGTGTTCGAGAACGTTGCTCTTGATGTTTGGCACCCAGATGCCCAATAATATTTAGCACCGGTGTTAAGTCGAACTTTTTATCTATTGTTTCCGGTTCCGCTGCCCCCGCTTCCAATTCATCATCGTCTTCGTCCTCGTCGCTTCCTGCATATGCCGGAGTGACTTTTTTGGGTGCTTCTGTTAAATCATCAATTATACGCGCTCCATGGCGATAACAATTGTCGCATTTAACCTCCAAACCAAGATTTGTTTGGCGATCGCTTAGCCAATTTTCAACTGCTTTTGTCACATCAAACTCCAACCAACGACTGTAGGTTTCGTCAGTTTTCCGGCGATCTACTTCGATTTCAATTCTTTGTCCATCTAACCAAAGACGACGTCCTTTATCGAGCAACTGATAAACTTTTAAGTTAATTAAATGTTTTTTTGGCGCTTGCGCTGATGCCGCCGGCACAGCAGACTTTCGCCGCTTTCCTTTTCTTTCGCTATTTTGATGCTTTGCCGCTAGCGCTGAACTTGTGATCAGCATGAAACGTATATTCGCTTCCTCGAGATCACCTGGCTGTAGCTGTGTTGCATCCACATCGAGCGGAAATCGAAATATAACGCTTGTGGCTTTGTCATTTTGCCGTCTTGATGACGCTTTTGATTGGTCTAGATCACGTCGTCGCCGTCGCTCATTTTTTACTTCACTGACGTTGTGCGCTATGGTAAGAATGTGTAGCTGTGCATTGGCTTCCTCCCAATTAAGTTGATCTAACGGTTGCCCTAAGGTAAACAGCTCACGCAGCCTACGCTTGTGAATGCGACGTAAATACTCACGGTATTTTAAAGCGTACTCTTGTTGACTGACGTTGGCCTAGAAAGATAAATAAATGTAAGAGTTAATTAAATGATATTTTTTGTTCTTAAGAATTCAACATAAAATTGCGTAGATACAGAAAAACAAAGCTCTTGATAATTACTACGGAGGCCATAATACCTGCACTTAACTTTCAAGAATTGCAAGTGAAACGTGTGCTAGGCTTATCATGGATATCAAATAATTTAAAGCTTGTTCACACAAACTGCAAACTAGTAGAAGTATTATCTTCAGCACGGCCGAAACTTACATACCCTACACTGCATTGAAAGTACTTTTTGAATAAATGTTAAAAAGACGTTGAAAAGGTTGAAGAGGTTGAATAAGTCGAAAATAATGTAAAAAGGTTGAAAAGTCTTGAAACAGTTGAAAAAAAATTAAAAAAGTCTAAAATATATTTAAACCATTGAAGAAAGTTGAAAGAAATTGAAAAAGTTGAAAAAATATGGAAAATGTTGAAAGCGGCTAAAAAAACTCAAAAAAAGTTGAAAAGGTTGAAAAATGTTGAAACAATTGAAAATTGATGAAAAAGTCGAAGAAATAAAGAAAATGTCATATGAAGTTGAAAGAGGTTGAAAAAGTCGAGCAAATACATATGTGTCTATGGGATATATTGGAAAAAGTTAAAAGGTTAAAAAGCTCAAAAAAATATGGAAAATGTTAATAAAGATCTAAAAAATCTAAATAAAGCTAACTTCACCAATTCCGCCTACTTTTGGTTTCATAAATTATATTCGTGAATGACATACACATACAAAATTTTTGCATAATAGCTTGTATAGTATGCAATATTCACCGTAGTTAGTCTTAAAATTTAGGGCGGTGACACACCCACTGGTACCATCCAGTCCGATTTTTATCCAGTAGTAGCTTTCCATAAACAAACCTCTAACACCAAATTTCAATATGATCGTACACATATTTTATTAGATATGCCACTTAACGTTTTTTAATTGTATGGGAGATGCCACGCCCACGTTGCTATTTCGCCCGCTTTTGACTCAGACATACCTTATAGTAAGTAAGGGAATTACATGAAATTTCATACCAATTGCTGCAATAGTTTACTATTATATATAATAGTGCTTACAATTTTATGTTTATAAGGGAGCTGCCACGCCCATTGATGAAAGCCTGGCGGAATCCATTTAATTTTAAAGGTTATAGTAACTGACACCATATTTTATGAAGATTACTCTGCACAATATCTATAACATTAAACGTTTTTTGCTTGCATAGAGAAGTTCCACGACCATTGGCTTTATTGCATCAAATTTTTGCTTGTCCCTCGCTTTGAGCGGGGGTTAGGGGAATGAAAAGTGTCGCGCAAAGCGAAACCGCGTAAAGTGAAGTGAGAACTTCATGTAAATTAGGGGTTTACGTTCCCGAAAAGAGAAATATATACGACTAAAAGACATTCACGACAATGTAGCTATTATTTTGCTATACAAAATCATTTATTGCCATAAAAACGTTTAAAACAGATAAAAAGGAACAAACTTTAAAAAAGTAATTCAAACAAAAAGAAAGTTACGAAATTCATTTATAATAAATAAAAAGAAAACGTCTTACAACACATTTGGTGGACATTCAAAGAAATCAGTCACAACCGACTGCCTCACTTTTTTCGATTTTTCTGGTAAGGTGCTACGGCAGCTCTTACGTTGCTTTGAAACGTTCTCAAGCGCCTGTCATCTGGATCAATTTTTACAGCTTCTTGCACCAGTTTTTCACCCAAAGTTAAAACATTTGACAAATTGGTCACCGTCATCTGTTCTTCTTATGTAGTTCCAATCTCTTAAATCAAAATGCCCACGGTCATCAAAAAGTTGAATCATCTCTCCTACAGCAATGTTCTGTCCATCTGATTCAACAGACCATAGCATGCCTAACCCGCGCAGATCGGGGGCAGTCGCGTAATTCGAATTTTAAGTAGGCAAATGCATTTCGCGTAAAGGTGAATTAGCGCAAACTGAAGTCGCGCAAAGCGGGGGACAAGTGTACCTTATAGCATGCATATCTGTCATATTAAATTTCATAACGATTATGTTGTTAGTTCTCTAGTTAAAACGTTAATAAATATTGTAGTCTGTGCCCCGCCCTTCAATGTTTTTTTCCAGTGTACCGTTCTAGCATGCATAGATGACTGCTTTCAGTGGTATTATCTCTAAAATTGTTATGAAAATCGTATTTGTCAATTTTGAATTTTAAGAAATCAGAATTTTCAATTGTTAAAAAGTGTCATGCCCACTTTTCCAATTCCACCTACTTTAAGCACAATTAAAGATATACACCTGTCCCCCGTTTTACACGGGAGATAGGTTCCTCAGAAAACCGTGTAACTCGAAATTGAAAATATTTGTATGAAAAACCGTGTAAAACGAAAAAAGCCTCAAATGTACTTATTCAGTCATTTATTCAGCATAAACTAAAAGCAACACAACAGAAAATCATAAAATAACTATTTAATTCATAGAAAAACATACATTTAACCTCGAAAGTTATGTTCAAAACTATTTCTACTAACATTTTTTGCCGATTTAAAGATAATTGCTTAGCTCCACTATTACAGATTTCTAAAATTTAGTTTACCTTGAACTTCAATTCGGTGTTAAAATTTTTTATTTACAATATTTTTCCAATTAAAAGAGAATAGTCTTAGCTATGTTTTGAGGATAAACTTTAAGATTTTAAACAGTGAAACTAAATTTAAAATATGTTTTCTGTAGTTCAGAAATTTAAATAAAAATAAAAATCACAATCACAGTCTATCACTTTGATAGCATTTTTCTGAAGAGCTATTTGACCAAAAAATTAATCGAAATGTCTTTCAATTTGCTATATCACATACCATAAAAAATTACTTTACAACAAAATATAATGATATATGTTCCTAATAATGTATTTGTGCATACAGAAAATCAGAGAAATCTTTTTTATTTTAGATCTGGTACAAGTGTTTTATTTTTAAACAAATGTATACATACATGATATATCATAATTATTCACAAAAGAATTGATTTAAATTGACTTGAAATAAGGGCGTGCGAAGCCAAAATGTTCATTTTAAGCAATATAAATAATAATAGAAAAAAAAATTTTTGTTGTCGAATTTTTGATTTTAAAAACTGTGTAAGATGTTAAACGAGTAGCGTGTAAAACGGGGGACAGCTGTATATAATTTACACCCGTGTACAAAATTTCATAACAATATCCTGTACGGTTTACGAGCTATGGCGTTAAAAAAGCTAAAATTTAGGGATGTACCACGCCCATTCAGGAGCCTTCGCAAACTTAAGTTCTCGCCCAATCTTAATTTTGTTCAGATGTGCACCAAATCACTAAATTTCATCAAAATCGCTGAAACTTTTTCGAAATAGGCCTAATATAAGTTAGCTTTTGTTCCAATTAATAATAAACGACTTAACTATTTTTTTATGACTATTCTTCTGTTAAAACCAGGCTGCTGTTGCTTTATTCTAATTTGCTTTAGCTTTCTTAAAATTAACAAAATTGCGTGATTAACAAAATTGCGTAATTAACAAAATTGCTTAGTTGACATAATGCACTATACAAAAATATGCAGCGATATAAGATATATAATACAATGCTACTACCACGTTTTCCAATAAAATAATATAAAATAAAATAAAATAAAATAAAATAAAATAAAATAAAATAAAATAAAATAAAATAAAATAAAATAAAATAAAATAAAATAAAATAAAATAAAATAAAAATAAAATAAAAATAAAATAAAATAAAATAAAAAATAAAATAAAATAAAATAAAAAATAAAATAAAATAAAATGAAATAAACTTATTTTGGGATATGCGACACCGTTGTGTGGCATGCCCTTGAGACTCCTGCAAGTTGTTGACCTATGGGTTCTTATAGCATGTTGTTAACCTATTGGTTGTTAACTTATACATAAAGCAGCGATGGGCACGAAGAATCACTGTCCGCTCTCATGGCCCGAATCGTCACTCGACGCACAAGCAACCAAAAAACAATTCGCAGAATTTCAACGATATGAAAACAACACACAAAGGCATTATCTAGTGCAATTTGGTTTTTTTTGTGTTGTTGATGAATTTGGAAATGAATGAAAAAAACTTTAAAATTTCGTTTTTTGTTGCTTGTAGATTTCCATACCTACCGCTGACATAGTGTATGTTCGGTAGGCGTGTCCGTAAACCTATTTCACCTATTTTTATTTGCTAGCAGCTTGTAAGAAGGCGTCACCTATGTGTTAAACTTCATTGAGTTAACTTGCTTAATTTTCACGTAAACGTAATTCCAACAGACAGACAGGCAGACAGCTAAAAATATTGAGCTTTACATGCACCGTCTAGAAGTACTATTAAGCCAACTGTGAACGAATTTCATAATGTTGCATTTTGTCCCTGTCCGCTTCACATGAAATGCCCAATATATTGTTTTTTTTTTCAGTGCAATTTTTAACTTTCGACCTCAAGATATCGTACCGGTACAATTTTACGATCACTTGGTACTTATTATATTAGAGTTAACCAATGAGTCTGCATGCTCAGTTCACATTGTTAATTTAATTGAACTCATTCTCTGCCATAGCTCACTCTGAACATTTAACTGTTAAGATTATTTTCACCTTACTATTTCAAAGTTTTAAATTTTATTGCTACTTATTCGGTGCAATGTGTGTCAGTGTGTGTAAAATCTCTATTTGATACTTAAGTCTTAATGGACTATTGAATAAAAAAAAAACAAGCCCAAACATAACAATTAATTCATGCCAGACCATAAAATACGCTTCCTTATTTTATTTTTCAACTTTTCTAATGCTATTAAGCAGGTACACATTCGTCTCTACAAAAAATTTGATTATCTGATTACACTAGTTTACAGCCAAAATGAACTTTGAATACCGTTATTCATTTCGTATGTAAAATCGGCTGCTGATTCTGAAAATTACATTATTTTTATTTTTCTTTCACGTCGTTTTCGAGATATCGGTCATTTTCGGTTTTAGGACCAAAAAAAAAAAGATGGTTTCACTTACTTACAAATATCTTAAGAATTAATATCTATATATAAATTTACTATATGTCAAATTAAAGGAAATTAAATTTCCTATAAATAATGCCCACATTACTTTTTGATTGGCTTGTTAGTTGCGGCGATATAAATTGATTTCTAAAAAAAATTTTTTTTTTTTTCGAAAAAATGAGATAAAAATCAAAATCAACTGCAAATTTATAAAAGAAAAAAAAATTGGAAAAATCATTTTATTTTTTTATATCATAAAATCATAATATAACTATTTAATTCATAGAAAAACATACATTTAACCTCGAAAGTTATGTTCAAAACTATTTCTACTAACATTTTTTGCCGATTTAAAGATAATTGCTTAGCTCCACTATTACAGATTTCTAAAATTTAGTTTACCTTGAATTTCAATTCGGTGTTAAAATTTTTTATTTACAATATTTTTCCAATTAAAAGAGAATAGTCTTAGCTATGTTTTGAGGATAAACTTTAAGATTTTAAACAGTGAAACTAAATTTAAAATATGTTTTCTGTAGTTCAGAAATTTAAATAAAAATAAAAATCACAATCACAGTCTATCACTTTGATAGCATTTTTCTGAAGAGCTATTTGACCAAAAAATTAATCGAAATGTCTTTCAATTTGCTATATCACATACCATAAAAAATTACTTTACAACAAAATATAATGATATATGTTCCTAATAATGTATTTGTGCATACAGAAAATCAGAGAAATCTTTTTTATTTTAGATCTGGTACAAGTGTTTTATTTTTAAACAAATGTATACATACATGATATATCATAATTATTCACAAAAGAATTGATTTAAATTGACTTGAAATAAGGGCGTGCGAAGCCAAAATGTTCATTTTAAGCAATATAAATAATAATAGAAAAAAAAATTTTTGTTGTCGAATTTTTGATTTTAAAAACTGTGTAAGATGTTAAACGAGTAGCGTGTAAAACGGGGGACAGCTGTATATAATTTACACCCGTGTACAAAATTTCATAACAATATCCTGTACGGTTTACGAGCTATGGCGTTAAAAAAGCTAAAATTTAGGGATGTACCACGCCCATTCAGGAGCCTTCGCAAACTTAAGTTCTCGCCCAATCTTAATTTTGTTCAGATGTGCACCAAATCACTAAATTTCATCAAAATCGCTGAAACTTTTTCGAAATAGGCCTAATATAAGTTAGCTTTTGTTCCAATTAATAATAAACGACTTAACTATTTTTTTATGACTATTCTTCTGTTAAAACCAGGCTGCTGTTGCTTTATTCTAATTTGCTTTAGCTTTCTTAAAATTAACAAAATTGCGTGATTAACAAAATTGCGTAATTAACAAAATTGCTTAGTTGACATAATGCACTATACAAAAATATGCAGCGATATAAGATATATAATACAATGCTACTACCACGTTTTCCAATAAAATAATATAAAATAAAATAAAATAAAATAAAATAAAATAAAATAAAATAAAATAAAATAAAATAAAATAAAATAAAAATAAAATAAAAATAAAAATAAAATAAAATAAAAAATAAAATAAAATAAAATAAAAAATAAAATAAAATAAAATGAAATAAACTTATTTTGGGATATGCGACACCGTTGTGTGGCATGTCCTTGAGACTCCTGCAAGTTGTTGACCTATGGGTTGTTATAGCATGTTGTTAACCTATTGGTTGTTAACTTATACATAAAGCAGCGATGGGCACGAAGAATCACTGTCCGCTCTCATGGCCCGAATCGTCACTCGACGCACAAGCAACCAAAAAACAATTCGCAGAATTTCAACGATATGAAAACAACACACAAAGGCATTATCTAGTGCAATTTGGTTTTTTTTGTGTTGTTGATGAATTTGGAAATGAATGAAAAAAACTTTAAAATTTCGTTTTTTGTTGCTTGTAGATTTCCATACCTACCGCTGACATAGTGTATGTTCGGTAGGCGTGTCCGTAAACCTATTTCACCTATTTTTATTTGCTAGCAGCTTGTAAGAAGGCGTCACCTATGTGTTAAACTTCATTGAGTTAACTTGCTTAATTTTCACGTAAACGTAATTCCAACAGACAGACAGGCAGACAGCTAAAAATATTGAGCTTTACATGCACCGTCTAGAAGTACTATTAAGCCAACTGTGAACGAATTTCATAATGTTGCATTTTGTCCCTGTCCGCTTCACATGAAATGCCCACTATATTGTTTTTTTTTCAGTGCAATTTTTAACTTTCGACCTCAAGATATCGTACCGGTACAATTTTACGATCACTTGGTACTTATTATATTAGAGTTAACCAATGAGTCTGCATGCTCAGTTCACATTGTTAATTTAATTGAACTCATTCTCTGCCATAGCTCACTCTGAACATTTAACTGTTAAGATTATTTTCACCTTACTATTTCAAAGTTTTAAATTTTATTGCTACTTATTCGGTGCAATGTGTGTCAGTGTGTGTAAAATCTCTATTTGATACTTAAGTCTTAATGGACTATTGAATAAAAAAAAAAAACAAGCCCAAACATAACAATTAATTCATGCCAGACCATAAAATACGCTTCCTTATTTTATTTTTCAACTTTTCTAATGCTATTAAGCAGGTACACATTCGTCTCTACAAAAAATTTGATTATCTGATTACACTAGTTTACAGCCAAAATGAACTTTGAATACCGTTATTCATTTCGTATGTAAAATCGGCTGCTGATTCTGAAAATTACATTATTTTTATTTTTCTTTCACGTCGTTTTCGAGATATCGGTCATTTTCGGTTTTAGGACCAAAAAAAAAAAGATGGTTTCACTTACTTACAAATATCTTAAGAATTAATATCTATATATAAATTTACTATATGTCAAATTAAAGGAAATTAAATTTCCTATAAATAATGCCCACATTACTTTTTGATTGGCTTGTTAGTTGCGGCGATATAAATTGATTTCTAAAAAAAATTTTTTTTTTTTTCGAAAAAATGAGATAAAAATCAAAATCAACTGCAAATTTATAAAAGAAAAAAAAATTGGAAAAATCATTTTATTTTTTTATATCATAGTTTATATATCTATGAAGAAAATAAGATACTATTTATGAAAATCGATTAAGAAATGAAAAAGTTATACAATATTGAATAAAAATGGCCACAAGCTAATAAAAATCTTATAATTAATAACATTACTTTACAAATAATTAAAAAATTTATGAACTTTAGGTGTCACTATTCATTTCTTATGTAAAATCGGCTGTTGATTCTGAAAATCAAATTATTTTTTTTTTCCGTCGTTTTCGAGATGTCGGTCACTTTCGGTTTTTGGACCAAAGAAAAAAGTTGGAATCGCATATTCCATCAGTAAAACATTTGGCATCCCCCGTTTTCGAAGATGCTGAACACGATAGCAGTATTCAAAATTCTTATGGAGTTAGCCCACCGCTCAAAATGGACAAAAACCGCCCCCAAAATGACGAAATCGCATATTCCGCGTATTCTATCGGTAAAATATTGGTCACCCCCCGTTTTCGAGGATGCTGAGCATGATGGCGGTGTTTAAAATTCTTTCGGAACTGGCCCCACGCCCCAAAATGGCCAAAAATGGGTATTTGGGTCCGTTATGGCGGTTTTTGCCCATTTCGGGGGGTGGAGCCAACATTTTAATTTCTAGCATATACCAGTATCTACATAACAAAATTTCATTAAAAAAATTGCATTTTGGGGTTCGAAAAAGAACATAAAAAAACGGAAAAATAGGCAAAAATGGAATTCGGCCATTTTTTATTCAATTTTATATAACTTTTCCATTTCTTAATCGATTTTCATAAATAGTATCTTATTTTCTTCATAAATATATAGACTATGATATAAAAAAATAAAATGATTTTTCCAATTTTTTTTCTTTTAAAAATTTGGAGTTGATTTTTACTTTTTTCTCATTTTTTCGAAAAAAATTTTTTTTTTTATAAATCAATTTTTTTCGCCGAAACTGTCATGCCAACGAAAAAGTAATTTGAGCTTTATTTCTAGGAAATTTAATTGCCTTTAATTTGACACATAATATGTTTATATATGGGTATTTGTTCTTGAGATATTTGTAATTAATTTGAACCAACTTTTTTTTTGGTCCAAAAACCGAAAGTGACCGATATCTCGAAAACGGCGTGAAAAAAAAAATAATTTGATTTTCAGAATCAGCAGCCGATTTTACATAAGAAATGAATAGTGGCATCTAAAGTTCATAAATTTTTTAATTATTTGTAAACTAGTGTTATTTGTCTCAAGAAATTTGCATTCTTATTTGCTGTGTAGAGCAATATGAGCTGCACCCTTATTAACCCTAGGAGGTGCAGCTGGGCTTTTCCAGGCCCATTTTGAATTTAAGTGGTCGGCAAATTTTTTTCATAGCTCTGAGCGCCAAACGGTCTATTTACGCTGACTTCGCAGAACAAACCTGTTCTGCTTATGTAGTAACATCATATGTGTACCTGCTGGGCCTAGCGACGCCCGAGATGTGGAGCAAGGAAAACGAGTTATCGTTAACACAAAAATTTTATCAAACTAAGCGTGCAATTTATTGAGATAATTTATTCATTTTATTGGACTTGGCTGAAGAATTGCATACATTGAGATTCGTGATTGTGGCCACTCTACAACAAACGGTTTGTACGGGAGTAGTTTGGAATATCCCGAAATCATCCGTGGGAAGAGACATTGCTTGGCTATTATATTGAACAAGTTTCGTTGTGTTCTTATGTGCCAAAAAAGAACAATGCCGGTATTTTGCTGTCCACCGTGTATAAAACATCCAACGTCGACACCTACAAAAAGTAGCGGTATCAAATGTTGGATTACAACGAAAAAAAACTGGTTTTGATACGATGGACCTAATGCTTAGCAGCTACTCTTGCAAGCGTGACTAGAGTTGTCAGATTTTTGAAACGCAAAATCAGTACATTCAAGTATATTCAACGCAAAAGATAAGTACAAAATTTTTTATCTCATTAATTGTTTTTATTTACTAAAAAAAATATTATTTAGTAATTCAAATAAAACCTTAAAATCAGTACCAATTGCTAAAAATCAGTACATTTGCGTACTGATTGCAGAATCTTAAAAAATCAGTATTTTTAAAGAAAACTAGTAAAAATCAGTACATGTACTGATAGAATCAGTACTTATGACAACCCTAAGCGTGACCCAAACTGTTGGCCACTAGCACTGTTTTATAATATTTTGGATGTTACTGGCCTGTTACCATTTACTAGCTACGAGGCGATCGTACCATCATGCAAAACGGACAA
This sequence comes from Meiosimyza platycephala, assembly GCA_963662105.1. Classification (NCBI taxonomy): domain Eukaryota; kingdom Metazoa; phylum Arthropoda; class Insecta; order Diptera; family Lauxaniidae; genus Meiosimyza; species Meiosimyza platycephala. The sequence continues at coordinate 6,498,485 of OY759212.1, forward strand.
ACGTCGCACAGTGGCTCCTTTTTCAAAAAGTGATTGCTAAAATCAAATTTTCGATATCTGATTTTCGAAACTTTTTTTTTTTATTTGACAGATAATTGACCAAAGGTTCTAAAACCGAAAACTTTTTTGGTTTATGACAAGTATTTTGGTTTTTATGGGTGCTCAAAGTTGGATAACTTTTTATCGTTCATTAAAATAGCACTTTTTTACATTTTTCGCAATATTAAAAATGGAAAATTTCAAAAGTTTAAAAAAACATGGGAATTTGAAGTATGCTCTCTGAATTTATGGTATTTTAAAATAAATAATTTCCACAAGATGTAGAAAAAAAATTTAAGTTAGTAATTTTCATGAATTTTTTAAAAAAGGTCGTTTTTAGCATAGTTTTTCAAATTTACCTTGGCCTATAATCCACAAATCAATGTCAATCAAGGATTGGTGAATGGGAGATTATAGTTGACATATCTGCCAACAAAAATCATATAGGTCTTACCTGCATATATTTGCTCATTTAGAAGTTATAGCTACTTATGTGACATGATATGCATAGAACTGAATTTGTTGTGTGATGACGATTTTCAGTCTATGATATTTTGACTTGGAAATTGTTAATCTGAATTTGATAGAATGTTTGCAGCGAATATAGACATCACTCAAAATAAATTAAAAATTGTAAATATGGACGTTACCACGCCCTTTTCTTAATTTATTTTTCCTATTTCCAAAAATATTTGACGCAAATAGATGCATATGTAAAGAGTACCTAGAAAACTTCTGTCCCTATAATATGGGCTTTGCCCCACCTCCAAAACGCTTGATTTGTCACTTTTTCCAAATCATTTCACTCTTTTTAAGAAACTTCGCTTTTGTATAGCGAAATAGTAATACTTGCCTCAGATATTTATACCTAAGTTTTTAATGCAATTTAAAAATATCTAGTAATGTCAAATAGAATAAAACTGTATTTTTTGTATAGAATACAGGTAGATGCACTTCTGATAACAGTGAACTCTAGTGCAGGCCAACTTTATAGACACCTGTATTATTACGGTAGATGTCATACAAGGAATTTAACTTATTAGGTAGTTAAATTTTTTCGCTGTACAAGTATTATGTTTGAGGTTTGTAACACAATATTTTGTACCTGTATTTGTATAAAAGTCAAATTTTAAGCCTCAATAACTCAGTCTTTTCTGACTATTTAAAGTGTGAAATATTTGCTTGAAATATTTGCAAACTGCGAAAATGGAGATTCATTTGTGGTTGCGGTAAAAGACAAATACCCGAAACATATTAAGGATGAGCATACACAGAAGTTAAAAAACTTTTACTGCAACACAAAGAGATATTGGGTGTCATAAAGTAAACATTTCAAAAGAGAACTTAGCAGATGCGCTCAGTATGAAGTACAACAAAGATCATGAAATGAAAAAACAGAAATAACGAAAAGAGTTTTATTGGCAAGCCCAACAAGAGTCGATCGAATCAAAAAAAGTCTTCCTACTCCAAAATGTGATCCCATAAAATATGACGGTTCCAGTACTTTAGCGCTTTTCCTAAATTTGGGGCTTTCAAAGGAAAAATATAACAACTTGAGAAATTCATTAAGATGCCACAACGTAGGTTTTTCCCAGCTACAAAGTTGTGTCAGAAGCCAAAATGGAAGCGGTTCCTGGTAACTGTACGGTGACAGAAACATCAGCTGAAGTTAGACTCCAAGATTTACTAGATCATACCGCTAAGCGAATTTTGAGCAGTAAAAGTAAAAATTAAAAAATTTTTTTTCTTAAAAAAGTACATACACAGAAGTTAAAAAACTTTTACTGCAACACAAAGAGATATTGGGTGTCATAAAGTAAACATTTCAAAAGAGAACTTAGCAGATGCGCTCAGTATGAAGTACAACAAAGATCATGAAATGAAAAAGGCAGAAATAACGAAAAGAGTTTTATTGGCAAGCCCAACAAGAGTCGATCGAATCAAAAAAAGTCTTCCTACTCCACAATGTGATCCCATAAAATATGACGGTTCCAGTACTTTAGCGCTTTTCCTAAATTTGGGGCTTTCAAAGGAAAAATCTAACAACTTGAGAAATTCATTAAGATGCCACAACGTAGGTTTTTCCCAGCTACAAAGTTGTGTCAGAAGCCAAAATGGAAGCGGTTCCTGGTAACTGTACGGTGACAGAAACATCAGCTGAAGTTAGACTCCAAGATTTACTAGATCATACCGCTAAGCGAATTTTGAGCAGTAAAAGTAAAAATTAAAAAATTTTTTTTCTTAAAAAAGTATTTAAAAAATTTTTAAATTATTAAAAGTTCATTAATTGAATAAAGCACACTAAAATTTATAAAAAAAAAATTTTTTTTTAATATTTCATACCACTAAAAACCAAAAATTTCGAAATTTGGACTTTCACCTCTTTTTAAAAGTATTTATAGCTAAGCCTCAAACCTGAAAACTGAATATATGTCATAGCTACAGAAATTACCAACCAAAATCAAAAAACGTTACTCAAATATCTTTACCCGTTCAAAAGTTATGATTTTAGCAACGCGAAATCGCAAAAGGTGCCACTGTGCGTCGCGCAGTGGATGGTTGTATGGAACGGCGGCCATAAATAGTAATAATTGCGCTACACTCTTGAAATTTGGTACATATGTTTAAAATGTAAAAATAGGAAAAATTTGTGACTATGAGTAAAATCGGTCCACGGACACGCCTACCTCCCATACAAAGTTGGGATGTGGTTGAGACCTTTTTTCAAAATGGGTATCAATTCCCTTTGACTTGGCAATGCTGACTTCAAAAATGTTATTAATTTTGCGATATCTTTTATAGTTTTCAAGTTATTAGAGAAAAACAAAAAAAGGTGGCCATTAACATTAGTAATAGCGCTAGAGTCTTCCAATTTGGCACAAACGTTTTTTGGGTAAAAACAACAAAAACTTATGAATATAAAAAAAATCGGTTCAAGGACACGCCTACCTCCCATACAAAGTTGAGATGTGGGTGAGACCTTTTTTCAAAATGGGTATCAATTCCTTTTAATTTGGCAATGCTGATTTCAAAAAATACTAATTTTGCGATATCTTCTATAGTTTTCAAGTTATTAGAGAAAAATCAAAAAAGGTGGCAGTAGTAATAGCGTTAGAGTCTTGAAATTTGGCACAGACGTTTTTGGGTTAAAACAACAAAAACTTGTGAATATGAAAAAAATCGGTTCACGGACACGCCTACCTTCCATACAAAGGTGGAATGGTTTTTGATATTTTATTTCAAAATGGGTATTAATTCCCAATAAATTGGCTATGCTGATTTCAAAAATATTATAAATTGCCCGATATCTTTTATAGTTTACAAGTTATTAGAGAAAAATAAAAAACTACATATATTAAACACCACATTTGAAAACTAGATACAGAATATAAATAACGAATTTATTGGAAAATTTAAAATAACAATTACATATAAAAAAAACATAAAAATTTTTAATATATTCACTGGAAAATATGTAATTAGAATAATAAAAATAATAATAATAAAAAAATAATAATAATAAAAAAAATAATGATAATAATAAAAATGTTCATAATCGGACTTAAGCCCCATATGCTGCATCTACCATACCTTCACTACGTTATATTCAGGTATAAAAAGGGTGAACCCCAAGGGGGATAGAAAGAGAAAAAATATCCCTTTTCAGTTCCCCTCTACTAAAAGGAACTTCTTTCAAAATTTAAGCATCTTATTTCACACTGTAAGCCTTTACAATCGATAAAATTATTGTAAAGCGTTGCAAAATGTGAAGAAATAAAAATATTTTTTCCTTCAAATGTTGCAGTAGAAAAATAATCATAAAAAAAAAAGTTCTGAAAATTTGCAGCTGAAATCTTGGATTTTGCTTAACCATACTTTCTCACATAACATATTAAAAAATTTCCGAAATTCGGGGATATGCTTTTTTTTTTTTTTTGTCAAAGTTTGCCAATTTTCTCAATTATGACTTTTACAGCCCTAATTTTAAAAAAATTACCATAATTCACACATAGAATGCAGAAGCTCAAGTAAACATTTTTTGAAAAGTATGATCTATAAACTTTATGCTAATATGCAATTTTGGTATATTTCAATAAAAATAAATTAATAAGAGCATTTCATAAAAGTCAGTATTTTTTGTTCCTTCTAAAACTACATTAGGAAAAACTTGATACAAAAAAAAAAATTTTGAAAATTTGCAGCTGAAAATTTGTTTTTTTAGCTAACCATACTTTCTTACATTACATATAAAAAAATTTTCGAAATCCGGAGATATACTTTTTCTTTTTCTGTCAAAGTTTGCTAATTTTCCAACTTTTATCATTTTTCAATATAATTTTTGAAAAATCCGTACAATTCATATAAAGACGATAAAAAAAAGTAAAATTGATTTTTATAAAGTGGAAGTAATGTACTTTCCGCCAATATGCTATATTATAGCATCTTGTTTCAAACAAGTTAACTAGAGCGCTTTATCCAACAAGCGCTTTTATAAAAAGTTTCATAGAACATTTTTGGTGTACAAAGTTCAACTTTGAGCCCACTGTGTCACTAAACTCAAAACAAATTTAATACTTTTGTAGTTTTTTTTTCATTCCCTAAGTATTCTCTGACGATTCTTTTAAACATTTTTTCAATCCCTAGCACTTTCAAAATCTTCCTATTTATGGCCACAAAAATCCACTGTGCGTCGTGTGTTACTCACAATCTGACGTTGCGATTGATGACCGCTCACATAGAAAAAGAAATGATTTGCAATGTTCAACGCCAGACAACTATCAATGCAGATGTGACAAAATTCAAAGTGTTTACCAGTATACATATTTCCAAAATCGAAAACATTCTAGGGTCATTTCGCCTGTTCGCTTCCATTTAGTGCAGTTGGCAAGTTTGACGGCGATAATAAAAATATCCCAGCACTAATATCTATGAAAAATTTATGCAATGTGTTCATTATATAGTCTATTTTAAGATTAACATTCAGTTTTGTACGAAACATATTATGTTTTTTTTTAAATAGAAAAACTTCAGAATTAGGCGGTTTACCCACTTTGTGTCCAGAAAATCCAAATTGCGTCCACCCGTGGACCATTTAGCGTCCACAAGCTTAGAAAAGGAATATAGGGGTGATATTTTTAAGAATTTGTAAAGAAAGATTGTATTTTAACAATTTCTTTATTTAAGAATATAAATATTAAAAATCAACATTATTATCATTAAACACATCACTTTAAAAAATTAAAAATAATACTTCTCAACATTGACTGAACTTAAAATTAGGTAAGAAATAACGATTACACCTTTAAGAATAAACAGTAATCAGTTCTGTTAATTTTACTCTAAAATCACAAGATATATTATTATTGCTAAAGATCAGCCTTGATTAATAATAAGTTACCTGTGTATCCCAGGCCCGTACCTACCATAGGGACTAGGGGGGCTTTTTAAAACCATGTCTATATCTATAGACTCAAGACGTTTGTGCTCGAAAGCCAGCAACGATAAATTATTCAGCCTATCAGTCAACATGCCTATTCGTTGTGGCCGTATAATTCGTGTTAATGCCGAAAATGACGATTCGCATACTTCCGTTCCAGCCGGGAAAGTTTCGATGGTTGCAAAAAGATTGTACACTTTTTCCATTACTTGACGCACCTTATACAGCTCCGTCAGCATCACCGTCTTAATTTTTTTTTGTTCCGGCTTTTTAAATTTGTTTAATTAATCATTTTCCGAACGAATTCTATCTATATATTCTTTGGCAGTTTTGAGCTCAATTTCACTTGGTAACTGGATGCCCAAATCGCCCAATGGGTGCAGCTTTTCCAAATCCATTTCATCAGCTGTATTGATAGCAGTGAGAATGCCATTGTTTGTAACAAAGCATTTGGTCATTTCAATTAATACGATATCGATTGTTTTGTAGAATGTAGATTTCAGCATGATGATCGATTCGCTTCGTTCACCCAGTGTTTCTTCAGCAACTGACTCTTTCAGCATTTTTGACTGCTACCTATTCCGATTGGACGATTTGAAGCGTGAGCTGATTCTGTGAGCTTTAATTGTTCCAACAGATCTATCGTTTGAAAATAGTATTGATCGAAACTATTTTGTGATCTAATTTTTTCAAGCATTGTAAAAACAGCTCTAATGAGTGACATGGCATCTTTGTATCCCATTGCTCGGCCTTGAATCGCTTTCGTTACTGGTTCAATCGATTGCAATAAATCCTTCATAAACACTAATGTGAAGACAAATTCCAACGATACCATCACGTGTGACAAACCGACTGCTATTGCTACGTCATCACCATCGAATCGTTCGCCAACCATTTGAGGCAAAGTATTCATAATATGGATATAGTTTTCAAAGATGGATTTAGAAGCACGTAAATGGCCAACCCAACGAGTTTCGATTAATTTCAAAATGGAATGGCCTTCATAATGTTGTTGTACTTTGTGGGGACGGAAAAATTTCGCAATATGTTTTGCCCGAAAATATTAAAATACGCATTAAGCACATTAGATATTCATATAGTTTACACAAAAAATAATCTTATTTCTCAAATACTTTCTTCTATGTATTTTGGGGCGTAGATTCCAAAAACTCTAATCATTTTTTTCTTCTTAAGAATCGTTTTCGAGATATCCACAAAAAAATATACATATGTATATTAGGGCGGGTCGATTTCTTCGGACGGGAAAAAGTCATCAAAGGGTATGGCAAGACAATATTCTACGGACAATTCTGAGCAACTTTGCCAAAGAAACTATGGGTCTAAAATAATGTGACCAGATATTTTTCATCAAAACGCGGAGCAGAAAAAAGTTGATGAAACTTTTTTAAAGATTCGTTTGGTTTAACCGCAAAAAGTTGTATGTACTAAAAAAAAAGGTACAGTTCAGTAGCGGTAACATGACCACCGTCTACCATGAACAACGCGGTAACGTGAACGAAATAATTTTGGATTGACTACCTTGCAGCAAGACTCAACCATGCTAACGTGAACAATTTCGCTACCATGAGCAACCAGTCAGTTTTCTCTCTTGTAAAGAGTAGACGTGTTTTTTGTTTACTCGCGAAAAATTTGCATTTATTTTTGTTTTTCCTCGGTTTTCTTTGTCATCTAATGGATGATTTTTGCGGAAAATGTGACCGGAGCTTTGCTAGAGGTGATACGCAGTTGGTACCGTGCAGTGGATATTGCAAAAAGGTGTTCCATCGTAGCTGTTGCGAGGGTCCGCTCACTGGGTACGATCTGAAGCTGTTAAAATTAAACCGAAATTTTAGCTATTCCTGTAAGGAGTGTGTTGGTGTTCCAGAAAAAATCGTGAAAGGCCATGAAGCGTTTTTGGAAGCGCATAAATTGGGGTTGGAAAAGTTGACCTATGTTGTCGAGATGCAAATTAAAGCTTTGACTGAGCAATTGTTGGATGTGAAAAAGAGCATTTTTGAAAAATTTAATAGTTATGAGAACGAGTTTGCTTCACAAGTCTCAAGTTTTTCTGCAGAGTTGTTGGCTCTTAAAAATGCATATTGCAGCAATAATGCTTTGGGCGCGGGTGCTGCTGCTAACTGTGTTTCAAGTGTTGTTGCGAGTTCTTTGTCTCCAACAGTTTTTTCTTTACCAACTGTTTTTCTTTCTGAGAGTTTCTGTAACGGGAATCTTACTAATACTGATGATCCACTGTCTTGTAATGTTCTTTTGAATGCAAATGATTCTGTTGCTCTGCATCGTCGCTCTTTGAGTGTGCCTCTTGCGCCCTCTTTTGTTGCTGCTGCTGCTGCTGGTGCGTCGACTAAAGTTAGTTCGAATGCTAAAAATTTTAAAAACACTAACAAGAATAAAACTGTTTATTCTCGTCGCTCTTTGATTATGGCTTTGCCGTCTTCTGTTGCTGCTGTTGTTACTGCTACTGGTGTCTCTTCAGATGCTGTTAATTTACAGTCCAATGTTAATAATAACAATTCTGCTGCTATATCTTCGTATTGTGGTGCTGCGGCTATTTCGCCTATGCTTGGCAATGATACCTCTGTTGCTGTTACAGTAGATGCTAGTTCTCTGCATGAGTGTGATAATGATAGCTGGACAGAAGCTAAAAATAAAAAACGTAAAAAACGTTTTTCTGTTGTTGGGAAAAATGCAAGTACTGAGCTTGCTGTTATTGATCGTAAGAGATGGGTGCATCTTAGCTCTTTCAAATCATCTGTTACTGAATCTGATATCATTGAGTATATTGTCAAACACACAAAAATTTTGAAACAAAGCCTCTCTTGCTACAAAGTTGTGAAAAAAGATACCCCGTTGGAAACAATGAAACGGGTGAATTTTAAATTAGGTGTTTCATCATCCCTTTATAAATATATTGTTGATCCATCTTTATGGCCTGTTGATGTACGGGTGAAGGACTTTCAGTTTTTTCAGAAAACCGCAAAGCAATTAGAGAAAAAGTAGTGAATACTGCACTTGATTTGAATATTTCTCCGAATAATGATACTCTTAAAGTTTACTATCAGAATGTGTCTGGTATAAGGACTAAAGCTGGAAATATTTTTGCTGCAACGTCTCATGGCGAACTTGATGTTATCATATTAACGGTTAAATTGTAACTTTAATAATGCGGAATTTTTTGATCCACATATATATAATGTGTATCGGAAGGATCGTGATGTGACTGCAACTGGTCGTCATCGTGGTGGTGGTGTGTTAGTTGCTGTTAAACGCGAGTTTTTGTCTTCTAACGTGTCACTTGCAAATAATAACGTGTTACTGGATCAACTATGTGTAATAGTTAGAGGTTCATCGGTGTCTCTCTACATAGTAGTGTGTTATCTGCCGCCAAATAGTTCTGTTGAACTGTACAAAATGCATCTTAACAACATCTCTACAATAGTTGCTGATTTTTCTATTGACGCAAATCAATTGATGGTTGCTGGTGACTTCAATCTTTGTGGTGTTACTTGGTCGGATGTCCGTGCTGATTCAAATTTTTCCTTTCGAGCCCATTTGGACTTTGTAATTCCAAAAGCATATGCTATGCTGGCTTTTATAAGGCGTAATAGTGCCTCTTTTAGTGATCCTTACACTCTAAAAGTTTTGTTCACTAGCCTTGTTAGATCAAGGTTAGAATATGCGTCAAATGTTTGGTTTCCTTTTTATGAAATACATAAATTTAGGATTGAAAAGGTGCAAAAATCCTTTACGAAGTTTGCGTTGCGATCGTTAAACTTTGAAAATGGTTCACCCTCATATAATGCCCGATGCCTTTTGATTGGTTTAAAAACCTTAGAAAGTAGAAGAAATATTTTGTCTTTACTATTTTTACATGATATTGTTTCTAACTCAATGGATTGCCCTGATTTACTGGGCCTAATTAATTTTAATGTTCCAGCAAGAGCACTAAGAAATCAAATTCCTTTTCATCTTGCAACTCCTCGCACAAATTATGCCGAAAATGCGCCTATTTTTAGAGCAATGAAATTGTTTAACGAAGTTAATGCTGTTAATGATATAGACTTCTCGGCTACCAAAAATGTAGTTAAGCATATTTTAAATAATTTTTTTTGAATTAATGTAGATTATGTTATTCTAGTCTGTAAGAATCTTTATGTTCATAGACTTAATTAAATAAATAAATAAATAAACCTTGGTTTTGATTAGTTCATGCTACCGCGACTGCACTGTACTCAGCAAAATCATATAATTTCCAATTATTTTTAAGGTTTTATGGAAAGTCAAATGTTTACTACCTCCAATTATTATTTGTATATGAAAAAAGTCCTCACTTTCACCGAAAAACCCTAGCAAAATAAGGTTTATTATTTATTATGCAAACGCGGACCGCGCGGAGCAGAAAATCAAAAACGCGGACTTGCTCCGCGAAACGCGGATCATATGGTCACGTTAGTCTAAAATCAATTTCGAGCCTTCGCATTTTCACAAATAGGTTTTGAGCAGTACTTACGTACATATGTATATTGCACTTTTATGGGAACAATTACAGGAAGGAAGGAATTTTTGGACCAGTTAGTGGTCGATCGTCAGAGGTTAAATATTTCATAAAATGATGTTTATTTCTGATAATAGTCGACCAAGGCGTTTAACTTTGTAGCAACACTTCTAACATTAATTATTTTGATATTTATTTTTTCCAAATTTCAATTAATTTTTTTACTACTTGTGGTGTAATACTTTTGTATGAAAATATTCAGCTTTCAGCTTTAGCACTTTTACTCAAAAGACTATAATACTTTTATAAATCACTATTATTTTAGAAATTCAGTCCATTTAAATCACTTGGCAAGCCAAAGGTAGGGAACATCTTGAGATGGTATATGCAACAGGTTGCATCTGGAGGATATTGGTCTTATCAATAGCTCCATAGTAGGAAAAAACGAAAAAATCACAATTGACGATCAAAACTTTCACGGAATAATTACACGTTTTCAATGGCAGATTTTTCAATGATAGATTTTTATTTTTGAATAAATAATTGTTTTCCATTATCTTTCGACTTAAGTACTTCAGCACTCCACTATTCTTACAAGAAATTAAAATAACATGGTAAATACAAAAGAGGCACTCCGACATCAAAATGGCCGATTTACCACAATTTTTGCTTTAAATATGAAATACTTTGTAGTTGTTCCCATACAAATCTAATATAAGTACTGTTCAAAACCTATTTGTGAAAATGCGGAGGCTCGAAATTGATTTTAGACCCATAGTTTCTTTGGCAAAGTTGCTCAGAATTGCCCCTAAAATATTTTCTTGCCATACCCTTTTTGAAAAAAAAAAATTGACCCGCCCTAATGTATATACATACATATGTATATAATTAAAAAAATAAAAAAAAAACAAATATGCACCGTCCCAAAAGTCCAAGCCTAAATTTAACAGCACTGTTGGATTTAACTTTAATAGGGAACAATTGAACATATAAGACAATAAAATATCTTTTACGAATTTGTTCCTTATTTAATTACATAGTCAATGGCCTATATGCAGGAATGCATGAAAATATGGAAATTACCCATTTTCTTTGATTTTAGAATAGCACTCACAGATTTTGTCCGACTTGGACAAAATTACACTTCAAATATTTGTAAAATAATATTTTTGTGTTCAAACGGAGTAATTAAAATTTAGTGACTTTTAAAAAAGACCAAAAAAGTAGCTTTTTGTGAACTTTGATCGCTTGTAACTCCATCCAAAATTTTTCAAAAAAAACGTAAAATTAAAAACGTAAAAAATTAAACTTAAAATTTTTTGTGCCCCCCCAAACAAAGTCGGGTAGGTATGAAAATTTCAGACTTTTTCGTTCGTACTGTACAAAATAACGACATTGAGCTAAACTTTTATTTTCACATGTCTCGTAAACATTGACATACATTCGGGGATTCCCATTTTCATAACATTTTACATCATTTTATGATGCATAACACAAAGTCACTCGAGAATAACTTCCCACAGTAACGCTCTGCACTTTGATGTTGACTTTGAACTTGTGAGTTTTATTCTTATTTTTGTGTGATTGCATTAAAGTAAAGTATTTTCTATCATTCCAAAAGTTTCTGGGAGAATATGGCTTCAAATTTGAACAGAGTACGGTTTAATAGATTCAATGCAGCTGAAATTGAAGAAATATTGTGTGAAATTGGAAGCAATTACGAAGGATCGTCTGATGACGAAGATGGATATGAATGTATTGACGAAATAGCATCGGAAGATTCAGATGCTGAGCTGATAGGATGTATAGAAGCTGATGAGGACTCATATGATTCAGAAGATTCATAATTTTTGAAAGATCTAGGTTTTGAGCTTTGTAAGGCAAACATAATACGATGTGCTAAAAATCCAATCATATATTCGAAGTCTTCCACTCGCTCAGGACTACAGGACGTACTTAGACGAGTAATCCAATTGAACAATGAGAGTTCCCTCGACCATAATCGAGATGAAAGTGGCCGCATTGCAATTATGGGAAGTTGTTACACGGTTAGAAATCTTGGATTAAATTTTAATACAAGCGAAATATTACAAGGATTTGTAATACAATTTTAATTAAATTTAATACTATTCAATAGATTACAAAATTTTGTAATAAATTTTGTATTAAATTTTAATGTAAAAGTATTATATTCGAATTTTAAACCATGCTGTATTATATTTTAATACAGTAATCCCCGCTTATATGCACGCCGTTTATAAGCATTTCTCGCTTATATGCATCAAAACTTGTGCAATTTCATTTCTCCATTTAGATTTGTTAACACTTTTCTCCTTTATATGCACACGCTTATATGCATTTCTCGGATATAAGCCCCAAAAAATCTCCAATTTTTTCCTCCATTCACGCTTATATGCACGACAGGGAAAAAATTTTAGTTTTTTTTTCATGTCAAAAAAAATGTTGATAACCCGTGACCCATTTTAGGACTCTGCTGCAACAACAACTGAGCGGCGGCTGCAAGTGTCCTCCAGTACTGTTAGGCACAGATTAGTAGAAAAATATCCTTTTGGAAGAATATCGCGAAAGCTGCCCGATCCTGACTTATTGGAATAGACAAAATCGTTTGTTGCTCACTATATCCCACATTTATTAAGCAGGTCCTTAGAATGGGGAAAACTGGCGAAATATGTAAAATTCAACAACAAAAGATTTTTCTATTGCTATAGGTCAGCGTCGGGCATCAAATCATTATCAATAAAAGACTACACGAAATCCCACATTGATTGGCCAGATACTTAGAATGATGAAAACTGGCGAAATAAGCAACATTCAACAACAAACGATTTTGTGTATGCCAATATGTTAGAGTCGGGCACTTTTCGCGATATTCTTCAAAAAGGATGTTTTTCCACTAATCTCTGCCTAACAGTACTGGAGGACACTTGCAGCCTCAGCTCAGTTGTTGTTGCAGCAGAGCCCTAAAATGGGTCACGGGTTAACCCTAATTTGATAAGATTGTCATATTTTTCGAAGTTTTACGTATTCTGACTTTTTTAAATTGTGTTTTTATTAGATTTAGAGCATTGTATACAACGTTTTGAGAACGACCAATCGACCGAGATACTTTTCGTTGCCTTTTCATTACGTAATTGGTTAATGATAGCGCAAGCTTCTTTTGTAAAATGTTAGGTTCGGCCCATATTTGAATGTCTTAGTATGATTTTTATTTCTTAATAAACAAATATGTAACTGAAATAAATAAAAACAATACTCACAATGTTTACTTTAGTCACAAAATTAATTATTTAATTGTATTAAAGAGGTGACCCTATTGTTCTGTCCACGTGCTACTGCTGCTTTTCGTAATATTGAGGGTATAAAAAATTTACCGTTAGTTTCCAACCAACCATTTTCGGAGCTAGTAATACCTATAAATAATTCCCCTAAAGTTTTCGTTTGGTATCGTACAAGGGTTGCCAAAAAATTTAATGTATATTTCTAAGTTATTGCTGACCCTATTGTTTCGTCCACGACTGTATATATTTTTTTTGATTTGCTTATTATTTTTTTACTGGAATACATATTCATAAAATATTAAATGTTTATTTTCACAGCTTTTTGCCTTTAAAAACATTTTTGTAAGGTTCCAGTTAGTTGGCGTTAAGTAACAGCATAAATGAAACAACGATTCTATATAAGCATATTTGGTAGATATAGCCGAATTTTTATATACATATGCACTTTTCATGCATATAAACGAGTTTTTCTATAAGCATTTCACGCTTATATGCACCAAAAATCAATCATTTTCAGAAATGCTTATAAGCGGGGATTACTGTACTTCAATATTGAACTTTCTTTTTATGTTGTTGTCAATATAAATATATTTTTAGCCAACCAATAAATAACACTACGGTGGCTGATGTCGTTAAGCTGCGCGTGCATCAATTGAATTCACAAGGAACCCGGTTCGAATCCCATTCGAATTGAAAATTTTTTTTTTTTAAATCTTAATAAAAACGAGTATTAAATTTTAATACAAAAAAGTATTAAAAATGAATTTTAATGTTTAGGCATTTTTAAATTTTAATACAATTCTGGTGTAGTCATATATGTAAGCCCAAAAGTATTAAAATTTAATCCAAAATTTCTAACCGTGTACGTATGCAAGCAACTACGAAATAAATGCAGAAAAACTAGGAAATCCTGTACAAGTTGCTTCAATCCAGTTTGTAATGAACAATCAAACATATCTTCCCATATGCTCTATCTGTATGCAAAGTTTTCAATGAATTTTCATTACTTTATCTGTCCTTTTTTTCGAATGTAATTATTTCTTTTTTCTATATAAAACTGTGGAGGAATTTCTGCATACATTTAAAGCAATATTTATCTTTTTAATCAAACAAAACCCTAAATTTCATGCTACTCCATACAAAGCGTAGAGAGGGTACCTGGATACCCCGTTACCCTGTTAAAGGTGTAAAAAGAAAATGGGGTTGCCAGGCCCTCTCAAACTGATCAAGTGGAGTTCTCGTAAGGTGTCAGAGTTGTAGAGTATGTGGAACCATAAAATATTTTGAGTTGAAAATGAAATGGGTACCCCGTCACACACAGAAGGGTTAACAAAAATAGTGGACGCAATTTGGTTTATTATTATCCCCTGTAGGTATAGTTTGCGTCCATTGCGGACGCTTTCTGGAAGTTTTGTAAATTCGATGTAGTAATTCGCGTCCACCTTATTTTATTGGTTAAATATAAAAAATATAAGCGAATTCATAATTAATATTATTCCTTTTTTCAATATAAAAGTCTAGAAACAGCTAGGGTCATTTCGCCTGTTCGCGTCCATCGCCCAATTCGCGTCCATTTTAAGGATCTCCCTTTTAAAATCCTCGAAAATAAGTAAAATAACACACCAATCAAACGAAAAGTCATTACCGCTAATACCTCAATGTATAAGAGGCACGCACATATGGACAAAAGGTCCTTGCGCCAAACCAATCCTGTTTAAAAAAATATTTAGTCCCGGCTGTTCATCAAGGGGTGCGTACGCGCGGGATGTTTAGATAAAAAATAGTGTGCAGTGGCGTGTTCGATGGTAAGTTTTTTATTGTTTTATGTGAACTTTAGGATACATAGGTACTTCTATACCAACGCAATACAATGAACTATAACTAGCGCCAGGTACATCCGCAGGATAAGCGAAGAAATCACGGAAAGGCGTAAAACAATCTTATGCTGTGAAAAACGCAGGAAATAGATGTGCCTTGAATATGGGTCTATGAAGAAAATTTGTCTATGTGAAAGCTACGCAGCCCGAGCAGAATCAATGTAACACAAAATTGTAAAACACATATGTCCTCATCATTCATGTTTATTACTTGGTTATTTGACTTTATATAAATGAGGTATAAATTGCCAGTCCCATACAAAAAAAATAACAGTTCCCTTATTTGCCCACGCCCTCTATCCAGCACACACCCACATGTATATATACACATAGCTAGAGCCATGCACAACACCTATAACCAATGGCAGCCACCTGCGGCACACCAGGCTGGGCCATGGCATATGGGCCTTGCAAGACCCAGCAGGTTCACTTAACGCCTCACAAGTAGGTGAACATCCTAGGGTTAAGCGCATAAAAGAGTTGACATATCTACATACAATATCTAAGTACTCTTGAACGGTGCTTTAGCTCAATTTAAATAGAAACAATCTATAAAAACATATGAACTTCAGCAGAAGTAGAACTCCATGTGGTTGTTGTACCACCACATGTAAACGAAAGTTTGCGTGCATGTTGGTGCCCATCATTGATCATAAGCAGAGCTGGGCACTACCGCACACGTAGTTCCCTTCAACGCTCTTCAATGCATTTGTAGTTGTGTTTTTGTATGCTTTTCAAATGGAACTGAATTGATTTCTACGCTCTCCGCTTTATATACGTATTTGATAAATTATTCTCTTTCGGTTATGATCGTAGCTGGGCAAAACGTAGCGCGCGCGCGACTGCGGCAGAAAGAGAATAATTTATCATATACGTATATAAAAGGGAGAGCGTAAAAATCAATTCAGACCTATTTGAAAAGCACACAACAACACAACTACAAATGCATTGAAATGCATTGAAGAGCATTGAAGAAAACTACGTGTGAGGTAGTGCCCAGCTCTGATCATAAGCAGTGGTGTCCACTACCACAAGAAATTATCTCTCACGAAACGTATGTGTATTGAGTGCACAGTAGGCCGAAAGCTATTTTTATTTACTTAATTTTTATTTTTGCTATTTTTTTTTTTTTTCATACAGAACAAAAGCTGAGTTAAAGAGACGAAAAAATTATTGAGTTTGGTTTCAGTAGTAATAGTACGGGAGGCAGCGTTGCATTTCAGGTGGCGATTTCCTCCCGCTTAATTTTGTTTTTAATTGATAGTTTTGATATGGCTGATAATCGAAACAAGCGTCAGTCGCCAGGCTAGTGGGGGAGCTGGTTGTGAGAAAATGCGCATCATGTAAAAAAAAGAATATCCAAAACCCATTTCCATTCACTTGAAAATTTGCACAATTAATGTTAAGATGATCATAATAATAAAAATAATAGTCAGCTGCATGTATAATGGGGGATTATACGTCAACTACTTACATAAACGTGTACAAAAAAAAAATTTCTAAGGTCATTTCAAATTCAATGAAATTTATACATTTAGTTCATAATATACATAATTAGAATGATAAAAAACATAATCAGCTATTCTTATAATGGGGGTAAGACCGTCAGCTGAGTGATCATTAGGGTGGCTTAGACACACATGGGAAAAATTAAAGTTGCTCCGATCTTCGCTCCCCGGGCACCAAAAGTTTCGTATTGATGCCAATAAGAACCACGTAAAATTTGGTCCATTTCAGAAAACAGTTGATGGACCCGCTACCGTTTTGAAAAGTGGAAAATGGTCCTTAATCTATCGAAAATCATTAATATCTTCCCAAAGCTACCACGTATAGGGATCAAATGTATGACAAGGTCCTATTATTTTTTCTCTTCCAACATTTTTTCTGATCATACTTATTCCCTATCACCACCCCTTAGGGGGTCTCTCATGCAAAAATTACATTCTTGTAAAATTATGAAATTGACTCCCCCCTCTTCTCACACGCCTCTGGAGGGGTAAAATGTTAGAGCATTTTCTATTGCTTTTACTGTCCCAAACTTTTTTTTCGACACACCTACCCTTATCTGCCACCCTTTTGGGGGTCCCCCTACAAAAACACAAAAAATTTCGAAAAATAGCTTATAGCTCCCCCGGAGTGACCCGTAGAGGGTTCATATATATCACCGGGTCCTATTATATTTTCTTTTCTAATATTTTTTCCGAAGATATCTACCCTCTATCTGTCACCCTTTTGAGGGTCCCCTTACCAAAAACAGAAAATTTCTTCATTTTTTCAAAGGTATCCCCCCAATGGGGTTGAGATAGGGGGTATGTATGTTCGGAAAAAATTTAGGGAGACCCTGGTAATACATTTGACCCCTCTACGGGTCACTCCGAGAAAGCTATAAATTGTCTTTCGAAATTTTTGGTGTTTTTTGCAGGGGGACCCCCAAGAGGGTGGCAGATAGAAGGTAGGTATTTTCGGGAAAAATACTAGAAAAAAAAATATAATAGGACCTGGTGATACATATGAACCCTCTACGGGTCACTCCGGGGGAGCTATAAACTATTTTTCGAAATTTTTTGTGTTTTGTAGGGGGACCCCCAAAAGAGTGGCAGATAAGGGGTAGGTGTGTCGAAAAAAAGTTTGGGAGAGTAAAAGCAATAGAAAATGCTCTAACATTTTACCCCTCCAGAAGCGTGTGAGAAGAGGGGGGAGTCAATTTCATAATTTCACAAGAATGTAATTTTTGCAGGGGAGACCCCCTAAGGGGTGGTGATAGGGAGTAAATATTTTTAAAAAAATGTTGGAAGAGAAAAAATAATAGGACCTTGTCATACATTTGATCTCTCTACGAGGTAGCTTCGGGGAGATATTAATGGTTTTCGATAGATTAAGGACCATTTTCCACTTTTCAAAACGGTAGCGGGTCCATCAAATGTTTTCTGAAATGGACCAAATTTTACGTGGTTCTTATTGGCATCAATACGAAACTTTTGGAGCCCGGGGAGCGAAGATCGGAGCAACTTTAATTTTTCCATGTGTGTCTGAACCACCCTAATGATCACTCAGCTGACGGTCTTACCCCCATTATAAGAATAGCTGATTATTTTTTTTATCATTCTAATTATATTATGAACTAAATGTATAAATTTCATTGAATTTGAAATGACCTTAGAAATTTTTTTTTTACACGTTTATGTAAATAGCTGACGTATAATCCCCCATTATACACGCAGCTGACTATTATATTTATTATTATGATCATCTTAACATTAATTGTGCAAATTTTCAAGTGAATTGAAATGGGTTTTGGACATTCTTTTTTTTACATGATGCGCATTTGCTCACAACCAGCTCCACCACTGGCCTGGCGACTGACGCTTGTTTCGATTATCAGCCATATCAAAACTATCAATTAAAAACAAAATTAAGCGGGAGGAAATCGCCACCTGAAATGCAACGCTGCCTCCCGTACTATAACGTGAGCAGAGCAATTTTTGATGTTTTTGTTCAATATGTTTAAAAATGTTTCAAATTGAAAAGGAATTATTATTATTTTTTTAAATAGCATTAAAAGGACGCAATGTTAGATTTGCTAAAAATTATGAAATTTTATCAGCAAATACAATACATAAACAGACATTTTTGACCATTTACCAAGAAGTATATAATTTCAGCCCATTTTTAATTTTTTGAATAAAAGCAGCTTGCTTTTCCAAAAAGCCACATACTAGCCCAGATATGTTAAGTATAAATCCCAATTAAAATCGTCATATTATTAGCTAAGCTATACCCAAAATTGGAGGGCCTTTTCTTTATGTTTTTATTTCTAAATTAGCAGTAGTGGCAATGGAATGTTTTGGGGGGAGGGAGCTATTCCGCAATGGCGTGGAAGTGCCAACATTTCACTGTATATAGGGTTGTCAGATTTTTGAAACACAAAATCAGTATATTTAAGTATATTCAATGCAAAAAATCAGTACAAATAACTACCGAATTTTTGAATTCATTCATTATTTTTAATATAAAAATCTCAGATTAAATCGCATTTTTTTTTAAAAAAAAGATCAGAACTTTTCGGATTCCACAAATCCCTATGAAAATTACATATCTTTAACATTACGAAAACCTCATGGGGCCCCTATACCGCACAGTACAATTCGCTGTTTTCATTTACTAAAAAAAAGCTAACAATATAAGACACTCTTAAGTGCGACTCAACAACTTCAAACAACCGTTGTTTCCATAGGTGGGTTGGTATTTAAATTATCCAAATAAGCAAGCTTGTATTCAAAAAATTCTATAATCCGGTTTTCCGTGGTACAGTACAAATAACTACCGATTTTTTTACCTCATTCATCGGTTTTATTGGTAAAAATTAGTGCGTTTGCGTTCTGAATTCAAAATCTTCAAAAATCAGTATTTTTAAAGAAAGTTAGTAAAAAACAGTACATGTACTGATAGAATCAGTACGTATGGCGATCCTAATTGTAAACTGCATTAAATGCAATTGCAAATTAAGAATTTTAAAGCTAAGAACGCAATGGAAACTGCGGTTCTTATCATTAAAATATTTATTTTTACCACACAAAAAAGTTTTCGTATTAAAAGTCTTTTTTACCGATAAAAGTCATCGCAACTTTTATCAAAAAAGACATTGCAGCTTATCAATGCTATTTAAAACAAAAAAAAAATCTATATCCAACTCAATCTAAAACATTTCAAAATACATATATAAAAAAAGTTAAGAAAAGAAAAGTTTTCAATTTTGCACACTGTGCAGCAAGATCAACATCAATCATTGAACCTGCTCGCTTGACTGCTGAAACTTTGCCCGATCGGGCGTCTTTGGGCACCACCGATCATAAGCGGGTTCTATGATTGATGTTGATCTTGCTGCACAGTGTGCAAAATTGAAAACTTTTCTTTCCTTAGCTTTTCTTATATATCGCTAGCTTAGAGTGCAAAGGCGCTAACTGCACTTTTTGAATTTTTTGAGGAGAGACAAAAAACTGTATAAAGAAATTTACATTATATTTTGTAAATTTTTTTGAATGGAATTTTATTTGAATTGTTGTTACATACATATACAGTAAAAAAAAATTTTAAAAAAAAGTAGTATCTTTGATTTAGAAGAATTTTTTTTGTCATTTAGCACCCTTTCTGTTGCTATTTTTGATTTGCGCGTATCATTTAGCACCTTTTCTATAAAAAATTATATGAACATTTTTCTTATTTGATGTTAGAAACAGCAATAAATTAATTTTAACGGAGCGCGAACGCACAACCAGCCCAATTTAGCAACAATCACATGTGTTTAATGAACTTAGCGCGCGCTTTTTGACAGCTATGTACATGGCACTTTTGCGCATCAACACGAAACCATATGAAATAAAGAGTAACCAACCTTTTTTTTTTTTTTAACGATGTATTTTTTAATTCTCTTTTGTTCTGCATTAAAATCTCAATTTTGTAAAAAAGTGCAGTTAGCGCCTTTGCACTCTAAGCTAGCGATATGTATTTTGAAATGTTTTAGATTGAGTTGGAAATAGATTTTTTTTTTGTTTTGGCAATATGTTGAAAAATACTGCACTAAAAATTTTTTTAAAAATATTTTCTGAACGAGCAAACGAGGAGCAATTTTTGCTCATAAAAATTTTTTCGATAGTTTGAAGTGCTGAGCCAGGTGTTTTTGACTTTTTGCAATATTGTGCAAAATATTGCACGAAATTTTTTTTTTTTATATTTTCTGGACGAGCAAACAAAGAGCAATTTTTGTGTATAAAAGTTTTTTCGATAGCTTGAAGTGCTGAGCTGGGTGTTTTTGTTTTTTGGAAATATTTCCAAAAATACTTCGGGAGCAATTTTTTTAGACATATTTCCTGGACGAGCAAACGAAGAGCAATTTTTCTAGATAAATTTTATTTTGATATCTCGAAGTCACGAGCCTACTTCACACAGCTGATCATAAGCGTACTCGGAAAAAACACCAACTCAAATTTTATTAAAACTTAATAGGAGATTATAAAAATTAAAATCTGAAAACAAATATTACTCTTTTATAGTAATAAATAGAAAATCCTTATTAAAAATTCTATTCTAGTTTGTAAATATTTTTATTTTACATTTTTTAATAAGTGCATATTAAAAATTATTTTCTTCATTTTAATTATCACCTAAAAACTTTGAAATTTTACAAAGAATTTATTAAATTTTAATAAATTGCCACATTAGCATTTTTATATATTTCATATTGTAATATATGATTCCCGCTTTATAATTTTTAAAAAGTAGTTATAGAAAAATTATTTCAGGATTATTAATTTTTATTATATTGAATTTAATTTCTCTTTTGTGTTTAATTTGTACTCTGTTTGAGGTCTCAACATGTTCATGCAAAAAAATAAATATATAAGGCTTGCCAAACTCTTACTAATTGGCTTTGAAGTAATGTGTTGAACAGAATTGGGACGGGGTCGGGGAACCGGCAACGGAAACTCGCTAGCCGTCCCAATTTTGTTCAACACACAAAAAATTTTAAAAATAAATTTCAGTTATTATTATTTCATCATAAAAACTTTATAATGTGCTTTTTAAAAAATAGTACAGTCCTTTTAAAATATAATAAATTATTGTAGAAATTTTAAAATCTACTTTGTAAAAATTAAAAACTTGCATTCGAAAAATTAATGCCTGCTTGATGCAATTTTTATATTACGCTTAGTAATTTTTAATAGACACTCGAACCGTTTCTAAATTACCTACTAATTTTTCTTAAATTTTGATTAATATTTACAATAATTTCGAATTTCGTTTTTTCCGTGTAGCTGAGCAGTGGGAACTACCACGTGCGTAGTTTTTACGCAATGCATGTGTTAGTTGTGTTCCTCGCACTCAGAGAACCTTAAGCACGTAAATTCTTAGAATACTTAAATTTTATCATTCATAAATCACTTCAGTGTACGCTTTGTAAGATTTGTGCGAAAGCAGTCTTACTTCGTTCGCTTTTCAAATCAAACTGAAGTGATTTTTGCGCTCTCTCGTTTTATATATGTATATGATTCGATCTGCCGCATCGCCCGAGGGCTATGTTTTGCCCAGAAAACTACCAGTCTTTCAAAGAGCTTAAAAATGCGTACGATCGGGCGCTTAAAGATCGTAAAAAAGCACGCACCTTTGCAAAATTAATGGACAAACCATGGTATAATCATATAAGGTAAAAGCATCTTGTCAAAAAATTAAATTGCAACACTGAGAGAGAAGTGCTGGAAAAGTCAAAATCATATAAAAATAAAATAGTTGTTGTTGTTGACAAAATTATTACGTGTTGTTTGACATTTCCAGCACTCGAAAAAGAGGCAACATTTTTCAGTGCAGTAACCATGTTAGTTAAATCATGGGACAAACCATCAACACATGTTTATCGTGAGAGCGTTTGCTTGTCGTAGTATCAAACAATTTCGTGTAGGATTTCAATGAATTTTTTGTATGATTTTTAGTCATAGAACAGAACATGATTTGTTGTTTGTCATCCTACAGTTTTTGTTGAAACTTAAAATAAATTTGTTGGTTTCAAAAAAACATTTGAAAATTCTCCCACAGTTTTTGTTGAAACTTAAATTAAACGAAACGAATTTATATTCGTTGGTTTCAAAAAAGTATTTGCAAATTTTCCTAATATTTAATATAATAAACTCTGTATATATTATGTTTATTATGTGAACATATCTTGAATTATTAAAAGCTGAACAAAATTTACAAAGTTTGAATTGATTTTACTAATTTTGTTGTAAAATCAGATAATTTGAATTTTAAAATTCAAAGAACAAAGGGTTTCGATTTTGCAAATTTTTTCGTTGATTTAAAGAAATGAATAGTTGAATTCCAGAAATTGTATTCATAGAATTGCAATTCTTTGATTTTACCAATTCTGTTTTTTCTGTGTAACGAGGTAAACACAACTGGGACGTGATGGGCACTGACAAGCACGAAAAAATTCGCTTCCATGTAGTCGTACAACAAACATATGGAGTTCTACTTCTGCTGAAGTAAAACTGAATCGTTGTTGTGCGCTACAATTGTATACGTATACTCAAATACTCTCTCTTTACTCTCAATTGCGCTCTGGTTAGAACTTGCAGAAGAACTTGTGCCCATCCATGCTCTTAATATAAATTTCATGAAAATCGATTGACCGATCTTCGTGAAAATGATATTTTTAAAATATTTTTGTATGAGGGCTACCCTAAATAAGAGTTTTGTAGCCTAATCTATTTCCCTTAATAGAGAAGACATGTGGTGTAAATTCCATGTGAATAGAGTAATTGGTCTTTGTGAAAATGCTATTTTAAAAATATGTTTGTATGAGGGTCACCCTAAATATGCACCATAAATAAAAGTTTTATAGCCTAAAATTACTAGTTGTTTTTCTATTAATGAATTATAGCTGAAGTTCGTATTATTATTGAATTTGAAGAATATACATTTGGAAAAAAACCAAACACTTGTTGTTTAATACATTTAATAATATTTACGATAATGTAGCAAAGAAAGCACACATAAAAAATGTGCTATCTATGTATCCATGGCAGTAGCTCGTCTCAATAATAAGATGGTGATTGTCGATTTGAACTTGTTGAGCTTTCTCCAGAATCTAACGAGTGTGAAAATTTCAACTACTGTAAACTATCTTGGTCTGACTGATAGGAGCCAATCAAGTTGTTGACGAAGGGTTTCAAGCGTTCACACATTATGTCAGATACTTACATGTAAGCGATGTTGAGTAGACTAAGGCCTATAACTCATTAAGACCTTCCCAATGTGCACAAAAACGGATGCGGGTCCGTTACGGACCCGGAACGGACTTTATAAATGGATCCGTTACGGACTCGTTTTTTTAAAACTAAAACGGATCCGTTACGAACTCGTTTTTTAAATAAAACGGATTCGAGCCGGACTCGTTTTTTTCAACTAAAACGGATCCGTTACAGATCCGGAATGGACTTCATAAATGGATCCGTTACGGAATCGTTTTTTTAAATAAAACGGATGCGAGCCGGACTCGTTTTTCTTAACTAAAACGGATCCGTTATGGATCCGGAGTGGACTTCATAAATGGATCCGTTACGGAATTGTTTTTTTTTAGCTAAAACGGATCCGTTACGGACTCGTTTTTTAAAATAAAACGGATGCGAGCCGGACTCATTTTTTTTAACTAAATCGGATCCGTTACGGACGCGGAACAGACTTCTTATACGGATCGGTTCTGGACTCCTTTTTGGTGAACAAAATGGATACGTTCCGAAGTCGGTTTTTGTAAATAAAACGGATCCGTTACGGACTCGTTATAAGACGTGCTAAAATGATGTCGTTAAACTGCGCATGCAACAACCATTGTTTAATCAGGGAAGCTCCTGGTTCAAACCCCGGCGACGACATAATTTTTTTTTTATTTTTTTAATTTTTTAATATAAAGGTATTTAAAAAACAAAAGGAAGAGGGAACTGTATTTGCCTAAATTGAAAATATCTTGAAAACTGCCTTTTATGTTAATAATAAATAACGAGTCCGTTATGGATCCGTTGTTTTTAATAAAACGGATTCGATCCGGACTCGTTTTTAATTATTAATATAAAAGGTAGTTTTCAAGATATTTTCAATACATATATAGTTCTCTACTTCTTTTTTTGTTTTTTAAATTAAAAAATTAAAAAATTAAAAAAATAAAAAAAATTTAAGTTGTCGCCGGGATTTGAACCAGGAGCTTCCCTGATTAGACAATGGTTGTTGCATACGCAGTTTAACGACATAATTTTAGTATATCAAAAAAATTATGTCGGTAGCTGAGTTGGGTAAGATGAGCATCTTTGAACAGTGGCATGGCGCAGGACCACGGGTTCAATTCTGTTATCGGGTGACAGGTAAAAAAAAATTTAAGTTCTCATTTGAAATTTTAAAAACGTATTACATTAATAAATTAACAATAAGTACCAACATCAGCATTAGAAAAATAGATGGAAAGTAAAAAATCAAAAAAGAAAAAAGTTTGTTTGCGTTAACCAAATTTTTTTAATTGCGTTTATTTCATACAGTAAAAGCCGTAAAAACGAGTTCGAAACGGATCCGTGTGGCACACTGGGTTAGTAAATATGGGAGTGCGCCCACTGTGTTTTAAGACAAAAA
Organism: Meiosimyza platycephala; assembly: GCA_963662105.1. Taxonomy (NCBI): domain Eukaryota; kingdom Metazoa; phylum Arthropoda; class Insecta; order Diptera; family Lauxaniidae; genus Meiosimyza; species Meiosimyza platycephala. Next base: position 6,523,817 of record OY759212.1, read on the forward strand.
CAAAACTTTTTGTTTTGCGGCACTGGAACTTTTGCAAAACAAAACTGTTTCGGTATGACAGAATCGTATGAAGTGCGCTCACTTGAAACTTTTGTCTCTTGTAATCGGTTAACGAGCTCGCGAAATCTCTGCCACGAAGTAAAGTTTTTGTTTTTTTCTATGTGTTCGTTCAATCAGAACACACTTCGCGACCTTCTTCGTGAAATTTGTCGCGAAAAATTTGTCTCAGTTAGCGCACTCAACATGAACCTCGAAACAAAAACAAAGCTGTCCTGATAGTACAGTCATTTGGTTAAAAAAAAATGGTTACCTGGTTCCGGGAATTTTGAAAATTGGTGATTTTATAGATTTCGTTGTGATCTTTCTGAATTTCAATTTTGCGACCTCGAATTTTTGCCGCTCGCGCCGCCATATTGGAAAAATGGCGCCAAAAATCACTTTTTTGACAATATCTCCTTTCCGACTCATTTTATGATAAAAATATATATGTGTGGTGACTTAACACCAACATAAATAAACAACAACACACAAGAGACACTATACATAAAAACAACTTATAATAATGTTTAAGTTATTATTGAAAATTTTTAAGAATTAAAAATTTTGTTTTATTTGTAAGAAAATTCAATACAGAAACCTCCAATGGATAATCTGTATGAAGGACTAAAACAAGTACTTATTGAACGACACTCTTTAAGTGAAAACAAGCGTCTCGATAAGTTATTTTCTGACACTGAGATTGGTGACCTAAAACCATCTCAGTTCTACAGATCGCTACTTCTTTTAGCAGGTTCTTCGGTAGATCCAGAATTTCTACGAAAATTATGGATCAGAAAATTACCGAAGAGCCTAAAAATTGCTTTGACGAGTGCAAATAATAATGAATTGAATGAACTCCTGAAATTAGCAGATAGATTATGGGAAATTATTTCCGAAAACGAAATTTCCGAAATACACAAAAGTCCAAATTTACCAAACCACACACAAAATGATTTAACAATAGCAATGCAATCATTAACACAAACAACCTCATAACTTCTTGATAAAGTCAACAAATTAACATTAGAGGTAGAATCAATTAAATCAGAACATACCAACAGATCATACCAACGTTCAAACTCTCGATCAAGAGGTTTCTCTAGAAACAGATATAACTTCCAAAACAACTCTCATCAACGTTCCCCAATCCCTTTATGTCAATACCATTATAAATTTGGTAAAAACGCCAGACGATGCGAACAACCATGTTCATTCGTCCAACACAATATATTAAACTAAAAGACTTCATCATCGCGACGGCTGATGACAGAAGTCTCACAACACTTACACGCCGTCTTTTCATTCACGACAACACAAACAACTTAAAATTTCTCGTTGATAGTGGAGCAGAAGTTTCTGTACTCCCATCATCCAAATTCAAAAATCACAAACAAAAGTCCGACATTATTTTGACAGCCGCCAATGGCACCTCAATAGCAACTTACGGTAAAAAGTTACTAACACTAAATCTAAAACTAAGACGTGACTTACCATTTACCTTTTTAATTGCGGACATTTCGAAACCAATTTTAGTCGCAGATTTTTTAACAAAATACGGATTACTCATCGACTTAACTTAACTATCCATAAACGCCATTTCAGCGTACACAGAAACACCATTACCAAAATTATTCTCAATCAACAACAAATACACTCAGTTACTCAAAAAATTCCCAGCACTCACAACAGAACCAGATTATACTGCACCAATCAAACACAAAACAGTACACCATGTTACAACACAAGGACAATTACCTTACAACAAACCTCGACGACTAGATCTACCAAAAATGAAAATAGCCAAACAAAAATTTGACTTCTTAGTCAAAGCTGGCATATGCAGACCGTCTAACTCCATGACAGCATCTCCATTACACTTAGTTCCAAAACATGAAGCAAACCACTGGAGACCATGCGGAGATTACAGAAGACTTAACACAATAACTGTACCAGACCGCTACCCATTACCACACATACACGATTTTTCAATAAACTTACACAACACAACACAACCATTTACTCAAAATTAGATCTAATACGAGCCTATCACCAAATACCAATGGCTCCTGAAGACATTCATAAAACAGCAATAACTAAACCTTTCGGAATGTTCGAGTTCATCCGAATGCCCTTCGGCTTGAGGAACTCAGCGCAAACATTCCAAAGATTCATAAACGAAGTTCTAAACGGGTTAGACTTCATTTTCGTATACTTAGACGACATTCTTATTGCCAGCGAAACAGAAGAACAACATTTACAACATCTTACACAAGTTTTCACACGGCTCAATGGCTACGGACTCAACATCAAACCAAATAAATGCGTTTTCGGAGTCGATAACATAACATTCCTAAGTTACAACATTTCAAAACAAGGTATACAACCATCCACAGAACGAATACAGTGTATTCAAGACTATCCACAACCAACCACAGTCAAACACATGCAAAAGTTTATCGGTATGACCAACTACTACCACAGGTGCATTCCTAAACTTGCACACACACTAGGACCAATATATCAAATGGTAACCAACGCATCAAAAACCAAAAACAAACAATTACAATGGACAAGACACTATAAATGCATTTACTTCAATAAAAGATAGCTTCGCTAAGCAAACACTGCTTAACCATGTTAACAGTAAAGCGAAACTATCAATTGCTGTAGATGCATCTAACACAGCAGTCGGTGGAGTCCTGCAACAAGAACACAATAACAAATTAGAACCACTAGCATTCTTTTCTAAAAAACTTTCACCCACTGAAACAAAATACAGCACATTCGATCGTGAACTACTCGCCATATACTTAACCATTAGACATTCTAGACACCATTTAGAAGGCAACACATTCACAGTATACACCGATCACAAACCACTAATTAACGCACTTAACTCGAAAACAGAACGTAGTCCAAGACAAACACGTCACCTAGAATACATCGCACAGTTTACCAACACAATACTACATATTAAAGGTACAGAGAACACTGTTGCAGATGCTCTATCGAGATACGAGGTAGAAGAACTAAAAACACCAGACCTCAATCTAAAACAATTACACATCGAACAAACAAACGATTCAGAACTAAACGACATAATGAACAAAAACATATACAAATTTAAACAAATCGATATTCCATTCCTTAACATAAAAATTTGGTGTGAACACTCGACAAAAGATACCCGTCCATACATCCCACAAACACTTCGTGAAAAAATATTCGAACAGATACACAACATTTCTCATCCCGGAACTAGAGCTACCAGACGACTGATAACACAACGATACTTCTGGCCCAACATGAATTCACAAATCAACAAATGGTCCCAGGAATGTGTAAACTGTCAACGAGCAAAAGTACACAGTCACACAAAAACACTACCTCATCAAATACATATCCCACACGGTCGATTTGAACATATCCACATCGATCTAGTCGGTCCTTTACCAATATCAAATAATTATTGATATCTACTCACTGCCATAGACAGAAATACACGTTGGCCCGAAGTATACCCAATAAAAGATACTGATACCACCACAATTGTTGAAACCTTCAACAGAGAATTCATTTCACGTTTCGGAGTCCCACTCGAGATCACTTCTGATCGAGGACCTCAGTTCACCTCTCACACATTTAAACAATTTATAAAAACACTTAGTACTCACCACATCACAACTTCAGCATATCACCCACAAGCAAACGGAATAATAGAAAGATTCCACAGAACACTTAAAGCTTCCTTAATAGCCTCTAATAATCAGAAAAACTGGTATTCGGAACTTCCCCTAATTCTACATCACCAGCTGAAATGGTTTTTGGTCAAACACTCAGACTACCACAACAACTAACAGTTCAGAAAATAGAACCATTCAAACCATTAGAGACTTTGTCCAAACTTAAAGAAAACATAAACAACATACAATCAAAAATTTCACATCATAACACAAAATTCCAACAACATGTTCCACAAACATTAAAAGACTGCAAATTCGTTTTTGTACGAAACGATACAATACGACACTCATTACAATACCCATACGATGGACCATTCAGAGTCATCGAAAAATCACCAAAATTCTTTAAAATAATAAAAAACAATACTACAACTACAATCAACATAGACAGACTTAAACCGGCTTTTCTAAATGAAGAAAATACACAAACACTCTCCCTTCCAAACAATTCTACCAAAAGAGTACACTTCAATTTACTAGCCAACACTACAAAATTTCAGAAAGGGGGGAGGGGGAATAATGTGGTGACTTAACACAAACATAAATAAACAACAACACACAAGAGACACTATACATAAAAACAACTTATAATAATGTTTAAGTAATTATTGAAAATTTTTAAGAATTAAAAATTTTTAAGAATTAAAAATTTTGTTTTATTTGTAAGAAAATTAAAAATTCAATTTTAAAAAAGTCTTCAAAATAAAAAGAATGTAAATTTAATAATTTAAAAAAAGAAGTTCTATTTAAATATAACCAGAGAGAACCTGATACTAAATATGTATATACAAAATGAAACTAGAGGAAATTGCCTACAATTTATGTCTATCTCTTTTTTTGTAAAATCAATAGTTTTGGCGTACGAGCGCCGCAAATTGTACACATGTTTTGGCCAAAACACTCATTTCCACACCACCTTGAGGTAGAGTAAGCGGCGCGTTTTTTTTATCGTGTGGTGAAATCGAGAATGAAAAGGATTGCGATGAAGAAGAACCAACGGAGAGTACTTCCGAGCAAACATATGATGATATCGAGATCCAAGAGAATAATCCCATCGCGGATGATGTGGAAGAAATTTCGGTTTGTGACGTTTCAATCGGTTCTAAAGACAATGAACTCGCACCACCTGGTCCATCAAGAACAGCGAAGCGAAGGAGAATGCGCTCAACTTTGGAATACTAAATTGCATGTGGACTAGGCCTTCTGGGGATACCACGATAAAAAAACGCGCCGCTTACTCTACCTCAAGGTGGTGTGGAAATGAGTGTTTTGGTCAAAACGTGTGGGGAAGTACACTTTGGGGCGCTAGTACGCCAAAACTATTGATTTTACAAAAAAAAGAGATAGACATAAATTGAAGGCAATTTTCTCTAATTTCATTTTGTATATATATGTTTTTATCGTAAAATGAGTCGGAAAGGAGATATTGTCAAAAAAGTGATTTTTGGCGCCATTTTTTCAATAAGGTGGCGCGAGCGACAAAGATACGAGGTCGCAAAATTGAAATTCGGAAAGAGCACATCGAAATCTATAAAAATTACCAATTTTCAAAATTCCCGGAAAACTTTCCAGGTAAAACTACCAAATGATTGTACTATGAGACTGTTTTGTCTTAATGGGTTATAGGCCTAATACTTCTCTACTTTCTTACTTGTACGCGATGTTGAGTAGACTAATACTTCTCTACTTTACGCAGTAGAGAAATTGTAGATTAATTAATTAATTAAAAACGATTCCGTAACGGATCCATTTATGAAGTCCATTCCGGATCTGTAACGGATCCGTTTTAGTTAAAAAAAACTAGTCCGGCTCGCATCCGTTTTATTTAAAAAAACGAGTCCATAACGGACCCGCATCCGTTTTTGTGCACATTGAGTTGGCACACAATGCTGAGACACCACTCCTACATACATAATCTTACAAATGAGTTGGTGATGTATTGATTAGCTCGGCTAGTGGGCCGTTTCTCATATTCGCCTTATATATTTTAATATTATCGTTAATGATAATTAATTCACAACATTTAATGCTTAGTATTAAATATCTTAATATTCTTGTCTTAGCATACCCCACATCTTTCTAACTGCGAAAAATGTAGAACAGTACAAAAAAAGGTAAATATACCTACTCTTGCTATAGTGATATGTTGTGTTTTATCTGTCTAAATGGCAACAAAACCACAAAAAAGTAAACAAATTTTATTACATAGTACACATATTTAACTCGAAGCATGAATGCCAACATTTCAGTCTAAGCAGCAGCATCTAAAAAAGCATCCTCTCATATGTAGATCAAGATTAAAAAAACAGTATGCCATTTAGACTTGTTCAAAATAATGTCATGCTCTAGAACGCTTACAATTAGAAAAGTTATTGAAAATTTGTTAAATTTGAAAATCTGTTTCCGAAAAATCCGTCCTTCAATTTTTAAAATTTTAAAAATTATGTGCTTAAACCCTCTACATAGAAGTTCAATTATGCCGAATATGAATAATTTTCAGCATATGATTTTTTTCGTTGTCCGCTTCACAGTGTCCCCTATATATTAGGAGAAAATGGATGATCTCTACTCAAGTAGACTTTTTGTTTTTCTTGTTTAATAGCTTTGCTAATTTCACTATATTCACCGTAATGCACTAGTTATTATATGAAATTGTCAATGCGCAGAGATAATGAATTTGCACAATTTGAAAATAAAGTCGAAAGTCGCATTGATGAAGCCATCGTCAAAATGTCTAAAGTTGATCCTCGCGCATTACAATGATCGAGATAATTGATGAATTCGATTTCAATGTTTCGAGCTTGTAAGAAGACGACTCAATGACTCTGAACCATTTGGAAGTGTCAGTAGGAAAAAGCCACTTCTATCCAAAAACAAATATTAGAGCGCGGCGTAATTTTGCAAAGTTTCATATAAATAAGGACTTCTAAAGGTCTTTACAAGTGTGCTGTTTCTGTGTCCAGCTGTTTCTGCATCTTCGAATGTTTATATCACTTAAATAAAATGAAATGAAGAAAAATTCCATGTGTGCTATTTCTTTGTCCATAGCTGTATATATGCTTAAGAAATATCGGAAAAGTTTTTTTCGGTACTTCTTTATGTACGAGTATATCAGAAAAATGAAAAAAAAAATTATATACGAAAAAAGTGCAGTTTTCTTCACTCAACCCTAAAAGTTTTTTTTTAATGAATTCTAGAACAAGTGTTTTTTTAGCATGTCTAATGCCATACATACATATAATAAATAGCCATACATACTCAACAAAAACAGCAGAAAATGAATAACATAGAGAAAACAACTTCTTGCAGTAAGGAAACTAAAACGTTACAAACAAATTAAGGATACATGCAAAAGGATATTTTAATAACCGGAAGGAAACTCTGTAGATAATCTGTTGCTTCTTTTGTAACACAACAGCGCATTTTATCCTCTTTATGAATGACATGTTTATTGTTTATTTTATCCTTCATGAATGACATTTATTGTTATTTTGAAATTGAGTTCCAAACAATTTCAAAGGCAAAGGACTTCATTTAACAAATGTTGTCATGTTTGTCTCTCATTAACTTCCACTGAGGATATTTTTCTGCCATAAAAATAAAAACATTTGCAGCTTAAACATCGAAAAATTTATTTTGTATCGAAAAAACCAAAAAACGCCTTAAAGAAATGAAAAAGTATGGAACGTTTTGATGAAAGTTCAGATGTATAGGGGAAAGTGGAGCACTTTGTTTGACACTTAATATTTAAAGGCCTCTATTTGTCAAAAGAATTGATGGATTTCCAAATTGTTACTGTTTTTCAAACATTAAATATTCGCGATAAAACCTCGAAAAAGCTAATAAAAAAAAACTGCATCACCAATTTTTTTCTAAACTTTTTCCAAAAAAAGGAATTTTTGTCAAAAGTATGCCGGCATGGGGCATATTTGACAACATAAGGGGTAGGGGAGGCTATTTAAATCTGAAATTCGGTCTTACAAACGAACGGAAGCCAGTTCGAAATGAAGAAACAAGAATATGTTGTATGTATAGTATGTCTATTAACGTAAGTGGGAATCTGTTCAGACATTAGTGACTCAGACATCTTGGAAAGGGATGATATTAAACGAATTGGCCGAAAATCACCTGACTCACTAGCAGTTGGTGTCAACACGCGACAGCAGTAACATTTGCCATTTAGGGTAGCTAGCACTACAAAGCTCACCAAAAATTAATAAATAAGAAACTTTTTTATTTGTTGTGTAATTCACAGTTTTTCGTGAAAACAAAATATTACAAAAAAATTTTTAAATTTCTTTTGGGCCTAAAAACTACTAACAATATGTTTTATATAGTTTTTTTTATGGGTTTTAAAAGTATTTTTGAGTATATAGTCCAGAAAGGAAAGCAAAATAAAAACATTTAAATTTTTAATGACTTATTCACAATTTTTCCTAGAACGCATTTTTATAAATATTATCGGTAAAAGCGTTTACCTTAAAATGGCCATAAAACGAGTAAGTGATGAGGTACGATTTTTCGGATCATGTTTTTGGATTTTCCGAACAATAAATAATAATTGCGCTTTGTCAGATTTGGTTAAAACTTTTTACCGATCTTGATTTTGCTTGAAACGAACCGTGTCGGCCAAAGTGCTAACCTTAAAATGGCCATAAAATGAGTAAAAAAGCAGATCCGATTTCGCGGATTATGTATTTGGAATCTGAAGATACTATATAATAATTGTGCATTGTCAGATTTGGTTGACAATGTTATCGATCTTGATCTTGCTTCAAGCAAGCCGTGTGGAAATGCATATACATATTATGCATAAGCAAGAAACGTTTAATGTTATAGATATTGTACCATGGGAGTAATGTTCATAAAATATGGAGTCAGTTACTATTAGCTTTAAAGTTAAATGGATTTCGATGGGATTGCATGAGTGGGCGTGGCTCCTCCCATATTAACATTAAATTGTAAGCGCTATTTTAAGTGAACTATTGCATCAATTTGCATGAAATGTTATGAAAGTGGTTAATTTGATATATGGTATATCTGAAACAAAAGCGGCTGAAACCGCACCAGTGGGCGTGAAACCTCCCATAAAATTAAAATACGTTAAGTGGCATATCTATCGAAATATGCACGCGATCATTATGAAATTTGATGTAAGAAGTTTGCTTATGGAAAGCTATTTCTGCAACAAAATCAGACTGGATTGTACCAGTGGGTGTGTCACTGCCCTAAATTTTAAGCCTAATTGCAGCATATAACGCAAACTGTACAAGCTATTGGCTGAAATTTGGTATGCGTATGTCAATCACGAATATAATTTATTGAACCAAAAGTAGGCGGAATTGAAGAAGTGGGCGTGGCATATTTCAAATTTTTCATTTCTATTAGATTTATTTCAACATTTTCCATATTCTTTTGACTTTTTCAACCTTTTAACTTTTTCCAATGTATCCCATATTTACTTATTCGACTTTTTCAACCTCTTTCATTTTTCTTCATTAACCCTTTCGGTATATTTGATGCCATATGGCATCATTGACTTTGATGACCTCATAAGTCCGATTGGGTCCAATCCAGTCTCTGCTTTTTGTATTCTAATGTTTATTTAGATGTTTGTGGAGCAGTGTGTGTAAACAATTTTGTGGTTTTGAAAACTAAATCAATAAAATTTTAATTTTTCTATTCCTACCCAACTCAAAATTTGTTTTCCCTCTAAAGAGAGTTTTCAAAATCTTTTACAAAATCTAAATCTGTATTGATTTTTATAAGACTGGATTCCACAATACCTAAACAAAAATGAACTCTTTAATTTAACATATTTATTTCATTAAAAAAGTATCGGTTGAAACCGTTAGAATTTTTCAAAATCATATGATGAAAATCATATGGCATAAAACCGACCCAAAGGAGCTTTTTATACCACACATTAGTAACGTTTCTTTTATTGTTTGAGCTGTTTTTAATTTAATTTTTGTGTTATTTTGTGAAGAGAAAGCATGTCAAATATGCAAAAAAAAATTAAAAATAGCGATATTGAAAAAATTTTTAATAATTTTGACGATTCCGATCTTTCTGATTTGGAAGACTCGGATAGTGCTGCTCTCTTAGATGATTTATTGGACGTATTTGATGATAATAAATCATTTCCTAGAGAAGAGTTATCTCGAACTGATCAGTATGAAATAAATATTGAAAATTTAGATAGTGAAGGGTCTTAGCAATTCCAGACAATTGAAGATAAGGAAAATTATGAAAGCTCGGATGAAAATACATTCAAGAATTTATGAAAGATTGATAAATTTCTTTGGATTAAGACTTCCTTCAGTGTTCTTGTAGAAGATTTCACGGAATTATACCCAAAAAAAATTATAAAATCTCCTGTGCAATCCTTTTTGGAGTATTTTAAGGATGTAATTCTTGAAGAAATTGTAGCAGCAAGTAATCAAACATCACTTAAAACCTTTGGAACATCAATTAATTTAACCAAGACGGAGCAATTTATTGCTCTAGAGATAATGACAGGCACAATTGGTTATCATTGATTATGTATTGAACGCAAGGCACTGAAATGCCATCCTATCGTCGAAACATGACTAGGTATAGATTTCATGCACTACCTAATAGCCTCAAATTTTCTCCGAGCTTTCTCTCTTTCGAGATTTCTTGAATTTGAACTAATATTTCCTATTAATTAATTTATTTTCAGTATTTTCTTATGTAAATTTAATGAAATATTGTTGTAAATTGTATCATAATAAAAAAAACTTACAGACAAAAATTTCATATCTTTTTATACCATTCAGTACAAATGATGCCATATGGCATCATTCTTAAAAACATCTTTAGGGCAAAAAATCGGATAACATTGTGATAAATCCTTATCACCATGACTATAAGTAAGTAGCTACTTCATGAATAAATCAGATTTATAGACCCCAAAACAAAAAAAGATGTACTGAAAGGGTTAATTTCTTAATTTTTAGGTTTTTTCAGCGATTTTAAATTGTTTCAACATTTTTCAACCTCTTCAACTATTATTGAGTTTTTCAACCTCTTTCAACATTTTCCATATATTTTCGACTTCTTCAACATTTTTCCATATTTTTTCCACTTTTTATTATTTTTAATTTTTGTTCGTCATTTTCTTTATTTTCTCGACTTTTTCATCGATTCTGAATTGTTTCAACATTTTTCAATCTCTTCAACTCTTTTTGAGTTTTTCAACCGTTTTCAATATTTTTCAACATTTTCCTTTTTTTAGACTTTTTCAACATATTTCAACTTTTTACATTTCCTATATTTTTATCCACTTTCGCAACCTCTTTCAACTTTGTTCGTCATTTTCTCAACTTTTTCATCGATTTTGAATTGTTTCAACATTTTTCAACCTTCTTCAATGGTTTCCATATATTTTAAGTTTCAATTTTCAATTTTTTTCAACTGTTTCAACACTTTGCAACCTTTAAACATTTTAAATTATTTTCGACTTATTCAACCTCTACAAAGTCTTTTTACTTAAAAGGTGCTTTCCATGCAGTGTAAGGTATGTGAATTTCGGCCTGGCCGAAGATAACACTTTTTCGTAGTTTTTTATTCATTTGGTTTTTTGTCTTCTCTACAATTTTGAACTTAATAATTTTTTTTCGCTTTGAGTCTTAATTTTCGAGTAATTAAGCAAAAACTCTTGCTCGCTCTAGATGGCAAGTCTCTACCGTAGTCAGTTATATAGAAATATCATGTAATAAACCTGTCTTCCCAAAAAAGTTTAGGAGCATTTGGACTATAAACTAAGGCTAAGACTTTTGCTACTTATCAGTACACTTTTTTTATATTTTATATTTTCATATGATATTTTATATAATCAACCTGGTCATGATCATGGTCATTATTCCCAAATGGGTGTTTATTAATATCATCTATCAACTTAAGCGCAAATGAAATCTCTAATGTAAACGATAATGCAAACGTGTTATTTGGCATTTGGAAAATTCCAACAAACGGCGCGCAAGCAGTCAATTAATGCATCAATATAATTCCATTAAATGTTTACACTTAAGCTAATTAGCTTGTGAGAATTCATACAAATTTTCTTAATAACTATTTTATAAGAATAAAATTATAGCCATGAAATATTTAGAGACATACCTATCCATTCTTTAAGGTTAAAAAGAAATAAAATGTTTTGTTGTACTTTGTGTCTTTTTGAAAAAATATTTCAAGTCAGATGGGGTGTGATTAAAGAAGAATTCAAATTTGACCGAGTTTACAGAAGAACGGGGGAATCCCATGTCATAATCCCCAAAACAATTTTGGGCCTAACGTCTGCCTTTTTTTTTTTTTTACTGGAAATATATATTGCTATTTATTTTTATGTAAGAGATTGAAAAGAGAGGAACGCTTAATTAGGCAACGTTTACACAAGGAAATTTGGTGACAGAAATTCTATTCTATTGTCTATTCTCACTTTTTTTTTTTTTTTGTTCATAACCCTCATTGCTTGGAAAACTTAAGAAAATTGAAAAACTTTAAAAAAGCTGAAGAGTTGAAAATTTTTAAAAAATTCTAATTTCAAAAAAAACTCGCGAAAAAGACGCCATTTGCTGGCCAAATGATAAATCATACAAGTAATCGAAGATTGTGATCCAAAAATTACCGTATTGTTCTTGCGCAAAATTTCAACAAACAGATCGCGAAGGACGAAGATCAGTTAAAAAAAAAAAATTTTTAAAGTGGTCGCCAAAAACCGAAAAAAATCTCAAAAATGGAGGTATGTGAAATATGAATCAAAATAAATTAAAAATCAAAATAAAAACACTTTTCTGGCTTAAGGTTAATATTTATTTAATTTTTTTTTTTTTAATTTTTTCCCAATATTTTGAGGAATATAGAGATATTATATATGTATATAGAAAGGCTAAAATTAAACCTTTCTATAATTGTAACTCACCCCTGAAGATGAGGAAGGATCTTACTCAAAATATTGGGGGAAAATTAAAAAAAAAAAATGTTAAATAAATATTGACCTAAAGCCAGAAAAGTGTTATATTTCTCCAGATCGCATCGTTGGTATAAAAAAATCTTTGATATAACGTTTTTTATGTAAAAGAGGATTTCCGAATCGCCGATTCGGGTGAAATTTTGGTTCAAAAGCCCCATGAACTCAAGCTATATTTTTAGGTCTGAGCACGAGAATTTTGACGGCATTTAATTTTTTTAATTTTTTTTATTTATTTGCCATATGATTTTGAACCAAAAGTCCAATATTTGTTTTTATTTATTTTAATAAAATATTAAATAATTTAAAGTAAAAAGACATTTCTTTTCAGCTTTGATTATTTTTGGTAGAATGAGTATTTCCAATTTTGCACCAAAACTATATGACAACAAAATTATTGATTGACTGAACATAGAAACAATTAATAACAAGTAAAAATATCAAAGTACTTCGTGTAAATTTGTAGCAATTCATGCCACGATCATGCTGCTTTTAGTGCGATCTAGTAGCGTCAAATAAGCCTTTTCGTCGGAAGTCCTCAAGAACAGCTCCGATTTTGATAATTTTTTTTTATATAATTTTGTTTTTTTTATATTATTCAAAATCAGGAACCGTTAGGAGGAGGCAAATAAATTTTTATATTGTTTAAACAACATTTATTATATTTATAAAAAAAATTGAGTATTGGCTCTATTTTGTTTTGAAAATCTGTTTTTATAGTAATTTAGTATAAAAAAAAGTTGTTAAAATAAATTTTTTAGTAATAATTCAGTATTTACATCATAACAATTCGCCGAGTGGGTCCAGAAATATGTATGTGATGCGTATATACGTTACATGTACAGTGGCTCACAGTTTGAAGTATGCACTGCATACTTTTAACTTCAACACTCTATAATTTTGAAACTAATCGGAATATACAAAAAATTTTGATATCATTTGAAAGAGCAAAAATTGTAGTTTTGAAAACCCCTGAGTACTGGAAATCGGTAATATTCTTGGATGTATTAAAGGTCAACTTATTTGACTCAGCTGGCATGTCGCGAAGCCGAATACAAAATAGAACAGGGAGAACCTAAACGCGATATAAAACCTGTTGGTGGCAGCGCCATAAGGTTCCAGTACTCAGGGGTTTTCAAAACATTTTCTTTGGCGAAAATCAGACTGTTAATCGCACTTTGACTGATGAACGGCATTTTGTGAACAACTCGCTAGTTAAAACCATTCTCGGTTTGGGCTTGCATGTCAGCTGCTGGTATCGGAAATTTGGATTTTATAGAAAATATCATGAGTATGAATATGTGTCTTCCGATTATCAGTGTCAATTCGTTGCAGAGTGCCGAAAATCTGTTCATACAGACATATTTCCGGTTATACCAAGATAAAGACCAAAAACACAAAGCGGGCGTAGTTCAATCCTGGTAAATATACATGTTCCCGGATTTGATGGCATCGCCAGCATAGTCGTCAGGCCTTAATGTGGTTGTAAATTTATGGGCGATTTTGGAAAAAAATATCCGAAAACACAACATTTCAAACAAAAACGACCTAAATAAGGCACTTAAAATTGAGTGGCCCTATAATTCGCCAGATATCAATAAAAAATTTGCAGCTTCGATGCCAAACCGTCTTTAACCTGTAGTTGACCAAAGAGGCTACCACGCTGCATATTTAAAATTACAAAATTATTACTTTTGCCAGTGTTTTTACAGTTTAAACACATCTGCATAAAATAAGCTGTGACATGAAATTTAGTAGTATATTTCGATTTTCTATTATAAAAATTCCAGGTAATATTTTTTAACAAAAAATAAACGTTTTTTTAAAACTAGAATTTGTGCTCTTTCAAATGACATCATTTTTTGTATATTCTTAGTTTCAAAGATATAGAGCATTGAAGTTAAAAGTATGCACTGCATCAAATAAGCTGTGAGCCACTGTATATGATTTATTTGAAATAAATTGAAAGAGGTTGAAAAACTCGAAAAAAGTTGAACAACTTTAAAAAAATTTAATGAAATTGAAAAAGTCCAAAGAAGTTGAATAAGGTTGGAAAAGTCGAATAAATTGGAAAAAGGTTTAAAAAAGATGAAAGAGGTTGAAAGATTCGAAAAAGGTTGAAAATCTCGAAAAAAAATTGAAACATCTTGGTTAATTCAGTTAAGTTGAAGAGGTTGCAAAAGTTGAAAGGAAAATGTTGAAAAAAGTTGAAACAGTCAAAAATATTTAAATAAATGACCCACAACATTTTGTTATAACGGGAAGTACCACGCCAACTGGTGCCCGTCGAAGTCCATTTAATTTCACAGTTTATACCAAATTTTGTGAGGATTACTCTTATAGTTCACCAAATATACATATGGGAGGTGCCACGCCCACTGATTCAATCGCGTCGAAATCTCATTTATTTTAGAGCTTATAGAAATCGACATCGACATTTTAAATTTTTACTCTCATGGCACACTAAATATTACTTTAAACGTTTTTTGCTTGTATGGGAGGTGCCATGCCCACAAGTTCTAATGCACCAATTTTTGGCTATGAAATACCTTATAGCGAGCACATCCTCCATGTTGAATTCCATAACGACTACATTGGTAGTTCTTTTATTATAAGGCTTATAAATATTGTGGGCTGTGCCACGCCATAGCTTGTTATGACATAGCTTGTTATGATGACTGCTTTTAGTGGTATTATCTTTAAAATTTTTATAAAAATCGTCAGTGCCGTTTTCGAGTAATATTGAATCAAAATTTTCAATTATTGGCAGTGCCACTCCCATTTTTTCGATTCCGCCCACTTTTGGCAAAATTTAAGACATTTATGATTTGCATCTGAGCACCAAATTTGATTACAATATCTTTAATGGTTAGCGAGATATGACGTTATCAAAATTAAAGTTTAGAGCTGTGCCACGCCTTTTTTATAGTCTTTAAAAACTTAAAACCTTACTCGATCTTAATTTTGTTTACATATGCACCAAATCCCCAAATTTTATCAAAATCGCTGCAGCCGTTTTCAAAATAAGGTTCAAACATATATGTATTTATATATACTAGCACCGTATTGTGGTCGAAACTCGACCGTACCCAAGTTTTCACTTTGGAAGAATTTTGCCGACCACATGGACCTCATTTCACTTCTACCTCATGCAGCCATGAACGAGATCAAAATGCGTTTGTTAAAGCGTTTTGTATGGGTGAATCATGCGCGTATGTTTTCTTTATTTTACCTGCCTCAACGGCACGTATTACAAATTATTTTTTCTTTGTGCACATCTACAAAACAGTACCTTTCAAATGATATAAGTTTCATTCCCCTCTCTTTATAATAACTACTAAAAAAGTGTACCATAAGTTTCGATGTTAACTTATAATATATAGATTAGACCGGTTCAAAAAAATAAAAAGTCTCTGAAATTTAGAGGCACTGACAGATTTCTATTTCCATAAGTGTTCCGAGTGGGCTTTATAAAAAATTTTTTATAAATATTGCGCTCCTGATTAGCGATTTCAATATTACTCTTGAAACTTTTGCACAAAAAAAAAAGTTCACCAACAACCTAAAAACGATGGTGGTTATCGCTGAGGTGAACTTTTTTTTTATAATTCAGTCTCACATTTGGGGTAGTTTTGAATGGGGAATTCGAATTTCTCATTATTTTTTAATTATGTTGTTGCCTTCAGTGGTAAAAACTAAAAATAATCATGAAATTTTGTCAAAAATTTAAACTTTTTTATTCAAAATGAAAAATCAGGTCTAAATTTTTGGATTTTTTTTGCTTTTATTATTTTGAGTAATTAACTTTTTCTCCTCTATCTGATGGTGTTAACCGCAAATTTTTATTATTTTTGTACTTAAAAATATAAACATAAATTTAATTGAACCAAGTGTTTTTTTTATATTGAAGCTATGTTTTAACAGGGAATATAAATTTTAATGTGGAAATCTGTTTCGAAAAATATGAAATATACTTCTTTATGAGCAATTTAGGGTGGCCGTCATACAAAAATATTTTAAAAATAGAATTTTCACAAAGACCACTTAATCGATTCGCATGTAACTTACACCACGTGGCTTCTATTTTAAGAATAATAGCTTAGGCAATAAAACTTTTATTTAGGGTGGCCCTCGTACAAACATATATGTATATAAACTATTATTTTCATGAAGACCGGTCAATTGATTCACATGGAATTTACACCACGCGCCTTTTATATTAAGCTATTTTTTGTAGGGTGCATATTTAGCGTGGCCCTCATACAAACATATTTTTAAAATATAATTTTTTCGGAAACCTCTTAATCGATTCTCATGGAATTTACACCACGTTGCTATTCTATTTAGAGGCACAAAGTATTTCTTAAATATAATTTTCACGAAGAATTATTCATAATTATTTCTTAAATGTTTCCAATGGAAAAATAGGCAGTGACACACCCTCCAAAATCAAATTGATCATATCTCATCAAGTGCTGGACGCAGATGAATGGGACTTGATATAAAAAGTCCTGGCAAAATAGGTTTCACTGGAGAAATGGGCTGTTTCGCTTATACATTCCATCGCATGAGTTCATATAACATCCGGAACAACTACCAGAAAGGGCAGAACAACGTCTGCCGGGACAGCTAGTAGTAGATAAAAATTTATTTGCCCCTCCCAAAAGGTTTCTGATTTTGAATAATATAAAGAAACAAAATTTAAAAAAAAAAAATTCATCCAAATCGGAGCTGTTCTTGAGGACTTCCGAAGATTGGCTGTTTTAGGTATTCATTGACGCTACTAATCTCGCATTTTAAATTTATAGTATCAGTAGATATCTGAAATTAAATTTTAAAAGCAACACAAAAATTGTATTAACGATCATTTAAGATCCACATCGTCGACCATTCAAGGTTCACTCCAATGACCATTTAAGGTCCCAACCATCAGAGGTTCTGCATCGACCATTCAAGTTTAGTTTCACTTCAACGACCATTTAACGTCCCAAACCATTTAAGTTCCCGACTATTTAAGTTCCAAAAAAAACGACAATTTAAAGTCCATATCTACTATTATTAAACGAGCAATAATTGTATGTATATATATATATTTTCAGACTTTATTTCCAAAACGGGTGCAGCGATTTTGATGAAACTTGGGGGTTAGGTACATATGTGAACAAAATTAGGATTGGGCTGGGTTTTAACTTATCAAAGGCTCCTGGAGGGGCGTGGCACAGCCCTAAACTTTTATTTTCATAACGTCATATCTCGAAAACTATTCAAGATATAGTGATGAAATTTGGTACACAGATGCAGATCATAAATGTCTTAAATTTTGCCAAAAGTGGGCGGAATCGGAAAAGTGGGCGTGGCACTTTTCAATAATTGAAGGCCGTGGCACAACCCACAATATTTATAAACATTATAATAAGAGAATTAACAACACAATCGTTCTGAAATTTCATATGGTGGATATACTTGCTATAAGGTACCTCAAGGCGAAAAATGGGTGTAATAGTACCAGTGGGCGTGGCACCTCCCATACAAGCAAAACAGGTTAAATGTTATATTTATTGTACTATGAGAGTAATCTTCTTAAAATTTGGTGAGGAGTTGTCGGTTACTATAAGCTTTGAAATTAAATGCATTTCGACGGGATTGCTTCAGTGGGCGTGGCACCTCCCATACAAACAAAAACCGTTAAATGTTATATTAAGTGCACTATGGGAGTAATCTCATTAAAATTTGGTACGGAGATGTCGGTTACCAAAAATTTTTAAGTTAAATGGATTTCGACGAGATTTCGTTAGTGGGCGTGGCACGTCCCATATATACGAAAATCGTTGAATGTTGTATTTAGTGCACTATGGGAGGTATTTTCTTTAAATTTGGTGTAGAGGTGTCGATTACTATAATCTTTGAAATTATATGGATTTCAACGGGATTGTGTAAGTGGGCGTGGCACCTCCCATACGTACGAAAAACGTTAAATGTTATTTAGTGTACTATGGGAGTAATTTTTTTAAATTTTTTGTTCCAATCGATAGAGAAAGCACGAAAAATAAAAAAAAATTTTTTGTTCCAATAGACTTTTAATTACAGTGGTGTAGTGTTAATATTGTAGTGGTCATTTTTAATATTTGACCACTTAGTGCGTCCTGAGCGATTTGCGGAATTTGTTGCTGTAAGGAAATTTTCCTTGTCCTTTGGAGTATCCCGGAAGTAGTCACTCCATAAGTGACTACTTATCGAGGCGCTTCACTCCGAGTCCCTTTGGGTCACTTGGAGTCACCGAGGTGAGTGAAAATCGCAATTTTGTGGTTTGCGTGCGATTTTGGTAGAATTGGTCTATAACACCTATAGGCCACGTTGGTGCAAACTCTTATCGCACCTAATTATGTTTTGCGATGCGTGCGATTTTTTGGATATTATTGCTGTAAGGATATTTTCCTTGTCCTTTGGAGTATCCAGGAAGTAGTCACTCCATAAGTGACTACTTATCGAGGCGGTTCACTCCGAGTCACTTTGGGTCACTTGGAGTCACCGAGGTGCGTGGAAATCGCAATTTTGTGGTTTGCGTGCGATTTTTGTAGAATTGGTCTATAACACCTATGGGCCACGTTGGTACAAACTCTTAGCGCTTCTAATTATGTCTTGCGGTGCGTGCGATTTTTTGATTTTATTACTGTAAGGATATTTTCCTTGTACTTCGGATTATCCCGGAGAAAATCACTCCATAAGTGACTACTCATCGAGGTGGTTCACCACGAGTCACTTTGGGTCACTTGGAGTCACCGAGGTGAGTGAAAGTCGCGATTTTGTGGTTTGCGTGCGATTTTTGTAGAATTGGTCTATAACACCTATGGGCCACGTTGGTACAAACTCTTAGCGCATCTAATTATGTTTTGCGGTGCGTGCGATTTTTTGATTTTATTACTGTAAGGATATTTTCCTTGTTCTTCGGATTATCCCGGAGGTAATCACTGCATAAGTGACTACTCATCGAGGTGGTTCACCCCGAGTCACTATGGGTTACTTGGAGTCACCGAGATGAATGTAAATCGCGATATTGCGGTTTGCGTGCGATTTTTGTAGAATTGCTCTATAACACCTATTGGCCACGTTGGTGTAAAAACTTTGCGCACCTAATAACGTTTTGCGGTGCGTGCGATTTTTTGGATTTATTGCTGAAGGATATTTTCCTTATTCTTCGGACTATCCCGGAGGTAATTACTCCATAACTAACTACTCATCGAGGCGGTTCACCCTGAGTCACTTTGGGTGACTTGGAGTCACCGAGGTGAGTGAAAATCGCGATCTGTGGTTTGCGTGCGATTTTTGTAGAATTGCTCTGTAACACCTATAGGCCACGTTGGTGTAAAAACTTTGCGCACCTAATAACGTTTTGCGGTGCGTGCGATTTTTTGGATTTTATTGCTGTAAGGATATTTTCCTTGTTCTTCGGATTATCCCTGAGGTAATTATTCCATAACAAACTACTCATCGAGGCGGTTCACCCCGAGTCACTTTGGGTCACTTGGAGTCACCGAGGTGAGTGTAAGTCGCGATTTTGTGGTTTGCGTGCGATTTTTGTAGAATTGCACTATAACACCTTTAGGCCACCTTGTTGCAAAAACGTTGCGCACCTTATTACGTTTTGCGGTGTGTGGATTTTTTTTTTTTTTGGATTTTTACGAATTTCGTGAACCAAAGTGACTTTAAGTGACACAATGTTACTCGGGGTGAACCGCCTCGATGAGTTGTCACTTATGGAGTGATTACCTCCGGGATAAGCCGAAGAACAAGGAAAATATCCTTACAGCAATAAAATTTAAAAAATAGCACCAACCGCAAAACGTAATAAGGTGCGATAAGTTTTTGTACCAAAGTGGCTTATAGGTTTTACCCCTCGTACTAACTGTACAATCGGTTGCGCTCTTTTATATAAATGCTGCGATATCTCAGTCGATTTAGTGTCCAATTTAAATGAAATCGAGCCATTTTGCGTTATCCTTTTCATTTCTATTCACTCTTGGTCCCAATCCACTCTTTTTATAAACACTTTTGCATCAGACAACAATTTGACGAAACTAAAAACGAAGCAAAATTGTTGAAAAAAATGGAACAGAAAAAAGTAAAGAGTAGTTGAAGCGTGAAAGTGAAAAGTCAACAAATTCCATATTTTTTCGATTTTTTCAACCTCAAAACGAAAAACCGAACAGTGGTCGGTCTCCAGGTACTAAATTATTATTTAAAGCCAAAATCAAACTAAGTTATTAAAATATTAAAATTTTTTTGCATTTAACTTTGATTTTCGTGTTGCTTATTTTGCTTATGCAATATCATTTGTTGAAAATGAATTTTGTACGTAACTAGGGGCAGCCGGGACCCAAGAAGGAACCATTTTAAGAAACATATTTTTGCTCCAATTGATGGAGAGAGGCTCGCCAAGTGGAAGCCTTTGACGTTAATTGCAAGCCAAAGCCGTAGCCGCGTAGGAATTGGAAAATTTCGTAAAAAGTCGTTAATTGGACGTGAAAGCTGTTAGTTGAAGGCAAATGCCGTTAATTGGAGGTAACAGCCATTAATCGGAGGATAATTTTTTCTACGAGCAAAAAAAAACACGTGTTATCAATATTTTTTACACAAAAATAAAATTGTTGTCTAAAAAAAATAAAGGTTACACATTATATTATATTTTTGGAAGGCCGTTAATTCGTCCATCTCAATTTGGAAACCCTGGATGGAGAAAGGTTGAAAAATGGTTTTTGAACCGTTTTGGGTCCATGTGGAGAAAAACTTTTTTTTGTCCAATTGATGGAGAAAGATTCAAAATGGATTTTTACTTGACTTAGTGTGACCTCGTACTTACGAAAAAACCATTTTGGGCCCATTTCCGGAATTTATTTTTTGCAAATGCGTATAGCAAAACTAGAGACCCGAGGACTTTTGTTGAATGACAGTATTGTCATTGAAGTGCTTACGCCGTTCGCTGGTTTGATCTAGAAAAGCTGAAATTTTTTCTTTAAACCCGATTTTTTAATATAGGTCCACAAATTTAAAAAAAGGCCCCTTCGGATGTATTTTGTCCGCATTTTCAGCTATACGAAAAATGTGGGTGTGGTTTGACAACAGTGGATTGCACCTCCCACAATTGGAACGAGATGCGATAACGAGAAAAAACAAAACGAGACAACATGATTTTTCCTATACGTTAGAGCAAGATACGCAATAAATCTTTTTTGAGCTTCCATTGCGCATCTGGCTCTAGCATACGGAAGTCATGTTATCTTGTTTTGTTTTTTTCTCCCTAATGCATCTCGTTCCAATTGTGTTTAGAACTAAAGCATGACATGATCACCAAGTGATTTTTCGTAGAATATCGAATCAAAATATCTAATATCAAACGAATAATTTGATAAAATTCCTTACTACACGCAAATCTATTTTATAAAGATCACGATACTGATGTTATGCTAATAAAATGTTTAATATTTTATTGGAAATTAGATCCGAAAGCAGATAATTTGATTAAAAGATTATGATATAACATTTTAACTTGCTGAGCCATAAACAGTTTTTTTTTGTAAAGATTTTGTAAATGTTATGTATATTCTTGTTTTTATTTTTTTGTTGTGATTAATTAATTAAGACCAAATGAAGAAGCTGACAACAAGCAAAACCTTGTGGTCCAAGCAACCTACACAGCTGCCTCGCCGCTCTTATCACGGCGCCTACATATTGACTAGTTTTAAACAGAGTACCCTGCGCGATTAACTAAGATACAATGAGTCAAATATAATTAGTAAAAACACACACACTTGTATCAAGTCTTAAATAATGGGGATTTCCCTGATTTCCTGTATGCACAAAAAAAAATGATTCATCGATTTATAAATCTGCACATCATATATTTAAAAAAAAACAGAAACACTTGTTTAAAATTTAAAAAAGAGAATTTCTCATCCTATTTGCATAACATTATAACAAGTATATCTGTTCAAATAAATCAGTACATACAGTCAATTTCTAACAACAGAACGGTTTATATCATAGTTTTTTTATATTTAAATTTTTTTAAACTTTCTATACCCTACACTAGGGATGGCCAGCTGCGGTGCCCAAAAGTCGACAGCGCGCTAACGTTTACAACAAATATTTCGCGCTAGTATGTGTACAAATGTGTGATGTTAAATGTGTGAAATTAAATAATATTTCAATAATACATGCTTAAACAATTGCCTTTCGCATAAGTAATGTTTTTGTTTGCATTTGTTTTGTTTTGTTTTGTTTGCACGTTTGATTCCAACTGGGTTTCTCACATATTCAATTTTCATGCGAATCAGTGCATAGAAATCAGCAACTGCACGACGGGCCGAATGATGCCCGAAACGGGCAATGTGACCGCGGGATGGTAAATGGCCAACACTACTTTAAAGCGTAAGTGAATCGTAAACTTCTCCAAGATTTACAGGCCGCTATAACAGAGCAGATCGACAGAGGCATCGATGCACAATCAGTTGTCAATATAAGGCTAACAAATTGTAATACCCTTTATTTATAACTTCGTTAACTTAAATGTTTTCCTGTGAATTTAATGTTAAATTGAAGAAGAAAACAACCATCAGGTTTTTGTTTTTTGACATGGCATTTTAAATTTTAAAATTGCGTGTATACAACAGTTTCTATTGATTTGTAGAGTAACAAAACTTTGGCAAGGTTAAATATTTTATTTTTGCTTAAAAATATCGTTACTAACTCGTTTTCTTGTGGTTTTGTTTTTTGTATTTTTAGCTCGCATAATATTGGGGTTTTTTTTTGGCTGGAATTTTTTTTAATTGGTATTTTCCTTGATTAAGTGGGTAGGAATTTAAGATTTCGGTTTTTTATTTTTATTTTGCGTGTTGTAATGATTAAGCAAAAGCGTAGATTTGTTAGCACACATTTTGGTAATTCAATGAAAAATACTCATACTATAATAATCAATAAAATATCATTATAAAGCATTTAATATGGTCATAGTTGTAATATTCATAAAATTGCTAGCCTCTATACTTTCTGCGTAAGTTCTAAGTTCACTTACTATTTAAGTGAAAATAGCGTGCATTTCTTCAATCAGGTTCGCTTTCAGTTACTCCCCAAAAATTACAAGATTTCAAAGCCCAGAGGCGTACCGTGCATATTGGGCGCCCGGGGAAAAAAATTATTTGCCGCCCATACCGAAAAAAAAATTTTGCGTACACGGAAAAAACGAAACTCGAAATTATTGTAAATATTAATCAAAATTTAAGAAAAATTAGTAGGTAATTTAGTAATTTAGAAACGGTTCGAGTGTCTATTAAAAATTACTATGCGTAATATAAAAATTGCATCAAGCAGGCATTCATTTTTCGAATGCAACTTTTTAATTTTTACAAAGTAGATTTTAAAATTTCTGCAATAATTTATTATATTTTAAAAGGACTGTACTATTTTTTAAAAAGTACATTATAAAGTTTTTATGATGAAATAATTATAACTGAAATTTATTTTCAAAATTTTTTGTGTGTTGAACAAAATTGGGACGGCCAGTGAGTTTCCGTTGCCGCTTTCCCAACCCCGTCCCAATTCTGTTCAACACATTACTTCAAAGCCAATTAGTAAGAGTTTGGCAAGCCTTATATATTTATTTTTTTGCATGAACATGTTGAGAACTCAAACAGAGTACAAATTAAACACAAAAGAGAAATAAAATTCAATATAATAAAAATTAATAATCTTGAAATAATTTTTCTATAACTACTTTTTAAAAATTATAAAGCGGGAATCATATATTACAATAAGGGTATTCCTCTAAACGCGAAAACTCGAAAGCATGGAATCCTCGAAAGTTTTCGAGCTTGTTTAAGGGAACATCCCAATCTATGCAAACGTGCAAACGAATGAGAAACGCCTTTTGTTGCCTAAAACTGCCTAACTCGTGAGAGTGAAATCAACATGTGTCTTAGTTGTCAATCAAAAAAATTAAATAAAAAAACTTTAATTTGTTAAAAAATTCATTTTTTTGGATTAGTTTTAAACCATTCTTAATGATTATAGATAAACCGATTTGAAACTTTTTCACACTAATATTATAGCTTAATAAATTACTTATCAACTGATACCTATATTGTTTAAATAGAAACATAAAATTGCTTAACTGAATTTGTTTTGAAAATCAAAAAGTCGTCATAATTTAATTTTCGTTTTTGACACTTTTTTATCTTTTTGAGAACAATTGCGCTCTTCTCGCTCAAATTATTCATTTTCCAACTTTCGAGGCTACTTTCGCATCAAATTTGCCTCGAAAGTTTTCGAGAGTTGCGTAAACTTTTTTTCATACAAATTATTTTCGGGGCTCGAAAATGTTTTCGAGTTTTCGAGGCTTTTCGAGTTTTCAGGAATACCCTTAATATGAAATATATAAAAATTCTAATGTGGCAATTTATTAAAATTTAATAAATTCTTTGTAAAATTTCAAAGTTTTTAGGTGATAATTAAAATGAAGAAAATAATTTTTAATATGCACTTATTAAAAAATGTAAAATGAAAATATTTACAAACTAGAATAGAATTTTTAATAAGGATTTTCTATTTATTACTATAAAAGAGTAATATTTGTTTTCAGATTTTAATTTTTATAATCTCCTATTAATTTTTAATAAAATTTGAGTTGGTGTTTTTTCCGTGTAGTTTTTAACAAACATTTTATTTACCTCACCAAAAAAAAAACAAAAAAATAAAGGTCCTCATTTTTCACATTCAAAAACTGTATCAAAATGAGATATATTTCACTAATACTGTGAAAATTTCCATCTACATATTCAAATTTACTACAGTAAAACCTTTGTAAGTCGTACTTGAAGGGAGACGCCTTTACACCTTCGAGCACTTCTAACTTTTCAGCGAGACTCAAAGTTTTTAATATACGTTTCACAGCAATCATTTCTGGTGTGTATTGCCGTAGGATCAAACTACTTTTTAAATTTTTCAATCGACAACAATTAAGTAACTTCGCTAAAGTTCAAATGAAATCACGTGTTCATAAATTCCTCTATCGTTTCAAAGAATTGGTTTATTGTACATACAGTAGGTAACGGATATAAGCACAATTCATATAAGAAAGGAACGCTTATAAGAAACATTTTCGAAAGCACCACGTTTTTTCCCAATGTTTTGAGGTAAAAAACAATCTATATAAGAAACTTCTTATAAGAAAAAAACGCATAAAAGAAAGCTTTTTCCAAGCACCAATATGAAAAATCTTAAGAAAAAAATAACGCTTATAAGAAATTTTTTCAAATCGTAATTTTCGTTCTTTGGTCAAAATTCTTCGATCAACGATTGCAGTTGCTGAATTTTGTGCGACTCGGATATAAGAAATAAAGTTTCTTATATCGGTAGTACGTATATAGGAAATTTTTTTCTTATATACGTGGTACTTCTATAAGAAAAAACTGATATAAGAAAGAAATTTCGGGGATTTTTTGACTTCTTATATCCGTTACCTACTGTATACAGTTGCTCACAAAATTGAGCACACAGGCTTCATTAAAACACATTATTGTTTGTTTTGGCAAAAAAAAAATAAATTTTATTAAAAAAAATGCAGTTCGAAACGTAGACATTTCATTCACAATAATAAGTAACAAAACAAAAACTTAATTCACAAATAAAATTTTCTTTATAACAAAATAAAAAATATACTTAATTTTAAGGCACAAAATTGAGCATACATAATAATAATAATAAATAAATAGCGATCTAAATCCTACCAAAATACTGCAAAATCAATGCAAACTCAAGCTCTAGAATTTTGTGCTGCCACCTTGAGCATTTACGATAGCTTGCAACCGCCGGGGCATAGATTTTACCAGTTTTTCTGTGAAATATGACCGAATACTGATCCAAACTTCTTTGAATTTTGATTTAAGCACTATTTAGTTCGAACAATGCCTTTCTCATGGTCTCATTTTAACTTCATTCCATAAATGCTCGATTGGGATAAGATCGGGCGATTTCGGAGGAGTTTTAAGCTGCTTCGGGGGATTATATATCAATCATTCGCGCACTAAATGAGATGTGTGCTTCGGATCGTTATCCTGTTGAAAGTAATAATTCCCAGGTAACTTTAATTTTATGACGGAGCTCCTCATATTTTTCTGCAGAATATTAAGGTACATCACTTTGTCCATCTCACTTTCAAAGAACTCAAAATTTCAACAACCACTTGAAGCTATACAACCCCACAACATCAAACATTGCTATGTTCGAGATGCAAAGGCCAAATTTATTTTTTCGAGTTATAGAGGGAAAATATGTACTGAATTTACTTGAAGGGACTCACTAATTATTTCGACTTATAGAGCGGTCAGATTTTGAGCAATGAAGGTTTTGGGGTTTGAAATGAAGGGAACACGACATTTTTTTGAGTTTAGGAGGTTTTCGACTTTAAGAGGTTCTACTGTACATCGATTTAGTTTCATTCACTGAAAAAATAGGTCCTCATTTCTGACTATCAAAAACCCTAGCAAATGGAGATACATTTCATGATCATTTTTCCGCCGCCTCACCCCCCTAGGTACGCTACTGTCAAAGCCATGATAAATCTTAAATTAAAAAACGAAATATTTTATTTTCACCAAAAACAAAAAATAAAATTCTAGTAAGGTTGTTCTTTTTGGCATTGTCAAAAATTAAATACCCTACACCGCATTAACAGTAAAAGTGCGTGTCATTGTCTGAAATATTTCTTTAACCCATTAATCCTTAAACGCCTCGTGGTACCGCAAGGAACCAACCACTTCAAAAAAAATGTTAACCTATTTAACGTATAATTTTTAAACTTTTCGCTATATACGTACATATGCGATCGGCTTAGAGCGCCGAAGATCAGTTCGGTTTTTGCATTTTATTTACTTCGCGTGTCACGTGTTTTTTTCAGTTGAGTGATGGCACCTCACTAAAAGACATTTTTTGTGAAATTATGCATTTTGAAAATATTAGTTTGTCGAAAAATCCTGAACGCGAAAAAATAGTATTCGTAATAGCTATTGTGACTTCAATATATTAAACAAAATAAAATTAGATAAATTTTCTCTTGCAAAATAGATTTTGAAGTTCCGGGTCCTAGTGGTTCCACCAGGGACTAGCCAGATAATTTGTACCTAGGCGGCGTGTCTGTCACCTATAAAAAAAATGATGGAACAAAAATTGTCCAGAATCTCAAAATCTGCAATTTCAATCAATTTATGGACGCGAAAACTATCCGGTCAATTTTGATGAAATTTTTACAGTATGTTAGTATTGATCAAGCGGGTGTCATAGGTTATCAAACTTTTTTTTAGGGTGCATATTTAGAGTGGCCCTCATAGAAAAATATTTTTAAAATATAATTTTCACAAAGTCCACTTAATCGATTCACATGGAATTTACACCAAGTGTCTTTTATATTAAAACACATAGCCTAGGCTATAAGACTTTTATTAAGGGTGCATATTTAGGGTGGCCCTCATACAAATATATTTTTAAAATATCATTTTCACGAAGACCGCTTAATCAATTCACACCAGAGAACTGCATTGAGTAGCTCACTGAGGGTTATGAGCCACTTGCAAAAATATGAGACGTGAATGTGCATATTGCATGCAATAATGAGTGTGAATCAGAGTTGCGCTCACTAATAGTGTATGCGTAGATAGCTCATAGCTCATGAATGTGAGCTGCTTAATAGCTCTAGTCTCATGCCTGAAAAGCTCACTCACATGCAGTCAGCATTCATGAATCAGTGAATTGTTTGAGCCACTTAAGTTGAACTGTGTCAAGAAAAAAATTTTCATTTGCTCCAATCGATAGGGAAAGTTCGAAAATGACCTCCGGACATCACTTTGGGAGGCTCGGGACCCTGGAAAGAACCCTTTTTTTCCAGAAAATGGTGCCTGTATTTGACCCATTTTCGGAAAAATTTTTTTCTGTTCCAATCGATGGGGAAAGGTCGAAAATGGACTGTAGACATCACTTGGAGTATCTCCGGACCCTGGAAAGGACCGTTTTTGACCCATTTTCGAAAATTTTTTTTTTGCTTCAATCGATGGGGAAAGGTCTTAAATGGATTTTGAACATCACTTGAAGTACCTCCGCACCTTGGAAGGACCGTTTTTAACCCATTTTTGGAAAATTTTTTTTTGCTTCAATCGAAGGGGAAATGTCGAAAATGGATTTAAAACATCACTTGGAGTACCTCCGGACCCTGGAAAAGGTCGATTTTGACCCATTTTCGAGAAAAAAATTTTGTTTTTTCAAACGAATGATAGGTCAAAAATATTTTTGGACATCACTAAGGAAGGCTCGGGACCCTGGAAAGAACCGTTTTTGACCCGAAATTGTGTCCCTGGGGCATGGTACCCGTTTTTGTTCCATTTTCGGGTCAAAAACGGTTCTTTCCAGGGTCCCGAGCCTTCCTTAGTGACGTCCAAAAATATTTTTGACCTATCTTTCGTTTGAAAAAACAAAATTTTTTTCTCGAAAATGGGTCAAAAACGGGTACCATGGCCCAGAGACACATTTTCGGGTCAAAAACGGTTCTTTCCAGGGTCCCGAGCCTTCCTTAGTGATGTCCAAAAATATTTTTGACCTGTCTTTCGTTTGAAAAAACAAAATTTTTTTCTCGAAAAAGGGTCAAAAACGGGTACCATGGCCCAGGGACACATTTTCGGGTCAAAAACGGTTCTTTCCAGGGTCCCGAGCCTTCCTTAGTAATGTCCAAAAATATTTTTGAGCTATCTTTCGTTTGAAAAAACTAAATTTTTTTCTCGAAAATGGGTCAAAATCGGCCTTTTTCAGGGTCCGGAGCAAAAAAAAAATTTCCGAAAATGGGTCAAATTTCCCTATCGACTGAAGCAAAAGAAAAATTTCCAAAAATGGGTCGAGGAGGATCCTTCCAGAGTCCGGAGCCACCCCAAGTGATGTCCAAAGTCCATTTCGACCTTTCCCCATATTTTAAAAAACACAAATTTTTTTGTACAATCGCGTTTCACTCATATACGCAACACTCATATATTCATACGAAAGCAAACGAAATGAAACGGCATTCACTAGAAGTGAATGTGAATCACATTCGCATTCACTAGAAGTGAATGTGAATCACATTCGCATTCACTAGAAGTGAATGTGAATCACATTCGCATTCATGAATGATTCATGAATGCCAAAATGATGAGTGGCTCACTGCAGTTCTCTGATTCACACCACTTAGCTTTTATATTAAAAGGCATAGCTTAAATAGGTTTAAGCTTTTATCGTTTTTCGCTCACATTTTTTTATATAAAAATGTACTCTAAAAACAAACAAAAAAAATATATATGTGCAAAAGTGTGCAAAGAGATATTGCTTTCAGAAGAAGTAGTAAAAGAATAACTTTCATTAAAAAAAATAAAATGGTTGAATACACAAATACTTTCTACTCTTCCAAAGTTAGGAAACTAAATTTATTATTTAACTTTATTAAGACATATTTTTGTTGTTGTTTTAAATAAAAAACTATGAAATTATTTTTCACTTTTTAGGTATATTAATTTCATTAGTGCTTACCTTCAACATTGAAAACCATTAAAAAAAATTTTTTTTTAATATTGATAAATATCAATCACAATTTTTCAGAAATTAAAAGTTGAAGAAAACAACTTCTCTGACTTTAACCGTCTGAAAGTGTAAATTTACTTACAGAAAACAAAAATATTTGTTGGTTTCCTAGCTTTGAGAGTATTTACTGTAAAACTATACCGTTATTTTCTTTAAACGAGAGATTCACTTTTGTCCAGCTAGCATATACTAGACGCAACACTGTGCGTGCTATTGTCATATTTTTGACAACGCAGTTAAGCGATTTTTCAGAAGTAACATCATTTATGCGCA
Source organism: Meiosimyza platycephala (assembly GCA_963662105.1). NCBI lineage: Eukaryota > Metazoa > Arthropoda > Insecta > Diptera > Lauxaniidae > Meiosimyza > Meiosimyza platycephala. The sequence continues at coordinate 6,554,510 of OY759212.1, forward strand.
ATGCAGTTATAAATAATATTTCATATTAAAAGCCAAAAAAAATTTAACTTAAGCACACAATTGTGCAGATAACTGAAATGTGCACTTAAGCGGATAATCAGTTAAGCGAATTATACTATAATAATATGTTTTCCACTGTTTTGCAATAAAATTACAAAAAGCTTTTAAAAAAATATCAGCCCAATTCACGATCCGGTGCAAATGATATTGCAAAATTATGCAATTGCAGATCTTTGCAATGAGTTGTGAGCGGTTTTTCATTTTTACTTTGCAACGCCTGTTGCAAAACAAAAAAAGCTGATTATGAGAAAAAAAACGGCTTGGTTCTGTTTGAATTCTGTTTTAAATTCTTTAAATTATTTAATTAATAAAATAATTCAATTTCAAATTTCAATTTCGAGCTTTTATTTTTTCAGACGTCAGCTGACTGAACGTCAATCAGTATAGCATTTGAATTTGCTACAAATTCTATAGGGTTTTACTATAGCATTTTTGCCACACCGTTGCATGTGCAAATGTGTATATTTTGTTGTTGCGATTGCAAACTTTGCAAAACTATTTTGCATATGCTCTTTTGCACGACCATATGCACCGGATCATGAACTGAGCTATCGTTTTTCATTCATAAGATTAAATTTTTCAGCTAATCAAAAATTAAGTGCTTTTTTACCTCCTTAAAGCTTATTGGGTAAAATTTTACCCAAATAGACGTTTACAGGTGTGGCGGCCAGGTGAGAAGCGGATACTTTGTCCCAACTACTATTGGAAGTTTTTCCTGATTTTCCAATTTCCTGATTTTTCTGGACTGATTTTCCACCAAACTTTCGAAATTTATAATTCACTTAAATTCTACGCCACAAAAATACAGGTTAATCAGGTTCAGACCCATTCTTCCTCTTCCCAATAAAGCATTAGAAACCACAATACCTCCAACCTGTCACTAGGTTGGATTTCTTAAAAAGCATTCTTCTTTTGGGTAAAAATTCACCCCTTGGACCTTAATGGGCTAAACAGTATTTTTCCTGCCCAGACATATGCAGACTGCTTTTAACTGAAAATTGGGGTACGCCTACGCCCACTTGCATAAATTCGCCTACTTTTTGTCCAGAATTTTTCTAAATCATTTCAACTGTTTGTATGAAATTTGGCTTCAATACTTTAAATAATTACACTGGTCAACAGTGGTTTTGTTGCCCTGGATGTCTCTACGGATTTCTATAGTTTCAGGTACCCAGTTTACGAATATATTCATGAAAGTACTGAATTGGCTCTAATTTGTAAGATATTGATGGATTTATCTATATATAAATGAAGCAAAGTCGGGTTAGTTACACTCTGTATAACTCAAGAACCGCTGGACCGATTTTAATGATCTCTAATTTTTTGGATTTGTCTCCGCCCCGAGAATGACATAGGCTATAAAAATTAGAGTGCATATTTAGGGTGGCCCTTATACAAACATATTTATAAAATACCATTTTCACAAAGGCCACGCGATCGATTCACGCCGAATTTACACAACGTAGCTCTTATATTAAGTGGTATAGCTTAGGCTATAAAACTTTTATTTGGGGTGCATATTTAGGGTGGTTCTCATACAAAAATATTTTTAAAATAACATTTTCACAAATACCACGCAATCGATTCACATGAAACTTACACTGCGTGTCTTTTATATTAAGAAGAATAGCTTAAGCTATAACATTTTTATATAGAATGCTTAAAAAATAAAGATCATGTTGCCATATCTATTCCTTCCTTAGGGTTAAATATATCTCCAAATCAAAAATATTTTTGTATGAGGACCACCCTAAATATACACCATAAATAAAAATTGTATAGCCTAAGGTATGTTTCTTCACATAAAAGACATGTGGTATAAATTTCATGTGAATCGATCACGTGGTCGTTGTGAAAATATTATTTTAAAAATATTTTTGTATGAGAACCACGTTAAATATGCACCTCAAATAAAATTTTTATAGCCTAAGCTATACCACTTGACATAAAAGCTACGTGGTGTAAATCGATTACGTGGTCTTTGTGAAAATGCTATTTTAAAAATATTTTTGTATAAGGGCCAGCCTAAATATGCACCTTAAATAAAATTTTTAAAGCCTATGTTATTTTTGGGGCAAAGACAAATCCAACAAATCAAAGATCATTAAAATCAGTCCAGCGGTTCTTGAGCCATATAGAGTGTAGCTAACCCGACTTTGCTTCATTTATATATAGATAAATCCATCAATATCTTGAGCTGTGTTATCACAGTAGGGGAAGAGCATGTACCTTGGACCGATTGTACCTTGAACCAACATCGATATTTCATGTTTGCCAGCATGTAGCTAAAATTGTAACAATACAATTTTCTCTATTTATGTAACCGATTTCAGCGACGCTGCACAAGATCTATTTTAATTTACGTTCTTTCGTCAACTGAGGAATACGAAATTTTCATGTGATTTGTAAATTTTGTGCTAATTTTCAAGGTCGACTTACGAGCTGTGTAATTTTGTTGTGTTGGGGATCAATGACGAAATAACGGTACGCAACGTTTCTCTTCAAGTTTATTATCTTAAAATCTTATTATCTCCTAGGATAAAATTGTTTTTGAATATTTTCCGAATTTTGTGCTTAGCGTGTACCTTGGACCAATGAATGGAATGTGCCTTGAACCGGTTTAAATTGCAAAGTTTTTCTGTGTCGTGAAATGTATTACGAATATAATTCAGAAACTATTCCTCGGAGCAAAAATTACGGTAAGGGTAAAGGTAAAGTAGGCAATTTAAAATGGTTTAAGGGGTAGATTTGCTGCTAAAAAGGACAAGATCGGAAAAGCAAATTTAACTCGCCATTTAGCTAAACTTTGATTATCTGGAAGCACTATATTGATATATCAGTCCAAAATTGATCATAAAAACTATTTAGTACAGAGGAAAGAAAAATTTTGGTAAATTAAGTATCGTGGTCCAAGGTACAATGCCCAAATGTACCTTGGACCACTTTGGCATTCTAAAGAAAAACGTCTTCTACGTGGGTATGGAAAAAAGACTGCGGCTTTTTGTATTCATTCATTATAGCTAAAATATCATTTTACAATATAGAGGCGTCAAAAAAAAAAAAAAACAGCCGTAGTTTGGAGCCAGCAAACGATTTGCTCAAAATTGGTCCAAGGTACACGCACTTCCCCTACATATACAACCCGCACGGATTTAATAAAAAATCGACTTCTCCAATTGCGATGAACCTTTTTTTTCTGCATCTTTTGATAAATTCAGTTGACACGTATATTTTTATTTAGCTATAGAGGGTAAAGTTCATGTTATAGAAGCGAAAACGCCCAAAAACTTCAAAAATCATATCGCAGTTATAGTGGTATTTTAATAATCCCAGTAATAGTGGTATTTTGATGCAGAAGTGCTGGGGCCTAAAAAAGAGAAGAGTAAGCTGAAAACATATAGCGTTCAAAAAGTATCAGACCGTTCTGATGAAAAGCAGTTGACGGCTCAGATGTGAGCCCGAAAATTGTATGAAAGGTACCTGACTAAATTTGATTGCTGCTTTATGGACGACGAAACTTACGTTTACGCAAGGCACAATCAATTCCAAAGTTTATTTAGACGAGTGCCTCGAAAAACGTCTTAGTTAGATTTTAGTTACTTATATTCTAAACACTAGCCATTATTAATAAAAAAGAAAAAAGATCAAAAAATTTATTGGGTATTTTTTTATAACTGAAAAAAAAAGGAAATTTTGTCTGGGACAGTCCTTATTTGACTTACCTTTTTAATATTTGGCAAACTCTGCAGTCCCAAACCATCCATTACTAATTTCATTAATTTTTGATTATCTTCAGTATCATTAAAACGATTGGGTATTGAATTAAGATATTCATCTGCTTCTGCTACGGCATCTGCATCTTCATCATCACCAGCTGCAGTAGCAACATTATCATTGACAATTTGTGTAATGTTGCTAACATTGTTGCTAGCAACAATGTAACTATTATTTATGTGGAATTGTTGCTTGTACATTGGTATTATGTTGCTTATTATTTTGTTGTTGTTGTTGCTGTTGTTGTTACTTAAATTATTTTTATAAAAATTTTGCTTAACTATCAGACTTGACGACATATTGTTTTGTTGTTGATTATTTTGTTGAGTATTTAATTTATTAGCAACAGCAACATATTTATTGTCAATGATTTTACTATTGCTGCTTATGCTATTTTCATAATTATTATTATTTTCATAATTATTATTATTATTAATATAATGACTACTTTTTGTAATAATACTATTGCTACTGTTATTGTTGTTGTTCCTTTTAAAAAATGCTTTGTAATTGTAATTGCTGGCAACACTAATTAAGCTTTTGTTGTTGCTGCTGTTGCTATATTGTATTGCTGTTAGATTACTAATCATATTTGGTATATTGTTGTTGTTGCTTACACTATGTTGTTGCTGACTATTAAATGCATAATGGATAAATGGTTTTTGTTGTTGTTGTTGATTTTTACTATTATCATAATTTGTCTTATCATGGTGGTAGTGGTTGCGTACAGCATTATTATTGAAATAGCTATTTGGCTTGAATTGATTTAATGTTGTTGTTGTTGCTGTTTTTATTGACATAAATCGTTGACAACTGACACGTTGTACTGTTAAAAATGTTAATAGCAGCATGATAGTTATAAGCAATTGTGGCGGCAGCAAATGACTTTGTTGTCGTTTTTGTTGTTGTTGTTGTCGTTGTTTATTTATTTTAACAGCTAGTAAGCTGCTGCAGTTGTTGCTACTGCTTTGTGTATTTGTTGTTGTTGTTGTTCCCGCCACCGCATTATTTTGCGTTGTATGTAAAACCATTTGATTGCTACAGCTAAAACTAAGTTGTTGATTTGCTGTGCATTGTTGTTGTTGTTGCTGGCATTGACTAAGTTGCCGCTGCTGCTGCTGTTGTTGTTGTTTTGTTGTTGTTGTTCTTGGTAATTTTAAAAGCAACAATAAAATATGATTTTTTAATTTAACTTTATTATGTTGCTGTTGCTGTCGCCGCCACCATTGTTGATATTGCTGTTGTTTCTGTTGCTGTTGTTGTTGTGATATGTTTTTACAATTGCACACAATGTTGTTGTTGTCGCTGCTTATATCATATATGGCATTGCTTTTGCAATTGCTATATTCATTTTCTTCTCTATTACAGCAATAAATTTCATTTCGTTTGTTGTCATCGTCGTTTGTTGTTGTTGTAGTGGTAGCATGTGTTGTTGCTCTTGTTGCTATTTTTGTTGCTAGTTCTACTGCTGTTGCTGTTGTTGTTGTTGCATCGTGCAAGCAACTCCTTTTGTATTTTTGTGTTTTAAAATTTATGATTTGTCGTTGCTTGGCACTGATATCATGCATATGTTGCTTTTTTCTGCGTACAGAAATGCATGTATTTTGTTGTTGTTTTTGTTGCTGCTGCATCATGTTGATGTTTCCAATTTTTTGTTTTTTTTTTTAATATTAACACGCGCGCCCGTTGGAGAATTTTGTATAAATTAATTAATTTCAAATTTTTAGCTTACAACTAAAAAGCAACAAAAAAACAAAAAGGGAACGATTCCAAGTATCAAAAAATATATCTTTATTTGAAATTTTCTTTCTTATTTGCTTATAATAAATTTTATTTATTTTTAGTTTCGTACTACGAAAAGACGTGTTGATGTTGTTGTTGCTGTTATATTCATTAATGTGTTTTGATTTTGCTGTTTCATACTTTTAATATTTTCTTTTGTGGTTTTATTTTTATACACACAAAATTTATTAATGTTAAATTTTTGCAGTATTCTTAATTTGAATTGATGTATTTCATTTCATTTCATTTTGCGCTATTTATTATTAAATTTTTATTTTGGTACACTTTTACCTTAAATTATGTGCCTCTCGATAACACAAATTGTTTTTCTCCAATTTATGTTAATTACTATTTTATAGTTTTTGTTCTCTTTTGATAAAATTTCAATTATGAAATAACGTAAAATTTACATAAATTGTATTATTATTTTTATCGTAATGCTAACCAATTCTATAAAGTAAACAAAATATAATACAGACAAAGCAGACGTTACGCGCGTCAAGTTTCGAAAACGACTAACCAATGTTTTTCTTTCAATTGCTCATTGTATCGGTTTCGTTTTGTTTATTATTATTACAGTTGTTGTTTTTTTTGTTGCATTTGTCAAAGTAGCTTGCTCAACTTAAGTTTCTTTCGTTTCGCCGGTCATTTAGTATGCATAGGGTTACCAGATGACCAGTTTTTTTTTTATTTAATGACCTGCTTTTTTAAATAGTTAATTTTTACTAAAAAAAAAATAAAAAATTTCCTGATTTCAACAAAAAAATTTTGTTAAAAAAACAGGTCCTCACTTTTGGTTCTTGATATGTATAACAAATTATGGCAAAGGTTTAAATATATGTAAGTAATATTTTTGTTGCCAGAAAAAAGGTCCTCACTTTTAGTTCAAGAGTAAACATTTCACCAAAAAGTATTACATACCAAGTGAAAAGTATAAAAGTATTTCACGTACAGCGCAAAAGTAGTCAAAGTATGTCATCTGGTAGCCCTAAGTCTGCACGAACATTTTTTTAAACAACCATTTGTAGCGGAAAGTGTGTTAAGTGTTGCCAATTCATTACAAAAAGATTTTTGCTAATATTTAGATAAATGTAATTTTTTTTTAATCCGCTTGAAAAATTTTATGGCGTTATTATAGAAGTGGTTTTTACTCATATTTCATACATAAAAGTTAGAATGAGTGTGCGGTCTTTGGTCGACGCTAAGATCTTAATTGCTATAATATATGAGCATTTCCATGGTGTTGAACGGGACATATTTAAAGTAAAAAAATAGTTAAAGAAAACGGATTTTTATTTTGACAATACGCTTAACTTATAGCTCTTAATTAGCTCTATAATTGATGTTAAGGTTGATTTTGGGCAATTTTTCGTTTTCAAGATAATTGCAAAAAAGGACAAAAACAGCGGTGGTTTAGGCGGCCAACAATTCAAACGCCGATTTCAGCGAAACGTGAACTATTTCAATGTGTTTCAATGTGACTAATTTTAGAATGTTGTGCATTGATATCATTAAAAAATGGTTTTGATTTTATTCAAAAATGATTAACACTTTTTTTCAATTTAATTTTAATCACGATCGCACGTGACATTTTTTTCCATCATGATATTTATATTGTTTCTGTTGCTCTTTTACGAAATTACATATAAATAAGCTTAGTAAAAATGTTTTTAAATCATCAAAAATATTCAATGAATTTACATAGTTTCACATAATAATACTGGCTTCATTAGCCACAGTTATTCTACTTGAAAGTTATAGTCCGTGAGGTAGCTTTGCATTTTTTGCAAATGATACTCGTAATAAACGTCACTCGCCAGAATACTGTTTTGCCTGTTTGTTAGAAGCCGACAAAAAAAATGTTGCGCAATAACTCACAAAGTAACCTACAACTAGAAAAATATGTTAGGACCAATGTTGTAGAGCAGAAAAAACCACATCGATTTCATGTCCGGAAAATCTCCAAACGACAACATTTGACCCACTTTTCATAGTCTTAAAATTATTAATGACCATCGGCATTTTCGAAAAAATACGTTTCTTATTGAAAGTCTTAAATTAACATAACTCGTTCAAATCTGAAAACGGCATTTTTCGCCTAAAATAACAATTTTTACTCAAAATTACAGTATATAAGAGCATTTTTATTCAAATGTATATATGATTTTAACCCTTAAATGCCCAAGAACACCAATTTTGATGGAAAAATATATGTTGTAGATTCTGCGATTCTGGACAACTTTTGTTGATGTTGATGAGTTTTTTTTACAGGTGACAGATACGCCCCCTAGGTACAAATTACCTGGCAAGTCCCTGGAGGAGCCACCAGGAGCCCGAACTTCAACATCAATTTTGCAAGAGAAAATTTATTTAATTTTATTTTGTTGAATATGTTGAAGACACAATACCTATTACGAATATTATTTTTTCGCGTTCAGGATCACAAAATTTTGCCGACAAACTAATATTTACAAAATGCGTAATATCACAAAAAATTTCTTTTGGCGAGGTGCCATCACTCAACTAAAAAAAACACGTAACACACGAAATAAATAAAATGCAATGTGCAAAGCGAAGGATAAAAATTCTACGTTAAATAAGTTAAAATTTTTTTTGAAATGGTGGTTCCTTGCGGTACTTCGAGGCGTTTAAGCACTTGATTGAGTTAGTTTTCCATCCCAGACCAGAAACTGTTCATATATTCCTTATAAAACACGTGCTATGAAAATCAAACGTGCTTCATGATTTTAATATATCTATACTCTTTATATTAAAGTGCTTACATAGAAATAGTTTGTAACGCTTTGGCGCAAAATATAATGAACCGATTTTAATGCATTTTTTTTAAAACAACATATTTGTGCTATAGAAGGTTATTGCATACTTATTTTTTTATTTTTCAAAGTTTAATATATTTTTTTTAAGATTAATTTTAAAACTTCACACAAAAATGGTGGTTTGATCTTTTGATACTTGAATCCTGTGTTTTTATTGTTGTTTTTTTCTCATTTTTACCGTTTATGTTTGGCTTCGAAGTTCAAAGAACAAATGTTTTTTCAATTGGTCTCCCAAGGAATTTTCGTAAATCAAAAATAAAACCTCCAAAGATAAAACCTGTCAAAGATAATACGCACGTTGGTATTTTACATCAACATTTTGTTATCTTATCAAACTGGCAACACTGAAAATGAGTGACTTCTGCAAGTGAGTGTTAACAATACAAATAACGTATTCATTTGTAACTCCTTTAATTGAGTGGTAATATGCGATCAGCTGTTTGCATACAGCCTTATTCGCTTAGTGACGCTCTTCATGCAAACGATAAAAACCCCGTATAAGCTGCTAAACGAAAAATTAATGCGACTTATGTGGATTAGAAGATTTATATACGTGTGCATGAACAGCACTAATGAATAAAGAAGATTCGCACTATGAACGCTCAATTATTTATTATATAACAAGTTACTTCTTCAAAATCAACGAGTTGGAGTTTCCGAGTATCCGCTAGTGTGCATTCGTTTAGTATGAACTCACATTTTGAATTTATTAGATACTACAAAGATCATCTGTACGTAATGTAAATGCATGCAATTGAATTGGAGCATTCAGTTATCATTTCTGTTGTGCTTAAATCTTTTGCTATTAATTATTTATCTTAGATCTTTGTCTTAAAGAATTTTCTTTTATTAGAGAACTATAAAAGAGGGAACACTTAAATGTATCTTATAGAAAAGTTTTTCGAGAAGTTTTTTTTTAGAGTTTTTATGCCCTACACTAGGGATGCACAACTGCGGTGCCCAAAAATCGACAGAGTGCTGACCTTTATAACATAAATATGGCTCTAGTATGTATATTGCCGTCGCCTGTTTGAAGTTGCCTACCCATTTTCGAAAATATTGATTCAAAAAATAGTGCAAGCTAAAGAGGTTATAAAATTTTGCAACAAAGTGGGTATGCTTCTCGAACTGTTGTCAATCGAGGAGCTTGAATCCGTGATTAGTATTTCTTCTTTTTTTTTTCTTTTAAAAAAATTTAAAATTGACCAAAAAAAGAACAAGAAATACCGATTTTCTGCTTTCAAGTTGCAAAATCGGCCAATATTGTTTTACCACTGATCGCGTTGATTTTTAATGTATTTTTATCTGTTTAAAAGAATGCCGTGAACCGAATATCATTATCTTATTTCAAAACCAAGATATCTACATTTTTCTAAATTAACATATATTAACATAACATAATTAACATAAATTTTTTATAAGAAAAAAATAAGAAGAAGAAAAACTAATCACGGATTCAAGTTCCTCGATCGATAACACTGGTCAACAGTGGTTTTGTTGCCCTGGATGTCACTACGGATTTCTATAGTTTCAGGTACCCAGTTTACGAATATATTCATGAAAGTACTGAATTGGCTCTAATTTTTAAGATATTGATGTATTTATCTATATATAAATGAAGCAAAGTCGGGTTAGTTACACTCTGTATAACTCATGAACCGCTGGACCGCTCAATCTCAAATGTTTTGGATTTGTCTCCGCCCCGAGAATGACATAGGCCAGGGGTTCTTAAACTTATGTAGTCCGAGGACCCCTTATCGAGCAAAATTTTTTTTGCGCACCCCACCCCAACCCTAGACATTTGACGTCGTTCTTAAGCTTAATTTTGAGCTCAATAATGACAAAGACACTCAGGCTTGCCAACCGTTAAAATACAAAATGAATAAAAATTGTGGAAATGTAAAGGAATTAAAAAAGTTACAAGTCAAAGTATGTATCTAAATCAAACTCAGACAAATATTTCTTGGTCAAAATAAAGCTAAGAAAATAAATTGTTTTTTTTTCAAATCTTTTTTAATAAAGAATATAATAATAACAAAGCTAATAATAAAAATTATTTTTTTGGTAACTTTATGTTATTTTATAAGCGAAATTTGTTATATTTTCTTCTTTGGAAGTTTTTACTTAATCAGATGGATGATGTTGTTTTCTTGAAACCAAATCCACAATGTCGGGCTCTATATTCTTAAGTTTTATCCAGAAAAAAGGTCCTCACTTTTAGTTCAAGAGTAAACATTTCACCAAAAAGTATTACATACCAAGTGAAAAGTATAAAAGTATTTCACGTACAGCGCAAAAGTAGTCAAAGTATGTCATCTGGTAGCCCTAAGTCTGCACGAACATTTTTTTAAACAACCATTTGTAGCGGAAAGTGTGTTAAGTGTTGCCAATTCATTACAAAAAGATTTTTGCTAATATTTAGATAAATGTAATTTTTTTTTAATCCGCTTGAAAAATTTTATGGCGTTATTATAGAAGTGGTTTTTACTCATATTTCATACATAAAAGTTAGAATGAGTGTGCGGTCTTTGGTCGACGCTAAGATCTTAATTGCTATAATATATGAGCATTTCCATGGTGTTGAACGGGACATATTTAAAGTAAAAAAATAGTTAAAGAAAACGGATTTTTATTTTGACAATACGCTTAACTTATAGCTCTTAATTAGCTCTATAATTGATGTTAAGGTTGATTTTGGGCAATTTTTCGTTTTCAAGATAATTGCAAAAAAGGACAAAAACAGCGGTGGTTTAGGCGGCCAACAATTCAAACGCCGATTTCAGCGAAACGTGAACTATTTCAATGTGTTTCAATGTGACTAATTTTAGAATGTTGTGCATTGATATCATTAAAAAATGGTTTTGATTTTATTCAAAAATGATTAACACTTTTTTTCAATTTAATTTTAATCACGATCGCACGTGACATTTTTTTCCATCATGATATTTATATTGTTTCTGTTGCTCTTTTACGAAATTACATATAAATAAGCTTAGTAAAAATGTTTTTAAATCATCAAAAATATTCAATGAATTTACATAGTTTCACATAATAATACTGGCTTCATTAGCCACAGTTATTCTACTTGAAAGTTATAGTCCGTGAGGTAGCTTTGCATTTTTTGCAAATGATACTCGTAATAAACGTCACTCGCCAGAATACTGTTTTGCCTGTTTGTTAGAAGCCGACAAAAAAAATGTTGCGCAATAACTCACAAAGTAACCTACAACTAGAAAAATATGTTAGGACCAATGTTGTAGAGCAGAAAAAACCACATCGATTTCATGTCCGGAAAATCTCCAAACGACAACATTTGACCCACTTTTCATAGTCTTAAAATTATTAATGACCATCGGCATTTTCGAAAAAATACGTTTCTTATTGAAAGTCTTAAATTAACATAACTCGTTCAAATCTGAAAACGGCATTTTTCGCCTAAAATAACAATTTTTACTCAAAATTACAGTATATAAGAGCATTTTTATTCAAATGTATATATGATTTTAACCCTTAAATGCCCAAGAACACCAATTTTGATGGAAAAATATATGTTGTAGATTCTGCGATTCTGGACAACTTTTGTTGATGTTGATGAGTTTTTTTTACAGGTGACAGATACGCCCCCTAGGTACAAATTACCTGGCAAGTCCCTGGAGGAGCCACCAGGAGCCCGAACTTCAACATCAATTTTGCAAGAGAAAATTTATTTAATTTTATTTTGTTGAATATGTTGAAGACACAATACCTATTACGAATATTATTTTTTCGCGTTCAGGATCACAAAATTTTGCCGACAAACTAATATTTACAAAATGCGTAATATCACAAAAAATTTCTTTTGGCGAGGTGCCATCACTCAACTAAAAAAAACACGTAACACACGAAATAAATAAAATGCAATGTGCAAAGCGAAGGATAAAAATTCTACGTTAAATAAGTTAAAATTTTTTTTGAAATGGTGGTTCCTTGCGGTACTTCGAGGCGTTTAAGCACTTGATTGAGTTAGTTTTCCATCCCAGACCAGAAACTGTTCATATATTCCTTATAAAACACGTGCTATGAAAATCAAACGTGCTTCATGATTTTAATATATCTATACTCTTTATATTAAAGTGCTTACATAGAAATAGTTTGTAACGCTTTGGCGCAAAATATAATGAACCGATTTTAATGCATTTTTTTTAAAACAACATATTTGTGCTATAGAAGGTTATTGCATACTTATTTTTTTATTTTTCAAAGTTTAATATATTTTTTTTAAGATTAATTTTAAAACTTCACACAAAAATGGTGGTTTGATCTTTTGATACTTGAATCCTGTGTTTTTATTGTTGTTTTTTTCTCATTTTTACCGTTTATGTTTGGCTTCGAAGTTCAAAGAACAAATGTTTTTTCAATTGGTCTCCCAAGGAATTTTCGTAAATCAAAAATAAAACCTCCAAAGATAAAACCTGTCAAAGATAATACGCACGTTGGTATTTTACATCAACATTTTGTTATCTTATCAAACTGGCAACACTGAAAATGAGTGACTTCTGCAAGTGAGTGTTAACAATACAAATAACGTATTCATTTGTAACTCCTTTAATTGAGTGGTAATATGCGATCAGCTGTTTGCATACAGCCTTATTCGCTTAGTGACGCTCTTCATGCAAACGATAAAAACCCCGTATAAGCTGCTAAACGAAAAATTAATGCGACTTATGTGGATTAGAAGATTTATATACGTGTGCATGAACAGCACTAATGAATAAAGAAGATTCGCACTATGAACGCTCAATTATTTATTATATAACAAGTTACTTCTTCAAAATCAACGAGTTGGAGTTTCCGAGTATCCGCTAGTGTGCATTCGTTTAGTATGAACTCACATTTTGAATTTATTAGATACTACAAAGATCATCTGTACGTAATGTAAATGCATGCAATTGAATTGGAGCATTCAGTTATCATTTCTGTTGTGCTTAAATCTTTTGCTATTAATTATTTATCTTAGATCTTTGTCTTAAAGAATTTTCTTTTATTAGAGAACTATAAAAGAGGGAACACTTAAATGTATCTTATAGAAAAGTTTTTCGAGAAGTTTTTTTTTAGAGTTTTTATGCCCTACACTAGGGATGCACAACTGCGGTGCCCAAAAATCGACAGAGTGCTGACCTTTATAACATAAATATGGCTCTAGTATGTATATTGCCGTCGCCTGTTTGAAGTTGCCTACCCATTTTCGAAAATATTGATTCAAAAAATAGTGCAAGCTAAAGAGGTTATAAAATTTTGCAACAAAGTGGGTATGCTTCTCGAACTGTTGTCAATCGAGGAGCTTGAATCCGTGATTAGTATTTCTTCTTTTTTTTTTCTTTTAAAAAAATTTAAAATTGACCAAAAAAAGAACAAGAAATACCGATTTTCTGCTTTCAAGTTGCAAAATCGGCCAATATTGTTTTACCACTGATCGCGTTGATTTTTAATGTATTTTTATCTGTTTAAAAGAATGCCGTGAACCGAATATCATTATCTTATTTCAAAACCAAGATATCTACATTTTTCTAAATTAACATATATTAACATAACATAATTAACATAAATTTTTTATAAGAAAAAAATAAGAAGAAGAAAAACTAATCACGGATTCAAGTTCCTCGATCGATAACACTGGTCAACAGTGGTTTTGTTGCCCTGGATGTCACTACGGATTTCTATAGTTTCAGGTACCCAGTTTACGAATATATTCATGAAAGTACTGAATTGGCTCTAATTTTTAAGATATTGATGTATTTATCTATATATAAATGAAGCAAAGTCGGGTTAGTTACACTCTGTATAACTCATGAACCGCTGGACCGCTCAATCTCAAATGTTTTGGATTTGTCTCCGCCCCGAGAATGACATAGGCCAGGGGTTCTTAAACTTATGTAGTCCGAGGACCCCTTATCGAGCAAAATTTTTTTTGCGCACCCCACCCCAACCCTAGACATTTGACGTCGTTCTTAAGCTTAATTTTGAGCTCAATAATGACAAAGACACTCAGGCTTGCCAACCGTTAAAATACAAAATGAATAAAAATTGTGGAAATGTAAAGGAATTAAAAAAGTTACAAGTCAAAGTATGTATCTAAATCAAACTCAGACAAATATTTCTTGGTCAAAATAAAGCTAAGAAAATAAATTGTTTTTTTTTCAAATCTTTTTTAATAAAGAATATAATAATAACAAAGCTAATAATAAAAATTATTTTTTTGGTAACTTTATGTTATTTTATAAGCGAAATTTGTTATATTTTCTTCTTTGGAAGTTTTTACTTAATCAGATGGATGATGTTGTTTTCTTGAAACCAAATCCACAATGTCGGGCTCTATATTCTTAAGTTTTATCCTCAGGTTTGCTTTTACATTAAACTTGTTTCTATACTATGATTTTATGTATAATAGTACCAAAAAAGCCTTTTCACACAAATACATTGTACAAAACGGAAACAAGTTTTGGAGGGCCTTATTTGCAACTGCAGGGTAATCGGATTTTAAGAGTAACCAAAAGTTAGTTAGCTCAATTTTATTGAACTTTAGTTTCAAAGACGTATCGCAAGAGATATCCACGCGCATATCTTGCTCTAATGTCGATAATTGCTTAGCATTACTAACATCTGTGTTAAATGGATCCCTGATCCCATCGTTAACAGAAGCAGGAAAAGGAAAATACTTTTGGAAGCTGATTTTTAGAGCCATCAAAAAGCATCCGAGTTTCATTATTGAGTTCTCTATAAGGAAATTCTATAAAATCGCTGAGTGTTGGAAAAGACTCATACACACACTTTTGAATGCATTTTGACCATAATTCCATTTTTTTTTGTAGTCGCTTCAGCTTCACATAAAATAAAGTTGAAGATAAAAACTTTAAATTTATATGAAGCTGCACCTTGTAGATTCAAACTGAAATTTACAAAAATTGATGATGTTGTAAAAGAGTGGAAAGAGTGGCAAGAGTTAGGTGCTGGGCATTCCGGGTTTGAACAAAAGTAAATGCACACTTTGTTTTTTTAAAAATAATTTTTAATAAATGAGTTATTTGAATAAAGCGAAAAGTTCGATGATGTAAAATTATTTGATGTCAAAATTGTGTCGCGGACCCCTGGAATGGCTTCGCGGACCCCCAGGGGTCCGCGGACCACAGTTTAAGAATCTCTGACATAGGCTATAAAAATATATAATAATATATATAAAAATATATAGATAAATACATCAATATCTTAAAAACTAGAGCCAATTCAGTACTTTCATGAATATATTCGAAAACTGGGTACCTGAAACTATAGGAAACCGCAGAGACATCCAGTGCAACAAAAAAAAAGTTAATTTTGTTTGAGCTGTGTAATAGCTGTTAAGATCAAAAAAAAAATTTGAATCAGCTTAATATGTATGTATGTATAAGTATATGTCAACGCCGAATCGAAAAATTTCAGGTCTATTAATATAGAAAAATGCAGATATCTTGGTTTTGAAAGAAGATATTGATATGCGGTTTACGGTTTTCTTTTAAGCAAATAAAGGTACATGAAAAATAATGTACCACTAGATCGGCGGTAAAATATTATATCAAGATTTTGCAACTTGAAAGTAGAAAATCGGCATTTTTTAATTTTTGTCCGTGCGATTTTAAATTTTTTTATAAGAAAAAAGAGGAAAAACTAATCACGGATTCGAATTCCCCGATCGATAATAGTTCGAAAAGCATACCCACTTTCCTGCAAAATTTGATAACCTCTTTAGCTTGCACCATTTTTTTAATCAATACATATTTTCGAAAATTGGTAGGCAACTTAAAACAGGCGGCGGCAATTCAGTTTTCAAAATTGATGAAAATCCTTATGGGTTGTTTTGTCTAGACATATTTCTCTGACACATCGTGAAAAAAATCCAAAAAAATCCCCGAAAAAAATCGCGGATGGTATTTCGAAAAATTTTTTAAAAACCACCGTGTACCCTACACATAGGGTATGTATTTATATTCACTTTGTCATTCCGTTTGTAACGCATAGAAGTGGGCATGGCAGGTATAAAAAAGCGTCACCAACCAACTGAGTCGATATAAATAGCTATGTCCATCTGTCAGTATGTTGAAATCACGTTTACGGGAACATTAAGGAAGCTAATTCAATGAAATTTCGCACACACGACATACCTTCTTACAAGCTGCTAGCATATAAAAATGAATGAAATCGTTTCACGAACACGCCTACCGCCCATACTCTATGTATATATAACCCAGCCCATTTTAAAAAAAGTTGCTGCTGCGGTTTTGATGAAACTTGGTTATTTGGTGAACATATGCACAAAATTAAAATTGGGCTAGGTTCTAAATTTGCGAAGGCTCTTAAAAAGGCGTGACACAGTCTTAAATTTTAACTTTTATATCGCTATAACTCGTAAACCCAGCAAGATATTGTGATGAAATTTGGTACACGGACACAGATCATATATATCTTGAAATGTGCTTAAAGTGGGCGGAATTAGAAAAGTGGGCCTGGCTTTTTTAACAATTGAAAATTCCGATTTCGTATAACTCAAAATTGGCACATACAATTTTCATAAAAACTTTATGGATGATACCACTGAAAGCAGTCATCAATACAAACAACGTCAGTATACTGGAAAAACTCTTTCAAGGGCGTGGCGCAGCCCACAATATTTATAAATGTTATAATAAGAGAACTAACAACGTAATCGTTATGAAATTTGAGATAGCAGATATACTTGCTAAAAGGTATCTTATTGCAAAATTTTGCCACAACTGTGCCAGTGGGCGAGGCACCTCTCATATAAGCGAAAAACGTTTAATGTTATAGATAGAGTACCATGGGAGTAATTTTCATAAAATTTGGTGCATAGATGTCAGTTACTATAAGCTTTAAAATTAAATGGATTTCGACGGTATCACATAATTGGGCGTGCACTTTCCATATTAACATAAAATTGTAAGCGCTATTTCCAGTACAGCAATTGGTATGGAATTTGATGTAAGTGGTTTACTTGCTATGAGGTATGTCTGAGTGAAATGCGGGCGAAATAGCACCAGTGGGCGTGGTACCTCCCATACAAGTAAAATTCGCTAAGCGGCATATCTATCGAAATATGTGAGTAATCATATTGAAATTTGGTGCAAGAGGTTTGTTTATGGAAAGTTTTTCTGGATAAAACTGGAACTGGATAGTACCAGTGGGTGCGTCACCGCCCAAAATTTTATGGCTAATTACGTCATATTTCGCAAACTATACAAATGTCCGTTCAAGTATTACGTACCGTATTTAGGGGGGAGGGTTCGAACAACGCGTTACGCTGCGAGTTAAAAATCTCTTGTTTTATTTATTACTATCGCAAACGCAACTAAAACATAGCAAAAATTGCTAAAATGACTTTCCCGTACAATGCGCAACATAATTGTGTATGTGTGGGGGGGGGGCGGGGAAAAAATCTTCAAAAATTGCGTTACGTAATACTTGAACGTCCGTCAAGCTATTGTGCTAAAATTTGGTATGCGTATGTCAATCACGATTATAATTTTTGATCCCAAAGTAGACGGTATTGGAAAAGTGGGCGTGGTACATTTCGTCGTTTTCATTTCTATTCTATTTTTTTAACATTTTCCATATTCTTTTGACCTTTTCAACCTTTTAACTATTCCCACTACAAACCAATATGTATTTTTTCCACTTTTTTGAACTTCATTCAACATTAATCGAAATTTTCTTAATTTTTTCGACTTCTTCATCAATTTTTCAGCATTTTTCATATATTTTCGACTTTTTCCATTTCTTTCAACTTTTTTCAATGGTTTTCATAGTTTTAAGACTTTTTCAGCTTTTCTCAATGTTTCAACACTTTTCAACCTTTTAGAACCTTTTTACATTATTTTCGACTTATTAAAACTCTTCAACCTTGTCAACGTATTGTTAACATTTATTTAAAAAGTACTTTCAATGCAATATAAGGAATGTGAGTTTCGGTCTGGCCGAAGATAACACCTTTACTAGTTTTTATTTAAATTTTGTTTTTTTAAGGAAGTATCGAAAAAAGAAAATTGCACTTTTTTCTTATTTATTTTTCGTTATTTTCAAAAATTCAGTCTATGAAAAATTACTTACAGACTAACAAAAATTACATATTAAATATAATTAAAACTAAAATTATGTAGAAAAAAATATTTTACAATGCAAATAATTACATTAAGAATAAAAAGCAAACAGGAAATTTTTAAATACATTTCTAGATACAGAAAAATCAATTTCAAAAAAAATTTTAAAATTATGCATTTGATTTTTTTCCAATTTTTCCATTGTAGGTTAGGGTGGGGTAGATTCGACACATTTTTTGTAGGTTCTAAATAACTTTTTTTGTAATAAATATTTAAAAAAAAATTTTATTTTAATTTATACTTTAATGCTTGTACTATAGAAATGCATATGTATATCTTGGAAAGTTTGTTGAACCTATACAGCTTTAAAAAAATATATTTATAAAACGATTTCAAAAATTCGATTCTGCCCCATGGTGGGGTGCAATCGACAAGTAGGGGACACTTTCAACATGAAGTTTGAATACACATAAATCGGTACAAATTGGTAAGAAAAACAGTTTATCACAGCAAAATGCCAATTATTCACAAGTTTTATTGCTTCAAGCAATCAATCTTAACTCTTAAATTGTAAAAAAAGGAGATCATAATAAAATCACAGTAGTCTTCACATTTTTATGAAATGATGTCACAAAGCAAATAAAAAATAATTCAAGAACATAAAATAATGAATTCAAATCAAAAGTTTACGATAAAAGGGTTTGTTTTCAAAAAATTCATTGCACGTTGTAAGACTCATGTCAACGTTCTTTGCTGAAACTGCCCCATGTGCTTTCGTCGAAAGTGCCCCATGCTCTGTTTTTGTAAAAAATAACGTTTTTCAATCAAAAGTTATAAGGATAATTAAATCAAATATAACAGTAAACGTAAAAAGATAATAGACACACACTTTTGACACTGACGCCCGAATAACTCCAATAAATAACAATTATGTAGCACTTACCTCGAGCACAAGTGAAATTACACAGAAACATTGAAAATTTTAAATATCTATCTGCCCCAACTGTTCAATGAGAACTGTCAGAGTTCGTGTGCGGTCTGCAAGAACAGTGCGGCACGATTTTTCATCAGAAAGGTTATTTAAAAATTAACCGTCTTTCTGCAATCGCCAAAGTCATAAGTGACCCATTGTTGAAAGTGCCCCACCCTACCCTACCTTCACGTAAGAAAGTACAGAAAAAATACTTACCGCTATTTTTTAAGCTTATATATACCTAGTCCTGCCATATATATTGATACAAGATTTTTCAACCACAAAAATTAAACTACTTGTTGGATTTAAATAATTTCGTTATATTTTATTGGGGCAATAGAAAGCAACATAATAAAAAAAAAATTATTCAAAATGGCCGCCATTTGCCTTAATACAGCGCCGAAGTCTGTCAGGCCACTCATCGATCGCTGTACGGACGATATACATGGGGAAATTGTCAACTGCTACTACCAACGCCCGCTTCAATGAGTCCAGGTTGTGGTGACGTCTTCTACAGACCATACCCTCCAAAACTGACCACAACTTGTAGTCAAGCGGATTTAGATCTGGGCTGGCTGCTGGCCAAGAGTCAGTGCTAATAAACTCAGGCACATGATTTTCGAGCCACTGTTGAGTTGTTTTGGCCTTATGAGCAGGAGCAGAGTCTTGTTGAAATATCCACGGTTTGTTTTGGAACATGTTTTGGTTTAAGGGCTCCACAACGTTTGTTAAAATGTCTCGCTGATAGTTTTTTGCCGCTGTTTTAACACCTTTTTCACAAAAAAGTAAAGAAGGATACATTGCATGATCTCTACTATTGAGGATATACTTGAAAATGAGTACAATATCGAACTTTAGCGTTTCCGAAGAATTTTAGAACTTGAAATTATTTCGAACATGTCTAATGTATGTACATAGGTACATATAGCAAAAAATCGTTTCATCTTAACCCATTCCTAGCCACTGTATCTGCTTGGGTACAGCACATTCAAATAGCTGTGAATTCAACCCGAAAAAAAATTTCCAAAATTTATTTTGCAATTTTGTCTCACATACTATGCTTCAAAAATCCACATAAACAATGAAGGGAAAACGACTAAACTTTTTTTTAAACTTTGCTTTGTTTTGATACTTCATCGTCGACTTGGCGTATTTTGAAAAAATCAGTGTTCATTAGTCTGCGTTGAAAGCGTTTTGCGTAAAAATTAAAAAAGTTTGCGCTTGATGTGGAAAGCAGAATACTTGAGTTTCCATAGTTTTAACGAGTTGAATGAAAAAAATTACAAAAAATTTAAAGAATGCTCATATATTCTGCCGTTTTCCCAGTTTGGGAACAGGCTCAAAAACCTACTGATTGAAAATTTTTTTTTATTTTTTTCGTATTTTATAGGCATTTTAAGCTAATTTCATAAAAACGATATGCACATAGTCGATGATTTTTGATTTTAAAAGGTCTTGGCTCATTATGGGGTAATGGCTAATCTATTGCAATAAAAATTACGATCTCAAATTAATTTATTTAATTTGAACAACTTCTGTGGAGTAGAGAACAGACAACGGACACTAATTTTTGCCTCTTCAACAGATTGCAGTTGAAAAACCAATTTTTTTAAATCGCCGATCTACAAGTGACTGCGCAAAATATGGGTTAAGACAGCGTGTAAACAAAACAAAAAATATACCCACTCGCGAATATTTTTAAAAATTTATATCCGACCGACGCACAGTATTGCGTCTAGTGTATGCTAGCTGGACAAAAGTGATTCTCTTGTTTAAAGAAAATAACGGTATAGTTTTACAACAAATACTCTCAAAGCTAGGAAACCAACAAATATTTTTGTTTTCTGCAAGAAAATTTACAGTTTCAGACGGTTGAAGTGAGGAAGTTGTTTTGATCTATTTTTAATTTCTGAACACTTGTGATTCAGTAGTTGTGGAAAAATATTAATTTTGCTATTTGTCAATATTAAAGAAAAATTTTTTTCAATGGACTTCAAAGTTGAAGGTAAGTACTAATGAAATTAATATAAAAAGTGAAAAATAATATTATAGTTTTTGATTGAAAACAACAACAAATAGATGTCTTAATAAAGTTAAATAATAAATTTAGTTTCCTAACTTTGGGAAAGTAGAAAAGATTTGTATTCACGTGTATACAGCCACTTTTTTTTTTAATGAAAGCTATTCTTTCACTGCTTCTTCTGAAAACAATATCTTTCTGCACACTTTTGCACATATATATTTTTTTTGTTTGTTTTTAGAGTACATATTTTCTATCAAGAAATGTGAGTTATACCAGGAATGGGAAAAATCCGCGAAAAACGATAAAAGCTTAAGCCTATTTAAGCTATGCCTTTTAATATAAAAGCTAAGTGGTGTAAATTCGGTGTGAATTGATTAACCGGTCTTCGTGAAAATGATATTTTAAAAATATATTTGTATAAGGGCCACCCTAAATATACATCCTTAATAAAAGTCTTATAGCCTAAGCTATGCCTTTTAATATAAAAGACACTTGGTGTAAATTCCATATGAATCGATCAAGTGGTCTTTGTGAAAATTATATTTTAAATATATTTTTGAATAATGGCCACCCTAAATATGCACCCTAAATAAAAGTTTTATAACCTATGAAACCCGCTTGATCGATATTAAGATACTGTAAAAATTTTATCAAAATTGGCCGGATGGTTTTCGCGTCCATAAATTTGACCCGTACCGGCCCAGGGGTCAAGGCCTCCCGTACAATTTTTTTGTTGTTTTGATCCAACAAATACAAAAACGCAAAAAAATACTTTTGTCCAGCTAGCTTGTTCTAGTCGCAACACTGTGCGACGCCTTTGTAATTCCGCAAATACTTTGTTTTTAGTCATGAAAATATTTATTTTCACAATTTTTGGAATTTTCGATGATGCAGCAAAAAAAATGTTAAAACTTTTGTGTACATTCATTCATCAATCAAAAATGTATTTTTAAATTTAATTAGGTAAATTCACACATGTAATCCGCAAATTGTAACTCACCATGTGTTTTTAGTTAGGGCTCAAAATTTCTTATGAAAATAATTACTGCCGGCGCCATGAAGCACAGGAGTAATGCGGTGACGAATATCAATAAATAAAATAAAGCAAGGTTTTTTTTATTTTGATATTCCACTGTAAGTTTTACATTATTATATTTATTCATTCAACTATTGGGCTTAGCTCTCACTGATATAAAATAAAAAAATACTTTAACTGAAATAACATTTCAAATAATAATTTCTCCAAGTGTACTAAAATTTACAAAGATTGAAATATCAAAGAACGATACTGATAGTTTTGACCGTATGTATTTGGAACATGTTCTTATTTTGCGAACAGTAAAAACAACGGTCTTAGAAGCAGAGGAAATGTGATTGAAAAGCTCAGTTGAACTTTTGGCAAATTGGTTTGTGTCATTACTTAATTTATTGTGGTGTCTAACCTATTGACTATACCAGATCAGTAAGAAAGCACATCATAGCTTTTTCCCTAAGCAATCACTCATCTAATTCGTGTCGTGTTTGAATAAAATTTATTCAAATTTATTAAATTTTTTAAAGTATTTTATTTTTCAAAAACTAGTCATAAATACTGAAAAAGTTGGCAAATTCCAATGTTTGCAAACTATTCAGAAAGTCAAAGAAAGGCAAAAGCAAATACTTATGTATATAAGTACATATTAAAAAATTTAATATACCACATATTGGTGTGGTTCACAGCTATATGGAAAATTTTTTTGTCGTTATTTTTCTATCTCCACAAGCTTGCCCTCATTCCTTTAACCAAAATATGCATGTATACAAAAAATTATCTATTTCGGCCCTTATTTAGAGGTCGCTACGATTTGCGACTTTTATGTATAGCCCTTTTTAAGAGAGAAGACAATATGAGCTGCAGTATGGTGGGAATAGAGATGTGTTTAGAGAAGAAAGAAGAACGGAAGCGAAAGAGAGAATCGAAATATGAGGTAAGAAATCTGCGAAATATTGAAAAGCAAAAAGCTAGTGAAGAAGTTGTGTGCTCCATTGCTGCGGAAATGGGGTCAGATGATGAAAGTGAGTCAGAACATTTCTCGTGTGATGAGTTTCAAACTCCTACAACTTCCGCTCGCTCTGAAAAAGATAATCGCAAATCTGTCCTTTCCAAGGATGTTATGGCAGCCATTGACCGCATAAATCTTTCTGATAGAAAAGTGATGTTTGTTGTTGGAGCTGTAGCTCAAGCTATGCTTTGACACTACAACCTCTAACACAGGATTAAATTTAGGTGCATGTGCTTTAATTGAAAAAGGCCTTAATAAAGAGCTGATATGAATTGCTGATATGAATTGTTTGAAGTCATGCTCTCTAGTGTTTTTAAAAATCTAGCGGAGGACCCGAAATCCAATAATTTAGGCGCTTTCAAAAACAATGGCCGGAAATATAAAGATAAAGAGAAATTCAAAGTGGGTGACGGTATACTATTTAATACCAATGACTTGCTTGAACATCGACAGGAAATGTATGAATACTATACCGATGCCATAAAAAGCCAACAGACGAGAGATGACTATCGCGAACTGTTAACGCTTTGTCGATGGTTCCTGGGAGGTGCAAATAAAGTAGATGTTCGATTTCGTGATCCAGGCGCATTTCATCAAGCTCGTTAGATGGCAAAGGCAATTTACAGCTTAAAAATATATGTATATGTTTGAAAATCAGGTAATTCTTACTGCACGCGAGAGAAAATCAATTACAGAAATAAGTTTATTTGTAAGTCTTGTGTATGGTCGCAATTGGAATGAAGCTCCGATAGCAATAAGGGTTCCTCTTAATGATGCTAATCTTCTTGAACTACTCAAATTCTATCCTAATGAAAAGATTGCTACAGCAGCAGTAAAAGTATTTCATCGTAATCTTTGGTATTTTTCTGAACATCTGATTGGGCTTGCTTTTTTCGATTCGCGAGTAACATTTGAGTCCAAAAGGAAAATGGTCGAAAATCTCCAGTTACCACCAAAAGCAAACGCCTTCAAGAGGCTTGACGGTAAAAATTTTAACGAACGGAACCCTTTTGAGTCCTTTGTTAGCAAACGCACAACTTGTTCTTTGATTTACTAATCGATGATGGTCAAGAAAAGTTACTGTCATATCTTATTAAGGATCCCAACGGATGGAAAAATTACCAAGTTTACATTGAGTTGAAAAAAAAGTAAAGCTTTTAAAAGTTTTAAGCGATTGTGCAGAGCGAGGGATTGCTTTGGCTAGCCAATTCAACTCTTCTATTACAACAAATGAAGAACAGATACAGTATCTGCTTCGGGTAGTTGATTTACATAGAAAGACATTTCCCATGGTTTCTAAGGCCAATGTTACAATGATGACGCTAAGCGACCAAAAAATATAAAATTTTGTACGTATACATAATAAATATATGAGTATAACAAGTATTCATTTAAATATTTTTCAATAAGTTTAAATTTTAAGTTACTTTACAATAAAATCTATGTATACAAAATTATGTTTGAGTATAATTCCAAGATCGATAAATCGTAGCGACCTCTAAATACCGTTCAATTCGGCTCAAATTTGGGAGAGATATTAAGTATCATGATTGGAATAAGACAGCCTTGTGGAGAATATAAATTTTAAACTTTTGAAAAATGGACCACCCTACCACATATACATTTATTTCCTAATATAATAACAAACAATAAAGTTGATTTGGTAAAAACTATAAAAATCCATAATTACATTTATTTTTGATTTAAAATACAAAAATTTATTAAAACAATTACTTTCGATCTTAAAAACCCAAAAATCCATAATAGCGATTATTTTTGATCGAAAAAAATAGAAATCCAAAATTACGAATATTTCTGATCGAAATGAATAGAAGTCCAAAATAGCAATTATTTTTGATCGAAAAGAATAGAAATCTATTGTAACGATTATTTTTGATCGAAATAAAATAGAATTGCAAAATAACGATTATTTCTGATCGAAAGGAATAGAAATCTAAAATTGAAATCCAAATTAACGATTATTTCTGATCGAGATGAATAGAAGTCCAAAATAACAATTATTTTTGATCGAAAAAAAAAAATAAATCCATAGTAACGATTATTTTTGATCGAAAAAAATTTAAACCCATAGTAACGATTATTTTTGATCGAAAAACATAGGAATCCAAAATAACGATTATGTTTGATCGAAAAGAATAGAAATTCAAAATAACGATTATTTATGATCGAAAAAAATGGAAATCCGATGTAACAATTATTTCTGATTTAAAAATTAAAAATCATGTCATATGTGTGTGGGATCGTGCCTCACCCTCACTCCCGACTTCATCTCGACTCTCACTGCAAAACAGTTTGACGCGAGCCTTTGAAGACGGAAGTTGTGCGGTTTCTAACTTTATATTACCTTTTGTTCAAATAGTGTACTAACTTTATATTAACTTGTAATTCATTTAATATTCATAATTCAATTTACTTAAATAAAACGTCTAAAGCTAAAAAGTGCTATAAATTTGGGGGATCGTCCGAAATTGGACAAAAGTTTGAATAATTAATATATTCAAGTGCAAATTAAAACAAAGAAATAAATAACCGTTATGACGCCGAACCTCGAAGCTTTCGAACTTGTTCGATTGAACCTGAAACGTTCTAGAAAGGACAGCATAGTTGCTCTACATAAATTTGTATTTCAACAAGAAGGCGATAGGGGAAATCGCAAGCGTCTGCGCGAGTTTGAAGGTTTCTTGTATGACGAGAGCAACGTACAGTTCGAAGCAAAACGTGCATACGTAGAGAGCAATATCGACAATGCCGACCTCATAACAATCTGCAACATGCTTGGTTTGAGCTGTAGAGGCGAAAACTTGATGCTGCACATTTTCAAAAATTTGATGAAGGGGAAACTGCTAGACGAGAATGAGCACAATGACGATGAAGACGATGATAAAGAAGATGACGATGAAGACGAGCACACTGGCAAAGACGACGATGACTTTGTGAGTGTCAACGACGACGTGAGTGGGATTGCCAACGAAGGTGCATCAACGACAAGCAGAAGGAATACGACGCATAATAATCTGCCTAAGTTTGCGATCAGCTTTCACGATGTAGAGGATTCCATTCGCCCTTTTGATGGTAGCGACAAAGTGCTGGTCGAGGTCTGGGCAAAAGAGTTTGAAGAAACAGCTACACTTATGCAGTGGGACGAGTTGCAAAAATTTGTATTTGCAAAAAAATCGCTTACGGGCTTAGCGAAGTTGTTCATACAGAGCGAGAGAGGAATAACTTCATGGAGCCGAATGAAAGCTGCGCTGACCGAGGAGTTTGCTTCAGCAACAAACAGTGCTCAACTACATAAGCAGTTGTCAGAGAGGAAAATGAACAAAGAAGAAAGTGCGCAAGAATATTTTTTCAAATGAAAGAGTTAGCGTCGCGTGGTAATATCGAACAAAGTGCGTTAATTCAATATATTATTGATGGCATGAAAGACTTAAGTGTCAATAAAACAATTTTATATGGCGCTAAAAGTATGAAAGAATTCAAAGAAAAGCTAAAGTGTTATGAGCTAATACGAGAAAAAAGTAAACCAACAAATGAATTAAAGCAAAGTGAAAAGAAAACATTTACGGCGAATAAGGTAGAAAAGAGAGAAATAGTGTGTTACAATTGTGGCGAAAGAGGCCACAAATCGATTGATTGCAGAAACAAAAGTAAAGGATTAAAGTGTTTTAAATGCAATTTGTTCGACCATATTGCAAAAAATTGTGATGTAAACAAACACGAAAATTTGAAAAGTAATGTGCGCAATATTGTGTCAAAAATGGGTTTGATGAATAAAGAAATAAAAATCAGTGGCAAAAATTTTGTGGCTCTAGTTGATACGGGCAGCAAGTTTAACATAATTACGGAAAATGTTTATGAAGACTTAAACAAGCCTAAAATTGCACGATCTAATGTTTATTTTGTTGGATTCGGTGAAAATAAAAACGAAAATAAAATAAAACCAATCGGTAACTTTAAACAAGAAATAGAAATTGAAAGTGAATTATATGACGTAAATTTCCATGTCGCGTTGTCAACATGTATGGACGTTGACGTAGTAATTGGTGAAGAATTTCGTACACAAGCCGAAATCAAAATAAATCGCGACGGTGTTTGCATCGAAAAAATTAAAAATAAAAGTAAAGACGCTGACGAAGTGTTTGCTCTGATGAAAATTGACGTTATGTCAGAAAATAAAGATATTAATATTGACCAAAGTGCGAGTGTCGAAGCGAAACAGAAAGTGCGCGATATCGTTGAAAATTATCGGCCTTATCAATGCAAAACGACGAATGTGAAAATGCATATTGTGCTTAGTGATGAAACGCCAATTTTTTCGAGACCGCGTAGGCTTCCAATTACTGAAAGGTAGGTATATCGTAGACGATCAAGTAGAAAAATGGTTAAACGACGGTGTGATTGAAAATTCAGATTCAGAATTCAGTAGCCCAGTTGTACTTGTTAAAAAACGTGTCGGAACACCGCGATTGTGTATCGATTTTAGAAAAATCAATAAAGTAATTGTGAAGGATCGTTTTCCATTACCTTTGATTGAAGACCAACTCGATCGGTTACAAAATGGCAAAGTGTTTAGCACAATTGACTTGAAAAACGGGTTTTTCCATGTGCCGGTCACTGAATCAAGTCGTAAATACACTTCATTCGTTACGCATAACGGACAGTATCAATTTAGAAAAGTGCCATTCGGGTTATGCAACTCTCCGGGAGTGTTTCAAAGACACATAAACTCAATTTTTCGTGAGTTGACGCGTAAGGGAATTGCCTTGCCCTACATAGACGATATTATCATTCCAGCGGAAAATGAAGATCTAGCTTTAAAAAATTTAGAAGAAGTGATCAAACTATGTGAACAATATGGACTCGAACTTAATTTTAAAAAATGTCAGTTTTTAATGAAAAAAGTTGAATTTCTCGGGCATATTATTGAAAATCAACAAATATCACCATCTCCAGCTAAAGTTAACGCGCTGAGTAAGTACAAAATGCCACAGACTTTAAAGCAATTAGAAAGTTTTTTAGGGTTAGCCGGATATTTCCGAAAGTTTATGCCGAATTTTTCCGTAATTGCTAAGCCCTTGACTGATTTAAAAAAGAACAACAAAAAATTTGAAATAAAAGACGAGCAAGTGAATGCATTCAATGCACTAAAAAGACTTTTAACTGAAAAGCCTGTCTTAAACATTTTTAATCAGAATTTTGAAACCGAAGTGCACACAGATGCATCGATCGACGGCTATGGCGCTGTACTGTTGCAAAAGTCACCTGATGACGGACGTCTTCACCCTGTATATTACATGAGTAAAAAAACGACAGACGCAGAAAGAAAATACACAAGTTATGAGCTAGAAATTTTAGCTGCCATAGAAGCTTTAAAAAAGTTTAGGGTGTATCTTCTGGGTATGCATTTTAAATTGGTTACCGACTGTAACGCATTCACGAAGACTCTTGAGAAGAAAGATCTCTGTACCAGGGTAGCGCGATGGATACTTCTTTTGGAAGAGTACGATTACGACGTAGAACATCGATCGGGTACACAAATGAAGCACGTCGACGCGCTTAGTCGCTATGCAGTTATGATAATCAATGAAGACAGCATTCTCACCAGAATACGAGTGGTTCAATGTCAAGACAGCGACCTAAAGGCAATTATAGATGATCTCCAGGAAGGGAAGTCACATAATGACTATTTTTTGAAGGGTGATGTATTGCACAAACTAAAGGATGGTCATGAGCTTGTTGTTGTGCCTAAAGGTATGCAACGCGAAATAATAAGGCAAGCGCACGAAAAGGGTCATTTCGCTGAACAAAAAACCAAAGAGTTGATATGCAAGGACTATTTTATACCCAAAATTGAAAATAAAATACAGGAACACATCGCTAATTGTATTCCATGTATCATCGCGTAAACCGAAAGAGAGGTAAACAAGAAGGAAAGCTGCATCCGATTTATAAAGAAGAGGTTCCGATTCACACATACCACGTCGATTTTCTTGGGCCGCTAGAGTCAACAAGCAAGCAGTATAAACACATATTTGCTGTTATCGATTCGTTTACGAAATTCTGCTGGCTATACCCAACGAAAACTACAACGGCAAATGATGCATTATCAAAATTACGTTCGCAAAGTGTGGTATTTGGCAACCCTGTACAAATCATATCAGATAGGGGCTCTGCTTTTACTTCCACCGATTTCCAAACGTACTGTGAAGAGGAAAACATCAAGCATAGAAAAATCACTACGGGACTACCTAGAGCTAATGGGCAAGTTGAGAGACTCAACGCAACTATTGTTTCAGTATTGGCAAAATTGTGCATCGAAGACCCATCTAAGTGGTATAAAAACGTCGACAGAGTTCAACAAGCCATTAATTCAACACATTGCAGAAGTATCAACATGACACCATTCGAATTGTTCACTGGTGTAAAAATGCGAACCAAAGAAGACCTACAAATCAAGCAACTGATAAATGATGAAATCACAGCTACGTTCAACGAGGACCGAGATGAGATGAGGCGGCATGCAAAGCAGCAAATTTTGAAAGTGCAAGCTGAAAACAAAATCACTTATAATCGGCGACGCAAACCAGCTACTGGCTACAAAGAAGGCGACATCGTTGCAATTAAAAGAACGCAGTTTGGTGGTGGCCTGAAGCTTAAACCTAAATACTTGGGGCCATACGAAATCATCAAAGTCAAGCCGAACGACACTTACGACGTGATGAAAACGGGTACCAGCGAAGGTCCGAGGCAAACAAGTACCTGTGCTGAATATATGAAGTCCTGGCCTACTACTGAAGATGACGCTACATTCGGGTCGAATGCTTAACAGAATGGCCGAGTTGTGGGATCGTGCCTCACCCTCACTCCCGACTTCATCTCGACTCTCACTGCAAAACAGTTTGACGCGAGCCTTTGAAGACGGAAGTTGTGCGGTTTCTAACTTTATATTACCTTTTGTTCAAATAGTGTACTAACTTTATATTAACTTGTAATTCATTTAATATTCATAATTCAATTTACTTAAATAAAACGTCTAAAGCTAAAAAGTGCTATATGTGTAGGATTCTCATCAAAAAAAATTCATCTGTATACTCAAACTCACATTTCGACTGTTCCTTCATTGTGATTTTTTTGACTTAAATTATAGAAAATAACGATTATTTACGGTCCCTGGAATAAATCGACACGCGCCCATCTCGAGTTGGTACGTCGCACAGTGGAGGATCTTGGAAATTCGGTAGCCATAAATCATTTTTCACATTTCACTGTATCAAAAATCTATTGATGCAATTCTGTTACGCGTACTTTAAGAAAAATCACATTTTCAGGTTCGAAGGTGGACGGGAACATATTGAGAGGCGTGCCAATTGAAAGGTCCATTCCCTTTTTTTTGTATTTTTTTTTATTTTTTACGAATTTTTTCCAACTTTGGAGCTGTGTAACTTTTGAACGGTACAATATTTTTACATAAATTTTTTTTTTAAATTAAGGTTGATAATAATAGGATTTAATAATTTGAAATGCTGTTACAATATATGCTATCTAATATTTTTGGGGATTTTTTTTGTAAACGTCAATTTTTTGCACTAATTCAGAGATAACTACTGGCCGCCGGAAGTTGGCGTAGTTTGGCTAAGTTTTTCAGGTAGCTAAAAGTATCTAGAAACTTTTTTCCAAACATACTGTACCCGCCATGTCCCGCCAGTAGAACACTTTTTTCAAAAATAGGTAGGCACCTCATATGAACTGACCTGAATTTATATGGCACTGCCTTAAAACAATTGTATTTATTTTGCTGTAGTGTTCATATTTGTATTTCAACATATTAATTATCGCTTTTTATTGACAAAATCCGACATAATCATACATTTGATGAATTCCATCGCAGGTATCGCCACAGGTAGATATCTGAATAGGGTCCTAGGTAGCAGGCCCGGGTTTTAAAGTTCTAAAAAAGGTATTTATGACTACAAAGCATACAAAAAAAGACAAAAACTGTTTTATAAATATGTATATTATATATGTTTATCGGTCTTTCTTTTAATAAACGCACACTTTGTTTTTTTTGATGTTTTTGATCATTTTTTGAAAAGAAATATGTATCTCGAAAACTATAGGAGATACGATAAAAAATTATTTAATCATTTTTGTTAAAAAATACTATAACTTTATAAAAAAATTAAAAAGAGATAAATAAATTTGTTGAAAGATTCATTTTTTTAATTAAAAAAATTTTTCTCAAAATATTTTCAATATAACACCTTTTGCTTTTTATATGTTATTCCTCAATTAATCCTAAGAATGCATGTGCTTTCATATCGGAACGCCATAACTTTGGAAAAGACGAATTTTTTACTTATGACCCGCACCACGTTTTTACAACATAAAATTCGGCATACATTTTTTTTTTTTGTTTTGTTTTTTGTAATATTATCTTCAATTAATCCTAAGAATGTATCTGCATTCAAATCGAAATTCCCGCCGTAGCTCTGGAAAATATGAGTTTTTTATGAAGGCGCGCATCATTCCAATTGTATGAATTGTACGATATTTTCCAAAGTTATTTCGGGAATTTCGATTTGAATGCAGATGCATTCTTAGGATTAATTGAAAATAACATTACAAAAAAAAAAACAAAAAATAAAACAAAAAAAAAAATTTATGTCGAATTTTATGTTGCAAAAACATTGTGCGCGTCATCAGTAAAAAATTCGTAGTTTCCAGAGTTATGGCGGGAATTTCGATATGAAAACACATCCATTCTTAGGATTGATTGAGGAATAACATATAAAAAATTAAAAAAATCGAAAGGTGTTATATTGAAAATATTTTCAGAAAAATTCTTTTAATTAAAAAAATTTGTGTTTAAACAAATTTATTTAAATCCTTTTAGTCTTTTTTATAAAGTTAGAGTATTTCTTAGCAAAAATTATTAAATGATTTTTTATCATATCTCCTATAGTTTTTGAGATATTTCGTTTCAAAAAATGCTCAAAAACGTCAATAACAACAAAGTGTGCGTTTATTAAAAGAATGACCGATATGTATATGATTATGTGTGTATAGTACATATGTATGTACATATGTATGTATGTACATTGTACATATCGGTCATATATTTAATAACTGCAATCTTTGTTTTTTATTACCTTTTTGAGCATTTTTTGAAACGAAATATCTCAAAAACTATAGGAGATAGGATAAAAGTTATAGAATCTTTTTTGTTAAGAAATATTATAACTTTATATAAAATTAAAAAGATTTAAATAAATTTGTTGAAACATTAATTTAATTTAATTTTTATTTAAAAAAATTTTTTCTCGAAACAACTTTAATACAACATCTTCTTTTTTTTATGATTTTTTTATATCCTATTTCTCATTCAAACCTAAGAACGCATGTACTTTCATACCGAAATTCCAGACATAACTTTGGAAAATATCATAAAATTCATACAATTAGAACTCACATTTTCCAATATTATGGCGGGAATTTCAATATGAAAGTACATATCAAATTTTTAAGAAACATTTTTGTGAATCAAAAAATTAATTGCAAAAAAGATTTCAGGAAGTATTAGTTGGGAAAAATTTTGAAGCAAATAACCTTACCAACACTTTGAATTTCTTATTCTTCTCCCAAAGTAAGGTTTTTTTTAATGAAAAAAACAGAATATTTAAACGACAACTTTCGCTTGGATCTGGTTTGTGAAATATCGGAAGTTGCGGATAAATTTTCTAAAAATTACTACGAGTATAAGCTGCAAACCTTTTAACTGATCTCAAAAAACTGTGCATCATTTGAAAAGTTTATACATATGTACATTAGTAAAGTACAGTGTATTATTAAGTATACCTTTTTCTATACATACTTATGTACTAATAATAATAATAAAAGTCTATGTAAAAAAATTTCCAATGGGGGAGGGGGTTAGAACCCCCCCTCCTTGCGCACGGGCCTGCTAGGTAGAACCCTTTTTGTGCACATCTGTTCATACTCCTTTGTAGAAAACTTCTTGTTTTTATTGTTTATTACATTGATTTCAAAAAATTGTAGCAAGTTTTTGTATATAAAGCCGAACACTCGCACCCGTTAGCCACAATACTATGGAAACTATATTAAAGAAAGTAGACAGTATAAAGTATAGTAGGCAGCATAAAAAAGCGCCTTAAGGTCTTCCAAATGTAAATATTTTTCATGTATCTATTTTATTTTTCTAATATAATGTCCTAGCTGTAAGGTATTGCTACCATCACTGTAAATTGTGCGTTAACTATAAATTTTGTAATGTTTAATATACTTCAATAAACAATGATAATAATAACATTTATTAATAAAATTTAAAATACAAAAAAACAAATATTTTTACTTTTCGAAATTTATAACGATGGCTTATATTAAAGGGTTACGTTTCCTCTTTTAGGTGTAAAAAAAACTGCATTAAAAACTTCTTATTCGTTTATAAGATACAGATTTTTGATTATCAATATAAAAAAAATAAGTTTTTGGCGCAAAATGAATGAAATGTATGAAAATCTGCAAAAAATCAACTTCCCACTCAAAAAAAGTGATGAAGGAAAAATTTTTGGCGTGAAATGAACGAAAATGTATGAAAATCAACTTCTGACTCAATAAAAGTTATGAAGGAAAAATCGCAAAATTTATAGTGATAGCTTATATTAAAGTTCTATGTTTCCTCTTTTAACTGCAAAAAAACTGCATTACAAAATTTTTATTCGTTTGGAAGATACAGATTTTTGACCACCAAATGACAAAAAACCCGCTTTTTCCTCCACTGGAACAGAGAAGCCAAATATTTTCTTATGTGCTCTTGAATTCTCAGAATGAATATGGAACCAAAAAGTGACGCTTGGATCTAGTTTCGGAGATACAGCCTTCGGAAGTTGCGGATATAGTTTTTCTAAAAATCTATATAAGTCAGAAACGCCTGTATTGATTGTCATACGAAAGTATTGATTGTCATAATAAGCTACAATATTTATCTCAAAGTTTTTCAAATGAGGCTCGTAGTTTTCGATATATTATGACTTTTCCGGAATTCGGACCGATTTTTTTACAAAAACCCCTTATTTTTAAAAAAAAAAATCGTTATTAGTCTACAATCTTATTAACGTGATAAATGATATAACATTTTAACAAAAATTTTTCACATTAACCCTTTCTAACCAAAAAATTGTTACTTTGTTTGAAAATTTTGTGCTCTAACTTGCCGAAAATGCATCCAAAAGATCTGATTTGTTAGTAAAAGTTGTAGATATTGAAGAGATGAACAAAACCCCAGCATCAGATGCTTAAAACTCAGTTTGCTTTAGAGATATATAGAAAAAACCACATGAATCTAGGTGCAAAATTCAAATGTTCATTTCTCGAAAATTTGAGCCAACTTGAACAAACTGAGCCAAATGGTTTCTTGTTTTGGCCTATATTTTCACCTCTCAGCGTCAGATCCGAATAGAGTTTTACAAAAGAAATTTTGTTCCACAGTGTAATTTTACTAATTTTCAACAAAAAACATCAACTTTATTTCCATATTTTGGTAATTTTAATTTTATTTCAACTACTATACATTATTTTGGTACATTTATCTATACTTAATATCAAATAAAAGATTCATCCTTATCCTTATGTTGTTTTAATAATGTTTGTAATGTTTGAAGCAGAATTGTGTACAGATGATCATGAACTAACTTTCTAGTATGGTGGTGTGACGCTATCTTCCGGAATATAGTGGTTACTTTAAGTATATTTAGGAGTGTCGCCAGCTTCTTATAAATCTTACCAACCAAAACAGTTAATTCTATATTGATAATCCGATATCATCTACCAAATGTAGCTAAATTCAATAATATGAGCCGCAGGTCAATTTATGGAGCCACAGCTCTACTTTAGGGGTTTCCTTGTACCTACGTATAGCTTAGTTTGCTTACAGTTGTTAATTTGATTAGTCGACCCTCTAGTATATTTACAGTTTTTCAATAAAGATAAAAAAAAGACAAATCATAGAATTCTAAATTGCTCTAAATACAGTAGAATCTCGCTAATCCGGATCAATTAAAACTGGCCTCAATGTGGATTATGCGGAGATTCGGAGGCATATCAAAATTATTAAAGAGAACATTTCAAAAATGCTTTATTATAACAAATAATATATCGAAAAAAAAAACAAAAAAACGGTAACTTTTGTTTGGCGAATGCACTTTTGCTTAGCTTCCATTGCACGGTCATTCCCCGTTCTATAAAAATGAAATAAAGCGCACGCAGAATCAGGCAAAATATGGCGTACAAGCGAATCATATGAAGAATGTAAGAGAATATACGGAAATTCCCCGTGCTTCGTACTCATGCACGCAAAAAAGCATAATGTCCATAGTTCAATATTGTGGAAAGTATCGAATAAAGCATGCATAGAAATAGACGGAATAAAGTGTATAAATGAATATAAATAAAGCGTTGGTTATTACACAATATAACATGCACTCCGGATTAGTGAAACTAAAGTCGGTCCGGAGTACAACGGACATAATGAAAAGTTTTAATTTTTTCACCCTGTCCGGATTACAGTAGGATCCGGATAAGGCCATATCCAGATTAACGAGTTTCTACTGTATTGCGAAAAACCAGTCAGTTTTATTACACAGAGAAAATAATTTATGTTAAGACAAATATTGTAGAAAAGAAAAAGAAAGAAAAGATTTGACCCACTTTCCATAGTTTTAAAATTATTAATGACCTTATCCATTCCATCTTCCCTTGCGATGGTGTATGCGGCGCACAAGAGATAAAAAAATTTAATTTTTCAATGTCATACAATTTTTTTTTTTTCATTTTCCCCTAATTTTATAAGATTTCTGTAACGTTTTAGAAAGCTTTCAGAAGGGAAAAATGATGAAAAATATTTGAAACGTTGTAAGGTTTCATATGAAAGATTTCTGAAAGGTTCCGAAACGTTACATGCCGAGTTACCGAGTGTTTTATTCAAATATGTTGAGGATTGTATAGTATGTAGTCATATCAATGTGAAGTAAAATCAAATAAAAATCGGACTATCATATAAAGGGTGTTTTTTTTAGAGGTTTGTTTTTCGAATAGAGATAAAACTGGGATTTTGTGGTCAAATCTGGCAACTCTAATGTCATTTATATTCAGTTTGGTTTGCCATTTCATCATGAACAGGTTGACAAAAGAACAACGCGTCCAAATTGTGCAAATTTATTATAGTCACTAAAATTTCAACTTTATTTTCACTCAAAATTCACATGATTTTTGCAATTATGAAGTCAAGAAGGCCGCCTAGATCTTGTGATATCACACCTTAATTTTTTTTTTTGGGGTTATGTGAAGCCAAAAGTATGCTTCAATACTTCGAAGCCAACATTACTCGCGTAATTCGCGATATACCTTGAAAATTGGACCTCCATTTTAGACTACGTCCGAGCTAGCCGTGGCGTTCATATGCCAGAAGTCATATTTAAATTATAATGCGAGAAGATTATCTTTCGAATAAAGTAATTTTCATGTCTATTTAAAAAATTCATCTTTGTTTTATTCCATTTTAAAGTTCTATACCTCTAAAAAAAACACCCTATATATATTCTCGACACACTTAAATCTATTTAATCGACTCAAACAGATATCATGTTCGAGCTAATAAACAACTCTTTAACTTAAAATTAAAGGCATAGCAACATAATTATATCTACTAAAATTTGTCAATAATCAATAAATATTTTAAAAATATATCAAATACAAATACATTTATTTGAAGGAAACATTCTGTTTCCGCCGTGTAGAAATGCAAACTTGCATTCATTACAAATTGTTCAATTCTTCATCTTCTTTCCTTTGTCATTCTGACTGAAAAGTAGCCTCGTTCTAGTCGTCCTGCAACGTTTTCAACAAAAGTGCAGATGATTCCCGCGCTAACATATCTGACATATCTGAAATTGATGTTGGATGGGGGTGGTACACCGTGGAAAAACTTGGTGTCCTTAAAGACAATAACAATGCCTTTAATTTCGATAATGGCATTGAAAACATAATATGTGATTTAAAACTTTGATTGAAATCTTATCCACTCACGTTATTTAAAAAAAAAAAAAATTTTAGTTGTACTATTACTAAAAGTCTTATAAACAGTATTTTTTTTTATTCCTAGGAATTATTACTGCTTATTTTATTGTTTTTCTATTATAATTGTTATAAATATCATATTCTATTTAAATATTTATACAAATCAACTTTTTTTTGCTCATTCAACTGTCACAGTTTCTTAACTTCTTGAAACAATAAAAACATTTTTATCATATTTATAACTAATATCATTATTACAATACTAAATATTAATATTATTTATGCTAATTGTATTACATTTTGTTCGGCTTTAAGTGTAATAGTTGTCAGTTGTAGTTTTTGTTTTTATTCAACACTCGACGATTGTTGGTTTTATTGGCGCGTCCTGCAAAACCTAACTAGTTGCTTCAATTTTCTATAGATACTAGCTTAAACTTCCAAATTAAAAAGAAAAAAACCAAAAAGATTTGATAGAAACACAGCGTAAGCATATGGAGAGAATGTCCTGTGTTTCTGCCTTTAAGGCAGGAATACATAAAAAGCATCGCATGCGTCGATGACTGCGTCGTATGTTTTTCAACACACATAGCATAGTATGCCTTAAATTTTTTTACTCTCTTTCCCATACGATTCTCTTAGCAAAAATTTATTGTTTACAAATTTTGTTTTCGTCACTCTCTTTTCCCATACGATTCTCTCATAACAAATGTTTTCTAGCTGTCAATGCTTCGATGCTTAACAAAAATTTCAAAAATATCAAAATGTTCAAAAATTGCACAATTTAAAAAATTTATGAAAAATAGAAAACTTAAAAAATGGAACAACTTTAAAAATGGAAAAAAGCTGAAGATTTCAAAATTTTTAAAAAAATTATAAAAATTTCAAAAAAAATTATCGAAAAATTTCAAATATATCAAAATTTTCAAAAATTGAAAAATTTCAAAATTTCAAAAATTTACAATAAAAAAAAAACTTAAAAAAATTTAAAATAGCTGAAGATTTCAAAATTTAAAAAAAAATATTCAAAAAGTATCGAAAAATTAACAAAAATTTCAAAACATATCAAAATTTTCAAAAATTGAAAAATTTCAAAACGCTGGAAACTTACTTCTAGAACCATATAAAAATTGATGAGAGCTGTTTTGATGCCGGTTTCGAGTCTGAGATTTGCGAGAGGTGCAGCTGCACTTTTCCATTTTGTCATTACGTCAATCAATAAAAAATAACCATGGATGGGCACAAATTCTTCTCAAATTCTATCGAGAGCACAATTGAGAGTTACGAGAGAGCATTTGTGTATACGTATACAAATGAGAGCGCATAATAACGATTCAGTTCTACTTCAGAACATGTAAATGAAATTTTGCGTGGATGTTGGTGCCCATCATGGAAAATAACTGAAAAATCGATTTTTCACATAAAGTAAGGACGGCGCATCAGAGAGAATCGGAGTCCAAGCATCGAAATTCAAGCTAACCTTTTTTTATTCTATCCATTGAGTGAACTATTCTGCCCTTAGAAGCGAAAAGGGGTTATATAAAAAAAAAAAAAAACGCGTTGCGAGATAATTGATGTTTTGTTTATGTCAATTTGTTGAAATACATGTAAAATTGGGATAGAGGACATTTTCTTAGGAGATTTTTTATAGGTTTCAACTGCGAGACTGGCATTCGGCATAGCTCATTAGATGTGTAATTTCTTAAGCTATCCGATACCATAAGAATCGCGAATATGAATTTTATTGAGATACGCCCATTTCGCTTCTGAGGGCAGTATTGGTATAGTAAAAAAATCAATCAAGACCTAACGAATTGGAAATAAAATTGTGGAAACATGTTATGATCTTCTTTATGCGTTTAAATGTCCCTTAAATAGCATGCGACATAATTCGCCACCGCCGGCTTCTTCACATAGCAAAAGTTGTCGTGAACGTTCTTCACTCTTCTTAACGTTGCCCAGAACACGACGTGTGCGCGTTTCTAGCAAAGATGCAGATCCAAAGCTACTGCTGCTACTACTGCCACCGCCAGCGCCAGCAACTGTTGCTGCTGTCTTCGTCGCAGCACTTGTTTCCGACTGTTGTTGCTGTGCGACTGTGAGAGTATTTGCCGCATCATTGTTGAGACTTTCATTACTTGCATTTATTGACAGCGGCAGCAGCAATTTTCGTTTATTGTTTTTATTGCTATTGCTGCGTCCCATATTATTTTTTGCTGATGACATTTGATTTATGCGTATGTTACTCATAGATAAAGTACTTGCAACTGTTGGCGCTGTTGCTGGTTTTGCTGCCGTTAAGAAAATTGTGTTTTCTTCTTCTTCTT
Source organism: Meiosimyza platycephala (assembly GCA_963662105.1). Lineage (NCBI taxonomy): Eukaryota > Metazoa > Arthropoda > Insecta > Diptera > Lauxaniidae > Meiosimyza > Meiosimyza platycephala. Next base: position 6,594,561 of record OY759212.1, read on the forward strand.
GATACAATTGTGGTGATGACAGGTTGGAGACAATTTCACTGCTGATGATATAGAAATTATCAATTATATTACCAACGTGTTGCTTGTTGCCACCACCACCATCAACAGCAGCTGTTGTCGCTGCGTTTTTGCGTTTATCAAATTGCGTGCTGTTGTTATTTGATTTTTTGCTGTAGTTTGCTGCAGTTTGCTCAGAGTGTTGTTCTTGTTGCTTTTGTGATGTTTTGAAACTTGCATGTTGCAGCTTTAATTTTTGTTTTTGCGCTTTATTATTTTTGTTCAAGTTGCTGCCACCCATAGTGCGCCACATTTTCAAATTGATGCGTTTAATGAAATTTGTTGTCTCATCATCAATATCATAGTCATCATCACTGTCATCACTGTCATCGTTATCATCATTTTCATCATCGTTATCATCATCGATAAAATCACCGCTGCCACTGCCGTCAAGTTGGTGTTTCTTGTTACTGTCAAAGTCATCATCGTAAGCAAGATCATAGCTGCTGTCAGCTGTCAAATGTTTATAGCTAAGTTGATTTTTAATTTGTTGCGTTGAGTATTGTTGCAACTGCTGCTGCTGTTGCGCTTGTTGTAGCAACATTTTGTCATTTTTGCTATTGTTGCTAAGGTTTTCAGTATTTTGACGTTGTAATTTTCTTAATAAACGTTGCTTTTGTTGCTTCCTTTTTATTTTAGCTTCTGACAGTTGAAATTGTTGTTGCTGTTGTTGTTGTTGCTGTGCCTGCTGCTTACGTTTACGCTTGCGCTGTTTACTATCGTTGCTCGTTCTAAGGCTTCTTGCTGTTGTTGTTGTTATTGCTGTTGTTGTAGCTGCATAGCTGTTGCTGTTGCTAAGCTCCATGTTACTGCTGTTGTCATCGGTGTCATCACTGGCATCGCTGTCATCCATGCGCTTTGCATTTTGTGTATGTTGCTGCTTAATGTTGCTAATTGGACGTTCGTTGTCATCGATGTAAATTGTATCAATGTTATCGCTGCTGCTGCTTAACATTTGTTTTTGTTGTTGTTGATGCTGTGATTCGCTAAGCTTACTGCTAGAGGTACCATCTTCATTGTCATCATCTTCATTGTCATTAGTATGACTGTTGTTGTTGTCTTCTGCATCCGAAATATCTTCATCGCCGTCGGCAACATCAAAATTATATGATGCTCTGTCTGCAACATGTTGCTCAAAAAGTTCTGGCGATGACTGGCTATGTTGCAGTAGTGCTATGTCAGCAGCATTTTCAACAGCAACATGTTGCATGTTTTTGTTATTTTTGTAGCTGCTATCAAGTATTAAATGTTGCTGTTGCAACTCTACATCATCATCGTGCATAAGCCGTGATTCTTTATTATTAGCAAAAATTTGTTGTAACAGCTGTTCTTGGCCATGTTGCTGCTGCAACATGTGATGTTGCTGTTGTTGTTGTGGATTAGCTACGCTACCATACTTACCATCATCGTTGTAAAAGTAATTTGGTGGCTTTGCTACATTGAATTTATTGGTACTTTTTGTAGCAAAAATCAGCGGTGATCGATCTGCGGCATTGAATAAATAAATTAAGAAAACTGCACCCAGTGCTGCTAACGTTAAGATAAAGCAAAATATTATGGCTGCCAAGTAACGCTGTGGAAATTTTGGATAAATCATATTGATCCAGCCGAGAGTGCTGCCTCTGCCTGCCTCTTATTAGTGATTACGTTTACGAAGTACTGCTGGCTACTGCTGTTGTTGGTTGAGGCTGTCTGTATTGTCGCTTGAGCTTTTTTTTTTATTAAGTAAAAGAAAATAATATGTTAGTTATTAAAAAATTACGCGATGTTTTATATTCTTAAACAAAAAAAAAACTAGTAAAAGTTTCTTCGGCAAAGCCGAAACTCACATATCCTACGCTGCAATGAAAGTATCTGTTAAATAATTGTTAAAAAGACATTGGCGAAGTTGAAAAAAAATGTAAAATCTAAAGAAATTGCAAGATGTTAAGAAGTATAAAGCAGTTGAAAAATACTGAAAAATTCTAAAAAATATGGAAACCATTGAAGAAAGTTCAAAGAAATTGAAAAAGTCGAAAAACTATGGAAAATGTTGAAGAATGTTGAAAAAGTCGAAAAAATGGAAAATATTGAAAAATATTGAAAGCGGTTGAAAAACTCAAAAACATTTGAAAGAGGTTGAAAAAAGTTGAAACAATTCAAAATCACTGAAAAATTCGAAAAAATGAAGCTTTAATGAAGAAAGTTGAAAGAGGTTGAAAAGTCGAAAAGAATATGGAAGGTGTTGTAAAAAGTTGAAAGAGGTTGTCGAAAAAATATGGCAAACGTTCAGAGCGGTTGAGAAATTCAGAAAAGTTTTAAAGAGGTTGAAAAGGTTGAAACGATTCAAAATAGCTGAAAAAGTCTTAAAAATCAAGAAAATAATGAAGAAAGTTGAAAAAGGTTGAAGAAGACGAACGAATGCGTATGAAATATATTGGACCAAAACCATCTCAAACCATGCAGTCGGAGTGACTTCAAATTGCGGAATTGGTTGCCGATTAAATTATTAAGGAAATATACCGTTCCCCGATATGATTGAAAATTATTTTTTACGAAGTTATGCCCATTTAAAGTCTTAGTGTCAGAGCTTGAAAAATCGTTGAAAATTGTTTCAAAATAGTCGCATTTTCATCCAAATCAAAATAATTAACTTTTGTCTTTTGATTCTAATAGAACTTCTGCTTCTCTGTCAGAATTTTAAAAAATTTTGCAAATTGTTGAAAATTGGCGGAGTTATAGCGCTTTTTATGAAAAAAAAAAACAAGGCTGATTTTCACAAATACTACAATTTCTTTTTCGCTTAAAATTTTACTGTGGATTTGTACTAATATGATAAAGAAATGACATGAGTTTAATGCCTGCTAACCCACATTTGAGGTCAGGAGATTTTTTTCCCCAAAATGAAAATGTCAATTTTTTTTTCATTATTGCCAAGCCACTCTACGGTACTATTTACAAAGCAAACAACAACAGCAACATTCCAAATTACTTTCAGCAAATCTTGCTTGCATTCTGCATACTTTTTTTCACCGTTATTTTCGTAATAACATTTTATTATGGGAAATATGTATATAAAAAAATAAGCATAACCTTTTAGAGTTAACCTTTGAGAGTTCATTGCAATACTTTTTCAACCATTTATAATGCTCATATTCGAGCAATGGCTACCAATGTAAAGGTAGGGAAAATCGGGGTACCTTTGACACCGGGGCACATTTGACTTTGCCAATTTCAGTGTGAAGATAGCCTAAAAGCCAAAAAGTTTAAATGCAGAATGGTGCTTAATTTGACTTAAAAAAAATTTAATTAGCTTTGACAGTTCTTCTTCAACTCCAAAAAGTCAAAAGTGTCCCGTGTCGGGCACAGCACAATTTACAATGAACTGTGAATTGCATAAGGTGTTCTTTCACTTTGAATTTGACATTTGGATGTTCTTGCAACTGCTTCTGTGCTGTGTTTTAACGCAAGATAAAAAGCTTTTAAAAAAATCGTTTATCAAAAAGCTCTTTTGTCACGCACCATTATGTTTAGCAGTTAACAGACCTAGACATTCATATCGCTGAAGGATTCTCACATGTTATTGAGGACCACAATATCAAAATTATATGTATTGTAAAACTTAGCATGCTGCAAGTTTCATATTTTAATATTAACATAAACTAATTTTAATATTTAGTTTTGAAAATTTATAAATTACGCGGAAAGGCAAAAGATTCGAGCCATCTAATATTTATAAAATTTTAATAAATTGAGTATGAATTGAGCGAAATTTATAAATTTTATTTATTATATTCAATTAGAAAATAAAATCACTAACACATAAGTTACACGCAGACGAAATTTTCTGTAAGTTTGATATAAAAATTTACCCCCTCTGAAAGCGCCACACTGGCATTCCCAGCTGGATACGTCCCTGTTTGTAAATATATGAAACCAGAATACTGTTGATTGCTTTTTCTTCAATAGAAACTACACACACATATAAACTTCAGTTATTACCCAACGGGAAACGGAAGCGCATTCTAAACGCTTCGGATGTGCATTAAGGAAAGCAGAAGCTGCTCCCAATGCGCTGCGCTGCGCTGCTCCCAACTGCTTATCTTTTTTAACACACGATGCCATTCCGGGGATGCATATCTTTGGAAGCATATTGGATGCTGAATAGAAGCACATCTTCGGAAGCATATTAGATGCGCTTCCTTGGATGCTGAGTAGAACCATATTTTAGGAGGCATATGAAATGCTCTTCCTTGGATGTTGAGCACTTAATTTTTTGTCGCCGATCGGACTCGAACCTAGGTCTCCTGCGTTATGCCAGTGTTCTGACATGTGCACATCTTAACCAACTGAGCTACTCTTGTTAGTAATATCATTGATACTAAAACCTATATTAGTATTCTGTCAAAATGAAATTTTGAGTTTTTGATTTCTATTGTCGCCACTTGATTATTCATATAATATACTTTTAGCAAGCTTAAATATATCAAGAGAGTCGCATGATGTCGTTAAACTGCGAATTTTGAACTAAATGCTTCCGGAGAAGCACATCGGACGTGCTCCCCTTGGAAGCTGCTTCCAGATTTCCCGTTGGGTATATACACACACACATACTATTATTTATTTTGCACGTACTATAAAAGGTACATACATACACATGTACATTCTTTTAAACACAACTTGTTTTCGCCTTTATAACAAAAAATTTATTAAAATATGTTAATTAACGGTTCCATTTTGCTAGACACACATACTTTAGCGCACTCACTTCTTGACACCATTCATTTGTATACGTTATGTATGTATATATTTTGCACATTGAAGTATGCAACATAATTTCGAGTTCGAGAAAGTTTTCTTGATTTAAACTTTTAATTTTTGTACTTTTTATTTCAATAAAACAGCTTAAATTAAATATCAATAAAAATTTTCATTACTTTCAATTACTTTGCTTTCTTACTTTTGTTATTATTATTAAATTGTGTGAGCTATGATTTGTTCATGCCTTCATTTATGTATTAATTTAAGAGCACGGTAAATTTTTAAGCGTTTCATTTTTTCCAGCTAACTGCGTCACACAGGCAACTTACAAACGTATACGTATACACACCGTGCCATAGGCTGTGTCTAAATATGCAGGATTGCACAAAACAAATGTGTGGTATATGGGGTGTTTTTTTTTTGCCAAGACAACCGAATTTGTGTGTGACCCTACCCTTTTTGATTTTGTTAATTTTCTTTTATGCAATCGTACAACATTAGATGCGCGACATGCGCGTTTTTGGCGATATTTAGAGAGTTATGCGGTTTTAAATATTTGTGCATGGTAAAAATTTTAAATACCCGTAACTACTGCAAAAACTAAACATTTACGCATTTTAAATGATTTTTTAAGAAAAAAAAAGTCCGTAAGTTTTTTATGAAAATATTTACTTCTACACTAAAAAAAAAGAAAATTGAGTTTTTTAAACAGCCAACTGGTGAATTTATTTTAGTTGACTTTTTTTGTTTTTCAATATTTTTAACAAGGTTATTTATAAATTTAACAGGAAATAACTATAACGCTATTAAACATTGAGTTTTTTTTTATAGAAATTTAACTAAATTTGCTGTCATATATAAACAATTCTGAAAGCAAAAAAGTAATAACAAATCATAAAACATCATTTAGATTACATTGTAATGAAAATGTTGCATATTTTTAGGCGTATGTATTGAATGAAATCTAAATGATGTTTTTATGATTCGTTATTATTTTTTTGCTTTCAGAATATTAATATTTATTAACATTATTATGTTGCCAGGCTGGCACTCTGGCACCTGTGTGTGGCCCACTAGCGCACAGGCTAATAAAGGAATTTAGAGCCAAATATATATGGGAAATTAAAGTTGTTTCAAAGTGTGGTGTCAATCGATGATGGGTCCTCTAGTAATGGTCATAGAAACAGGGCCAATAAATAAAATGAGTAAAGGTGGAAACTAAAGTTGATTCGATCTGAAAGTTAGAGGTGACAATCGATGGGTCGTAGGAATGGGGTCATAAAAAAGGCCAATAAAATAGAAAGTGGCTTTGTTTTATTTTTTAAAATTTTTTGCAATTTCCTAGACAATTTAAACAGATTCCTGGTCAATTTAAATAGATTCCTGGTTAATATTATTAACAAGCCTTTATTGAGTTGATTCATACTGTAGATTAACTAGATTCATTTTTGTTGTTTTCAATCAGATTTCTGGTCAAATTAACTAGATTTTACCATGGCACCAAAACATTACGTCTCCTAGTTGAATTTCCCGTAACCGTAAATAAGAAATCCGCTTTGTGAGTTGAAATAATGCTCCAGCTTAGTACTGCATTTAGGTTATTGTTACTGTACTATTGTCTAAGCCAGCGGTGGGCATGAAAATCTAGCAAAAGGGCGCAACAACAGAATCAAGCAACAAAAAACGAAATTTTAAAGTTTTTTTTTTGCTTTCATTTCTAATTTCACTCCGTGTCATCAGTTCGAACCGTGCGGACGTGCTAATTTCTGCTTGACTTCATAAATAATAAAGAAAAAAATATATAATAATATTTTTCGATTGAATGTGCGAGAGTGTGGCGATATCGTTTTCGGTCGTTTCTACTTGGACACTTTCTCTTAGAACGTCTTTAAAATGCCTTGCTTATGTGGTCAAAAGGTTGATCGTAGTCGGCCTGGTGTGCAGTGTTGCAAATGCAGGGAATTATTTCATTTAGACTGAGAGATTATTTTGAATTTATGCAAAAATCAAATTCCCCTTTTTATTGCAAAGTTTGTGCGAGTGTGCGTCGCAGTTCCATCGGTTCACCCCCGCGCTCAATTACTCCACCAGAAAAAGTAGTAGTTGATAATTGCTCAGCATCTGTGAACTTTTCTAAAGAGCAACAACAACGCAAACCGGTTTTGTCTCTGTCTCAGAAGCAAAAGTGCAACAAGAAAGAAGTGACCTTGCAAGCTGTGTATAATGAAATTGTTGCTCTAAGATCTGATAATGTGAATGCACTCTCTTTGCAAAATGATAAAATACTCTTAATGCAAAAAATTGATGATTTAAATTTTAAAACTAGAGCTGCACTCGGTACAACGTAAGCTGAGTGAATTTGATGCTATTTCTAATTTATCTCTTTTAACTAATGAGGTCAAAGACTTACAAAATAATTTTCGTGAATTTGTGAACACTAGTAAGAAGAAATTGGAAAATAAAGTTGACGCTGACGTTACTTCGGTGTTAACAAATGCTGCTCATGTTGATGCTGCCGCTACTGCTGTTGATGTCGCTGCTAATGAGTTAATTAACTTTGCTGCTTCTTGTCAATCGTCAATTGCTCCTTCAGTTGTTTATATTGATCTTGCGCCGTCAACTGCTGATTGTTCAAAAGCAACTACTTCATTTGCTGCTGCTGCTGCTGCTGTTACTGCTACTATAACTCCAACTCCTTCTACTAAAAATCTGTTTAGACAAACTCCTACCACATATTCAACTGAAATTCGCCTTCCGTCTTCACAACGTAATTCAGAATGGACAATGGTAAAGAAAAATATTAAAAATAAAAGATTGCTCGTAGTTGGGTCTAATCCTAGTGCTGAACTTGATGTAGCTGCGCGGATGAAGTGGTTACATTTGTCTTCATTTGCGCCTTCGGTTACCGCTGAAAAAATCATTGAATATGTTGCCAACCACGGTAACATAGAAAAACATCATCTTCAATGCTTTAAATTAGTGAAAAAAGAAGTTTCTTTGGATACGCTGAGGCGAGTCAATTTTAAATTGGGTGTCATGGATTTGTCTTATAATAGTTTAATGATTTCTGATTTATGGCCGACAATAGTTAATGTCCGTCCATTTAAATTTTTTTCAAGACCAGGAGAGCAACTCTTTAGCACAACTTGATACAGCTAAACCAATAATCACAGAACACCCTTCATCTATCAACTCAAATGCTTCGAAATTTAAAAAAATTCGTTTCTATTTTCAAAATTTATCTGGTATGCGTACCAAATTAAATGCCATCCGCTCTTCTGTTCTGAGAGTGATTATGATGTATTAATCTTCGTCGAAACTTGGCTCACCGAAAACTTCTTTGATGTGGAAGTTGCTGATCCCAACATCTTCCAAGTTTATCGGAAGGATCGAAATGCGTTACGTACTAGCTGCGCAAGAGGAGGTGGAGTACTTATTGCTATAAGAAGAAATCTCCATTCTTCACTTCTTAGTATAAACGACTTGGATGGTCTTTTGGACCAAATATGCGTTAGTATTCACTTTCCCAATGGTAATCTAACAGTTTGTGCTTCATATATCCCGCCGAGTAGTTCGTCAGATATCTATAACGCATATGTTGATAATATATTAGCTTTATCTACAAATACTACAAATCGAGAAAATTTTTTCGTGGTTGGCGACTTCAATTTGAGCAAGTTAAACTGGTCTTCTACAGCTGACGTAAAAGTTTTAGTTCCAATGAATGTTGTTGAAATACACCTAGTGGATAGTTTTTTCAGTATTGACTTAGTTCAGATTAACTCAGTATTCAACAAGCTTTCTAAAATCCTAGATTTAATCTTTCTCACTAAATCTCTCAACTTTGAGTTACAAGATTGTCCATTTCCTTTTTCGGACGCGAATTCTCATCATTCTGCGTAAGTTTTTAATATTGAATTTTATGATTTCTTGAACTCACTTAATTACGAACAGAAATTCTATTATGTATTTTAAAAATTGTAATTTTGAAATTATTAATCGACTCATTGATACCATTGATTGGCTTTTATTTTTTTCTGGCTTTGACGTTTCGGAATGTCTTGATGTTTTTTCGAAAATATTAAACTTCCCTGGTATACGAAAGGTTTAAAAAAAACTAAAAAATTTACGAAATAAATTCTTTAATGAATTTAATTTAATTGGCAATCCGGAATGCAAGGTAAAATACTTGCATTATATGCGTGAATTCAACTTCTTAAACAAATTTCTTTACAAGCAATATGTTCTAAGTATTGAAAATCGCATAAAAACGAATGCAGCCTTTTTGAAGTTATATTCAAAAAAGAAAAGGTTCCTCCTATATTCCTTCCTCAACTTTTTATAATGATACGAAATCATCTCGTTAGCTGCTACAGTATCACTATTTGCTAAGTACTTCAGCTCAAATTTTATTAATGATATTGCATCCTCGAATAACTATGTTGCTGATAATATAGACTCTGCGTCGAATTTTGGTAGTCTATCATTACTTCCCGTAGATGCTGAATCTACTATTGCTCATCTTGAAAACTCCTACTTAGATGGCCTATGCCTCTTTTTCCTAAAAAAATGTATGCACACTATATCAGAACCCTTATGTTCTATTTTCAATAAATCTCTTAGCTCTGTAAATTTTATTGATAAGTGAAAAATAAAATTTACTTTGCAGTAAAAAACATTATTTACCCTAACCAGCATGGCTTTGTGTCTGGTAGGTCTACCACCACAAACCTCGCTGTATTCACTAATTACTGCATTTCTGCGTTTAAGGAACGTTATCAGTTTGACGTTATCTATTCGGATATAGCTAAGGCTTCCGATAAGCTACCTCATTATATACTATTAGTAAAGCTTGCCAATATTGGGTTTCACTCATTCTTCCTCTCTTGGTTGCGAACCTATCTTTCTAATGGAGTATCTTATGTTGTCATTGAGAATGTGAAGTCTCGTCCTTTCTTTGCAACCTCTGGGGTGCCCCAAGGTAGTATCCTTGGCCCCTTACTTTTTGTAATTTTTTATTAATGATATCTCAAAATGCTTCAAAACCTCAAATTTCTTACTTTATGCGGATGACCTTTTTTTTCAATTCAAAAAGTATTTATTTATTATTATAGATAAATATTGCTTAATAACATAATTATAATAATTTTATACAAAAACATACAATAGTAAGAAATACAATAATAAAAACTTCATTCTGTTGTTTCTGGAAACAAGTGTCGAATGCAGTTATACTTAAAACTACTTTACAAAATTTCAAGGTTTGAAGTGTGGGGCCTCAATTCAAAAAATAAAAACAAAACCATTGATGAAACAAAGTATAATTGGTGAATATGCATGCAAACAAAAAAAAGAAAGGCAAAAAACTTGATAAGTTATATTGTATAAAAAAAGAAAGATTTACTCTATAATAAGAAGAAGACGATTCACATCTTGATATTCACGACCAATAAGCCACAGTTTGATTTCCTTGAGAAAGATGAATTGGTTTCTTTCACGTCTAATATATTCCGGAAGACGATTGAATAGTCTAGGTGCAGTGGACAAAAAATATCTAAAAAAATGTTGTGAGGAATGGCCAGGTATTGAAGCTAAATTCTGACTATGTAACCTTAGTCCATATTCCGAAAAATTTCTGTTAAACAAATAACCACATCTAATAAAGAATGTCTTGAGGACTTTGAAAAAATACAAATGTTTTAACGGAAGTATGTTTAAATTCCGAAATAATGGAAGGCTTCTTAAAAAACGACCTCTATTACATATTATCCGCATAACATGTTTATGTGAGTTCAATAAAGGACTTAACTTACAAAAATTCGTACCTCCCCAGCATACTATACCATACTGAACTTTGGAGTGGAAAATCCCATAATAAATACATGTCAGCAATTTTCTGTCGCAATACTTTTTTAAAAGATAGAGATGCCTTGTAGCAGCCATTAAATATTTTTTTAGAACAGTAGTATGGTCATGCCAACTCATTTTTTAGTCTAGAAGTAAGCCAAGATACTTGAAGCTCTTAACCCACTCAATGTTAATACATTTATCGTCACAAACACGATTATCATAGTAAGTTTTTATTAGACTGGAAGAGTTACACACAGCACTGTCAATCCAAAATTTCTTACAATTGGAACTATGAAATATAAAGTTATTAAACTGACGTTCCTTACCTGATATACTAAAATACATTAACTTTGTCTTATCGCTCAAGACAAGTTTGTGGGTTGCATACCAGTGCCTCAAAATGCTCAAATTATGATTTATATCTGAGGTTAAGTTCTGAACTGAATCACTTGTAAAAGTGCATGCCATGTCATCAGCAAAAGCAATAACTTTACTACAAAAGTTTAGTGAAAAGACTAAATTGATAAAAATTAGGAACAAAATAGGTCCAAGGACGGAGCCTTGTGGAACACCTATATTTACATCTAAAAAATCGCTAAGCTGACAGCCAACTTTTACTCGTTGTTTTCTATTGGAAAGATATGACTCGAACCAGTTATAAATATACCCTCTAAATTCACATTTGTACAATTTATTCAAGAGTATACTGTGATCAACTGTATCGAAAGCTTTCGTTATGTCAATGAAGAGTGCTGCAGAAACTCTGATTTAAGCCATTGTAAACATTGTTGCAAAAGTTTAAGAGAGCATCCTCAGTTGACTTTCTTTCTCTGAAGCCGAATTGACTTTCACTAAAAAATTTTGACCTATTTAAAAAATTAACCATTCTTCTTTTTATTGCTTTCTCAAATATTTTCAAAAATAGGCCTGTAATTGTTGAGAAGAGTCTTATCGCCTTTTTTAAAAAATGGGATTATCTCAGCTGTTTTGAGAACGTCTGGAAAAACGACACCAAAAACACTTTTATTGAATAAATCACTTAGGACATCAACAATATTAAACGTAATTTGCTTAATGAAATAATTTGAAAGACTATTTTCAGGACATGAGTTTGAATTTTTTAGGGTCATGATTATTCTATATAACTCTAAAGATGAAATTGGCTCAAAAAATAAATTTTGCGAGGAGAATTTTTCTTTTGACAAGCAATTACAACTAGAGTCGTTGAGACCAAAATCAGTTATAACCTTATTTCCTACTTCAGCAAAAAATTTATTAAACCCATTGGCTTTAGCACTTGAATCGGAAATAGTCTCTTTATTTATGTTATGGTTTCCTATTTGCTCATTAGTAGAAGTCTTATTCAGTAGGTTGTTAACAAGTTGCCATTCTTTTTTCGAGTTACCCTGAACCTTATGATATTTATTGACATAATAGTTATTTTTGCAAATAGTTGATTCACTAGATATATCTTTACAAATTTTTTATATTCAGCTTTCAAAATCATATTATTAGGATGATTACAACTTTTTTTGAAAAGTTTCTGTTTCTTACGAATTTTACTAATTAATTCCAACGTAATCCATGGCTTCAACCTTTTTGATTTTGAATTTTTATTTTTTAGTTTCTTTGTGCAAGCATTGACATGGTTTGCTAAAATTTTATTAAACAATTGAAATGATCTAGAAGAATCCGGTTCATTATATACATTTTCACAATTTTCGTATATAAGGCGACTGTTAAGAGCAACAAAATTTGTGTTACTAAGATATGGGACACAAGGAATGACTGCATTTCTGATATTTTTAACGACTGTTAAGAGCAACAAAATTTGTGTTACTAAGATATGGGACACAAGGAATGACTGCATTTCTGATATTTTTAACATTTTTAAAGCAAAGACATGTCAGGCAGTTGTCAGTGATGTCCAGCCGAACAACAGAACTACATAATGATACATTATTTGATCTACCTATCCGGACAAAAATGTGATCAATACATGTTGCAGTGGTTTCAGTAACTCTAGTAGCTTCGTTGATACACGATTCAAGACCAAATAAAGACAGCAGCATTAAGTACTTGTCAGAAAAGTCAGAATCTATCAGTAAATTTAAATTTATATCACCAATCAGCACTAGATTATCACAACTATCATCAGTTAATAACTTATTCATTTCATCTAAGAAGGTCGCATAAGTTTGGATATGAAACCTATATATACAGTAAAAAACGTATGTTTGGTTATCTATTAAACATTTGATTCTCAAAATATCTGCACTACACAGTTGTAAAGAATCAGAATCACTTTGAATATCATTCCTTACAAAAGCGGTTACGCCTCCGGACGCATAGTTATCGTTGCAGTTAGCAAAAAATGTATATCCCGGTATGTCAAAGAGAGAAGATTCTCCTTCAAAGATCCATATTTCAGTTAAAAATATAAAAGCGGGCCTATTGAGAAATGAATCAAGATGTAAAATCAAGGCATCAACATTTTTTCTTAAGCTTCTTATATTTTGATGTATTATAAAAAAACTGTTTGGGTTAGTTGGTATATTAGATATACTGTCAAAACTGACACTGATACAGCGCGCATTAGGAATATTTACATTATTTACTCGAGAATCTAAAAAACACATTGTGCATTTTTACAAATAATTAAGAAATAATAATGCTTTAAGTTTAATATGATAGATTCTAAATTATTTTTCTCAGATCCACAAAAGTATTAATTATTAATGCGATATCATTTTCCCTTTTGCGCAGTAAAATCTTACCATCCCTAACCCAAAGGAATTTATAACCTTTCTCTTTTTTCGTTTTGCGGCAAGTATTATATAGTTTTCTTTTCTCACTAGCTAAACATTCGTTTATATATATATTTGAAACTTTATGAGTACTGTTAAAAATACTGGAACAAAGAATTTTTCTATTCTTGTATTTCTCCTTTAAAACTTTTTTTTTTAGTTAGACAAGACACAAATTCAACGCATAATATGTCAAGGGTCGTGTTCAATGAGTTAGAAACACTGGCTTTCTGTATTTTTCTCACGAAGCAATCATTAATTTGCGCTTCTGTAATGTTTGTTTTTATACCGTCTCTAAACACTTTTAGCGCGCAATCTAATGCATTCTTTTGATTAAGATCAGGCACACCAACAATTTCGATGCACTTCTCATATTTTTATTGCTGAAGAGAACATATTTCTTTTTGGAGGTGGTCGACCTTATCCATCAAAACTCTTTTTTCCTCGGTTAGAGCAGCGATTAAAGACAGTGAATTCGATTGAATACTCTTAATAGCGATGATGTCGTTGTATAGAATCTCCATAGTAATAACCAGCTCACACGATTGAGAGACAGCAATATTATCAGCTGTCATTACTTGCGGTCTCTCTTTTTCAGAATGTGACTGCAGTTGATGTTGTTGTATTACTTCAGAGTCACTATTTACAGTTTGATTTGAATGTAACTCCGCATGCATAAGAGAAGCTTCAGCATTTTTATCTTTTTCTTCAACAGCTATTGTTTTTTTTTCGGTTATTGGTGGTCCGGACAAAGAGTTAATTGGTGGCGATTTAAGAGATGAAGACATACGTCTTACGCTCATACATTTTTTGCATGTGAACTTTGTATTGCTAATTTGCATATTTAATTTCACTTTCTTTCAAGTTAACAAAACAGCAATGATAAAATTCTTTGCACTTTGTACAGGTAATTTTAGCTTGATGGCGTTCAACTTTTTGGTTACACACGCACGGCATATTTGTTTATTAATTTTTTTTCTTTGATTTGATAAAAATAGTTCAAGCTAATATTTTTTAGTTGCAAGCAACGCTCTGTTCGAAAATACGTCTTGACGCCCTAAAGGTTTTATCTAAAGCAGGTATCGGTGCGCTGCTACTCATGAGTAGCAGAGCTAATTTTCTTGTACACGTATACAACAAGAGAGAAAGAGAAAGTATTATTGCTCTGCCGACCCCTGATCTAAAGTAAGGCTCGGGATACAATACTGGGAGATGCGTGCGTGCGACACGCTCTAGCTGTCAAAAAAATATTCATTGTACGTAGTTTGAATGTAGAAATGTACAATACTGCGAGTGCGGCGTGCGTCTCGCTCGACGCACGCAAGCCTTTTCAAAAAATTTAATATTTGGTTGCGAGAGCAACAAAACGGCTGTTTGTCAAGTGTCAAAAAAATATATTTTAAAATTGTACTTGGATTTTGACAGTCTCAACGCTGCGATGTATCGCATTATTGTATCATGCATCGCAATGCGATCTCTCAGGCCAATCTCGCAGCGTCTCGCACGCACGCATCTCGCAGTATTGTATCTTGGGCTTAAAGAATAAATCAGATTCTCTTTAACTTCAGTCAGATTTAAATTTTAAATAATGTTTACTAGGCTGTATCGAAATGTATGCACGCTTTTTAAACCCAAATCCAGGCCCAAATAACGAAACCGGAAGGAAAGACAAGGCAGAAAATATAATTTTTTTAACTTTAAAATAAATTCCTATGTCCCCAAATAGCTGTTATATATAAAAACCGTGCATTTTTGCACTGGAGCCTATCTAATGATATAATTTTTTCCGAAAAACACCATAGAACTCGATTTATTGGCAAAAACAAATGATGTGTGCAAATTTTCAGCGAGATCGGATGTCGTGCTGGAGCGTCAGCAAAGAAATAAAAAACGATTATTTTGAATCAAACGAATATTTTTTGCTCTGGAGCCCATCTAACGGTACATTTTGTTGAAAAAAATATTGCAGTAATCATTATTAATTCATTAATATTCAATTCATTATTAAAAATAAGTTATGCACCCAAATTTTGAGAGAGATCGAAGGCCGTGTAGTAGTGTCAGCAAACAAATTTACAATTTCCTACTTGCTTTGTCTCACAGCCAACGGCTGTGCATTACAACATAGCAAATAATTGAGAGACTACGATAACAAACGAAATTGGCGGTAAATGTACTCAAGTTGACGTCATGCTTTAGGAATGTAAACAAAGCGAACAGCTGATTAAAATTTCACCGCAATGGTGTGATCTTGTTTTCATTCACATTTGCACCATTTACTTGAAGTTAAAAGTAAGCTTTTCGTTAGGTTTGCATTAATATAGCGGGTGTAATTTGAGTGCTGACGTAGACATCAACCAAACATATACTGATGAGATTTTAAGAATCGAAACATATGTCTATATTCTAGAGTTGTTTTTTTCCTTTGTTTGTCTCAAAGTTTGTTTAACAAATAAATAGCATTGAATCAACTTGTAAAATTTACATTAATGTTGATCGCTGCTAAATTGGCTGTAGTTCAATTATTTAATTATTATTTAAATAAAATTTATGGAAATACTGATTTAGATTTTTGTATGCCAAAGAATGTTTTTAAAAGTACATTATTTCTTTGTTAAATATTAATTAATTTTTATATTTTATTCTCACTGTTATTGTATAGTTTATACTTTTAGTGCCAAGTCTGTAAGAATAATTATCCATAGACGTAAATAAATAAATAAATTCGACAACAGCACAAAAACAAAAAAAATCAAATTGCACTACAAACAAAAACAATTGCTACATTCGTCGAGACACAATGCAGCACCGACGCGTCGGTCGCTAATGCCTTTGTGTGTTTTGTTTTTGTTTTAATTTGAACTCAAGTCAACGCTGTGAGTCGATAGCGTTGAAATTTTGCGAATTGTTTTTTGGTTGCTTGTCCATTGAAAAATGGTTCGGGCCATGAGGGAGAAAAGTGCCACTACGTGTCCATCGCTGGTCTAAGCAGATTCTTATAAGCTTTCCAGGAATGAGCAATAGAAAAGCAAATATTAAATCGGTTGATTTTTAGACAATACGTCCGCCATCTTGGGTTTGGCATTTTTTTTTATTTTTTTTTCTCAAGATGGCGGACGTATTGTTTAAATTTTTTTCCCAAATTTGACCACGGATTCGTGATCAGTGATCCCTAAATCTCCTTATACCAAAAATTTGGTGCAAATCAGTTGAATTTCAAAAATTCGGCCACAGTATTGAATTTTTGAACGCGATATTGGATCCGTCATGTTGGATTTTGTCAACACCTGCCACACCAGATTTTTAGTGGCGTCAATCAGCTACAATTTGAGCGAAGATATGACCCGATCGGTTGTGAATTTTTATTTTTACAAGCTTTTTTCGCCATATAAAAATTCGAAAACACTCGTTTTCAGATGAAAGCTGTTGAACAACCTACACGGAAAAAACACCAACTCAAATTTTATTAAAAATTAATAGGAGATTATAAAAATTAAAATCTGAAGACAAATATTACTTTTTTATAGTAATAAATAGAAAATCCTTATTAAAAATTCTATTCTAGTTTGTAAATATTTTCATTTTACATTTTTTAATAAGGGCATATTAAAAATTATTTTCTTCATTTTAATTATCACATAAAAACTTTGAAATTTTACAAAAAATTTATTAAATTTTAATAAATTACCACATTAGAATTTTTATATATTTCATATTGTAATATATGATTTCCGCTTTATAATTTTTAAAAAGTAGTTATAGAAAAATTAATTCAAGATAATTAATTATTATTATATTGAATTTTATTTCTCTTTTGTGTTTAATTTGTACTCTGTTTGAGTTCTCAACATGTTCATGCAAAAAAATAAATATATAAGGCTTGCCAAACTCTTACTAATTGGCTTTAAAGTAATGTGTTGAACAGAATTGGGACGGGGTCGGGAAAGCGGCAACGGAAACTCGCTGGCCGTCCTAATTTTGTTCAACACACAAAAACTTTTAAAAATAAATTTCAGTTATTATTATTTCATCATGAAAACTTTATAATGTACTTTTTAAAAAATAGTACAGTCCTTTTAAAATATAATAAATTATTGCAGAAATTTTAAAATCTACTTCTTAAAAATTAAAAACTTGCATTCAAAAAATTAATGCCTGCTTGATGCAATTTTTATATTACGCTTAGTAATTTTTAATAGACACTCGAATCGTTTCTAAATTACTAAATTACCTACTAATTTTTCTTAAATTTTGATTAATATTTACAATAATTTCGAGTTTCGTTTTTTCCGTGGCGCTCATCTGAAGTAGGTGATGTGAGCTTGCTCTGCCTAGATGACCGTCGCGGTTCGTAGCGGAAAATCAGCTACTTCGGGCCCTGGTCAGGGAGTGTGTATTGGATGCATGAGTAGTAGCTTGCATTGCTCCGGGCGAGCACTAGTCCGACCGTGTCTTCCGGGACTAGCAAAGTGCAGGTCAGGCCTCAGGGAATTGGAGTAGGGGTGTCACCCCGAGGGTATACCCGCTCCTGGCTATTGCGGCCCGCCTCCCTACACGATACGCTGAATTTAAAAACCGTATGTCAATTTTAATGGAAACAACAGAGATGGACGAAAAGACGAACGACTACCCTTTCGATAAGAGATCAAAGCTAAGTAGGGCTCCGGTCGCTTCCACTAGCGCTGCTGCTATCGCTGCTGCCATGGAAGTAGACCTAACAGCACAAAACGATGGAACTCCCAGCAGTGGAAACCAACATGGTGCATGTCCCAAGAGACTCACAAACGTGTTGAGAACAACACCTGGCCAAACGACTGCCGGGCCGGGACTGCCCAAACAAATTGAAGAAGAAGCAGTCAACACAGAAGCTGTGACGTCTCTGCCTGTATCCACATCAGGTAGCCTGCAATGCAGAACTGAAGAAGAGAAGCCCTCTCCGCACCAGCAATATCTCCGCAAGCTGCGTGAAGATGAGGAGCAGGCACTGGCTAAATGCCGGTTGGCTATTACTAAGATGAAAGAGGCCATGCAAAAACAGAGGAACATCAGCATGGATGTAAAAGATGATGTCACGGAATTGGAGGAACTGTTTGACATTATTACGCATAGCCGAAGAGCTTGACGAAGATCGGAGGAGGAGAAAAAGAAGACTGCACCTCCGGAGACAAATGCACTTGTAGCGAATGAAACTCCACCAGCCCGCCCGATGAGGCACGCATCGAGTCCGGCGCCGCCTAGCACAGGAAAAAGAAAACACCACGGCCCTCCAGCGCCCAAAAAGGACAGCAACAAACGAGGCAAAGTCCGATAAAAGTGAAAAGCCTCAGTAAAATAAATCTGAGAAATGGCAAGAAGTCAAAAGGCGAGCAAAACCAAAGCTTCTCAGAAGAACGGGCGAAACAAAAAAGGAAAAGGAGAGAGAAGTAAGGAGAGGAGGGAAAACCCCAAAAAATAGAAGAGAGAGAGGGTAACGGTCGAAACCGGAGTCAGTCCTCATAAAACCGGAGATGCTCTAGAACCTGCGTAGCAAAATTCAGCCTGAAGAGGTCGCCAATATAAAAGGCATCAGGAAAACGAGGACTGGTGCACTCCTCCTAGAAATGGGAAAAGGAGGAAAGTGGAACCCGAATTTCTCCAGAGGCTGAAAACCACTGTAAAGGAAGATGCTTTTGAAATGGAGCTGAAACCAGTCGCTACAGTGGAAATAATAGACCTGGACTCTCTTACTATTCAACTAGAAGTTGAACAGGCCATCAAAAAAGTGCTAGGAGATCAACTTGAGTAAATGCGCGTCAGGGTAACGGCACCAAACAAGCGCAATCAAATACGAGCGTTTGTAACACTAGCGCAAGAAAAAGCGGAAAAACTGCTCAAAGAAGATGGCATAAAAATCGGTTACGTCAGAGCCAGAATTAGACTCTGCTCAAGCATCAAACGACGTTTCCGATGTTTCGGAATAGGCCACATGCAAATGGACTGTAAGGGACCGGATAGGAAAGGTGAAGGACTGTGCATGAGATGCGGAAAGCCAGAACATAAAATAAAGGAGTGCAGCAAGAGACCAAAGTGCTGCCTGTGCACAGAAACTGTCCGTAGCCGGGTAGATCATATATCAGGCTCAATTAAGTGCCCAGCGACAAAGTGAGTATACTCCAAGCCAACATGCATCGAAGCAGAACGGCTGATGCGCTATTAGAGCAGATGGCAATAGAGAAGAAAGCGGACGCTGTCGTTATAAGCGAACAGTATGGGCGAGTGAATCGAGAAAACTGGTTAGAAGATGAGACCGGTACTGCAGCAATCTGGTTGCCTAGCAACAGCAGGTTTGTCAATGCACTTAAAAGTGCAGGGAACTGCTTTGTATATGTGCAAAGACGAGCTTCACTTTGCTCAGCTGTTACCTAACCCCAAGTGATAGCATTGCTGAATTCCAGAAGAAGCTTGAAAGCATTCAAGACAAAGTGCTGGAAATTGGAGGTCCCTTCATCATCGCAGGAGATTTCAACGCTAAAGCTGTCGAATGGGGAACGGCAGCAATAAACTCCAGAGGCAGACGCGTGCTGAACATGGCTGCTAGGCTGAGCTTAGCCATCGCTAACATTGGCGCAGCTACGACCTTCAGAAGACCAGGGTGCGAAGCCACCACACCGGATATCACTCTAGTTTCAGAGAGCTTAGCTGGAATGCTTAAAGAATGGACAGTCCTAGAAGATTTTACTGGTTGTGATCACCAGTATATCACTTACCATCTAGACTCAGGAAGTCGCCCCATCCAGGCACCAACAAGAAGAGGCACGCGAAAATGGAATGTAGCGAAACTTAGAGCCGAATATTTACTGGCAAATATCGACGAAAACTCATTGCCAACTGACAAAACTTGGGACGCCAGAACTCTCACGACTATACAGCGAAAGGTCAAGTTGTCACAAGAAAAGATGCCGCAGAAGAGATGCCGTATACTGGTGGACGGAAGAAATAGCGGAAATCAGACGAAACTGCCTACGGATGAGGAGAAAACTCATTACAGCCAGACGATTAGGCGCCGCTATAAATGAGGCAAGCAGGCAAGCCAAGAAACACTTGAAGCTTGTCATAGAGCGTAGCAAAAGAGAAAAATGGGAGGAACTCCGCCACGATCTGAACAACAACCCATGGGGTCTCGGCAATAAGATCGTTATGAAGAAACTGGGCTCTAAAATTCCTGGCCCAAGTATGGACGGCGAAACCATGAGCAACATCGTTGATGCCTTATGCCCTACGCATAACCTGCTGCAGGAAGAACAAGACGCGCTACCTGTCGGATCAACCTCATTATTTTCTGAGGAAGAGCTAAAAGGAGCATCAAAATCTCTCAAGAGCAGCAAGGCTGCAGGACCTGATGGAATCCCTGCAAAAATACTGAAAATAGTAGCGGCAAATCACCCAAGTGTTCTACTGTCGATGTATAATGAGTGTCTTAAGGAAGGCTTATTCCCCGAAGTGTGGAAAAAGCAAAAACTACATACAGCATACAGACCACTGTGTATGCTTGATAGCGCTAGGAAGCTGCTAGAGAAGATGATAAAAACTCGCTTATCCGCAGTTATTGAAGACGCTGGTGGATTATCGGAACGACAACATGGATTCAGAGCAGGAAGGTCAACTCTTGGTGCTATAGAAGATGTGTGTCTAGCGTAGAACACGCACAGCGATGGAACCATCACTCCAGAAAGATTGTCTTATTGGCAACACTAGACATACGCAACGCTTTTAACAGCCTCAGGAGGTCAGATATCATTGAAGCTCTTAAGTTAAGGTTTGCTACTCCGCAATATCTGCTGAGGATCCTGCAGAGCTATCTAAGGGATCTGGAGCTCATTTATGACACCTGCGAAAGAAGAGAGACAAAAAGGATAACATCCGGAGTAGCGCAAGGGTCTATCCTAGGCCCAGACCTCTGAAACTTGAGCTAGGACGGAATCCTCCGAATAAAAATGACGGATGATACACATCTGGTGGGGTACGCATATGACATTGCAGCTGTAATAACGGCTCGCAACACCGAAGAGGCCAGGTAAAAATAAAACCAGGTTATGCTAAGGACAAGGGAATGGTTGGAGGCTCACGGACTCCAACTCGCCACCGAAAAGACGGAGGTTATACTGCTTACTAACCATTAGAACTGGAGCTGCCAGTATGCGACAGCATACTTAAAACAAAGAAGGTAGTCAAGTACCTCGGCGTAAGAGTTGACCCAAAATTGACATTCTGGGCTCAATTACAACATGCATCAACAAAAGCAGCCAAGATAACTGGCATGCTTAGCAAGCTCATGGCAAACATCGGTGGACCAACGCAAAGTAAACGGAAACTTCTAATGGCGACAACAAACTCGATACTGCTCTACGGTAGTGAGATATGGGCAGGAACTCTAGAGGCATAATGGGGTTATCCCCATTGACCATTTGTCTGGGAGGCAAAAAAGGAGGGGAACCTGATCATAAGCTTTGCAAACGCAAGGCAGGAAACTCTCTCTAAGTGGCAGAACAGATATAGCTCGGAAGTCAGTGGCAGGTGGACAAAAAGGCTGATCCCTTGCATAAGAAGATGGTTCGAGAGAGACTTTGGCGAGTATCTACACCGTATGGGCAAAACACCGTATGGGCAAAACAGAACACCCTTTCTGTATATATGGAGCCGCTGATGAAGATGACGCAGAGCACACCTTCTTCAACTGCAGTCGATGGGACAACGAACGCGCATCCAGTCGGCCAGTGCTCCGCTGGCAACGTGATCGAAAGGATGCTGCAGAGCGAAGAAAACTGGAATGCAGTTGCAGGTTTTACGGAGGACGTTCTCAGAAAAAAGAACTCGGACCTGGACGCAGGTATATGATTTGAAGACAAATCAAGGGACCTACCCCGAAGCAATGCTAACGCAGTCTCAGGGTAGGAGGCCTGGAGGTCTGAAAAGGGGTTGTGGGTTTTAGTGAAGTGACACACTCTGAAGCTATGATGGTAGCTTTAGGTTAGTGAATTGCATGTGATTGCAGAGCATTCACTACAACCTCACCCACGAAAAAAAAAATGTAGTAATACCTGTATAAATAAGATTTAATAATTTTTTTACATATCATGAAATTCTAATGAGTGAAATTGTTCTTTTCATTTCAGGTGAGTTAGAAAATCAACACTTCAAGGTATTTTTGTGCCATATTTAGTCAATGTATGCTCATAGCCCACGCAAGTGTCAAGTAGCAAGTGTCAAGTTGAGTTACAACAAAAACTTGAATGAGGAATTACTTGGAATCTTATTATATTCCGATAGTTTTATAAATTTCACAATGGATTTAAGATCTTTTGTTGATCTCGTTCATCAAAAGAGTCAAAGAAGTAACTGCCAAAAGCCTTAAAGCGTACGAAGGGCATTCGCAGAGAAAATGGAAAATAGTTTCTTCAATACATATATATATATTGACGGCTGTCAAGTGAGAAAGGTGGGAAAAAATTAAGCTCTGGAATAATTTATTTTTTTAAACTTATAATACAGTGACTTTTTAATTGAAAATCAATATAAATGATATCGCGAATAAGTAACGGAGTGTAGTAATGTAAAAATTCGAAATGTCGCAGTGTTTTAAATGTAAGACGGCTATACGAGGCGAAACGGGCATCAGCTGTGAGGGAGTCTGTAAAAAAGTTTTTCACCAAACAACGAAATGTTCAGGTATAGATCACTATAGTAGCGGAGTGTTGGGAACTAACAACATGATAAGATTTATGTTCGAAGACTGTGTTGTTTATATACACAATATTGATTCAATGACGAAGGAAATGCAGGATAGTGTCATGAAGAATTCTGTGAAACTTAAGCACTATAAAGACGAATTTGAGTTGTCCTTGAAAAAAAAATGAAGCGGAGATAAAAACACTGCTTGAGGCAATAGAATTGAGATACACGGAAAGGCTAAGAGAAATGAAAGAAGCCCAAGATGTATGTGAAAAAAGTAGGGCTCAATTTTCACATATACGAAAAGCAACCGAAAATTTTACGGAAGAAAATAAAAAAATTTGCAATGAAATAAAAAATATCAATACTACCGTTTGCAACGAAATAAAAAAAAATTGTGATAAACGAAAATTTGGTGGAAAACGAAAAAGAAATGTCATTCGCATATGCGGTGAAAATTTCAAATGTCAATACGCAAAAAAAAACAAGAAAAGTGCTGCCAGAGTTTCGCAAAGAATTATCCCTGGTTATAAAACCCAAGGAAAAACAAAATAGTGTAAAAACAAGGGAAGACTTGAATAAAAAGGTGGATCCCCAAAATCTTAAAACATTAGAAATACTCATAATGGCATAGTAGTAATTGAGAGTGAAAATTTCGAAGAAAGAAATAAGATAAAAACAGCAATAGAAAAAAACCTAAGCGAAAAATATGAAACTAAGGTTCCGAAAAAAATAGATCCAAAAAGAATTTTAACAAATATGAAATTTAAAAACAATGAGGATTTGTCCTCCTTTGTCAAGCTTAAAGAAACAAAATACTCTACTAGCCAACAGTGAATTAAAATTAATAAACAGTCTCCGACCAACTCTCGTCTCGTCAAGTTGTTTGTCAAAGACCGCTCTTTATTTACAGTTTATTTTCGCAAAAGCGCAAGAATCTCTCTCGTCTTTTCTTTGTTCTTTATTCTTTGGTTGTAAAAAAAAAAACAAATTATACTCAAGCTAGTGTTTACTGCTGTGAAATGGTATTTGATCCCCCGCCTCGCACGGGGAATCAATTTAGGGCACTTGAAGAAGTCTCCCTAAATAGCCCCCGTAATAAAAGAAAAAAAACAATTCACTAATATAACTGATGAAGTGTTTCCTCCTCTCCCTGTAAAATGTGATTCAAGGAAAAATTCAAAATTTGTGCTGATAAAATCAGTTAGTGAAACTAATTCTCTATCTAACCTTAGTGTTTTCGCAAAAAAAAAAGCCTTGGATTCCATCAGTACAGAAGTTGAATCTGTAAGCATGCTCCGCGACGGCATTCTGCTTGTTTTAGCAAAAAATCAAAAGGTTGCTGATAAGTTTACCCGCACAAAAAACTTCGGTGGACTATGTAATGTCTCAATTTCCTTACATGAATCTCTGAATTCTTGTAAAGGTACTATTTTTGATCGAAATTTGATCCCCACCCCCGAATGTGAAATTCTGGAAGATTTGAAAAGCCAAGGTGTCACAAATGTCTATAAATTTACCAAGATTGATGGAGAAAAACGTGTTGCGTCCGGTCTTATCCTCCTGACTTTTGACCTATTTCGACCACCCAAAGACATTGATATAGCCTGGTTAAAGCTCCTCGTCCAAGAATACTTTCCCAACCCAATGCGCTGCAAGAGTTGCCAAATTCTTGGCCACACTACTAAACACTGCAAAAATAACCCTGCCTGTGTCACATGTAATTTACCTCCTCATCACCCTGTATCGTGTACTCGCGAAATGTGTGCCAATTGCTTAGAGCCACATGTTGCCTCTTCCCCCTTATGTCCAAAATTTAAACAACAAAAAGAAATCTTAAAATTAAAAACAAAAACAAATGCAGCATAGCTGACGCTAGACGTCTCTATAAACAAAACAACCCTATTCAACCAAACATAATTTCTTATTCATCTGCCTTAATAAAAAACAAAAATTCAGAACATAGCTCAAATACAATTAACAGCAATAATCTTTCATCCGAAACTGTAAAAAAATTCTCAAACAATAATTTCCAATACACCGCAACCATCCAATACTAAGACGACTCAGCCGCCTAAAAACACTTCCCCGCAAACAGAACGTAAAAACACATCTCCCAAAATAAACCCTACAACAACTCAACCACTTAACTACATCAACAACAATATTATAAGTAATACAGCTACTTCTCTTTTCTCAACTCCTTCCACTTCATCATCTTCCCCACTCTTATCAGCAACCACATACTTACATTCAAATTCTCTCTCAGTTCCATCTTCAGAACAGATTGATCAGCCTGCCCACCTTTCCGACATTTCAGAATAACAAGAAACTCTCTTTTTACAATAAAGTCTCTTTATCGTAAATAAGCGGAGTTTTTCTGTTTTATTTTTTCCTGTTTTTATAGTTTTGCGATGCTCAATATTCTTCAATGGAATATTAGAGGTTATCGTAAAAATTATATAGATTTAGAAATGCTCATCAAAGAGCAAATTCCATCCATCATTTGTCTTCAAGAAACCCACTGTAAATTTGACGACAATCCTATTGTGCCTAAATCGTACACTGGTTATTTTCATAATTTTTCGTACAATCAATCTGCAAAACAAGGTTCTGCTGTACTCATTAACAAATCTTTGCCTCACAAAATGTTGAATTTAACTTCAAATTTATCTATTGTAGCTGTTGAAGTTCATTTAAAAATCAAATTCACTGTTATATCGATGTACATTCCTCCCATGCAATCTTTTTCAACACCCGATTTACTGAATATACTAACAAACATGACCACACCTATTCTGATGGTGGGTGACCTTAATGGGTGGAGCCCGCTATGGGGGTCGGCCTCAACTAATCAGAGAGGACAGATACTTGAAGATTTTATTTTAGCGTCCAATCTATGCGTCCTGAATGATGGCTCTCCGACTTACTTCAGCTCACACAGCTCATTCAGTCATGTAGACGTGAGTCTATGTTCTGCTCCTTTACTTCCTCATTGCACATGGCGTACAATTAGTAATCTCCACAACAGCGACCACTTTCCAACAATTACATCTGTTACACTTAATTGGGTAAACAACTCACCTAGACTACCTCATTACAACACTAAGCGTGCAAATTGGCGTTTGTTCCAAAAAAAAGTTCTTGAAACTTCTAATAATTATGAACATGCACCTTGTGTGAATAAGGAAGCTGCACAGATCCACAAAATCTTTCGCTCTTCTGCTAATAGTTCGGTTCCTCAAACCACACATAGAAAATCTTCCAAAACAGTTCCTTGGTGGTCTCCAGAGTTGAAGTTACTCAGGGATAGAAAACAAATAGCTTAGCAAGCAAAGGCTCGAAGTTTCAACGATTTTACAATGTCTGTTAAGCCCAACGCATCACCCTCTGACAGTTGGAGAATTATTCGTACCCTGGTCGGTGCGTCGACTTCCACCAGTATAAAAATAATAAACTAGAAATAGCTGTATCACTGACCCCTCTGATATCACAGAAGAATTTGCAAAAACTTGGTCAGCCAATTCCCAGGACACAAACTTTTCAAAACTGACTTTCAGATATGTAAAAAAACTATCCTTGACCTCCCAACTTCTTCTAGCTGCTCAAATTTCGCAAAACAAATTAAACAGTTTTGACTTTGAACTGGAGCTTTGCCTGAAAACCTCTACAGGCAAAACCCCTGGTTTCGACAAAATACCTTATGATATGATCAAAAATTCTCCATTATCCTTTAAGCGCCGTATTCTTAATTTGTTCAACAATATTTTTGCCTGTGGTATCATCCCACAAAGCTACAAGACCGCAATAATTTGCCCGATTAAGAAACCAAATAAGCCAATAGATCTTATTGATTCGTACAGACCTATTTCTCTACTTCCTTGTGTTGGCAAACTCTTAGAAAAAATGATATCTAAACGACTTATGTGGTTAATAAAAACTCACAAGCTCATTTCCCCATTTCAAGTTGCATTTCAACCCGGTTCTGGTACTTTGGACGCTTTACTTTGTCTGCTAAAAATCATATTTCAGTATTATCGATTGACTTTCTAAAGGCCTTTGATAAAATTGGAATACACATGGTCTTAAAAAAACTTTCCGAGTGGCGTATCGGCCCAAAAATCTATGCTTGTATTAAATCATTCTTAACGCATAGGCAATTTAGATGTAAAATCAACAACGTGCTTTCAAAGATGTATCCACTGTCCAACGGCATTCCTCAATGCTCTCCTCTATCAACTACCCTATTCATAATTGCTTTCGACGACCTTAGTCGTATAATCCTTAGTATGAAGAAACTAGAGCACTGCATCTACGCAGATGATTTATTTATCATAGCAAAACAACAAGATGTCAATGAGATTGCGAGCAACTTTTCCGCTTCTCTGAATGCAATAGACACATGGTCAAAGTCATCCGGAGCCGACATTTCATTAACAAAACCCAAGCATCTTCATATTTGTAAGAAAATTCACTGTAACAATATTGATTTAATTCATAATAACTCTAAAATTGAAAATGTTGATCATATGAAAATTCTTGGTATATATTTTGATTGTAAATATATTTTTAACCAGCACTGTAAATATTTAAAAAGAAACTTACATTCCCGACTTAACGTTTTAAAATATCTTGCTTCCACTAAGAGTCAAGTCCACACAAACTTCCTCCTAAATTTCACTAAACTTACTATTCTGTCGAAGATTGACTATGGACTGCCCATCTATGGGAACTGTGCCAAAACTCATATACTGAATATGCAAGCTCTTTATCATGCTGCCATTAGATCGAGCCTCAGAGCCTTTAGAACACCTCCAACGCTGAACTTGCATGCTGAAAGTGGACTGGAATCCATTCAAAATAGAATTTTAAAGCAAAGATGTCGCACCATTCACAAACTCGCAAGCCCGAACACCAGCCTGCTGAATAAGTTAGTTACGTCCATCAAAAAAACGAAAACCAAAATGAAAAAACAATCGGCGATTTCGCTCCTGATCGACACAGCAAGAGCTTACGATATTAACACAAAGGAAAGGTTAACCAAACGTGAACTCTTCCCCCCGTGGAGCTTGGACCCTTTCTCTTTTATCAGCAGTCTGGCCTGTTTTCAAAAGGACAAAACCTCTCCAGCTTTATACAATCAATTGTTTTTGGACAGCACTCAGACTTACAAAAACTTGGGTTGGCAGTTTCTTTATACGGATGGCTCCAAAACCAAAGATTCCGTTTCGTTTGCTGTAGTTGACGAAATAGGGAATACTTTATCTCATAACATAATGGTGGAGTCAGCTTCAATCTTTGATGCTGAGGCGAAAGCTATCATCTCTGCGCTGGTTTTTTCTAAAAACTCTAAAAACAGATATATTATTCGTACTGACAGTAAATCTGTATTTGAAGCCGCCAAAAATTTTTCGAACCAGATTGAATCAATTACAGTCATCAAGCAACTTCTCATTGAAATGAAGAAAAAGATTAAGATCATGTGGATACCAGGCCATGTAGGTATCAAAGGTAACGAGCTCGCAGATCAAGCTGCCAAGTCTGTTCATCAGTATCCTGTATATATGTGTATTCCTAACACCAAACATTTCTTAACCAAGTGTGCACTCTACAAACTGCGTGAGAAAACCACTATTGATTGGGTCAATTTCGAACATAACTACAAAAAAGTTAACCCTAACAACATTCCACTGCGATTACCGAACTCTACGAACATAAAACAAAATAGATGTTTCACTAGAATCCGGTTAGAACACTCAATCGCAACACATCTTTACCTTTTGAAAAAAGAACCTCAACCCATATGTCAATTCTGCCACAGCTCCCCACTAACTATACCCCATATCCTCTCCAACTGTCCTTCTTTAAGCCCAGTTTACTCAGCCTGTTTCCAGATTGCGCCCCCCCCCCCCCCTACCCCATTCTTTCCAACCCCTCTGACTCGAATGTTCTTATTATATACAATTTTTTACAAAAAATAAACTAACATAACTTAATCTAATTAATGACACTTATGTTCAAACGTATTTCTAAGTTCAATTTTTCATTATGATCTTTCACCTAAATAATTAAATAATTAAAATCATTAATATGTTAAACTTATTTTGTAACGAAAGCCGATAGCCTTTGTAGCTAGTGCTTACCTTTGTTTATTGTAAATTAATTTATAATAAATATATAACAATAATAATAATAAAATTAATAAAGTACTATGAAACTAAGAGGAATAATCAAAATTATTATAATTCTGTACTTGAAATAGACTCTAATACATTTCCAAAAGTGATTTAAGTTGGAAAGCTGAATATAGGATGGGAGCAGTGTAAAGTATTTGATGGTTTAGAAATAACATTCTGTTTCAAATGTAAAGGGTTTAATCATAAGAAGAAGCATGCACCAACCATTAAAAATTTAAAAACCCACAGCTATCAAAAATAATCCGTGAGAATAAATTTCAAAATATCTATCCAAATCTCCATACTGCGTTATGCATGTACAATGGGACAAAAACGGGTACCATGCCCCAGGGACACAATTTCGGGTCAAAAACGGTTCTTTCCAGGGTCCCGGGACTTCCTTAATGATGTCCATAAATATTTTTGACTTATCTTTCGTTTGAAAAAACAAAATTTCTTTCTCGAAAATGGGTCAAAAACGGGTACCATGGCCCAGGGACACATTTTCGGGTCAAAAACGGTTCTTTCCAGGGTCCCGAGCCTTCCTTAGTAATGTCCAAAAATATTTTTGAGCTATCTTTCGTTTCAAAAAACTAAATTTTTTTCTCGAAAATGGGTCAAAATCGGCCTTTTCCAGGGTCCGGAGGTACTCCAAGTGATGTTCAAAATCCATTTTCGACCTTTCCCCTTCGATTGGAGCAAAACAAAATTTTTCCAAAAATGGGTCAAAAACGGTCCTTTCCAGGGTCCGGTGGTACTCCAAGTGATGTTCAAAATCTATTTTCAAACTTTCCCCATCGATTGAAGCAAAAAAAAATTTTTCCGAAAATGGGTTAAAAACGGTCCTTTCCAGGGTCGGGAGGTACTCCAATTGATGTTCAAAATCCATTTTCAACCTTTCCCCTTCGATTGGAGCAAAAAAAAAATTTTCCGATAATGGGTCAAATTTTGACATTTCCCTTTCGGTTGAAGCAAAAAAAAAATTTCCAAAAATGGGTCGAGGAGTGTCCTTCCAGAGTCCGGAGCCACCCCAAGTGATGTCCAAAGTCCATTTCGACCTTTCCCCATATTTTAAAAAACACAAATTTTTTTCATACGAAAGCAAACGAAATGAAACGGCATTCACTAGAAGTGAATGTGAATCACATTCGCATTCACTAGAAGTGAATGTGAATCACATTCACATTCACTATTAGTGAGCTCAACTCACATTCACGTCTCATATTTTTGCAAGTGGCTCATAACCCTCAGTGAGCTACTCAATGCAGTTCACTGGTTCCAATCAACGCAACGAGCGTCTAAACGAACGTGACCATATGATCCGCTTTTCGCGGAGCAAGTCCGCGATTTTGAATTTCTGCTCCGCGCGTTTCGCGTTTTCATTGAAAATAATAAGTCTCATTTTGCTAGGGTTTTCGGTGAATTAGAACCTTTTTTTTAGAATATACAAAAAATAATACAAATAACTGGAGATCAAATCCATTTCAAACCATGCAATCGGAGTGACTTCAAATTGCGAAATTGCTTGCCGATTAAATATGTTGTTTTTCAAAGTAATTAAGGGAACACATCATCCCCCGGTTTGAGTGAAAATCATTTTTTACGAAGTTATGCCCATTTAAAATTTTAGTGTCAGAGCTTGAAAAACCGCTGAAAATTTTTTCAAAATAGTCGCATTTTCATCCAAATCAAAATAATTAATTTTTGTCTTTTGATTCTAATAGAATTTCTGATTCTCTGTCAGAATCTTTAAGAAATTTTGAAAATTTTTAAAAATTGGCGGAGTTATAGCGCTTTTATGAAAAAATAACAAGGTTGATTTTCTCAAAAACCACAATTTTTTTATCCTTAATATTTTAATGTAGATTTGTATTAATATGAGAGAGAAATGACATGAGTTCAATGCTTATTAAAACATATTTGAGGTCAGGAGATTTTTTTTTCCAAAATCAAAATGTCAATTTTTTCTTTTTCATCATTGCCAAGCCACTCTACGGTACTATTTTCGAAGCAAATAACAAAAGCAGTAGAGTTCGCAAACTATCGATAAAATACACTGTTTCAGTGTAATAGTCATTTATTCAACCGCGTTTGATTTAATTTTATATAAAAAAACCACGGCTCTGTTGTTGCAATTGTTGTTGTTTACGACGCTGTGCTTGTAGTTGTCCATAAATATATAGTTTTCGAAAAAATTGTCTGAATTAAATTTTTTACATTCCGATACATTTTTTGAAAAAAAAACGGTTTTCATAAACAAATGTCAAAATTTTACAAAAATAGTCATATCGCGAAATATACGTGTCGATTTTAGGACCTATTAAATTGCCTTTCATATGGTGCCCCAATTTTGGAAATCTATTTAGGGGTTCCCTGATTAAGCTCCCTGGTTAAACTCTTTTTATAAAAGTTCCGCAACTTAAATGACAATACGTCAGAAGCTAGATTCGAAAAACTCTTTTTTTTGCAAATTTATTTTTTATTCTTATAGCGCTACTTTCCTTAAAAAAATAAAAAAAAATTTGGAAATTTTCGCTAACGTAAACTTGTTCTACTATACTATCGATATTATCAATGTTTAGCGAACAAAATCATCGTTCACTATCGATGGTCGCGACTATCGATAGTTTGCGAACTCTAAAAAGCAGCATTCCAAATTACTTTCTGCAAATAGTGCTTGCATTCTGCATACTTTTGTCTTACCGTTATTTTCGTAATAACTTTTTATCATGTGAAAGATATACAAAAATTGTACGCATATTTAATTTTTTCGCTGACAAAGTCAAGCAAACAAAACATTCAAAGCCCACAGAAGTACAGTCAGCGAAAAAGCTATATAAAAATAAATTATTTTGATTTGGATGAAAATGTGACTATTTTGAAAAAATTTTCAGCGGTTTTTCAAGCTCTGACATTAAAACTTTAAATGGGCATAACTTCATAAAAAATTTCGATCAAATGATTTGTTCCCTTAATGACTTTGAAAAACAACATATTTAATCAGCAACCAATTCCGCAATTTGAAGTCACTCCGACTGTATGGTTTGAAATGGATTTGGTTTGGAAATAGTCAATATATGATTTTCCTTAAAATAAATGGAAATATCTGATTTGCTACTGTTTTCGTGATTTGAAAGTGAGGACCTTTTTTTTAGTACATAGGTACATACAATTTGTTGCAGTTAAAACAAGAGAATCTTAAAAAAAGTTTTATCAACTTTTTCCTGCTCCGCGTTTTGGTCAAATATATCTGGTCACGTTAGTCTAAACGCACTCGCTTTGCTGTGCATTGAGGCTGAGCGGAATAAAAATTTTGATTATACCAGCTTATAGATGAATTCAGCTTACTGAAAACGAGAAAAGTAGCTCTGTAAATATATTTCTATTTACTATACATTAAATAAAAATTCTTAAGAAAATATTCATATAGACTTTCATTTCTTTCTACCACTTCATACTTGGTGTTAGTTTTTGGATTTAAAAAAAAAATCTTTTTTTCAATATTTTGCCGCCATGGCGTCGGTGGCGTATGCGGTAATACGGCCCTGCTTTTGGAAAAACAACGAAAAACGTTTATCTTCATCTATGTTCATTGAAAAAATAAAACGCGTTTCCCAAATTATAGCTTATAAGATTTCGTACTCAAAACACGTCAGATCAGACTTTTCGAGTTTCATCTTTCGATGTTTTTGAGGAAACAATTTTGGAATTGGCGGGTTTTGATCCATGAAACATGCACATGGCCACATTTCAATTGAAATAATATGCACGGTGGACCCTTCTGTGGAAATACCCATAAATACCCATACGCAACTTAATTTCGAAAGAATTCCAATTGTGACAAAACTTTGGCTCAATTGAACAGAATTTACAAAAAAATTGGAGCAATTTTATGGACTTGACCGGTTTTGAAACCAAGTTCATGGACTTGGCCGGTTTTGAAATCTATGCATCAAAATAAATTTAAAAAATTATATATATCAGTCATAAAGTTTTTTTTAATCTAAAAACGTAGTATGTAGAACGATAAAGCTTGGTCTAGACTTTGATATATGAGAATATGTATGTATATCAAAATTTTATTTTTTTGGACTTGACCAACTGGACGCCTCATATAATAAAAATAAATAAAAATAATAATGTACATCCGGATATATTTCGTCAAGTAAGTTACTGGGGCGTAAAATTGCAAGAGACAGATCATCATCTGAATCCCATTCAAAGTCTGATAGTGATTTTGGATGGCAAGTTGCATTGTCTAGCAGTAGAAGTGCTTTGGTTGGCAATTTTTTTTCTTTTGAGTAGAGTCTTGTTTGATAAATGATTTTTCAAACTAATTTTTAAACAAAAGTTCAGTCATCCAACCATTTTTTGTGTTAATCAAATAGAAAATGGGGAATCCCGGTAAAAAATAGCAGGAAAAAATGATTAAAAAAAAATGTCCGGATTTAAGAGGTAAATAAAAAGCGTGGTTTCCGGATTACAGAGTCTACAATGGAAAGCAATCGGGTGTCCGGATTACCGCATTGTCCGAATTAGCAAGTGTCCGAATTACCAAGATTGCACTGTATCAAATTAAAGTTCTCATCGAGCTAAGTGCACTAAAGCTATCAGCTTCAAGCTTGGTTAAACAAAAACTGAGGCATAAGCTTGGAAAGATTTGCTATTTCTTAACTTTTTCAAGTAATTCACTGATTACACTGTGCGACAGCCAAAATCGGCGGGGGCTCTGACTACCGGGAAAAGTTATATCGGTCAAAAAAAAGGTATACGTGTCCCGGCGTTTTGCTGGGTCACGTCTAGGAATCGAGATATATCGATTTGAAGTTTGTAAGTATCATATTGGGGCATTTTGTTTGGCATAACTAGAGAACGACTAGTCCGATTCTGCTGCAACAAACTTAGAAAAATTAAGAATTACAATTGCTTTAATCTATTTATATACTGTTTCTCTACATAGTCAACTGTTTTGCAGTTATAAATAAATTTATGAAGAAAAAAAATAACACTTTTTCCTGTTTTTGGATTTTTCATGATTTTTAAAAATAAAAAATTTGAATTTTTTAGGCAAAAAAGTGTGAACTGCAAGTGTGAACTGCACACATGTTTTTTTTTAGTGTCTGTTTTCAGAATATGTATATTGAAATTTCTCATGTGTACAAACCTTTGTCGGACCGTGTTATATAAAGTATTTATACTTAGTATGTTGAAAATCTGTCTCTGCTGCTGGCGTTTGACACTGCAAGAAAATTGAACAAGAAGAAAATGAGTGGGGTGTCTTTACAAATGCAGTGATTTCCAAAGGCGGTCTTTCGTTTTGGCCGTGAACGAGTACAGACGTGTTTTCGTGTGTGGTCGCTCGCGTCGGTCTTAGTGTTAGAACCGTTCCACGTGTTTTTTTCAAAGTTGTGGAACGTTTACGTTAAGGATGAGTTCTTAATATACAAAATTTTTTAGTCTTTTTAAAAGGCGATCGAGATTATTATTGTTAATCACTAATAAAAGTGATTAACAATCACCAATCTACGATAAGGACCCAATAAAAACCTCGTGTCTTTTTTTTTTTTATTCATTTAAGTCTGTTTATATACAATAATTCAGTTATATATATATGTAATAACAGAAGTTCAACCAAAAGGTCTTATGAACTAAAGATACTTACAACAAAATAACAAGATTGTGCTATTATATTACATGAGTGCACGGTTGGCTGGAAAAAGTTTCAACCCTCAAGTTGCATCCTTCCAAAAATTCATGGTGCTCCATATTTGAGATACCTCACTGATCATTTTTCTGCAAAAAAAAAAAAATCCCCCGGGCGCTTTTTTTTTAAACCTAATTTTTATGTTTTTCGCCTTAAAAGCTGATTTCAATGATTACACTTTTTTACAATCAAAATGCTCCATTGATAAGAAGTTACTTTTCTTAGTAAACGAAAGGCATTCACAAGTCTGAATAAAAATTTTTCCAGAGGTAGGATCGGCGGGGACTTTGACATTTTATTTTCATCGATAGCTTTTGAACCGGTAACTCAATGAAATATGTAACTATACACGTTTATTTGTCATTTTAATACCTTCAATTT
This sequence comes from Meiosimyza platycephala, assembly GCA_963662105.1. Taxonomy (NCBI): domain Eukaryota; kingdom Metazoa; phylum Arthropoda; class Insecta; order Diptera; family Lauxaniidae; genus Meiosimyza; species Meiosimyza platycephala. The sequence goes on from OY759212.1 coordinate 6,629,984, forward strand.
GGTGCTAAGTACGATGACATTGGACATTTATAACTGAAGATATGACTATCAAAGTGAAAGAATGTCGGAAAAATGAAAAAACCACAATATCTCGAAAACTGTGCCATTCAAAAAATTTTTATTTTCATTTCCGAATTCAGCAGGAAAAAGTACATAAGAAAAGTAACTTCTTATCAATGGAGCATTTTGATTGCAAAAAAGTGTAATCATTGAAATCAGCTTTTAAGGCGAAAAACATAAAAATTAGGTTTAAAAATAAAGCGCCCGGAGGATTTTTTTTTTTGCAGAAAAATTATCAGTGAGGTACCTCAAATATGGAGCACCATGAATTTTTGGAAGGATGCAACTTGAGGGTTGAAACTTTTTCCAGCCAACCGTGAGTGTACAATATACCACTCTAAAATTTATGTTATTTAAGAATAAAATATTAAAATAATTTAAAATATAGATATAAGCCTATATCTATCTAACAAAAGGTCTCTTAGCCTCTTTTTGAATAGTACCATATTATTTAAGTCCTAAGGTCTATCAAGTTCATTATAAAAAATTAAACCAGTATGGGTAATGTTTTGCGACGTTATATTATTAATTGACCAAGAGACAACAAAGTTGTCTCTGTTCCTAGTGTCATAAGAATGTTGAAAGCTTGAAATTTGAATAGTATTGGGTAGATAGAAAATCGAACAATGATCCGCAAGCAAGAAAATTTTACCCTTTAAAGGCAATCTTGCTATGTCATTAATGAACATTAAAAATAGCAGGGGACACCAACTCCAATGAATTTAAGTTCACTAGTTTCTTTATTAATGCAAACAAATTGCTTCCGGTTACTCAAATAACTTTTTATTAAGCTAATAGAACCTGTAGTAAGCCCATAAGACTTTAATTTTTCCAGAAGAATGTCGTGATTAATTGAGTCAAATGCTTTACTAAGGTCAAGAAACATTCCACCTACTAACTTATTCTTTGCAATATTTTTACACTCTAGGTCGACCAGTTCAATAAGAGCCATTTGAGTACTAAATCCACTACGAAATCCATACTTATGTTCATATAATAAATTATTTTCCGTGATATATAAATACATTTGGTTATATAGGAGTCTTTCAAGAATCTTACTTAGAGTTGGGGGCATCGATATTGGACGATAGTTATCTAAGTTACTTTTTTCTCCCTGCTTGAAGACTGGTGTCACAGTTTGAATTTTCAGAGAGTCCGCGTAGGTGCCAGAATCAATCATTGAATTGAAAATGTTGCAAATTATTGAAGACAATTCTTCCCGTGAATTTTTGAAAACAAAACTCAAGATACCATCCCAACCGGAAGATGTTTTGTTGTTTAGATAGACTATAACATTCTCCACATCAGATACTAAGGATCTCTGAAAAGTAAAGGGCAGATTATTAGCCACAGGAATAAGTGATCGAAAAAAATTTATGTCATCCCAAGGGAAACAAATAAAAGAACGGGCCATGGATTGACCAATGGAGCTGAAAAAATCGTTGAACTTATTAGCGATGGCTAGATCACTGAGTAAAATGTTATTCTCATAGATGGAATACGTTTTGTTGGGATTTTTTTTAAACAAAGAATTAACGCTTCTACAGATCTTTTTTGGATCCCCTCCGCATTTATCTAGTTCATTATTCAAATAGTTTGAGCGTTTCTCTTTCAAAAGAGGTTTGATCATTGCATTAAACCTTTTAAAATTATCGAGACAGGATAGATTATTTTTATTTTTTTGAATTTAGACCACTATTCATTCTTAATTGCAATTAGTCTTAATAGGTTACCATCTACCCAAGGAGCCAACTTCTTGTTTTTGTTGACTTGGATTTTATTTAGCCGAGTGTTTCTTTTGAAGATAGTGAGTTGACTAGAAGGTCACAGTTAATGTTATTATTATCCATAGTAGAAACAAAAGTTTGAATATCTCGCTTTATTGCTGGGTAATTGATTTTTCTTAATATTAGCTCTTCACTCCCATCGCAGTTTATAGGGAAGTTGAGCTTCACGCAACGACACTTTACAGAACTTTGTTGATTGTTTTAAATTTCTTTTGTTTTTTAACAATTCATCCCTAAGCATTCCATTTTTAATGGTTGCCTTCAGTACCACTTTCTCATGAGTCATCCCATCCTTATCTGTCACCTTGTAATTTTTTAGAACCATTACCGATGACACCTCCTGGTTAGATAGTGAACTTTCACTTCAGACGCCAATGACACTATTGAAGCAACTGCGTCACTATCCATCAGCCCTTTTACTGATGACACAATTATATCATTCCTGATATGATCTTTGTCTAGCTGAAAAATTTCGCTTTCTGGCTGATCTATTCAATGTTACATTTTCCTTTTACAGTTTCGAGATTTCCATATTATATTGTGAGATAAGTTGTTTAATGTCATCATATTGACTACTTAAGTATGCAACTGAGTTTTTTAATTCTTTTACTTCCTTCAGAACTTCTTTTATTAGCAAAGAATTGTTGTTGGTTGCATCTGTTGTGCTGCCTTGATTTGAGGTTATGCTCAAACTGGCGCCAAAATTCAGCAAAAAGCTAGGGTCACATTTGAAGGACCTGTACTCGCTTCCAGGATTTTCGACATATTTATACTGCTCCTTAGACAGTTTAGTGCACTCCGCATGAACCCACTTATCGCACTTATCGCAGCAAAGAGCCTCCTGTTTCTCAGCGCACTCTTTCTTGCAACCAACACAAGGGAATTTTGCAGACGCCGCTTTTCTAGTTTTTGCCATTTTTATTTATTAGCAATTATTAATTTTAATATTTATACGTATTTAATCGACTTTTAAACCATTTAAAAAACGAATTATATATTTTTTTATTTTCACTGAGTATTTTATACGTCTTGTCAAAATCAAGGTTGCCAAACTTTTTAAGTGGTACTTTCCCCGTATATATATGTGCATTTCCATAGGTGTCGGCATTTTAGCTGGCCTCGTTTTTTTTTTTTTTTAGAGCACATCCCTCAGACATGATTTTTCTTGAAGCTAAGACTGTCTTGAATTAATATTCAAGGTCGGACATTTAAAATTCAGATAGCTATTTTTTTAAATTGCATTTAAAGTAAGAAATATGTGTAACTTTCCATGTTTTTTAAACACGGTTCGTGTCAAGCAATATCAAGCAAAGAGAATAAAAAATAATTTATTCTCTTTGACAGCGACAGGAGAAATTGCGCAAATAGTAGGAAAAGTTACAGCAAGTATTCTTATCGGCAACAAAACTGTGGAACATGATTTTATTGTTGCAAACATCACCGGTGAGGTTATCATTGGGTTCACTTTGGATCTTAAGAAAAAGACGTTAAGGTATGCCAATGTAGAGTTGCTTTTAGACGTTGGCTGTGGACAAAAATTAACAATTGCAAGAGTCTGTGGAACAAGCCATCTGTGGGTAGTGGAAGCAGATAAGAAAAATTTTAAGAAAGACCTGATTATTGGAAAGACCCTAGTAAAAACAAGAGCGGACAGCAAAATACCAGTACGAATTTTGAATCCAACAAATGAGCCGAAATGGATGCAAAAAGGTGAAGTAATAGCGCAATGTGAGAAAGTTACGGCTGTTATAAATTGTGAAAATGACCAGCAGGACACAAAAGGTACAAAAAGGTTTCTGCAAAAGCATTGGCGGATATTCGCGTTCAAAGCAGAAAATAATGGCAGAACATCAGTTGTCAAACATCGGATTGGTACAGGTAATTTTCAGCCAATTCGTCAACCTCCAAGGAGGCTAGCACTCACTAAGAGAGAGGAAGTAACGCGCTTTATAGAGGATATGGCGCTAGAAAAGGTCATTGCACCATCAGAAAGCCCGTGGAGCTCACCGGTCGTAAATGTCAAGAAAAAGGATGGAAGTATGCGATTCTGTGTGGATTACAGAAAATTGAGTGACGTTACCAAAAAAGACAGCTACCCGTTACCCAGAAACGATGATACACTGGATACGTTATCTGGAGCAACATGGTTTTCCACCCTGGACTTACAAAGTGGATATTGGCAGATGGAAATAGATGAAAAAGGCAAGGAGAAAACTGCCTTTAGTATTGGGAATGGTCTATGGCAGTTTAACGTCATGCCTTTTGGTCTTTGTAACGCTCCAGCTACGTTTGAGCGTTTAATGGAACGAGTGCTCAATGGACTACATTGAAAGACCTGTTTAGTGTATCTCGATGACATAATCATCATGGGAAAAGATTTTGATGACCACTTGAAAAATCTGGAGGAAGTGTTTGAGCGCTTGGAGGCAGCTGGACTTAAATTAAGTGCGAAGAAGTGCTCACTTTTCCAGCGTGAAGTCAAGTATCTGGGGCACAAGGTTACGTCAGAAGGAATACACACAGATGAGGATAAAATAAAAGCTGTGAAAAATTGGCCACGACCATCTAATCTTCATGAGTTGCGAAGTTTTCTGGGCCTATGCACTTACTACAGACGTTTTGTTCCTGGTTTCGCAAATGTCGCAGGCAGTCTACATGAGCTGACACAGAAAAATCGGAAATTCGGATGGAGTGGTGAACAGGAAACTGCATTCCAAAAGCTGAAAGAATTATTGTCTACAGCGCCAATACTCGCGTACCCAATACCCGACGAAAAATTTATATTGGACACCGATGCGAGTGGCCATGGTATTGGAGGAGTTTTGTCCCAAGTCATCAATGGTCAAGAAAAAGTCGTCGCATATTTCAGCAAAACTCTGTCGAAACCTGAGAGGAATTATTGTGTAACTCGGAGAGAGTTACTGGCAGTAATGGAATGCGTGAAGCACTTCCATAAGTACTTATATGAACAGCATTTTCTCCTGAAGACAGACCATGCGGCATTAAGGTGGCTACTTCAATATAAGGATTCTGAAGGTCAAATCGCATGGTGGATAGAACATCTGCAGAGCTATGATTTCACCATAGAACATCGCAAAGGAAGCCAGCATGGAAATGCGGATGCACTTTCCCGTCGTCCATGTAAAATTGAATGCGGTCATTGTTCACGAATGGAAAGTAAAGCTGGAACAATTGATGTGCGCCTATTGAACGTTTTGCCTGAAGAAAAGTGGACAAAAGAGGAGGTACAACCGGACCAGCGCAGTGATACAGATTTGGCAACTATAATTAAGTATAAAGAGCTGGGTAGGAAACCGGCATGGCAAGAAATATCAAGTGAAAGCCAAATCTGTAAAGCATACTGGGCGCAATGGCAAAGTTTGGAGTTGCATGATGGTTGCCTCTACCGAATCTGGGAAAGCGAGGATGATAAAATTCGCACAATTCGCTGGTTATTCCAAAGGAAAAATTTAAGGAAATAATCGAGGATTATCACAATGGATCGAGTGGTGGACATCTGGGGATAACAAAAACCACAGAGAAAATAAAGAAACGGTTTTATGGGGTAGGATGCCAAGAAACAGTTGCTGACTGGATTCGACGTTGTGACCAATGTGCAATTGCTAAAGGACCGAGGCAACGCACTCGGGGAAAAATGCATCAGTATAACGTTGGAGCTCCGTTTGAGAGGATAGCCATGGATATAGCGGGACCTTTTCCAAGCAGCAATGCAGGAAATAAATACATCCTTGTGGTAATTGATTATTTCAGTAAGTGGCCAGAAGCAGACATTTTCATCAAAAATTGGATTTGCCGATATGGAGCTCCACTTAAGTTGCATTCCGACCAAGGACGAAATTTTGAGTCGGCACTTTTTAAGTAGGTTTGTGAAATGCTTGGAATACAGAAGACACGTACCACAGCATTACATCCTCACTCCGACGGCATGGTCGAAAGGTTCAACAAAAGGATTGGGATGAGCATCTACCAATGTTTCTGATGGCTTATCGTTCGTCAATACACGATACCAATACAGTCACGCCAGCAAAAGCCATTTTTGGTACGGACTTAAGGCTTCCAGCAGATTTGAAGTACGGAGTAAACGCTGTCCCAGAAACGACCCATGCTGACGATTACATATTGCGGAAAAGAGAAGATCTAGCAGATATACACGAGCTCATCAGGAGACGTACTGAATTGGCTAGCGACAAGAAGAAAGCTCGATATGACCTGCGAGCAAATACTGAAGGGTTCAAAGAAGGTCAATTAGTGCTACTACACAACCCACAACGAAAACAAGGCTTGTCTCCTAAATTACAGACTCATTGGGAGAGACCTTACCGGATCGTCACAAGGAGTAAAGATGTTGTGTATCGAATCCAAAAATACCCCGGCAACAAAGGTAAATTAAAGGTAGTCCACATCGAAAGGCTGGCACCTTATACTAGAGATGGAGAGACTCTTGTTCGGGACGAATAAGTTTAAGCGGAGGGCAGTGTAGCGAAATTTGCTTTATGCCAGAAAATTCTCGAAATAAAAATTAGACTAGCTAACATCACTGACCGTAGAAAAATAACACCATCTAGCGGCTTGTAGGGTGTTTTCTGTACTATAAATGATAAAGTTTGAGCATCAGTGTAGAATCTAGAAGGTACCGGAAATCGCATTCTGGATAATGATGGATCAGTGTAGTATCTAGAATGTACCGGAAATCGCATTCTGGATAGTGGTGGATATTTCGAGAAAGTGATGACTTTAGTATAAAAATATGAGCAGAAGTAACACAGTTGATATTGAACAGTTGAACACAGTGGATCTTAAGTGAGACAGTTGAACATTTGAATTTAAGTAATGAAGTGATACAGTGGATTTTAAGCTATATAAGTAAAACGGTTGTGTATACAATTTGAAGAATGTAAAGAGGAAATAAACAATTGTACCGTTTAAAAACTAACATTTGTGGTTTAAATAAACCATTTTATAATTAAATAGAATTTGCGTTTTTCTTGATTGTTACACAATCCAGTGATCGAACTCAGAGAAGTATAGGAGATCGAAATTATTGTCAAAGGGACAGGAAATTTCGTAACAATATGTTATGTTATTCATCATTTTCCATTGAAAAGAAGAGAAAATATTCAAAAAAAATCTTTTTTGCCTTAAAATAAGTGAAAAATAATTTAAATTATAATTTTGACTTATGGATTTTTGAGGTATTTTCGACTACAAGGCTTACAAAGAATAATAAATAAAAAAACTTTTATATTTGTTGTGTTATTCACCGTTTTTCATGAAAAAAAAAAATTTAAAAATATTTAAAAAATTGTTTTGGGCCTAAAACATAGTAAGTAATAATTTTTATGTATTTTTGTTTTATGGGTTTTAAAAGTACATATTTTTGATTACAAAGTCCACAAAGAAAAGCAAAATAAAAAAGTTTTAATTTTTAATGTCTTATTCACAATTTTTCATGGAACGTATTTTTATTAAAATTATAAAATTATCGGTAAAATGGTCATAAAACAAGTAAATGATCAGGCACGATTTTGCGGATTATGTTTTTGAATTCTGCAGACACTATATAATAATTGTGCATTGTCAGATTTTGTTGACAATATTTTCCGATCTTGATATTGCCTGAAACATGGAAAGTTACATATATTTCTTACTTTAAATGCAATTTAAAAAAATAGCTATCTGAATTTTAATTGTCCGACCTTGAATATTAATTCAAGACAGTCTTAGCTTCAAGAAAAATAATGTCTGAAGGGTGTGCTCCAAAAAAAAAAAAAAAAACGAAACCAGCTAAAATGCCGATACCTGTGGAAATGCACATATGCCTTTTGGAATGACTGGCATATTTTGAGAGAGAGAGCTTTCCAAAGGCGTTCCGCGTGACAAATTTTATTTCATTAAAAAAAAATTGAATGATTCACATTTTTCTCGGAAAGTTTACAATCGACCACCAAATTAAATTTAAAATTTTTAAGTCAGGTTGGACTATAAATAGTTTTTATAATTTATTCATTATACTCTGTAATATACTTATCACTTTTGTTTCTATAAAAAAGAATTGGCACAGTAATGGATCGATGGATAAAATATGGGTCGCTAAAGAAAACTAACGTAATGCAGAAATCGCGGAATCTACAAATACAGGTGTTCTGGAACCCGCAATGCTATCAACTTCCAGTTCCGTGCAGCTACAGCCCAATCCTCCAACTCTGCCATCTTCCGATTTTGGACAGGTGGTATCAACGAAAAGACGTAAACATGATACTAGTTATCTGTCGTTTAGATTTACTGATACTGGTGACGAGGAACCTCTAGATACGGTTTGTTTGCTTTGCAACAAAATATTGGCAGCTCCTTAGCACCAGCAAAACTACTGGATTTCAGAGACATTTAAATCTGTTCTAGACGAAGCAGTGAAGATTATTAATGTTATTAAAAGTAAACTATTGCAATCACGTATATTCAAAGCTATGTGCGACGATATGGGTAGTCTTCAAACCGCTTTTATGCAAATATTTGAATTGCGAAAGGAACTGTTGGCGTATTTTATTTGTCATAAATTTGAATTATCAGCAGATTAAATAATATGACTTGGCTATTTACACTTGCATACCTTGCTGATATACATATTTCGAAAATTGAACGAAAGCAATTAGACAAATTACAACATTTGCAGAAGTTAAAAGTGAGGCTAATTGGCAAAAAAACGTATTTTTCACCGGGCGCAGCGGGTGGTTCAAAATATTAAAGTTGCTCCGATCTTCGCTCCCCGGGCACCAAAAGTTTTGTATTGATGCCAATAAGAACCACGTAAAATTTGGTCCATTTCAGAAAATATTTGATGGACCCGCTACCGTTTTGAAAACTGGAAAATGGTCCTAAATCTATCGAAGATCATTAATATCTGCCCGAAGCTACCTCGTAGAGGGATCAAATGTATGACAAGGTCCCATTATTTTATCTCGTCCAACATTTTTCCCGAACATACTTACCCCCTATCACCACCCCTTAGGGGTTCTCCCCTGCAAAAATTACATTCTTGTGAAATTATGAAATTGACTCCCCCCTCTTCTCAGACGCCTCTGGAGGGGTAAAATGTTTAACCAACTTCTATTATTTTTACTCTCCCAAACTTTTCTTTCGACACACCTACCCCCTATCTGCCACCCTTTTGGGGGCCCCCCTAAAAAAACACAAAAAATTTCGAAAAATAGTTCATAGCTCCCCCTGAGTGACCCGTACAGGGTTCATATGTATCACCAGGTCCTATTATATTTTCTTTTCTAATATTTTTCCCGAAGATACAGGTTTTATATGTATCACCAGATCCTATTATATTTTTTTTCCAATAATTTTCCCAAACATATCTACCCTCTATCTACCACCCTTTTGAGGGTCTTCTTACTAAAAACAGAAAATTAAGAAAATTTCTTCATTTTTTCAAAAGGATCCCTCTATAGGGGTTGAGATAGGGGGTAAGTATGTTTGGGAAAAATGTAGGGAGGACCTGGTAATACATTTGACATTTATTTATGACGCAAAGTGCGCCAACAAAAACCTAATAATATTCCAAAGTTAAAGGAAATAATTGTATCTATTTGGTACAACGATGTTTTAATGGAATTAATACGGAAACTCTATGTGAGTATGCCTTCTCAAATGGAAAGCGTCATCAATGCAAAAGGAGGTCCTACGCGCTAATTTAATCAATTTTACCGCATTAAAATAAATATATAATAAATAATTAAACAATATGTGAGAAATCAAAAATGCGCAAAGAAAACTACAAAAAACAATGTATTTTTTCATATAAATAAATTGTAATTTATGATTATAAAACCAGCACTTATGTGTTTAATTGGAAAAGGTTCCTAGAATTTATTATTGTTAGGTGGATAGTTTTGAAAATTCTCAAAAATTGTCCTTAGCAACAGTATCTAACAAACTTAAAACCGTTAAACAAGAATAGATAGTTTGGCTCTGCAAGGAAAACAAGTCAACATATTGCAAACAATGATAAATTGGTTGCCTCAAAATAACTTAGAGTGTTTCCAGACGATTAGTGATTTTCTCGAAGAATCTGAAGTGAATTTAGAAATGGAAATCCATGATGGCATAAAAACACATCTGTCCAGTTTACAGGAATCACTCAGTGATTACTTTTCAAACCTACACGGAAAAAACACCAACTCAAATTTTATTAAAAATTAATAGGAGATTATAAAAATTAAAATCTGAAAACAAATATTACTTTTTTATAGTAATAAATAGAAAATCCTTATTAAAAATTCTATTCTAGTTTGTAAATATTTTCATTTTACATTTTTTAATAAGTGCATATTAAAAATTATTTTCTTCATTTTAATTATCACCTAAAAACTTTGAAATTTTACAAAGAATTTATTGAATTTTAATAAATTGCCACATTAGAATTTTTATATATTTCATATTGTAATATATGATTCCCGCTTTATAATTTTTAAAAAGTAGTTATAGAAAAATTATTTCAAGATTATTAATTTTTATTATATTGAATTTTATTTCTCTTTTGTGTTTAATTTGTACTCTGTTTGAGTTCTCAACATGTTCATGCAAAAAAATAAATATATAAGGCTTGCCAAACTCTTACTAATTGACTTTGAAGTAATGTGTTGAACAGAATTAGGACGGGGTCGGGAAAGCGGCAACGGAAACTCGCTGGCCGTCCCAATTTTGTTCAACACACAAAAAATTTTAAAAATAAATTTCAGTTATTATTATTTCATCATAAAAACTTTATAATGTACTTTTTAAAAAATAGTACAGTCCTTTTAAAATATAATTAATTATTGCAGAAATTTTAAAATCTACTTTGTAAAAATTCAAAACTTGCATTCGAAAAATGAATGCCTGCTTGATGCAATTTTTACATTACGCTTAGTAATTTTTAATAGACACTCGAACCGTTTCTAAATTACTAAATTACCTACTAATTTTTCTTAAATTTTGATTAATATTTACAATAATTTCGAGTTTCGTTTTTTCCGTGTAGAGAATCAAGATAATTACTGGGCACAAAATCCTTTCAAAATAAAAGAAAAACCAAAAGTATTTCATTCATGAGTTATGAAAATTTGATTAAATTGAGTTCGGATACACAATTGGAAGCCAAATTTAGAACATTTTCATTACCAATATTCTGGTCAGACGTATTCGATGAATATCCAAATTTATCAAAACAGGATATTCGAATTCTATTGCATTCTTTACATTAAGTTTTTTTATTTATTTTAGCTTATGTTTTGTATTTTTATTAATTATTTCAATGATGAATTGTTTTCTTTTTAAGTTTTGTTTAATTCAATAAAAACTGAACTACAAAAATAATACTTGTTTCATTTAATATCAGATATTAAATTTTGAAGTCATTGTTTAAAAAATATTCAGGGTTCCGCGATCATTGGCAACAAATTTGGGGGTTCCACGACCAAAATTGTTTGGGAACCACTGATCTAATGTGTTGTGCGTTAAGCAGAATACCACCAACGGGGTCGAGAAATCGGCAACGATTACCCGCTGTCAAAAAAAAAGCGCCGTCGGAAAATCGTTCGCATAAACAGCCAAAAAATGGCAATAGGCTTGGCTTACGTCGTAAAACTGTGCATAATAGCAACACGAAATGCCCAGGTTTTAATTAAATAAAATTTCAAACTAAATGCTTTCGAAGATGAACTTTTGAAGTGCTTTCCTTGGAAGCATATTCTATTATTTTCTATCTATTAAACCTTTTCCAAAAAGGATTTGGGTACATAGTTGGTATATTGACCCTAGAAATAAAAGAAAGTAATCCCGCTGAATTTTCAAACCTTCAAACTACAAAATAAAACAAAAGCAATATTTTTCATTTTATTGTGGTACTTCTTTTTGGTTTCATTTTTTTTTTCTTTTAATTGTTTTATAATTTATTAATAAAATGTTGTATGTATGTACTTTTTTTTGATCTTTGACACCATTTTTTTTTAAATAAATACAAAGTTGAATGCATTTGTTTTAAAAGCTATTATTTGTAATTTGTGAATTTTTATTAATAAATAGATTTATTTAACATGTCGTGTTTGAGATATCAATACTTTTTATATAATTTTTTTTAGTGCTCCGTGTATTTTAAATAGCTAGCATTCTATAGCCAGTAACTGCAATTCTTTGTATTTTTAATATCATTTGAAGAATAATAATCTGGCACTACATCGATTGAATAATTAGTTACATGTTTGGTTTAAAAACTAAGGCAAAAATCTTAAAACTGCAATGCTAACAATGATGTTCACAATTTAGAGTTCCATGACGATTAGCAATTTTGAAAAGTTAGCGATAAACTGAAATTTTACTTCACTTGTAAATATGTCAAGAATCATAACTCAAAAGTAAAAAATCCACTATTCATTTTATAAATAATAAAAACTAAAGAATTTTATAGCACCATATATGTATGTATGTATGTACATTAGGGTGTTCCTTAAACAAAAAAAAGTTGGAGACGCCCGCTCAATTGGTTCGAAATAGAATAAAGAAGTTTTAGGAATTTATTCAAATTTTTTTATCTTTAGCCCATACTGAACCTATTTCAATGTGAAATTTGGCTTTAGACAGCAATTGTTTTTAAATAGGATAAAAAAGTTTTAGGAATTTTTTCAAATTTTTATCTTTAACCCTTACGGGCCCTATTTCAATGTAAAGTTTGACCTAAGCCGCCATTTTTTTGAACTAATTTCGCTTGCGTGCTTTAAGTGGTTACGTATTATATACAAAAAATATTGAACAAACTGGTGTCTTTGGCCAAATTTCACATTAAAATAGGGTAAGTAAGGGTTAAAGATAAAAATTTTAAATTAATTTTTTAAATTTATTTATCCTGTTTCGAACCCATTGGGAGGGCGTCGCATTTGATTTTCGCCTAAGTCAAATTTCACTTTAAAATAGGGTCAGTAAGGGTTAAAGATAAAAATTTTAAATAAACTTTTAAATTTGTTTATCTTGTTTCGAACCTATTGGGCAGGCCACATATTTGCTTTTCGCTTAAATCAAATTTCACTTTGAAATAGGGTCAGTAAGGGCTAAAGATAAAAATTTTAAACACATTTTTAAAATTTTTTTATCCTGTTTTGAATCGATTGGGGGGGAGCTCGCATTTGACTTTCGCTTAAATCAAATTTCACTTTGAAATAGGGTCAGTGAGGATTAAAGATAAAAATCTTAAATAAATTTTTTAAATTTGTTTATCCTATTTTGAGCCGATTTTGGGGCGTCGCATTTGATTTTCGCAAAAAATCTAAATAAGAACCACCCTAATGTACATGTACTGGCACTTCGTTTAGTGAGTGAGAAGATTAATGATTTGGAGAGCGTTTACGGACAATAAGAAGCTGAAAGTTCAATTCACTTCCTGCATGACTACATAAATGTTCGCCAATACAGTCTACGTTCTTGAATTGGAACTTCCAGCAAGATAATGCTCGCTTTCACACTTGTAGAGCTACAAAGTCTTTATTGCAAATTGGAAATATATTGACCGGCATACTCCCCAGATCTTTAGATTCAATCAAAAACTTATGAGACATAATTGTCCAACAAGTTTATGCAGATTGGAATCACATCACAGCAATGCGGTAGAGCAATTCTTGCTGCATGGGAGAGTTTGCCACAATTCTTGATAACAGTCATGCCAAAAAAGACTTCTTAAGTTAAGAAGCGTAAAGTAGATCATAATAAATAAAAAACATCGATTATCAATCTTAATTGCGCTTGTTTGATTTGAAAAATAATAAGTGCCTTAACCCTTAAGTAGGCACACAAAGATTTTTACTTAAGTGGACGCATGGGGTCAACATAGACCGCAAATATATTTTTTTTAAATTATTGTATGTGGGTAAATAGTTATGAAATCAAAGATTAACATATTTATTATTTATTAAAAAAAATTTAATATTTTTTATTAAATTATCTCTTATTAATTCAAACAAAACATATATTCTTTTTAAAGGCAACAAAAATATTCATTATTCTTCATATATCTTCTGATAAAAAACAATTGAAATCTCGTTTGTCCAAAATTTTCTGACCCCATGCGACCACTGAGGGGTTAAAAGCGAAACTTTTTCAGTGTATAACTTTTTTATTTTTCAACTGTTTATTGCTGTAAGTTTATGAAACATACATGTTTTATTGAAATCAATGTAATTTAAATAGTTTTGACCTATCAACTTTTTCACAGTACAAGTTTGCATAAGTATACTTTACTCATTTTGGCTATTTTTCGACTTTACAATTATTATCCTGTTGATTTTTCAATTTGTTTTCTTTTTTTTTTGGAATTGATTAAAAGACCTATTTCAACGGCATTAAAAATGTACATTGCTCTTATAAAACAAGAAATTATTTTTTCCAATCTATTGCGATTTCCGAAGTTTAAACATTTTAAATTAAAATATCTATTATACATAGAAGTTAACGCACACATAATGATATACGCGTTTCTATGTATATATCTGTGGCCACAAGGAATAATATCTAAACTCGTTATTGGATGATAAGGCAAGACAACATAAGTTAAGTGATGAGTTTTATACCGTTTCACCTTCTCATCAAATATCAAGTTTAGCTAATATTCATTGTGGGCACAGATATATACTTATGTATTTATAAAAAAGTAATTTATAAACAAAATTACCAATAAATTTTACAAAATTTATAAAAAAAATAAAATACAAATTGCAACAAAAGTCAGTTATAAGGAAATATTGCATAATAAGAGGGACGTTATAACTTTAATCAAGCAATAAAAGAATTTATTATTTTAATATTGAACTTATATAAAAAATCTTAAGAGTACAAAGTAACAGCATGCTACATTTTACAACAACATGTACCAAATTTTCTTTAACATTTTTTTTTCAAATATTTATTTTCAAGGCAACGCAAAACTCGAACTGAAACGACATTCCTCTATTCTTTTGATTTTTAATTTTTTTTTTTTTGTTTTTTAGAAGTAGATATTTTACAGCCGTTATAAATTCTATTAAACGTTTTATTGCTTGGAAGAGAAATGAGAATCTCAATATTCTATGGAAAGTTACAAATTGTTTTCGAGTTTAAAATCAAATTTCTGAAAAGTACTTTAAAAAAACTGCTATATATATATATTTATAGAAAAAGTGTAGTAAGAGCAGATTTTTTGAATTTAATTTCATAAAAAGAGCATTTCTTGCTTGAAGTGTTTTTGATTTAAACTGATGGCAGCATCGCAAAGGACAGATCAGACGGTTCCTTGCTACAAAATCACCGGCAATTCACACCAATTGTTTTTGGATGACTACGCAGATGCCGCTATTTTGTATATATTTATCTTCTAAAATTGATAAAAAAAAATTTTTTCGTATATTTCAAGAGTGTATATATTGATTCTCAAAAGAATTAGAATCATATCTACTACTGGGGGTGGCATAACAAATTCCCAAAAATAGCTTACTTTTTAGGCTGGAAAGCTAGGTTGGCCCGTTAATGGATATGTATGGTACATATCTTGAACATATCTTTATCTTGAAAAATTCGAAAAGAAGTTGAAGAATGTTGTCAAATGTTGAAAAATACAAAAAAATATATTAAAAAATCGGAAAAGTATTTTGTAAAAGTCAATATATATTGAAAAGTCGGAAAACAGGTTGAAAAGTCGAGAAAATAGACTGAAAATATCGTATAAATGTTGAAAAAGCCGAAAATATATATATATATATAATATATATAACCTACAGCACTGAATTCGACTCGAAAAGAAGTTGAAGAATGTTGTCAAATGTTGAACAAAACTAAAAATGTATTGAAAAATCGGAAAAGTATTTTGAAAAAGTCAATATATATTGAAAAGTCGGAAAACAGGTTGAAAAGTCGAGAAAATAGACTGAAAATATCGTATAAATGTTGAAAAAGCCGAAAAAATTCTTCTTCAAAGGCCGAAATATATGTATGTACATTGATAAATCATGTTACGTTGATTCGATATTTCCATATCATTTTTATTTTTACGTTTTTTCCCATATTCACTATAGTATAGATTTAATTCAGCACCCAATTAAGATGGTTACTGTAAAAAATTATACGTCTGCAAAAGCAAAAAAATAAAATAAATAATATAGAAGTATGAGTTTACGATTATGTAACCCACAGCACTGATTTATGAATTACATAACAAATTAGTACACAGTAATGCGTGAGTTTCCGACAGTAAATGTGTACTTTTGTGTGGTTCTTATCATGTAACTGAGAATCAGTTTTTTCTTTTTTAAAAAACGAATATGTACATAAAAAATCGACAAATTTACCGAGAATTAAATTTCAAATATCACTTAAGTGTATAATCATATAGTGGATAGAAATTTCTCTCAAGGACATAAAAATTATAATTGATAATAGTAGTAAAGAGTATTATTAAAAATTTCAACTATTAATATTTTAAATGATAATTTAAAATCAATATCAATGCTTTTCATTTCACTTTTGGTGTTAAAATTAATAAGTCTAAATACCTTTTTGTATTTATAAATAGTTTATTAATAAAACAGTTTATTTTATTCAGTACAGTGTCACATTTTTTCGTATTGCATTTAATTTCATTTGAATTGTAATTATATTTTATTAAAGAACTGTTATGTGATTTAATTTACTGTAACGTCGTTGGTATTAATTTTTTTCACAAATACTTTTAATTATCAGTGTTTTTTTTATTTTTTTCAACTGTAAGCAGTTAGTTTAAATATAATCTTTTACATTCCATTTTTATATTGCATTTCTCAATTAAATATTTTTTTGTCGAAATGGTTGGTTTAAGAATTTTTTTAATAGAGATTCTAGTAACTTTTGTGGATTAAATATTTTCTTTTATTCGTTCCGTCATTACATTTCAAACTGACGTACATAAGTTAAAGTTAATAGATAAAGTATATTGCAAATACCTTAATTATGTATGCATTCAAAAACATCCATACGCAAGGTGCTTTAAAGGGACACTGGTTTTTCATATTACTGCACCTCATATCAATAAATATTAGTAAGAACTGTAATGTTTTTTACAAAGAAAACTAAAACTAAAAAAGATTTAAACTAAAGAAAAATAAAAAACTTCATGACAAATATTTTCTACTAGTAAAAATAAGCAAACACATAGCCAATAAAACTACCAGTACATTGCAGATGTGTGTGGTGTATGTGTTTATAAACAGTTATTTATATATTTTATACATTTCATTACTTTTATTATTATAATTTATTTATGTAATTTATTATGTTAAATTTGTTGCACTAACGTTTAAATCTATATCGCTAATTTCAGTTAAATCCTATTTATTTATACGGCATTATGCATTTTAGTAAACTAACTGTTCAGACGCAAAGGTATTGGTTATTTCGCTAAATACGGAAACTACCATCATTTACGTTCTCAAATTGTTGTAAGATATTTTTAATTCAATCAATATTATGCCTATAACGACGTAAGCGGGCACTATTTTCAAGCTTTGGAGCACCTGGAGGTGGTGTAATATCATTCCGTATAGTATTATCTACACCACTTATTTCTTTTACAATGCTACAAAGTAATTCTTCATTGCTGGGACTCATTGGTGTTGCGGTATGTTGTTGCTGCTGTAGATGAATATGGTTAAATGCAGTTGCCGGTGTGGCGCCCAAGGAACCACCTGCACTACTACTACTGTTGCTGTGACCATGTGTTGGATATCCTTCGCCACCATTGTTTAGGCGTACATGTGTATATTTTTCTTCACTATTGTCCGAAGAGTTATCATCGAAGTGCCCTAGCAAATGTGTTGGTATACCACGCGTGCTTGAAAAAAAATTAAATTTTCAGAACCTTGAACTAATAATAGATTATCTATGAAGTAAAAAAAAAGTCAAAATTTCTGTGAAGCTGCTCCACAGTAATTGCATCTCTTATCAACGATTTTCTGATTTTTGGATGTTAGGTCAATTCTGAAGGGCTGTTAAGTGTACAGAGGTTGGCATATATTTATGACAACGATTGCCCGGTTGTAGCCGATGAGCCTGATAGAGCTCATACCATTCCCCAAAGAGAGCAACGAATAAGATTGTGCTGTTGCTGACTGTCTCACCTCAACTTATTAGATGCTGAGGTTACCTGAAATAGCACTGGGAGAATACTACACTCAGACATCATTTTATGCACAGTTGAAACTGCCATAGAAAATTATTCTGGCGCCGGTATTAAAATGCTTTTGTATAGGGTGAACAGTCAGATTTGCAATTGGTGGAAGATGTTAAAGAAACCAGATCTTAACAGACCCACTGAAATGGTGGCAGGGCATTCAACGTTAACCACTATTAGAAGATCATTGGGATTAACGACGACCAGCTTTATAAATGTTGAGAGGCAGACACTTCGACACATTTTATTTTATTACCCGAACTAGGCAGGTTCAGTTTTAAATTTTTAGAATTGGATTTTAATGACCTTGGCTTAAGGCTCAAGGTGAAGTGACATCAAGTACCGAGTAAGTCTCGTGGTCTCGAGTCAGCAAAAATTACCCAAATTGGCATAGTCCTGGCGCCTCCCATCCATAGCAGTAACCGCATGTTCAAAATTTTGTTATTAACCTCTTCAACTTACCGACTAGCATTTCTGGACCGAGGTCGTGCAAAGCGTAGATTTAACTGTGCAGGATCTGTGACATATTTATCAGCAATTTCGCGTCGCCGCCTTAACGCTGTTTTCACCGCCAAATCGTATGTTGAAGAAAATTATTTTAAAATTTTTAAATATTAATAATTTTTGACCACAACAAAGCACGCTAAGTAAACGTAAAAAGAAAAATGCAAAATCTACGCTTTGTGTCTGATAATAGTGTGCATTTTTGTTTTAACTAATTTAGACTAAAAATCAAAATTGATAAATGTCTTATACATTATGTTGGAGTTTTATTCATTTGAAGCACATCGCATATGTCGTCAATAAATCAAAACAAACCTCAGTGTAAACAAAAATTACAAAAAAGAAGACAGGGACAAAGAGTGTTCTAACAAACCTGGTGTTAAGTCCGTTATATCAGAGGTTTGAAATGCACCAATGTAAGCCCCAATACTATTATTAATAACGTTGCCACTGCCACTACCGTTACCAACTGCGGCTGTAGTAGCAGTTGCTGTTGTCGATTGTTGTGTACTGCCGAAATTATAATTTGGTATAGTTGCTACTTCTGCAGCACTTTCAGTAGACTGAAATTGAGGTCGTAAATTGGTGTCAACTGGTGTAGGCGTTTCATGAACTATTGCTGCTGCTACTATTGTGGTTGCAACATCGCAACCAGCCCATGACGCACATTTAGATAAACGCAAATTTGGATTCAAAATTGGTATTTTACTAGCACCGATACCGCTAACTGGTGCAGCTGATGAGTGAGAAGTTGATGACGTTACTGTGGATCCTTGTTTTGATGCAGCAACTGCTGCAATGGCAGCAGACGGAGAGCCATCAACGTTATTGTCAGTGAGGTTTTGATTAGTATTTAAAGTAGTAAATATTTGTTGCTGCTGCTGATTAGAAAATGTTGCTATATTATTGCTACTTTCGTTACTCATTGAAGGAAGCGCTGCTACTGAAATTGTTTCAGATAAATTGCTGTTTTGTTTTGTAGGTTTATGTAGTTGTTTATTTGTGAGTTCGGCGTCCACTGGCACATTATCGTAGCCTTCTTTATTAGCACATAAGTTATTTTCTGTAATGTATTTTTTTTCATGCGTCATATTACAATATAGCGCCTCATTTTGTTGTTGTTGCGGTTTTGCGCCTTGTGGTGAATGCTTGCAATTAAAACTTTTACAGATTTCTGGATTAACGGCTTGACAATTTTTTATTGCTTTAGTATTTGCCCGCTGTTGGTTCTGTTGACTTTGAATAAAAGATTTATTCGTGTTAGTAGCATTTGCTGTAGTTGATGTTGTTGCAGCACCAGCTAGGGCATCATAATACACAGATTCTTCAAGATTTGGGCTTTCTGTAGGGGGTTTTTTTTTAATACTATTAACAATCTATTTCTCGATTAAGTTTTTTTTTTTATTTACCTTGTGGTATAACACGAATTTCTAAGCGTCCACTCACAGCACAGCCTTCTTGCGTTTCATCATTTTCTACAGCGTTCGTTGTTGTTGATGCAGGAAGACTTTGCACGCAATACTGTTGTTGCTGTTGAAGCCTTATTTGTTGATCTCCATGTTTTTGCTGTTTTTCACTTAGAGCGGAAGGTGTTGTTCGTAATGATGTAGTTGTCTCCATTTTCCATGACAGCTTAATTTCACAATTTTGCGGCTCTAACATGGTCGAATTATCAGCATCAATAGCATTTTCAAAAGATTGTTGGTCCAAAATATCAGGAAACGCCACATTTGGCAGACTGTTACGATGCTTGTTAAGAATAGATCGATGGTTTTTATTTTTGTGTATGGCATATTCAACTGCTGTGGACATAGCAGCACCTGGCACTGCCGAATTACAACCATTAGCAGCTGAGGCAGTGACTGATGTAGATACAGGAGCTATTACTGATGAAGCTGCCTCGGAAAAGACTTCACGCACACAAACATTACGAGTAATATCCATGCGAAATATCTAGAAAATTCGACAAACACCAAAAGAAAACTTAAATATTTGATCTAAATGGTTAATTATTTTTTGAAAAGGGGTTATTAGTTTTGTGAATAAGCAGCATTTCATGGTTACCCCTAATTAGATTGCTTAAAATGTCTAAAAAATTTAATTTTGTAATAACTTTATAATATATATAATAAATAAATAAATAAATTAATCATGTTAATGATTTAAAAAATAACAAAATATTACGAAGAACAATACAAAAAAAAAACATTCAAAAGTCATATACATAAATACAATAATTTAGAAGCATCTTCAATACTGACAACTGAAATGGTAGCGTTGAATGTGATAGAAATGTGCATTACGACATGCTTTACATAAAGGTAGCATTAAACAGAAACTATATAGACGTATATTTCAATTATAACGCTTACAGTGCCATCGAAAGCTGCTTGCTGTATAATGGGTGGCTCTAAGCCTCTGCGTAATACATTACCAAGGGCTGGTTCAGACCAACAATGCGGAAGCAGCTCTTGCAAATTTGAATAGTTCTCCATACCCGCAATGTTTAAGTTACATCTAGTAAAAATAAAAAATTTGTTACATTTTAAAATATATTCAAATTAGTTTTCATTACGATTATAAACTAGTATAAAGTGATAAAATCGAATAGTTTAGAAAAAAAACGTAGATTTCCCATTAAATGTATGTATCTACAGTTTACATGATAAACAAGGAAACCAAGTATTAATTTTGTGTATAAAATTTTTCGAATTATAGTGCTTTTCCACGAATTTACATATGTGTTCAGGTAAAGTGTTTCAGTTTAATCCAGTAGACATCGTTTTAAGATGTTACATTCTTTGTTTTAGGGTATCAGCGCAATTTAATAACTTTTTATTTTTAAACATAAAATATTTTTGTGTTTGCTATCTTTTTAGCAATTAATTGAATACTTTGGCTATGAAAACTATGACTACAATATATTTATAGACGCACAGTAGAGAAAGAAGTCCTATTCGCAACAGTTTTCGTTTATATACCCTACTTTATACATTTATGCTTACTTCTTACGCCTGATATCTGCCTTAGTACTTCCGGCATCTCGTGTTTGCGTCGGCATTTCATCACTTTGTTGCTGTCTATGCTGCTGCTGCAATTTACTAACCATCAAATTTGGTTGAGATTGCGAAACTAAATTTATTTTGCTTTTGTGATCAGGACTCTGGAAAATAGTAAATTCAAATAAACCACAGAAGTAAAAAAAAAAATATAAAAGCATAAGAAAATCAAATTATATGAAACATTTATGTAAAATTAACAGTTCTTGACAATTTCGACTAAGCAAATAAATGCATAGAATGATTTTAATTGTACATAATAACATATTTTCAATACTACACTGATACCGATGAAGAGTATTTTGTACAGTTTGTATACGTTATAATAATGGAACACTTATTTAAAATTAAATAACTCAAAGTGAATAGGAATAGAATACCTATCAATGTATACTAGTTACTTATGTTATTAAAGAGAGTTTGGTATACAAAACACATTAATTATATGTATATTTAAAATGTTATTTATCCCCAAGAAAAATACATGGCCAAAACAAAATATATGCGATTGTATATAAAATATTGAACGGTACGTTACGTGCGTTATTGTTTTCTGTCAACATTTCCACATACAAAGTTTTTAGTTAGTTTTCCCGATTTTTTAGACACTTTAAGCATTTATGATACAGAGTTCACTGTATTCCTCTACATGTACATGTACAATTCAGTATATTTATTTACCTGAGGTTCCTGTCTCCATTCATTATCAGTCGTTTCTTCAGAATCATCGAATTGGCTTTTCCATTGTGACGCCAAAGTTAAAGCTCCACCGCCTTTTGTTACTTGTTGCAAAGCAGAAACATTTTCGTCGTCTATGAGAGCAAACTGAGTCACAGAATTATCGCCACCACCGCCACCGCTTCCACGTGTTATACTTCCGCCACTACTAAGGCGCTGAGTTGATCCTGCTCTGCCGCCAGCTGATGACGGACGTAAGTTTGTCGAAGTCGCTGACCTTCGATTTGCTACAGTTGTTGGATGCGTTCCATTTCCACCGCTGCTAATAGAATTTAAGTGTTGTAAAAAGTGATTACGCTGACTCACTGCTGGCGCCGTCTTTTGATTAGATGACGTTGCAACAGCAGCTAGAGTTGCTGCATCAAATGAATATGGTAAAGCATCGTTTTCTTGTTGAGATATTCTTGGTTCATTTAAGCGAGTCGCGAGATCGTGTGCACTAGCAGACGATGCTGTTAATACACGTAAACGACCATAAGTTGATTTGCATGTTTCTTCGACATCACCGTTTCCCCCGTTCCATTTACTTGCACCTTCAGCTGCTGACTTTTCTAATTTATCAGGTAAAATGCTATTCGCATATAATAAAGGTGCATCAGGGTCATCGATTTGCGATGTAGACCGTGTACTTAATGGTTTTTTAGAAATATCTATTACTTCACCGTTTGTGCCGATAGATATATCAGCAGCAGAGGCAATGTGTCTATTTAATGGTAAATTTGTATCTAATGAACCACTGCCAATGGCACCACGCTGGTAATTGTGTTGTTCGTCAATGTTTCCAGAAACAGCAATCACTGGAACATTATTAGTATCTTCTTTTCGATGACGTACATTTTTAGCAGCTGAGGCAGAATTTACCCCACTTTCAACCAGAGATTCAATAACAATATTTTGATACTGCAGCTAAAAATAATATTGAACTATTAAGATATGTAATTATTTTAGTACGAGGCTAATTAATTTACATTGATTGGATTAATTGAATTAAAAGGCGCTAAATTATTTTGGCTGAGTCCAGTTTTACACAATTGCGACCCAACATGTTGATTATATAAGTGTTGAGGTATTGGTTGTGCATCTCGATTCAGGTTGGGAATTGTAACTATTGTTGACGACTTCATTAAATTACTTGGTAGCACATTCTGCTGGCCAGTGACATCCGGTAATTGCTGTCGCTGCTCAGTAGTTGTAATAATACAACCAATACCGAGAGGTTGGTGCTGCTCTTGTGCACTATTATTTTGATTAAAAGTAGTAGCGTTTTGCATAACATCAATTTGAGGACACGTTGCGTTACAGTTTTTGTCGACCTAAAATAGTTTAACAAATTATTACATTTATAATTAAACAAGCTTGTGTATTACAAACCTTGTCTTTTAAGTTATTAACTGGTTCTGTGGATGCCAACTGTGCAGTATCAATTTCAGTACGGCGTCTTATCTAAAATATTCAGAAGAATTAAATTATTATAGTCATGTATGTTATGATTAATAAAAGCTGCCTGGTAAGAAAACTGATATAAAATATAAGAAAAATATGTATTAAGAAGTTTACATATTCAGTTCCGCTAGCGTTTGATGCAGCCACTGTCATTTGCGTAATATTTCCATGTATATATTCGTTTTTAGTCTGAGCTTGAAGATTGTTCGATTGGCTTGCAGCGCCGGTACCGACAGCATCTACTTTTTCCCAGTCAAAGGGATCTGAATCTTTAACACCACGTCGCTTCATGCAGCGCTCAAAAAGACCAATCAACATCTGCAATCAGTAAATATAAGCCAATTTATTTTGTATATGTAACAAGAAACTTACAGCATAGTCTGGCCGGTCTGCATATGTCAATGTCTGTATATGCTCCAAAAATTGCTTTAAGTCTGACGGCAAATGTTTGAGTAAAATTCGGTGATCATATTTTTCTTTAGTTAATCCGACTTGTTCTTTGTCTTTAATTTTACGCCAAGGCAACTGGCCGTTTACAAACTCGACTAGCATATAAAATAGTGACCATAGATCATCATGTCGTCCCATTTCACGATTGCGATGAGCGTTTATTGATGCATAACGAACAGTGCCACGAAAACCAGCCGCAGCACGCGGGCAACGCACTTCACCAGTACCAGTGGTATATTGACGTGCCAATCCAAAATCCAACATGTAAACGCGCCTACAGTTATAAGGCAGGCGACCAATTGAAAAATTACTCTAGAACAAAAATTGAACCGAATGAAATGACAGTAACTTTATCGAAAATGAATTTTAAAAGAAAGAAACCACGTTTTGTTTTAGCAAAAAGACGCTTAATAATTTTTTGTAACATTTTCAATGCAATGATTTAGGCTTTGAAGCATTGATAGTAAATTTAATATAAAATGGTTTCATTCACTTTTAAAATTTTACGCTTTAATCAAGTAAAACAAAAACAAACTTGACCATACAGGTTTAATATCACGATGTAAAAATCCAACAGAATGTATTGATTCGATTGCTTTGAGTATTTGTAACCCTAAACGCAATGTGGTACTCAGCGAAAATGCACCACGAGGCTGAGCACGGCGCAGTTCAGCTAAGTTTTTGCCTTGCAGTTGCATGACAACATAATTAAAGCGATCGTTCCGCCCACAACCAATAAATCGACAAACGTGCTCTTTGCCTTGTAACTTTTTTAAGACCGCAACTTCCATTTTAAGAACTTGTTTTGGTTGACGGGCTGATTCAACTTTCAGGGCAACTTGCTCACGTGTTATTAAATCTTGGCCTTCATATATTTCACCAAAACCACCACCACCAATTTTACGTACAACCTTCAATAAAAGAAATTAGAAATAAAAATGTAATTAGAAACTTTTATATGGAAGAAGTAATATAGATTCTAAATGGTTTTGGTCATGTTAGTGAAAATTAAAACTTTCGCTAATTTTTCTGACTGCATTTACTTAATAAAATCAACTAATTCTAATGAAAGTTAAATTGAAGCAATTTTAAATCAAGTTTTTTTATTTATTTTTTCAGCAGCTAGCCTTTAATGTACTCCTTACATTTATATATAAGCAAATTGCCATTTTTTGAAACGAAGTATCTCAAAAACTATGGGGAATAGAATAAGAAAACATATTGTAAATTTTTACTTATTGATCAATGCCATTTTTTATTCAACAAATATGACAAAGATAACTAATGATCAATTTAACCTGGTAATTGGTTACATGTTTCGGCTATTTCCACATAGCCTCATCAGACCAGTTTTGGTTAATGCTGTACATGGACTCGAACCCCTGACCGTTCATGCATTGCAATTGCATATTTTGCGACGGCCGCTCTAACACTTGAGCTACTGAAGAACTGACTCTTTGTACACCTCAAACAAAGTGCGCATATTACATTTGTTATCCTTTTGTCTTTTTCTCGCTTGTTGTCTGCTGAATGACTATAAGTTCATAATGTCTAATTATAATAAAATAATCAGTCACTAAAATTAACTTTATCAATTTTTTTATTCATAGAAACTTTTCTCAAAATATCTTCGATATAGCATCTTTTTTTTTTTTTTTTTTTATTTTTTATGTGTTATTCTTCAATCAATCCTAAGAATGTATCTTTTAGTATCAAAATTCCCGCCATAACTGTGGAAAATATAAGTTTTTTATGAAGGCGCGCACCAGTCTAATTGTATGAATTGCATGATATTTTCCAAAGTTACGTCGGAAATTCTGATTTGAATGCAAATACATTCTTAGGATTGATTAAAAATCACAATACAAAAAAAAAAACATACAAAAAAAATTTTAAATGTCGAAGTAATTTTGAAAAATTCATATTTTCCAAATTTAAAAAATCTAAATCTTTTTACTTTTTTTATGAAGTTATAGTATTTCTAAATAAAAATGATTATATTACTTTTTATTCTGCTCTGCTATAGTTTTTGAGATATTTCGTTTCAAGAATTCTCAAAATGGTTAAACAAAGACCAAGTGTGCAGTTATTTAGAGAATGACCGATATATATCGTCGCCTGAATTCTCTTTTGCTACAATATTCCGAGAAAATCGAAAAAGAAAGTTTGAGCCTTAAAAGAAAAAAATTGAGAATCAGGAGATAGTAGTGATGTTGGTTCTGTTCGGTAATTATTTTACTGTATTCACAAAATAATATACCATTATGAAAACATTCATGCAGACCTAGTGTAAACTTTCCAACTACAATTTCCTCAGAAGAAATATGGGCGTTTAGGCATTGTTTTGGGTAGTTATGTCATTACACTTTTATAACTTTGTTGTGAATATATACTGTTCCAGTTTGCTTTTACGTGTTATAAAACAGTGACTGGGATTATTAAACCTTCTATAACTGGGATATGATTTTTGAAGTTTTTGTGCATTTTCGCCTCTATAACTGGGACCCCGTTTAGAAATAAACTCTATATTATATATGGATATATATTATATGGGATATATAATTTGTGTGTAAAATTTGTTGTAGTTGTTTTAATAAAATTTCATATAATCATTGACTTAAGTAGGCTGTGAATGGTCACTTACAAATAGTCATTTACATACATAAAATTTGATTTTTTATTGAAGATTTTTTTTCCTCTAAATAAAAAAAAGGTTCATCTTGATCTCTCTTAGTGTTGCTCCCTTTAAATGGGACAACCCAATTTTAAACCTGGTTATTTGGGAACCTGTGTAAATGGAAACCTCTTTGAGACAAAAGTTTCGGTCCCTTGGAAATCTCAGTTATCTAGTTTTCACTATATATGTAAGTGATCACTACTCGAGATAGAATTAAATTGCCCAAAATTGCAGGTACAAACCTTCCATCGCTCCTTAACTACGTGACCAGGTTGAAGCAAATCTTCTGATGTCATTTTGGTATTTATTTGCTGTACACCTGGCAGCTGATTATTGCTGCTGTTTTCGTTATTGTTGTCGTTATTCTTGATGTTACTATTTTTCTCAACTATGCGGGCTGCAGCTACCGGTACACGGAAAGTAACACGATTTCGTATGCCTAAACGTCTTGTATTCGCCGGTAATGTCGCAGATCTCTGAAGTGGATGAGGTCGCGACTGCTGCTCTTCAGCAGCATTTACAGGTTCGGCGGGTTGTAAAACTAATTGTTGTTGCTGGTGTTCTTTTATGGAAGGTGGCGGCTTAGAAGGCGGCTGAAAGCGAATGTGTGCCTTTTTCTGGTGCAATTGTTGTTGTGTAGTATTCTGTTCACCTGCGGTACTTTCAGTAGCAGTCGTTGCGGTTGCAATTGCCGTTGTTGATGGAAGCACCGCAACATTTTCATCATTTCTAAATAGAAAACACAAAAGGTTACTTGCTAGTTAATTGAACAAATTTTCATTTACATTTGTTTAATACAAGATAATTTAGTTTTTTTTTTGTCTTCTTCCCTACATTAAGACAAAAAAACTTAAATAAATGAAGCACTTAGATTAAATCTAGTGCATTGCTGTTGCGGACTTTTTTAAAAATTAACTCTGTTGGTGATAAAACAAGAAAGTTTTACTATTTTATAATTATCGACGCAAACCTAACAAAATAAGGCTACAACTGTTTTATGTGTAGGAATGGACTTTAATCGATTACATTTAACAATTCAGGGATGCTATAAATAATCGGAACGAGTTTAAGCGGGTAACCTCGTCAGAAATTAATTGTCATTCTCATACAAATCTTTTTTTAGTGGGTAAACGCGTCAAAAAACACGGCTATTTTAAATAAAGCTTAGCTGTACTCCATAAATGAGAGCGTTAGTGTCGTTTATCTGTCAAAATTCTTTGATGCGCATGCATTTTATGTGCAGCAACCCAGTCTATTCGATTTTCTAATTTTGACAGAGCACTTACATTTAAGTTTTAATTTTATTGTGTTGTTTTTTTCCTGTCACAAACAGTAAAGCTCTAAACACAAAAATGGTATTCATCTAAACGCGCAAAACCCTCGCAAACGATCTGTCAAAAATCGAATGGAAGGTTTTTTGAACAAACAGCGCAACTTTGCGCAACAATTTGGTCGCGCAAACTTGCGCAGATAATTGTGGAACTCGTTTAAAGTCTGACCAGCTTTTCTCTCGTCATTCTCTCGCCATTTTAATTTTTTGACAATTTCGATTGGACGTACTCATAGACTGCCACAAAATATTTGATGGGGCATTAATGAAAGACATCGCGCAAAATTGCCTATTAGTACATTTGTGCAAACTTGCGCGTTTGGACTCGGTTCACACGAGCGTTATTTCAATGTGCTTACACGTGTTTCAACATAAAAGGCGGCACACACTAGCGATCATGTTGCGATGTTCGTCAGTTTTGCTCAAATTTCTATTGTTTGCGTGTGTGACCGCTGTTTTTCGTCATTTTTTTGTGGTTGAGTGAAAGTCAGCGGCGATTTTTGTTTTGACTGATAGTATGTATCAAAAAGCGTCATTCAAGCGGTATACTTGAAGCGAAAGGATGAATACGGACAATAAATTCTTAAAAGATTTCATATGTTGCTATAAACTTCAACGTTGTCTCTGGGATATAATTAGCCCAGAGTACATGATACGTGTTATCAAAACAAAATTATAGGAAGGATTATTAAATATCATGAAAAAAATGTTATTTTGAAGATATCAATGGAAAAATCAACACAATTCGGTTGTCCTACAGACGGGTGTTGAAATTAAAGAATATATGGGCATTCAGTTTTCTTATTCCTCATGTTTGTTAGTCAAATTTCACTACTTGAATGACGGTTTGACCGCTATGAAGAATCATTCAAAACTGATGAATTTTTGACTAACGAACATGATCGCTAGTGTGTACCGCCTTTAACACAGAAGTATTAGACGTTTTTTTCGACACGGCTACGGCTTAAGAAAAATTTTGTATGAGAAATTAGTCGGCGATACAATCGCCACTTAAATATTAATCGTGCAAATAAGCGTTGGAACATTCACAATTGGGCTGCTTAATATGAGATTTGGCAGCAAAGTCCCACAAAGTCTCTAGTTTTAATCGAAAAAGTTCCATCTCTGAACGTCAACAGGCAAAAAAAAAAAGTTACTACGTTCAAAAGCAAATTTAAAAAGTTAAACCCAATATATAAAACTGAAGTGGCAGAAAAAAAAAGGCTTTGATAAAACGCTTTTAATCAATTTTAAGTTTGTTTGGATTTAATTCAATTGTCATTTCTTGTTTGATATTTGTTTCACGGGAGTGCTGCCAAATTTGATTAACGAAAAAATTAAGCGGTGAAATTTGTTTTTTTTTTTGCCACTGATTAAGCTATCTTATAGCCGCGTCAAAAAAAAATACGGCTAATATATATGCAATTAGCCACACCATCAACACGCGTTTTAGAAAAACTCCAGCGCCCGTTGCAACGCACGCTTTTTCAACGCTCGTATGAACTGAGCCACTAATACCACTAATGAATACAAGATGTGAGTGCAAGAAAAAACAAACCAAGACAACATGATTTTTTCATATACGTTAGAGCAGGTCCCCAATAGAGCTTCCATTGCGCATCTTGGCACGATTACGATATCCGTAGCGCCGCATTTTTCGATGTTTTCCGATAAAACACGTCAAAATAAATCGAAAATGTTAAATAAAAAAGATGCATATCTAGTTTAGTTTTCGAGTTATTGATACTTAAAAATCTGATTTTGAAAGTATCGTTAGTCATAATTTCAATGGCGCAGCAATTTAATGATGATTTTCAATAGAAAAGCTCGAAATCTATCCAAAATGTTACTTAAAATATCGATATCGCGTTTAGTTTTCGAAATATCAATACTTAAACATTTGGTTTTGATGGTTTTTGAAGGCAATTTAAGTATGATTGACATTAGAACAGCTCGAAATAATTCGAAAATGTTAAATAAACAAAACGATACCTCGTTTGGTTTTCAAAATATCGATACATAAAAATATAATTTTGATTATATCCCTACAATTAAGATTCCCGCGGCACCACGAATACAATATTTACATCCTATCGTATGTCTCACACCTGGTTTGTAGAGTTCGCAAATTATCGATGGCACTATCGATAAAATCGATAGTCTCGCCCTATCGCGGCTATCGATGGTTTATGACAGACTATCGATGGTATTTATATAAACATTTTATCTTAGAATTGTTTTCGTACTTTGGATAATATTGAATAACACCACTGTTTTAGTCATTTCTTCAAACGCGTTTGATTTAATTTTAAGTTAGAGTAAGGGTAAGTTAAAAAATCGTCGATGTAGAAAATTGTATGAACTAATTTTTTTTAATTTAATTTTAATTTTAGTTGAGATTTCTTGTGATGCCAAAAAAATTTTAGCAATACATTTTTTGGAAAACGTAACGGTTTTTATGAAAAAAAGTCAATATATTGCAAAAATAGTCATATCTCAAAATCTGTACAATCAATTTCTCTTATTTATGTGTCGATTTTGTGTCCTATTAAATTACCTTTCATATGGTACCCTAATTTTAAAAATCTATTAAGGAATTCTCAACTTAAGATGACTATACCTCCGAAGCTAGATCCGACCGAAACTTTTTTGCAAATTTATTTTTTATTTTTATAGTGCTACTTCTCATAAAAAAAACTTTGGAGGACTTTCGCCAAAGTATACTTGTTCCACCATACATCGATATTATTGATGGGTAGCAAACAAACTTTCGTCCACTATCGATGGTTGCGACTATCGATAGTTTGCGAACTCTACTGGTTTGCTAGCCACAGTAGTTTTACATAAGGGTAAGGGTAAATGGGCAGCCTACGGCTGCAGCTCACAATTTCAAACTCCCAAAAATCCGACACCGGCTTCTCGGTGGCTTTGCCGCGGATCAGACTATAATAGCCGAGTTTTTTTTTGACACGGCTACCCGCTTAAAAAAAATTTTGTATGAGAAATTAGTCGGCGATAGATTCGCCGCATAAATATTAGTCGTGCAAACAAGCGTTGGAAATAGAAAATTACCTTCAAAAGTAAAGGGCCAACTAAAGCTAAAAACAGAATTGGGACGTGCGATTTATCTAATGTGTCAAATCGCACCAAAAAATAGAATCTGTTCTATTTCTCTGCGATAAATTTTGCTAGTGTCAACTTTTAACTCACTACAAACGTATAGGAAAAATCTGGACGACGTTGCACGTCCCAATTCTGTTTAGCTCTTAAACTATACATTGTTGCATGCATGCCGTAAGCTACTGTCAAATCCGAACGAAAAGTCTGTCAAGTGCATAACAACAGAGCTGGGCACTACCACACACTTTTTAGTAGCTATGTTTTACTTACATGAACTTTAGAAACAATGTCGCCACTGTTGCAAACCTATGGAATGTTCCCACAATTGCATAAATTTTATGTGTAATATTTCCTAAATAAATCGAATCTATTCACTAAATGTTATTAAATGACATTAACTAAGATACTTAAAACAATAAATATGCAAACCTATGATCATTTTATAAATTTTAAGAAATAAAAAGAAACCAAAATAGTTCACTTCGACTATTCGCGCGGCTTGCTGAGAAAAGTATTGGCAAATGCAGATGTGGCATCACTGAAATTTCAATCAAATTGTTGTATGTATTGTGTGTGTATATTAAATTGCATATTTCTGCAATTGCACTCCAATCCTTCTTTTACATTTCGATTATAATAAAATACGTCTATTTTATTGTATAAACATTTTCTTTTTTCCCCATTTTATATTAATTTAAAAATAAATGCAGTTTCCATTTCTGGATACATTGCAAATACATTTTTTTTATACATTCATAGACAACTGATTCCGTACAGAAAGTACGATCAGTTTCGCTCTTTCCTTAAGGAAATGACATTTGTGGAAACTGAACGAAACTTTTTGTTAAGTAGAGTTGTAGTTTTGATATACGATATGTGTGTATTCGCCCAGTTGTAAAAGCTGACTGCAGACAAAGCATGCATGGTTTAGTTGGGCCTTAAATTTAAAAATTAAATATTCACCCCTATCATGAATGTCCGAAGGAACTCTGTTCTTTCGGATTTTTTTTCCTGAGAGCAAACTTTTGCAATCATGAATAATTTCGGATTGGAAATCTTCATATCCAGTCAGTGCTGCCAAAGCATTTCCAATTACTTCCAATCAGCCAGTAATGCAACGGTGATTTTGCATATTTGACATTAGCTTATCTGTAATTTCGAATATTTGACATTAGCTTATCTGTCAGCTGAACAAGCTTATAAATAAAAATCAAGCGCAAAGAATAAATACAAATAATTAAAAAAATTTGTGCAGAAAAATTGTAAAATTTTATTTACAATACAAAAAAATAACTAAAATAGAGAATAGAATAGCATAGCTTCATAGTTTGCAATCTATTTCTTTTTGTGAAGCCTTTGGCGATATTCGAATTGGACTCTATTTACTGGACCAATATCTATAATTGCTCTTTATTTGTGTTGTTAGATCTTGTTAATCTGTTAAAAAAATATTTTTATCAAATAAAATTACAAAATATTTCTTACATTGCTTTTTTCCTCATTCAGTTCCTTACTACAAAGTTGGAGAAAAAAACTTGCGAAAAACGTCAAAAATTTTCCCTCAAATATTATTGCCGATAGCTAATTTTCCAGGAAATTTTTTCTCATTCCCCAAAAATTTCCACGATTGCAAAACAGGGAATTGGGGAAAAAAGTCGAAGGAATGTTTATTCATGATAGGGGTGAATATGACCTTACAGTCGGTCTTTCGTTTTGTCCGTGAACGAGTACAGATGTGTATTCTTGTGTGGTCGCTCGCGTGGGTCTTAGTGTCGGACCCGTTCCACGTGTTTTTTTCAAAGCTGTGGAACGTTTAGGTTAAGGACGAGTTTTTAATACACAAAATTGTTTAGTCTTTTTAAAAGGCGATCGAGTTTATTAATGATTAACAATCACAATCTACGATAAGAACCCAATAAAAACCTCGCAGCCAGATTAGAAAAATTTATCTAATATATAACATGCCTATATTTGATCATGGAATCTCCTCCAAAATGGTACAAATGCGTGGGAAGGAAAAGAAGCTAACATACAAAGGAAAGTTTGATTTTTATACTGTATTTTTAATAAACTATAATATTTTAAGTAATAAAAGGAATATGTAATTAAGGTAGGCGTGACATTTCGCCCACTTTTGGCATGATGAATAAACGTATTCACAATCTCTATCTATAGAATGTCAAAAATAAAGAAATTAAAGCAATTAAGTTAATTTTATATGGGAGGTGGGCGAGGCAATGGCCAGATTTTTGTGGTTTTTCTAAGTTTTCTTAATTATGTCAAAAAACATCACATACTAAATTTAATCTTTCTAGTGTCAAAAATAACGAACTTTCAGCAAATAAAAGGTTAATTTTGTATGGGAGGTGGGCGTGGCAATGGCCCAATTTGTATGATTTTTCTAATTTTTTCTAAATTATGTAAAAAAAAACCTCAAACACCAAATTTAATCATTCTAATGTCAAAAACAAAAAACTTAAAGCAATTAAAAGGTAAATTTTATATGGGAGGTGGGCGTGGCAATGGCCAGATCTTTGCGATTTTTCAAAAGTTTCTTAAAAATGCCAAAGAAACATCATATACCAAATTTCATTACAATTGAACAAACGTTTACTATTTTGGGCGCGGTTACTATGGAAGATACACTTTGATAAATGTTGAAAAAAAGTTAATTTGGCGCACCCTAACGCAAGAAAATTTTTTTGATTATGATTTTACATAGCTTTATACGTTATTTAACACCTGAACCTAAAAAGTGGTTTAAGGTGTATTTTAATTTTCTTCTTCTAAAGTTTTTAATGATCTTGCGATTTTTTGAGTAAACCTAACTATTTTAGTATAGCAGATTTTTACATTTGCTTACAGTGTAAGCAATTTTATTAATATTTCTAGTTTGGAAAAACTCTAAATTTTTTTTTCATATTTGACATGCATATATTTGCTCATGAAAGGGTACAAAAGTGTGGGATAGAAAACAAGCCAACATACAGAGGACAAGTTGAATTTGACACTGTATACAAAGAGTATAAATAATAATATACTCTTTGCTGTATATTTAATAAAGCATAACTTTTTAAGTACACGGAAAAAACACCAACTCAAATTTTATTAAAAATTAATAGGAGATTATAAAAATTAAAATCTGAAAACAAATATTACTTTTTTATAGTAATAAATAGAAAATCCTTATTAAAAATTCTATTCTAGTTTGTAAATATTTTCATTTTACATTTTTTAATAAGTGCATATTAAAAATTATTTTCTTCATTTTAATTATCACCTAAAAACTTTGAAATTTTACAAAGAATTTATTAAATTTTAATAAATTGCCACATTAGAATTTTTATATATTTCATATTGTAATATATGATTCCCGCTTTATAATTTTTAAAAAGTAGTTATAGAAAAATTATTTCAAGATTATTAATTTTTATTATATTGAATTTTATTTCTCTTTTGTGTTTAATTTGTACTCTGTTTGAGTTCTCAACATGTTCATGCAAAAAAATAAATACATAAGGCTTGCCAAACTCTTACTAATTGGCTTTGAAGTAATGTGTTGAACAGAATTAGGACGGGGTCGGGAAAGCGGCAACGGAAACTCGCTGGCCGTCCCAATTTTGTTCAACACACAAAAAATTTTAAAAATAAATTTCAGTTATTATTATTTCATCATAAAAACTTTATAATGTACTTTTTAAAAAATAGTACAGTCCTTTTAAAATATAATAAATTATTGCAGAAATTTTAAAATCTACTTTGTAAAAATTAAAAACTTGCATTAGAAAAATGAATGCCTGCTTGATGCAATTTTTACATTACGCTTAGTAATTTTTAATAGACACTCGAACCGTTTCTAAATTACTAAATTACCTACTAATCTTTCTTAAATTTTGATTAATATTTACAATAATCTCGAGTTTCGTTTTTTCCGTGTAGTTGAAGCATTTTAATAAAATTTTGGGATTTTCTTATTTGAAGTATGTTCTTTTAATCTGCATAAAAATTTAAGTCAAAAAATTACTTTCATTTTTACCATTTATGACCGCACCTGTTACGCTGTCCACAGTCGCTAATACCTGTGTGTGTTGTTTTTGTTAGAACTCAACTCAACGCTGTGCGCCGATAGCGTTGAAATTCTGCGAACTTTTGGTTGCTTGCTTGTGCGTCGAATAACGGAAAGGGCACCGAGGGCAGAAAGTGCCTGTGCTTGCCCTTCGCTGGTCTATGGTCTTAATGCTGTAGCTAAAAACAACTAACACTTGAAAGAAATGACGTCTCATGTTTTCAGAGATACCCGAGATAGGGCACCTTATTGCCCATTTTTTTCGCTTTACCAAAACAAATGTGAGTAAGATATGATACGCTGTTGACGTATGGACATTTCCATGGGTCCTGTTCAACCGTCGAACACATACATTTAAAGTAAAAAAAAGTCAAAATAAAACGGATTTTTATTTTGTCAATAGGTTTAACTTATACCTCCTAATTAGCTCTATAATTAGTGCTAAGGTTGATTTTGGACAATTTTTCGTTGTTAAGATAATTGCAAAAAACCAAGGCGTTCGTACGGGACAAAAACATAATTTTTCCTGGAAATGCCCATATACATAATATAGTAACTGACAGGTAGCCTAGTAGGTATTTAATTTGATAATAAAATAAAATTAAATATATTAAAGTTCTACAGTTTGCATAATAAATAAAATAAATAAAGTCAATTCCGGAAATCTTCTGTAAGTGTTTTCAAGTTGTCTTTTAAACAGCTCAGAGAGATACTTTACCGAGCCGCTTGCAAGACAACAAAGAGGAGAAAATGTCTTTAAGCTTCATACGCCAAATGGCTTTTATAAGCACCTATAAAGAATTCATATATATACAGTAGTGTTGGCATGTCACAAATGTCCCGCGACATTTACGATTTTTACGACAGTTGACGACGTGTGACCGTCGTAAACCTAAAAATCCATGTGACATGCCAACACTGATATACAGTGAATCCTGGTTAAGCTGTACCTGAATATGTGAGAAACCTCTCTACTAGTGAGACTTATTTCGAGGTCCCAACACTTTTGCATCAAATACCTCTATTACCGGGATTATGAAACCTCTATATCTGGAATATGATTTTTGAAGTTTTTGTGCATTTTCGCCTCTTTAACATGGGCTTTTCTCTCTATAAGAGGGACTCCGTTTAGAAATAAGTGGGAAACAATATTTATGTATGTTTGTATAATTTATTATTTTGAATTTGAATATGCACGTTTTATCGGAAGAAGTAAGCTGTGAAATGGTGATTTTAATAAAATTTTATAGAATGGTCATTTGCATAAAATTTGCTTTTTTATTGAAGATTTTTTCGCCTCTAAATAAAAAGAGTTCATCTTGATCTCGTTTAGTGTTACTCTTTAAATGGTAGAAGCCAATTTTAAGCCTGGTTATTAGGCAAACTGTGTAAATGGGAACCTCTTTAATTACGACAAAAATTGTGCTCCTTAGAGATCCCAGCTATACAGGTTTCACAGTACATTTAACTCTTTAAATTTTTCCTTATAAGACTAATTAGTATATTTTAGGCTATCGACTCCGTTATATTTATAACGGAACATGTGGCCATTAAGTGTATGGCAGTGTTGGTATATGAGAAAAGAAAAACTACATACAAACGACTGAGCCGACTTGTGCAAAATATTAATTAGCAATAATTACATGTCTCTCGGGGAGTGCAACAAATTATAATTTTTATTTGAGGATAAATTAAAATATTCCTTTGAATACCAGCAAACTTCATTTATGAGTTTCAATAATAAAAATGTGGTTTCCAGTGACAGCAGCAGCAAACTTTTATTTTTTATAACTTTTTTATTTAAATTATTATTATTCTTTTTGAACCACACCTATTGAACCACATTTTTTTTGCCATAAATGTTTTCTTACTTAAATTTTTAACAAAAGTTAATAGCAATTCTTTTGACAAGAATCAAAATACCATGATACTGCCTGCCTGGGGCTTAAACACACACAAAGTGTGCTGTTATGTGTATGCACTTACATATATACATATACGTTAGTGTA
This sequence comes from Meiosimyza platycephala, assembly GCA_963662105.1. Taxonomy (NCBI): domain Eukaryota; kingdom Metazoa; phylum Arthropoda; class Insecta; order Diptera; family Lauxaniidae; genus Meiosimyza; species Meiosimyza platycephala. The sequence goes on from OY759212.1 coordinate 6,667,452, forward strand.
TGTGTAACTTACAGCAATTGAAATGGTAAAATCCTTGTTATGTGTGCCTTCTTCAATGACGTGGGCTCGACGGCAATTCAATTCAGAAAATATTAATAACAGAATTAGCACACTAAAATCATGATATTTGAAAATCAGTCACTTATTTAATAAAAAAAACAAAATTAACAATTTAGCTCTTTTTTTTTTTTCTTCTGCGTTACGTTGTTTTGTCACAGCAAGGAAACTTCAGTTCAGCTTAATTGATTTTTATCACAAATTCTATTGTTTTTTTATTTTCAAATGTGGCTTATACTGCTATTTGATTTAGTTTCAAAAGAAATCGTGCCTTGTAACAGTTTCCTAGCTTGATTTTTCGGTTTAATGCTGATTTCAACTCCATATTCTTGGAACACTCTAATTATCGATTTTTGAATTTTTACATCATTGCAAGTTGTAATAACACACATACGCGTGCCCATGCACGCACTTCACTAACAAATACAGAGTATGTAAGAGTATACGGTCGACTAAGACCGTTATTGCGAACTTTTGCCAGGGATGTTATTTCCGTTGTGTCAGCAGAACGTCAGTTGTATTGTAATTTGGGCTTGACAGTTGTGTAATTAAAGAAAAATACAAATTTTTATTTGTTGTTTGTCGACTGATTACACGGAAAAAACACCAACTCAAATTTTATTAAAAGTTAATAGGAGATTATAAAAATTAAAATCTGAAAACAAATATTACTTTTTTATAGTAATAAATAGAAAATCCTTATTAAAAATTCTATTCTGCTTTGTAAATATTTTCATTTTACATTTTTTAATAAGAGCATATTAAAAATTATTTTCTTCATTTTAATTATCACCTAAAAACTTTGAAATTTTACAAAGAATTTATTAAATTTTAATAAATTGCCACATTAGAATTTTTATATATTTCATATTGTAATATATGATTCCCGCTTTATAATTTTTAAAAAGTAGTTATAGAAAAATTATTTCAAGATTATTAATTTTTATTATATTGAATTTTATTTCTCTTTTGTATTTAATTTGTACTCTGTTTGAGTTCTCAACATGTTCATACAAAAAAATAAATATATAAGGCTTGCCAAACTCTTACTAATTGGCTTTGAAGTAATGTTTTGAACAGAATTAGGACGGGGTCGGGAAAGCGGCAACGGAAACTCGCTGGCCGTCCCAATTTTGTTCAACACACAAAAAATTTTAAAAATAAATTTCAGTTATTATTATTTCATCATATAAACTTTATAATGTACTTTTTAAAAAATAGTACAGTCCTTTTAAAATATAGTAAATTATTGCAGAAATTTTAAAATCTACTTTGTCTACTTTGTACTTGCATTCGAAAAATTAATGCCTACTTGATGCAATTTTTATATTACGCTTAGTAATTTTTAATAGACACTCGAACCGTTTCTAAATTACTAAATTACCTACTAATTTTTCTTAAATTTTGATTAATATTTACAAAAATTTCGAGTTTCGTTTTTTCCGTGTACACTTAGGGTTACCAGAAGACATACTTTAGTAGTATATTGATTACTTTTGCGCTGCACTATGGGCCCGCTGACTACTTTTGCTGGCCAAAACCTATTTTTTCACACTCTGTTATTGTTTTGTTGTTGTTGTAATCTATTAGAAAATACTTCAGAGCACACAAAAATGCATTTGGTTTTTGTAAATACTAACTTACAGTTTAACAGCAAACCATGAAAGTATATCTTTCTGAGTAAAATTGTGAATTGGTTTTTATTTAAATTAAAAAAAAGTAAAACATGGAAAAGATAAATGATGGTAAGTACTTTAATGTCTATATATAAAACTTTTCTAAAAAAAGATCTGGTGCAGTGAAATAATCAGTTGTTTAATGCAACCAATAAAATAATTGTGATTTTTTAATTCTTAAGTTTGTGTTGGCTTGCGAAATTTTGCCCAAGTTTGCCCAACCTAAAACAAAAAAAAAATAATAATTTGGGATGTGATAAGTCTGTTTTATCATGTTTTGTGTGACGATTTTTAAGAAAAACACTTTTTTCCAGGCAACTACTGATTTAAAAATTCCGAGATTTTTCGAGTTTAAAAAGTTATTTTTAAATCAAACGGGTTGAAAGGTTTCCATCTAAATTTCATGAAATATAGTTTAATTTGAAAGCGAAATGTATTACAAGTCTCGAAAGCTCCCTTACACAACATTTCATACAGATAAAATCAAATTTTCAAATTTTAGCCGCCATACTGGATCCGCCATTTTGAATTTATAATTTTTGGCATCAAATTCAAAATCAGCGACCTCAAAAGCCCCCTTCCACAGCGTTTCATACAGATTGTAAGGCAAAACTTAACCGGCGTGTCTCAAATAAAACTCAAAGTTGTATATTAAATGAATTCAGTTTAATATTTATAAAGAGTTAAAAGTAAAGTTTAATTTTGTATAAATTGCTCTTCAGTTATTATGCGTTTTAAATTTAATGCGTGGTTTGTTGTTTCAATCTTGTATTTTCCTGTACGCTTGTATGGCCGTTGCTCTATTGAAATTCAAATTGTTCTATTTTGTTCTTTGTCTTTGCTGTCATTCACGTACAGGGATGTATCAACTGCTGGGCTTTATTTATTGTCAGGGATACGCAGGGGTGCATCAACTGCTATGCTTGTTTAAACGATGCGTAATCATCAACACTGCACCTCCCGTGAATTCCCTGGGGATTCACTACTCAAGTCTAGAATGGCCAATCTTGATGCTGGGCGACGGAAGATACCAGTAGAGGTTTTTACTTCTGCAAATCGTACTTGACCGTCTTTGGCTGGAAATGTTTTGGAAATACGTCCTTTTTTCCACTGATTGCGTGGCTGACTAGGATCGCAAATGAGCACTAAATCATTAATCTTGATCGGTGTTGTTTTCTCATGCCACTTAGGTCGGCACAAAAGTTGTGGCAAATACTCCAGTGTCCACCGCTTCCACAATCGGTCTTTTAAATTTTGGGCAATATGCCACTGTTTTCGTAGACAGGCTTTACCTTCTTCATGCGGCGTCTGTGTAGAATTCACACATCCTAGCAGGAAGTGGTTCGGCGTCAACGGTTCGTCTTCTTCTGCTGCCAAGGGTATGTCAGTTAACGGACGGGAATTTATGATGTTCTCTGTTTCAATAAGTACAGCACGCAGAGTTTCAACTCGCGGGGCTTCTTCGTGTAGTATTTTATGTAAAAGGCGCTTTATAATTCGTATTAGCCGTTCCCAGCATCCACCAGAGCTAGGATTAGCGGGACAGTTAAACACCCACTCAATGTTACGCGCTGTGGCCTCTTCATTGATACGTTCAATATTCAATAATCTCTCAGATTTTATCAACTCCTTCTGCGCGCCGATGAAGTTCGTACCATTGTCACTTCTTATTCTAACGGGAGTTCCACGCCTGTTGACAAAATTGAATAAAGTAACCAGGAAGGCATCAGTGGACAAATTTTCAGCTAGCTCCAAGTGCGCTGCTCTCACCGTCAGACACGTAAAAATGACTGCCCACCTTTTCTCTCTGCGGCGTCCTACAGAGACGTTGAACGGACCAAATAAATCCACACCCGCATAAGTAAACGGGCGGACAAACGGTGTGATGCGGTCTACTGGTAGCTGACCCATCAAAGGCGGCATAGGCTTTGCCTTTTCAATTTTGCAACTTAAACAATTGCGTTGTATGACTTTCAAAACTGATTTGGCGTGCGGGATCCAAAATTTCTGGCGTAGCCCGTTGATTGTCACGGCAGTGTTTTGGTGGTGACATTTCTCGTGATATTGACGCCTGATTAGCTCCGAAACAAAGTGTTTTTGCTGCATCAATATTGGACGTCTGGCGCTGTATGGCAAGCACTGGGCTTCATCGATTCGGCCACCAATTCGTAGCAGTCCACATTCATCGAGAGTTGGTGACAAGGCGAACAGTGGACTCTGTTTTGCTATGGGCTTGAAATCTTTAAGGGCTGCAATCTCCTCGGCGAAAACACTTTGTTGTACCATGCGACAAACAAATTTTTCTGCTTTATGGATTTCAGTAATAGTAAGTTGGTCGTTTTCCACCACTATTTGCTTATCGCGTACTCGACTCAATAATATTTTGGATCCTTGCATGACCCAGGCCATCGTGCGAATTAATATGAAATATGAAGAAAATTTATTAAAATTTAAAAATTGTTCACCTGCCTGCAACTTTAGATGGAGACAAGGCTTCACTTCTTCTTCCAATGATTCAGATGGTGGTGCAATGGTGGCAAAAAACAAATCTTTATTTGGCAACTTAAGAAAGTCAGGACCAGTAACCCAACGGCTGCTGGATTGGAATTTTGGTGGGTATGTAGCACGCGTAGCGCAGTCTGCAGAGTTTCTGCTAGTTGGTACCCATCGCCACTGTGACGGTTGTGAAATATTATGTATAGCGGCAACTCGATGTCCCACAAACGGTTTAAATTTACGCTCAGTCGAATTAATCCAATGCAGGACCGTTTGTGAGTATCTCCAATATATAATTTCTGATAAATTTATACTGTGACTCTGGCTGATAAGTTTACTAAGACGGGCGCCAAGTACTGCTGCTTGAAGTTCAAGTCTAGGTACCGACATCAACTTCTGTGGCGCACAACGTGTTTTCCCGGCAACAAAGGCAACTTCGACTATATCTTCATGAGCCATACGAAAGTATCCGGCAGCGGCAAAGGCATCTTGGCTAGCATCAACAAATATATGTAATTGCACGTCAACAGATTTGTGCAACAAGAGCGAGTAACATCTTTTGATTTCAAACGTATTAACTTTCTAGACTCACCCCACCAGGCAATCCATTTTTTATGCAAGTTAATTAGGATTGGGTCGTCCCAGTTGACTCTACATTTCCATGTTTCTTGTACGATAATTTTTGAATATATTAAAAAATCTGCAAGTAGCCCAAACGGGACGTAGACGGCCATCACAATCCCGAGTAGCTCTCTTTTGGTTGGCGCTCGCTGACCATTCAAAACTTGTAATGGAACGCCATGAAATTTGGTGTGAAACTTGAAAACATCTTTTGTCGTGTCCCAGAACATTCCGAGCACCTTCTCGGTAGTTGCTTGTCTCTCCATGTTTACACCCTTAATATTCTTGGTCGGCTGCCCATTCATAATATTTTGTATTTCATGAGAATTCGATACAAAATTTCTTAACTCGAACCCTGCCTCAGCGTGTATGCGGACTACTTGTTGACAAATAACTTTAGCTTCTTTTTTGGTTTGAAAACTACAAACAAAGTCATCTACATAACGCTTATCGATGATGGCGGCTACAGCAGCTGGATACTGATTCCTTGAATTTTCGGCATTTTTATTTTTTACATACTCCCCACAGCATGGCGAACATATGGCACCAAATATCATGGATGACATGACAAAATGTTGAGGTGGCTTTTCTGAATCTCCATTACGCCAGAGGAAACGTTGAGCATGTTGGTCCTCTGCACGAATTTTCACCTGAGAAAACATCTTACGGATATCAGCGGCTACTGCAACAGGACCCTCTCGAAATTTAAACAAAATCACCAACAACGGCTTTGCCTGTTCTGGCCCTTTCAACAACACAGAATTTAGTGATGTGTCAGCTACACTGGCTGCGGCGTCAAATACAATTCGCATTTTCTCTGGCTTATGTGGGTTGTGCACTGCAAAATGGGGTAGATACCAAATTGGATATTTTTTCTGCTCAACTTCGTCCTTGTCAAGTTTTCTGGCATATCCCTTCTCCACATATGTACTTCACCATTTCAGCTCGGTATCTTTCAGCAAAGATATTGTCGTGTTTCATTTTCTTTTCGATGGCAACCAAACGTTTTTTGGCCATCTCGTAGCTATTTGGAAGAACAGGCGGAAAGTCTTTCCAAATTAGACCAGTCTCAAAATGTTTACCAATACGTTGTGTAGTACGCTCCAAAATTTTACGGGCCTTCTGGTCATTTAAAGATTCAAGAACTGATGTCGAATAATCAAGTCCGAGACTGTCGCCTTCGAAGTAATCTGCAACAACTTTATTTAAATCTGTTAATATTTGTTCCTCTCTAATGTGCAAAACCATTGGTCGTATGGGTAATGTTGCTTTTGTAGGTCCAAATGCGACCCATCCCACTTTTGTTTTCATAGCTATTGGATTGGTGTCGCCATCTTGCATAATTGCTGTTGCCACACTGAGATGCACATTATCGAGGCCGATGAGCAAAACTGGTTTCACATTCGTATAATTATGCAAGGGCACGCAATCAAAATGTTTGTAATCCATTTTATTGAAAGACTGGACCGGTAGGCAAAGGTCTCGGATTGTGCGTACATTTTTCAAGACGTATTTCATACCCTCACTACCACCACACTGTTGCCACACTGAGATGCACATTATCGAGGCCGATGAGCAAAACTGGTTTCACATTCGTATAATTATGCAAGGGCACGCAATCAAAATGTTTGTAATCCATTTTATTGAAAGACTGGACCGGTAGGCAAAGGTCTCGGATTGTGCGTACATTTTTCAAGACGTATTTCATACCCTCACTACCACCACTAATTTCCAAATTTATTCTCATAGATGTTTCTGTTTTGACTCCTTGGTCATACCACTGAAGTGTGAGTGGATGTGACCGACCCCTAAGGCCAAGTGTGTTAGCGACGTTTTCCTCCAATATAGTTATGGCTGAGCCATTGTCGAGCATTGCAAAGACATCAATTTTACCATTTGGTCCAAAAAGTGTCACTGGTAAAATTTTAAACAGCTGGCTGCATGATGGAGTCAATCGACAGTTCAATAGTGGCTGAGCGGCAGAATGCATTGATGGATGCGTGACAGAGTTGCTGGTTGGCTGCGACTTAGAACGGTTTTCGTGATAAATTTTTGGTCTAGCGGCGGCGGCGTTATTTGACGGCTGGACGGCGGCGTATGATGACGTATTTGGATTGTAAATAGTTTCGCTTCGTTCCTCATGTAGACACTGATGATGATAACGGCGACAATTATTTATGCCACAAACTTTTTTGTTCCGACAATTTGCTGTATTGTGACCTTTGCGTAGACAAGCAAAGCACAGTTGTTGTTCTTTAGCCTTTTCCCAGCGTTCCTTAACGCTAAGGGACCGCTGGAAAACTTTACAATCAGCTATCATGTGCCCTTCTGCACACTAGTAACATTTAATTTCATGTTTTGCGGTGTCTTCATTCACATGCATAAGTCGACGCGGCTGTTGGTGTTGCGATGTGCTGCTCTTGAAAGGCGTTGGAACTAAGGATGGCATAAAACCTACAATTTTGGCAAGTTCACTTAGCCACACCGAAAAGTCTTGAACCGTAGGAAATGGCCTAATGTTGGCAGCATGTTTCGCCCAGTCAAATTGTTTCTTAGTTGGCAGCTTCGAAACTAGTTGGTCTAGTAATGACGGATTTGCTAAATGCTGATTGCACCCAGCTGACATCAAAAATGCAACTACATTGCGTACCGTGGTTGAAAATTGAATAATTTGTTCTAGTTTGTTTTCTGTAATAGACGGAATATTTTTAATTTTTTGTAATTGAAAACGTACCATCAAATCCGGTCTTCCAAACCGGAATTCCAGCTCTTCCATGGCCTTCGACACATCATTCGGATATATGAGCATAGAAGACACTGCTTCCCTAGCAGCTCCTGTCAAACACCTATGCAGGCGCATAAGATTCTGTCTGTCGTTGTATCTAAACGCAGCCGTGGTATCTTTAAAATTAGCGTTGAAAAGTGGCCATTCCTCAGCATGGCCCGAAAAAGTTGGCAAATCATATAATTTAAAGCTGGAGCTACCCTCGGCTGGTATCATAGCTGGGTTTTCATCAGATAATAATGGTGTGTTTACATCGCGCAACTGGCTGGCATGCGTTTCGTTGGATTGCAGGATTTGAGTTCGCATTCTCTCTAAATCCCTTTGGCTTTCCTCTGTGGTGTGCTTTAGCCCCTCCACAGACGTCTTAAGTGCATTGATACTGGCAATTATTGCAGTCATTTGTTCGGCAGTGACTCCTGTCTGCGGCTCTATATTTTCCATAATTGTAGTATCAAGTTCCTCGCTGTCTGTCTCACTCGAAGCAGTGTTATTATTATCACCGGCACTCCTCAGGTTGTACGGCATTTGCAAGTATCTTCTTGCAACCACAACTTTTCCGCGAATCCTCGGGCGTACGAAAGATTGAAAACTAATGTAAGGCAAAACTTAACCGGCGTGTCTCAAATAAAACTCAAAGTTGTATATTAAATGAATTCAGTTTAATATTTATAAAGAGTTAAAAGTAAAGTTTAATTTTGTATAAATTGCTCTTCAGTTATTATGCGTTTTAAATTTAATGCGTGGTTTGTTGTTTCAATCTTGTATTTTCCTGTACGCTTGTATGGCCATTGCTCTATTGAAATTCAAATTGTTCTATTTTGTTCTTTGTCTTTGCTGTCATTCACGTACATTGCTGGGCTTTGTTTATTGTCAGGGATACGCAGGGGTGCATCAACTGCTATGCTTGTTTAAACGATGCGTAATCATCAACACAGATAAAATGAAATTATCAAATTTTGGCCGCCATACTGGATCTGCCATTTTGAATTTTGAATTTTTGACATCAAATTCAAAATCAGTGACCTCGAAAGCCCCCTTACACAGCGTTTCATACAAATAAATTGACATTTTCAAATTTTGGCCGCCATACTGAATCCGCCATTTTGAATTTTTAATTTTTGACATCAAATTCGAAATCAGCGACTCCGAAAACTCCCTTAAGGAGCCTTTCAGAGTTGTGGCCAGAAAAAGTTGTCAGCGGGCCCATAGTGCGCTGTAGAAATACTACTGAATGTACTAATTTTCGGTGAAATGTAATACTTTTGACTACTTTTGAACTAAAAGAGATAACTTTTTTTTTTGTGCTTAGCAAAAATATTATTTATATTTAAACCTGTTATAAAGAGGACCAAAAGTGAGGACATTTTTTTTCTTTTTATTAAAAATTTTTAATTTTTCAGATGCACTACTTTTGCAAGGAGGTCATCTGGTAACCCTAAATTACACTAGTTTACAGCCAAGCTGACCTTTGGATACCATTATTCATTTTATATGTAAAATCGGCTGGTGATTCCGAAAATCACATTAGTGGTATTCACACCGGTCTCGTTAGTTTGATAAATCGTTAGTTGGGAATTTGGTAAAACTTTTAACTGTGAAGCCATCATTTTTGTTTTGTTTAGTTAAACCAACAGTAACAACTGCTTTTGTATTTTTTACCTGAAAAGTAAGTCGAATTTCAAATTTAAACACGAAAATGCCACATACAGGCACCAGATCTATTAAAATTATTTAATTTTTTGTTTCCTTTTTTATGTTTGCACAACTTTTTTTTTGACAATAAACTAACAGAAAACTATCAGACATGCCACCTAGTTACTTCGTTACTTGTTAGTCCGATAGTTTGATAATTTTACAAAAAAAAATTCACATGAAAAAGTAACGAATAACGACTAACGAATTAACGAATTCGGTATGGAAACCACTATTATTTTTCTTTCTGTCACGTCGTTTTCAAGTTAATTACAAATATCTCACGAACAAATATTTATATATTTAAATATACTATGTGTCATATTAACGGTAATTAATTTTCTTATAAATAGTAACCAGATTACTTTTTGGTAGGATTGTTAGTTTCGGCAAAATAAATTGATTTCTAAAAAAATTTTATTTTTTTTTCAAAAACAGTTCAAAATCAACTGCAAATTTATATAAGAAACAAAAAACTGTTAAAATCATTTGGTTTTTTTAACATAGTCTATATATTTATAAAAAAAAATCGTTTAAGAAATGGAAAAGTTATATAAAAATGTTTGAAAAATAGCCGAATTGGATTTTTGCCTGTGGAAAAGTCGAAAAAGGATTTTTGACATCACTTTAGGTGGCCCCGGACCCTGGAAAGGACCGTCTTCGACCCTTTTGGCTCTTCCCAAGGTTCAGTGTAGTGACCAAAAGCCAGTTTGGAGATTTACCTATCGATTGGAGCAAAAAAAATTTTTAGTGTGGATCAAAATTTTTTTTTTGTTCCAATCGATATGGAATGGTTGAAAATGGCTTGTCCATTGGAAAGGACGGAAAGGCTCAAAAAGGTCTTTTTTGGAATTGAATTTATGCCTATTTTTTATTTTAATATATTCTGAAAAAACCGGCGGTGGAAACGCATTTTTGGGACAGGATTCAACAATGCAACCCCATATATTACACATCTCAACAAAACTAACTTTTTTTTTTTGTTGCCCTGAATGTCTCTGCGGTTTTCTATAGTTTCAGGTACCCAGTTTTCGAATATATTCATGAAAGTATTGAATTGGTTCTAGTTTTTAAGATAATAATGTATTTATCTATATATAAATGAAGCAAAATCGAGTTAGTTACACTCAGTATAACTCAAGAATCACTGGACCGATTTTAATGATCTTTAATTTGTTGGATTTGTCTTTGCCCCAAAAATAACATAGGCTATAAAAATTCTTTTTAGGGTGCATATTTAGGGTGGTTCTTATACAAAAATATTTTTAAAATAGCATTTTCACAAAGACCACGTAATCGATTCACACCGAACTTAAGCTATGCTTCTTGATATAAAAGGCACGCAGTATAAATTTCATGTGAATCGACTGCGTGGTATTTGTGAAAATGCTATTTTAAAAATATTTTTGTATGAGAACCACCCTAAATATGCACCTCAAATAAAATTTTTATAGCCTAAGCTATGCCACTTGGCACAAGAGCTATGTGGTGTAAATTCGGTGTGAATCGATCACGTGGTCTTTGTGAAAATGCTTTTTTAAAAATATTTTTGTATAAGGGCCACCCTAAAATGCACTTTATATAAAATTTTTATAGCCTATGTCATTCTCGGGGCGGAGACAAATCCAAAAAATTAGAGATCATTAAAATCGGTCCAGCGGTTCTTGAGTTATACAGAGTATAACTAACCCGACTTTGCTTCATTTATATATAGATAAATCCATCAATATCTTAAAAACTAGAGCTAATTCAGTACTTTCATGAATATATTCGTAAACTGGGTACCTGAAACTATCGAAATCCGTAGAGACATCCAGGGCAACAAAACCACTGTTGACCAGTGTTATGTTTTAAATTAATTAAAACAACAAAATTGGCGAAAATTTGGGCATTTTCGGGCATCGGCATGGGCTTTGGCAAGGCAACCCTGGTTAGTTTCACCAAAATGCACTGTAACCTTATACACTCGAGTTTTCTACACCATATTTTTGGGCTATATCTCCAACCTATATATTGCGGATTGCTTAGATTAAGATAAATATAAGTAATAAGACCATTCGGTCTATTGTACTTCAAAATACTTACTTCTGGTTGGAGTCCACTAAATGCATTTTCAAATATTGTTGGTTAATTTTTTGTTTTATTTTTTTTTTCAATAAATTAATATTTATTGTTTTAACTTTGGTATCACTTTTGATGTATTATGTACTTGTATTATATTATATACCACTGCTGCATCTGTATTATAATTTTCTGCAAAATATTATAATTATTTAAATTTATTTATAACTGTCAATATCACTTTTCATAACGATTAGATATATTCAATGATGGGCACCAACATGCACGCAAAATTTCGTGGTACAACAACCATATGGAGTTATACTTCTGGTGAAGTAAAACTGAATCGTTGCTATGCGCTCTCATTTGTATACGTATACACAAATGCTCTCTCGTTACTCTCAATTGCGCTCTCGTTAGAACTTGTACCCATCCATGGATATATTGCTATCGTCTATGGGTCGGCCGTTCTTGTTACACACTCCAGAACGAAATTTAACCCTTCGTCCGACGGTGTTGTGTGAGAGTGTCTTAGCACGTACATATATTGAGATTAAGTGAACTATACAAAATATTTTATGACTTCGTAAATTCTTTATTATTTTAGAAATTTAATTTTTTTTTTTATTTTTTTATTTGTTTTTTATTTTTTTTTATAATTTTAGTTTAAAGATGGTTTTGACAATATCCGGTTAAATCTTAAGCGTGTGTTCAATTGGAATGACATGAAATCTTATACAAAATCTATCAGTTAAAGTTCCGTTTAAGTTTAATTTTGGAAAGCGCTCTTACTATTTTATGTATCATTATTTTATTAAAGTGAAACTTCTTTAGTGGCAGTTATTTGAAAAATTTGTAACGCAAAATTTGTAACGCAACGCAAAATTTGAAACGCAAAACATGTACTCATGAAACGCTTTTTTTAAGTAGGATCTAGAATATCAATAGCAATAACTTATATATCAAATTAAAGTACTCATCAAGCAGAGTGTGCTGAAACTATCAGCTTTGAGATCGGGTAACCAAAAGCTGAGATATAAGCGTGGAAAGATTTTCTATTTTTTCAATTTTGTCAAGCAATGCTATAGCGAGGAAAATTACGTTGATTTCTTACTATTACTATGTTTATTCGACAGCTTACTTCGTTTTACCGAGTACCGATCGGAAATCGTGCAAGAGTCTACACACTTCGTGCGTTCAAAGAGCTTTGAATCAAATGCTGTCGCATAAGCATATTTTATGTTTATTGCGTGGACGTAAATGTAATGCAAAAACAAATATTATTATTATTATTTATTAGAAGAGTATAAAATACAAAACTAACAATTTTATTGCGTACTGACTAGCAGGGTCTACGACGCAAAAACAAATAAACGAAATAAAAGAAATTAAATAAAACAAAAAAAAAAACTTTTAGAAAACTAATAGTCTAAGAGCTGGCAGCCACTTTGAGCAACATACTCGCACAAGGCTAACATTTTGCGTATTGTTAACTAGTAAAATAACTAGTAAAATAAGAAAATATACATCTGGCAGTATTGGCGCGGTCGCGAAGGTACACTCTAAAATTTTTTAAAAAAGTGTAGAATATTTCAAAATTTTGTTAACAAATATTACAGCTTATTAAATTATCTTTCATATGACATCAATATTTTGCAAATCGCTTTAGCCGTTCTCTGGTTATAATGTTTTTTTTTTAAATATTTTGCATTTTGGAACGCTTAGGGTGTACCTTCGCGACCGCGCCAATTCTGCAAGATATTAAATTTCTTATTTTAATAGTACTAAATTACATCTACAAAAAATTTTAGTTGTGCGTGTATGCATTTTGCACTTTGAAACGATTAGAGTGTACCTTCGCGACCGCGCCAATGCTGCCAGATTTTGATTTTCTTGTTTTAATAGTATATACTAAATCAAGCATAGACAAAATTTTAGTTTTGTATCTAGTACGTTGCTCAAAGTGGCTGCCAGCTCTCCTACTATAAACTGCGATAGAATGCGACGAAATTTAAAATGATAAAAATTGACGGCATCTATTGTAGAATATCAGTAAATGATATATCAAATTAAAGAACTCATCGAGCTGAGTGCACTAAAACTATCAGCATCGAGATTGGTTAATCAAATGCTGAGGCATAACGTAGAAAGATTTGCTATTTCTTAAATTTTTTCAAGTAATTCACTGATTAACTACCAAAGCCTTACTGTACCTATTCTAGATCCCGTCAACTTTTATCATTTTAATAAAATATTTTCATCTCATTCTTTCGCAGTTTCACTTCTACCGCACCGCGTGTGAACTGCACACATGTTTTTTTTTATTTTACAAAATTTAGTTAGTTTGTTTTAAATTTCAGCCGAAAAAATGTGAAGCCTTGGTATAAAAAAAAATAAAAAAATAAAATAAAATTGGTTTCGTCACGTCTACATTTAGAGCTTTAGATAGAATCAAATCACCTCACAAAACTTAAAACCAGTCACAAAAAAAAAAGTGGCGGTGTAGCTAGACTTTTGTCGCTCACTGTAGCATCTATATCATACATGGTAACAGAACTTTCTTAACGTGTGTCATCTTTTAACGAACCTCGTACCCAATGAAAGAAATTCCTGCAGTTTTTAATAGATCCATACTACCCTCAGAAGCGAAATGTGCGTATCTCAAAAAAATTCATGTTCGTGATATTTATGGCATCGGGTAGCTTACGCACCTAATGAGCCGAATACCAGTATCTTAGTTGAAACCTGTAAAAATCTCCTAAAAAAAATGTGCTCTATCTCAATTTTTCGCTTCTGAGGGCAGCATACCTCTCTATATGTCCGCTCTTTATTCGGCTTTTCGCTATAACGGCCTTTTTTCAAATATAACCCAAAAATATGCTTTATGGCCCAAAATGATTCGATATACGGCGGAAAATATTTTTATTTTACTAATTTAATTTTTGCCACAAAAAATTTACAGCCCTTGAAATCCATACACAATAGTCCTATTCTATTCTAATGGGCATAGTCCCGCTCATGCAAAATTTTTTTTTTCACGAGATATAGACGAAAATGTCTAAATACGCATTCTTTTCCATAGGGGACGTTCTTTTACAAACCGCACAAAATTCGACAAAAATTGACCAACACATTTTTGATTTGGTTGAAATTTTTTATGGGCTCTGTAACGAAAATGAAGAGATGCGTGTTCGAGGATTTTTTTGAAAAAAATGTTTTTTTTTTCAAAATAGAGCAAATTTAAATTTTGAGAATTTCGTGATTTTTGGCTTGGAGACTCACCTCGAAACTTCATAACTCCGTTTGTGTTAAGGTTAGAAAATTAAATAATTTTCGTTTTAAAGCTAAGAAAACGAACTTTAATAAAAAAATTATTAACAAATTAATATTGTTATAAACAATTTAAATGCCCACACCCTGTATCAAATTTTTAATGTCGCCAAATTTACTACACCTAATTCTGTTTTACGCGATAGATACGTTCCTGAAAAATCCACGTAAAAAAAATCGCGTAAGAAAAGGTACAGTGTCCATATAAAAGTAGGGGATTGGTTCCACATTTGAAAAATCAACAAAAATTATAACATAAAAGTATAAAAAATTACCGATTTTACAGGTGCTGTGACCTATTTTATTTAAGTAGCTGATAAAATACATATGTGTATTAATAAATTACATAGAAAAAAGAAAAAATGCAATAAAAATAATAATTAATCAAAAAGAAAATTCATACAACATATAAGAAAACAACAAAAAAAAAGCAATTCATTTTAATAAAATAAAAACTGGTAAAAAATACTGTAAATCATTATTTAATCGGTATTATTTTCTGAAAAAACGCGCATTCTTTTTTGAGAAACTTGAATGTCATTGTCATCACTCAGAATTTCAACTTAATTTTCAAGCTCATGTATGTTAAATCGCGTTAAATCAAATCAATTTGTGATAAAACAGAAAGCAACACTTTTTTTGAATCGCGTTAAATCAAATTCGCGTAAAAACAGAATTAGGTGTATTTAAAACTTTTCTTTTAATGGGGAAACTATGGAGCAAGAAAATGAGGCGTGCAATAGAATCCGCGCGCCGATAAGACGTGCCGCACTACATAAATTAATTTATTTCTAATAGTAATAGTAATAATAGTACACTTTGGGCTTTAAATAACTTTTAATAAAAGTGTGAGTTACTACAAAAACTTTAATTGGGGATTATTTGGGATGTAATTTAGAGTCGATATATGAAAAACATAAGAAATCCTTAGAACTTTTTTTTAAATTCCAAATTTACCGTTTTTTAGTAATAAATATTACATACACAAGAAGTATAAGTCCCTCACGGTGGGTTTTAATCAAGTTTAAATGACAAGTTGAGTTACTACAAAAATTTTAATGGGGAATTATTTGGGATGTAATTTATAATCAATATACATCAAAAGGATAAAAATCCTTAGAGCTTTTTTTTTAATTCCATATTTACTGTTTTTTAGTAATATTACATGCGTATGAAATACGTGCAATTCACGTATGAAATTTAAAAAACATCCGATTTTGACACATCAAAGAACTTTGAAAGTAGCACAAATTTTAGCTCCCTAAATAATCGGAGCCCCGAGTACTGTAAGGTCAAAGTTTGAAAAAAACTCAATTTTTGCGAAAACATCCGAATTCAATGTCGAATATCTCTGAACCTGGTCAACCCTTTTCACTGTGTGGTATCTCATTTTGAAATGTATAAAGATGTTAAGGATGATGCATATTGACTATAAATAAAATCCCAAATAAATCATCATCCAAATTTTTGAAGTAACTCAACTTGTCATTTAAACTTGGTTATAGCAAACCGTTACATATATCCGCGTTTAATAAGTGTATTAAATATTCAGAAGAGCAGGATTTTGCACCCGGGACATTTTAAAACTTGTTAGTCTGAAAGATGTTGCATACAAAAAGAAAAATGAAACAAAACTTCGACAAATGAAAATTTGTAATTTTTTTCAAACTCACTAAAAATGTTGATTACACAATAAAAATAAATTTTTAAAGCATAAATATTTTAGATTTACTCAAAATTTTTTTTTATCTTGGTAATCCGAACATTTTGGTAATTCGGACACTACTAGGTTTTTAATTGTCCGGATAATCGAAATTATACTGTATTTTGATTTCAGTCAAATGTACTTATTTTTCCAAACTCAAAGTTGGTATGCTTACGTATGAATGTTACTAAAAAACAATGAATATGAATAAAAAAAAAGCTCTAAGGATTTTTTTTTTTTTTGATGTACATTGACTATAAATAACATCCCAAATAATTCAAATTTTTGTAGTAACTCCACTTGTCATTTAAACTTGGTTAAATCGAACCGTGAGTAGTAATAGTAATAGTTTCTCCATTAAAAAAAAAAAGTTTTCGATAGGAAATTTGACATAAAATACGATGGTGATATTAAAAATTTGATGCAGGGTACACGGAAAAAACGAAACTCGAAATTATTGTAAATATTAATCAAAATTTAAGAAAAATTAGTAGGTAATTTAGTAATTTAGAAATGGTTCGAGTGTCTATTAAAAATTACTAAGCATAATATAAAAATTGCATCAAGTAGGCATTAATTTTTCGAATGCAAATTTTTAATTTTTACAAAGTAGATTTTAAAATTTCTGCAATAATTTATTATATTTTAAAAGGACTGTACTATTTTTTAAAAAGTACATTGTAAAGTTTTTATGATGAAATAATAATAACTGAAATTTATTTTTAAAATTTTTTGTGTGTTGAACAAAATTGGCACGGCCAGCGAGTTTCCGTTACTGCTTTCCCGACCCCGTCCTAATTCTGTTCAACACATTACTTCAAAGCCAATTAGTAAGAGTTTGGCAAGCCTTATATATTTATTTTTTTGCATGAACATGTTGAGAACTCAAACAGAGTACAAATTAAATACAAAAGAGAAATAAAATTCAATATAATAATAATTAATTATCTTGAATTAATTTTTCTATAACTACTTTTTAAAAATTATAAAGCGGAAATCATATATTACAATATGAAATATATAAAAATTCTAATGTGGTAATTTATTAAAATTTAATAAATTTTTTGTAAAATTTCAAAGTTTTTATGTGATAATTAAAATGAAGAAAATAATTTTTAATATGCCCTTATTAAAAAATGTAAAATGAAAATATTTACAAACTAGAATAGAATTTTTAATAAGGATTTTCTATTTATTACTATAAAAAAGTAATATTTGTTTTCAGATTTTAATTTTTATAATCTCCTATTAATTTTTAATAAAATTTGAGTTGGTGTTTTTTCCGTGTGGAGGCAATTGCTAAAAATTGATTTGAACATTTAAATTGCTTATAACAATATTAATTTGTTAATAATTTTTTAAGAAATATTTTTTTTATTAAAGTTAATTTTTTTAGCTTTACAATAATAAATATGTATTGTAAATTTTTACTTATTGATCAATGCTATTTTTTATTCAACAAACATGACAAAGATAACAAATGGGACAATTTTAACCTGTTAATTGGTGACATGTTTCGACAATTACCAATAGCCTCATCAGACAGTTTTTCGTTAATGTTGTACATGGACTAGAAACCCTGACCGTTCATGCATTGCAATTGCATATTTTGCGACGGCTGCTCTAACACTTGAGCTGCTGAGGAACTAACCTTGAAGTGTACAAAGTGCGTATATTACATTTGTTATCTTTTGTCATTTTCTCGCTTGTTGTCATAGCCGTCAGACCGTCGGCCTAAAGTCATGCTATGGTTTATTTTTCGAAATTGTGGTGTTGCCAGCCACATATTTTTAAAATTGGCGTGTTCTCCATATGGAGTTTTGATACTGATTATTTATTATAATTAAACATTATTTAATCGAACTTACAGTCAAATTCAGCAAAGATCAATATTGTAAATTTTTACTTATTGATCAATGCTATTTTTTATTCAACAAACATGACAAAGATAACAAATGGAACAATTTCTTAAAACATAAGGAGAACACGCTAATTTCAAAACTATGTGGCTGGCAACACACAAATTTCGAAAATATAAAATCATGGCATGTTTTCAAGCCAATGGCTTGACGGCTATGACAACAAGCGAAAAAGTGACAAAAGATAACAAATGTGATATACGCACTTTGTACACTTCAAGGTCAGTTTTAACATTCTGGATGCACGCGAAAACCATTTCGTTCGATTACAGGGTCGAGAATATTACGTAAATCTTCAGGTAAGTACCTTGAAGATTATATTGATTGTTACACAAGTTTTTGTGCCTCTGTAAAGTAGTTACCTGCTCCAACAATTAACCATATTGGCATGTATGACTTCAAAATAAATGCAACTATCTCAGATGTATGACTTTCTTCACTTAAGTTCAATCTAGGAGTACGATTTGCTTTTGTACGATTTACTTTTGAAGCCAATCACTGGAAGCTTTTTGCACCGATTGGCACTCTCAAA
Organism: Meiosimyza platycephala; assembly: GCA_963662105.1. Classification (NCBI taxonomy): domain Eukaryota; kingdom Metazoa; phylum Arthropoda; class Insecta; order Diptera; family Lauxaniidae; genus Meiosimyza; species Meiosimyza platycephala. The sequence goes on from OY759212.1 coordinate 6,686,326, forward strand.
GACTTCGAATCCGTTTATTTACCGTATAGTTATTGAAAAAGTTGCCGGAATGGCAGTTCATCAAAATGGAGCAGAAAAAGTGCCCATTGTAACGGTTTCCCCAAATATATTTTGATTCGGCGAATCAAACCGTTTTCCAACACTGTATTAACAGCAGTGTCATCACATCCTATGACAACTAATTTTACAAGAGAAATACCATGACAAGAGAGTTAAGAAATAACAGAAGTGCCAGAACTTTGTCATGTTCGGTGCTGCCCAGAGAACGCACGATCGTGCAAAGAGCGTAAGAATCCATGCACATATACAAAACGAAAGATAAGTAAAAGAAACGAAAAAATAATTTAGTTTAGTTTCAGCAGTCAAGCGAGCAGGTCCTATAAGTGATTTTGATCTTGTACAGTGTGCAAAATTGAAAACTTTTTTTTCCTTAACTTTTTTTTATAATTTGAAATGTTTCAGATTGAGTGGGAAATAGATTTTTTTTGTTTTAAATAGCATTGATATGCCCCAATGTCTGATTTGCTCAAAATCGTTAAATTTTATAAGCAAACATAACATAAATAGACATTTTTTGACAATTCATAATTTAACCCCGGAAAACCGGATTATAAAATTTTTTGAATACAAGCTTGCTTATTTGAATGTACTTAAATATACTGACTTTGTGTTTCAAAAATCTGACAACCCTATATACAGTGAAATGTTGGCACTTCCACGCCATTGCGAAATAGCCCCCCCCCAAAACATTCCATTACCACTACTGCTAATTTAGAACAAAAAAACATAGAAAAGGCCCTCCGATTTTGGCTAAAGCTTAACCATATGATGCTTTTAATTAGGATTTATATTTTATATATGTATGTGGGCTAGTATTTGACTATTTGGAATAAGCAAGCTGCTTGTATTCAAAAAATTGAAAATGGACTGAAATTATATACTTCTTGGTAAATGGTCAAAAATGTCTGTTTATGTACGAAACAAATTTTTCACTGAAATCGTTTGCGAAATGAATGTTACGCCAGTAAGTAAAAAATAAAAAAATATTAGAAAAGGCATTTTTAATCTTGCAATGTTTATTTTGTTATATGTCGTTAAAAGGAAATAATGAATTTACTTTTAAATGACAGAATTCCGACGTACGACGTAAATACTGCCAGCCGTAGCGGCATTTACGCCGGAATTCTGTTTAAGCTATAACACACAAAAATTGCATGTTGCCAAACAAGAATGATAGAATAGAAGATTACGCATAGCGCATCTCCGCCATATTGCGATGTCATTTTAGAGCAGCCATCGGCACGCTGCTACTCATGAGTAGCAGAGCTACTTTGCTTGTATACGTATACAACAAAAGAGAATAATAAATATAAGGTGGAAAAAATCATGTTTTCCGTTACTGAAACTACTATTATGATACTTCTTTATTTTGTTATTGGAAAATTAGCTCAAACTATGAGTTCAAGAAGTAGGTGTAAATAAAACTTTTCGATAGACATAGGTAGGGATGTTCAACTTCATTGTCCAAACGTCGACAGCGAGTTGATGGCCCAGAAAATCTTGCTGGTTAGGGGACGTCCATTAATTACGAAAGCTAATATAAGGGGGAGGGGGTCCGGCAAATCTCACCAAATCTCACCAAGGGGGAGAGGGTCAAGGGAAACCTCACGTAAACTTTTTAATGCATAAAATTTACATTAAAATTATAACTTAAGTCTCACGGGAGGGGGAGGGGGGAAGGGTCCCGCCAGATCTCATCGAATCTCACCAAGGGAAGGGGGGGTTCCGAATTTTCAAAAAAACACTTCACGTAATTAATGGACGTCCCCTTATATATGCCATAAATTGCACGTAAAGGTTTCCAACATATCACAACAACAATAAACCGCGATGACCTTCACATCGCTTAACCATCTCAGTGAAGGTAGACTATCAAAGCAAATTAAGGAGCTAATGACTCATGTGAGACTACTCGACAAAATTTTATAAGACTTTAATGACGCCGGAATAGAAATAACCAAAAAATATTTAGAAGAAAACTCTTAGAACAGGCAAATTATGTAAACTGCAACATTAAAGTAAAAAAAAAATTTTTCAGAGCTATAATGTATTTTAGAATTAAATTTATTACTAAGGACTTACATAGATCAAAATGTCCATAAAAGAAAAGGAAAACTTAATAAAGCAATTACCTGAGTTAGAATTTGTTTTTCATTGCTTACAACAAGATCTACATAGATATTTTTACAACTTTTGTGAAAAATTAATAGTTAAATATAATAAAAATAATAATATAACTAAATATCGAAGTCAAACTCAAAATAAATAAGTAGGCAATGCATGGTAAGCTAAAGTGTCATAATGTCTTAAAATATTATGCCTGTCTTAAATATTTTGTAAATATGTATACAAATGTATGTATGCACATATCGGTTGCTATGTTCACAGATGAATTTGAACTGTTTTGCTCCATTTCGTTTTTTATTTCGATGTGTTCGCAACAATGTCAGCAGCACGTAAACAAAAACGGTTATTGTGTGATCTTATGGGTCAGTTTAGATGATTAATTGTTGTTGACACTGAGGTTTTCTGACCAGAACTTTTAAATTGCAAAATTAATTAAAACATTAAAATTTTCAATTTTTCACCGACGTTTCGTCACTTTTTTGGTGACATCTTCAGGGTATAAAAAAGTGACGAAACGTCGGTGAAAAATTGAAAATTTTAATGTTTTAATTAATTTTGCAATTTAAAAGTTCTGGTCAGAAAACCTCAGTGTCAACAACAATTAATCATCTAAACCGACCCATAAGATCACATATAAATTTTCGGAGAGGTTACCGAAATATTCGTTTTTTAAATTTTATTTTCATATTAAAAAAAAAGGAAAAGGGAAAAAACTAAACAATGAAAGGATATTATAGACACATCGCATTACTTATATATAAGAAAATGGTGTTATTTGTAATTTTTCATTGATTTGTTTTTTCTAATATTAAAATTTTTTTAGATTAAAATAAAAAAACATTTTTATACCCTGAAGATGTCACCAAAAAAGTGACGAAACGTCGGTGAAAAATTGAAAATTTTAATGTTTTAATTAATTTTGCAATTTAAAAGTTCTGGTCAGAAAACCTCAGTGTCAACAACAAAAAAACGGTTATTAATCGCCGAAAAATGCTGCATTTAAAAAAAATATTAAACATGTACCTTTAAAAAGTTAAGAATTTATAAAAATTAAGCACCCCAAAAACAAACTACTTAACCTTAGTGAGGTTCTACTTTATTCTTTGCCGACCCCTGTCTTAGAGCGTCATATGAAGGACGGTTAGAGTTGCCGTGGAATAAGAAATACATAATCAAGTTACTTTTTTACTACTAATGTTCCCAAAAAATATACTAATTTCTATTATATAATCATATAATATATTAGTGGGAAAAATCATGTTTTCCGAAATTGAAAGTACTCTTTTGATACTTCTATATTTTGTTATTGGAAGATTAGAGAATGTGCGATAAAGCTAAGAAAAAATTATAAATATATAACAAATTAATTGCATGTATTGCATATAATGCAACTGAAATTACTTTTGAAGAAACATCAAATTATTTCAGTGAAACAATAACTTTGAATTTTATTTTATGTTAGTTTTATTCACTTCACTTAGTGCTGATTTTTTACCAAAAACAAAAATATTATTCCGTTAGCTAACAACAACAAAAACTCAAAGTAAACCAAAGTAGCGAAAAATCAAGCGCTCAAAACATGCGCAACTCATCACAATACCAAGAAATAATGCATAACCAGCCTAATATTTGGTTCTAAAACCGTAGTTTCTGATGACTGCATGACATCTTCTGGACATTGACTCATGATTTTATTTATCTATAAGGGAAATGGAATGTCCTACCCAGTAAATGCGAGAATAATATTGTTTAAAATGGTTTTGTAGCCAGCTGCTGTCATCGTGTCTTCAATGCGCTTAATGGGCCCAACTCTTTCCATCGATCTCATTCTTGATCTAACCTCCGTGTTTAACTGTAGCTGTTCTGTATTTGGGATTGAGCTTTTTACACTGAGGTTGACGTACTTAGACTTACAATATGGCCCGCGAATGTTAAATTTAGGTTCGTCAGACTATAATAGAGTCTTTCTTGTTATTTCTCGAGGAATAAAATAGTTATTCCTCGCAACTTTATGTTACATGAGTGTCAAGCGGCAGTTTCGGGCGTTCACATGATCAAGCAATGAGGTTTGTCAAGCATGAATCAGCATGAATGATAATGTGATCGCCCCTATTTGGCATAAAATTCTCTATGTGCATAAAAGGCGACAAGAGCAACATCAGCGCACGATGTTGCTTTGTCAGTGGTTTTTCGACAACTGAATGAAAGAGTAGGGCTGGGGGAAAATCGATTTTAATCGATGTGTTGTAACATCGGTAATTAACGATTCTTTGGAGCGCTAACAATTAATATCGAAATCTCTTTCACGGTTTTCAATTGTGCAACGTGTTTCGTTTTCTGCTGCTGCTATCTCGGCGTTTACAGGCAAATTCGGTGAATTAAATTCTCTTTTGTAGTTTTCGTTTGGCATTTGGAACATACGACGAATTTTGTACCTCGTCTCTTTGGTTTTTCCCCTCTTGCCAACAGACAAAGAAACTTTTCGGCAAGAATTTGTGTGTGTAACTCGGCGTTATGGAAAGTGCATCAGGCAAGATTTCTTCTCCAGGATCGTAAGTAAAATATGTGGCTTAAGTTTACTTTACCTCACATTCGCAAATCTTTATAAAACCAAACTTATCTTATGTGCTTTTTAATTCTAAGAAGAAATATGTAATCCAAAAAAGTCGCTTGGATCTGTTTTCGGAGATATAGCCATCGGAAGTTGCGGATATGGCTTTTGGAAAAAGCATTATAATTTGGGAACCGCTGACTGGATATCAAAAATATGGATGTCAAAAGAAAGATAATTTAATGGCCTATAATAATGTTGACGAAACTTATGAAATTTAACCTATAATTTTGGAGAAATAATATTAATAGCCTATAACTTTTTTAGCTTTGTCCTTTGTTTTAAATTTTTGCATATTTACCCTCTTTTGACCGAAAAACAAAAAAAAAATAATCAATGAATTCTTATGAAAAGTATGTATTTATGGACAAAACCATTCAAAAACTAACAACAACAACTTAAACCACAATTATTGGTGTTGGCTTTTTGGGAGTTTTATATTCGGACGGATCCTTGCGTGGACAGAGAAACCATCTCTTGAAGGGAAGGAGTTTCTCTCGTCTCTGTGCCTGCGTTCCCTGCAGGGAAGGAATTTTCCTCGTCACTGTACCTGCGTTCTCTGTAGTTAAAAAAATCGATTTTGACATCAAAAACATGTAAATCGATGTTTTTTTATCGATTTTTCCCAGCTCTATGAAAGAGCGTAACAATGCGTGTGATATACTCCAGTTCAATTGAGCTATGAAAAGTCAAATTTTACCGACCCCTGTGCAGCGCTGCCGAAACTGGCACAATCGTGCCAAACAGGCACTTTAAAAAAATGTTAGGCACTCTGACTCTCGTGGCACTTTTTGGCACTGAGCGTGTTAATTTTGACTGATCAAATTTTAGATAACTTAAAAAATTTGGCATTAAGCACAAATACTTACTGGAACTGTGGATCAATATGTCCACAGATCTTTGAAGGCACAATCCAGACAATGGCGTATTCTTTTCGCTCTTAATCAGATATAATGTTTTTTCTCAATTTACAAGCCAAAATTAAGACGTCAAAAGGAGGCACAGTTGTATATTCACGTTATAATTTTACTATGAGGTGTGAATTACATAAGTTTCTTAATTTTCCATTAGTATGTCGTCATGAGGTATCAGAAGCTTCAGATAGCGTGATCACTGATCATACTTTTTTCTTTAATTTCGTATTAACTTGGCTTGGCACGCTGTGGCACTCTAAGTTCCAGGTGGTTGGCACTGAAATTTTTTATGGTTCGGCAGCGCTGCCCTTGTGTTGAACTAAAGCTTAAAACAGAATTGGGACGTGCGATTTATCATATGTATCAAATCGCACCAAAAAATAGAATCTATTCTATTTCTCTGCGATAAATTTTGCTTGTGTCAATTTTTTACTCACTACAAACATATAGGAAAAATTTGGACGATATTGCACTCCCAATTCTGTTTAGCTCTTAACATGGCCGATGTAGGTTGAACCAGGTTCTTGAATTAGTGAGTAAGGGTGCGTTTACCGTCAGGCGTTTCTTGTAGCGCTACACGCCAGCTTCAGAAGCGACGGCGGAACCATCGAAAATGCAAGTGTTTACTGTCAGGCGATCATGTAGCGCGACACGTCGGTTTTTTCCCCAGTGACAGTTTTAATCAGCGACAGTTTATCTTTTCTTTTTTTGTATACCTGCTTAATTTGTTAAAACAGCTTCTTTTGTTTTTGCTTACTTTTGACAATATGATTGGCATTTTCACGGTTGCATAATTTGAGTTTGACAAGATAGTTCTACCATGGGTAAATAGTTTCATTCGTGTTTATGAAATGGAAGATTAAAAACGATGCGTGCTAAAATAAGGCAAGTTTTATTATTGGAAAGCAGTTATTTTCTGCGTAAAAAATTTACAACTAGTTTAAATAAAAAAAAAGAATTCATGTGCATCCAATTAATAAAGAACGCAAACGTCATGGTGAATTTCATAATTTTTATTCGGAAATGGGCCCAAAATTTTCTTTCCCGGGGTCGGCAGCCGTTTCAAATTATGTTAAAAATCCATTTTCGATCTTTCTGATCGATTGGTGCAAACAACTTTTTTCGAAAATGGATCCAAAAAGGTCTCTTCCGGGATCGTCTCAAATTATGAGTCCAATTTCCATCTTCATCGATTGGTGCAAATATTTGTTTTCCTAAATTATTTAAAAAATGTGTTTTCTATCTTTCCTCATCAAATGGTGCAAAAAAAAAAAATCCAAAATTTCAAAACGGTCTCTTTCGTGGTACGGGGCCGTTCTAAATGTGTCAAAAATCCACTTTGGACCTTTCTTCATCGATTAAAATCCATTTTCAACCTTTCCTCGTCGAAATAGTGCCACCAACATTGATTTTCACTTACTATTTTTATTTTGTCGCTCGCCGTCGCTCTAAAAGTTAAAAATGTTTTGGATGCAGATTTTCGTAGAAAGCGACGGCGCTTCGTAGCTTGCCGACGCTCGTGTCGCGCTACGTAAAATCACCTCCATATGCTTGCATGTATTTGAACGTCGGGAGTGACAAGCAGGCGTGTAGCGCTACAAAAAACGCCTGACAGTAAACGCACCCTAATGCTCTGCTCTTTTTACTCTACGGAACCTTTTCAAATGAGCTACATCTATCACTAACGTTTTGTCCTTTCTCCCATCGAAATAGAGGATTTGTTGGAAAATTCGCCTCTCTGTGTATTACATGAGAGACGTCAATATCGGCAATCAATTCCACGTCAAACTAAAGTTTAGTTGATGCAGTTGCGAGATCAGAAACTTCATAACGTTCGCTTAGTAATAATAATAATAATAATAATAATAGAGTTTAGCTACTACAGCTATTAGCCTTCTTAGCAATTTAGCTTGAAGCTTTAAACCAAGTAAAAAGCTTATTAAAAAATTATGAAAATGAAAAAATTATACATGCAAATTAATTTGTTATATTTTTATAATTTTTTCTTAGCTTTGTCGCCAACAACCATTAAGCTACAAAGTTAACTATAGTTATTTTTCAATCTAACCTTGAGTTGACCTTTTGACAAGCTAATATCATATACATCGCAATTGTTAATTAGAGTAGTCATGCGATTAAAAGGAGCTGTAGCCATATAATTAGTTCTACTGACTGGTTGGTAAAATATCTGATATGAGTTACGATTACTCCTACGATTAGTGTTAAAATAAATATAATTCAGAAGCTCTGGCGCAGCAATCGACCCTGATACAAGTAAATTATATCCGCAATATTTCTACGAGTGCTCAAAGACTGCATACGTAATAACTTTAAACGATCCTCATAAGGAGGAAGGTTTAAGAGGTCATTCCAATTTAAGCCCTTGAGAGCAAACCGAACAAAATTTTTTTGGATTCGTTCTACTCTATCTATATGTATATTGTAATATGGAGACTATACTTGGCTAGCATACTCTTAGTGTGGACGCACAATAGTATTGTATAAAGTTACTGTTACTAACGGGCTATTAAATTCTTTTGCCCACCGCTTTATAAATCCAAGTAATGACGAAGCCTTCTTACAGATTATATTAATCTACTATTATTAAACGAGCAATAATTGTATGTATATATATATATATATATATTTTCAGACTTTATTTCCAAAACGGATGCAGCGATTTTGATGAAACTTGGGGGTTAGGTACATATGTGAACAAAATTAGGATTGGGCTGGGTTTTAACTTATCAAAGGCTCCTGGAGGGGCGTGGCACAGCCCTAAACTTTTATTTTCATAACGTCATATCTCGAAAACTATTCAAGATATTGTGATGAAATTTGGTACACAGATGCAGATCATAAATGTCTTAAATTTTGCCAAAAGTGGGCGGAATCGGAAAAGTGGGCGTGGCACTTTTCAATAATTGAAAATTTTGATTCAATATTACTCAAAAACGGCACAGAGGATTTTCATAAAAATTTTATAGATAATACCACTAAAAGCAGTCATCATAACATGCTATGTCACTATACTGGCAAAATTCGTTTAAGGGTGTGGCACAGCCCACAATATTTATAAACATTATAATAAGAGAATTAACAACACAATCGTTCTGAAATTTCATATGGTGGATATACTTGCTATAAGGTACCTCAAGACGAAAAATGGGTGTAATAGTACAAGTGGGCGTGGCACCTCCCATACAAGCAAAACAGGTTAAATGTTATATTTATTGTACTATGAGAGTAATCTTCTTAAAATTTGGTAAGGAGTTGTCGGTTACTATAAGCTTTGAAATTAAATGCATTTCGACGGGATTGCTTCAGTGGGCGTGGCACCTCCCATACAAACAAAAACCGTTAAATGTTATATTAAGTGCACTATGGGAGTAATCTCAATAAAATTTGGTACAGAGATGTCGGTTACCAAAAATGTTTAAGTTGAATGGATTTCGACGAGATTTCGTTAGTGAGCGTGGCACGTCCCATATATACGAAAATCGTTGAATGTTGTATTTAGTGCACTATGGGAGGTATTTTCTTTAAATTTGGTGTTGAGGTGTCGATTACTATAAGCTTTGAAATTATATGGATTTCAACGGGATTGCGTAAGTGGGCGTGGCACCTCCCATACGTACGAAAAACGTTAAATGTTATTTAGTGTACTATGAGAGTAATTTTTTTAAATTTTTTGTTCCAATCGATAGAGAAAGCACGAAAAATAAAAAAAATTTTTTGTTCCAATAGACTTTTAATTACAGTGGTGTAGTGTTAATATTGTAGTGGTCATTTTTAATATTTGACCACTTAGTGCGTCCTGAGCGATTTGCGGAATTTGTTGCTGTAAGGATATTTTCCTTGTCCTTTGGAGTATCCCGGAAGTAGTCACTCCATAAGTGACTGCTTATCGAGGCGGTTCACTCCGAGTCACTTTGGGTCACTTGGAGTCACCGAGGTGCGTGGAAATCGCAATTTTGTGGTTTGCGTGCGATTTTGGTAGAATTGGTCTATAACACCTATAGGCCACGTTGGTGCAAACTCTTATCGCACCTAATTATGTTTTGCGATGCGTGCGATTTTTTGGATATTATGGCTGTAAGGATATTTTCCTTGTCCTTTGGAGTATCCCGGAAGTAGTCACTCCATAAGTGACTACTTATCGAGGCGGTTCACTCCGAGTCACTTTGGGTCACTTGGAGTCACCGAGGTGAGTGAAAATTGCAATTTTGTGGTTTGCGTGCGATTTTGGTAGAATTGGTCTATAACACCTACAGGCCACGTTGGTGCAAACTCTTATCGCACCTAATTATGTTTTGCGATGCGTGCGATTTTTTGATAATTATTGCTGCAAGTATATTTTCCTTGTTCTTTGGAGTATCCCGGAGATAGTCACTCCATAAGTGTCTACTTATCGAGGCGGTTCACTCCGAGTCACTATGTGTCACTTGGAGTCACCGAGGTGAGTGAAAGTCGCGATTTTGTGGTTTGCGTGCGATTTTTGTAGAATTGGTCTATAACACCTATGGGCCACGTTGGTACAAACTCTTAGCGCATCTAATTATGTCTTGCGGTGCGTGCGATTTTTTGATTTTATTACTGTAAGGATATTTTCCTTGTACTTCGGGTAATCACCCGGAGGTAATCACTCCATAAGTGACTACTCATCGAGGTGGTTCACCACGAATCACTTTGGGTTACTTGGAATCACCGAAATGAGTGAAAATCGCGATATTGCGGTTTGCGTGCGATTTTTGTAGAATTGCTCTATAACACCTATTGGCCACGTTGGTGTAAAAACTTTGCGCACCTAATAACGTTTTGCGGTACGTGGAATTTTTTTTTTTGGATTTTTACGAATTTCGTGAACCAAAGTGACTCTAAGTGACCCAACGTCACTCGGGGTGAACCGCCTCGATGAGTTGTCACTTATGGAGTGATTACCTCCGGGATAAGCCGAAGAACAAGGAAAATATCCTTACAGCAATAAAATTTAAAAAATAGCACCAACCGCTAAACGTAATAAGGTGCGATAAGTTTTTGTACCAAAGTGGCTTATAGGTTTTACCCCTCGTACTAACTGTACAATCGGTTGCGCTCTTTTATATAAATGCTGCGATATCTCAGTCGATTTAGTGTCCAATTTAAATTAAATCGAGCCATTTTGCATTATCCTTTTCATTTCTATTCACTCTTGGTGCCAATCCACTCTTTTTATAAACACTTTTGCATCAGGCCACAATTTGACGAAACTAAAAACGAAGCAAAATTGTTGAAAAAAATGGAAGAGAAAAAAGTAAAGAGAAGTTGAAGCGTGAAAGTGAAAAGTCAACTTTTTTCAACAAATTCCATATTTTTTCGATTTTTTCAACCTCAAAACGAAAAACCGAACAGTGGTCGGTCTCCAGGTACTGTGTTCATTAAACGTCAATTTAGCATCAACATGTATACCAAGGTCTTTGACTATATCGACACGACAGATTTTCATATCATTAATTGTATAATCAAATTCCACATTAATTTTCTTTCTAGAGAAGATCATAGTTTGGCATTTATCAGGATTTAAATGTAAGCTATTTTTAGAACACCAAACTTCAAATGATTTCAGGTCAGACTGAAGGGCAAAGTTGTCATTATCCACCTTCACAGTCCTGTAAATTTTCATATCATCAGCATATATAAGCAGATGAGAGTTTTTGATTATATGATTAACATCATTGATAGCCAAAATAAACAGGAGCGGCACCAGGTGACTTCCTTGCGGAACACCTGAAAACGCTGTAAAAGGAGAGGACAACACCCCTCGAAATCTTATTCGATAAGAACGATCAAATAAATAAGATTCAATCCATCTGACAAAATTTATAGGAAATCCTAGTTTATATAATTTAAACAAAATCAAACTATGTGGTAATTTGTCAAATGCTTTACTAAAGTCTGTGTAGATACAGTCTACTTGCGACCCAGAAGCAATTGAATTTAAAGCAAAAGACGTAAAATCAAGAAGGTTAGAAACGGTAGATCTGCCATTAACAGAACCATGCTGACGAGTTGTTATGACTTCACTACAGCACACCTTAACTTGATCATAAATAATTTGCTCAAAAAGCTTTGGTATTGATGATAACTTGGCTATAGGCCTGTAATTAGAAATATCATTTTTTAATCCTTTTTTAAAAATAGGACTTATAAAAGATTCCTTCCAAAATTTAGGAAAATAGCCATCATTAATAGATTTATTAAAAAGAAAACTGAGTGGTTTACTCAGGATAAGACTACAATTAATTAAAACTGTGGCTGGAATGCCGTCAGGCCCAGAACCAAAGTCATCATCAAGGGATGCAATATATTTTACTATAAGTTCAGGGGTAAAAGATATTGCAACAAATGGAACCTGAGGATCAGTATTCATATACTCAAAGTAGTTGACATCAGGGCTAAACACTTCAGTTGAAAAAGATTTTTTGAACAAATTAGCGAATAACCCAGCTATAATTTGGGGATCGCTGGTGAGCCTGTCGACAGTTTTGGATTCTGATGGAAAACCATCCGACTTTTTTTTAGAGTTTATGAATCCCCAAAAATTGTTGGGGTCATGAAGAATATTGAGCTTCATTTTATTCAGATAGCCAGAATAAGCTGAAGCTGATTCAAGCCTAAATTCTTGGAAAAGCTGCAGATAAGCTTCCAGGTCAATGCGGTCCTGACTACAAACGTATTTATTCCATGCCCTATTTTCTTCAAATCCTTAGTGTACCAGGGGTACGAGGAATCATTAACATACCTCAGAGTATATGGCACAGATAAAGATATTGCCGAAAAAAGTTCTTTATAAAAATAATTTACGCATTCATCTAAGATGTTATTATTAAAAAATTCTAGCCAAATGTTAAATCTATCATTTAGGATATTATTCAATTTCAAGAAGTCAGCTTTCTTGAAATTGAATTCAAAGAATCTGCTAGAAGAATTGGCAGTCACTATGTTATCTCTATCCGATTGGTGCAACACACTCAGAGGTGGATGGTACGCATCAACCGCAGATAAAGCATGAGGAGCATTTTGCACAACAACATTGCTACTGTCTGTAGTCAAGACTAAGTCCAGTTGTCGATTGTGGGAATTTTTAATACAACTAACTTGTTGTAAATTAGACAGGATTTCGTCAACAAAAATTTGTTCTTGTCGAGTTATTGGACTAGATACAAAATAATATGTACCGTTGTCCGAAATATTCCATTTTAAGTCAGGAAAATTAAAGTCACCTAACAATAAAATATCGTCATTGGTATAAAGTTTATCTATGACAAATTCTACGGCCCTCGAAAGGTGCTCGTAGACTTCTGTGCTACTATTGGGAGGAATGTAGGCGTTAAGGATGTACAAATTGGACTTAGAAAAAATTACCTTAACACATAAAAGTTCAATACTAGCAGCACAGGGAATATCAATTAAAGAACTAGTATGACTATTTTTTATAGCAATTAATATACCCCCTCCAACAGGAGACGAGACGTCCATATATCTGTCTCTTCTAAAAACATTAAAGCTATTATCAAACAGTTCCTGATTAAGAAAAGAGCTGTTAAGCCAAGTCTCGGTTAAAATTATAATATCTTCAGAAAAGTTCTGAGTAGATAAAAAAATGTCATGCGCTTTTGAACGCATACCCCTTACATTTTGGTAGTAAAGGGATAAACGATTTAGTTTTTTGGTCCAGAACGGACGTTTTGGACAGCCTTGTTTTTTTTAGATTGAAACTCAGACTTAAAGATATTATTAACCCACATCTTCGAATTATAAACAGCAGCAAAATGACAGGAAGCCACTGTAATTTTAAAAGATGAATATGTAGGTTTGTTACCGATTTTCCTACAGGAAATAAAAGCGTCAGCAGGAATGACATTTTGTTGCCTTATGAAATCCCTAACAGTATCAGCTATTGTGTCAGGATGTAAACGGGAGATAAAAATGGATCTAGGTTTAGGAATAGCTTTCAAAAAAATAGGAACAGTAGATCTTATAGCAAGGGGACTATTATCTACTGGACTAAGATTAGTGGCGTTAAATGCTTCAGGTAAATTTTCTAGGGGAGGATTTGGCGAAACTCTTTCTTGGTCTTCTTCTTTGGATTTTTTTCTTCCTAAGGGAATTAGCTTGTTTGGTGCCATTTGAAGCCGAGGGAGTGGATGCAGAAGCGGAAGGGACATCAATTATAGTTTCATTGGATGGCAAACTATCGTTAGGTGAAATGGTTTCATTAAAATTGTTTTCAATTTGGGGACTTAAGACAAGATAATTGCTTAAAATATCTCTAAAATTAGTATTTAGATTGTTTAAATTATCCCCAAATTGTTTTATTTTGTCGAAGAAAATCGACGGGGAAAGCGCTCTGCAGGATGGACAGTACCATTGCAGACCCGAACGGTCAGAACATAATAATTCTGTTACTGTGGTGGTCAAGTTCGCACAAGACGCGTGAAACATCTGCTCACACGGCCCTGAACAAGGAATTCAAGATATTCTGACTTTTGCATAGATCTCCTAAGGAACAAGCTAGCAAGTTATCAGAAGAAAAATAGTTCATATTTAATAAAAAAAATGTAAAAAAAGCAAAAGAAAATATTAAAAAAATAAATAATTAAGAAATCAAAAAAAATTTTTTTTTTTTTGGTTAGAAAAGTTGAAATATTTTAGCAAACAGATGAAACAATGTGTTAATGTTTACAAAATATAGACACTATTACAAAGCAACAACAAAAAAGCAACGTAAGTTTAATAGATTATTGTAAACAAACAAAGCACAAAGAGGAACAGAAAAATTAATGCGCGTTTAAGCTGCAGCAATGCAAGCAACTATTGCTTTGCTTTAAAATAATAGAAAATTTTAATTAATTATCACAATTTTTTAAGCAAAAAAACAAATTTATAAATTACAATTATAACACAGGCACTAAATGAACATTAGTAGACAACATAAATTAAAAAATTTTACCAAAAATGCACTAAAATATTACAAAAAAAGTCACAACAATAAAACACACTACCGTCACCGACAAATAGACAAAGTCAACTGAAATGAAATAGGTTTTAGCTGAATTTTCAGCTGAAAAATTTTAGAGGAAAGTTTTTTGGCACCTTAAAATTTGCGTCGGTATCGCTATCTGTACTCATCTTCAAAACTATCGCTATCTGTATTCAACGTCAGTTTCTACAACATTTACTCGAAAATCGAAGACTTAGAGCACTTGCGCCACCGGAATATGTAAACAGATGTCATTTTTTGTTTAACCCTTTATCGTCTCCCCCGATTCGCAACTTTTCCGCGATATTACGACTTAAAAAAAGTGTTTGAATATTTTTGGCTCACCCTAATGTTGATACGTACATAGTTGCTAGTGCGATCGTTCTCATTGAATTTTTTCGATTTTTTTCAATTTGAGTTTGCAAATTTACGCATTGGCTCTTTTAATCAAGTCATTAGCGTTTTCCAGCTCCCTTACTCTGGTCATGCCTAGTTTACAGCATCAATGTTAGTTAAAGGTCATTTGGGATGGGAGCTTTAGTCCTTTTGCTTGGCACACTGTGCAGAAATAATTACATTTGTAATTTTTATGAATTAAAAATTCGATCTTGTTTTTTAATTTTGTTTTTGCTGAGAATGTAGCATAGACGTGTGATGCATATTTGCTCAAATAGACTGCAATAAATTGCAGCAAAAACTACAAAAAAAAAAAATAACCAAACAAAACACACATTACACAAATCATTCCGTCAACATTCAACGTGAAAATTGCTGACTCTTTGATATAATTTTAGAAGAAAACAAATTATAAATAAATTATTTTTTTTACAATTTTGATGATGGATCTTTGAAGGACGTTTTTTAATTTTTAGCCCGTTTGGTATTCTTTTAGAACGATGATTTGCTTTATTTTAGTAATATAGCTGGTAAAATATACCCACGAATACTCAAATAATAATTTGATAATTTTTAATATTGTGATTTATATTTTAAGAATAAAAATAATCGTAATTTTGAAATTTAGTTTTTTCGATCAATAATAATTGTAATTTTTAATTTATATTTTTTTCGATTAATAATAATCTTTAATTTGAATATCTATTTAAAAAGACTCAAAATATCATTTATCAAATTATTGCATTTTATTTCGATATTTGAAAACTTGAAGTGTTTCAAAATATGTCGATAGATGTTAAAAATGTAGAAGCTTTTTGAAAAATATCGAAACTTATCGAAAAGTCTATACTTATCGAAAACTATCGGAAAACATCAAAACTCAATGGAAAATTCAACAATTGACGCAAACTAACGAAACTTTCTGGAAAAAATTTCGATCCAAAGTAATCGTTATGCTGGATTTTTATTTACTTATTTGGATCAAAAATAATTGTTATTTTTATTTATATATTTCGATAAAAAATAAATTTAATTTTGGATTCATATTTTTTTCGATCAAAAATTATCGTTATTTTGAATTTCTGTTTTAATAGATTCAAAATATCATTTATCGAATTATTGCATTTTATTTCGATTTTTGAAAACTTGAAATATGTCGAAAAAGCCAAATAACGTCGAAAAAGTCGTTACATGTAAAAAACGTAGAAACTTTTCGAAAAATATCGAAACTTATCGAAAAGTCTATACTAATCGAAACTCGTTGGAAATTTTAACAACTGTCGCAAACTATCGGAAATTATTGAAACTTTCCGAAAAATATCGAATAACATTGAAAAAACCGAAAATAGTTAAAAACTATCGAATATCACCGAAATAGTTGCAACTTATAGAAAAATATTAAAAAAAGTTGAAACTTATCAAAAAAACATCGAAAAAATTGTTATGTTGCTTTCAAAAACTGAAAGTTCAAAATGACGGTTATTTTAGTTCTTAAAATATAAATCCAGAATAACGATTATTTTTGATCTAACTAAATAAAAATCAAAATTTTGATTATTTCTGATCGAAAAAATAAAATCCAAAATTACGACTATTTTTTATCAAATATATATTCTCTATCAGCGTCACCACCTGAGTCGATTTAGCTATGTCCGTCTGTCTGTCTGTCTGTCTGTCTGTCTGTCTGTCTATGTGTCTATCAAATCACGTTTACGAGAAAACCAAGTAAGTTAATTCTATGAAATTTGGCACACAGAAATCGGTTCACGGACACGCCTACCGCCAACAACTCTGTTTTAACACGGTTTTGATACAACACGGTCTAGAAAAAAATTGTTTCCGTTTTTACACGATTTCCTGCGACTTAGCACGATTAAAAAAAGCGCTATGATTGAAAATTTAAAGAAAAAAATTTTTATTAAACGTAATCTTTTAGAAATTTAGTAAGTGAAGTCCCCTTTCTTTGAAGGATGTGAAACTAAACCGCTTTTTTTCTATGTATGTATTTATATTAGGATGGTCCTTTGAAAAAAAAGTTGAGACGCCCCACAGTGGGAAATTTTTCAATGTTTTTGGACAAAAAGCCGTCTACAATGCAATTATTAATCGATTTGAAAAAATTTTTTTTTAAATAATTGTTAGGTATTACCCGATGTCTGAGCACTGCCCAAATTTTGAAAAACGTTCAACATAACCTCAAAAAATCTTTATGTATAAAGCAAAATGAAAATGTAAATTTTTTTTTTCATTATTGCCAAGCCACTCTACGGTACTATTTTCAAAGCAAATAATAACAGCAACATTCCAAATTACTTTCTGCAAATCCTGCTTGCATTCTGCATACTTTTTTTCACCGTTATTTTCGTAATAACATTTTATTATAGGAAATATATAAAAACATTTCAAAATCGGAGATATATGGGTTGCCTTATATCCTCTGAAAAATAACATATTTATGTATATAATCGCCAACCAATTCCGAGATTTGAAATTAGTCCGACTGCATGGTTTGAAATGGATTTGGTCTTTAAAATTTTTTTATACTGTTTCGCATCGATTGGGGGGGGGGCGTCGCATTTGATTTTCGCTGAAGTCAAATTTCACTTTGAAATAGGGTCAGTAAGGGTTAAAGGTAAAAATTTTAAATAAATTTGTTTATCCTGTTTCGAACCAATTGGGGGGGAGGGCGTCGCACTTGATTTTCGTAAAAAATTCTAATAATGGCCACCCTAATGTACTTCATATATTGTTTAAACGGTTTTTTACACGGTTTTCTTACACGGTTTGCCTGGAACGTTTCGACCGTGTAAAAACAGTATTGGGTGTATTTTCTTTAAGCTACCGAATTTCAACGACATCATAGATAGCATAAGCGTTATAATCTTTTTTTTTAAATAAAAGTCCATTTTATATCAACGTGTCAATACCAAGGTTTCATTAATTTTCAAGCGGTTTGTCCAGTTTTTGTTGGGAATCGTAGCACTGTGCAGCCAGCGCTGATCTACACGTCTGGCAATTAATTTTTTTTGCATAACACGGGAGTTTAGTTTTACTTTTGTTGCTGTCAAATTTATTTTTACACTTTCATCACTAATCTGATTGTTATTCATAAAAAACTTTGCATACTTCGTTTCTTTTTTTTAGTTTTAATTAATTTATGTTTTCCCTCGTTTCTAATTGTTTTGATTGGTTTAAGAAAAAAAAAAAATTTATGCGTATAAATATATTTTGAGTTTTTGAATATATACGCAGAGAAAAAACAAAACGAAAAAAAATTTAGTACGAGAAAATGCTGAAAATTTTCAGTAATTAGTGGGCGCGTGTATGCACTTTATGTATTTTTGCACTTAAATATTTTTTATTTGAATTATTTTCACCTTTGATTATTTTATTTTTTAATTTTATTTTAAAAATATTTTTTATGTTATCTTTTATACGAATATCCGTGGGGCTTTATTTATTTTATTTTTATTTTATTTCTGTATTTTTAGTAAATTTCAAAAACTCGCATTTTTTAGGATAACCGTCCGTGAGGAGGCCGCCACCGCGCTGTATACCCGTTGTGATGAGTTGCACACGCTTTAACAACAACAACAACAACAAAAATATATATTAAATTTAAATTATTTTTTTGTTTTGGTTTTGTTAGTTGGTGGCTACTCATTTTCTATTTTCACGGGAAATGAGTAGCAATTTAATTTTATAATAAAAAACAGTGGCGTTTCAAAAAAAAAAAAAATAAATTTATTTTCAAAAATGTTATGATATGTTGCAAACAACATAATATGGCGCGATCCATGAAATCCTAATTTTTATTTTTAACACGCCACTGCCTACAAAAATTTTGAAGATAAAAATAATTTCTGGCGTTGGGTGAGCAAAGAGCAACATAGTCTAGTGACCGGTGTTGTTTTTGTTTTCGCTACGTATAGGTGATTACTCTTTCCCACCTTGACAAAATGATTTTTTTTCACCTAACTTGATTTTTCTGTTTTATAAACGTGGAAACAAAATTTTTAGTTCTCAGTCTGTCATCTGTATTTTTTTATTATTAATACCCAACATATAATGTATAATAATGTTTTTCTTCCTCTTATGTCACCTCCGAGCTCAAAACATATTTGTGGTCAAAGAAATAGGGTTACCAGACGACCTGCTTGCAAAAGTTGTGCATCTGAAAAATAAAAAAATTTAAATTTCAACAAAAATTTTGTTGAGTAAAAAAAAAGGTCTTCACGTTTGGTCCTCTATATAACAAATTTTGGAGGTTTAAATATAAATGATATTTTTGCCTCCATTTTGTAATTTTTGTACATTGAAATATTTCTAAACCAAATGTAATAATTATGTAGAATAAGAAATATTCTTGAACTCTTTGAACTATAATTATAAATTTAAGTTATTATGTATATTATATATGAAAAATAAATTGAATTGAATTGATATTTTGGTTGAACAAAAAAAAAAAAAGGTCCATACAAAAGCAGTTCAAAAGTATTTCATTTCAACGAAAAGTATTACATTTCAAGTGAATAGTATAAAAGTATTTCTACAGCGCAACGGTAGTCAATATACTACTAAAGATTATCATCTGGTAATCCCGCACACAGAAATTATATTAAGGGTATTCCTCTAAGCGCAAAAACCATGTAAGACTCGGCCGTTTTCGAGCTTGTTTACGGAAGGGAATTAGCTTGATAGTGTAATGGGCAAGAGAAAAATTTTAGTAAATATGAGTTTTTATCTGACTTTTTATGTAAATTTTCCAAAAATTGGAATTTACTTTAACATTCAGATAAAGATTTTAAAGAATAATTTATTCACCCTTCGTCAAACAAATACAAATAAATTTAGTCTTTGTAATATTAGATCAATAATCATCGATTGCAAAAACTATACATATTTAAAATTATATTAAAACTATTTATAAAATAAGCCATTAAACTTACTTTATTTGTCGCTAAACTGTTATACACTCTAATGCAAGTAAGTAAGACTTATTTTCGTTGGCTACCTCTGTATACTAAATCTAAGTTTGTGCACGCGTGCACAAACTTCACTAGTCCTAGTTAGTAGCAGCGTAGGCTATGTATCAGGAGTTTGGTTTATTTTACAACTAGTTAGAGTAGCGAATTTTGGTGGCGACTTTGCTCAGCTACTGCTTGTATTTTTTTTGGTAGAAACTAGTTTTTGAAGAATACCGTTTACTCCAAATGGTATGACTTTGGGTAAGCGGTACTAATGCGGATCATCGCTGGCAGAAATTGCTTAATTCTTTTCTATGCGGATACTCAGAAGATCAACATCGTTGAGCAGCAGAATTTCTGTATAAAAAGTTTTTTTTATATATATTATACAAAGCCAAACCGCGGAAAAGTTAATTTATCACATTTAATTGAATTGGAAATTGTATAAGTTCTCGTGAGGAAGATTCAGAGCGCATTTTCTTTTGCCAGACTCCGCCCAGTTAAGGTGCACACTATTTTAGTCAGTGAAGCGCTAAAGTGACTCCACATAATTGCGCGCGGGAAAGTTTTGGTGACTTCGAAGATTCCCCACGATACAAACGGGACTGCCCAAGGTTACAGCGCCGTACCAAATTGAAGGCGCTTTACTACCCGACTCATAAATTTACATAGAAAATTAAAATAATTCATGGTGAAGAGAAAAAACAGTTCAGGTTCTTGCGAATCAATTTTTGAGCTAGTTCTTGAAACACTTCATTTTGAAATTCATTTAACTTTAGTGCTTGAAGTCAAATTCTTATAACCAGTCGAATTCCAAAGATGGTTATTTTTTTTTGTAAATCATAAGAGAATTGATCTTTACTGGGCTATAGATTAAAGTATCTAGCACCCAATAACTTAATATAAAGAAAAAGGAATTAAAACAAAACTTATTTTTTTTAAAAAAAAAAAAAAAAGTTTAAGTATAAAAATTTGAAGAAAAAAAAAGGTTTCAAGAGCGTAGCAGAGAAAAAATAAAATTTATCTAAAAGTCTTAAAACAAAATTCTAGCATTAATTGAAGCAGAGTATTCATATGATGCAACTCAACATCGTAACGCAGGGCCCTTCGTCGATGATCGGGAAGCAAAGTAAGTGATTTACTCATATTTATTTTACTCAAATATATATCTCTTTTGTTATGCTCTTATAAGTGTGAAGTATTAAAACGAAATTAACAAAATGCAATAAGATAAAAAGTATGCTCGCTCACCTAAGTTAGTCAAAGCAATTAATTTAACCCATTTTTATTAAGTTCCACAAAGTGGATGATATGTGAAGATCATTTTGTTGGTTTCGTGAATTTATATTCACGATCTCTTTGTAAAATTTAAGGCTTATTAAAAGCATACATTTCAAATTTTATTATTTTTTTTGTACAATGCATTTACAAACATAGTTTAACATTGGTTATGTTAACAGCAATCGATTTTTTTTTTAAAAATAATAGTAATAAGATTTTTTTTTGTAAATTACTCGGATCATATATATATACAGGGGCGGATCCAGCGGGGGGCGATCGCCCCCCCTAAGGACGGCAAGAGAAGAAATGATTTTGAACATTTTTTAAACTATATAACTTTTATTATATATAAATTATAAAACAAAAACATTTGTCAATTATTTATTATTTAACATTTATTATATAAATTAAACTGAGGCAGCATAAAATTATAGAACAAAATCGATCCTATTATTTCTATTTTTCGCAAATCGATCGATGACTTTTTCTACATTTATTTTTACATTCCAATGAATATTTATGAGAGCTAAACCATCCAATCGATCTTCGCTCATGGTTGATCGCAACCAATCTTTTATACTCCTTAAAGAGGAAAAACTTCTTTCCGCACTACAAGAGCTTATTGGAAGTGTCGCCAAAATTTTTAATAAAGTTGTAATAATAGGAAAAACTTCGTCATCACAATGATCTAATAATTCTAGTGCACTGCAAGAAGTGATTTTTTTATTCTCGCAGTGCAACCTATAGAATTCTAGCTCTGACGAGAGCATTTTTTTAAAAATGTCTGTCGATTTATTAAATAAATAAGCATATTTATTGGACAGGCGATTCAAAGCTTCTTCACACTCAGATTCGTCGTCATTTGTCGGGAACAAAACGAAAAAATCAAACAAATTTAATGTTTCTTCGGGGAAACGAAACTTCAAGTCCTCGATCACATTATCCAAAAGAGGTATGAATATGGCTTTTCTATAATAATCATCTGCGGAATCACATGGGTAATTTGACCGATTTTTCTGGATATTGGGGTTACTTGGGGTGACTTGGTTTAATTGAGTTTGTATATTTTATTATTTAAAAATTGCACGAGCTAGATCTATGGGTTTACTTCGGGTTATTTGGATCACTCAGGGGAGGGGAGTTACTTGGGTTACTTCAGGTTGCTCAAGTTACGTGGGTTTTTAATTAATACAAATTTCTTAACTTTTTTTATTCTTATGTTCTCCCCCCCTAAAATTTTTTTCTGGATCCGCCCCTGTATATATATTATCTTTTTCTTTTCTCTCTCTCCTCTTGCGTTATGTGATTCGAATTTTTGCAGCCTAATGGCTTATTGTATCTTGTATTTACTTAAAAGCATAAATTGAAATTGTGTTAATGGAAAAATGAATAAATTGTAGATTTAAACATAGTCTTGCGGTGACACCGACAATGTGTTAGTTTGATCAATAATGGTTTGGTTTGGGAGAGATTTTCGGTCTCTTAGACTATGGTTGGGCAAGGGTTAAGACCCGAGGCATATTAACAGCTTAATGCCTCAACGTCGAAAGTAATTGGAACGCCTTATTTGCATTGCAGATGTGTTGTTTTAACATAATTTAAATAAGTTTTTTTTTGTATCAATGTGCACGACTTTTTTTTATATATATATCGATGATAAAAGGACAAGTGGAGGTAGAGCACGAACCCCGACATCGCCGACGAGCTGATAGACCAGGAACGACTAGCGTGCACGCCCGCTCTATTCACCCTTTGGTCCACCTTCCAAATTTTCATTTGTTTAATTTATTTAAAATCATCATCATCATTATTATTATATATAAAATGGCGCCCAACGTGGGGCCCAATATTTTGGGTTCTATAAAATCTATTTTTTCGACATATTCAGAAAGACTGGAATCAGGATTAAGTCTCATAGAGCTTACCTAACCGTCTAACTGCATGATGTTCCTGTACTTTTGTAGTACTTTTCTAAGAGTATTAATTATAATTCCCTAATATATCTGTTTTGGAATACAGGCTGGTTCTTAATTGTATATACAAATGTACCAGTAAAGGGACTTCTTGTATAAAAGTTGTTTTAATTTTGACGTTTTTAAGTGAAGTATGTTTTCATACCGCTGCCGACGTTATAAGTCAACTTGAGGATAAGAAAATTTTTTAAAATTGCTTCTTTTTGTAAGCAAGGCAAGATACAATTTATTTTCGATGTTATTTCTTTTAAGCTAACTTGGTGTCGGTAATCATTCGCAGGACTTGAACAAATTTATAAACTTTCTATATATTGTAACCAGCGCTATTTGTTGCTGATTTTTTTTGAGAAATCAATATTTGATATTCAAAATATTGAAATTAGATTCCGTGGTTTCTTAGTTTGGAGTTTTGCTTCAATAATTAGTTTTGCTTTTTCCTAATTTTTTTTAATTATTAAATAATAACTGGAATTGCTTAGTTTGAAAATTGTTTTTTTTTTGTATTCAGTTGATTTTTTCTTGAAGTGTTGATGTTAGTAGGAAGTTATAGTAAGAAGTTATAGTTAGAAGCTTTGAGGTTTTGTTGCCTTCGACTTTGGAATTTATTTCGAGCGGTATTTTTTTTTCGGTCTTAAGCTTTTGTTCTGAATAGTTTTTTTTTGCAACCAAAAATGGCGGTGCGCCATAGTAGTGATGATCTGTTGCATGTTGGTGTACCAGGCGAAATCTGTTCGATATGTACTGAACCAACAACAGAATTAAATTTTGCTCTTACACCATGCAATCACGGTTTCCATCGATCATGTATATCAGTTTGGTTACGAGAAAATAATATCTGCCCAAGATGTAATAAGTCGGTTGACACACAATCCTTACATAGTTTTGCGGAACAAGAATCACAACTTGAAGGCGCGACTGGAACAGTAAGGAAAAACTCTGGTAATTTTACAGGGCCAATAACTCGTTCACGAACAAACGCTAGTAGTTTAGATTGGATACAAGGACATGGAGTACAGTCTCCAGCAAATCCTTCTAGACGAGGGCGTTCAGGACATTTTCACAACTCAAACCGAAATAGAAATGAGCATGCCAATTCAAGTTTTAACTACAGACATGTCCAAGAACTGATTGATGCCACAACTCAACGCCAGCATCAAAACATGATGCGTGAGTTAACAACGACTGTGGGTTCCCTTGTTAATAGTTCTCTTGAACATTACTTCCAAAGTATGAGTATAAATGGAAATAATAACAACCGTAACGATAGATCTCGTGCCCAACGAAATATTAGGGCTCAGACAGTGCAATATGAGAGATCCACCCGAGAATCAGATCGGCCTGATAATTTAAATAATATGCTAGATCAAAATCAATTAAATGAGTAGCAGCGCTCCAATAATGAACAAGATAATAGTCAAAGTTCTCGACAATATTCTAATCAAAATAATTCAGTTATTCAACAGAATTTAAATGCTAATAATTTATCCTCGCAATCAGTTGCAAAATCTATCCTTGACTGGAAGCTAACTTTTGATGGGTCTCTAGAAAATATTTCAGTGGATGAATTTATTTACAGGGTGAATGCTCTCACAGTATCCTCACTTCGAGGAAATTTTGGTTTACTCTGTCAGCACGTCCACGTTTTATTTGAAGGGAAAGCCAAAAGATGGTTTTGGCGATATCACCGATCAGTACCAGCACTGGACTGGAATTTAATATGTGATGATCTGCGTAAAAATTTTAAAGATGTACGGTCCGATTTTGACATTGAAGAGAGCATTCGCTCCCGTAAACAGAAATCAAATGAAACATTTGAGCAATTTTTCGACAGTGTTATGTTTATTTGCGATAGTTTACGCACCCCATTGTCGGAAATTGCACTAGTAGAAATTTTGTCACGGAATTTGCGAACAGAAGTTCGCCATGAACTCCTGCATTTGGAGATCAAAACGATTCCTCAATTGAGACGAGCTTGCAATCGTCGAGAGAACCTTCTCGAGACTGCATCGCGTTCAAATTTTAATTATAGCAATCCAATGAGCTTTCCAAAACTACATATTACTGAAGTTTTCGAATCGGAAAAAGAGTCCGATAATTTTGTTGAGGATGCTTGTGAGATTCATTCTCAAACAAAATGTACAGATTTTGTTAATGTGAAATGTTGGAACTGTGAGAAAACTGGGCACAGTTATAAGCACTGCGAGGAACCCCGCCGAGTGTTTTGTTATGGTTGCGGTCTTTTGGAATTTTTCCTTCCCAATTGTCCAAAGTGCAGCTTAACGGAAAACAAGCAGGGGGATGCCTGCAACAACAACAGCAGACATCCCAATACCCAAAAGAGGAATTACAAACAGTAAAACCAACTATAACAATTTTAAAAAAACCAGATAAGACAATTACACCAGATTCGTCAAATTTATACCCAATCAGACCTTTTCACGAGAGATATAATGAATATCAAAAGATTCGTAAAGGAATTTTCAGTAAGTCTAGATCAGCTAAACGTGCCAGAGATTATTGGGAAAAAGTAAAAACTAAGCGACAGTTCCTTGTTTCTACAATATTATGTAAGGAAGATGACATCCGACCTTATGCTTCCATAAAAATTTTAAACAGAACTGTGCTTGGGTTGCTCGATTCAGGAGCTTCAGCTAGTTGTATTGGGAGTAGTTTGGCAAAAGAAATTTTAAGCTCGGAACAATTTAAATTGAAACCCTTAAAATCTTCTGTCCGCATGGCTGATGGGACAAAACAGAATATTATTGGCGTTGTATCTTTAGAAGTGACCTTCCAGGACAAAACAAATAAAATAGACTTTTATATAATCCCAACTTTAGCACAGAACATCTACTTAGGCGTAAATTTTTGGAAAATTTTTGAGATTGCTCCAAACATAATAGGTGAAATTAGTTTTCCTCACGATGATCCCCACATTCATGACCTAAGTGCAGCGCAAAAAGACTTGTTGAGTGCTACAGTAAAATGTTTTCCATCTTTCGAAGAATCTGGCCTCGGCAAAACAAATATTTTAGAACACGTCATTGATGTGGGAAATGCCAAGCCCATAAAACAAAGGCATTTTCCAATTTCTCCTGCGGTGGAGAAAATTATGGGACGGGAGATTGACCGAATGTTAGAGATGGGGGTAATTGAGGAGTCAACTAGTAGCTGGTCTTCTCCGGTAGTGTTAGTGAGAAAACCTGGGAAGGCCAGACTCTGTTTAGACAGTCGAAAAGTGAACGGGGTAACGGTGAAGGATGCCTATCCATTGCCGCACATCGAGGGGATTTTAAGCAGGCTTCCTCGCGCTGAATTCATCTCAAGCTTGGATTTGAAAGATGCTTTCTGGCAGATTCCGCTGGGGGTGGATTCGCGCGAGAAAACTGCTTTCACGGTGCCGAACCGACCACTTTACCAATTTACGGTAATGCCGTTCGGTTTGTGCAACGCTCCCCAGACGATGTGTAGGTTAATGGATAAGATTATCCCTTACCAGTTAAAAGAAAGAGTCTTCGTTTATCTTGATGACCTGTTGCTGCTTTCGGAAGATTTCCCGTCACATATTCAACTCCTGCAGGAGGTGGCACTGCATATTCGAAAGGCTGGACTAACTATTAACATTGCAAAGAGTAAATTTTGCCTCAAACAAGTACGGTATTTGGGTTATGTTGTTGGACGTGGAACATTGCGTACAGATTCTGAGAAAATCTCAGCTATTACAGAATATCCTCCGCCAAAGACGGTACGGCAGTTACGGCGATTTTTGGGAATGGCAGGGTGGTATAGGCGTTTTATTTCTAATTTTGCGGAAATCGCCAGCCCCCTAACCGAACTTCTGAAAAAAGCTACTTTTAAATGGACGCCGGAAGCGGATGTAGCTTTTAAATTGCTAAAGGACCGATTGACATCAGCACCCTTGCTCGCCAACCCCGATTTTTCGAAATCATTCATTATACAGTGTGACGCAAGTCAACATGGAGTAGGAGCAGTTCTAGCCCAAAATAATGAACATGGTGATGAAGTTCCTGTGGCTTTCATATCTCAGAAGCTGAACCATGCTCAACGTAACTACTCCGTGACGGAACAAGAGTGTCTGGCAGCGATATTGGCAGTTAAGAAATTTCGCCCGTATGTAGAAGGGCAAGAATTCAAACTTATTACGGACCACGATAGCCTTCGATGGCTCATGAAACAGACCGATCTTAGCGGACGATTGGCTCGCTGGGCCTTAAAATTGCAAGGTTTTGATTTTGAAATCGAGCATCGCAAAGGCAGTGCTAACGTGGTACCAGACGCCCTGTCACGTGTTAATGCAGAAAACAATTTAATTCTGGAATAAGAAGGTTTTTCTTTTGGCCATCATTGTACCGTGCAGTACGCGAATATGTGCTCAGTTGTGAAACTTGTAGGACGACAAAGCATTCTACCAAAATTCAAAAACCGCCCATGGGTAACTTTGTACCAACTGACAGAATTTTTGAACGCCTGTATGTAGACTTGATAGGTCCATTGCCAAGGTCAAAAAACGGCTATATTGGCATTTCAATTGTGCTTGATCACCTGTCCAAGTTCACATTCCTTTGTCCGCTAAAAAAGTTTACAACTACTCCGATAACTAATTTTTTAAAAACAAACATTTTTGAAATATTTGGTGTCCCCGAAACACTATTAAGTGATAATGGTAGCCAATTTCGGTCGGGTGAATTTGAGTCGTTTTTGACTAGATTGGGCATAAGGCATATATGCACTGCTGTCTACTCACCTCAGAGCAATAGCTCAGAAAGAGTAAACCGTTATATTAAAAACGACCAGCGTGAGTGGGACGTCCACCTCAGCAGCATTAATTGTGCTTTGCGAAACTCTATTCACCAATCTACTGGGCATAGTCCTTACTTCGTTGTTTTTGGTCAACACATGTTGAACCATGGCGAAAGTTACAAGCTATTGAAAAATATATCTATGCTCGAAGAAGGCAGATCAGTCACTCATGAAAACCGACATGATAATTTATCCATGGTTCGAAATATAGTCAAGCAAAATCTGAAAAAAGCTTATGATGCAAATGTGAAAACATATAATTTACGCACACGCCCAATAAAATTCCAAGTTGGTCAAGTAGTTTTGCGCAGAAACTTTACGCAAAGTAATTTCGCAAATAACTACAACAGCAAGTTGGTTTTAACCTACTTGAAAGCGAGAGTTCGTGAAAAAACAGGCACAGTTTACTATTTGCTAGAAGATTTGAATGGTAAAATTTTGGGGACATACCACGCAAAAGATATAAAAACAGTTTAAATTTTGCTAGAAAAAAAATTTTTATCTTTTCATGCCCAGATTTTAAATACTGATATAAGTATCAGTATTTTAAACCTGTTTTTGTAATGGGCAAGAGAAAAATTTTAGTAAATATGAGTTTTTATCTGACTTTTTATGTAAATTTTCCAAAAATTGGAATTTACTTTAACATTCAGATAAAGATTTTAAAGAATAATTTATTCACCCTTCGTCAAACAAATACAAATAAATTTAGTCTTTGTAATATTAGATCAATAATCATCGATTGCAAGAACTATACATATTTAAAATTACATTAAAACTATTTATAAAATAGGCCATTAAACTTACTTTATTTGTCGCTAAACTGTTATACACTCTAATGCAAGTAAGTAAGACTTATTTTCGTTGGCTACCTCTGTATACTAAATCTAAGTTTGTGCACGCGTGCACAAACTTCACTAGTCCTAGTTAGTAGCAGCGTAGGCTATGTGTCAGGAGTTTGGTTTATTTTACAACTAGTTAGAGTAGCGAATTTTGGTGGCGACTTTGCTCAGCTACTGCTTGTATTTTTTTTGGTAGAAACTAGTTTTTGAAGAATACCGTTTACTCCAAATGGTATGACTTTGGGTAAGCGGTACTAATGCGGATCATCGCTGGCAGAAATTGCTTAATTCTTTTCTATGCGGATACTCAGAAGATCAACATCGTTGAGCAGCAGAATTTCTGTATAAAAAGTTTTTTTTATATATATTATACAAAGCCAAACCGCGGAAAAGTTAATTTATCACATTTAATTGAATTGGAAATTGCATAAGTTCTCGTGAGGAAGATTCAGAGCGCATTTTCTTTTGCCAGACTCCGCCCAGTTAAGGTGCACACTATTTTAGACAGTGAAGCGCTAAAGTGACTCCACATAATTGCGCGCGGGAAAGTGTTGGTGACTTCGAAGATTCCCCACGATACAAACGGGACTGCCCAAGGTTACAGCGCCGTACCAAATTGAAGGCGCTTTACTACCCGACTCATAAATTTACATAGAAAATTAAAATAATTCATGGTGAAGAGAAAAAACAGTTCAGGTTCTTGCGAATCAATTTTTGAGCTAGTTCTTGAAACACTTCATTTTGAAATTCATTTAACTTTAGTGCTTGAAGTCAAATTCTTATAACCAGTCGAATTCCAAAGATGGTTATTTTTTTTTGTAAATCATAAGAGAATTGATCTTTACTGGGCTATAGATTAAAGTATCTAGCACCCAATAACTTAATATAAAGAAAAAGGAATTAAAACAAAACTTATTTTTTTTAAAAAAAAAAAAAAAAAGTTTAAGTATAAAAATTTGAAGAAAAAAAAAGGTTTCAAGAGCGTAGCAGAGAAAAAATAAAATTTATCTAAAAGTCTTAAAACAAAATTCTAGCATTAATTGAAGCAGAGTATTCATATGATGCAACTCAACATCGTAACGCAGGGCCCTTCGTCGATGATCGGGAAGCAAAGTAAGTGATTTACTCATATTTATTTTACTCAAATATATATCTCTTTTGTTATGCTCTTATAAGTGTGAAGTATTAAAACGAAATTAACAAAATGCAATAAGATAAAAAGTATGCTCGCTCACCTAAGTTAGTCAAAGCAATTAATTTAACCCATTTTTATTAAGTTCCACAAAGTGGATGATATGTGAAGATCATTTTGTTGGTTTCGTGAATTTATATTCACGATCTCTTTGTAAAATTTAAGGCTTATTAAAAGCATACATTTCAAATTTTATTATTTTTTTTGTACAATGCATTTACAAACATAGTTTAACATTGGTTATGTTAACAGCAATCGATTTTTTTTTTAAAAATAATAGTAATAAGATTTTTTTTTGTAAATTACTCGGATCATATATATATATTATCTTTTTCTTTTCTCTCTCTCCTCTTGCGTTATGTGATTCGAATTTTTGCAGCCTAATGGCTTATTGTATCTTGTATTTACTTAAAAGCATAAATTGAAATTGTGTTAATTGAAAAATGAATAAATTGTAGATTTAAACATAGTCTTGCGGTGACACCGACAATGTGTTAGTTTGATCAATAATGGTTGGGTTTGGGAGAGATTTTCGGTCTCTTAGACTATGGTTGGGCAAGGGTTAAGACCCGAGGCATATTAACAGCTTAATGCCTCAACGTCGAAAGTAATTGGAACGCCTTGTTTGCATTGCAGATGTGTTGTTTTAACATAATTTAAATAAGTTTTTTTTTGTATCAATGTGCACGATTTTTTTTTATATATATATCGATGATAAAAGGACAAGTGGAGGTAGAGCACGAACCCCGACATCGCCGACGAGCTGATAGACCAGGAACGACTAGCGTGCACGCCCGCTCTATTCACCCTTTGGTCCACCTTCCAAATTTTCATTTGTTTAATTTATTTAAAATCATCATCATCATTATTATTATAATAGTTTGATGAACGAAAGAAAATGTTTCACCCCAAAAAGAGAAAATGTATTAAAATAGTCAGAATTAAGTACATAAATAAATAACAAAACACAAATGAGTAATAAAACAAAAATTCTGAGAATTTAAAAATTTTAATGTCAATTTAAGTACAAATTTCAAAAATAATTTCAAATTGCCTGCAAATTGTGTTTCAACAACCGGCAACACTGATTCACTTACCGATTTATTGAGGATGCTTTCCAGTGGTGTCACTTCACCAAAACCTTGGGGGGCGGAGCGAGAATTAAAATTCCACCACTGTTAGATGGTTTTATTGAATTGATGTATTGAATAATAACTTGTACTAGATCCTTGGAGAGGGCCAATGGCCTTGAAACTCCTATAATTTTATTCAAAAAGCCATGAAAATAAAATTTTCTAAAAACATTTATGTTTTAAAAGTTTTTAAAAACTTACCTTAAAAACTTTTATTGAATAGAAGTTTTTGCAAAAAATATTTCCAAAAAACTTATATGTACATATGTAATAGTTTTTCTAAAAAACTTTTAAAAAAACTTTTAAGAAAATGTTTTTTTAAAAGTTTATTCTCTTTGCTTCACGTTAAGTATTTCAAAATTATATTAATTTTTATAAACATTTCCAACTGACTGTGTTTTATTGGTGTGCATTACGTTACAAGTGGCCCGAAAAACTAAACAACTTTTATAAACATCATTATTTACATTTTTGTTTTTTTAGTATTTTAAGAGCTAATTAAGAAAAAAAATACATTTCAAAAACAGAAAAATAATAGGAATGTTACCATAAAACGATAGTGTCAAGGAATTGTTATATGGACCATTATTTCATTCCATATTGGTATATACATTTTTTGGTTCAATAAATATAAGGACTATAGGATGCCTCAGAAGTCAAGTGCGTAAACATTACCATTTGAATTAACATGAGCTTTTTGAACTAAACTTAGATTTCAGCAAGGATATATAAAATATAAAGTATACGTTAGGTAACATGAAGGTTTTTTTTTTATTCTAAGTGGCTAAAGCTTAAAGCTAAGTAGTCCATTCTGTGAGTCGGAAAAATATACAAATATTTTAAGCAGCAACCAGACCACTTTCTCCCCCTGTTTTTGGGGACGCTGAACACGCTGGTGGTATTTAAAATTCTTTTCGAGCATGCCACACCCCCCAAAATGGCCAAAACCCGCCCCCAAAAGGGGCAAATCGCATATTGCGCGTCTTCCATCGGTATAATATTTGTCACCCCCCGTTTTCGAGGATGCTGAGCACGATGGTGATGTTTAAAATTTTTTTGGAGTTGGCCACACTCCCAAAAAATTCAAAAAACCGCCCCAAATATGGGGAAATTGCATATTCTACACCGTCTATCGGTATATTTGTCACCCCCATTTTCGAGGATACTGAGCACAATGGTGGTGTTCAAATTTTTTTCTAGTATGCCCCTAAATGGCCAAAAATCACCCTATACAGGGTGAACAATTTTTTGTTGTTGTAAACGAGAAAGCCCACGTCACCTCCTGTATTCGAGGATGCTCGACAAAAAAAAAATATTATTAAGTTATCTTGACCGCCGCGAACACTTCCAGCACCCAAAATCTGCTCCTTTTATGAGTTTTTTTTAATGAACTCAATGTGACAGTATAACTATACATATATATTATATATGATCTATTATCCCGCACTTTAATTGACAAAACCGCGCGTCAAAGAGGTAATTTGGGTCCTTTGTGGTGGTTGTTGGCCGTTTGGGGGGGGTGCAAGTCGGTGTGAAGATGTAACACCACCATCGTGCTCAGCATCCTCGAAAATGGGGGGTTACCAATATTATACCGATAAACGGTGCGAAATATGTAAATTGCCCATTTAGGGGGTGTGGCATACTGGAAAAAATTTTAAACACCACATTAAAATATTTGTATTTTTCGAGGTTTTTTCCGACTCACAAAATGGACTAAAGCAATAAATGAACTTTTAAGGTATAGGAATAACAACTAACGCCGAGTTAAGAAAATGGAGATAAGGTTGAGTTAAGGCCATTTTTCAATTACTTCTCCATGAAATTTAATTTTTGTTGTAAGACCTAAATAATGCGTAAAACTACGAAAGCGAAATTGCTCTCAGAACTAAAGGAAAATCGGCCTTAATTCAACCTTAACTACATTTTTTTAACTCGACTTTAGCTGTTATTCCTTTTTGAAAAATTATAATAATAGCGCCAATTATTTAAAAATTTTTCAAAAAATGCATTTGATGCGTCAAGTTCCTCAAATGGAGTAACAAGTAAATTGGGGTGGCGTCCTGCCAAAGCGAGCAAACGCATTTTTGTCATCACAGAGATGGTGTAGCTTTTCACGGTGGTATTCATTAAGGTTTAACTAGATAATTGCCTTGTTAAGCTAGGACCACACGAGTGCTTTTACAATTGGATACAGAACCACCTTTAAACAAAAATATAATATCGAAATTCGATAGTCGAAATATACAATCGATTATCGATATATCAAAATAAAAAATATTGCCAGTATCTATCGAAAAAAATATCGAGAATATCGATAATCGATATTTTTGCACAAGCCTAACGAAAATAATTACGTGAATTTATTTCGCAATATAAAAATTTAAAATGTTAGTGGGATATTCGCTGCAAATAATATATTAATAGAGACAAAAAAAAGCAGCTTACGATGAACTATTAGTTGTGTACAAGCTAATTAAGTCTGCTAAAAAAAGCTAAGCTAAAAACAGAATTGGGACATGCGATTTATCTTATGTGTCAAATCGCACCAAAAAATAGAATCTGTTCTATTTCTCTGCTAGTGTCATGACGATATTGCACGTCCCAATTCTGTTTAGCTCTTGAAGCAATTTTTTTACAGTTAACAAATGAAAAAAATGTCAAATGCCAAACAAACTAAGTATTGACAATAATCAATACGGAAAGTGTGAGGAGTACACTGCCAGTTATGTAAATCAGCGACGTGAACCGGTTTTTAACCGAAAACCCGCTTTTTTACTAATTAAGTGAACCATTAGCCGAACCGACATTCTCCTCAAATGTTTGATCCGAACCGAAAACCGAACCAAAGGTTTGAAGGTTCATTTTGACCAATATTCAATAGACTAATTTTCCACATTTTTATGTTTTCTTTTGTTAAATATGGTAATACTATGTTTGTTTACCATGTGGCAATATCATATCTAAAGATCAATGGCAACCCATCTCATTGACAAACACGTTTCACTTAATTTTGCGCGTTATTGCAATTTTCTATTTATTTTATAAAATGTTAAAACATCCAGTGCACAATTATTTCGTTTATTGCGAGTCCAGTGCTAAAAGCGAATGTAAACATTGCGACGTGAAAATTAAGGGAAAACATGATCAACATTTTCGGTAGAGAGGGCATTTTTCACCCTAAAATTTATTCTAGGGGACCTGCGGGGAAATATTGACGAGGACTTGTTAGAAGATAATCTTCTCATCAATCTCAACTGATTATTGCAAGTCAAATTTTTTATAAATTAAAAGTTTTATTATATGTACATGAATGTTTCTATATTCTTTCGGATTGTTACTAAACAAAAATAACACAAATATGCATAGTTTTTTTTAATTCCCAAACCGAAACTCCGGTTTAAAGAAAATAAAAGCCATTTGACGAACCAATCCAAAAGTGGAAAAACGGTTCGAACGGCTGAGCCGAACCGACCAAACTTTTCACCCGGTTCACGTTCCTGATGTAAATACTGTCAGTAATTATAGTGTCAGTAATATTGATCGTATGAGGGTAGCTTAAGACTTGTCTTTAAAAGCTCAGACTTTTCACTCAACTTGAGAAAAGTCAAATTATTTGGAATTTATCCTTAGAATTAAATCTAAATGGACGGGTACCCGTCGGCAGGTTACCAGTCGAACGCAGCAATTCTATTAATTTTTATATTATCATGATGTAAACAGAATTGGGTCGGAGTCGGAAAAGCGGAAGCAAAATTCCGCTGTCAAAAAAAAAAAGTCCGTCGGAAAATCATTTGAACAAACACAATTGAGGCTGAACGGAAAATTCAGCTGTCATTTAGTTTACATGAAAAAAATTTTTGGATTGAAATGTTTTAACTGTGACAAAGTGAAACATTTTTTGGTGATTTGAGTTAGAATTATTGTTGAAAAGAAATGAATACAAATATGCAAACAATAGTGCGTATAATAAAAATTGTAGCCGTAATGGACGCTATGTACAACATGTATGTTGAGGAATGTAAGCGCATAAAAAGGAGTACAAACTATACAAATGGTACATAATTTTAAAGCAAGAGAATCAAGCATTCTTATATTTTAAAAAAAGTATAGGTTTTTAACACAATTTTTGGAGAAAATATCGTTTTTTTAAAAAAAATGATCAAAATTTAGGAAAAATCATATCTCCAAAATTATAGATTAAATTCCAAAGATTTGCTAGCCATTATTGTAGGGCATTAAATTGTCTTTCATATTACACCCATATTTTTGATATCAATGCAGGGGTTCTAAACTTATAATAGTTTTTACAAAAGCTATATCCGAAACTTCTGATGGCTATATCTCCGAAACTAGATCCGAGCGACACTATTTTTGCATGTTTTTTATTTGCTTTTAACTCCCTTTTATCCCTAAGAGAAGCTATGGGAGCTAAAGTAAACCTGTTCTTTCTTATGGACATTTCTGTAATCCTTTACAAGCAATTATACTTGCGGACCTCTTCAATCAATTTCTCGTTATTACTTGTTTCACTCATTTTTTAAATACTTTAATCCGGAATATTTTTAAATAGATTTTATTTTTGCAGAATATATTTATAGTAAGATTACTTTTTACAAAATTCTGATTTAAAACGTAAACAAAAAAATTGACACAAGCTGATTGGAAATACAACCCTGATCCGACGGAGAAAATAGAATTAAATCTAAATCGACGGACGTCCGTAGGTAGGCTATCAGTCGTACGCCGCAGTTCTGTTCAATTTCATAGCATCAAGTGTGTTTTAATTATTGACAGCGGAATTCTGCTTCCGCTTTTCCGACTCCGATCCAATTCTGTTTACAACATCAAGTGTGCTACAATGTTTAACAGCGAGTAATCGTTGCCACTTTCCCGATCTAGTCCCAATTCTGTCAACACATAACGCATAAGTTCTAAAGCTTGGTTCACACGAGCGTTATTTCTACGTGCGTTAGGTAATGCGCTCTTCAGCATAACACAGTAGTATATATATGCAATGAGCAACACCATCAACGCGTGTTTTAGAAAACTCCGGCGTTGACGAAACCAGCGCGTGTTGCAACGCACGTTTTTTCAACATTCATGAGAACTGATGCTCGTTTCTGTAACTCGTATCGATCGCAGTTACCGACTCATATTATCGATTTGACGTCACTCTCACCTGAACTGTTTCTGTAATGATTTGAATCGACTTCTGTTTCAATTCGTTCGTTTCAAATCGATAAGTTGTCATATTCTCCAATTTCATTTCAATAGAACGTTTTAAAAAAGTGTTTCTGTAAGAAATGTGAATCGATTTAAAATGTCACTTTTGTCACTGACTCTGCAGTAAGTGAGAATTTTACCTATTCAATAATGTTGTGTAAATATGAATTAGCAAGTACTCAAAATAAATCTCTTAAACCGGGTACTTTCGCTGAAGTTGAATTTTTTACTGATTATAATATTTTGTTTATTATAGAACGTTTTAGTTTTCAAGATAAGTTAAAACCTAGTTTTTACGTAAAATCGAACATACAGTGACCCCATAAAAAAAAAGAAAAACTTGCATTAAATTATGAGAAAATTTGTAAAAATAGATTACGCTGCGTTATTGACACAAAACATTATAGTCACAGTGAACAAAAGGAATAATAAAAAGCTGGAAGATGGCAGGCAGCGTGCCTTAGGGGTTAGGACTGTGAACTCACAGCTCACAGTGCATGAGTTCGATACTCGTAAGTCCGAATGTTGTTTTTCTAAAAGCTCGTTTGTTCGATTTTACGTAAGAACTAGGTTTTAACTAAGAGCGCTCTCTTAATCTTGCGACTATCATTACAGGCCAATGTGTTTTAAAACTGAAACATATCTACATAACAGTCAGAAATTTAAGCAAAAAAATATTAGTTAAAGCAACGCAGAAGTACCCGGTTGCAAATATTTGTTTAGTTTTCGTTTCACATCACTAAGTGTCAAAATATTATTGTACGTTAAAATAATTCAAAATCCAAAAGTTCAAAAAAAAATTGTCAAATTGCGTAGAATACAAGATGTATTTGATTTCATTTGTATTTGTGTTTCATGTTGTATTTGATTATATTTCTTTCAGCTTCGAAACATTCACTTTTTATGATTTATTTATTAAATTTTTCTAATATAAAATGTAGGTGCACATAAAAGTAAACAAAAGCAAAGAGACAGATGCTTATCATATGATTCAAATTCGGAACGTTTCTTCTTTGTGTTTTTTTTTCCATCACGGACCGAATTTTAAACGATTTCAACGTACAGAGACACCAGTTGTCACGAAATCGGTAAATCTGGATCGAAACAGTTTGACGTCATACAAATCGGTAACTTGCCGATTTCTTTACAGAAATGAGCTTCAGGTGAGAGTGACGTCAAATCGATAATATGAATCGATAACTGCGATCGATACAAGTTACAGAAACGAGCTTCTGAGCCTTAATGAGAGGGTATTGTTTGGAACACAATTGAGTTAGCAGCACCAGCAAAACGGTCTGTGAAACACAATTGGGGCAGCGGCAGCAAAAGCTGTGAGAACTTCAAATACTGCAAACAAACAAACAAGTCAAAATAAAATTTACGGTATATCTAAAAGAAAATTGTGGCTATAAGCTTCATAATTATAGCAGGATAAATTAAAAAATTAACAAACACAAATATTTTCATTATATGGCAGTTTGAATTCAACACTGATATTTTGTTGCTTTGCTGCCGAATAAATGTAGAACGATTTCTATATCGTTAGCAGGGCAGCACGGCAGCAAACTGCAAGATTTTTTATCTTTTTATTTTAAAAATTAATATCTGTCAAAGTCGTATAAAAATTTTGAACGTCTCAGGCTTATATTACACTTGCTACCGAACGCACCAACCGAATCATGCTAGTGTGCTCTTTCATTCCAAATGATTTTAAGGCCTATAACTCATTAAGACAAAACGGTCTGAAGCCGTTTTGTTTTTGTTTCGAGGTTCATGTTGAGTGCACTAACTAAGACAATTTGTTTCGCGACAAATTTCACGAAGAAGGTCGCGTAGTGTGTTCTGATTAAACGAACGCAAAGAAAAAAACAAAAACTTTACTTCGTGTCAGAGATTTCGTGAGCTCGTTGATCGATTACCACGAATATGCAAAAAGTTTCGAGACAAAAGTTTCAAGTGAGCGCACTTCATACGAATATGTACTAAGGTGACGAAAACTGTTTTGAGACAGTTTTGTCTTAATGAATTATAGGCCTAATATTTTGCTTATTGTAATCAAAACGCATTTTTGACGTGTTGTGCGAGTGCACTAATCACTATCTGTAACAATCTTTTTTGGTGTTGTGCTGTTCGCTTAAATGCACAATAAATAATTTATTTTTAAGTTTTTGGGCATAATTTTGTGCTAGGATGCATATTAAAGGACAAGAAGACGTTGCACAATAAATTAAATGTGAGTGCATTAAAATATACAAATATTTATTGAAAAGAACTGGTGGCGTTAAAGCGGATGGCATTTTCACTTATGTACACATAGACATTTTGCTTGTATGAATTTTGTTTTTGTTTTTTTTATATACGTGTTCCCATCAAATGTATGTAGTTTAAAAAGAGAAAGAATGGACAATGAAAATGTAACAAATTTTACAGTATAAGCAAACTATCATTTAATTTTGTCAGAAGGAAGGACAGCAAGTGCAAGGATAATGTAGTGATTAACCGACAGCAATAACAACAATGGCATCACACTGAGATGTTAGCTATAGCTCCAACCTTCCAACGGCAACACCTACATATGAGTGATGGAGAAAGAGATGGTATGATAAAAATGGGCTGCATCTTAACGGACAACAGCTAAACTAAAAAAAAAAACAAATTTTCATTTAAAATAGAAGAACTGCATTATATTTGGTATATTAATGCAACGGCGATACAAAAGTTCGTTAACATTTTTTTAATTATAAATAATACGGAAAAGTCAAAAAAGGTATTAAAGAACTAAACGTAATTAAATTCTACGTTCATGGCATCCATTCTTGTGAAAGTGAAGGGTAATAAAGCAAAATCGTGGTTCTATTATAACTGTAACTTGAAGTTATTTAGGAAAGTCGAATAACACAAAGCGCGGCTTAAGTTTACTTTAGCTAACATTCGCAAACCTTTTTAAAACCAAACTTATATTATGTGCTTTTTAATTTTAAGAAGAAATATGTAATCAAAAAAAGTCGCTCGGATCTGGTTTCGGAGATATAGCCATCGGAAGTTGCGGATATAGCTTTTGGAAAAATCATCATAAGTTGGGAACCCCTGAATGGATACCAAAAATATGGGTGTCAAATGAAAGATAATTTAATGGCCTACAATAATGGTAAGCATATCTTTGAAATTTAGCCCATAATTTTGGAGATATTACGATTTTTCTGAAATTTTGACCAATTTTTTTTTAAAAAACCGTTATTTTTTCCAAAAAATGCCTGAATGACCTATAACTTTTTTAGCTTCATAAGAAAGCTTAATTTATTCCCCTTAAAATGATGTATCGTTTGTTCAAAATTTTTGCATATTTACCCCCTTTTTGACCGAAAAATAAAAAAATTTATTCAATGAATTCTCATGAAAACTATGTATTTATAGACAAAACTAAAAAAAACCTACAAGAACAACAACAACAACAACAACCGCAACAACAACAACAACAACAATTATTACAAGACGATTATCATTATAAAACTTAAAAATTTTTCGCCTGCGACGCTTTTTTTTTCAATGCAACACATTATAAAACACAAAAATTTTTATTAAAAAGAAAGAATCGTCTTATAAT
Organism: Meiosimyza platycephala; assembly: GCA_963662105.1. NCBI lineage: Eukaryota > Metazoa > Arthropoda > Insecta > Diptera > Lauxaniidae > Meiosimyza > Meiosimyza platycephala. Next base: position 6,726,492 of record OY759212.1, read on the forward strand.
CCGTTATAAGACAATTCTCATTTTAAAACTTAAAAATTTTTATTAAAAATTGCGCGCGCGATTTTTAATAAAAATTTTTCGCCTGCGGCGCTTTCTTCTTCAATACAACACATTATAAAACACAAAAATTTTTATTAAAAAGAAAGAATCGTCTTATAATCCATTATAATAATCCGTTATAAGACGCGCGCGATTTTTAATGAAAATTTTTAAGTTTTATAATGAGAATCGTCTTATAATAATTGTTGTTGTTGTTGTTCTTGTTTTTTTTGTTGTTGTTGTTGGTTTTTTATTGTTTTTGTCCATAAATACATAGTTTTCATAAGAATTCATTGAATAAATTTTTTTGTTTTTCCGTCAAAAAGGGGGTAAATATGCAAAAATTTGGAACAAACGATACACTGTTTTAAGGGAAATAAATTAAGGTTTCTTAAGAAGCTAAAAAAGTTATAGGTCATTCAGACATTTTTTGGAAAAAAAAACGGTTTTTTAAAAAAAAATTGGTCAAAATTTCAGAAAAATCGTAATATCTCCAAAATTATGGGCTAAATTTCAAAGATTTGCTTACCATTATTATAGGCCATTAAATTATCTTTCATTTGACACCCATATTTTTGGTATCCATTCAGGGGTTCCCAACTTATGATGATTTTTCCAAAAGCTATATCCGAAACTTCCGATGGCTATATCTCCGAAACTAGATCCGAGCGACACTTTTTTTTTTCACAATTTTTATTTATTTTTAACCCCCTTTTACCCCTAAAAAAAAAAAAAATTCTGAGAATGTGGGCTAAAGTAAACCTGTTCCCAAAGCGCTATCAAGAAGGGGCTAGAAAATGTTGTTTCATTTTTTTAATGTATTTTTGTTTTTTTTTCGTTATATGGATTTGTGTCAAATTTTGATTTCGCACATAAAATAATTCAAAAAATCATGCGATATTCCATTGTCCTTTGTCATCGCCTGTCAAACATTTTTAATCAAACACTTGGAAAGAAAAAGTTGCCACATGCCTAGTTTAAATTAAACCCTAGTTTGATTCAGGTATACTTAAGCTCCCATTCGCAAATTTTTAAGCTAAAGTTTCCTTTAGCTCCCACTCATCAATTTTCATTAGACTAAACTTTTCATATGTGTATTTGAACTCTTAGAATAATCGGGACGATTGCGATATCCGTGGCGCCACAATTTGACGATGTTTTTCGATAAAACACGTCAAAATAAATTGAAAATGTTACATAAAAGAAATCGATTTCTCGTTTATTTTTCGAGTTATTCTTATATAAAATTAATGTGGCTAGCAAATTAGGTGTTGGATATATTATAGACTGATTCGCAGACGAAGGCCGCCACCGCGAATCCGGTGTTAGATTTTTGGGAGTCTTAACTCCTGAGCTTATCGCTTACCCCGCATCAAAAGCGGTCACTTAGGAAACCTAATACTTGTAAATTTGAGATATAACCTATAATTTTCGAGATGTAATGATTTTCTTATTCAAACCGTTTCTTTTTCCTATGAAATGTGTTATAAAACTTAAATTTTTTTAACATTTCATGTAATAAAAAAATCTGAAAATTTAAGAAAAATCGTACCTCAAAATCAGTTGGTATGCGAAAGGTCGTTTCGTCCAATGAGCTGAAGTTTTGGGTATAAGTAGTTTTTTGTGATGCTTATCAAAAGTCTCAATGGCAATGGCAGGTACAGAATCGAAAGCGTTTGGCAAATCTAATATCATCGATAATTTCGATCATGGCTGTCTGACAGTTATGGCCAATTCGAAAAACAGAATTTAGGAGCTAAAAGAGAATGATTACGGAAATAAGTTATTTGATCAGACATAATTTTCTCACACACTTTTTCTAAGGTAGATAAAATGCTCATAGACCTATTGTCATTGGGTACAGAAACCGTCTTTGCAATCGGAATTACCGAGGAAACGGGAACTGGTAAAAAGGTGATTAATTATGAGTTAAGGGTGGCAAAATATAAGGACAAATAATTTTAATAAACTTAGTGGGTAAGTTATTTATTCCTATAGCATCAAAACCAAGTTGGCTTACACAAATAGCTACATTAGAGATGTGTAAAATAACCTCATGTTCTAGAATTTTTCGCGCTCCTTTATTTTCCGGTAATGTACTCGTTTTCTAGTATATCCTTGATCATAAAAAAACTTTAGGGTTGCTACCAGAGCTGCAGAATTTAAATTTATCGGAATTTCAGTATTTTTTTTCTTATTTATAACTAATGTATAAGAGTCCAGCCAGTCCATAACCGACTGTAGTAAAATACATACATCCTTTTAATTATTGATCGATAGCCAATAAAACTATAAACATAGTGAAGGAATTTGAGGTCACTAGCTCAATTGGAATTATGTTTAAAATATAATTGAAATCAAAATAGGTCTGGCCAGCACCATCTGACCGACGGAGGGTTAATAGCTTAAATCTTTTGCTATTTCCACCAAATTCACCTTAATAGACTATAATTTCAAATTGTTAATACCACTACATAAATATTGCTTAAAAAAATAAATGGCACACATTCAAAAATTCACAAACATTGTACAAACTTAACATTAAAACCAGATTTACAATAAACAGCAACCCCAGCACCTCTCCTGCCGCACCTTTCGCTTCTAAAAAAATTAAGTTCATTAAAATTTTCAATATAATCTGGAATTTTATTCTTCAACCAAATTTCAGTCACACATACAACATCCACGCAGAGTTTTCGAAAATATGCCTAGCATAATCAAATTTAATTCCATTCTCCATTCATACTTGCCTTGAAATGAATAATATTCCATTAAATTGCTTACAGAGCACATGAACTAGGGCTTTGTGATGCTCATAGTAAGAGGAGAAATGCTGCAAAAATGTAACGGAAAGGGTAAAAGATAGGAAAAAGTAATTAAAAGGAAAAAAGAAAGGTAAGCATGATAAGAATACAAAAGTAAGAAATGAGAAAGTAACTAAATACAATACATACATACAGCTGCGGTCAAAATAATAGTAGTGCGATACCATTTTTGAATTCAAAGAAAATATTTCGAACAAATTAAGTTTTTTTTCTTCTACTCTTTCAAAATACAGTTACTTGATAAGTACACAAAATAAGCACATGATATTTTGTTCCAAAAAAATAACGGTATTTTCTAAGTTTGCTAATATATTGAGTATACCTATCCCTCGATTTACGTGGTACTTATTTTGCGCGGTTTCGAAATAACGCGGTTTCAAAATTTTAATTAATTAAATTTTTTTTGCAGTTAAAAACACGTACAAGACATGTGTCATGTTTTTAATCGAACTTTGCGCACGAGTACTTGGTATGGCCACTTGCAATGTGGAGAAGCATTATGTGGAGTGATGAGAGTATGATCGTCTTTTTGGTGGAAAAAGTACTCGTCAATGTGTAAGGCGTAGCTCAAACACGGAATATGATCCCCGGAATGCTCTTTCTCTCATCGCTCCACATGTTTCTTCACTTGGCCATACCAAGTACCCGTACGCAAACTGGCCCTTTTTGTGATATGTTTTTTTTTAACAATGGAATTTGTCGTGGACTCCGGGTACCCAAATTACTTTCCCTGATTCTTCTTTTTTTAACGGTTTCTAAACTCACTGTTACATTGAGCACTTTCCTTATTTCCGTAGTAGGCACAAACGGATTATGTTTCGAAACCCATATTGCACGATTCATGTCCCGGGGGGACATGGAAGGCTTTCGTCCTCGTGTTTTTCGTTTATTTGTATATTGTTTCGCATTCGGAATCACTTTCGAACAACATCCAATAGAATTTTGAATTTCCTTATAAAATTCACCTTGCGAAATGAAACTTTTAATAATTAAATGTTGCTCTGGCGTACAATGCTTCCCACGGACTACTAAAATGTAAAAACTTGGAGAAATCAATGCAATGTCTTACAAAAATGATAAAACTCATATTTTGCAAACGAATTTTTTAATTAAAAGCAAATAACTGAACGTAAGAAGTAAACGAGTTGAACACTACTATTATTTTGACCGCTCGAAATTGCAATATACTCAATATATTAGCAAATTTAGAAAGTACCGTTATTTTTTGGAACAAAATATGTGGTTATTTTGTGTACTTATCAAGTAACTGTATTTTGAAAGAGTAGAAGAAAAAAAACTTAATTTGTTCGAAATATTTTCTTTGAATTCAAAAATGGTATCGCACTACTATTATTTTGACCGCAAATGTACATATATAAATCTGTCTGAATTTTGGCTCAAATCTTTGATTGTAAGATTGAAGGTTTTCTCACTACATCCGCATTAGAATCAATAAATGATTGGTGATCATTATTAACAAAATATTGAAAAGGACTCCAGTAGAATTTCCTGTTAATTTAGATATGACTTTTTTGTTCCTAAATGAAGCCTTCACTCATTCACTCAATACCTACGATCACTGGAATCTTAACACATTTTTTTTTTGTAAGCGCTGCTTTTGCCGACGATTTATAACAACAGTCATGCATACACGACGGTCACAACGATACTGACAACTTCAAATTATTTTGCAATACATAATAATAAAAAATATTGTTTTTTAGTTTTTCATATATTGTCAACATTAAAATAAATTTATCTTCAGAAAAAATGTTGATGAAATGATTTTCTTTTTTTTTCAGCACCCGTAAATTTAAATTTAGTACATCTTATTATTTTGAACATCATACCAGTTATTACGTTGCCGTTCAAAGGAATAATAGCACCAAGCAGTCTACATCAAAAGCAAAATGGTTTCCACGAATGCTGATTACAATAAAGCAACAGAGTCATCGATAAATAAAAGTGAAATAATTGAAGCTGCGGCTGCGTCAATGGAAGATGTCTCGGTAATTGTATACAAACATCGCTTAAGATTAAACAGGAACGCGTATGTGCCAATTAAAGCAAAATACCTTGTTTTTGAAAATTCAAGGTGAAGAATTTTAATATCAATTAAGTTCATATGAGACTTAAAATCCTTGTGAAGTATGCTTATTGGTTGTCAAATATGAAACAGATATTTCTGTTATTATTTGTAATTGAAGAAATCGAAAATTCTTTTTGTTATGATGTAAGAAAAACAGCTTAGAGAAGTATTAAAAAGTAGAAATCGCAAAAAACAGAAAACTTAGTTTCCGTAGAACCTTAAGCTTTATTAACACCAATAAAAACTTGCATCACACGCCACGCACATTGCAAATTTTTGTTACGTCCATGATTTCTATTATCTAAATCACGCTAAGGCCGAAAATGAACTGAAACATATTTTCGTCCTTGTAAAATATGTTAAACGCAAATGCATATTTAGCTTATTTTCAACGAAAATTGGGCTATTTTCAGATTGCAACTCTGAAATTAATCGAAAAATTTACAAAAATTCTTTCTCCTAAGTTTTTGTCAGCTTTGAATTCTGAATCCGGTTTTGCTCGGGAAATAAGTGTTTGGTTGTCATTAAGTAATAAAATGTCCGGTTTTGCTCGGGGAATGTGTCGGATTCTGGACGCTTGCATCTGGTGTCAGCGTAATTTGCTCTATACTAATTTTAAATTAAATATTTTGGAATATACTTTTGAAAGAAGACAAATTTAATTTTCATAAATTCAATGTACATTTTATAAGATTTGTATTTTGAAGAAAAATTTTGCATTGCATTTGATATGGGTGTTCGAAAGCAAGCTCGAAAACTTTCGTGTTTTACACGCTATTCGAGTTTTTGCATTTAGAGGAATACCCTTATGAGTTACCTTCGTATAAGAACGGATTGAAAAAATTAAAATATTTAAGAAAAAAGTTTCATAAACTTTTTATTGCCAGTAAAAACTTAGATTTATTTATATGAAACTTAAAAATTTGATCTCAAATGTTCAAATTTTCTTCGTTAAAGAAAAAAAATCGCAAAATTTTTTTATTAAAATTACGCCTAAGCTGTTAGCCAATTTAAAATAAATGTAAGCTTTTATCTTTGTTAAAAAACTTTTTCACTGCATCACGAAAACGGTATGTGATGGAATATTTTAACCATTTTTCCTAAACTCAGAACACCTCAGTCATAAAGAAAAATACTGCATCTCGACGGTACGTGATGGAATTTCTCAACCATTTTTCCTGAACTTAAGACACCAGAGTCGTTGAGAAAAATTACTTACATTAATGGTGAACTATAACAGTTACCAGTTGCCACATAGTTGTACAGCTATAAATTGGAACCTAGAGCATTTCCATGTTTGGGTTGACTAAATTTTGCGAAAACTTCGTCAGTAAACAATTAAGCATTAACATTTTTAGCATCTATGAGGCATAAAATGGAAAATTTGACATAAAACTAACATGGACTCCATAATTAGTGTTGGAGGTACTGATCTCATACATCTGACCATTCCTCTTTATGTGGAACATATTATTTTCAAATACATAATTTTTAGACTTGTCAGCGTAATTAATGTTTTGTTTCAATTTTTTTGTCTTTTTTCATAGCCCACTACAGCAGTTACAAAACCTACATTGAGCGATGTTTCAGATGACTTAGAGTGCTCTTCTACTAACAGCAGTTTAACAGAGGCTTTCACTACATCTAAAATAAGTAAGTGCCAATCACAAACGGTTGTGCACTCCGCAACAGTCACAAACCTGAACTTTCTCTCAAGACTGCAAGGGCAGCGTTGGCAGCAAAACTTTGACTTTGAGAAGGTACTCAAACAAATACGTCACGCAGAAAAAGCTCATTTCAAAATGTTCGAAGTGGAAAACTCTGGTAGTGGCAATAACATAGGTGGAAGTAATAGCGGAGGTAGCAGCAAAGCCTCTTCCGTTGTGCCAGCTGCGATTCCAACAAGCAGTGGCGCAACATTGTCGATCAAAGCAAAACTATTTAAATACCCACAACGCTTCCAGGTAAAACGACTCAGTGGCAATGATATGCACTATTATAGCTTAGCGCCAAAGCAACAGGCTTTAGAAATTGTTGTATGCAATGCCTGCAAAGGAATTTATACAATTGTTGGTTTTAGTAATCATGTGATGCGACAACACCCATCGATTTGGAGCAGCTTGCCAAGTAAAACGCAAATTCCACATACGTATCCCTTTGAGACGATGACAAATTCTTCCGCAAAAAGCAGTCAGACTTCGACAGTAGATGTTGGCCAACGTGATGATGCTCAACTTTCTGAATTTGAGCGTATTGAACTTGTTGGCATTTCGTCGGATTCTTCGGCGACAGCATCAAGTAGTACTAGTTCATCATCAACGTCGTCATCTTTGGCATCGTCTTTTGGAAGTACAGCCCGCGTCGCAAAAGGAAATCGCAACAGTTGTAGTAGTAATAATGCAACTAACATTGGTGGTAGCGTTGTTAGTAGCAGCGGTCGTTCACGTACCAAAACCGGTAAACAACATATGCCGGCGGTCACTGTTCTTTCTACAGTTACAACCTCAACTCCAGCAGCAGCGTTGCCAGCACTTACCTTGCCGGTATCACTGCAAAGCGTAGCATCTCCGTCGCCAGTTACTGAGTTATTGCTGACGTCATTGACGTCTATTAACAACACGAAATCTGCTTCAAAAAAGTCGTCAACAGCTACAACGTTAATTTCAACCCCTACAACACCCGCTACTTTGTTAAACGTCACAGCTAAAGTGTTACCTACATTTGGCATTGTAAGTGGCGGTAGCGTTGCGAGCATTTCGAACTCCAACAGAAATCCACAGCCAGTACTAGCTATTAGCTCGTTCTCTAATTCTTCATCAAACTCGTCCAGTTCATCTTCGTCTTCTTCATCAACGACGTCGTCGTCAAAAACGTCCAGCCAAAGCACGACTTCAACACCATCTCTAACATTTCCCACTTTGCTCTCAATACCACTGGCAGATGCATCAAATAATGCAACAGGACAATTTGAAATTGTTTCAAGTACAACAACTTACTATGTCGAAAATCTAGGGAAAGGCATTCAGAGTGGGAATAATTTTTTAACAGATTCCTTTGAAAAGACTGACGATAACGCAACCATCACTAGCATTTCGGAAATGAGAGATTTAACTGAAACTGTTGCTCCATCGGCAGTGACAATGCCAGTTTCCATAGTTGTACCTTCAACGCCTACCAATCACGTCTCATCAGCTGCAATCCCGCAAAATGTTACGGAAGTATCTATTGCCGAACACCAGGTAAACAAATTTTTAAAGCAGTTAAAGAAAGTTTCAATTGCGATCTTAGTTAGCTAAGCTTGAAATAAGTTAAGTGTATTTTTCAAAACTCTCGATAGCTTTTTGTATTTTATCTCGTTCAAATCTGTTCGTACTTTCGCCAATAACATTCAATTATACATTAAATGAAATGAAAATTTTCTAGCTTCGAGCGTACCTTTCCGAACGTGACGTCAAAGTTCAAGTTGATCTATTAACTGTCTCTAGATGAGCTAGTGGGAACCATATTTCTATTAACCCTCAAACAACTTAAATCCTTACATTGGTAGTTCCTATAGTATTGATAAGTCCCTTTTTTAGATTTTTACTAAGTTTCCTATGGGGTATTCTTTCGTCTCCAATTTGGATATGACGAGGGTACTTTAATTCAGCGGTGAACTCTGGGGTAGCTCTCAACATTCGGGTAACTATACGATCTCCCCTGGCTTTGTTATTTTTAAAAAATGTTACGGTCTTGTGTTATCTTCAGGGATAGGCATATGGCGAGCGCTTAGGGATTGAGATGAACGGTTATTAGTCTCCGAAAAATATTTTTTCCACCGGATTAGGTGGTTTATAGGTTCCCTTTTCTGCTTTCAACTGACCAATTTTGTCTTAATTTATTGTCTGTCATTCATCTGCCATTGCGTGTAATTTTGTAAACCGTACGAAGACCTCCGATTTATCCAGTTTGTTGAGCTTTATCTGCGAGGTCGTTATAAATTGCTGGTTGCTTGGCTTTGGAGGAGGTTTTTACTTCCTTTTTTAGAGTGTTTTGTATTTGTGCGGTGTCCTGCCCCTGGTCTCTTGTTTCCTTTTCGTCTCTCACGCGTTTTGTAGCTATCCAGTTTTCTACGGCATTCCAGATAGCGACACTTTTCCAAGGTTTTCTGTTCCACGGGGTAAAGCCAGGTGTGACCTCAATATCCGATTTAAATGACGACGAGCTCCGGGAGATAGTGTCGTTGAGCCATCTTACTTGGTCGATGAAGTTTTCCCGAGGACATGTGTCCTTGAGTTTATGTATTGCGAACTTTTTAGTAGTTGTGCGGGTCTGTTTGATGTGTAGTATCTTGAGTCGAAAGGAAGCTACAATGTCTGTTTTAGAAATGTTGCCTGTGTTATATAAATAGTATATGTATGTATAATATAATAAAAATATTAAGTTTAAAAAATATGTAAATTAAATTTTATTCATAACCTTAGTAACACATTTGAAATTTTTACTGTGTGTCCTTTATTTTGTAAAGCTCGTCGATGCAACAGTTGTTTCGAACGGTTTGTCGTCAACGCCAAAAAATAAATTTTTGCCTGAACAAACTTACGAATCATCCACTAATATTAGCGTCATGAAACATGATAAAACTGATATAATTGCTTCAGAGAGTCTAATTTCATCTAGTGTAGATGTTTTGCAATCTGCAACTGCACTACAAAGCAACAGCAACAGTATTATGAAGTATAACGGAAGCACTGAACGCTTACAATTGGCTACTGTTTCAACATCTGGTATTTCACCTACTCTTGATCTTTCTAATAACAATTCCTATTACAAATTGACAGTACCACACCAAATGCTTTTAAATAATAAAATTAATTTCGACAAAGTTTGTGGTGTTGTTGTACATGCTGAGCTCTCTACACCCTGCGTGCGGTCGTTAATATGTAGTATGCATACGCAGTCGGCAAAGCGACAAGTAACAGGACGCAGTAAACCATTTGACGAGCTCCTGCTGAATTATTGCTCTAGCAAAGATGTAAAGACGTTTTCTGTGCATTATAATGAGATAACATTCAATTAATTTTTTCATTACCTTAGGATAAGAATGTGATGCCGGTTTCAGATGTAGTTGATTCATCGAATTCATCATCTAGCACTGATTTTGAACGTAAAAATATATTCGTAACAGCAAAATCCCCTGCTTCCTCGTGCGCTGCAGCCCCCATAGTAACATCGCAGGAATCTATTTTAGAAAACAATACGTTAAATACTAGTAGCCTGACATCAATAAAGTTTGCAAAGTCCGAGGTGGATAAAGGTATCATTCAATTGGATACAAATGATAGAGGTAAATTTAAAACTTCTTAATCTAAACATTAAAATCTGGGTTGATTTGTTATTGCTGTGTAGGATACTTTACTTTCGGCATTAACATTTCTATGTAATTAAATTAAATCTGTGATCATAAAAAGTTTTAGATCTCTTTATTTTTTTTTTAGCTCTGTCTACCGTTTTTGTAAAGAAATTATCGCAACATCGGACAAAGCAGTCTTGTGAAGAACGTGCACAGCATCCAAACTTATCAGATGAAAACTCAATACTAACACTCGAAGGAATTTTTGATCATACAACTCAATTAGAAATGCTGTCGAGCAAGTTTATAACTGAGATTTTAAACACCGATGAGTCTGATATTAATTTTGATGATCTTGATACAACAAACAATCCAACGACACAAATAACGCGATTGCTACAGCAACCAGCAGCAAAACGTTTGCGTTTAGATGATTCTATACAGCATCGACCGCATGAAGTTGATAACAGAGAGATTGCAACAAATTTTAAGTCGCAGCAACAGCATTTGCAAACATATGTTTCTGATCAAACTATGCAGAATCATAATCAGAATAGTGAACATAAAAACGATGTGGTGTATGAAGAGAGTTCGCAACATCCGCAGCAACAACAAATGGAAATTCAATATCAAACAGAGTTAAGTAATGTGCTGCAACAGGAACAAATTACAGCTATCGAAACCATGCAGTTTCAACAGTTACTTTATCAGCAATGTGCTTTTAACAATTTGGAAACTGCGGCTGTGGGTTTGGAGCAACAACATCATCATCAAATTGACGCTGCTTGCTTGTTGAATAACAAAGAATTAATTGAGCTATCCACCGAAGAAAAATGTTATAGCACCGATAATACGAAAACGTTATTAGAAAATTACTCCAACTTATCATCAGAAAAAAACAAAGCATGGAGTGAATACAATATTGATGACATTGACATTAGTGAAGCAATTGAGTGGCGTTTTAATGTCACACAGATGCCATCGTTAACTGATGAAACTCCTGCCACAAACGAAATAAAATTAGATAATTTGGTGCGCCTTTCATCAGCTCAATTTACTTTACCAGCCGAAGATGAATTACTTTTTGAAATAACAGCCGATAATCAAGTTTCAATTATAAATCAACAACAGCAACAAGTGATGGCTGAAATGCTAACGGAAGACAGCGATTACAATACTGCGACGGAAATACATTCTAACAATAATAATAATTTATATGCGGGCTTTGAACATCATCAAATTGCAATCAAAAAACCTATAGTATCTTACGACTTCTCACGCATTGAAACATTTAAATCGCTCCCAAATTCTGTCGACTCGAAAAGTAAAAGTACCATAACAACGAAGCATGTTTATGATGATGTTCATTATAGTGTTAATATGTTTTACGGTATACCTCGTCCGTTATCAATCAATTATTTTGGTCTAATGAAGTTACCACTAACATTGGCAACTACATTTCGCAAAGATCTATTAACAGCACGCAAAGTTAATAACAATCCAATAACATTTAGTACCGGTAGTAGTGGTACCACCGTACATACAATGAATTCTCGTTATAACGCAGCAAGTAGCGTCAAACATGTAACCAATATAAATAGTATCGGTAGCGTTGGATCAGGATCAGGTCACTATACAACAAATTTGCTAAATGAATTTTCCATTGGCAGCATAACAGTAATAGCAAATATAACCAAGCAGCAAAAAAATGGCACACTGGAGTCGGTGCATCATAGCCCATCTAATAATATTAATAATAACATACCGTCATCAACAAACGGCAGCGTATCATCACCTCCAGTGCAGAACAATAACTTCACTCGTCATCAGCAGCAGAAATCAATAACAACATCGCTTAGCAATACATTATTGAATAACAACTTTGGTTGCTTAAATGGTAAAAATAAAACTGGCACCGCAAGCACCAGTATTGCTCCAATCGCTATAGTCAATCCTACTTCACGCCTTTCAGCATCATCCTCATCGTCAACAGTACATACTAATAATAACAATAGTAATATAGTCCATAACTCTAACCATATACACAGCTTACATAGATCAACTTCTATGAATTATAATAATAATGCAGTTGGAACAGATCGTGTTAAACTTATTAAACGTTCGCCAATATCAAAATTCAGCAATTTAAAATCTACATATTTTACACCGAAAATCCTAACTGAATTGCTAATTGGAAACGGTAAAATAATGACTGCAAATATACTAAGCATACAGAATGGCATACATAATTGTGATAATGCAATACAAGCACATACTATAAAATATTATCGTAATAATAGTAGATATAGTTCTTATGGCAAGCGCTTAATATACAAGTTAGGTCAACACGAACAGCGTACAAGCTCAATTCAACATAACTATACAACGACGTTGAACAAAATTTCCAGCGTGAGAGAAAGAAAACTGAAATCTCGACAAGTGTCGCTTCTTCCTTGAAGAAAATTTTAATTCTTGTTCACACATCTTGTATATTGTCTCTGTTACGCTAAGATAAGAAGTACTCAAATAAAACAAAAAATTAGTCAAGTATTTAGGCACGCATTAAATAGCATTTTTTTTGCTTTTATTTAAAATTTATTTTGACAAATTTTATCTGACTGGATATCTTTACAAAACTACATCTTATTGGATATCTCTTCAAAAAATATATCGCACTGGATAACTGCTGACTTTAAAATGCGGCTTTCGGCTCTAAAATATTAAATTTCAAGTTATGTGAGGCGTTCAACAGTAAGCAGAATTTGAGAATTAGGTTCTTAATTTTTAAGAAAGAAAAATGCGACAAATATTTTAAGCAATATGCGAGGACGGCAGAGAGCGAAGCGGAAAATACTCGACTCCATTGCATTACAGGCTCCTTGACTATAGATCGCTTTATCTAGTAAACTGGAAATATAAATTACTGTCTGAGACTGAGCAGGATAGATGCAGGACTGGTGATGGTAAGTTTTCTGAAGTGAAACATTCTCTCATACCCTTTTTGAAGTTATTGATTTAAATAGAGTGACAGAGATCTGCTCAATATCGTTATTTTGTAAAATAGATTTCGTTGTAAATATTGTTTTATTATTATGTAGGTGAATAAGAAATATTCGAAAACCGAAATATATATGCCATGTCAATGTAGTCTGGAACATAAAAAAAAATATCTTCATCAGCGTCCATTTATGCATCATTTTAACACTAACGATTATCTTCTGCTATATAAGATTCAGTTTTTGTCTGTCTGTCTTTTATTTTATTTATTTTTATTCAAAAAATTGTAATTTTAAAGCCTTTCGGCCAAATTTATAAAAATGACAGCTGTCTTCGATATTAAAAGAGCATGAACAACACGCAGTTTGACATGTAGGGGCAAAAACAAATTAAGGCTTTATAATTTTCTTAAAGTTAAGTTTACAGAAGAAATTAATTTATTAATATGTGGAGCAAAATTTAAATTATTATCAATCAAAACCCCTAGACACTTAAATTCATCAACAAAATCAATCGCAAAAATCATTAATAGCTATTATTATTATAAATCATTGCTTTGGTTTTTGAAACATTGATGCGCAAAAAATTGTCAGACATCCAAGAAGAAATCTTTGATACATCGTACAAAATGGAAGCCTCAAGAACATCTAACTGGGGCTCACCACAGAAAAGTAGTTGGATGTCATCTGCATATATAAAGGGTGTACATCTTTCTAAACAATCAGTGAAATCATTGAGGTACAAAATAAAAGGATAGGTCCCAGGACCGATCCCTGTGGGACATCAGATGCTCAGAGACATGGCTATTACAAGCAACAAATTGCTTACGATCAGACAGATATGACGATATAAGTTCACATGCTGAAATAGAAAAATTAAAAAATTTATTCAACTTCATAATAAGAGAAGGGTGGTGAAGGCTATCAAACGCTTTACTTAAATCGAGAGAAAGAAGAATACAAACTTGATCATCATTATAGGATTTTCTTATGAGATCAGTTAAACCAAGTAGCAGAGAAGTTGTATTATAACCATCACGAAAACCAGATTGACCACTAGAAATTTTATTATTGACCTGAGACATAATTTGATCCTTAATAAGATGCTCCACAACTTTCGATAAAGCCGATAGCACACTAATAGGTCTTAAATTATCAAAACAATTTGAGCTTCCGCTTTACTTAATAGGAACAACACGCGCATTCTTCCAAGCTTTAGGAAACTGGGATGTAGTTAAGATGGTGTTAACAAAGTGAAGAATATGTTTTTGCACAGAATAAAAAATTAACTTTAAAAATTTTAGCGGGATGTTATCATATCCAATCGCATTGGATTTAATTCTCATCAGAGCAAAGTACAGTTCATCAAGGCCAACATTACGGGAAGTAAAATAACTATCATCGCTTTCAGTTATAGCAAAATCGAATTGATTTATGGTCACATTAGACTGGTGAGACAAAATTTCTGTTTATATCATTACAATCTGCATCAACTAACGAATCAATAGAATTAATGCACCCATTCATACGAAGTTTTCTTCACATCTGCTTACTGTCAAGCCCATTAAACATTTTTGAATATTCTCGCTGTCTAGCTTTGCGGATGAGAGTTTTGGCACGGTTTCTCATTTTGCAAAAAATTCGCCAATAACACTACAGCGATCCTCAATAAATGCTTTAAAAGCAAGAACACGCATCGATTTAGCATATACAACCTCTTTAGACTTCATAAAGCACTCATTTTGTTGTCTTAGCTTAACCCTAGATAAAGGTACATGTGAATACTGACGCTCAAAACATGAATTTAAGACTTCAAGTTGTATATCCGAATTGTTTGAAGAATAGATATCACTAAAGTCACAAGAATTAAGTTCTAACTCTACCAGTTCATAATCAATCGCGTTATAGTTTCTGTATTCGAAGTACTCTTCAGAGCGTGATGGGACAATTTTTAAGGAAGCATAAATGAAAGCATGACGAGAAATACCGGGGCACTGCATCTGCCCTGAAAAAGACAGTACACCAGTTGGCATAATTATTTTGACAAAATCTATTTGTGACTATCGAACGTTGCTTTGTTTAGTACCGTTAAATAACGGTGCGAAAATGATGCGCAAAACAAAGAGTCTATTTTTAGCTCTAATCATGCCAAATTTTATATTGTTTAGCTCTTGCATTCTCTTTTTGCTGATAAGAATGCATGCAGACAACGAATTTTTGCGTGGCATAAGTATTTTGACAATTCCTTTGGCATAAGTTTACTTTGGGAGAGCCTCTCACTTTTTTATAAAATCTTTACAAAAATTTTAATTAATACATAAGAAAGCGCATTTTATGTCCTTTCAAATGGTGTACTATTCTAAGTTGGTATTTCTTGGGCAACCGAATTTTTTACAGAAGGAAAGTGAACGAGTTCTAGAAATTTACTTGAAAATTTGGGATTGATTGAAAAAGCATGAACAAAATCACCAACAACAACAAAAAGAACAACAAAGCAACAGTATCAATAATAACAACAATAAAAACAATAACATATTTGTTTGCGGTGGTATTTTTCACCAAAAAACTAAAAATTTTAATAAAAAATTAAGCGATCTAATATTTCAAGTAAATTTCTAGAGCTCGTTCACTTTCCTTCCGTAAAAGATTCGGTTGCCCAAGAAAAACCAACTTAGAATAGTACACCATTTGATAGGACATAAAATGCGCTTTCTTATGTATTAATTAAAATTTTTGTAAAGTAAAAATTTTTCCAAAAAATAACGCCTTTTTTAAAAAAAAAGTTGACCAGAAATTTCGATAAAGTGTCATATCTCGAAAATTATCAAAAACTGAAATTTCAAACTTTTATGAGCTTATATCATAGTTCATTAAATAACACAGGCCGACAAAATTTGATCAAAATACATACCCAGAAACCGGACTATATATTTCCGTAGGTTTTCGATGCGCTGATTCCGAATCTGGTCGCAGAATTGCTCCATCACGTCTGTTTTCGAGATATTCTAACCTAAAAGTGCAAAAAACACGGTTTTTGGCTATATTTGAGGTTAAGTTACATCGCGAATAAAATCGTTTTTTCCAAAACTGGTTGCGGCATCTGAAAGTATTACTCTTACCCTTCAAAACCCATTTTAAATTATGTCGATATCTCTTAATCACCGAAATATCATAAATTTAAATTTTCTATGTATCCTGCCATACTAGAGCTAATGTACAGATCTACATTAGCTCTAGTATGGCAGGATGTAGGCCTATGTAATAAATTTCAAGTTACGATATTTCGGAGACAAAAAAAGTTATTGATATAATCTAAAAAAAGATTTGAAGGGTAAGAGTAGTACTTTCAGATGCCGTAACCAATTTTGGAAAAAAAAAAATTATTCGCGATGTAAAATAAGCGCAAATATAGCCAAAAACCGTGTTTTTTTCACTTTTAGGTTAGGATATCTCAAAAACCTGACGTGATGGAGCAATTCTGCGACCAGATTCGGAATCAGCGCATCGAAAACCTACGGAAATATATAATCTGGTTTCTGGGTATAATTTTTGTCGGCCTGTGTAATCTTTCATATGACATCCATTTTTTGAAAGTCGATACAGGGGTTCCCAAATTGTGAACGATTTCATTAAAAGCTATATCCCCGACATCCGATGGCTATGTCTCCGAAATTAAATGCGTTATCCAACTTTTAATTCCATATTCGTGTTCAGTATTGAAAGCCTAGTAAGATAAATAGGATTTTATAAAAAAGTGAGAGGCTCTCCCAAAGTAAACTTATGCCAAAGGAATTGCCAAAATACTTATGCCACGCAAAAATTCGTTGTCTGCATGCATTCTTATCAGCAGAAAGAGAATGCAGGAGCTAAACAATATAAAATTTGGCATGATTAGGGCCAATGCGTATCATTTTCGCACCGTTATTTAACGGTACTAAACAAAGCAACGTTCGATAGTCACAAATAGATTTTGTCAAAATAGTTATGCCAACTAGTGTAAGTCAAATGAACTCAAAAGATAATAATCAATTAAGGAAGTTGAGTTATGCTGCAAGTCAAAATGTGTCGGAATGGAATTATGTAAGCAAGAGAGGTTCAAACGTTGACAAATGCTACGCAGAGATTGAGATTTGTTCAAATTAAATAAGTTATAACATCTGAATACTTGACAAGAAGATCATCAATAGCAGCCTCAAAGGCGGATATATTACCATCTGGAAGATAAACCACCCCAACAAGAACTCGTTTAGAGCTATAAATGATTTCAACAAAAATGAACACACAAATACCGTATATAGAATTTTGAAGAACAACATTAAAGTTGAGAGATTGAGATAAGTAAAAACCAATACCACCATCACGAGAATCAGGGCGATCATTTCATATAAACACATAGCCAGGACAATCAACAGCTTTGGAAGAAACAGATGGCTTAAGTCACGTCTCCGTAATGCCAACAACATCCAAAATACGTCCCTGTAATATATGTTTCAATTCATCGAGTTTTGTAGATCTTGAAGAAGGTTTAATGCTTTGACAATTAATAATATGTCCAACATTCAGGTTTTGAATGAAATTTGAAAATTTAGATTTCAAAAAAGAGTTGTCGCTACATATAGGACCCAAATTATTGCGAGGCATTGAAATTCAATTTGGAGAAAGCTGATAAGTATAAGAGATTAAAGCTAATTAAATTGTAATTCAAAATAAAATATATCGATAATTTAAGAAAAAAAAAAACTAAATAGTTCAAATGAGAAATATACAGTATAAAAAGGTTCTTGATAAACAGAAAGGAAGTTGTATTTTATGTACCACTAAGTCTAGTATAAATAAATACTTATTTACTCCATTAATTTAAATCTTCACGTTGGAGATTAGAACACTGCTCCAGATTACAAAAAATAACTCGATCATCAATCATCATTAGTAAGTTTAAAGTTTTTGATACGTCATTAATGTAAACTCGCGATGATGGTGCACCATTAATAACATCACAGAGCTTTAGTGTACGCGTTCTGTAATACTCCTTAGCAATACGATCTCGTACAGTCACTGAACAGAATTTGATCAGAACTGATTTATTTTTGTTAATGTAACATGCATGTTGAATATCCTCCATCCGAATTTTACAATTCAGCGCAGATGACATTGTCACCACCATCCCTAGGAGGTCATCAACACCAGCTGGAAAACCCGATACAATTAAATCAGCACGGTTGGAACGTTTGTGCAGAATATTGTTCTCACGTTGAAGATCAGCTAATTTTTTATTTAGGGTTTCATCCATTTGACCAATACGATTATTACAGTTCGCTACATCATCTTTGACTTTCTTCAACCCCTCGGAAAATTCGTCGCGTATACTTTGGACATCACTACGCAACAAATTAATATCATGGCGAATTTCCTTGGATACTTCACGTATCGCAGTCAAAAAAACATCAGGAGATGAAGAGGCAGAGCGTTTTAACTCACAGCCTATGCAACTGTAAGGCGTCGAGGTGGTTTAAGCAAACTTCGCATGGAACAAGAGGTAACAATAAATACACTGGATGGAAGCTGTGGTTTTTATCACATATTTTGCAAATGGGGCAGCGAAGCGGACAATGCAAAAAAACTGATATTTTGAATTTTGTTTATATTCGGCTTAGTTGTACTTCTAGAAGTTGTAAACACTTATTTTTTTTTTTATAAGGCTTAGTTGTCAAGTTGTGGCCTTCAAAAAATTGACGTAATATGAAGAATGGACTTTTCGGAAGCCGTTTATCGAACTTAGCTTCAATAAAATATTAAACATTGTGGCTTCTATGGAAAATTTACTGTTCTTTTCAATTATGAAATTTGATTTTTTTTTCATGTGGAAACCCGGAAGTGAACATATCATTTTTGAATTTGAACAATTTCGACATATTTTTTTTTTTGTTATTTTTACTTTAAAATAAACCATAAAATATACCGATAATATGCTAAAAAATTTTTTATGTGATCTGCATTAGTTTACGAGATATATAAATTGAAGTGAATACGTGCCGCACTTTGTATGGGACCTGACACGTTCGTTAAGTACTTTAATTTATATATCCTCTGAAATTATAGCGATCACGTTAAAATTTTTTTTGTGAAACATTTATATACTCAAAGCTCTTTTTTAAAAATAAAATATTTTTAAAATATTATGTCGAAGCTACTTAAAATTTGATTTGAAGTTTTTACTTCCGGTTTTTTGTACATAAAAAAATTTCAAATTCGAATTTGAACAAAAAATTAAAAAGAACATCATTTTTACTAGTCAAAGCAATATTGTTTATATTTTATTATAAATTCCTTGATTCCAATAACATCGTTCAAAAATGACAGTACGTAAACTTCAGGAATTCTTCAGAAGCCCATAACTCGGCAAATAAGCTTCATATGAAAACATAAATTGTGTGTTCACACTTATGTCCACTAGATGGGCACGATTACGATTTCCGTGGCGCCTCGATTTTTTTTATTTTTTCGATAAAACACGTCAAAATAAATCGAAAATGTTAAATAAAAAAAATGAATATCTCGTTTAGTTTTCGAGTTGTCGATACTTAAAAATTTGTTTCTGATAATATCGTTAGTGCCAAAATTTCAATGCCGCCGCAATTCGGGGATGGTTTTCAATAGAACAGCTCAAAATAAATCGAAAATATTAAATAAAAAAAATCGATAACTCGGTTGGTTTTCGAAATATCGATACTTAAAAATTTATTTTTTATTATACCCCTACAAGTAAGACTCCTGCGGCACCACAGTAATTTTACATAAAAGTAAGGGTAAGTGGGCGGTCTACGGCCGCAGGTCAGGATTTAAAACTCCCAAAAATCCCACACCGGCTTCGCCGCGGATCAGTCTATAATATGTCCAACACCTGGTTTGATAGCCACAGTAATCTAACATAAAAGTAAGGGTAAGTGGGCGGCCTACGGCCGCTGCTGAGGATTTAAAACTCCCAAAAATCCGACACCGGCTTCGCGGTGGCCTTCGGCCGCGAATCAGTCTATAATATATCCAACACCTGGTTTGCTAGCCACAGTAATTTTACATAAAAGGATTTAAAACTCCCAAAAATCCAACACCGGCTTCGCGGCGGCTTCGGTTCTACTGAAAATCGTCCTTAAATTGCTTTCAAAATCCATCAAAATCAAATGTTTAAGTATTGATATTTCGAAAACCAAACTAGGTATCGATTTTTTTTATTTAACATTTTCGATTTATTTCGAGCTATTCTATTGAAAATCATCCATAAATTGCGCCGGCATTGAAATTTTGGCACTAACGATATTATCAAAAAAAAAATTTTAAGTATCGATAACTCGAAAACTAAAGGAGATATGCATTTTTTTTATTTAACATTTTCGATTTATTTTGACGTGTTTTATCGAAAATTTGCCCGCTTCGCCTGAAATGCCCCAAATGTAACTGTCTGTAGGCATTGTTAATAATTATTTATACAAGGTCACCAGAAGCAGCATACAACAAACTGAGCATCAGCACAAATAACAGCTTTTTATTTCTTGTTGCTGTTTTCTTATACCAGTCAAGTAGCAAGTCTTTATTTCAATTTATTTAATTTGGAGTAGGCAATTTATTCAAAATTCAATATTGTAGTTAGATAATTTAAACCGGAAAAACAAAGAAATGAAACGTATTTACTTATTAAGCAAAATAAAATATTAAAACACACTCCTTCTGTTCATCAACTAAAAAACACTACTCGCACATGTCAGTGTTCCCAGACCAAAAATTTATGAACGCAAAAACTATCCGGCCGATTTTGATGAATTTTTTACAGTATGTTAGTATCGATCAGGCGGGTGTCATAGGCTATAAAACTTTTATTTAGGGTGCACTCCATGCATTACGCAGCGGCAGTAAGCAAAATGCCTTCTCACGGGTTAAATCTTGCCATCTATACTTATGTAAGTCATACATACCGGCCTTGTGGCGCAGGGGTAGTGTACTGCGCTTACAACCCAGAGGTCTCGAGTTCGATTCCCGATTCAGGCATGGTAATACACTTTCCATATTTCCTAATTTTCCTTTTTTTTCAATTATTTCCTTCTCCTCTCCTTAATTTTCTGGAGGTTGTTCCGAGCTGTTACCAAATTAGCACCACATTGAGCTTTTCAGCTGTGGTAAGAAAAGTGTATTCTATTAGCAAAGCATCAATAACTGAAGTACAATGAAGTTCAAAGGCATAACACTTGCTTCAGATCACTTTCATTCTTATCGTTGCGCTAGATACCAATGCTCTATACGTTAACCTTATTCCTACTCTTCTGTCTCCCCTTTCGAAGCTAATACACCACGTGTCAAGGGGTTATCCCCTAAAGTGTTTAAAAAAAATAAAAAATAAATACCTAAACGTTTCTGGTGCGTGAACCTTTATTTTGGATTAAAACAATTTTTAAATAAATTTAAAAGTCGAAAAACCGTGCTGCAAGCAGTTGGAACTTACTTTGATTATATCAAAGTTAAGGCAAATAAAATATGTAGCAGCATTACACGATTTCAAAATAACTTATAAGAACATGAAATTTCCAATAAAAAAATGTAAGACTTTTTCAAATAAATTCCCCTTGGTACCTTGGTCCTTGCATAAATTCCCGTGGTACTATTTTACATAAAATACCACTACAGTCATTGTTTTGATTGAGCAATTAGCTGACACCAGCTGTTAACTTTAATTAAATGTGTAAAGTGCGGGCAAAGCCGAATGAATGCAGGGCCGTCGGCATTGGCATTGTCGCTACAAGCGAAGTGACAGAAAATCTACCATGGGGTAAGTGTCATAATTTTTAAGTGCAAAATACAGGGTGTTCGTCTAAAAGGTATACACTACTTTGATTGATTATAAATTTGGTTAAATGTCATAGCCTATAAAAATTTTATTAAGGGTGCATATTTAGTGAGGCCCTCATACAATAATATTTTTAAAATAGAATTTTCACAAAAACCGCTTAATCGATTCACATGAAATTATACCAAGTGTCTTTTATATTAAGAGGCTATACAACTTTTATTAAGGGTGCATATTTAAGGTGGCCCTCATAACAAAATATTTTTAAAATATCATTTTCACGAAAATCTGCTAATCGGTATTCACCGAATTTACACCACGTAGTTTTTGATATTCAAAGGCATAGCTTAGTCAAATGTTTTATTTAGGGTGGCACTCATACAAAAATATATTTAAAATAGAATTTTCGCAAAGACCACTTCATCGATTCTCATGGAATTTACACCACGTGTCATTTATGTTAAGAGGCATAGCTTATGCTATAAAACTTTTATCAACGGGGCATGTTTAGGGTGGCTCTCATACAAGCTTACGATATAAAACTTTTATTTAAAGTATATCGTCGGCTTACAAGCAAAACTGACCAACTACAAAAAAATCAAATTTTCTGTTTTTGATGGTAAGTATACCCAAAAAACAAGTAGAAAATTCTGTTAAAACCGCTAAGTGATATTGTTCCTAGAAACATGCAAGCCAATAAAAACAAAATCTGACTATCTGCTTTTAGGCAAAAAAAAAAAAATCAAAAAGAACTGATTATCCGTAGATAGTAAATTTTTTCAGATTTTTTCGTTACTGTGCAACTAACTGCACACAACTTTTAGCAGGATTAAACGTGCAAACTGCGGTCGGCTAGATAACTGTACTTTGAGTTTTGTTTGTCGCAATTCTTAATGTGCTATTCTATCATTTCTATTTTGAATTCATAGAAGTTGAACGCAAGTTTGTTTTTTTGTTTTGTGTGTTAATTGATTATAAGATGAGATGGCCGAGAAATCTTTGAATTCATCAAAACAAGGTAAGAATGAAAACCAAATTCAATAATGAATTCAATTTAGCAGTTTTCAAGGCTTAACATTTTATCAATAAACCTTATAATGGTAAAATTGTTTATAGAAAAATATGTAGATCGAACAAAAATATTGTCGGATATTGAAGAGGTTCCGCCAAGGGATGATCTGTTACTGCAAATACAAGGTAAGTTTTGTGGCATATGTTTCCAATTTAATAATTATTTTCTGTTTCAATAAGATGACAATATGTCCGATCCAGTTCCTTCCACGTCAAAGCAGTTGGATGAAAGCAACAAAGAAACAGATTTTTCAGGATCCAGTGATGCAAATTATGTACCAGAAAAACAATGCTAGCAGCTCTGATTCATATGAAGAAACTGCAGCTATATCCGAACACGATAGCGGAAAGCGTTAGAGATTCAAAAAAATGAGTACATGGAAAAGAAATATTACTAAAGATAATAGAAGCCGCGACTTGTCATACGGAAGATTAGGCAATGATGATGTTGGGAATTAAACTCCAACATTTAGTTAAGTTATCAATTTGGTTTCAAAATATTAAAATTAACACTAACATTTTTAGTTGAGTGTAACATAGTGAACAAATTGTTCAAACATTCTGCTGAGTTGCACTTACTACCTTAGTAGAGCAACGACTGACATAGTTGCACTTAACATGACATAGTTTAATAATTATTTAGTTCCTGATTGCTTGCTAAGCAATATTTCGTTTATTTGTTTTTATTGTACTTTTCACATTTTTGTTGTTATTTTTAATAATTATTGTTTAGCATTTTATTTGTATATAAACTTGAATATTTTCACCAATAAATCAGATGCAATTTGAAATTCAATAAACCGTTTTTTGATTTGCTTCTCTACTACACGAGATCTTCAGGTTAAAGTGCTTGAAGGTTTCACTACACAATTCCTCTAAAGAACACTAGTTTAGGTTCATGTGCCTATACTAGAATTACACAAAACATTTTTGACAAAACATTTGGTGCCCCGACGGTCCGAGCCAGGAATAGAGTCGCATCAGGACATTCCAGCGAGGATTATTCTTTAGTGGACACAGCAGCCACAATACAGTACAAACAACCACAGGAGCAGGAGCCAGAACCCGACGGTCCGAGCCAGGAATAGAGTCGCATCAGGACATTCCAGCGAGGATTATTATTTAGTGGACACAGCAGCCACAATACAGTACAATCAACCACTGGAGCAGGAGTTGGCAGTCAACCATTCTGACGAAATGGAAGCGTTAGTCGCCGAGTAAACTTCAACCGGAGGCGAGATACAGAAAATCATCGCAAATTACAAGAAATATCCTGCTGACAGGAAGAAAAATATCAATTATTTTGAAGAGCGTAAGCAGCGTTTGCAGAGTGCTTTCCAACAATTTGAAGCCACAGATGATCAGATTCAGTCATTACAAGGAGTTCCGAACCATCATGATTATTTCACGACCGGCTACTATGAAAAAATTGTCGAGTTGAGTAAGCAGTATGAAGAAATATTTGACAAGGCTATACAATCGCTGATAGAAACGCCAGGATCCTCGCAGCAGAACCAAAAGAATACCGGCATATCGACTGCTCAAAACAACTCTGATGACAGATTCACAACCATAAGAACGGATTCATCAAAAGCTCAAATGAATGCTGATGACAAAATTATTGCGATGGTAAAAAGGCAAAAAGGGTTACAAGAGTCACTGCAACGTATCTTGTCAAACATATCCACCAAGCCAATAACCGAGCAAAATCGTTACTTGGAGTCACTGAACAATTTGTGGCTTCAAATAGAAAACATTCATCTAACCATTTACGAGCAGTGCGATGATCTGCAGAAATATTGTTATGATCTTGAGGCTTACATAACACTGGAACAACAGGTTCATGATCAGCGGGCTACTTCCGCAGAACAGAACGTCACTAGGCGGCAGCAAGGTGCGGCTACAAATAACAGCCTCAGCCTTCAACTCCCAAAAGTGACAATACCAAAGTTTGACGGCAATTATGCAACTTGGCAGCAATTTTCTGATTTATTTACGAAAATTATTCATGAACAAGAGCTGCCAGACATACAAAAAATGTGGTACCTGAAGACGAATATTTCAGGGGAAGCAGAGAGATTAATACGACATCTCACGTTGAGCGAAGCCAATTACTCAACAGCATGGAGATTGATGCAAGAGAGATTCAACAACAAAAGGGTCCTTGTATCGGTACTTGATCAAAAATTAGTTGACCATCCAACAACAACCTCTGACGCTAAAGCCATTAAAAACTTCCACGATTGTATTCAGGAAAATTTATTGGCCATCAACAATCTAGGCATCAGGACAGATTCCTGGGATCCACTTTTACTTCACATATTGGTAAAGAAGTTGGATCGTCATACTCACATATTGTATGAGCAGGCCCTAGAAAATCCCAAAGAACTGCAGACAATTCATATATTTCTGCATTTTCTAGAAAATCGGTTTCAAACGCTAGAAACTCTGGGAAGCAACCAATCGTCAACTCATGCTAAGCCAAATTTCGGTACAGCAAAATCATTGACTACGTTTACAAAAAATAGTCAAACAACGACTTGCCCAGCATGCAAGCAAAATCATCCAATTTTCAGTTGTGAAATGTTTCTGAAAATGACTGCCAACCAACGATTCAATTTGATACAACAATCAAAAAGATGCGTTAATTGCCTTAAGGTTGGCCATTCTGCGAAAAACTGTTCTTCAAGAAGCTGTTTCAAATGCCAAAAAAGACATAACACTTTGCTACACTTAGACCTGAAGAAGGATGGTAATACAGAGGCCACACAGCCAGGGAAGGCGCATACAAAGCAGGATCCTATGGGAAATTCAGTGGCACTTACAGCATCAAAAGTTGAACAAACAATAAACCAACAGAGTTATGTAATGCTTGCCACAGCCAAAGTAAAAGTGACAGCGCAGAACGGGACTTGCTGCGAAGTGAGAGCAATTTTAGCCTCAGGCTCCCAAGTAAATCTGGTAACAGATCAGTTGGTACGAAAACTAATGGTAAAACCAGCTCGTACGTCATTATGCATTGAAGGTATAGGGAAAAGATTTCAAAATTGTTCCCAACAAATAACACTCAACTTGGAATCAACTAAAGGCTCGTACACAACAACAATGGAAGCTTATGTTTTGCCTCAAATCGTGCCAGTACAACCAGCATGCAAAGTAAACACTACAAAATGGCACATTCCTGATAACATTTTGTTGGCAGATCCAACATTCGGCCAGCCAGGACGAGTAGACATTTTACTTGGTGCAGAACTATACTTTGACTTATTAAAAAGTGGTCAAATTCATTTATCTACAGAGCTACCCACTTTACAAAACACAGCACTTGGATGGGTAGTCGGCGGCAAGATCAGTCGTCAGCAAGTTGACAAGGCAGTATGTGCAGTTCTAGATGGAGAAAGAATAGACAACTTGCTACAAAATTTTTGGAAGTTAGACGAACCTGAAGATTCTGGGACTAACCTGTCGCATAATGATAAACAGTGCGAAAATTACTTCATCAATACAACAAAAAGAAATGATGATGGACGATTTGTGGTTCAACTGCCATTTCAAGAAAACCCATCAGCATTAGGAGACTCAAGAATTCAAGCTCTCCGCAGGTTCCTTTCGTTAGAAAAACGGCTAGAAAGGGTACCATTCATCAAACAAGAGTACATTAACTTCATGACACAATATGAAGACTTAGGACATATGATTAATATCAATTCAGAAGAAATTATGTGTCCACAATACTTAATTCCTCATCACTATGTACTTAAGCCGGACAGCAGCACTACAAAGCTACGCGTTGTGTTTGACGCATCAGCAAAATCGTCATCCGGGCGATCATTGAATGACCTATTGCACACTGGTCCTACAGTTCAGAGTGAACTATTTACAATACTGCTTCGTTTTCGATTACCCAAATATGTTTTCACGACTGACGTGGAGAAAATTTATAGGCAAATTATGATCGACGAGGCCGATCAAAGGTTTCAATTAATTTTTTGGAGAACGTCACAGAACGATCCATTAAAAATTTACAAACTGAAAACTGTCACATATGGAACTTCAGCTGCTCCATATTTAGCGACCAAATGCTTGCAACAGCTTGCAGAAAAGAATAGAGCTACTTACCCATTGGGAGCGCAAGTTTTGCATGAAGATTTTTATGTTGACGATGGCCTTAGTGGTGCAGACAACCTCAGTACAGCCATAGAAATGCAGCAACAGCTAACGCAGCTCCTGGGTAGTGCAGGGCTTAAATTGCGCAAATGGTGTGCCAACCATCCTCAATTACTTCAAGGGATACCAGTAGAAGACCAAGAAGTCAACCTGGATTTTGAAGAAACAACAATAAAAACACTTGGACTCACATGGATGCCAAAATCAGACGTTTTTTGCATAAAAACAGGCAGTTTGGACAATTCGAGAGTCACAAAACGCACAGTAATATCAGACCTCGCAAAGATTTTCGATCCGTTAGGACTGGTACGCCCAGTCGTTGTGTCAGCAAAAATATTCATTCAACAACTATAGCAATTCCAATTAAACTGGGATGATGAACTACCAGGAGACTTAAGTACGACATGGCTAAAATTCAGAGAAGGACTGAGAACTCTCAACAATAAGAAAATAGAGCGGCATGTTTTTAGCCAAGAAAAACCCGAATCTATTCAGCTTCATACTTTTGTCGACGCGTCAGAAAAGGCATATGGTGCGGCAATTTACATAAGAACATTGTGCAAGAACAACACCGTCATCGTAAGACTTTTATGTTCAAAAAGTCGTGTTGCTCCATTGAAAAAACAAACTACAACGGCTAGAGCTGTGTGCAGCACTTCTTGGTGCACAATTCACAACAAGAGTACGCAAATACTTGAAATTGGAAAATAATTCATCATTCTTTTGGACAAATTCCTCAATAGTATTATCCTGGATCAATTCCAAAACAAGTTTGTTTCACACATTCGTAGCAAATAGAGTGGCTAAGATTCAGGAAAGCACCACAACAGGACAATGGCGGCATGTAGGGACCAAAGAAAATCCAGCCGATATCGTATCACGGGGACTTACTCCTTAACATATACATGATAAAACTATGTGGTTTTATGGTCCATTATTTTTAAGCGGAAACGAAGCACAATGGCCAAAACCACTTGATCACAATTTAGCAATTGAATGTGGCACGGAACGTAGGCAGCAAAAACCAATTGTCGCAGTTGCAGCCAGTATACCAAACAGTGCAGGCATCATTTACAATATCAGATCAGGAAATTCGTTCACAAAATTAAATCGAATTGTTGGATATGTTCTCAGATTTATCCAACACGCAAGGGATCCAAACAATAAACAGTCATCTTTGGTTATAAGCGCAATCGAACTAGAATCTGCACTGAATATTATTATAAAGTCTGTGCAACAAACCGAGTTTAAGGAAGAAATGCACCAGATAACTAGCAATGGAACAGTGAACAAAAACAGCACTTCAATAAGTTTGAGCCCTTTTATAGATGATAATGGGTTATTACGAGCCGGAGGACGATTACACTCATCAAGTCTATCTTACAATGCTACACATCCTATGCTGCTTCCTTACAATGACATAATTACAAA
This sequence comes from Meiosimyza platycephala, assembly GCA_963662105.1. NCBI lineage: Eukaryota > Metazoa > Arthropoda > Insecta > Diptera > Lauxaniidae > Meiosimyza > Meiosimyza platycephala. The sequence goes on from OY759212.1 coordinate 6,755,275, forward strand.
GTGTATCATGGAAAATTTACACGTAACACATGCCAGCGAAACGCCGGGACACGTATAACTTTTTTTTGACTGATATAACTTTTCCCGGTAGTCAGAACCCCCGCCGATTTTGGCTGTCGCACAGTGTTATTAATGTCAAAAAAGGCCATAAACGAGCTGCAGTCAATTTCATAGGAAACATAGCACGCTCATTATTTGGAGTATTAGATTCAGATTACGCAGAGGAAATGTCAAATACCATTATTCAATTGAAGGATAACGACAACCACGCAATAAACCTCCTTCAAAACCAAACATCAATTATTGATTCTGCACTCAATATCATCAAACGGGATGAAATTCAAACTCAATCTAGAATGACACATTTTCAACGGCAAATTGATGAATTCACAAACAGTATTGGACCAGATACAGAAGAAATTCGAGTGACACAACTTTTGTTATCTTTAGCCGAAGAACTATCACTAATAACAGGAAACCTTCAACGTACACAGTCTGAAATTCTAAATGTACTCACAGACACACATCATGGAAAAATTAGTCCAATGCTGCTCTCACCTCAACAGCTAAGAAGTGAAATTATTTACATCAGGACCCATCTTCCACCATCACGATCATTGCCGATTGCAGAAGAAAATCTTATTGAACTTTATAAGATTATGAACGCTAAAACAGCAATAAGTAGTCATCATGTTTTATTCCTTATGCAAATACCTTTAATAGACCAACAACACTTCAACTTGTTTAAATTGATTCCCATTCCTACTATTATTAATGAAACCATGGTAGCTATACGTACAGAAATAGCATTTCTCGCTGTAAACATGCATCGTGATCAATATATTCCATTTACCAGCGAAGAACTACACGAGTGTTCTGTGACCAGAGAAGAAATATACATCTGCTCAACCAAACAAATTAAATTCAGCAAAGAATCATCACAGCATGCCTACGAAATTCAACTATTCAACAACAAAACATCTCCAAATTGCCATGTTTCACGAATTGAAGGAAACCTTATGCTACAACAATTAAAGGACCCGAATAAATGGATCTACACATCGATCAAGGATAACGAAATGTCAGCAGTTTGTGGTTCCGAACTCACTCAATTCACATTATATGGATCAGGACTACTCGCACTACATCCAACATGTACCATTAAAAATGGAGAAATCATGTTACACGGTCACTATGCAGTTTCAAACACAGTTACAATTTCATTCCCACGATTTGGCAACATTCTGTCCATCACATCTCCGTAGGAAAGAAAAACAATATTTAACACAACTGATACCAAGATAGAGACACAATTGGATCAACTCACTGCACTACAACACCAATTAAACGACGAACAATTTGTCTACCTTCCGACACAGTTGCGGTCAAACAGTATACACCACCATACTGTTAGTTATGTTGCTCTGTTAATTTCTTTGGCATTATTAATATTTTGCGCATCAAAAATCAAATGCCAACGACAAAATCCAATATCCAAGGCAAATGCAGCAATATTGAGATTTCCAGCCACGATCATGAAGTCACAGTCAACGCAACCGATCAACCAATTGCTCCAGTACCATTACCTCGCCAGCAAAATAACAAATTCGCAGTAATCGTTTAGAGGTTGGTCGAATATACGCCCAACGGGGGGAGAATGTTGGGAATTAAACTCCAACATTTAGTTAAGTTATCAATTTGGTTTCAAAATATTAAAATTAAAATTAGTTTAAATTCACTAACATTTTTAGTTGAGTGTAACATAGTGAACAAATTGTTCAAACATTCTGCTGAGTTGCACTTACTACCTTAGTAGAGCAACGACTGATATAGTTGCACTTAACATGACATAGTTCAATAATTATTTAGTTCCTGATTGCTTGCTAAGCAATATTTCGTTTATTTGTTTTTATTGTACTTTTCACATTTTTGTTGTTATGTTTAATAATTATTGTTAAGCATTTTATTTGTATATAAACTTGAATATTTTCACCAATAAATCAGATGCAATTTGAAATTCAATAAACCGTTTTTTGATTTGCTTCTCTACTAACGTATGCGCAATAAAATCTGGACAAAAGTGTAACCAAAAATTGCACAGTGTAGAAAAGAATGACGCGCAAAACAAAATATTTGAAATACAACGGTATTTATTTGGTAAACAATTAACACGTGCTTTGGTTTCTTAGATTCATTTTAGTTTTCAAAATGTCATTGAAAGAGGTTGACCGTCGGAAATTAATTTTCGAATTTTGCAAAAAAAATTATTCAATGAAGAAAAGTGAAGTCGTAACATATTTTATGAAACTGAAATTTAAAAGATCATTTATTTATAATACAATTGCATTATACGAAAGAGGAAAATCAATTGAACGGAAGAAAGGAAGTGGAAGAAAATGTTATTTGAGTGACAGTAAAGTACGATCTCGCCTTAAAGCTGAAACTGTGGGTTGTACAGCTAAGTCCTACAGACAGTTGGCTAAAAAGTACCAGGTGAGTGACCATACTGTCAAAAAATATTTGTATGGCATGGGCATCAAGAAATATACAAAAAAAATAGTCCCTGATGTCAAAGACAGTCAAGAAATCAATATCAAACTCAGGCTTAGTCGGCTTTCCAAAAATTTGTTTGCTCCAAGATCAAACGTCGTTTGCATCATGGATGATGAGACATATTTTACACTTGAAGGTAACGAATGGACTCCAAAATTTTATTTCAAGGTATCTAACACTTATGTTGCTGACGAAGTGAAATATATTCGCAAAACCAAGTTCCCTAAAAAAGTTTTGTTGTGGTTAGCTGTAAGTGAGCGCGGTATCAGTGAGCCCGTTTTCATAAATAGCAGTTTGGCTGTGAATGCAGAGGTTTATGTCGCTAAATTCCTTCCAGTGCTAAGGCGTTTTATTGGAACACATCACCTAAATGATGAAATTATATTTTGGCCGGATCTAGCATCGTCCCATTACGCAAAAGCCACTCAACGAGCTCTTAATGAATTAAATATACCATTTGTGCCCAAGGATATGAATCCCCCTAATGTTCCAGAGCTTCGCCCAATTGAAACATTCTGGGCAAACTTGAAAAGAAATGTTTATGGGAAAGGGTTTAAGCCCAAAAACATAGATTCGTTGATCTTAAAAATTAAGAGAGAGTTGGTCAAAATGAATACAATCGGAATTCAAGAGGCAATGAAATGAGTACCCTTAAAAGTCAGGAAAGCCAACAGATATGGACATAAAATTTTTTTGTAGTAATTGCATAAGTATAAGCTTTAAAGTATTGAAATAAGATTTTTGTTATAAATGAAATAAGTTTTTTGTTGCATTATAAACTTTTGTCCAGATTTTATTGCGCATACGTTACACGAGATCATCAGGTTAAAGTGCTTGAAGGTTTCACTACACAATTACTCTAAAGAACACTAGTTTAGGTTCATGTGCCTAAACTAGAATTACACAAAACATTTTTGATAAAACAGATGAAGATAGACCGGCAAAGCTTCCCAAACCAGTTGATTGCACTAAATGCAAATTTAAATGTTATACACAGTTTAATGACGACATACGAAATAATATATGCAGAGAATACTGGCGATTTAATTTTAACCGTCAAAAAGATTTCTTAATCAATATGGTTTCAGAAAAGCCAGTAAAACGTTGCACTACAATCACTGAAATAAAAAAGAAACAATTCTCAAGAGCTTATTATTTTATTAATTCAAGTGGGAAACAGCAGGTGTGTAAGAATTTCTTTCTCAAAACTTTGTGCATTAGCCATGGTCCAGTGGACTTTGCTATGTCCGGAAGAAGTGAATGTGGCACTTTTATCAGAATTGATCTGACTCTTGATCAAATAAAAGCTCACATAGAAAGCTTTCCCGTAACAGAGTCACACTACTGTAGACAATCTTCTAAAAGAAAATATTTAGATGGAAAGCTGTCGATAGCAAAAATGCACACATTGTTTTTGGAAAAATGTAAGGATGAGTCAATAGTTCCGAAATAACATATCGGCGATACTTTTGCCAAAATTATAATTTTTCATTTTTTAAGCCGAAAAAAGATAATTGCTTATTATGTTCTGCATATAAAAAAACAAAGGAAAACGAAGCGCAATATACGGCACATATTATACGAAGAGATCAAGCTAATGCTGCTAAAAATGAGCACAAAAAACGTGCCAATGCTGATAAATCTTTTCTTTCTGCAACATTTGACTTACAGAGTGTCCTACAAATTCCATCCAGTGATGTCTCTCAAATTTATTATAGCAGAAAGTTTTGTGCTTACAATTTGACCATTTATGAAGCAGCTCTTCCAAACAAAGCAAACTGTTTTACATGGACAGAGATAAACGGACAACGTGGAAGCTCGGAGATCGGTTCTGCTCTTTTAAAATGGATTAATTCTATATCAAGAACAATCGAAGAGGTATCTTTGTTCTCAGATACCTGCGCTGGCCAAAACAGGAATCAGTATATTGCGGCATTATTTCTTTTTGTTGTTAATAAAACACATTTAAACGCTGTGCAACATAGCTTTTTAGAATCCGGCCAATCTCAGATGGAAGTAGATTCAATGCATAGCGCAATCGAAGGTGCGAAAAAATTCGTAAAGTTTTTTAATTTGCATGACTGGATAAACATTTTTAAAATGGCACGTTCAAAAAAAGGGGAAAAACAAGCAGCACCTTATGAGGTCACGGAACTATTATATAGCGACTTTAGAAATTTGAAAGACTTGCCAAATCGTTAATTAAAAACCGTTCTGTCGATGCAGACGGTAACAAAGTTCAGTGGTTGAAAATAAAGTGCATGCGATACAAAAAAAAAAATCAACCAGGTGTCATTAATTTCAAATATAATTATGATGAAGATTTTAAAATAAAAGTGACTTGCATCAGACCATCTTGGGTATCGGAAATCCCAGATAATCTTCGTCCTCTATATTCAAAACAAATTCCAATTTCTGAAGCAAAAAAAAAGATTTGCTCAAGCTTTGGAAAACTGGTGCTATTCCAAAAATATACCATTCTTGGTATAACAGTTTTCCTACTTCTGCAAAGCAAGACTTCCATCAAGAAGCAGCAGCTGGCTCAGAAACGGAATCAGATTTCGATGAATAGCAGTTTATTGTTTTAAGAAATAACTGTTAATGTTCCTACTTAAAACTTTTTTTAATTAATAAAAAAATCACTAATAAATTATTTTAACTTGTTTTAATTATAAATTCAAAGTGTATTGTAGCAGCCTATGTGTTTTTTATGCAACTTTTAATTTCAGGAAAAATTGACCATCTGTTTGCTTTTAAAAAATCTTACCTTTAATTAATTTTGATTACTAATGTACGAATGTACTCTTATAACACACCTTAGCAGGTAATGTATAAAAATTTTTTAATCACCAGAAATAATTCATCACAAAGTTATGAGCATTTAAACATAACTAAAATATTAATTCGCGTTTTCTCATGAACTACATTTTTGCAGATAGTCAATTTTACTTGTAAGCCGACGATATATTTGGGGTGGCCAGCATTCAAAAATTTTATTAAATCATTTCGACGGCTTATCGATTGACACCGAATCTACATGACGAGTAGGTGTTATATTGTGTTATATTTAGGGTGGCCATCACACAAAAATATTTTTAAAATACAATAGCATTTTCACAAAGACCACTTAAAAAATTAGGGCGATATTTTCTATATAAGGTGAAGCGAAGTGCACAGGGTAATGCTAGTATGACTTAAAAATTCGTAATGTAAGTTTTTCTCGAAATAAATTGCAATCCCTCTGCCAAGCGAACCAGTATACTTTTCATTTCGAATTATATTAAAAGCCTTATGTGCATAACTATCATTTTCTAGATTTTTCTTAAACCATTTTTCAAAAATGGGTCCAAAACGGTCTCTTCCGGGGTCCGCAGCCGTTTCAAACTATGTTAAAAATCCAATTTCGATCTATCCTTATCGATAGAAATTCCATTTTCAACCATTCCTTATCGGAATAGTGTCACAAACATTGATTTTCACGTACCATTTTTATTTCGTCGCTATAAAACTTCAAAATATTTTGTTTGCAGATTTTCGTAGCATGCGGCAGTGCTTCGTAGCCTGCCGACGCTCGTTCCGCGCTACACAAAATCGCCTAGTCAAAAGCACTTCCATATGCCCGCATGTATTTGAACGGTAGCACAGTGGTTTGACTAGTACATCTAGCGTCGCGAAAGTCAAAAAATCAATTGCATCAATATGAATAAAATTTTAATGAAATAATCACAAAAATGCCCATTCTAAGTAATGGTACCATTTTTGGCATTCTCTTTGGTTTTTGCTTTGTTTTTTCGGCTACCAAAGTCGCCAAGTAAGTTAACAATTAAAATAAAGAAAAGTGTATTGTTTTTTTTTGTGAGTTTTAACAATTCGTGCTACAAAATTATAATCAAAAATTTCAAAGATTTTTTGAGTGTTACTTAAAGTTTCAGGTAGTTTATTTTTTTTATAAAATACTAGCTGACCCGGTGAACTTTGTACCACCTTCAATTGATCCCTATCCCTATCCATGTGAATCAATTAAGTGGTCTTTGTGAAAATGCTATTTTTAAAATATGTTTGTATGAGGGCCACTCTAAATATGCACCCTACATAAAATAGCTTAATTTAAAAGATACGTGGTGTACATTCCATGTGAATCGTTTGACCGGTCTTTGTGAAAATGATATTTAAAAATATGTTTGTATGAGGGCTACCCTAAATATCCACCCTAAGCAAAAGTTTTGTAACTTAAAATATGCCTCTTACTATAAAAGCCACGTGGTGTAAATTCCATGTGAATCAATTTAGCGGTCTCTGTGAAAATGCTATTTTTAAAATATTTTTGTATGAGGACCACCCTAAATATGCATCTTAAATTAAAGTTTTATAACCTTTGCTATTCCACTTAATATAAAAGACACGTGGTGTAAATTCCATGTGAATCGATTAAGTAGTCTTCGTGAAAATGCTATTTTTAAAATATTTTTGTATGAGGGCCACCCAAAATTGCCCATATAGGAGTATGATTTGTAAATCTAAACCATCCAGGGTGCCACCCAAACGCATGCCAAAAAAATTATTCAAATCGGTCCAGCCGTTTAGGAGGAGTTCAGTGACATACACACGTACAGTAGAATTATATATATAAAGATGGATATGCTTGTTTTTGGTCTAATAAGCTAATGTTGTGATCTAGTATTTGTATGAAATATTTTGTTTTTTCAGTAAGTTTAGGTTGAATTTTAACAATTAAATTCGCCAACTACCAGCCTTTTGTTTTAATTGTTAGTAAATATGAGACATATAGAACCTCAAGTATTTAATGCACAGAAAAATAACCGTAGAGGAACCGAAACAAAAGTCCAATGCAACAACTGTGAGGAATACGGTTACACAAAATCATACTCCAAGCTGCCAAGCGTATGCGTCATGAGGAGATCTCTATTCATCTTCTGAATGTAATCTTAATAAATCAGATACTAACGTGAAACGCTGCAGTAACTGTGCAGGACCTCATACAGCTAACTATCGTGGGTGTCCTGTTTATAAAAAAGTTAAACAAAGTGTCCTACCGTCGCTTAATCGACAACAAGTTCATACTCTACCAATTACAGCCCCAACTTACGTTTTACCGAACACAGTGATAACAAATCCCAAAATTTCCTATGCGAGCGTTCTTAAAGCATTCAACAACGAAGCAAACAATAATCCTATTCAGCACCAAAATCTAGAAAGAATGTTGACTTCACTTACGGAGACGTTTGTTCAATTCATGACTTCAATGCAAAATATAATGCAAGAGATGCTACGAAACCAAACGCAAATGCTTCAACAAATGAATGAATTTAAGATTTGCCACTGGAACGCAAACGGTGTTAAGCTACATAAATTAGAACTCGAAAACTTCTTAAAAAATCCCGAAATTGATATTTTGCTACTATCCGAAACTCATCTAACGTTCAAAAATAATTTCAATATAAATGGTTATATTTTTTACGGCACCAATCACCCAAATGGAAAAGCTCGCGGAGGGTCAGGAATTTTGATAAAATCTCGTTTAAGGCATTATCCGTTGGAAGACTTTTTTTACCTCCAAGCTACATCTATTTGCTTGACTGAGTAGACTGAACACATAACATTATCGGCTGTATATTGCCCTCCAAATAACAAAATCGACCATTTACAATTCACAGACTTTTAATAGCTTAGGCAATAAATTTATAGCTGTTCTCACATTATCCAAAATCCTCCACTGTATAGTGTGTAAGATGTTGACACAGCTGTTACTGAGCTCAATGCCACACAACTAAAAATTATAGCAAAGACTCTAAAAAAGCTACAAGTTCCAATGAAATCTTTAATTTAATCAAATTAAAAAGAATCAAAAGGAGAGAGTGGCAAAAAACAGCTTCCAACTTCATTCAATCAGCAGTGATAATATCATATCGCCATTTTTAACAACACCAGTGGAAATTCGTGACATGATAAAGAAGGAATTTAGTTCTCAGAAATCTGCAGGATATGATCTTATCACTAATAAAATGATAATCCAATTGCCAAGCACAGCAGTCAGCTTAATAACAAAAATTTTCAACACAATAAACTCACTAGGATATTTTCCAAGTTCTTGGAAGATTGCTCAGATTATCATGATGCCTAAACCGTGCAAAGATCCAACACAATTATCCTCTTACAGGCCTATTAGCATCATTCCAGTCCTTTCCCAATTTTTGAAAAACTGTTACTAAAAAATTTGCTTCCGAACATAAAAAGTAAAAATGTAATCCGTTCACATCAATTTGGCTTCCGTGAAAAACACAGTACGATTGAACAGGTACACAGAATAGCAACTGTCATAAAATCAGCACTTGAAAATAAACAGTATTGTACGGCAATCTTTCTTAATGTCGCTCAAGCGTTCAACAAGGTCTGCCATGAAGGCCTAATATTTAAAATTAAAAAATTACTTCCTGCTAACGTACATAAGATCCTAGAATCCTATTTAACAAATAGGTACGCACATAGAATCTGCACCTTGTCATCGCTCGAAATCGGTAAGTGTCCCACTCACAATAATTATTTTTTACATTTTTTTTTTGATATATTTACAATAATGAACTATTTATTTTTGCATAGGTAAAGGAATATAAGGACTTTTTGAGAATTGAGTCAGTCCATGGCCCGGTAACAACCCCGACCTCAATCCCATTGTGAATGTTTGGGCCATTTTAAAACGCAAAGTGCGCCAACAAAACCCTAATAATATTCCAAAGTTAAAGGAAATAATTGAATCCACTTGGTACAACGATATTTTAATGGAATTAACACGGAAACTCTATGAGAGCATGCCTTTTCGAATGCAAAGCGTCATCAAGGCAAATATAGGTCCTACGCGGTATTAAAATCAATTTTACCGTAATATTTAAAATAATTAAAGAATATGTGAGAAATTAAAAATGCGTAAAAAAAACTACAAAAAACAATGTATTTTTTCATATAAATAAGCTGTAATTTCTGATTATAAAACTAGCAATTATGTGTTTATTTGGAAAAGGTTCCTAGAATTTATTATTGTTAGGTGGACAGTTTTGAAAATACTCAAAACTTGTCCCTGGTAACAGTATCTAACAAACTTAAAACCGTTAAACAAGACTAGATATTATTTTACGCATCAAAATATAAAACTTCTTGAAAAATTCAAGTCTGCGTTTTTTTTTTGACCGTGAGTGTATATTTTTTTCTGTAGTATGGAGGGCACATATCCTTGGCACATTTATAGACCCGTTTATGAAAAAAATTGTTGAATTCGCTAATCTCCTATCTCGTATTATATTAAACGAGCAATAATTGTATGTAAATATATATATGGCTGAACCTTATTTCGAAAACGGCTGCTGCGATTTTGAAAAAATTTGGGCATTTGGTGCATATGTAAACAAAATTAAGATCGAGGTAGGTTTTAAGTTTTAAAGACTAACAGGGGCGTGGCACATCCCTAAACTTTAATTTTTATAACGTCATATCTCGCAATCCATTCAAGATATTGTAATGAAATTACTCATGAGCATACTTGTACGTCCGATTACAATTTAAAGACTTAACCATGTATCGGTCACCGTCCAAAATTTCCGTTACTTTAAATGGGCCTTTATACTTTGGGTCAATACTTCAAGTACGATACGGAGTCTATCTAATGCCTCTTCAGCATTAGCAGCCACAATAAGAATATCATCCATGTAGACAATAACAAACGAATTTACTAAATTACCTAAAGCATTCATCACTGCACGTTGAAAAACTGATGGTGCATTTCTAAGACCAAATGGCATAGTCAGATATTCATATTGACCGTTAGGAGTTACAAAAGCTGTATACTCAATTGAGTCAGAGTGAATAGGTATTTGGTGAAACCCTGAGGCCATATCTAAGCTCGTGAAGAAATGACAACCATGCAACCTATCAATTTGATCTGCTATAAACGGTAATGGAAATCTGTCTGGGACAGTATTATCATTTAATTCGCGAAAGACTACACGCATTCGATCGGAACTATCTTTTTTCTTCACAAGGAGTATGGGACTCGAAAAAGGTGACGCACTGGGACGAATAATACCACAGTTAAAAAATTCATTAACTCTATCTCGGACAATACTACGCTCTTCAGTGCTTAGTCGATAAGGACGCTGTATCAGCATGTGCTGTATCAGCATGTGTACTAGGAATTCCAGTTACAAACTTCCGTTTGAAAGAATTTAAAATATCCAATAACTTTGGCTTTAGATCAGGGGTCGGCAAAGAATACTAACACAAACGTGTGAGTGTGAGTGAGAATGAGAAAATTTCAATGTTTGAAAGCAAAACGGAATACAATGTACGTAAATGACAAGAAAACAGAGCATAAAGGAACGTGGTCTTGCTTGTTCAACAGTCGCATGCGAACTGATCTGATATTTATTATTCTGTTTTGTTGTATACGTATACAAGCAAAGTAGCTCTGCTACTCATTTCTAAAGCAATGCCATCGACTTCAATCAACGTTAAAATTTGAATGGTACTATTGACGCTTGTTTGTCCGATTCCCGTCATCGTTACTACACTAAAGCTACGTTTACCACGAAATTTACAACCCACTGATCGTTTAATAAGCGAACATTCTGACCCGGAATCAAAAAAAAATATAAACTTCTCACCAGAGTGATTCAATATTCCAGAAAGTGTACCGACAACACATGTAAGTCCACTCGTCGATCTGTTGAAGAAATTTCAGCGATATCAGCAACCTTTTTGCGAACAATCTTGGTTTGATGCGTAGTGACCAGGACCTTGACAATTAAAAAAGGTCACATTCGACTTGACTGAATTTTTGGAAATACTATTGTTGCCCATATTTGGAATATGCGTGTTGAAGTTTTTGAATCTGCATTGTAATACCTTATGTCCTGGCTTACCGCAGTCTAAACATTGTATGTTTGGCAATGATGTTGACGCCTTGTATTTTTTCGTGTCTGGGCTACTTACGTCATTTTGCGTAGGTGCTTTCTTCTTTAAAAACGACATAGCCTTCAGTTCTTGTTATAACAGATTTCTGGTACCAATATCCGATAGTCGGTGCACTCTAGGCTCAAACTGAGAAATATGAGCTAACACCGTGGATACAGCTATATGTTCAGTTGACAAGTTCTTCCATCGAGCCATCAAAAATGTTATCAAGGTTGCAGCATATGTGGATAAGCACTCGCCTTCCTTAGGTCTGTTGTTATTGATATTCATCAAAAATGCAGCTGGGGTTTTGGAACCATCGTATCGCGCAGAAAAAATATCCTTAAAGTCTGGCCATGTCATTTCTAGATATGAAACTTGAGCTAACCAGACGGATGCCTGTCCTTTGAGAGCTCGACTTAAAATATTCATTAAAGATGCTTTTCGTGGTGACTGCTCAGAGATGCACATGTCCGCCATTGCGACCCAAGCGCGAGCGTCAGCATTTTCAACATCTGGATTAAATTGAAGCATATATGTCGCTGGATGATGGTTTGATTGCTTCTACAAGAGCTAAAAAGCTGCGATTTTGTTGTTCGAACAGTAGGCGCCATTTTCTTCGCCAGCAACTTGTAGGGAATCTTGGGTCAATCCCACATCTGATGTCGGGTTATCATTCATTATTATTATTATTTTTAATTAAAATTATAATTATTTGAAAATTTATTTGAAAATTACTACTGCTTACTTCCGTTTTTCTTGCTTGCTTTTCAAAAACTCTCTTGTAGTGCCAGTCGATTCTACCCAAGCTTTGACATAGGTGTCGCCGCTTGCCGTTATATTAAAATACAGTACTACGAGATATATATATTGTTACGAAATTTCCTGTCCCTTTGACAATAATTTCAATCTCTTATACTTTTTTGAGTACGATCACTGGATTGTGTAACAATCAAGGAAAACGCAATCTTTATTTAATTATAAAATGGTTTATTTAAATCACAAACGTTAGTTTTTACACAGTACAATTGTTTATTTCCTCTTTACATTCAAATTGTATACACAAACGTTTTTACTTATATAGCTTAAAATCCACTGTATCACTTTATTACTTAAAATCCACTGTATCACTTTAGTACTTAAATTCAAATGTTCAACTGTCTCACTTAAGATCCACTGTGTTCAACTGTTCAATATCGACTTTGTGTCTGCTTTTTTTTTTTTTAACGGTTCTTTATTTAATTTCTTTGAATATTTACAGTATTGTCTTAAATTACATTACATTACATTTTATTTTCTTCTTAACATACATTCGTATTTATCTTAATTAATATTTCTTATTTTGTAAAAATAACAAAGATTTTATTTTACTACATAGCTTTAATTATAAGATACAAAGTTTACATTAGAATTTATTTTTCCAAAAAGTTTAAAAGAGGAAATTTCATTAATATATTTTTACTTAAAACTAGACAATAACTTATAACTACCTATAACTATATAACAACAGGTAAAGAACTCTTATTTTAACTTGTCACATGATACGTGAATCATTAATATTATAGAAATTGCCGAGTGCTGTACACTGCATTTCTAACGTCAAGTGTTTTGTACCTTCTGTGGTAAAACAAGAGTTTTTTACCTGCGTACAGATTATTATTATTATTTAGTACACTAAGAAATATGGGTGACATATAATTTTCTAAAATTGGGTATACTATATCTCTTTCCTTATTTAGGTAGTTATCTACCAGATCGTTGCTAACGAAAGGTAATTTTCCTAAGAATTTCAATGCTAATCCTACGAGAAAGGAATCTATTCTTTTTGTCTTACCAAGATCGTAAATTATTTTATTGGGAGTACTTTTAAAAGTGCCATCCCAGCATCGCTTAGCTGGAATACCTAAGCAAACCCTGAGGATGTATCTTTCAAATGTTCTAAGTCTTTCCATTTGGGCTGACGAGATATCAAACCATATGGGGAACGGATAAGCTATAATGGGCCTAATAATTTGCTTGTAGCAATTTAATCTTATCTCATGTTTAAGGTGTTTTGCCCTTCGAAACAAGTTCGAGTAGCAGAAAAATATTTTTTTGGCCTTGGATAGGGTGTAATCAATATGAGACTTAAAAGTGAATTTTCTATCAAAAATGACTCCTAAATACTTAATTTTTTCACTGTGTCTAATACATTCTCCGTTTATTTTGATATCGGGGATGAATTGCCTAGCATTGGAATATAGGTGTTTCTTAAGGCCTTTGATAATTGTGCTCTCACACTTATCTATGTTCAACCTTAGTTTCCATTTTATAAAGAACCTGTTCAGAGTTTCTAAGTGGTCATTTATGTTAATATTAGCCGTTGAGGCCCTTGCATTTGAACTGAGTAACAAAATGTCATCTGCATAAATCAGGGTTAATATATCTGAGTCTGGGCTAGGGATGTCTGCCAAAAGGATATTGTAGAGGATTGGTCCTAGAATTGAGCCCTGGGGTACCCCTGCAGTTACTGTCTTACAAATGGAATTTTCATTATTATAGTGTACAAAGAAGGACCTATTTGTGAGGTAGTCTAATACTATTTTGCAAAGATGCCTGTCGAAATTGAATTTTCTGTACATTTTTTACACTATCCCCTCTATCCAGGCTGTGTCAAAAGCTTTTTCAAAGTCAAGGGCCACTGCAATTGTTGCACGCCGCTTATTTAAGTTGCACGTGACGAAATCAGAGAGAACAGTTAGTGCATTACTAGTGGAGTGGGAAGGTCTGAACCCAAACTGAAAATCTTTGAAAATATTGTGTTCGGCAATATGATTTTTGAGTTTATCATGAATAAAACCTTCATAAAGCTTACTAACGTTGGACAATAAGGAAATGGGTCTATAATTTTTGGGCACTTTTGGATTTGTATTCGGTTTTAGAATTGGTACAACTTTTGCACATTTCCAAGAAGAAAGTACCCTATGCTAAAAGTATGGTTGAAAAGGATTGCTAGGAAATTCCAGAAAACATATCTTGTTTTCTTCAAAAGAAAATTGGAAATATTATCTTCTCCCGAGCTTCTTTTATTATTTTTATTCTTAAGAGCTATGGCTATTTCAGTGGGCTTCATTAACTTTAAATAATTTTGAAAGGATTCGTGATCTAACCTACTCACTAAAAATTCCCCATCTGCTGTTAGCTCACTATTAAATCTGATGATGGGTTCGGGGTAATCTAAATCAGAGATCTCACTCCTAACCAGCCTTGTAAAGCTTGGGCAACCTAATTTAGAATTTGTGCTGTGAACTTCTTCAAATTTATCAGCTAACAAATTGATTTTATTAAAATTATCTACCTGAACGTTGCCTTGAGCGTCCGTTAAATCAGGCAGTTCCCTTTTCCTATCAAGGCCGCACATACTCTTAATTTTTTTGTATGTTTTATGGTTCATTTGAATGTCCCTACAGAGTTTTCCCCAGTGATTTTCCTCATGAATCTTTATGAGGTCACTAATAATTTTATCTAAATTCCTAATTATTGCTTTCAGTGTGTTTTTCCTTTGAGGATCTACACATCTGTATACTATCCTGCGCAGCCTACACTTTTCTTTAATGAAGTCTAACACATTTTGGGGCAGATCAGTCATACCTTTGTTCCTAACTTTCACCTTTGGGACGGAACCTGCTATAGCTAGCTCAATACATTCATTTAGGCCTTGTATGCAATTATCTATCTCTAGTCTGCTTACATTTCTATCTACAGGAAGCGCATGTCTGGGAAGATTTCTTTGGAGTGAAATGTTGAAATCTGTAACGTTCATTTTGTTAAAATTGAGAATCTCTAGGGGGGACTTCTTTCTATATCGCTAATAGCTATGACTAACTCAACACCTAAATGGTCTGACTCGTAGTCTAAGGTTCTAAGGCAGTTTGCGAAGTCCTCATGGTATTGAATACCAACAAAAGGAGAAGTTAAAAACAAATCTATGTAGGAGTTACAGGAGGAGATTCTTGTGGGGGATTTTATGGGAACTATTTGGATATTGGGAATTTAGTCCGTCCAGTTTTTGAAAACACTCCCACTAGTATTAGTGTTTTGATTTTGTTGCTCGAGCAGTAGGCGCCATTTTCTTCGCCAGCAACTTGTAGGGAATCTTGGGTCAATCCCACATCTGATGTCGGGTTATCATTCATTATTATTATTATTTTTAATTAAAATTATAATTATTTAAAAGTTTATTTGAAAATTAATTGAAAATTAAATTGAAAATTCAAACGAGGCAGTCTCGATCTCGCCACTACTGCTTACTTCCGTTTTTCTTGCTTGCTTTTCAAAAACTCCCTTGTAGTGCCAGTCGATTCTACCCAAGCTTTGACATAGGTGTCGCCGCTTGCCGTTATATTAAAATACAGTACTACGAGATATATATATTGTTACGAAATTTCCTGTCCCTTTGACAATAATTTCAATTTCTTATACTTTTTTGAGTACGATCACTGGATTGTGTAACAATCAAGGAAAACGCAATCTTTATTTAATTATAAAATGGTTTATTTAAATCACAAACGTTAGTTTTTACACAGTACAATTATTTATTTCCTCTTTACATTCAAATTGTATACACAAACGTTTTTACTTATATGGCTTAAAATCCACTGTATCACTTTAGTACTTAAATTCAAATGTTCAACTGTCTCACTTAAGATCCACTGTGTTCAACTGTTCAATATCAACTGTGTGTCTGCTGCTTATATGACAGTCTTTTATACTAAAGTCACCACTTTCTCGAACCATCCGCCATTATCCAGAATGTCGTTTCCAGTGCCTTCTAGATAGCGATTATCGACGTTGATAATGTCGTACCATCCGCCATTATCCAGAATGTCGTTTCCAGTGTCTTCTAGTTAGCGATTATCGACGTTGATATTGTCGTACCACACTGACGCTCACACTATCTTTTATAATACAGAAAACATGCTACAAGCCGCTAGATGGTGTTCTTCGGTCAGTGATGCTAGCTAGTACAGAAACCATTCGAAATGCCGCTAGATGGTGTTATTTTTCTACGGTCAGTGATGCTAGCTAGTATCGTTTAATTTTTATTTCGAGAATTTTCTGGCATAAAGCAAATTTCGCTACACTGCCCTCCGCTTAAACTTGTTCGTCCCGAACAAGAGTCTCTCCATCTCTAGTATAAGGTGCCAGCCCTTCGGTGTGGACTACCTTTAATTTGCGTTGCTGATCCTGCATTAGCTTGCGCCTCCTTTTCCAATTCTTTTCTAGCCGCTTCTTTCGCCTCAATTTCACGTTTTCGTTGTTCCTCTTTTTCCGCGATATGTAATCGTCAGCATTGGTCATTTCTGGGACAACGCTTACTCCGTACTTTTTCTTGACAAGAACGACCGGTGAACTCCACGGGCTTTCTGATGGTGCAATGACATTTTCTCGCGCCATATCCTTTATAAGGCCCGTTACTTCCTCTCTCTTAGCGCGTGCTAGCCTCTTTGGAGGTTGACGAATTTGCTGAAAGTTACCTGTATCAATGCGATGCTTGACAACTAATGTTTGGCCATTATTTTCTCCTTTAAACGCAAATACCCACCAATTCTTTTGCCGAAACATTTTTACTTTGTTTTTGTTCTGTGCAGACAACTCCTTCGTCCATTCTTTCGTCAATAAGGCCGATGATTTTGTTAAAGTTGTAACTTTTGTGTCCTGCTGGTCATTTTCACAATTTATAACAGTCGTAACTTTCTCACATTGCGCTGTTAGTTCACCTTTTTGCATCCATTTCGGCTCATTTGTTGGATTCAAAATTCGCACCGTTATTTTGCTGTCCGCTCCTTTTTTACTGAGGTCTTTCCAATAATCAGGCCTTTCTTTAAATTTTTTTTTCTGCTTTCACAACCCACAGATGGCCTATCCCACAGTCTTCACTTGTTGTTTCTTCAGTGTTGGGTTCAATTCGACAGCACTCACTTATGTAGACTCTTGCAGTTGTTAATTTTTGTCCACAGCCAATGTCTACAGGCAACTCCACATTGGCATACCTTAACGTCTTTTTCTTTAGATCCAAAGTGAACCCGTGTCGAATCATGAAGTCATCAATAGAATTTTCAAAATATAAGTGACTTGATTAGTCAAAAAATTGTTTATATTTTTAAGTACAAAAATAATAAAAATTTTCTGTTAACACCATCAGATAGAGGAGGAAAAAATTAATTATTCAAAATTAAACATTATTTAATCGAACTTACAGTCAATAAGCAAAGACCAATATTGTAAATTTTTACTTATTGATCAATGCTATTTTTCAACAAACATGACACAGATAACAAATGGAACAATTTTAACCTGGTAATTGGTGACATGTTTCGGCTATTACCAATAGCCTCATCAGACCAGTTTGGTTAATTCTGTACATGGACTCGAACCCCTGACCGTTCATGCATTGCAATTGCATATTTTGCGACGGCCGCTCTAACACTTGAGCTACTGAGATACTTGTCATGAGGTGTACAGAGTGCGCATATTCCATTTGTCACTTTCTCGCTTGCTGCCATAGCCGTTAGACCGTCGGCCTAAAGTCATGCTATGATTTATTTTTCGAAATTGTGGTGTTGCCAGCAGCCACATATTTTTGAAATTCGGCGTGTTCTCCATATGGTTTTAAGAAAGTTGATTTTAGCGACTGATTATTTTATAATTAAACATTATTTAATCGAACTTACAGTCATTAAGCAAAGACCAATATTGTAAATTTTTACTTATTGATCAATGCTATTTTTCAACAAACATGACAAAGATAACAAATTCAAAATAATAAAAGCATAAAAAAACCAAATTGGTTGACTGATTTTTCACTTTAAATAAAAAAAGTTAAATTTTTGACAAAATTTCATGATTATTTTCAGTTTTTACCACTGAAGGCAACAACATAATTAAAAAATAATGAGAAATTCGAATTCCCCATTCAAAACTACCCCGAATGTGAGACTGAATTAAAAAAAAAAGTACACCTCAGCGATAACCACCATCGTTTTTAGGTTGTTGGTGAATTTTTTTTTTTATGCGAAAGTTTCAAGAGTAATATTGATATCGCTAATCAGGAGCGCAATATTTATAAAAATTTTTTTACACAGCCCACTCCGGACACGTATGGGAATAGGAATCTGCCGGTGCCTCTAAATTTCAGAGAATTTCTGAAAATGAATGAATAATTTTCTTAAATATATATAACTAACTAATTCTTTAATTTTTCTATTTAATAAATTATATTTCTTAACAAAATTCTGCAATTTTAATCATCTATTAGTGCTTTCAGCTATAAATACAATACATAATTATACATAATCGTACATAATATACATAATCGAAAAGACCCAATTTGCTCGTAAAATGCTGTTTTTGCTCCGAAAATGAAGAAACCTATTTTGGTACATCACTCACTGGTCACGCGTGATGGCATCGTTGGAATTTGTCTTCGCATTAGTGTTTATGAAGGATTTATTGCAAACGAAACCAGTAACGAGAGCGTTTAGATACAAATATTCTATGCCACTCATTACAGCTGTTTATACGATCCTTGGAAAAATGAGATCACAAAATAGTTTCGATAAATGCTATTCTCAAACGACAGATCTGTTGGATAAATTAAAGCCCACAGAATCAGCTCACGTCACAAATCGTCCAATTCGGAATAGGCAGCAGTCAAAAATGCTGAAAGATTCTGTTGCTGAAGAAACACTGGGTGAACGAGGCGAATCGGCCATCATGCTGAAATCAACATTCTGCGGAACAATCGATATTGTATTAATTGAAGTTACCAATTGTTTTCTTACAAGCAATGGCATTCTATCGATACCAGGAACGTAAACCGGGTGAAAAATTTGGTCGGTTCGGTTCAGCGGTTCGAACCGTTTTTGCACTTTTAGGTTGGTTCGTCAAAACGGTTTTTATTTTCTTTGGACCGGAGTTTCGGTTAGGTTCCACTGTTCGGGAATTAAAAAAAAACTATACATATTTGTGTTATTTTTATTCAGTAACAATCCAAAAGAGTATAGAAACATTCATGTACATATAATATATGTCATACGCTATAAGTACGTAGTAAAAAACCCTTATTTGAAAATTTGACTTACAATAATCAGTTGAAATTGATGAAAAGAATATCTTCTAACAAGTCCTCGTCAATATTTCCCTGCAGGTTTCCTAGAATAAATTTTAGGGTGGAAAATGCCCTCTCTATCGAAAATGTTGAGCACGTTTTCCCTTAATTTTCACGTCGCAATGTTTATTTATTTATTTATTTATTGATTTTTTTGGAATATCCTTAGGCTACAAGATAATATAGCTATCCTGAATTTGACAAGCTTAAGTCACAGCTACGTAATATTTAATTAAGTAAATTTGATAAATAATTATTAAAACTTAAATACTAATTATTAGACTAATACAGATGATACAATGAAAAATTTTACAAAACATAATAAAATAAATGGTTTTGGGCAAGCTAATATTAAAAAAACAATGAAAATATTTTAGTGAGTTCCTTCGCAAAAATGTTTGAAAATATGAAACTTGAACTGTTTTGCGTTACTTAAATTAAGTAATCGTGTTGGTAACGCATTCCAAAGACGAATTGCATAAACATAAAATTGTCGATCCGATATTAAAAACCTATGTTCAAACTGAACAATTTGTCGAGCAGAACGAGAGAACTTTAGACGCAAATAAAGATAATCCGGCTCTTTAGTAAAAATGATTTTATGCAACTGCAGCAGAGTTCGAATATTCAATAAATCATCAAAAGAGACACCGAAGATTTTTTTCGAATAGGCAGATATTCGATCTGAACGCTTTAAGCCATAAATATACCTAGCTATATTGTTAAAGATAACGTTTAGTTTTTGTCTGCAATGACTGTCACAGTTGGCGAACAATTCACAGCCATAAAGCAATGTTGAAATGAGGTAACTTTTCGCTAACAATAGACGTATTTTAAATGGCGTGTAATACTGCGTAACCCATAATACCCGTAGCATGCTATATACCTTACCGATAGTTTTGAGTATATGATCATTCCAAGTTAGCGTTTTATTGAAAACTATACCAAGATTATTTGCGTTACGTACCAGCTGAAGTTCAGAACCGTTAAGCAATATTTTAGGCAAAATATCATGGTCATGAGATCTTTTGCAAATCAGTAAACTTTTTGATTTGTTGGGACTTAGGGTGAGGTCATTTGTTTCTGCCCAAATCTGAATTCGACTTAAGTCCTCGTTGAGCTCAGCAACGCAGGTATTGAGGCATTTGAGTTCACTACTTAAGTAGAGCTGAACGTCATCCGCATATAAGTGGATTTCACAACTTTTTAAGACATTTGGTAGGTCATTGACATACATTACAAAAATCAAAGGCCCTAACACAGACCCTTGAGGAACGCCTTTAGGAACTGGCAGGAAATCAGAAATGAAACCATCTACACTTACTGCTTGCGTCCTGTCTGTAAGATATGATTTTAAGAGATCTATTGCTGTTTTTGAAAAATTTAATTGATTTTTAAGCTTAGAAAATAGAATAGCATGATTGACAGAATCGAACGCCTTCGAGTGATCTAAAAGTGTTAAGATAGATGCCTTATTCGCATCCAATTCTGATCTTATATTTTCTGAGACATCAATAAGAGCTGTCAGGCAGCTACGCTTAGACCTAAAACCAGATTGACGCTCAGTTATGAGTTTAAATTTAAACAAAAAGTCACTAATTTGCTTGTGAGCAATATTTTCCAAAACTTTTGACACATATGGCAAGATTGCTATAGGCCTGTAATCACCATTGGCTTTAGGTAATGGGATGATTTTAGCTTTTTTCGAAGTTCTTGGGAATTCAGACGTGGTCAAAATTGTGTTGAAAAGGTGAGTGAAAAAAGGCAACAAAGTGGGCAACAATGCTTTAATGAAAATAGGATTGATTTCATCGAAACCGATAGCATTGGATTTTACTTTCAAAAAGGCCTGTAATACCTCAAGCTGATCGACACAGGAAAAACTAAAAGAGTGTTCGGAGTGACTTGTAATTGCATCATTATTGCTGCTGTTCATGATCAAAGGTGCAGATAGGTTTAGAAAATCAGCTTTTATTCTGTTAATATCTACTTCTGAAAAATCTACTGGTGCTGAAGTCTTATTTTCAATCCCAATTTTACGAATACATTGCCATTTTTGTTTAGATTTGGAAAAGTTGCACCCATTGGCTGATTTGAGGAGGGCAAAGCCCCATGGCCCTATGGTAGGTGCGGGTCTGCATCGCCAGTGAGGTTCTGTTCAGTCGAGCGTTTTTTCATCGTGCGTTTCAGCATAACACAAAATCATGTGCAATGAGTCACACCATCAACGCACGTTTTTTCAACGGCGTTTAGACACACGCTGGTCTTATTAACGCTTGAGTTATGCTAAAACACGCGTTAAGAAAATTCTCGTGTGAACTTAGCCTGAATCAACACTGATTGCTTTTTTATTCCCGGTTTCTTGTTTTGTAAAGGAATAATGGTATTATGAATATGGTAAACAACAATTATTGTTTATTTTTTTATATTAAATACATACATGCTTCTCTGCAAATTTTGATTCTATTCCGTTTTTTCTTTACGTTACCTACGCATTATGCCTCGTACTATCGTTGTGATCTGCCTTACAACAGCTTGTATAACCCCATACAATTATGCGAATTGTACGAAATATTGTAACGTCGCAAGAAAAATCAAAAATTTTTAATAATTTGACGAATCACATGACTAATCGCATGTACGTTGGAACAATTTTGCTTCGTTTTTAGTTTCGTCAAATTGTTGTCTGATGCATTTTATGAAAGAGTGGATTGTGACGAAGAGTGGATATACTGAAAACGATAATGCAAAGTGACTCGTTTTCATTGAATGCTACAGAAACCTAGAGATTTTGCTGAATAATTTCAATCATAAATGTTATCACAGGTTTCAATTACAATTGAACCGATTGCTTGTGAAATTTTTGTTGAAAATTTAATTAGTTTAATTTAATTTATGAGAAATTAGTCGGCGATAAATATCGCTAACTAAAATTCTCATACAAAATTTTTTTTACCGGGTAACCGCGTCAAAAAAAAACTGCTAATATCGCTGTTCACTCTGTGAAAACTACAAACAAAAGCATGTTCGCAGCGTTTGTACGAAAGAGTATAACCGATTGTACAACACGTTGTGCAGTTGGTCTCAACGTTAGTGCGAGTGGTTAAAATTTTCGTAGTTGTAGCCCTGGTGCATATTAATACATTTTTATTTCTCTACGACAAAATATTGTTCTTGTGTGCAGCGCTATGCGGCGAAAGATGGCAACACCATCATTTGAAAAAGTGCTGTTCGCTTTCACTTATTAAACTTTCTGAGGGTAATCGCAAAGAATTATATATTAAAGAACTGCATTCCGGTTTTTGTCGATAACTGACAAGTACCATAGCATGTCGAGAAAATTAACTGTCTCACAACCAGGGGAAATATGATTTTGGCTTATTTGCGCATTGGGGATTTTAACAATGACGTACAATGCCCTCTGCTCTGCCATTTTGTATTTTATTAGGATTTTATTTATTTTAATTTATATGAAGTTTTTGAATATCTTCCGTCGTTTTTTATTTACATTTTACAAATAAATAATTAATTATTTTACAATTGAGCTACATTTGAGAAAAATCATTTTTTTGCTACCAAGCAACCAGCAAATTCAGAAGCAGGATTTTTATTTTGACTTCTCCAAAAGCACAAATTTGCAACCAATCTCGCGTAATTTGCGTTGTTGTTGCCTTTTGTATTCAGAAAAATTCAGTCGAAAATATTCTAACAAAATGCGTGTAGTTGTTGTTGTTGTTTACAACCGATCCCGTTATTTATATTGTTGTTGTTTTTTTTTCAGCCGAAAAATTCAGATGAAAATTGGCACATATTATATTCCTGTTGTTTGCTTGCATGTGTTTCATATTTTGCTATTTGTCGCAACCAGAATTCTTTCCAAGGGGCCTTTTAATCTAACGAAATTATGCACTTTTATTTTGATATTTTATTCTTTTACTTGAAACATGTCATTAGTTAACACAAGTTTAAACCTTAATAGCTTAAATAAGAATAGTTTAATCACTGACACTGATTCGGTATTGAAAAAAACACGAAAATCAACTTATGAAATACAAAAATATTAAACTTTATTTAAAATTAAAAAAGAAACTAAATAAAAATGTCAAAATAGACTGCCACTGCCGACGTGCTAGTTTTATTTGGGCTTAAGTCTTTGCAAATTCAAAAATATTTATTCTCGCCAAAACTTTGGAAAATATGAGTTTTTTAAGAAGGTGCGCATCAGTCTTATTGTATGAATTGTATCATATTTTCCAAAGTTATGACGGGATTTCGTTTTGAATGCATATACATGTGGTGTTTAATTTTATGAAAACACATTTTTTGTATTTAACAGTTTTTTTATTAAATAATATCAATCAAAAAAGTTATTTAAGAACATTTAAATTTAATTATACAGTTTCAGTACATTTTCTCTTTTTTAACAAATTTCACACATGTTTTCCGTCCGGCTATACTTTTCAACTGTCCTTTGTTCGTAAGTCTTTTATTTTCGTCACCCACGCTTCGTTCGGTTTTAATATAGTCGTCCTATTCATTGTCCATGTTATTGTCCCTGTCCTCATTAAAGTCAATGTTACCAATCCCTCAGTAATTTCGTCCGCTTCTAGTAAGTCATTGTCTGTTCACGTTACTGTCTGTCTGCTCACTTCCTACATTCGGCCGTCCTGATATGTTATTCGACCCGAATGACGAATTCCATGGTTTTAAAAATTCAGCTACTGTAGTCGTTTTTATTGGTCCTTCCTGGTTTCCTACCTTTTCTACTTCGTATCTCCCGTGGTTTAACTTGACGGTTACCCTATACGGTCCGAGGTACTTAGGCTTTAATTTCAAATTTGTTCCGAACTGAGTTCTTTTTATTGCTACTAAATCGTTTACTTTGTAATCAGTTTCTATCTTTCTTTTCTTATTAAATGTTTTGCGATTTTCTTTTTGGATTTTGTTTATATTTTCTTGAGCGTTTTTTCGCACCAAATCTCGCTCCACATTTAATTCGTCGATTTCCGTATTATTTAAAATTTCTCGTAAGTCTGGGTAATCAGTATTTCTCATTTCTAATCCTGTTAAAATTTAAAAGGTGATGTTTTAGTACTTCGCGGTGCAGTATTGTTTATTGTTTGTTGAACTTTATACACATGACTGTACCAGTGTGCTGGGTTATTGTGACACAACTTTACAATCATTGGAACAACTATTTTGTGGATCCGCTCCACTTGCCCGTTGCCGCGAGGTACACCTGTCGCTATTTGTAAGTGTTGTATATTCTGACACTCACAAAACTCTTTAAAAAGGTTTGACGTAAACGTGCTTCCCCTGTCTGATACAATTCGTTTTGGGTTGCCGAAAATTGCTGACTGTCTTTGTAACCTATCAATAACCTCTTCTGCTCCGGTTGACTTAGTGGGATATAGCCAGACAAATTTGGAAAATCCGTCCACTATAACGAAGATATGGTTGTATTTTTTGTGGGTTTCTGTCAATGGGCCAACATGGTCTATATGATATGTTCCCAAGGGTTCACATGCTTTGTCGATTGGCGTCAACAAGCCTTCTTTTTTTTCGGTTTTGGCTTCCATTATAATACATTCTACACAACCTTTCACTACTTTTTTGACTTTCTCAACTAAATTTGGCACATAGTAACATTTCTCTACCAGTTCTTGCGTTTTCTTGGCACCAAAATGACCTTGACTGTGCGCTAACTTTATAACTTCATCCTCCATGACAGAAGGTACTACTAAAAGTTCTTTAACGAGATCTTTATACAGTAAACCGTTCCTCATAAAAAAGTCTTCGTAGCTATCTTTTTCCAAAACTTTCCTTACAGCTCTTATCCAATCGTCTTCTGTTTGTGCGAATTTTAGCGAATCTTCAATTAAAAGGCTATAAACGCGACTAAGGGTATCTACATGTCTCATTCGAGAACCTGCTCTATGTTCTATACATGTGTACATGTATGTACATGTCCTTAACATAAATTCTCCATTTCTTTAGAGCTTTTATTATTGCTAAAACTTCGAGCTCGTATGAACTGTATTTTTCTTCGGCTGTAGAAGTCTTTCGGCTCATGAATTCAACTGGATGTAATAACTGGTCCTCAGAGTCTTTTTGCAATAAGACTGCACCATAACCGTATTTCGACGCATCTGCGTGAATTTCTGTCTCTGCCGTTGGATTGTATAATTTTAAAGCTGGTGCATTAACCAATGCATTTTTCAGTTCCTGTATTACTAACAAATGTTCTTCCGTCAGTTTAAACTTTTCGTCTTTCCTGAGCAAATCTGTAAGAGGTTGGGCGACCACTGCATAATTTCTCACAAAACGCCTAAAAAATGAAGTTAACCCCAAAAATCGTTGCATTTCCTTTTTACTTGATGGTATAGGAAACTTATCTATTGCATTTGTTTTTTCCCTTGACGGCAAAATTTTTCCATTTTCAATAATGTAGCCTAAAAAATTAATCTGCCTCCTCTGACATTTGGACCATTTAATGCTCAAACCATTTTTGCTTGCATGCTTTAAAACTATTTCCAGTTTTTGGACACCTTCTTGTTCATCCTTTGCGGGAATCACAATATCGTCCATGTAAATTATCACCGTTCCATTTTTCAACAATTCCTGAAAAATAGCTTGAACGTAACGGCAAAATACTGCTGGCGAGTTTGAAATTCCGAATGGAACAAAACAAAACTCGTATTGCCCGTTCGCGGTTACAAAAGAAGTGTATTTACGTTTGCCACTTGCAACCTATCTAACACTTCATCAATCCGTGTCATCGGAAAACTGTCCCTAACTATTTTGTCATTGACTTTTCTATAGTCACAACATAATCGTTTTGATCCATCTTTCTTTGAAGTAACCACTACTGGTGAGGCGTATTCGGACGTGCTCGGTTGCACTATCCCTTCCTCCAACCAATTGGATACCTGTTCGTCTACCCAACGTTGATCAGTGTACGACATCCGACGAGGCCGCTGATAAACGGGTATCTCGTCAATCAAAATTAGTTTCATTTCAATCGGTGAACTAGCTGGCTTCTGTGGCACATAACTAGCTATCATTGTCTCAATTTTCTTAGCCTCAAATATCCTTAAATCTGATAAATCTACATCAACAGATAGTTTATCTTTTCCAAAATCTATAGCTGCAACTTTTCATCATCTAACTCGATATCATCTAACATCATGAGTGTATCGTACCTTATGACTGAATATTTACTGCCGGTATCTACTAGTGCACTAAACGTAAAATTATTTACTGTCATGTCCAAAAAAAATAATCCATCCAGTTGTTTCGAATAAGTTTTGGCTTTTACGTCACCTAACATATTGATACGTTCCAATTTTAAGTCTTTGTTGCTTGTCTGTTTACCCTTGCATTGATAAGAATAATGCCCTAATTGCTTGCATTTAAAGCACTGAATGGCACTCGTTCCACTACCACTGGTACTAGTGGCTGCAACTGCAACTGCACCTGCGATACTATCTTTCTGACAATCTTTGGCGAGATGTCCCTCTATGCCGCACTTAAAGCATTTTCTTTTTGTATCCCACAGCTAATTTTTATCGCTAACTCTTGGAAAACTTTGTTGCATGCTCGATCTATTTTGCGATATTTGTTCTTTTAACTCCTTTAAGGACCTAGCTTGATACAACATTACTTTATTTGCCCTGGAATCCGGTATCCCTTCGACAAAGTAATCGATAGTGCTCTGTTCATCAAGTGAAATTGGCTTTCCCATTTCAATCAACACATACAAATATTCTTGTAAACTTTCTTTGTGTTGTTTACTTCTATTTTTTAATGCGCGGTGCACTTCCGAAGCGCACAATTTTTCGCCAAATTCTTCAACAAGATTTTTTTTCAGTGATGTCCAATCTCTAACACCAACTAAACCTCTGGTAAAAAAATTCGCGGCATCTTTCAAAAGTTGCTTTGCGTAGACATACTTTTGCAAATTGTTCCAACCTACTGTATCTGCCACATCATCAAATTCCGAAACCCACTGATTTACGTCATGTGTACCATCTCCTGAAAATGATGAAATACTACCTTCAATGTCTCGCAAAGTAAAAACAACCCATTCTGTTCTTTGCGCACTCACGCCAGCTAAATTTGCGTCTGCGTATACCGATTCGTCATCGCTTATTTCTACATTTTGATCACTGTCTAAATTAAAATGCTGCAAAAGTCTGCCTTGCAATTCACTTTTTCGTCCATTTACACTTAAATTGAACTCTCTCAATTTCTCTTTCAGTTTGTCAACTGTCATCGAAAGTATCGTTGCAGCGTCCATCTTATAATCGTAATTTGGTCAATGTTACTTAAAAATTCATAAAAAAAAAGTTTTAGAAAATTTTAGAATTCAATATTAATTATAACTTAACAAATTTAAATTACATTTCGTATGTAGTATTTATTTCTAAAAACAATTCATTTTACTTTAATAATAATACAAGAATACAAAAAAAAATGATCTGCTCACATACGTATTAGCTATGGAATAGTGCAGGATTTTTCGATTTCGATACGCTGGGACCATTTATTTTGTGAGGTTTGATAAAAAAATGCGTGAGCCAAAAAATTAAGTGGATTGGAAAAGGCTAAATGGCGTCTCATCAAGGTCAAAGTTACAAAATTTGGGAGATTTTCAGACAAATCAGCCCATAGCTGCTAAGGAGTAGCCCATAGAGCAGTAGGTCGTATGACCGACCCTCAATTATTTTTCATGGCCAACATTTTTTTCATACATACTTATCCCCTCTCTCCACCCCTTTGGGAGGTTTCCATACAAAAGGGATGTTTTTATGAAATTTACTCCCAACGTTCCCAATGCTACCAGGGTGCCCCTAGAAGATTCAAGTATATGCCCAACCCCCCCTAATTAATTCTTCCCAACATTTCTTCAGAAAATACTAACCCTCTATCTCAACCCCTTAAGGGGTTCCCCATACAAAATTGAACTTCATACGGAATTTGGCTTACTACTCTTACCTTTCCACCGCTTCCAGCGTGTCCTAAGCGGATTCCTTTGTATCACCGACCCACATAAATTTTTTCATCACCAACTTTTTTTTCCACATATGTAGTTACCCCTGTCAACATGCAAAAATTACATTCTAACATAAGTGTAACACTAGTTTACACTCAAAATGTTCCATTGATAAGAAGTTACTTTTCTTATGTAGTTTTTCCTGCTGAGTTCGGAAATGAAAATAAAAATTTTTTGAATGGCACAGTTTTCGAGATATTGTGGTTTTTTCATTTTTTCGACCTTCTTTCACTTTAAAATTCATATCTTCAGCTATAAATGTCCAATTTTATCGTGCTTAGCACCATATTAAAGGAATTAAAATGATAAATAAACATGTATAATTATATATTCTATTGAGTAAGCGGTGCACAAGATATCGATGAAAACAGGCCAGACTTAAAAAAAATCAAATTTTACATTTGATTCTATGGCCACGGAAAAATAGAAATAAAATAAAGCAAAATAATTATGCTTCATACTCGTAGAGCTGATACATTTACGCAAAAATAAAGATATACCAAAAGAAAATCGACCATAAAATGACAACGTTAGAAGCGATTGAATGAGAGAATCCAACGCCACATTTTCGATACAAAAAATTTTTTTGTATCGATTGTTCTCAACAAATTGTCGAAAAAATTAATATATTCAGAAAATGCGGCGTTGGATTCCCTCATTAAATCGCTTCTAACGTTGTCATTTTATGGCCATGAAAAATAATTGAGGGTCGGTCATACGACCTACTGCTCTATGGGCTACTCCTTAGCAGCTATGGGCTGATTTGTCTGAAAATCTCCCAAATTTTGTAACTTTGACCTTGATGAGACGCCATTTAGCCTTTTCCAATCCACTTAATTTTTTGGCTCACGCATTTTTTTATCAAACCTCACAAAATAAATGGTCCCAGCGTTTTGAAATACAAATATTAATAATCTCCATATGTCACTATTCCATAGCTAATACGTATGTAGTTTCGCTTTTGTTTTGTCTTTACTCTGCTCACTGTCACTCGTATTCACTCGGCTTCTGTCTGCTGTTGTCCTTCTGTATATTTTCGGCTCTTTCTGTTTATTTTCGTTGCATGCAACTCTTTTCTTGGCACTAGAGTGCTTTGATTTATTTCGTCTCTTTCAAATTTCTTTACGCAATTTGCTTTGCGCCTATGATTTGCTTTTAAGTCTTTTTATTTTTTTTTTTTTTTTTTTTTTTTTAATACTTGCGTTTGACGACACTTTCGTGACTGATATTTTCAAACTGTTTAACGCTTTTGCATGTCCAAGCGCGTCATCACGAACTGATTTTTTTTTTTTGTGTACAGCACTTTTTACGTTTTATAGCATGTGTAAAATATTTTGGTTTTTACATTTAAAGTTTCACCATACTAGCACAAATTCACTTTTTGTCTACTTTAACTTTTTGTCTTGTGCGTCACGATATCAAAAAAAATTTTTCACTTAATTACTTGGCTCTGCTCAATGCCGGTCGAGTCCCCAATTATTGTGGTGTTTAATTTTATGAAAACACATTTTTTGTATTTAACAGTTTTTTTATTAAATAATATCAATCAAAAAAGTTATTTAAGAACATTTAAATTTAATTATACAGTTTCAGTACATTTTCTCTTTTTTAACAAATTTCACACATGTTTTCTGTCCGGCTATACTTTTCAACTGGCCTTTGTTCGTAAGTCTTTTATTTTCGTCACCCACGCTTCGTTCGGTTTTAATATAGTCGTCCTATTCATTGTCCATGTTATTGTCCCTGTCCTCATTAAAGTCAATGTTACTAATCCCTAAGTAATTTCGTCCGCTTCTAGTAAGTCGTTGTCTGTTCACGTTACTGTCTGTCTGCTCACTTCCTACATACATTCTTAGGATTGATTGCAAATAACATAAAAAAAAAACAAAAAAAAAACCAAAAAAAAATTTTATGTCGAATTTTCTTGTTGAAAAAACATGGTTCGCGTTAGTGGTGGCAAACTATCGATAGTCCTGACCATCGATAGTGGACGATAGTTTCTGGAAACTATCGATAGACTATCGATAGTTAGATTACTTTAAAAAACAAAAAAAAAATTAATATTGTCACTGCAGTAGTGGCATTAGAAAAGGTCTAGATTTTTTTTTCAATTTACCAATTATTTTTATTTAAAAAACATATTGCATCGACATTTTTAGTCCAGTAGAATTAGTCGTAAAAATGAGAAAAAAAATAATTATAGTTACAGCACTGACAGCGGAATATTGTCGAACAAGCATCCTAATGAAAAAAGTTTGATATAAAAGTTGCAGGAAATAAAAAGATCTACATTTTTTGTTTTACCATTTTCAACGTAACCTTAAAGAAAAAATTATGGAAAACCGGTTTATTCGATTTTTAACTTTTTTCTTTGACAAAAAGTAGATAGTTAGTAGCTGAAACTTGGACAAATGTAGTAATTTTTTTAAACGGAAATATTTAGAGGTTGTTGTTAAATTTAATTTTTAAAAAAAAAAAACCAAAATTTTTAACTGCGATTTCTCGTTGCTACACGGTTGAAAAAATAAGTATAAATTTTTATATGATACACAGTTGAAAATGTCAGTATAAAATTAATAACTTTTAGTTATTCATATAAATCCATAAGAAAATCGTATAGAATTTTATAAGTTCCAAAGTATAAAATTTTTTGTGAATATAAAATTTTTTTTTTTATACTGAAAAGTTTATATGTAATTTTAACGATATTGAAAAAAGTGTATTCTTATGTCGGTTGTTGGAACGTTTGACTGGGACGCAGCACACACGGGTTCAAGACCTGGAACAGATACTTCTTTTTAATTTACAATTTCTATTTATAAAATGATTTGACTAACACAACTTGAAAGGACTGAGACTTGAACCTGCTTCATTTATAGAATAATTTGAATGCGACCCCATTCATTTGCTAGCTCGGCCACAGAATGTTGATGTTTTATTGGACAAAATTACACATAAATAACTGTCCGCATAGCTAGTTTTTATATGTTGTAAAGTTATTAAATTTATACCTAAATTCATATAAAACGACTCTTAAACTGATATCATATAAAAATTTATACTGATATTTTCAACCGTGTACGTCTACTTTCGATAAATGGGGAAAAAAAAAAATAGTATATTGCAATGGGAAAATGACCGAAAAATTTAAAAAATCGAAACAATCTATTTTTCGTCGAAATTTGCAAATTTATCGTTCAATTATTGTTATTAAATAACAAAACCATTAAAATTTTGTTGCTTTGAATGTAGCTGGAATGTAGAAAACCCAATTGCAATAGTGGAAAATGTTCGATAGTGAAAATATTCGATAGTCTTAGAAAACTATCGATAGTGGCAACAAATTTGAGACTATCGATAGTGCTATCGATGGTTTGCCACCACTAGTTCGCGTCATTAGTAAAAAATTCGTAGTTTCTAATGTTATGGCGGGAATTTCGATATAAAAGCACATGCATTCTTAGGATTGATTGAGGAATAACATATAAAAACATCAAAAAAAACAAAAGGTGTTATATTGAAAATATTTTGAGAACAATTTTTTTAATTAAAAAAATTAATGTTTAAACAAATTTATTTAAATTTTTTTATTTTTTTATAAAGTTATAGTATTTCTACACAAAAATAATTAAGTGGTTTTTCATCCTATCTTCTATAGTTTTTGAGATATTTGGTTTCAAAAAATGTTCAAAAACGCCAAAAAATACAAAGTGTGCGTTTAATAAAAGAATGACCGAAATGGTAAGGTATGTACTACTGCAAATGCCATTATTCGGTTTAAAAAAAGTCTAGTAAAATAAATTAACCGCTGGATTTTATATTTCATTTATCGGCCTTTTCAACCTCATAATTGGATTTTGAAAATAAATAAAAATACACTGAAAAAAATTATAAATATTTTTTTTGTGGTTTTTTACAAAGTTTGCAATACAAAAAAAAAAATTTTTTAGTGCATTAAAAAAAAGCTTATATTATGTTTATACTTCATGCCAAGTTTGATAATGGTCCGTCCAGCCGTTTTGGAGCTATATGCATTGCAATGCCGAAACCCGACGCAGCTCCGTTCTCGCGTCAAGTCGTTAAAATGACTTACTATTCACGGCCCGCTTGAAAAAAAATTTAATGAAAGGTCCGAGGACGACGGAGTTTTTTATTAGATACTTTTTGGGACATCATCAGAAGTCAAACCGCGCAAAAAGCAAAATCGTAACACGATATTTTTTTTAATACGGCCATTTTTACGATTTTATAACGAAATTCTGAGATTTTCATATTCTTTCGCTTTATAAATATATACATATACACACAAAAATGTATACGCACACACACACACTCACACACACACACTCACACATCCCTTGCGGGATAGGAGTTTAGAATATTCCCGAGGTAAGGCATGCCTGTCGTAAGAGGCGACTTAAATCCATGACTCCACTCTCCGGAGTAGCAACGGTGGATTCGACCTTAAAACTGGCTGATATCAGTGACCTTAACGGCAGCTGATATCAGCGACCTTAAAATTGGCTTATATCAGCGAGCTTAACGGCGGCTGATGTTGGCGAACTTAACGCCGGCTGATGCAGCAACCTTAGCAGCGGCTGATATCAGCGACCTCTGAAGCGGCTGATATTGGCGACCTTTAGCTGCGGCTGATATAAGCGACCTTTGGAAGCGACTGATATCAGCGACCTTAAAAGCGGCTGATATCAGCGACCTTGGGCGACTAAAATCCAGGAGCTCATTCCCCAGAGTGATAAAGATGTACTACAGCCAAGGAGAAGACTACAAATTGGCATTAGGACCGATCCCGGTCCTAGTTATGGTATACCGGTAAAAACGTATTGGAAAATTGTTTTTCAGGTGGTGATGGTAGTATTCCGTTACCTTAGTATGCTAGAGTGACATCTCGCAGAAACGGCATTCGGGCTAATATTATCATTGCCTCCGTCCCGTTAAAATTATGGCACGTCTCATAGTACGTTCAATATCTGTCAACATTAAGTTGTTGATGTAGGCCCAGTTGAATTACTCCTGGCTAATGCTGACCTGGCTCTGAACAGAAGGACTCATGAGGTGCTTGTGTCAACCCTCGCATGGCCTCCCTGCATGCATAGATAACCATGGGGTCTTAAGGCGACTACAATTTTGGATGGAGATAGCGGCTATGAGTTGGGACCCACTTGCAATGATGTCAAACATAACAACAACCACAGAAAAAGAAAACAAAAAAAAAAAAACAGAAAAAAAAAAAAAAAAACAGAAAAAAAAAAAAAAACATTCCTGATGTTCCAACATCAGCAAACGGGAGTACGCCAGAGGTGGTAAACCCCTTCCAAAGGGCCAGTAAAACCAACCGGTCCCCAAACAAGGAGCTCGCCCTCGAAGCTAATAGGACAATGGTTCGAATTGGCAGTGTAATAAGTCCATTGTGCGCAACAAGCGCACAGCCAACAACAAAGCCTAGTAGGATGAGCAGCAAAAATACTGCGTTCCTCAAAATGGGGGAACAAATAAGGAGTCTGGTTGATATGATGGAGGAGGGAAAAAGGCGCTCGATTCATAAACCAATGAGAGATGCAATTGATAGCATCAGAACTCTTTATGAACTTTCCGCCATTGAGCAAACGATGAGGAGGCGTAAAAAATTGGTCCTTGATCGTCTAAGTACTCAGCCTTTGTCATTGCAAGAAATAAACAATTCCAAAAACTGTTTAATAAAACTCGCTTTAAAGGCTGACTTTGGTGGCGTCATCAAAATTCTTGAAAAGGATCGTGTACTTCCGTGCAAATCAAAACTGTTAAAATATATCCCTTTTATTGATGGCGAAGGTTTTCTTTGCGTAGGAGGACGGTTGGAATGCAATACTGTCATACAATATAAAGCACCCTATTATTCTTTGCAGCAAGCACCCAGTTTCCAAATTAATCATCACCTGTAAATCATCTGTAAAATTTCATCTGCGCCGTGTTTTGGGTGCATCTGTCCTCTTATTTGAAGATTTATGTACAGTTTTATGTCAAATAAAAGCTGTTGTCAACTCTCGCCCCTTATGTGCTATGTCCGACTCTGATCTAAACCCACTAACGCCTTCTCATTTCCTTATAGGACAGCCGATGACTGCGGTACCCGAGCCAAGTCACCTGGAAGTTCAAACTAACCGCTTGAATCACTACAGACATCTTCAAAGCTTGGTCCAGGGATTCTGGAAAATATGGCATGCAGAATACCTCGTCACATTGCATGAACGACCTAAGTTGCAGACGTCCAGTCACAACTTCAACTCTGGCGATCTTGTGGTTATAAAAGAACCAAATTTACCACCAACAAAGTGGGTTATGGGTCGAATCCAAAAGGTCTAGCTGGGTTCAGATAAACGAGTGCGAGTTGCTATTGTTAAAACAAATGCTGGAACATTTGTCCGAGCAACTACCAAGCTGGCACCTTTTCCGGGTTGCTAAAACTTATTCAGAAGAAGTAAAAACTTAAAATTGTTAAAATATTTGTTTATAAATGAGATGGCATTTAAATTGAAAGATAATGTATAATTTCCTAATGGGGTGTTTGTCACTCAGTTTATTTCACTAGTACACTTGATCCTTTTTTTACGCGGTATACTGGGACCAAAAAAATATCGTTTAAAAAAAACCGCGTAAAAATAACTTGAATTTCATACAAAATCGCTTATGTGGTCTATTTTCTGAAAAACACCGCGTAAAAACGAAATCCGCGTAGAAAACCTTTCTTTTCATAGGAAATTTCTTATTCATGCCAACTTGCATTAGACAATATTTCCAATAAACATATTTGTTTATGCAAATCAATTACATATGCATTTATTAAAAACATATAAAAAATGGAATAAAAACATGTTAACAAATGTTTTATGCTGTTTTACAGTAAAGGAACAATTCATATTACATGTAAATTAATTAATGAGATCAAGACATTTTATTTTTGTCTTTCTCATACAAGTCATGACTGCATTCTACTGCTTGGTTTAATTGACGACGAAATATTATTAACCGCTCCACATTAGTATCATGTTTTCTAAAAAAATCTTCCAGATCCATGACTTTTTCTAAGCCTTCTTTAATAAAACTTGTAACTGGTGCGACATCACAGCATTCCGTGTCCTCTTCGCTTCCAGGATCTGCATTGTTATTGATTTCACAAATCGCTTTGATGATTTCATTATCTTTTGCATCACACTCTTCGAAAGTTCGTTGATGTCGTCAACTGCTAGATCTTCGAATCCTTCGCCTTCAATATTTCTGGCCAGCTCAAAAATATCGGCATAAGCAGATAAACTCATATTTTCGTTTTCGCTTTCACCTTGCAATACGACATCCTTCCAGAGATTTTCAAAATCAAGAAAAAACCGCGTACAAAAAATAAAACCGCATAGAAAAAGTAATTGGGGGTAGTTTTCAAAAATCGCATACAAAAAAAACCGTGTTAAAATAATCCGCGTAAAAAAAGGATCAAGTGTATTTTATTGAGTGAGCGCAGACATGTCACTCAGCAGCAACCACTCTTTATAAGCTTTAATGCGAAGGTCAGTTTTTTTGTTCTTCTGTTATTACAATGATCGCATGAGAAACCCGTTACCGGTTAATAAAGCATTAAAGCTTTTACCTTTCGCTCTCATTGTTTTCGGTTCGTGGTTGCTGCTTAGCGACAGTCTGCTTCACTTGGATATCGACAATCAATCAGCTAAGTATACTGTATACAAATTTAATTAAATTTACAACCTTGGAAATTTACCTTGTAATTTTTTTTGCTTTGTGCTGTCCCTAGACTGTTGGCCCAATTTTAATCTAATTCCGAATCATGAGGTTTATTAAAAAGCGCCAATAACAGGATTCTAAATTTAACTGATCCTCGACTTGATCGATATTTCTAACATTTTCCAAAAAAAATAAATGTTAGTTTTCTTTAATTAAGTTATGGGTACGAATAAGTATGTACTTTACATTACCAATTTCAGGGAATTTGAATTTGGAATCGACATTTTCAATTCCATGGCAAACGGAATTGAATTTATATTTCATTCCAGGAATCAAAATCTGGAATTGCTAAATTTAGAGTCCATTCCACAGATTTTGAATTTGAAATCGGAAACTATTACCCAACTATGTAGTTTAATTAAAATGTAAATTTGTACCTACTTAGTGTCAAATCTAATAATTATTTTACAATAAACTACACAAACCAGAGTTCGGAAATATTCATGTATGTGCACTCAAATTGTCGCATTCATGAGTTTATTCATGTATGAATTGTCTTTAAATTTTTTTCATTCGCTCATGTACATGAATGCACGAATGAAAATAGTTTTTTATTGAACTGCACACGAATGTGAGTATCTGTTTCTTTTCACAAACGAGTAGCATTCATAAAAGAATTAATGCAAGTCAACAATTTTTCATTGGTTCATAAATGAATTCGAACGATGTGAGAAGGCATGGTAAGCGTTCGTACATGTACCGCCCCTGTCACTTCCAAAATTCATTTTCGGCCTTTTCCCATCGATTCGTGCTATAAAACTTTTTTCGAAAAATGGGTTCAAAACACCCCTTTAGGAGGGTCGGGGACCACCCCTGTCACTTCCAAAATCAATTTTCGGCCTTTCCCCATTAATTTGTGCAATAAATTTTTTTTTCGACAAATAGGTCAAAAACACTCCTTTAGGAGGGTCGGGTACCACCCCTGTCACTTCCAAAATCCATTTTCGGCCTTTTCTCATCGATTCGTGCACTAATTTTTTTTTCGAAAAATGGGTCCAAAACACCCCTTTAGGAGGGTCGGAAACCACCCTTGTCACTTCCAAAATCCATTTTCGGCCTGTTCCCATCGATTCGTTGGAAAATCATCCCTCATCATCTCGCAGTATTCACGCTCATTTATGAATGAAGGCTAACATCGCAGTATTCATGTAAGAACTATAGAAAAAATGCTGCTTCCACTCGTTCATGAATGTAGACTAGTGAAAAGAAACGGATACATACATTCGTTTACGAAGATGACAAAAAAAATTTCGAACCCTTCACGAGCGCATTCGAATGCAAATATTCGCATCTCTTCATGAATATGAAGGATACAGGAATAATTAAAAAGTACACGTTCGAATTCGCGAGCGTTCATGAACGACCGTTTTCAAGTATGAAGTTTCTCTCGTAATATTTCAGAGTAACAGGCTTAGATTTCTTTTCATTGTGCTTTGTATTGTGTGTCTGATGCATTACTTTCATCGCCATCACCAACATCGTCACCGCCTTTATTTAAACCCTCGAAAAACTTGGTGTTCTTATCATAAATTGTTGGATCTTTGCTTTTTAGTGACGTCGAAGTTTTGAAGGATTCTTGATCAAACTTTGAATCCACCAATTCATCTTCCGAAGATTCGGTTTCGCTAGATGATTCAGAATCAAAACCGACAAGACCACGATCTTTAACTGTAAATATTATTCATTATATTTAATAAATATTTGCAATTAATTTTGGAAACTTACATTTCTTGAGCAATTCGCTGCTCATTGTTTAATTTCTTCAAAAAAGTCCTTTCAATTTGTTATACAATAAAAACAAACTAAGAAAACTTCGCAGGCACACGTGTTTCTTTGATAATACAACACTGAGCAAAAGTCGGCAAAAGTCAAAATCATATAAAAATAAAATAATTTTCTTGTTGACAAAATTATTACGTGTTGTTTGGCTTTTGCCGGACTCGAAAATAAACGAGAAAGAGGCAACATTTTTCAGTGCAGTAACCATGTTAATTAAATCATGGTGTGAAGTATTGCGTATGGTAAAATGTCAAAAATTTTTAAGTGTCAACTTGGAAACATTCCAAACCGAGTTGAGCGAGTGGAAAATCCACCCAAACCGAGTTGAACCGAGTTGACAGAATAAGTAAATATCTCAACTCGGGTTGACTCGAGTTGACTGCAACTCGAGTTGAACCGAGTTAACAAACCGAGTTCGCCATCACTGGGTCTTATGCCAAGGTCTCGGTTGGTTGCTTTCCTTTGTGTCAGTTAAATTTAATTTTAAGAATAAATTGTGAAAATATCGGTCAGTGTTAAGTTTATGTGTGTTTCGAAAGAAAAAAAACGTGTCAGGATAGATTCAAAAATTAAAACTAAGTCAAAATGAAGTGAATTTAAAAGCAAAGTACAGTACAGTCGCGCTAATCCGGACACTTGCTAATCCGGACACTCGCTAATCCGGACCGTCGCTGGCACGAACATGTCAACTTTGATTTTTTCAAACTTATGTCGTTAAGTTACGGGACTCTTTTTGAGTACATGTTCATACTCGTGAGTTTTTACAGGCACGTTGTTTATTTAAAATTTTTGGATTTTTTTCAGTCATTTTATTCCTTACTCATATACCTAATTACAATTTCTTTATAAAAACATAAAAAGTGAATGATCCAATCATATACGCCTCAGCAGTTTTCTACATATTATTATTATTACTTTCCTTATCTATATCTCTCTTTCCTTGTCTGAACTTATTTCTTTTTTAATTTGATGTCATTTCATTTTATTCTGATTGATAAAATTTACGTAATCTCTCCTTTAACTTTTATATTATTAAATATTGTCCTAATTAATAGTTATTAAAATGAATTATTATCCTAAGTCTATAATTAATAATAAGCTAAACTTGTACTACTTTAAAAGAGAAATCTTATTGTACAATGAAATATTGAATTAAATAAAGTAAAATTAAATTAAATTAAATTAAGTTAAATTAAATTAAATTAAATTAAATTAAATTAAATTAAATTAAATTAAATTAAATTAAATTAAATTAAATTAAATTAAATTAAATTAAATTAAATTAAATTAAATTAAATTAAATTAAATTAAATTAAATTAAATTAAATTAAATTAAATTAAATTAAATTAAATTAAATTAAATTAAATTAAATTAAATTAAATTAAATTAAATTAAATTAAATTAAATTAAATTAAATTAAATTAAATTAAATATGCATTCAACATATTTGAAAGTGGCATAAGTCACTTTGTTTTTAAGTCGAGATATTTAAGGGTTTGCGTTTTAACACGTTTAAAAATATGGATGCTAACTTTCGAGAAGATTTACTTGTATTTGTTATCTCATGATACTGACATTTTTTCTCAGTAAAAATAATTTCGTATAAACATTAAAAAATCACCACTTTTCATTACGGTAAAGTGACTTAAGCCACTTTCAAAATAAATAGTTTAGATAAATGACTGACTTATATTAATTTTGTCCGACGTATTTTACTGAAGTGATGTTTTGAAAGGGCAGTGATTTACTAAAATTACCTGATTCGCTGTCTGATAACATCATATAAAAGTAATTTTAATAAATAATGCTAATTATGTGTACTATATTAGATGTCACTATAATATAATTTACAAAACTGCACTATTCTTTCGCACTTATAAAAATAAGTCCAATGATCACAACTTCTTTAAAAATACTGAAAATAATTCAAAACAATACTTCACACATACTTATCACATGTTTCTATTTCTTTCACACTAAGCCCCGTAATTAATTTCCTGAGTACAACGACTTACGCCACTTTCAAAATAAACATGTTTGTTATACCGTTATTTACCAATACTTCTTTCGAAGAAATCTCAATAGTTCTCAACATATTGAGTGCAAATTTTTTAAAAATTAAAAGATACCGTTCAATAGTATTTAGTGTAGCCATTAACTCGATTTTTTTGAAAAAGTGACTTATGCCACGAAAGCTACCGGGAAAAGAGAAAGGAAGAGAGGCGCCTTTTCAGACGCAAGAAACGAGAGCAGGAAAGGCGTGAGCGTGAGAAACTCGAAGTGTTACGAGGCAGGAATGATGCTCGAAAATTTTACCAACAAGTCAAGCGTCTGACCCAAGGTTTCAAGCCCGGAGCATCTACCTGTAAAGATGAACACGGAAATCTGGTTACGGATACGCAAGGTACACTGAGATTATGGAGGGAACACTTTTCCAAGCTGCTTGCTGGCGATGACTCCCCAATCCCGCCTTTGGAGAAATTAACCCGATGCCACCAATCAACGACGATGGTGTGGACGTACCACCACCTAGCCATGACGCGGTACGAGTTGTGATACAGCGACTTAAGAACAACAAAGCGGCCGGTGCTGACGGCCTGCCTGCTGAATTGTTCAAGACCGGTGGCGATGAGCTGATAGGGTGTATGCATCAACTCATCTGCAAAATATGGCTAGCAGAAAGCGTACCCGACGAGTGTCCTTTGTCCTATACTGAAGAAAGGTGACCCTACAACTTGCGCAAACTACCGGGGAATCAGTCTTCTTGCCATCTCATACAAGGTCCTGTCGACCGTACTGTGTGAAAGACTTAAGCCGTTCGCCAACACACTGATTGGGCCTTATCAGTGCGGCTTTAGACCTGGTAAGTCCACCATAGACCAGATCTTCACACTACGTCAAATCCTGGAAAAAACCCACGAAAAACAGATCGATACCCATCATCTTTTTATCGACTTTAAGGCTGCTTTCGATAGCCCGATACGGGATTGCCTGTATGCCACCATGTCAGAGTTCGGTATACCTGCGAAGCTAGTGCGGCTTTGCAGAATGACGTTGAGCAACACATCCAGCTCCGTCAGGGTAGGAACGGACCTCTCCGAACCATTTGATACCGAACGAGGTTTCAGACAAGGCGATCCACTATCCTGCAACCTCTTCAACTTTTTGATAGAAGGGGTGTTGCGAAAAGCCAGTGTACATCGTAATGGCACTATTTTCTATAAAAGTGTCCAGCTCCTTGCATATGCTGATGATATTGATATCATTGGACGTTGTAAGCGAGATGTTACTGCTGCGTTTTCTGCTATCGAAAAAGAATCAGCGAAGGTGGGTTTGACGGTGAACGAGGGCAAAACAAAGTATATGCTGTCCACAAGCAGGGAGACGCGGCGCATTGGATCCAACATTGCTGCGAACAGCTGTACTTTCGAAGTTGTCAAGGAATTCACCTATCTTGGCACCGCCGTGAACACTCAAAACGATATCAGCTTGGAGATAAAGCAAAGACTCACTCTTGCTAATAGGTGTTACTACGGTCTCAGTAAGCAATTGAGTAGTAGAGACCTCTCTCGCCCGACAAAACTGACACTCTACAAGACGCTCATCTTACCCGTGCTACTCTACGGTGCAGAAGCATGGGTTGTGTCGCAGACCGATGCAGACACACTTGGGGTGTTTGAGAGAAAAATTCTTCGCAAAATCTTCGGTCCTGTTCGCGTCGGCGACGACTACCGTATTCGAATGAACCATGAACTGTACGAGCTCTACGATGACATCGACATAGTCAAGCGCATCACTATCCAACGTCTGCGCTGGCTGGGACATGTTGTGCGTATGGACGATGAAGCTCCGGCGAAAAAGGTGTTTGATGCGGAAGCCGCTGGGCGACGACGGAGAGGAAGACCATGCCTCCGATGGAAAGACCAAGCCGAAGAAACCCTATCCACGCTTGGTGTGACTGATTGGAGAAGGCGCGCACGAAGCAGAGGCGCCTGGAGAGAGCTTTTGAGGTCGGCCGTAACCCGGTAACGGGTTGTTATGGCCACCCAAGTAAGTAAGTAAGTAAGACTTATGCCACTTTCAAAATAAACGGCTCATATAATCTATGTAATAATTATTGAGTTTTCTGTACTCCGGACGAATCCAGTTATCCGGACATACACCGAAACTATAGGTGTCCGGATTAGCGCGTCAGTACTGTAAGTTTAATGCCTTTGTTAAAATTTATATGTATGTACACTTGCCCCCCGCTTTGCGCGACTTCAGTTTGCGCTAACTCACCTTTACCCGAAATTCATTTGCCTACCTAAAATTAGATTTGCGCGACTGACCTCGATCTGCGCGAGTTAGGCATGCTATGATCTGTTGAAGCAGATGGACAGAATATTGCTGTAGAATAGATGATTGAACTTTTTGATGACCGTGGGCATTCTGAAAATCCTTAAGAGATTGGAACTACACAAGAAATCTTTTAGCTGTGGGTGAAAAACTGGTGCAAACAGCTGTAAAAATTGAACCAGATGACAGGCGCTTGAGAACGTTTGAAAGCAACATACGAGCTGCCTTAGCATCTTATCTGAACCTTCATTTAGAAAAATCGAAAAAAGTAAGGCAGCACCAAATGTGTTTGTAA
This sequence comes from Meiosimyza platycephala, assembly GCA_963662105.1. NCBI lineage: Eukaryota > Metazoa > Arthropoda > Insecta > Diptera > Lauxaniidae > Meiosimyza > Meiosimyza platycephala. The sequence goes on from OY759212.1 coordinate 6,798,194, forward strand.
GACTTATTATTTTTATTTTTTATAAACGAATTTCGTAACATTCTTTTTGTTTGAATTACTGTTTTAAAGGTCGTTTTTCCTTTTTATCTGTTTTAAACAAATGGTTTTATAGCAATAAATGATTTTGTATAGCAAAATAACAGCTACAGTGTCGTGAATGTCTTCTAGTCGTATATATTTCACATTTCAGGAACGTAACCACCTAAATTACATGAAGTTCTCACTTCACTTTACGCGGTTTCGCTTTGCGCTACACTTTTCATTCCCCTAACCCCCGCGAAAAGCGAGGGTCAAGTGTACATAAATGCAAAAGTAGAAATATAGCGCCATCTTGTTGTCATTACCCTTAAACTGTATTATTCTATATACAAACCACTACTTTTCCTAAAACTTCTTCAGCCGTGTGGTATGCATTAAATTTTTTTTTACAAAATTGATCTTAGAATCATTGACTTTCGCTATAAGAAAAAATATTAAGGAAATTTTGTCTGTTCAAAACTGTCAACTCTTCGGAAGAAAAAATTGTAGCCTATCGGAGAAGGAAGGTCAATATTGAAAAATTAAGTTTCTTTTATGAGAATTTTGCCATACAGCTAAATATTTATACACATATGTATGTAGATGTAGCAAATAATAAAAATGTTTGAATCTATTTTTCATAAAGTCATCGAGTACAGTGGGTGATCATATTAATAGAGCCACTATGTAAAAAACACATTTTTTCAACTTACACCATGATAATTTTATTATTATTATATTATTATTTATTTGTTTCTAAGGGGTCTTATTGATAAAATAAAAATACATACCTTATGATCAAAAAAGAACCGGAATTTTCAATTTTAAAATTCCCGCGCTTGTCCAATCGGTAAACTTTTATTCTCTCAACGTTGGCAACACTATTATACACATTCTGTCAAATTTGGACGCATATCGTACGATTAGTTTTTGTTTGGCGTCTATACAAAGAAGTTGAAAAATTTTCGTGTGGCGATTTTTATAATGGATTTCATTCAAAAACAGCGTCGTGTTGATGTGGCCAAAGAGATGATTTCCAACGCAGATAGTGACCCCACATTTATCGAACGCATCATAACTGGTGATGAGACATGGGTCTATGAATTTGACATGCCCACCGAACAACAATCGACCGAATGGCGCTTCGAAGGCGAGCCGAACCCGAAAAAAGAACGCCAAAGTCGGTCCAAAATCAAGGTTATGCTGACTGTTTTCTTCGATATTCGTGTTGTGGTGCACTATGAATTCCTTTCGGACGGTCAAACGGTCAATAAGGAATATTATTTGGCCGTTATGCGTCGTTTGCGTGAGGCCATTCGCAAAAAAAGGTCAGACTTATGGAAGGAAAACTCATGGATTTTACACCACGATAATGCGCCGGCTCACACAACGTTGGTTGTGTCGCAGTTTTTGGCCAAAAACTCAACCAATATCATCAACCAAGCACCGTACTCTCCAGATATGGCCCCGTGTGACTTTTTCCTCTTCCCCAGACTCAAATTGCCATTGCGGGGAACGCGTTTTGAGACCATAGAGGCCATAAAAGAGAATTCGCTGCGTGAACTAAAGGCCATACCTTCGGCGGCCTATAAAACTTGTATGGAAAATTGGATCAAGCGTTGGGATGCATGTATTGCCGCAGGAGGAGAGTACTTTGAAGGCGATAATAAGGAAAATTATTAAAAATTTAAATTTTGCATTTTTTAATAAAATTCCGGTTCTTTTTAGATCATAAGATATTAGGTGTTCCTGTTAGTATTTATAGAACTAAAAACAATTGTAGAGAAATATGTTAAAAATGTTGTTGAACCGCCTTTTGCAGCAAGCTCTTCTAGGCTCACTTTATGTATATGCATTTCAACCAATTTTTTTTTTATTTCTTCACTTCTGTGCCACAGTTCTATTAAACACTTCATGAATTGCCGCTTTTTGGTGATGAGATTCCTAAAAATTTATCTCTTTAGCAGCTCCCAAAGGTTTTCTATAAGATTCAGGTCTGAATTGTTCCCATGCCATTTCAAAACCTTTATTTGTTTATATTTCAGGTACATATTTCGTGATTTTTTTTTTTTTAGCTTTGTGGCAAGAATAGATTCATCCATAAACAAAAAGTCACCATTCCTTAACTTGCTGAAGCCTATTTGTGTCAAAGACCTTCATAAATTGGTCTTGTCTCGTTTTGTCCTCTACAATTTACAAACGGTCAATACCTTGTCTACTGATAACAGACCACAGAATAAAGCTAAAAGGCTGTTTCACTCATTTTACAATACAATCATTGCGGTACTTATCCCCAATTAATCTCCTTAAAAACTCTGATTTGTCAGACAGAAGATGAATCGAAGACTCGTCAGAGAAAAAAAATCTGAAAAATTCAGCAGAGTCGTCAAAACCTTAAAAATGGTGTACTTGTTACTTGTTTACTTTCAAATCTCTTTTGCAATAAGTTACAAAAACAAAAGACTAGGTCCATGGGTTGATGGGAATCTGGAACGTCTTATTGCTATAAAAAATTAATATTGGTCTAACTTCAAGAAAAACAAAAACAATCTTTACTATCTCGAAAATTTTAACAGGCTTAATTCATTGATCAAACCAATTTTAAAGCAGAAGTGTTCTAATTATTTGAATAAAGAAAATTGTCATGGGGATCCTAAGAAGATTTGGAGAAGCATAAATTCCTTACTTAAAGGAAGTTCTAAAAAAATATATCCTGAATAAAGAATTAGAAAATTGTCATGGGGATCCTAAGAAGATTTGGAGAAGCATAAATTCCTTACTTAAAGGAAGTTCTAAAAAAATATATCCTATCTATGAGAATAATGTCTTACTAAAAGATCTAGCCATTGCTAATAAATTCAACGATTTTTTCTGGTCCATAGGTCAATCTATGCCTCGATATTTTATTTGTTTTCCATGGGATGATATAAATTTTTTTCAGTCCCTTAATCCTAGTACTCATAGTCAGCCTTTTGCTTTCCAGATATCCTTACCATCGGAGGTGGATCGAGTTATGGCCGCTTTAAACAATAAAGCATTATCTGGTTGGGACGGTGTCTCGAGTGTGATTTTCAAAAATTCACATGAATTATCTCTACATTTTCGTACGCTAGTTGCAAAGTTTAAGTTGAGTTCTGTTCAAATGCTGGTTGTTTGTTTGGTACCAATAAATTTTAAATAAAAGTATGTATATGGCAGAGGGCTATTCCATGGAGAATACTAAAACCGTTCTCAAAATATCATTCAAGAAACAGAAAGGCAGCGCCGTCTCTAGCTGTGTGCGGGCCCCTAGGCTGAACATATGGTGCGGGCCCCCCTATGGGGTCTTTTAATAAATACCTAGCAAAAAAAAAAGAGGTTTAATACGAATTCTTATCTACTACTTTTACTACAACCTGTGTATTAAGGAGGAAAATATAAAAGACAGACGTCCATAGCTGCATTCTTAACACCACCACAAAAAGAAAAATATCACTTATTCTACTTTAGCGACCGAACCCGTCTTTTTTTTAAATCACACGCACTGTACTCATGCAAAACAGCGTAAGACTAACTTTTGAAATGAAATGGAAACTTAGACAGTTAAGGCATACAAATTTCTTAAAACATGTTCAAAATAAGGTCAATTTCAAGAATTCTTCGGAAACGCTCAAAATTCGAAAATTTATTCATATTCGAGTATATACTCATTTAAAAAATAATTAAAATGCTCCTGGGGTTGCTGGGGTTGGAATTTGAGAAAAAATTAAGAAAATTAAATTTTTTTCTTTAAGATAACCGTCAAAAATTAAAAAAACTCGGAAGGGCTGTTATCTCTGAAATTGTCATTCGAGACAGCCCATAAGAACTGTCAATCTCAGAATGTATGATAAGTGAAAATAGGTTTTATTGGTCAGATTAAGTTTTTCGGAAATATTAATCGCTAAGAAGAAAATAATGCTGAAGTGGTCCCACTTTTCTAAAATTCGAAAAAAATGGATACCAAAGTAAAATAGCATACCTAAGCTATACCTCTTTCGTTTGGTGTTATCAGAACTTTATTAAAATCCAATAGTTCATTCCATCAATATAGACGAAATACAAATAAGTTTTTGCCTGCAGTGACACCTATGACCATATTTTTGAAGTGTAGTACAGGAGCTTTGGTAAAAATATAATACATAACAGCGTGAGCGGTCGTAAACGTTAGCGCGTCGTGTGATCACACTGTGATGTAAGGTTTCAGCATATCCGTTTTTCCATACCCGCCATTAAATATGATCACGCGTCAAAAAGATATGATTTCATGTTTGTTTTGGATCAGGCGTATTATACCTTATAAGAGTAAAAGGTTTTCGTCATATAAAACATTAATACTCTTTAAATCACAAACTAGTTAACTTTTAAATGCAGGTTCAAGAAAAACTGTTTAAGAAAAATTTAAATTTCAAATGAGCAAAAATTGCTAATAAAGCTACAATTTTGGAAGTTGCTTTTGTTAAAGTCATTATAAGTTGGGATCCCCTGAATAGATGTAAAAATATAGGTGTTATAAGAAAGATAACTTATTGTCCAATAATAATAGTGTATAAAACTTTAAAATTCGATATGTGTTATGCCAAAAAATGTTTTGTGTAATTCTAGTTTAGGCACATGAACCTAAACTAGTGTTCTTTAGAGGAATTGTGTATTGAAACCTTCAAGCACTTTAACCTGAAGATCTCGTGTAGTAGAGAAGCAAATCAAAAACGGTTTATTGAATTTTAAATTGCATCTGATTTATTGGTGAAAATATTCAAGTTTATATACAAATAAAATGCTTAACAATAATTATTAAAAATAACAACAAAAATGTGAAAAGTACAATAAAAACAAATAAACGAAATATTGCTTAGCAAGCAATCAGGAACTAAATAATTATTAAACTATGTCATGTTAAGGTAGTAAGTGCAACTATGTCAGTCGTTGCTCTACTAAGGTAGTAAGTGCAACTCAGCAGAATGTTTGAACAACTTGTTCACTATGTTACACTCAACTAAAAATGTTAGTGAATTTAAATTAATTTTAATTTTAGTATTTTGAAACCAAATTGATAACTTAACTAAATGTTGGAGTTTAATTCCCAACATTCTCCCCCCCGTTGGGCGTATATTCGACCAACCTCTAAACGATTACTGCGAATTTGTTATTTTGCTGGCGAGGTAATGGTACTGGAGCAATTGGTTGATCGGTTGCGTTGACTGTGATTTCATGATCGTGGCTGGAAATCTCAATATTGCTGCATTTGGCCTTGGATATTGGATTTTGTCGTTGGCATTTGATTTTTGATGCGCAAAATATTAATAATGCCAAAGAAATTAACAGAGCAACATAACTAACAGTATGGTGGTGTATACTGTTTGACCGCAACTGTGTCGGAAGGTAGACAAATTGTTCGTCGTTTAATTGGTGTTGTAGTGCAGTGAGTTGATCCAATTGTGTCTCTATCTTGGTATCAGTTGTGTTAAATATTGTTTTTCTTTCCTTCGGAGATGTAATGGACAGAATGTTGCCAAATCGTGGGAATGAAATTGTAACTGTGTTGGAAACTGCATAGTGACCGTGTAACATGATTTCTTCATTTTTAATGGTACATGTTGGATGTAGTGCGAGTAGTCCTGATCCATATAATGTGAATTGAGTGAGTTCGGAACCACAAACTGCTGTCATTTCGTTATCCTTGATCGATGTGTAGATCCATTTATTCGGGTCCTTTAATTGTTGTAGGATAACTTTTCCTTCAATTCGTGAAACATGGCAATTTGGAGATGTTTTGTTGTTGAATAGTTGAATTTCGCAGGCATGCTGTGATGATTCTTTGCTGAATTTAATTTGTTTGGTTGAGCAGATGTATATTTCTTCTCTGGTCACAGAACACTCGTGTAGTTCTTCGCTGGTAAATGGAATATATTGATCACGATGCATGTTTACAGCGAGAAATGCTATTTCTGTACGTATAGCTACCATCATTAATTATAGTAGGAATGGGAATCAATTTAAACAAGTTGAAGTGTTGTTGGTCTACTAAAGGTATTTCCATAAGGAATAAAACATGATGACTACTTATTGCTGCCTTAACGTTCATAATCTTATAAAGTTCAATAAGATTTTCTTCTGCAATCGGCAGTGATCGTGATGGTGGAAGATGGGTCCTGATGTAAATAATTTCACTTCTTAGTTGTTGAGGTGAGAGCAGCATTGGACTAATTTTTCCATGATGTGTGTCTGTGAGTACATTTAGAATTTCAGACTGTGTACGTTGAAGGTTTCCTGTTATTAGTGATAGTTCTTCGGCTAAAGATAACAAAAGTTGTGTCACTCGAATTTCTTCTGTATCTGGTCCAATTCTGTTTGTGAATTCATCAATTTGCCGTTGAAAATGTGTCATTCTAGATTGAGTTTGAATTTCATCCCGTTTGATGATATTGAGTGTAGAATCAATAATTGATGTTTGGTTTTGAAGGAGGTTTATTGCGTGGTTGTCGTTATCCTTCAATTGAATAATGGTATTTGACATTTCCTCTGCGTAATCTGAATCTAATACTCCAAATAATGAGCGTGCTATGTTTCCTATAAAATTGACTGCAGCTCGTTTATGGCGTTTTGTTGACATTAATAATTTATCCTGAAGCAGTTCATTACTTGCATGCTCAAAATGTGAGATAAGGGAATCGCAAGCTGATTGTTGCTGCCATTCCTTACACAATTGCTGAAGGTTCCATTATGAAGAGCATCCATTTCTGTCCAAAAAGGTTTAAGATCGTAATAGACTATCATTTTCCATTCAGCTGTCGCAATTTTTGTGGATCCAATTGACTCAAAGAATATGCCAAGATTGCTGCCAAACTTAGTTACATTTATTGGATTACATAGCGCCAGAGGTAACAACATCAGGGCCATGATAATCGTTAGTAAAATCGGGCTTGCGATTGTTCGGACTCTTTTTTTAGGTGATGTATTTGTCATGTCATCTTGACAGGGATCTGGATCTGAATGCGGTCGCCTTAGTGCTTGTTGCGAGACTTTTTCTTCGTTTGCTGGAAATAGTGGAGCTAATCTAGTTATAGGGCGCTTGATGGTTCCTGTTGATGTTTTAACATCCACTACACGCACTATTCCATCATCTCCTTTGTACACCTTAAGGATTCGTCCTAAGAGCCATTGAAGCGGGGGTATGTTGTCCTCCTTGATGATGACCATAGTATCTTCCTTGATGTTTTTGCAAATATCTTTCCATTTATTTCGGTGTTGGAGTTCAGTCAAATACTCACTATTCCAGCGTCTCCAAAACTCTTGCTTAATATGTTGTACTAGTTCCCATCTGGTCAACGTGTTCATCTTGATTTCCGTTAGCTTTGGATTTATTGGAGTTGTAAGTGGTTCTCCAATAAGAAAATGACCAGGAATAAGAGCTGCAAGATCATTTGGATTGGATGACATTGGTGTTATTGGCCTTGAATTAAGTATTGCTTCCACTTCAACTATTACTGTTTCCAATTCTTCATATGTCAAAGAAGCGGTTGATACGCTGCGGATCAAAAGATGTTTAGTTGATTTGACTGCTGCCTCCCAAAGTCCTCCAAAATGTGGTGCTCTAGGTGGAATGAAGTTGAAGGTCATACCTCTTTCGCTGCATTCCTTTATAATATTGTCCTGTGCTGATTTTGAGTGAATTATTTGTGTTAATTCACTTAGTTTATTGCTGGCACCAACGAAGTTTGTGGCATTATCACAGTATAAATTCTGGCAATGCCCTCGTCGGCCAATAAATCTTTTGAGTGATCCAATAAATGCATTGGTTGTGAGATCGCTGACAATTTCTAGATGAACTGCCTTTGTAGCAAAACAGCAGTACACTGCAATGTACGCTTTTTGAGGCCGTTTTCCTCGTACTTTGTAATGTACCCATATTGGTCCACAAAAGTCTACTCCTGCATTTAAAAATGGGCGAGCAGGTTGAACTCGTGTGGCTGGAAGATTTCCCATAAGTTGTTGAAAGGTTACAGGTTTACTTCTAGTGCATGTGACGCAATGTTGAACTATTGAACGCGCCATTATTTTTCCTTTAATTGGCCAAAATTGTAATCTTACTTGGGCCAATAACGTCTGTGGTCCACAATGCATGTGTCTTACGTGTAAATTTTGCATGATACACTTTGTAATTATGTCATTGTAAGGAAGCAGCATAGGATGTTTAGCATTGTAAGATAGACTTGATGAGTGTAATCGTCCTCCGACTCGTAATAACCCATTGTCATCTATAAAAGGGCTCAAACTTATTAAAGTGCTGTTTTTGTTCACTGTTCCTTTGCTAGTTATCTGGTGCATTTCTTCCTTAAATTCGGTTTGTTGCACAGATTTTATAATAATATTCAGTGCAGATTCTAGTTCGATTGCGCTTAGAACCAAAGATGACTGTATTGTTTGGATCCCTTGCGTGTTGGATAAATCTGAGAACATATCCAACAATTCGCTTTAATTTTGTGAACGAATTTCCTGATCTGATATTGTAAATGATGCCTGCACTGTTTGGTATACTGGCTGCAACTGCGACAATTGGTTTCTGCTGCCTGCGTTCCGTGCCACATTCAATTGCTAAATTGTGATCAAGTGGTTTTGGCCATTGTTCTTCGTTTCCGCTTAAAAATAATGGACCATAAAACCACATAGGTTTATCATGTATATGTTCAGGAGTAAGTCCCCGTGATACGATATCGGCTGGATTTTCTTTGGTCCCTACATGCCGCCATTGTCCTGTTGTGGTGCTTTCCTGAATCTTAGCCACTCTATTTGCTACGAATGTGTGAAACAAACTTGTTTTGGAATTGATCCAGGATAATACTATTGAGGAATCTGTCCAAAAAAATGATGAATTATTTTCCAATTTCAAGTCTTTGCGTACTCTTGTTGTGAATTGTGCACCAAGAAGTGCTGCACACAACTCTAGCCGTGGTAGAGTTTGTTTTTTCAATGGAGCAACACGACTTTTTGAACATAAAAGTCTTACGATGACGGTGTTGTTCTTGCACAATGTTCTTATGTAAATTGCCACACCATATGCCTTTTCTGATGCGTCGACGAAAGTATGAAACTGAATAGATTCGGGTTTTCCTTGGCTGAAAACATGCCGCTCTATTTTCTTATTGTTGAGAGTTCTCAGTCCTTCTCTGAATTTTAGCCATGTCGTACTTAAATCTCCTGGCAGTTCATCATCCCAGTTTAGTGAGAGTTGCCATAGTTGTTGAATGAATATTTTTGCTGACACAACAACTGGGCCTACCAGTCCTAACGGATCGAAAATCTTTGCAAGGTCTGATATTCTGTGCGTTTTGTGACTCTCGAATTGTCCAAGCTGCCTGTTTTTATGCAAAAAACGTCTGATTTTGGCATCCATGTGAGTCCAAGTGTTTTTATTGATGTTTCTTCAAAGTCCAGGTTGACTTCTTGGTCTTCTACTGGTATCCCTTGAAGTAATTGAGGATGGTTGGCACACCATTTGCACAATTTAAGCCCTGCACTACCCAGGAGCTGTGTTAGCTGTTGCTGCATTTCTATGGCTGTACTGAGGTTGTCTGCACCACTAAGGCCATCGTCAACATAAAAATCTTCATGCAAAACTTGCTCTCCCAATAGGTAAGTAGCTCTATTCTTTTCTGCAAGCTGTTGCAAGCATTTGGTCGCTAAATATGGAGCAGCTGAAGTTCCGTATGTGACAGTTTTCAGTTTGTATATTTTTAATGGATCGTTCTGTGACGTTCTCCAAAAAATTAATTGAAACCTTTGATCGGCCTCGTCGATCATAATTTGCCTATACATTTTCTCCACGTCAGTCGTGAAAACATATTTGGGTAATCGAAAACGAAGCAGTATTGTAAATAGTTCACTCTGAACTGTAGGACCAGTGTGCAATAGGTCATTCAATGATCGCCCGGATGACGATTTTGCTGATGCGTCAAACACAACGCGTAGCTTTGTAGTGCTGCTGTCCGGCTTAAGTACATAGTGATGAGGAATAAAGTATTGTGGACACATAATTTCTTCTGAATTGATATTAATCATGTGTCCTAAGTCTTCATATTGTGTCATGAAGTTAATGTACTCTTGTTTGATGAATGGTACCCTTTCTAGCCGTTTTTCTAACGAAAGGAACCTGCGGAGAGCTTGAGTTCTTGAGTCTCCTAATGCTGATGGGTTTTCTTGAAATGGTAGTTGAACCACAAATCGTCCATCATCATTTCTTTTTGTTGTATTCATGAAGTAATTTTCGCACTGTTTATCATTATGCGACAGGTTAGTCCCAGAATCTTCAGGTTCGTCTAACTTCCAAAAATTTTGTAGCAAGTTGTCTATTCTTTCTCCATCTAGAACTGCACATACTGCCTTGTCAACTTGCTGACGACTGATCTTGCCGCCGACTACCCATCCAAGTGCTGTGTTTTGTAAAGTGGGTAGCTCTGTAGATAAATGAATTTGACCACTTTTTAATAATTCAAAGTATAGTTCTGCACCAAGTAAAATGTCTACTCGTCCTGGCTGGCCGAATGTTGGATCTGCCAACAAAATGTTATCAGGAATGTGCCATTTTGTAGTGTTTACTTTGCATGCTGGTTGTACTGGCACGATTTGAGGCAAAACATAAGCTTCCATTGTTGTTGTGTACGAGCCTTTAGTTGATTCCAAGTTGAGTGTTATTCGTTGGGAACAATTTTGAAATCTTTTCCCTATACCTTCAATGCATAATGACGTACGAGCTGGTTTTACCATTAGTTTTCGTACCAACTGTTCTGTTACCAGATTTACTTGGGAGCCTGAGTCAAAAATTGCTCTCACTTCGCAGCAAGTTCCGTTCTGCGCTGTCACTTTTACTTTGGCTGTGGCAAGCATTACATAACTCTGTTGGTTTATTGTTTGTTCAACTTTTGATGCTGTAAGTGCCACTAAATTTCCCATAGGAACCTGCTTTGTATGCGCCTTCCCTGGCTGTGTGGCCTCTGTATTACCATCCTTCTTCAGGTCTAAGTGTAGCAAAGTGTTATGTCTTTTTTGGCATTTGAAACAGCTTCTTGAAGAACAGTTTTTCGCAGAATGGCCAACCTTAAGGCAATTAACGCATCTTTTTGATTGTTGTATCAAATTGAGTCGTTGGTTGGCAGTCATTTTCAGAAACATTTCACAACTGAAAATTGGATGATTTTGCTTGCATGCTGGGCAAGTCGTTGTTTGACTATTTTTTGTAAACGTAGTCAATGATTTTGCTGTACCGAAATTTGGCTTAGCATGAGTTGACGATTGGTTGCTTCCCAGAGTTTCTAGCGTTTGAAACCGATTTTCTAGAAAATGCAGAAATATATGAATTGTCTGCAGTTCTTTGGGATTTTCTAGGGCCTGCTCATACAATATGTGAGTATGACGATCCAACTTCTTTACCAATATGTGAAGTAAAAGTGGATCCCAGGAATCTGTCCTGATGCCTAGATTGTTGATGGCCAATAAATTTTCCTGAATACAATCGTGGAAGTTCTTAATGGCTTTAGCGTCAGAGGTTGTTGTTGGATGGTCAACTAATTTTTGAATAAGTACCGATACAAGGACCCTTTTGTTGTTGAATCTCTCTTGCATCAATCTCCATGCTGTTGAGTAATTGGCTTCGCTCAACGTGAGATGTCGTATTAATCTCTCTGCTTCCCCTGAAATATTCGTCTTCAGGTACCACATTTTTTGTATGTCCGGCAGCTCTTGTTCATGAATAATTTTCGTAAATAAATCAGAAAATTGCTGCCAAGTTGCATAATTGCCGTCAAACTTTGGTATTGTCACTTTTGGGAGTTGAAGGCTGAGGCTGTTATTTGTAGCCGCACCTTGCTGCCGCCTAGTGACGTTCTGTTCTGCGGAAGTAGCCCGCTGATCTTGAACCTGTTGTTCCAGTGTTATGTAAGCCTCAAGATCATAACAATATTTCTGCAGATCATCGCACTGCTCGTAAATGGTTAGATGAATGTTTTCTATTTGAAGCCACAAATTGTTCAGTGACTCCAAGTAACGATTTTGCTCGGTTATTGGCTTGGTGGATATGTTTGACAAGAGACGTTGCAGTGACTCTTGTAACCCTTTTTGCCTTTTTACCATCGCAATAATTTTGTCATCAGGATTCATTTGAGCTTTTGATGAATCCGTTCTTATGGTTGTGAATCTGTCATCAGAGTTGTTTTGAGCAGTCGATATGCCGGTATTCTTTTGGTTCTGCTGCGAGAATCCTGGCGTTTCTATCAGCGATTGTATAGCCTTGTCAAATATTTCTTCATACTGCTTACTCAACTCGACAATTTTTTCGTAGTAGCCGGTCGTGAAATAATCATGATGGTTGGGAACTCCTTGTAGTGACCGAATCTGATCATCTGTGGCTTCAAATTGTTGGAAAGCACTCTGCAAACGCTGCTTACGCTCTTCAAAATAATTTATATTTTTCTTCCTGTCAGCAGGATCTTTCTTGTAATTTGCGATGATTTTCTGTATCTCGCCTCCGGTTGAAGTTTGCTCGGCGACTAACGCTTCCATTTCGTCAGAATTGTTGACTGCCAACTCCTGCTCCAGTGGTTGATTGTAAGTTGCTGTGTTGTGGTTGCTATGTCCACTTTTAAATAATCCTCGATGGATTAACAATATGATATGACGATTTTTCTGAAATTCTGACCAACTAAATTATCTTTTTTATGACATACTACATATGATTTTAACAAAAGCTATATCCGCAACATCCGATGGCTATATCACCGAAACCAGATCCGAGTGATACTTTTTGATCAAATATTTATCTATAATAGCTTTTTTTATTCATAAAAAATGGCGCGGGCCCCCTTGTGGCGCGGGCCCCTAGGCTGCAGCCTATATAGCCTATGCTTAAAAACGGCCCTGCAGAAAGGAATTAATATTTGCCATTTGAACGCACAAAGCGTAAAAAATAAAATTGATAGTCTGCGTTACCTCTTTAATGAAAGTCTGACTGATATAAAATGTCTCTCTGAGACCTGGTTTAAGCCAGAAATGTGTAGCAACCTTTTCAAGCTGACTCACTATAATTTAGTACGTTCCGATAGGCAGATTAAAGTAGGAGGTGGTGTATACATATATATTAGAAGCAATTATAAGTACCATACTGTAAAAAAATCTGCTACTGATGACCCGATAGAATACATTTTTATTGAAGTCAGTCATAGCAATGGTAAATTTTTATTAGGCTCTGTTTATATGGCACCAAATGTTGCATCCTCTAGTCATATTCTAAATTTATTGGAAGAGTTAACTCCTTTCTATTCAAATATAATAATTTTTGGTGATCTAAACGTTAATTTACTCGATCACAATAACAAGAATTTTATTGAATCAGTTGAGTCCTTTAATATGAGCTTTGCAAATTATAAACAACCAACCCACTTTTTTCCGAACAAAACACCATCACTTTTGGACGTTTTTCTTCTCTCTGACCCTAGCCTCATATCATGCTATGACCAATTATTAGCGCCTGCATTTTCCTATCAAGATTTAATTTTTTTAACAGTCGATGTTCTTCCACTGCCTCTTACTAGTAACTGTTATCAATGGCATGATTACTCTAGTATTGATATAATTTCACTTTTTGCTAGTTGCCTAAACCACAATTGGTCTCCAATTTATACGACAAATGATGTTAACCTGCATTTTGAATATTATTGCCCAATTTTTGTTTTTGGGTTAAAAGCAAAAAATCAAATAAAGTGGTGCTCGGATATGGTTTCAAAGATCTAGCCATCGGAAGTTGCTTTTGTTAAAGTTATTATAAGTTGGGAGCCCCTGAATAGATGTAAAAATATGGGTGATAAAGAAAGAAAAAACTTCAAAATTCGATATGATATGACGATTTTTCTTAAATTCTGACCAACTAAATTATCTTTTTTATGACATACCAACAGGCCTTTGCGCAAGGGGGAGCTTTTGGGAGTTCTAACCCCCCCCCCCCATTGGAAATTTTTTTATATAGACTTTTATTGACAATATGTTCTTACTCAAATGAAAAACCAAAAAGACTGGCGCCTCTTACGAAAACTTAAAAATTTTATGAAAATAAAAAAAACTCACATATGAAAAAGGTATGAATTTAATGATATTTTCCAAAGCTATGTCGGGAATTTCGATATGAAAGTACATGCATTCTTAGGTTTGATTGAGGAATAACTCATAAAAAAATCATAAAAAAACAAGATGTTATATTAAAGTTGTTTCGAGAAAAATTTTTTGAAATAAAAATAATGTTTCAACAAATTTATTTAAATCTTTTTAATTTTTTTTATAAAGTATTTCTTAACAAAAAAGATTCAGTAATTTTTATCCTATCTCCTATAGTTTTTGAGATATTTCGTTTCAAAAAATGCTCAAAAAGGTAATAAAAAACAAAGTGCGCAGTTATTAAAAGAATGGCCGATATTTACATATGTATGTATATTAGGGTGGTTCTTATTTGTTTTTTTTGCGAAAATCAATTGCGACGCCCCCCAAATCGGTTCGAAACAGGATAAACAAATTTATAATATTTTTTTTAAATTTTTGTCTTTAAACCTTACTCGGCCTATTTCAAAATGAAATTTGACTTAAGTGAAAATCAAATACGAACCCTAAAATAGCTAGAGCAATAAATTATATGTATATCAAATTAAAGTAGTCATCGAGCAGAGGGTACTGAAATTATCAGCTGCGAGCACTGATTAACTACCAAAGCCTTGCCATAGCGAGGAAAATTACTTTGCTTGCTTTCTATTACTACGTTTATGCGGCAGCTCAGTTCGTATTACCGAATACCGATCGGAATTCTGAATATTGGTATGGCCTACTCAATCAAACGCTTCCTTCAACTTTTATCATTTTAATAAAACATTTTCGTCTCATTGCATTACAGTTTAAAAAAAAAACGTTAAAATTTTTGAAAAACCTCCATATCTCAAAACATATGGAACTGACTTCAAATTTTAATTTACCAATCTTATAGACTGTAAAATTACCTTTCATATGACATTAATATGTATATATACCTAAGATCTATTTAAGAGTTCCCAACTTATAATGATCATTAGAAAAGCCATATCTGCAACTTCACATGACTATATCTCGAAAACTAGATCCGTACGATACTTTTTTTGAATATATTCTTTCTTAAAATTAAAAGCCACTTGAGAAAAGTTAGTTTAAAAAAATGGCTGCTTAAGTCAAATTTCACATTGAAATAGGCTAAGGGTTAAATATAAAAATTTTAAATAAATTTTTTAAACTTGCTTATCCTGTTTCGAACCGACTGGGAAGGTGTCGCATTTGATTTTTGCTTAAATTAAATTTCACATTGAAATAGGGTCAGTAAGGGTTAAAGATAAATATTTTAAATAAATTTTTTAAATATTTTTATCTTGTTTCGGAGCGATAGGGAGGGCTCGTATTTGATTTTCACTTAAGTCAAATTTCATTTTGAAATAGGCCGAGTAAGGGTTAAAGATAAAAATTTTTAATAAATTTTTTAAATGTTTTTATCCTGTTTTGAACCGATTGGGGGGGGCGTCCCCAATTTTTTTTTCTTAAGAACCACGCTAATGTAATACTATACACACATAACCATATATACAAACATATATGTACTTATATTTAATGCTACCAACTCATGCTAATACAAAATAAGTATATTTTTTTCTAAGAACACTGAAAAGTAAGTATTAGTAAATATAATATTTAAAAATAAGTATAAGTATGTATTGTTAGAAAAAAAAATTTCTTACAGGGTACGCAAAATATCACTCACGAATGCCCAATCCTTACTTTTTCTCACTCATGCGAATTCTATTTTGTGCTTTCTCGTGAGCTTGAGTTGTTTTTGTATGTCACTTCAATTGAAAACTCACATTGCGTACCTCATTTGATGAAAATTACTCTTTGATAAATAGACACAACAACAACTCTAGCTCACGAGAAATCACAAAACAGAATTCGCATGAGTGAGAAAAAGTAAGGTAAAGGTAAAAGTAAGCTCTATATTCGAAGGTTTCATCCTCAGGTCTGGTTCTACTTTAAGCTTGTTTCTATTTTTTGATCTAGAACATACATATATAATAGTACCGAAAAAGCCTGTTCACACAAATACTTCGTACAAAACGGAATGAAGTTTAGGAGGGCCTTATTTGCAAATGCAGGGTAGTCGGATTTTAGGAGGAATTAAAAGTTAGTTCAATTTTATTTAACTTTAGTTTCGAAACCGAATCGGAAGAGATATCAACGAGCATATCTTGCTCTAATGTCGACAATTGCTTAGCATTACTAACATCTATGTTGAATGGATCCCAGAAACGGTCGTTGCCAGAATCAGGACAGGGAAAATACTTCCGGAAGCTGCTTTTTAGAGCAATTAAATGTTCGAAAAAAAGCAGCCGCGTTTCATTATCTTTATTAGAAAATTTTATAAAATCGCCGAATGTAGGAAAAGACTCATAAACACAATTTTGAATGCGTTTGAATATAATTCGATTTTTTTTATAATCACTTCTATTTTATCTTCAACTTTAAATTTATTTGAAGCTGCTGCACCTTGTAGGCTCAAATATAAATTTACAAAAATTGATGATGTTGTCAAAGAGTGGAAACAGTTAGATGCTGGGCACCCCTGGTTTGAACAAAAGTAAATGTACCCCCAGAAGTCCTCGGACCGCAGTTTAAGAATCTCTACAATAGGATAATTCACGATCTTGTTGCATCGTTGCAAATGCAAAATTAGCTGCTTTTACAAAAACAAAACGCATTGATATGCATTTGCAATATGGTGTGTTCACAAAAATCTCCTCTTGCAAAAACGCATTTGCAACGATGCAACAAGATCGTAAATTACCCTAATATATTTTTAAAACCTCTTCCAATACATATATGTTTTTCAAACAATTAAATTAACAAAAAGTAAGTATAAATAAGTATAATTCTTAAAAATAAGTATAGTTGGTAGCATTATGTATATTCATAAAACAATTTTTGTCTTTTTTTTTGTATGCTTTGTAGTCAAAAATACTTTTTTGACGAACTTTATAACCTAACATGAAATATCCGAGTTAACCCAGCAATACCCAGCGTATGAAATTTCATACAATGTTTGAACTCTGCAGATCGCTATTTATTTACCAGTCGGTGATGACATTTTTGAAATTTTTGGTGTAAATATTTTCAATAAACAAAATCAAATTTTTTTTAGCAAACTGCATTGTTTTTTAGTGAATTTTCCAAAATCGCATCAAAAAATTTTTTTTTTTGGGAAGTTCTGGGTTAAACCCCCCCCTCCCCTTGGATGATCTCTGCGCACGGGCCTGCATACCACATATGATTTTAACAAAAGCTATATCCACAACTTCCGATGGCTGTATCACCGAAACCAGATCCGAGTGACACTTTTTTTTATTAAATATTTATTCTTCAAATAGAAAACCACATACAAAAAGTGTGGTTTAATAGAGTCAAAAGAGAGAACGGTGCCTGGGTAGAGAACGTATGCCAATATGAAACGTTATCTATTTAAGGTGCTTGAACACGCCTGAGATTTTGAAGCAGTTTGCTACAAATCGATGCAGCTTTTTTTATTCAACTCAAAATTTAAAATGTCAGAACAGATATTCTTATAGCGCTGTCCCCTTGTGGCGCGGGCCTCTAGGATGCAGCCTATATAGCCTATGCTTAAAAACGGCCTTGCTCACTGGCCTTTCATGCTATTTAGTTTTGAGCTGCATTCATTGTTGCGCATGAGTAAAGTAATCAATTAACACATCTTCTGGTTTTTTTTCTTTCAATTTTCTTACTAATATTAATCTGCGTTCATTTATCTTCAAATTTTTTATTGACGCAGTGTGTGTTTGACTTACAAAAACTTATTTATGAAAAAACAAAAATTATAAAATCGGATAGGCGTTGGGTAAATTTTAAGACTTTCCCACGGTGTCTGCTTGCGCACCGAACGCTTATTGGTTGATAAGTGCCATAACAATGGCGTTTGACTAACAACAGTTGTCAGTGTGTGCAGCTGCATCTGTGTACGCTGCGAAGCGTTGATTGGCTAAGGTTGCTACTTACACTCATTGGATGAAAATTGTGTACGTGAGAAAATTTTTTTTCTCAAAGAGAGCAAGAGAAATTAAATAAAGGGAAAATATTGTATGGGAGAGTAAATTTTGAGCTTCATAAATGCGCTTAGTAAATGCGCTTAGTAAATGCGGTAGTAAAATTGTGCGTGGCATGATATAAAATAAAAAAAAAAATTGTTAAAAAAAAAAGGAAAAACACGTAGTATATTTTACAAAATCTAAAATAGCTGAAAATTACTTTTATCACTTTTATATTGTTTGAAAAATAATTTAGGGTGGCCGTCCTAGCGCAAAGTATTGGGGCGGTAAAATGTTCCTCGTACTACTAACTTTAAAATTTTTTAAGGTCAACAGGGTCTTTTGTTTGTTTTTTTTTATGATCACAGAAGGCCCCCCTTTCTTTTATTGAAAACGTCAAAATTTTTAAAATTAAAAAGTACAAAATCTCCCAAAATTAAAAAACTAATTTCTCAATATGATTACTCTAAAATAAATATCAGATTCTGGGTGAAGTTGAGCCACTGGCGTAATCAGGGGTAGATTAGAATAGAAGATCCTAAGACAGGCCTAAGACAGGCAGAGTAAATCCGGATTGCATTATGCGTATAATAACAATATCTAGGGCTTAGCCTAAAAAAACCCCACTCCCAGGATATGAGACGTCCAGTTGCAAAACCGGCTAAGTCCCTTTTTCATACTTTTGGAAAAGCAACTCTATCTTCATCTATGTTTATTGAAAAGTTAAAACATGTCTCCCAATTTTGAACTTGGCGGGTTATGATCCATTGAACATTGACTTGGCTGGTTTTGGCAAAGTAATCAACAAATTTTGTTTGAAAAAAGTGTACTTGAGAGGTTTTGAAATCAATGCACTGGCCGGTTTCGAAAGCTAGTTTATGGACTTGACCGGTTGTGAAATCTATGAATTAAAAATAAATTTAAAAAATGCAATATTTCTGTCAAAGAAATTATTTTTTAATCTAAAAACTTAGTAGAAAGTAAAAACCATGGTCTAGATTTTGATATATTAGAATATCTCAAAATTTTATTTTTGGACTTGACCGGTTTTGCAACTGAACGCTTCATTTCGTAAATTGGGGTAGCACTTGATATTTTTTTTTTTTTGTTATATTTTTCGTATTTATTTTAGTTATTTATTTTTTTCCTTAAAACAGTTCAATATCTAAGCATCAAGAAGATAAGTTTCGTGATACTGACGTATTTTATGCAAATTGATGACATTTCTTTTGAAGAAAAGTCAGAGCGATGATTTTAATTCCTTGAGGCTTTTCAATTAAAATTGTGAAACTTCCAACTGGCACAGATATAGCACCCAAGACATCTTATAGAAACTTGTACAAAGTTGGGCTTAACTTACATATAGACATTTCCATGGTGTCGAAATTAAACGAATTTTTATTTTGACAATAGGCTTAACTTATAGCTCCTAATTAGCTCTATAATTGGTGCCAAGGTTGAATTTGGGCAATTTTTCGTTTTCAAGATAATTGCAAAAAACCAAGGCGTTCGCACGGTACAAAAAAATTCGTTTTCGTGGAAATGCCCATATATTAAAAATGGCTCAAGTTTTGTTTGTTTCTTTCTCGTTAGAGATAACGCCCAAAATTTTTATCACAGCTTTAAAAAAATAATAGTATGTATATTAATGATAATAAAATATTATTTTAAAAATGCTTATCTATAGCTCAAAATAATGTGCCATTTTTTATATGATTCCCATTAATTTTTTTTTATCCTCAAGAACTTGAAGAATTTATCATATGAAGTAAATCTAAATTTCTATGGAATTTTTCCCCCCTAATTTTTTTGCTTTGAAAATAAGTTTTGAATCAAACACCTTTTTCTTAAACGGAAAGACTTTATGTTGTAACAATAGTTTTTGTCTGATGACGGCGCCACGCTTTAAGAGAAGTTTTAAGAGATCAAAAGGGCATCATTTATTGAGTAAATGAATTTGTTGCATGGTTATTTTAAGATAGTGGTTGCTAACAACATTTGATCCTTAAGATGTGGTCAATAATGTTGGCAATGTTTTGACTTAGGGTTATTGTTTTATTTTTGCAAATTTGAATACTTGTAGCACCAATTACCTGCTACATGAGCCTTTCAGGTGATAAAGTTTATGTGGTTAGTAATTTAAATCGTATAAGAACTTATAACTTACGTATAAATCTTAATCTTTTTAGCTAATCTTATTAAATACTGAACAAACCAACAATTATGCTTATCCTGATCTGGATATTCTGAAAACTGTTGCCACAAAATTTCTATACCATTTATCAGTAGCGTATCTAGTGATGCTCCGGCGCAAGGCTTGAGGGAGCGGCAAAATGGTCGTGAAATATATCTCAATGAGTTGTTTCATTTGGCATACATTTCGAGCTGAAATATACTACAGTTTATAAAATTCGGACATCGGGACAAGCTTTGGCAAGGAAACCCTGGTTGGTTAGTGGTGCCGTAATGCTGATTTATTTCTCATTTATATAATAGCCTTATTCCACATTTTTTATATGGGAGGTGGGAGTAGGAGACGTCAGACCACGCCCATTTTTACATGATATATTCATATCTCCTGGAACTCATGACCTAAGGAGTTATGCACGGTACGCCTCTGGCAATTACATAATAATTTTTCGTTGTCATTTGCACCAGATCGTTAATTGGACTAATATTTTCATATCCTACACAGAGGGTATGTACACTTTGTCATTCCGTTTATAACGCATAGAAGGCGGCGTGGCAGGCAGGGCCGGATTTATCTTAGAGGCACACTAGGCCAGTGCCTAGGGCGGCACGATTTTAGGGGCGGCAAAAATTGGGAACTTTGAATTTTTTTTTTTAATTTTTTAAATTTATTTACGTCAATTTCTGACTGGCCTAAGGGCGGCAGATTTCTAAATGCGGGCCTGGTGGCAGGTATAGAAAAGTCCCATATAAGCAAAAAACTTTTAATGTTAGATGTCAGGAACTATAGGCTTTAAGACTAAATGAATTTTCACGGGATTGCATCAGTGGGCGTGGCACCTCCCATAATAACTTTTAGTTCAAAGCGCTATTTTAAGTGAACTTTTGCAGCAATTGGTATGAAATTTGATTTAGATGGTTTACTTGTCAGAAAGTGTAACTGAACCAAAAACAGGCGAAATAGCACCAGTGGGCGTGGAACCTCTCATACAAGTAAAATACCTAGAGTGGCATATCTAACGATATACATATGTATATGAGCAATCATACTGAAATTTGGTGTAAGAGGTTTGTTTATGAAAAGCTATTTCTGGAACAAAATCGGACTGGATTGTAACAGTGGGTGTGTCACCGCCCTAAATTTTTTAGACTAATTACTGCATTTATTGCAAATTGTGCTAAAATTTAATATGTGGATGTCAATCACGTATATAATATATGGAACTAAAAGTAGGCGGTATTAAAGAAGTGGGCGTGGCATATTTATTATTTCAACTTTTTCATTCTTTTCACTTTTTGCAATATATCCATACCCATGTATTTGTTTGATTCTTTCAACTTTCTAAATTATTTTTTTTATTTTTAAGAATTTTTCGAGGATTTTGAATTGTTTCAACCTTTTTCAACTTTTTTTGAGTTTTTCAACTAGGCGGAGAGCCCGCTGTAAAAAAGTTGAGTGTATAAGATTACAGGATAAGATTTACGGGAACGATAGTAACACATTTTGTTGAAACTAACCAACCAGGGTTGCCTTGCCAAAGTCTGTCCCGATGTACGAAAATGCCTGAATTGTAGCTAA
Organism: Meiosimyza platycephala; assembly: GCA_963662105.1. Lineage (NCBI taxonomy): Eukaryota > Metazoa > Arthropoda > Insecta > Diptera > Lauxaniidae > Meiosimyza > Meiosimyza platycephala. Next base: position 6,820,142 of record OY759212.1, read on the forward strand.
TTTTGTTTTTTTAATTAAAACTGTATAATATTACAGATCGAAATGTATGCCAAACGATAGAACTCGAAGAGGCCTATGTATAATATCTGAGATTGCATTGTCGAAAACTGTCCCAAACATGTGTTTTCAACGGTTTTTTGGGTCAATTTCCATTAATGAAAATAACAGCTTGAAATGTGTGTCAAATGATAGAGCTCGAAGAAACCTAAACATAATATATAGGGTTGCCTTATCCAGGTTCCGATTTAGAAATTTGCCGCTTCTAGGCAGTTGAAAAATTGCCGCCCCTCCTCCCCTTAAAAAATTCTTCAATGGTGAAATAATTTTGTACGAAAAGTTTTTGAATCAATAAAATGCACCTTTTATTGATTTCCTTCTTATGTTTCTAGAGCACAATACAATATTTTTGGTATTTTTGAGATTTTTTTAATGAATTCTGCGTAAGAGCTAGATTTATATTTCAATTTAATATATATTTTTTATTATAAATTTATGATAATTTTGATAAGACGCCACTCTATACGAATAAAAAAATATTTCAAAGTTTCCGCCAATATTTGCCGCCCTTTAATTCTTGCCGCTCTAGGCACGTGCTTACTCTGCCTGTATGGTAAATCCGGGCCTGGTCTTATCGAATCCTGTCCCAAACATGGGTTACTACTCATATAAGAAAAATTTGCCCTAAAAACGTTTGCAAACCATGTTAAGCACATGATTCGACAAGGCAACCTTATATATTCTGTTTAGGCTCTTCGAGCTCTATCATTTGACACACATTTCAAGGCAAAAGAGCGCAAAGAATTCAACGTAACACTGTATTTACTTCAAGACTGGCATAACTCAAAAATACGTGATTTTTGAGTAGATGAGCAGAACTAACCGCCTTTTAAGTTTTATTTTGTGTGAAAAAATCAGCAAGATATCTAATAAACTTTCCTTGTGAGCAGAGTTTATGTGGACATACATTTCAACATTTTCATATAAAAAGTAATTTATTGAAAACTTTAAATGCGTTTTTCTCCCACTTTAGGTTTTTTGAGTTATGTCAGTTTTGAAGTAAATGAGCGTTGATGTATTTACATATGTACGTGCATGTAGATATATACAGTAATCCCCGCTTAATTGAATAGGCCAAAATGTTCGCACTTTTTCTCAATTAACCGGGAAATTCAATTAACAAAATCCCGCTTAATTACACTACAATTAAATTAGAAATCCCTCTTAATTGTTCAATAAGGAAAACACCACTTAATTGAATTTTTGCTTAATTAAGGAAAACCGCTTCTTTCATGGGTAAAAAAAGTTAGGTATTTTAGTCAAAAAAACAAAAAACGCTTTTTAACAAAAGAAACTAAACAAAAAAAAATTAAATAAAATAAAAAAACATTTAATAACGGAAAATAAGTTACATAGTAAGTAATACAATTAAATTTTTGTTTTTTAAGTTTTCAGCTCTAATGTGAGGTTTATGTTTTATTTTCGAAGAAGCTCGTTATTCTTGACTGTTCTGCGTTTCATCTCTTGAGAGACAACGTGGGTCCACATATGCTCTAATTCTTTGGAAAATGAGTCATCAGTGAGAGAACACTGTTCCAGAAGTTCAATCGCTGTTAGAAGATCTTTCGCTGGAATAGGGCTTATGTGAAACTTTTCTCCTTCTATATCTGATTGATCCGAGGACGAATCTGCAATTTCTATATCGGTCAAGAGTCCATGTTATTTTCGTATACTTGGTTAAAACTTTCATCAACTTGAAAAAATTCTTCGATATGTTCTAAAATGGGGTTCTGTATCTCTTCAATATTGGGTAAAAGTCCTGCCAAATTTGTAACTTTAGCATCGAAATTTTATTAACACATCAAAACAAATGTGTAGCCAATTATTAATTTTATTGGCATTTTTAAGTGATGGCACTTTCTTTTTAGACAATAAAGCGGGATTTTTCATATGAATTTTTATATCGGTGATTTTTTTTTACACATTTAACCGTGAAATTCAAATAAGCGGGATTCAATTAAACGGGAAAAACGCAGTACATTTCTTATGGGAGTTTAATAATGACACAACGCTTCGGCCAATTAAGAGGGAAATTCAATTAAGTGTGATTCAATTAAGCGGGGGCTACTGTACATGCAAACATATGTTTATGCATATGTTTATACCATCAAAAAATACCAAAAAAAAAAAATTGTATTTACCGTAACATGTATAAATAACTTAAGTGCACAAGTGCTTTTCTTTTTAAAACAAAAACTGTTATTCAAAATTGAATAAAATACATTGAAAAAAAAAATACAAAAAACAAAATAAAAAAAAATAACGGAATTAAAGCCAAACAATAAAAGGGGGCAGAGCAGCAGCATTAAACGTTTTCTCTTCATTTGCTTGTGCTGTTACTCTTATGCTGCTGCTGTTTTCTCTTCTGCTGTTTATGCTTGTGTTGCTGCCTTGATGCTGTGCTGCTGCTGTTGCTGCTTTCTTTAATTCTCTCACTTTTCTTGTCGTCGACGGTCGCTTTTTAGTCGCAGTTGAGCACTGCTGAATAAGTGAACACACGCGTGTTGCGTGCGCTTAGTTTGCCATCTTCCGTCATCGTTACTATCGCCGTGTGCGAGGTTTTTTTTTTTTTTGAATTATGTCATTAAAATTTTGGGATTGACGCAGGCTTTCGATTTCGGCGGCGTGGATAATTACGAGTAACGAAAACAAAATGTTTGCAATTTTAATTTTTTCAATTTAATTTTTTTGTTAATTTTAACTGTACTGTCATTAGTAGTGTTCTTCTTGAAAATCTGTACGATATTAAAAAATGCAGCGTGTTATTTTATTTTTTATTGTGTGCCGTTGTTGCTGTGCTTCTGTTAACAATGCAACACCACCATATGCAAAACAACTCATTGGCGCAGTGGCCAAAAAAACGAAGCATAGCAGCATAAACAAAAATAAAAGTGCGCTGAAATGTTAAAAATTGATTGTTTTTTCATAAATCATAAAAAAAATTATTTTTTTCATTAAAAAAAAAAAATAATTTCAAAAATTTTATTTTGAATACTAAATACAAAGAAAACCGCGATCACAAAAAATCTGAAAAAAGTTATTAAATAAAATAACAAATATTCATATTCTATGAAATTTTAATGACAATGCTTCAAAATTAATTTAAATAAAAAAAACAAGAAAAAAATACATAAAACCTTAAAATCTCATAGACTGTAAAATTTGGTGATTACAATTTTTCACAAAAAATAAAGAAAAAAACAAAGCACTACAGCACAAAAAGTTCAACTTGATAATGCAAAGAATTATTAATTTTATAATCAATTGCATAACACTTAAAGCCTTTCAATTTTGTTTTGATTATGTGTTCAAATTCGCGCGCTTTTTTTCGACAGTAAAGCCAAAAATTAAATCCATACTTTGAAACATCGATATGTAATTGCGCCTTAAAATAGATAAAATGTATTACATTATATTATCCAATAAGTTGTCGTTAGTGTAGCTGTCGTCGGTGTAGTCCTCATGCAACTGTGGCGGAAATAATGTTTGCCGTCGCTCCGCTTTAAGCAAAATTTAGGCGTAGTTTTCTCCAGAGGCGTACCGTGCGTATCGAGCGCCCGGGGCAAAAATTATTTGCCGCCCCTGTGTGTTTTTAACAAAAATTTTATTTACCCTACCAAAAAAACACATTCAAAAACTCTAGCAAAATGATGTTTCACTAAAACTATAGAAACTTCCACCTACACATTCACATTTGCCACATCGAATTCGTTTCATTCACTAAAAAAAAGTCCTTATTTTTGCCTTTCAAAAACCCTAGTAAATTGAGATATATTTCACCACCATATTGCCGCCCCCTCAAGCCTTGCGCCCGAGGCTTTCGCTCCCTCTGTCAACCCTAGTAAAAATTTCAACAAAATAAAGTGGGAAACAACACCTAGCGCCAGGGCCGTATCTAGGGGGCATGGAAGGGGATAGAACCCCCCCTTCCCCCCGAAATTCTTTGACGGACACTATATGGAAACGATTTTGCAAAAAATAGACACTACGTAAAATTGAATTTGAAAGGAATACACCATTCAAAAACGGGTTTTTCACGCGAACGGACACTATATGAAATCGATTTTGTAAAAAAAATTTTAAAAAAAAGGTCATCAGATTTTGAAAATGATTTTTGATCAGCTGCAAGAAATAGTTGATAATCATCGATCTGTATTAGCTTATCTTTATGTTTTAGTGCCGTCAATATGAGGGATAAGCAGATTTGACTTGAAAAATTAAAATGATGATTGCTATAAGTAGCAACATAACATATTTGCGAAAAACCTATGAAATATTTATGTAAATATGGACAAAAAGTGAGCAAAATATTGACGATAATATTTACGAAAAAAAAGTTAAGAAATAAATATAGTATATTTTCTTTAATTTATTTTATTAACGCTCAAGAAAGTCATGGAAACGGTTACGATGGATGAAGACAAGGCCATATCTAGGGGGATGGGAGGGGATAGAACCGCCCCCCCCCCTAAATACTTTCACGGACACTATATTGAAATGATTTTGCAAGGGATAGACACTCTATAAAAAATTTTTGTGAGGAACAGACTACACGAAAACGATTTTTTGAAAAAAACAGACACTCTATGAAAACGATTTAATGAAAATAAGGTCTAAAAATCATCACATTTTAAAAATGATTTTTGATCGGCCGCAAGAAATAGTTAATAATCATTGATCTGTATTAGTTTCTTTTCATATTTTAGTGCCGTCAATATGTGGGATAAGCAGATTTAACTTGAAAAATTTTGATTGTTATAAAGAAGTTTTTGGAGCAGTACTTCATAAAAGCTGAGCTTCAGTTATGGCAAAAAAAGTGATAGGAACTGCCAGTGATAGATCCCTAAGCTTGAGCAATTGAAGCCCAAGGAAACTCGAATCAAGAAGTTTTTCCATATACTCATAAGTTTCTCAAAAATTTGCTAACTTTACTCAGTGCACGTGCCCTCCTGAATGGGCATTTTCAACATTAAAATGTGTGAAAACTTATTTAAGTAGCTCAATGAGTTAGGACAGATTGACTGGACTGGCACTAATGTTAGGATATCGAAGAATTGAGATAAACACAAGTAAAGTCAAAGACTTGTTTGCAGCGAAGAAGGCTCAGAGATTAGAATTTCTTTTCTAAAATCGCTAATATAATATTTTCGTATATGTTTTATATATTCTTGTTCCTTCCTTTAGCTAAAGTAAAAGCCCTCATATACAACTCATTTCATCCTTTTTTATTTTTTAAGTTATTTTTAATAGTGTAATACAGGGGCTTCCAAAGTGTTCGTGCAGTGAGTGGGGGCGCATGAGACCTTCATATTTTCTCTTCCCCGGAAACTGAACTTTCTCATATTCGTAATAAAATAATTAATTAACGCGCGCATTCGAGTACTCACGTCAGGCTGTATTCGGAAATGAGAGTTTCGACTGATTGTAAGTTAGCCCGTATGTTCAGCAAACGCAAACATTGCAAGTCAGCTGATTTGGGTACATGGTTGGAGTCTCCAAAATGTGCAATAAGTATGTACTGTGATCTCTGATCAGCTGAGCGTACGGGCTGTTAGTTAAGTAGGAGTACCCATGATACAATTGTAATGGTAAATTTATTTTGTGAAACTGAAATTAATTCACCTGTGGAAGTGGAGCAAAAAGTGAAGGTGACAGTATTATGCCTTGTTCCCCGCTTTGAAAAAAATGTGTGGTGATCACCAACCTCACACGTCACATTGACTAAAATCCCAGCGAATTTTTACGTATTTTACTGTAATAATAATATATTATTGTGTGCCAATTCTAATGTATACACAATGCGCCAATTATATTCCGGTACTGAAATTTTATCTCAGCAAAGGGAAGCGACGTCAATTGGAATTCTTCGTCGTTTTGAAGCTTGAATTTTTCTGAACAAGCCCTAAATTTTTAATTGAAATCAGTTTAAATATGTATGTCAGTTTTCAGTATGGTCTGGATATGGAAGGTCGCCAACGGACAGTTTTCAAAGATCAGTACTCAAATACTAGATAAATTGATAGCGAGTGTGCCTGAGGGAATATAGTCCATCATTACAGCCAAAAGCGGACACATGAAATATTAAAAAATTATTTAATATGTCATTACTAGTTTTAGTCACAAAAGTACTGGTATAACTCAGTAAATATCCATCAGAAAGATACATACAGTACTGTCGCGCTAATCCGGACACATATAGTTTCGGGGTATGTCCGGATAACTGGATTTGTCCGGAATATAGAAAGCTCAATAATTATTATATAAATTATATGTAGAATGCATATTGGAGGCGTATGTGATTGTATTTCATTCACTTTTTATGTTTTTATAAAGAAATTGTAATCATATGAGTAAGGAATAAAATTACTGAAAAAATCCACAAATTTGAAATAAACAACGTGCCTGCAAAACCTCACGAACATGGGCATGTACTCAAAAAGAGCCCCGTAACTTATCGAAATAAATTTGCAAAAAATCAAAGTTGACATGTTTGTGCCAGCGACATTACAAAAATTGATTTTCAAAAATCTCAAACCCAAAAGAAACCCCCCCCCCCGAAATAAAATCCACTTTTTTTTTTGTTGCTGCGCTCTTTTGCTAGATTTCCATGCCCACCGCTGCTGTAGTGTATTTCAAGCGGAAATTGTAGCTGTCTGGAAGGCATGCCAAATTATTAAATTTGTCCATACCTACTTTGAGGCTGTTGTAGTAAGCAATTATATCTTTTTGGCCATTTTTCTGATCGGCATGGCAGTGTAAGCTGCTAAGCATGTACACGGACTTCTTCTTCACTACCACAACAAAGAACAATCTGGCTAATAAACACAGTGAGCCCAAACCAACTTCAGCGGTAGAATGCGGCTTTAATTTCTGAATATTACATACATATATGCAACACTCTCTAGCTCATCATGGGTTAGGTACCGTAAACAATGTGAGCAGTGAAAGGGTTAAAAAAGTATTTATTCATACATATACTTGCCATAGGACTATACCGAGCGCATCGCTAGATTTAATTAGAGTTGGAGAGAATATAGTCTCGAGCTCCAATCTAAGCAAGACCCCTAACCAGTAGCGTAGAGGGGGGGGGGGTCGGAAATTGAGAAATTTTATGAAATTGTGTATTATTTTTTTAGTAAAATTGAATTGAAAATAGTAGAGTACACCTAATTCTGTTTTTACGCGAATTTGATTTGATTTAACGCGATTTAACAATACATGAGCTTGAAAATTAAGTTGAAATTCTGAATGATGGCAATGGCAATCAAGTTTCTAAAAAAAGAATGCGCGTTTTTTCAGAAAATATTACCGATTAAATAATGATTTACAATATTTTTTACCTGTTTTTATTTTATTAAAATGAATAGTTTCTTTTTCGGTTTTCTTATTATATATGTTGTATGAATTTTCTTTTTGATTAATTAATATTTTTATTGCATTTTTTCTATGTAATTTATTACTAAAGATATGTATTTTATAAGCTACTTAAATAAAATAGGTCACAGCGCCTGTAAAATCGGTTATTTCTTATACTTATATGTTATTATTTTTGTTGATTTTTCAAATGTGGAACCAATCCCCTACTTTTATATGGACACTGTATCTTTTTTTACGCGATTTTTTTTACGCGGATTTTTCAGGAACGTATCTATCGCGTAAAAACAGAATTAGGTGTACAATCAGTAGCGGACCTAGCGGGGGGGGGGGGACCAAAATGGTCGTGAGATATATCTCATTTCCCTAGGGGTTTTGAAAGTACGGTTTTTGGGATTTGAACACTGAAGACCTTTTTTTTCGTTTTAGTGAATCAAATTTTTTGTTGAAAAAAAAAAAATTAGTTATTTTATTGCTCGTGGCAATTACTTTCTTTCACCCTGAGCCAAATATGTGCTACTGCCACCATGGATTAATGTATTAAGGAAGCAACGCCCTCGCGGCCGTCTTTCGGCATCTGATACTTTTTTTTTGGCTTGAGCTATAAATATCCACATTTTTATTTTATGAATGAAATGACCTATTTTATTTTTATCACAAGATTTTTTATGTTTACTTATGAAGTGCCCCTTTCCAGTTTTTAGGTCCGGCGGGCCCCGTAAAGCCTTAATTGTGCGCTGACCGTGGGTGTTTACTTTGCATCATGTCACACATTTCTTAGTTTCTCAAGGACTACACTATGCCAGTAATCCATTCAGGAGGGATTATGTAACTCACATTCCATCTAGGAATGATTCGAAGGGAGTACTTCCGGGGAGAAGGAGTCGTATTAATCTCTACACGGATAGCTCTAAGTTAAATAACCAGTTGGGTTATTGTATTTACTCTAAGGAATTGAAGATAAGAATTGCTGCGAGGTTACCAGACTATTGTAGTGTTTTTCAGACAGCGGTTATAGCGATAGAAGAGGTTTGGAATGAATGTCGTATCCAAAAAGTATGTAAACATTTATTCCGCTATCAAATCTCTAGAATCAGTTTTTCTAAAGTCACTAATGGCACAACAATGCCGCTTGTCTCTAAATGAGATGGCTCCGTATTTTAACATTCACCTCATCTGGATATCTCGGCATAGGAACATTGATGGCAATTGCGCGAAGCAGATGAACTTGCTAGGCAGGGACTGACTGCACAAATTCCTCAGATCAAAGAAGGTGTTGGCATGCCACTTGTTACCTGCTAAAGAAGACATGGACATGGTAAAAAACGCTAACAAAAGATGGACTCAAGGGTTAACTAGCAATATAACTAGGCAAGTGTAGCCGAAATGGAATTGCTAAGCATTCTTCAAACTGATATCCCACACTAGACGTAGTGTCTCGTCAGTTGTTGCTGTCATAACTGGTAACTGTCTCATCGGTAGACATGCGGATAGATTAGGTCTTGGGTCTTTTGACTTCTGTAGAACTTGTGGAGAAGAAGAAAAGCATTGAACGTTTTCTCTGCTACTGCCCCGCATTTGCTGGAAAACGTCCCAAAAGACTTGTTTCGATTCACCAGGGCCGCCGAGAGAAAATCCGGGCCCGGGGGTAACAATGCATGAGCCCCTCCTCCCCCCAACAATTGTAAAATTATCTGTAGTACCTGTTTTGTTTCCAGGTTACATTAAGAGATTGAGGTTGTATTGATAGTCGGTAAAAGCATGCTCTGGAAAGTATCGATAAGTCGATAACGTAGAGTTTCATTACAAAAAAAAAAAAACGTTTTCTAAAGGAAATTTGACGTAAAATATGATGGTGATATTAAAAATTTGATACAGAGTGAGGGCAATTGTTAAAAATCTATTTAAACATTTAAATTGTTTATAACAATATTAATTTCTTAATATTTTTTTAAGAAATTACTTTTTTATTAAATTTAATTTTCTTAGCTTTAAAATGAATATAATTTAAATTTTCTAGCTTTAACAGAACCGGAGTTATGAATTTTTCTCAAAATTTAAATTCGCTCTCTTTTGAAAAAAATATTTTTCAAAAATATCCTCGAACATGTAACTCTTCTTTCTCGATAGAGAACCCTTAAAAAAAATCAGCCAAATCAAAAATGCGTCGTCAGCAAAGTGTTCGGTTTATAAAAGAATGTTCCATAAGCTTAAAAGGTTTCCTCTCCCAACGTTTTAATGAAATGTTGCTCTCAACAATTCTCTAAGACTAACTATGCTTCTGTAAAAAATATCTTTTAGCATCTTATCTCTATAAATTTTGTCACTATTTACATATTGCGTTTATGAAAAGAAGAGTTTTTCGGCTTATTCATACATATGTAGATAGTACTACATACACACATGCTCATAACACTTCATACAGCAACACTTTCATCAAATCTAAGCGTTCCAACATTCGAATTCGAAATTCAAATAGTTTAGTGATTAAAGTTTGACCCTTTTGAATAGGTTAACATTTGCTTGTTTACAGAGGCGTACCATGCATATTGGGCGCCCGGAGAAAAAAAATTATTTGCCGCCCCTACCGAAAAAAATTTTCGTGCTTTTTAACAAACATTTTATTTACCTCACACAAAAAAAAAAAAGTTCTTCACTTTTCACATTAAAAAACTCTAGCAAAATGCGATATATTTTACTAATACTGTGAAAATTTCCACCTGCACATTTAAATTTACTACATCGACCTAATTTTATTCATTAAAAAAACAAGGTCCTCATTTTTGCCTTTCAAAAACCCTAGCAAATTGGAATATATTTCACGACCAGCTTGCCGCCCCCTCAAGCCTTGCGCCCACCCTAGGTACGCTACTGCTTGTTTAATAATATTAATGTTGAAGCAAAACAGTAACAATAATAATAAAATGGCAATAATAATTTTTTTTTTTCGTGGTGGAAAAAGGTAGAAAAGGTAGAAAAATATTTAATGCACTGACTATCGCTATAGCTACAGAGTGTGAAGTTGAAAAATACTAAAAACCCTTCCTCTTTTTTGGGGTCTTATCTACTCTGTGACTGCTTCTAACCATGGCTGGGCACAAGTTCTTCCACAAGTTTTGAAGAGAACGCAATTGAGAGTAACGAGAGAGCATTTTTGTATACAAATAAGAGCGCATAACAACGATTCAGTTTTACTCCACATTGTTGTTGTACCACCACATGTAAACGAAATTTTGCGTGCATGTTGGTGCCTACATTACTTCTAACCGTAGCTGGGCAAAACGTAGCGCGCGCGCAACTGCGGCAGAAAAAGAATAATTTACCATATACGTATATGAAGCGGAGAGCGTAAAAATCAATTCAGTTCCATTTGAAAAGCACACAACAACACAACTACAAATGCATTGAAGATAACTACGTGTGTGGTAGAGCACAGATCTGCTTCTAACCAGTGGTGGCCACGATAAGCATGTATTGATGATTCTGTATACGTGCACGCTTTTTTACGCAAAAAAACGCGTTCTTGTACTCATTTTTACGCTCTTTGAGCGCCTGCTCGTTCTCTGTGCAGCACCGCTTCTACCATATTGTCAGCGGAGCACTGGCCGACTAGTGTCTTCAAGTTGTCCCATAGACTGCATGTAAAGAAAGTCATCTTAATCCGCATCTCCATATACTAGGGCTGTGCAACAAACTGATCGAACCTGTTCGAACTTTTGCCATAGGCAACGAGTCCAACTGGAACAACTTAATTCGTTCGACTCAACTCATGTTCGGTTCGTTCGATGTTCGTATCATACGATTGCAACTCATGAGTTTCGAACAACTCGTAAGTACCGAACTTTTTGGGTTGTGACTTGTTTGATCGTTGCGTGTGGTTTGCATACGATTTCAGTTCAATTAGCTTTTGTTATTCGCGTACTTTACGTAAATATTGTGTGTACTATAGTTGCGATCAGTGATGGCATTTGAGTGAAAATGTACTGAATCGAAACTTGAAATGTACTTTTTAGAGGCCGAATGTACTTTTTTGTCTTGAACACCCAATTTTACTAAAATTTACGAAATTTTTTCAAACAAATTACTAAAAAAAAGGTCCTCACTTTATCCATCTCAAAAACCCTAGCAAAATGAGATATATTTCACATTATGTAACAAAATCTACACACACCGATTATTTTAATTTTTTTATTTACTTAAAAAAAAAAAGATTATTATTATAAATCTGCACTTTGCGATTATTTTCATTAACGTAGAAAAAAAGGAAATTATTAGGAATTGTCCAAATGTACCGCAAATGTACTGAAAATGTGCTTAAAATTCCCCAAATGTACTAAAAATGCGGCAAATGTACCGAATGTACTGAAAACTTGTCGAATGTACTGACGAAGATTTTTCAGAACGCAAATGTTCCGAAAAAAGTACAAATGTACCGAAAATGCTATCACTGGTTGCGATATGGGAACTACTGTTGGTAAAGTTAAACGAAGTGCAGCTTGGAATTTTTTTGAAGATACCGGTGAGCCCAAAAAAAAAGATGTAAGCAGTGTGCAAATATTTTCGCCTATAAAGTGTATCCAATTGGAAAACAATAACTAAATCTAAATAGGTACATGGATATTATGCAGCTTAAAACGTATATCGCAGCTAAAAGCACGATTTTTACGATAAGTTGAAACATGAAGAAAGGTCAATGGATCTTGATTTTGATATTGTCAGCGCCGTCAGTGACGGTGAAAATTAACAATATTTTCGGACTTAAGAAGTGGATTGAATTAGTTCAAACTCATAAAATGAGATTATAAAAATGAGACTAAAAATTAAATTATAAATAAAAAACTAAAACTGTAAAAGTTGCTTGTAATTCCAGTAAATTTTCCAGTTTTGTCCAGTAATTGTCCGCTTCGTGCATGAAACTCAGTAAATTGTACTGAACCATCTGTAATTTTTACTGAACTTACAGTAATTTTTACACAGCTCTCAGTAATTTATATTGTGACACACATTAAAATTTACTGAAATACTGAAAGTAAAAATTCATGTGGATTACAGTATAATTTCATGCACATCCGATGAAAAATTACTAAGAATTCAGTAAAAATTACTGAGATTTTCTTTTTTACTGCAAAATATTTTTGTTTGGTATTGTTTTTGTAAAAAAATATATAATTAAAACTCATTTATAAAAGTAATGAGAAAATTCGAATTATTTGCAGGTAATTAATAACCCACCATCATTGCTCATAGTTCGTGCATGGCAAAGCATCATCACGATCAAACAACTTTCAAGCTTTCATGCTGTACATGCAACCCCTTTCAATGACTTCATCTACTCCTTTAACATTCGCTTGCAACCGCAACTATCACTTTTCTACGAACGACTTGTACACAGGCACAAACATAAGCAAAAGAACGAAATATGAGCGAATACACCGAACAACACGAACTGATTTGAGTCGAACCAAACGAACTTGGGTCGGTGTTAAAATTTTGTGAAGAGTTCGTGAGTTTTGAGTTTGATCGAACAAGTTCGGCTCGTTGCACAGCCTTACCATATACACAGTAAGAGTGCTCCGCGTTCATACGGTGTAGGTGTATCTGGAAAAATTGAGTGAGCTAAGAACCAAAGTCTCTCTCGAACTAGCTTTTCAATCTTTTGATTTATATGATGATTTAGGGCATTTTTATCGGGGAACTTCAGCTTTGTATTAAATATCATATATTTTCTATGCCCGGGATTCCCCAATTTGAAGCAAGCGCCGTACAAGTGTCAAATATCATTCGGGGAGTTTCCTTGCGCGTTCAGTCAATCGTTATATCTGCAACGAATAAGTCGATGTTATAACGTTCAACACGAATTGCATGCGGCATGCGGAACATACCGAATCGATATGATACAAATTCTAATCCGCTATAATAATGTATGCTCCCTGCATTAAAAAGTTGGCGTTTGATTTTCATTGACCCCTGCTCCCCCTTGGTGAGATTTTGCCGGGCCTTCTTCCCCCTATTTTGAGTCAAGTAATTAATGGACGGCCCCAAACCACTCTTTCGTCTCTAATTTTCATTGAAATCAGATATTGAGAAGCCTTTTCTATTATATAATAAATAAATTAAAATTGTAAATATTCTTTCATTTATCGAGTAGCCACCACCAGAGGCGTACCGTGCATATTTGGCGCCCGCGATTAAACAGTTGCAATGCCGCCCCCCTATGTACCCAAAAGAATTTTTTTTTATTATCGAAAAATTTTGAGCAAAAAAAAAGGTCCTCACTTTTGACAAAAGTTATCTATTTTTTGTAAATTTTTGGAATTTTTGAAAAATTTGATATTTTTGTTAATTTTTCGATACTTTTTGAATTTTATTTGCAATTTTTATAATTTTTTAAAAATTTTTTCTATTTTTTGTAAATTTTTGAAAATTTTGATATTTTTGAAATTTTTGTTAATTTTTCGATACCAAAAGAGATATATTTCAAGAGCACTTTACCGCCCCTCGCGCATAACCGCCCCACCCTAGGTACGCTACTGGCCACGGTTCGCTTGAAGCAAGATCAAGATCGATAAAATTGTCAACCAAATCTGACAATGCACAATTATTTTATAGTGTCTTGAGATTCCAAATACATAACCTGTGAAATCGGATCTGCTCATTTACTCGTTTTATGGCCATTTTAAGGTTAGCCCTTTGGCCGACACGGTTCGTTTCAAGCAAAGTCAAGATCGGTAAAAATTGTATACCAAATCTGGCAGTGCACAATTAATATTTAGTGTTCGGAGATTTCAAAAACATGATCCGCAAAATCGTACCAGGTCATTTACCAGGCCATTAAGCCAGTGCAATGTTCTTAACTGATCTCGTTAAACTGCGCAACTAGCAACACGAAAGGCCAGGTTCAAGGTTCAAAAATCAGTGGTGAAATAAAATATGTTTTTGAAACTTTTTTTTTAGTGTATTTTCGCATAATAATATTTAGTATTCATTAAAAAATTGAACAAAATAATGAGAATCAAATTTGAAAAATTCCGATGCATGCCTAAAAGCAAGCGACAAATTTGACAGCGTTGCGTGTGTTTTCGTGCCTCATCGCGCGTGTGCATAATACCAAAAAAAAAGGGCTTAGGCAATTCGCTAAACCTTAGTTTTTAACGCTGAAATGCGAACCGACGCGTCGCGTTGTGTTTTATATATTACTAGTGGTACCCGCACGCACGTCCCGTTGTTTTTTTTGATAATAAATTACTCGGAAAATAAATCGACAATTTTTGTGTGAGGTTGTGCAAAAATTTAATCCTAAAAAATTATATTTAACTTTAAAAAAATAAAAAATTAAGTATGCAATAATCTTTTATTAAAATCGGCTTGGCACATTTTGCGCCAAAGCGTTACAAACCATTTACATATAACATGATCAACTTGATAATGTTTCAAATTCAGAGTAATAAATATTTTTAGGCGAATATGAATTTTTTTATAATAATTATTATGCTACTTAATAGGTACCCATTGGATGTGAAATTTTACACAGAGTTATGAAGTTTCCTAAGTGTCATTGTTTATTTATTTTAAGAACCTTTGAAAAACTAGTCAACAATTGAAAAAAAAATAAATATTTATTACACTATAAAAAAAATAGAAATGCAAAAGTATATAAAAAACTGTCAATGTAGCAGTATGTACGAGTATACTACCAACTGAAAACAAAGACCAGTAACGTCGTGTGTTTACTTCAAAGACGACTTGAGTGATTAAAATCAGTTAAGGTGAGTTTATTTATAAAATCAACTAAGTATTACGCAAGAATAACATAAATATTTGCTGTAACAAATATATTTTTTCCAATACGTAGCACGGCAAACAGAAAAAACTTTTCAATAAATAAATAAAAACAAACATATTGATCAGGTACTACATACCTACATACATACGTGCATATGGGTCATTATTTTACAAAATGCGCGGATTTCAGGAAAAAAATTACAAATTTGTGGAAAAATTTTTTCATTAGCTTTTCAACAAATTCAGTTGACACGTATATGGGTATTTCCATAGAAAGGTTCACCAGAGACGATACATGTTAGTAGTCATTCCACAAAATCTCGCTCCCAATAACCATTAGCTAAAAAAATGCAAAGAGTTTGGTTTAGTTCATTTTCTAATGTCCCGTGTGTGATCAAAAAACATTATTTGCTCTCATTTCGTGATTAATAACAGCAGCAAATGTGTCAAAATTTTCGTCTAAGCAGAGTTTCATGCATATTACTAAAGCAAGAAGCAACGAGCGCAAAAAATAAAATTTAAAATCTTTATAGCAGTTTGAAGTTAGTCACGTGCGCAATCATTGCTGTAAAACTTTTGTAATGTTGTTATGTAGTAAACTGTGCCACGCCCCTAACAGAAAAATACGTTTCCACGGCTAATCTAATAAACCAATTTTAATGAAATTTGGATTGAAGTTAGATTGAATCATACAAAAAATTTATCAAAGACTCTAAGTATTTTAAGTAGGCGTGGTACCGCCCATAATGCGGAAAAACGCAGCCACGACGACTGTCACTACACTAATTTTGAACAAATTTGTTATGTGAATAAACTGATTCCTGAGAAGAAAAATCTGTTTTTAGTGGGGCGATGTCACGCCTAAAACGTTTTAACAAAAAAAAAAAAGTTTCATATGCTTCTAAGAAAAATATTTAATTAAATTTGAATTAATTAAAATTGATCTCAACAATTTCATACGGCAATGATTAATATTAAATTTGTTTTCTAATTACTATATTAATCTTAAATTCAAAAAATATATGAAAAATTGAACATAATGGAAAAATATGTCACATTCCTAATGTTCCGTATCGAGTCATATTATACTTTGTAAGATAAAAAAGGAAATAAGATTTTTCAATCAAACGAAATCTATTAAAAAGTGATATTATTCCATAATTAGTTGCATTAAAAAATGTTGATAGGTTTCGCTGACTACTGCTTTTCTATAGATGGTCATTGAAAACGCTTTAATTTTTTGTCACGTGCGAATCACCTTTTTATTGCTTTTACCTTGAAATCAGTAGTGCGTCTGCCATCAACTTTACCACTAAATATAGTGTTACCAAGGCGCTATTCCTTAAAGTTACAGAAGGAAAAAATTGTATTTTACTTTGACTTTTATTCCACTTTAAAAGTGTACGACGAACAGTGGATTTTGGTGGCCATAAATAGGAAGAATTTGAAAGTGCTAGGGATTGAACAAATTTTTAAAACAATCGTCAGACAATACTTAGGGAATGAAAAAAAAAACTATAAAAGCTTTAAATTTATTTTGAGTTTAGTGACACAGTGGGCTCAAAGTTGAACTTTGTACACCAAAAATGTTCTATGAAACTTTTTATAAAAGCGATTGTTAGATAGGGCGCTCTAGTTAACTTGTTTGAAACAAAATGCAATAATGTAGCATATTGGCGGAAAGTGCATTGTTTCCACTTTGTAAAAATCAAATCAATTTTCTTTTATCTTGTACGGATTTTCCAAAAATTATATTGAAAAATTATAAAAGTGAAAAATTTGCAAACTTTGACAGAGAAAAAAAGTATTTCTCCGGATTTCGGGAATTTTTTTATATGTAATGTGAGAAAGTATGGTTAGCTAAAAGACAAAAATTCAGCTGCTTTTTTTAACAATTTTTTTTTATCAAGTTTTTCCTAATGTAGTTTTAGAAATACTGATTTTATGGAACAAAAAATGCTGATTTTATAGAATGCTCTTATTAATTTATTTGTACTGAAATATAGCAATATTGCATATTGGCAAAAAGTACATAGATCATACTTTCCAAAAAAATGTTTGCTAAAGCTTTTGTATTCTATGTGTGAATTATGCTGATTCTTTTGAAATTAGGGCTTACAAGTCATAATTGAGAAAATTGGCAAACTTTGATAGAAAAAAACAAAAAAGTAAATAGGGCGATGGCACCAGTAGTCGGCCACTTAACTTTTTTTTTAAGTTCAAATGGCTACCAAAAATCGGTTATTAAGGTTATTTGTAAGGTATTCTGTGCTTGTGCATTCCTGATTTATGTAGTTTTGAAAAATACCATTTTTATTAAAGTAATTTACTAACTTATGCGTTTTTTTCGTTGAAAAATGAGAAAAAACGTGTTTCTTGAGTAGTCGGCCACCTCTTCTCCTAAGGTCGGCCAAAAAAGTTCTTGTAGTCGGCCACAACTTTTTTATTTTGTTTGTTTTGTCTATGTCAATTTTTTTTAACAATTCTGCCAGAGATTCTGTCTTGCAAAGTGGCTCTAGGGACCTGAATGCTGTGGCAGCTATTCTTATTCACCTTGATCGATTCGAATTTTCTCCAAAGCTAGGGCCATATATCAATCATCAGTATATACTGATGAAAAGCACGTTTTTTACTAAATCACTTATTTTTCAATAACTTTAGTCCTAGTCACAAGCATTAATTCGTCATATTTTTTATAAAGATCACTCGTTTTTGACGCTTTCAAAAACCTCCCGCAAACTAACATTTTTAACACAGAGATTAACAGCTTGACTGTACCAATTTTTTGCTAACTAAGGAAAGAATCGTTAAATCAATGAAAAATATTTTTTTTCATTGGAGTACGATGAAAACATTTACTATTATGCTACACTTTGTGCCAAAGTGGCCGACTACGTGGGGGTGGCCGACCTTAGGTGCCAACACCCTATATCACCGAATTTCGGAAATTTTTTTATATGTAATTTAAGAAAGTATCATTAACCAAAATCCAAGGTTTCAGCTGCTTTTTTTCAGAACTTTTTTTTTATGATTATTTTTCCACAGCAAAATTTGAAGATAAAAATATTTTCATTTCTTCATATTTTGCATCGCTTAACAATAATTTTATCAATTGTAAAAGCTCACAGTGTGAAGGAAGTTGCTTGAATTCGGAGAGAAGTTCCCTTAAGTAGAGGGGAACAGGTAAGGGCTATTTTTCTCTTTTATCCCACTTGGGGTAAAATATATAAGCTCCAATGCTTTTAAAAAACCTAACAGATAAACTATTGAAACTGTTTATATGGCCTCTTCTGCCCGGGAGCCCTCCCTTCCAGTCATCCCTAGATGGAATGTGAGTTACGTAATCTCTATTGAAAGAGATTACTGGAACAATGTAGTCCAAGTTAGAGGGTACACAACTCAAGCTATGAAGAATAGTTGAGTGTCCTTTTCTACTTTCGGACCAGCAAACAGTTTCCCTGAGGCAGCTTGTGCTGCCATCCTGGAATCCTGGCGAATTCCTTATATGCAAAGGATTTCTCAATACTACCCACTAAAGTGTGGAGCATGCTGAGAATTAGACAGCAGATCGGCTTTGATACTGCTTCGAATATAGATTTCTATGAGTCTTTCCAATGCTTTTAAAAGAAAGGAGGAAAGACTTATTGGCCTAAAATCCTTTGGATTTATGTGAGAGCTCTTCCCGGCCTTTGAAATGAAGATGACTTTTGTCAACCTCCAAGCCAGAGGAATATAGGAAAGGTTAAGACAGCCTTTGAAAATACCAACCATGGTATAGTTAAACGCTCAGATCGTTGCAGTTCAACTGGTGTTACACCATCAGGTCCTGGTGATTTGTAGGGTTTGAAGCTACTAATCGCCCATCTAATTTTGGTTTCCGAAACAATGTCCCCAAGGGTATTTGAAGACGTCTGGGTTTGAACATTTAAATCCTCTGGTTCATGCAAGGAGTTACCAGGGAAGTGTTTGTCTAGTAAGAGGTCTAAGGCCTCCTTGCTAGACGTTGTCCAGGAGCCATCAGGCTTTTTTAAGAGACCTAGCGTAGTGGGCGAGGTAGAGAGAATTTTCCTCAGTCTAGATGCTTCTGAAGTCTTTTCTATGTTTCCACAGAAGTTACGCCACGAGTTACGTTTTGCTCTCCTCAACGAACTCTTGTATATTTTAAGACTAGATTTATATTCGTTCCAGTCATTATCTAAACCTGATTTTTTGGCTATGTTAAATAAAGTCTTGCTACTGCGTCTAAGGACTTGAATCTCTGTTGACCACCATGGGGGTTTTTTCTTTTCTCTGGGTTTACTTAATGGACAAGATATCTCCAGAGACTTATTTAACCCCCCCGTTAAGTTTTGAACCAGCTTATCAATGTCGTGTACAGTTGACGGTTCTACGGGGGTTGAGATAGGCAGATGTGCCGCAAGTTTCCTGTTATATAAGCCCCAGTTTGTCCTTTTTACATTCCTATGAACGATAGGATCTGGGGAGCTAACATTGAGAGCGAATTCTATATATCGATGATCTGAAAAAGAGTGCTCGGTTAAGACTCTCCAATCAACGATGAAGTCAAAGGCAAAGTCCTAGACAAGTGTTATATCCAAGACTTCTTCCCTATTCTTTATTATAAAGGTTGGTTCACAACCTTTGTTGCAGATAAGGAGGTTAGTATTTAAAATATATTCAAAAAGTGACTCAACTCGTTCATTTACATCTGTACTACCCCAGACAGTGTATTTGCGTCACAGCCTATGACTAGCCTAGTTTTACTTACACAGGCCTGCTCTACAGTAGCCTTTAACGTTGTCGGTGGTAGGCCACCGGGGTTACCTTCAACATTCGCCACCAGTAGCTTATACCCCATCATCCTCAGCCCACAGACTCTTCCAGCATGAACCCAGGGTTCCTGTATGAGGACTACATCATCTCCGCTTTTACTTAAGCGGATCAGTAAGCCAGCGAACGCCGCTTTAGAGTGGTGGAGATTAATTTGGAGTATCCTCATCGGATTCCAAAAAAACCTCCCCCCTCCACGACGGTTATGTTCGCTTCGTCTTCATCGACCTCTTCGAGTAGCATAGCTTCTTCAAAGAGGTCTCCTACCTCCGATAACCTATCCGAGTCCGTGGAGCTTCCCGTCAGTGACGCCTCAGGCTGACCGCTTGGAGGACAGCTCCCCCACTCTGGTTCTACCTCTTCCTCCTCAACATCCATCTCCGCTGGCACTGGTGGTGCAGTGATGATGGTTTCAGTGGAGAAAGAGATAGCTCCTCTGGAGGCAAGCTCTTCGTCCTTACGGTAAACCCTAAGCGTTATCTTGTTAAAGCCGTACTTTATAACCCCTGCCAATGTATAAAAGTTTCAAACGATTCTAAAATGTGAAATCTAAATTGGTGTGCGGTTTGTAAAAGAATGAACTTTTTTCTTTGTTCGTGAGAAGTGTAAACTTCTGAAAATGTAAAGAATGACTTAAAACAGTTGTTATTTCTTTTGTTTTGCTTTTCAACAGGCATATGCCAAATATTTCATTACACCGTTCGACAAAAATTTTGTCGTCTTTATAAGCTCTGTTTTGATAAAATGATATGAATGTAAGTTGGTAGAGATAATGTTGTGAACTTTAAATATTGTCGAAGAGTGTGGAAGGTATTGAAAAAAATGTTGAAACGTCGAAAATTGTTAAAAAGTCGTAAGATATTGAATAAGTCGAAAGTTTTTAATTTATTCAATTATTCATTACTAGTTTTTGTGTGAAATTTGATACCATTGCCCGAAGTAATGCTCTAAGTGGGAGTACTACCTATTTGTGAAAATTCGCATAGTTCTTATGCAGAGCTTTTCCGATTCCAATTCTACTGTTTGTAAGAAGTTTTAATGCAATATACCTTAAATAATTCCTACAGTATAACGTTTCGAATTTTTGTTTGATTTTGTCTTCTTTGTCCGATTCCGCCCGTTTTCAATGCTACAAGCAATATTTGAAGATATAAGCCCTTGTACCATATTTCGTGTCAATCAGCAGTTGGTGACGCTTATCAGGAATATATATTTATCTATGCCTGCCATTGAATATACCGTGTGTAGGGTAAATTTCGTTAATATTTTTTTTTTTAAACCATTATTTGCATATAGAACTATACTACCCAGCTGTATTTTATAAAATAATTTAAGAAAATTTTATTTATCTATACTAGGGATGCCCAACTGCGGTGCCTAAAAGACGCTCTGACGTTTACAGCAAAAATTTCAGGCAAGTATGTGTTTAAATGTGTGTAGAAATTCAAAGGAAAGCAAAACATACCCAGTAGAAATTCGTGCATCACTGATGTAAATAAGTAAATATAAATACACAAACAAATTTCCGAGAATTAAAACTATTTTTCCGTGAATATGAGTTTTTTTTACAACAATGATGAACCAAGAGCAGTTTTTTTAGTCTCTCATTTTTTTTACAAGTGAATAATACATACGAAAAAATTTGACTTTTGCAGAAATAATGTCTTTCACCTGAATTTTTCACAAATGGCATTTCGCATTTCATTTGCGCACATTTGTTCTGTTTTTGCACGTTTGAATCCGACTGGGTCTCTTGCATGTTTATTTAACAAACGAACCAGCGCATAGATATCACCAACTGCACGGCGGGACGAATGATGGCACGTTTCATTGCTCGCGACCGCTCTATGTGAATTATTGCAAACCGAAATGTCTATTTTGACTGGGCTATATCCCTGAGTAACATAGGCTATATTTTATTTTGATAAAAATAAGGGGCGTGGCACCATGCAACAAAAACACTTAAAACACTATATCTTGGTATGCTTCCTTTAAATAAATGCACGTATTTGGTTGATAGATTTTTAAAATATTTGTTAACTATTAACAAATTTTGGTAGTTATTACTATGCCCTTAATTGTAATTTAAATGGTTGCTTATTGGGCCAAACGTTATATTAGTTTGAGTCGATTGAACTCATTGTTTGGGTTGAATATAATTTGTTAAATCTATTTTTATTTGATTCAACTTCTCATTAGCATGAAAACTTTGCAATTCACAACATATTCAAGTAAAACACCAATGAAGTATATTCTGCTTGGTACACAATTTAGGTATTTATGATTGTATAAATACCAACGACATCCTATATAAGGATGTTACGATATTTAAAAATCATTTTTGGTCATCGATTTTTAGCACAAATGGATATTAATGAATGTATACGTTTGCGAAAAAAAAAATTTTTGGTCAAGTAAATGATTTAGTGATTATTAAAAATAAATGATTGCTACAAAAAATAATATTTGTTTCAACCACAATATGATTTGATAATTATTACCAAATATATAATTGATACAATAATATTATTCAATTCACTGTACTATATGACATTTTAACATATATCAAATATATAATTCGCCTATATCAAATATACTATTTGTTAATTATTACAAATTTTGGTATATATAATTAAATTGTTTTCTCAGTGTGTATAACTATAGTTTACGCTAAGTACCTTACGAAATATGGACGAGAATATGCAACGTGGCGTGGTACTTTTCATACAATAAAAACACTTTAAACGCATATGGAATGCATATGGTCTATGCTAAGCACCTCGAAAACGGGAATGGACCACAGGGCGTGGCCCCTTTCATGCGATAAAAACCATTTAAACGCTATGTATGGTAACTTATGGTAGCAAGAGTTTTAAAATTTGGAACAAGGGTGTATATTGTCCATTCTAAGGACCTCATGAAATGTGGTTGCGATTAGACAGCGGGGCGTGGATTCTTACTTACAACAAAAACACTTTCAACGCTTTATCTAGGCATCTATGACAGCTACAGTTGTGAAACTTGATACATATGCAGATGTACATTGATTATGCCAAGATACTCGGAAAATGCGAACGGCATTGCGTATTGGGACGTGGCTCCTCCCATACAACAAAAGATGCAATTGTCTGCAGTAAGGACTGCGTAAGACGTAAGCGAGATTGTACAACGGAAAGTGAGCGGGCAAAGCCGCTGGAACAGCTAGTCTCCTATAAAATGATATGCCATTTGTTAGACCCGTTTTACACATTTGTTTACGTTCAGAAAATGTGCTTCGTCATACAGCTACAATCAAGCAGCAACGCTAATCAGTTGACAGTTGTCCAACCATTAGTTTTAATTTCATATTCAAAGTGCCGAGTAAATTTCTGAAATAAATGTTGCATTTTCAATATTATAAGCAAATTTAATAAACAAAAATTAAGTGAAAATGTTTGCCTTAAATGTTTTTACAGTTAACTTTGATAAAATATATTCATAAAAAGGCAAAAGAATGCAAAATCTGAGTTGAAGGGGCGGCGTTGTCGGCAGAGCCGCCCAGTGTTTTTTTGCTGTGCTTTTTCATTGCAAATTGGAAGTTTTTCACTTGCTAAAAAAAAATTAAAAAAATGTTTAAAATTAAATTTCCTTTAGCAAAAATATCGCGAGTTTTTGTTTTATTTGTTAAAAATAAAATTCGTGAAAATCATTCGTAACACTATGTGTGCATTACTGTTGTGTGAACAGCAAGCATTCGTAATTGTTGTTGTGCTCTAGTGTTGCCAAATATTTTTCTTAGGATTTTTGGAGCGGGCATTTCTAATGCTTGAGGAAATTGAGTAAGTGACTACTTTTATGTTTATCTATAAACAACTCTTGACGAGCGTCAACTTCTGAGTCAATTTAGCCGCATTTCCGTATGTCAGTCGTTCCGTAAATATCGTTTACTAGAAAAACAGGCTTGGCCTTATATACATAGAGTAAGGGCGGTTGGCGTATCCGTGAACCGATTTCGCCTCACTTTTGACTTTCAAAAAACACTAGCAAAATGAGATATATTTCACGACCCTTGTGCTGCCCCAAAGTCTTGCACCCGGGGCAACTACCCCCACGGGCAATTAACCCCTCGGGGCTCCCCCTAGGTACGCTACTGCTAACAAGCACTATACAACTATTTATTTAATAGTGCAAATTGTTTTTTTATGCAAAATATTTATTTAAATAGTTTTTGCAAAATTTTTTGTCTTAAAAAAATTAATTGCGTTTTTGTCCACCGACAAATATTTATGTTGGTTTTATTGATATTTCGCTCCAATAATAAGCAATGCACTCCATTAATTACAATATACATAACTAATGCGTGCATATGTTTATAAATCGATAAGAGTACAAGTTAAATCGAAATTAAAAGAAATATAATTTTTCATTTTTGTGTAAATGAATTGTCGTGAAATTTGAATTTTGTTTATTTATTAAACTGTGTTATTTTTGTCATGAAACTGTCTTTATTTATTTGACTTAGTTTATTGTAAGATAAATTTTGATATTCATATGTTGTATGTAAAGAATCGTTCAATAGAAAACTAGCTAATGCTTGGTGGGTATGTTTCATTTCACGCCCAATTGTATGTATTGGTTTAGTGGGGGTTTTTCAACGCGTTTCTCTAAATTTTCACTTGAATGTATCACTGGAAGTTGGGCGTGAAGGCCAACAATTTCGCTGTCATTCTTAATGTATCGATGTATTACATATTTGCAATATCGCTATTTTAAATACAAAAAAAAAAAATTTTTTCGATCTAAGTTTTTACTTAGTTTTCGTCTCCTATTAATTTCTCGAGAGTTTGTTCTTCGAACTTCGAAGCCAACTACAAATGTTACAAATGAGAAACAAACAACAACAAAAAATAAAACCACAACACATAACACAAGAAGCAGCATAAGCAACGAAAAAATCAAACGACAACTTTTGTCTGAGGTTTTGCAAAAGTTTAAGCCTAAAGAAAATATTTAAATTAAAAAAATAAATTAAATAAGTATGCAATAACCTTCTTTAGCACAAATATGTTGTTTTAAAAAAATAATTATTAAAATCGGTTCTTCAATTATTCTGATAAAAATTTTATTGCATTTATCGTTAGGCTGAAGTCGAAATTTTCTTTTTATATTACCTGCCAGCAGCATCCTCCGTACCCGATTGGTGCAAGCAATTTTTTTTTTTCGGAAATAGGCCCCAAACTATCTTTTTCGGGGCCGTCTCAAATAATGCTTTAAATCCATTTTCGACCTCTCTGATTGATTTATTCTTTGATCCTTTCTTTATCGATTGGTGGCAAATATTTTTTTTTCGTAAATGTGTCCAAAATGGTCACTCCCCCGGAGTTCGGGGCCGTTCAGAACAACATGAGTCAAAATTTCATTTTGTAGCTTTCCTCAACGATTAAAATCAATACGCTCTTGTCGCGTTAGACGAAATCGCCTGGCTATGAACACTTCCATATGCACGTTGTCTTGTAGCGCTACAAAAAACGCTTGGCTATAAACGCAGCCTTATGAAAGTGGAAAGCGAACATATGTAAAGCGAAAACAAAGCCAAGGAAACGATATACTAAATAAATAAAAAAAAGTAAAATTAAACTAAACAGCACAGAAGGAGCAACCACCACTTGATGAATGGGATCTGATGAACGTTTCATGTTCAATTGGAATTTATTACACTTCAGGATTTTAAAATGTTGCTTACGAAATGGCGCTCACCAGTTTCTCACTTACAGCATCTCGTCCTGTTCTATAACATATGTACATATGTATATATGTATATAGATATGAATGTTGTGTATATATTTATGGTGGACTTTAACCAACTTTTAATAAAATCGTGAGTTACTACAAAAACTTTAATTGGGGATTATTTGGGATGTAATTTGGAATCGATATATGAAAATAATAAGAAATCCATAGAGCTTTTTTTTTAAATCCATATTAACTATTTTTCAATTATATTGCATATATAAAACATACATACGTATGAAATTAAAAAAGTTTCCTATTTTGTTCAAATTTTGACAGGTCAAAGTACTTTAATAGATAGCACCAGAGTCCAAATTTCAACTCCCAGGTGGTCGGAGTCCTGAGAAAAAGACATATTTTGGCCTGAAAATAGCCGTATGTGGACCGTTTTAAAAATTTTAGTTCTAAGAGCCCACAAATTTAAGTTAAAAGTTATGGATATCACTTTTTTTGTTATATCATCTACTATACAGTTAAGATAATTTTAAGCTTCTAGACCTTAAGACCTTTATTTGCGACCAGATTAAGTGAAAAAGGCCTTAGTAAAATATGACGACTTTGTAAATGGTGCCCCATATCGAGATCTTACTCATTATACTTAAATTAAACTTCACATTGATAACATTTTTATACACCTCAAAATGAGATATCACACAGTGAAAATGTTTGACCAGGTTCAGAGATATTCGAAATTGAATTTGACTGTTTTCGCAAAAATTGCGTTTTTTTCAAACTTTGACCTAACAGTCCTCTGGACTCCGACTATCTAGGTGCTGAAATTTGTGTTGTGAAGTTATCTTTCAGGTTTCTTCAACGTGTTAAAATTTGAGCAAAATCGGATGTTTTTTAAATTTCTTACGTGAGTTGCACGTATTTCATACGTATGTAATTTTACTAAAAACAGTAAATATGGAATTAAGAAAAAAAAGCTCTAAGAATTTTTTTCCTTCTGATGTTTATTGACTATAAAATAACAAAAAATTCCCCATTCAAATTTTTGTAGCAACTCAACTTGTCATTTGAACTTGGTTAAAGCCCACCGTGTATTTCTATATATAAAAATGCATGCATGTCAGAGATGTCACAAAAATATTGATATTAAGGAGCGTATTCGTATATGTATATCACACAGGTCACGGCGCCGCTGAACCAACATAATATTGAATGTCTTGTCACTTATTATTTTTTATTTATTTTTGGAATCTTATTTTCCCGTCTTATTTTGCAGATACTATACTACCTATACTTTTCCGAAGCGTGCTTGCTGGGCCAGTTGTAGGGTGTTTTATCTTCAGCTACTGAGAGCACGGCGGCCGCCATTCGTGTGAGGAGAAAGTTGTCTCTGTTTGTAATCATGTGGCGGTTCGTCACACCCCACCTTATTGACGAAGGGTTAAGTCTTGCGAGTTATGGTATTACTATAGACTAGAGTTGGCCATTTACCCTCCCGCTGTCACGAGCTATGAACGTTCCTTCATTCGTCCCGCCGTGCAGTTGCTGATTTATATACGCTGGTTCGTTTGTAAAATAAATATGCAAGAGACCCAGTCGGAATCAAACGTACAAAAACAAAACAAATGTGCTCAAATGAGTTGCGCAATGCCAGTTGTGAAAATTTCAGGTCAAAGACATTATTTCTGCGAAAGGCAATTTTTTACGCGTGTATTATTGACTTGCAAAAAAATGAGAGACTAAAAAAACTGCTCTTGCGTGCATCATTGTTGTAAAAAAACTCATATTCATGGAAAAATAGTTTTAATTCTCGGAAAAGTACCTTTTGTTTTTATTGATGAAGTTTGAGTTTAATGATTTTTTGTGTAGCCATGCGATGCTTTCGCAGTTTATTTGTTTATTTACATCAGTGATGCACGAATTTCTACTGGGTAATGTTTTCTTTACGTGGAAAAGATAAAACACATTTATACTCATGTTTTTTTATTCGTTAGAGTTCCTACACACATTTATACATACTAGCGGGAAATTTTTTTTGTAAACATCAGCGCGCTGTCGACTTTTGGGCACCTCAGCTGATAGTCTTCCAGAAAATGAGCGATATGTCTTTAATTTCATGTCTTTAATCTAATAAAATAAAATTAACAGAAATAAAATTGTTTAAAAATTTTTTTTCTAAAATAAAAGTGAGTTGCTCTTCTTCTTAGTTTAACCTTAGGAGGTTCAACCAGGTCTTTGACCTTTTGCATATAAATGTGTGTATATTTTTTTTGTTTTGCGTGTTACGAGACGAATCCGTCCATGACTTCCAAGAAATGGCTACTCTTTTTCCTAGGACTTAACACGTTTATACACACTCTGAGGAAACCTGCCTATACAAATCCCATATAGATCTGCGCAGACTTAGTTAATTTTTCAAAATTTTGAAATCCTCAGCTTTTTTCAATTTTTTAAAGTTTTTCAATTTATTTAAGTTTTCTATTTTTTGAAATTTTTCAATATTTAAAAATGTTGATATTTTTATATTGGCTAACTATGAATATTTTTTTCACATTTGAATATTTGAAGCATCACTAAAATGCGTCTTAACAATGCGTATTAACGTAGGCCTATACTGCATGTGTGTGTTAGCCAGTTTGTAGGATGTCTTAATAGTTGCTTGAGCGAAACGAAAAGAAAAAGATATCGCTGTAATAGCCAGCAAAAAGCCATTATTTAGGCAACAACATTGACAATTTTACTTTGCACGCATTTAATGTTAAAATGTCGGGAAAACAAGTCAGAGCCTGTAGTCAGTCAAATTGGAAAAAATTCGAGTATTGGCAACAACATTCTGTCATTATGTTCGTTTTTTTTTTTTTTTTTGTTGATAGAATGGTCGACACTCCCAAAACTAAATGAAATTTAGATTTGATTTCGTTTAAAAAAATGACTTGGTCTTGCAAAATTAAGTTCTAAGTAAGACAGTCAGTCCTATAATCCTATAATGGTGCTATAATACAATTAAGCATTCGATGCTGTGCAATAGCATTCGTTGCATAGCCATATAATTCGTTGTATAGCCATAGTATTCGTTGCATAGCAATAGAAACAAATGATTGAGCTTTGAGTGAATAGTGCTTGTCTTTCGTGTATGTTCAAAGAAAGCAAAGACAAGCAATAGCAATAAAATTAAACGGCAATGCACTGCAGCACTCGTTTCTTATATTGTTAAATGAAAGCACGGCTATTGCAATAAACGAATGGTATATTTAAATGAGCCACTCATTCCACATCTTTGGTTCATATTTCGTAAATTTCGAAATCGTCTTATATTGAAAATGTTGCAGAAATCGATGAGTCAAAAAATTTCGATACATATTAAATGCTGAAATTAACGAAAAATGTTAAAAAATTGGAAAAATGTTGAAAAAGCCGATAATTTATGAAATATTTTGTTATTAAAGTTCATTTTCTTAGCTTCAAAGAACGGAGTTATGAGTTTTTGAAAGTGAGCCTCCAAGCAAAAAATAAAGTCTCTTCTTTTTTGATACAGAACCCATAAAAATTTCAGCCAAAACAAAAATGTGGAGGTCAATTTTTGTCAAAATTCGTTCGGTTTGTAAAAGAACGTCCCATAAGTCAAAAAAATTTTGAAAAATCCGTTAAAATATTGAAAAAAGTCGAAAAAACTTTGAGAAAGTCGAAAAACATGTAAAAATTGAATAAGTCGAAAAATGTTCATGAAATCGAAAAACCTTGCTATATTGTTAAAATTTTGGATAGCAATAATTGTTAAAAAAAAGATGGCAAAATGTTGTAAAATCTGAAAAATGTTTAGAAATTGCAAAAAAATAAACAATTCTGTCTAAAAGTTTTGGGAAAGTAAAAAATTTTTGGAAAGCTCGAAAAGTATTGAAAAAATTGTAAATATATAGCCCAAGTGCCCGCTGTAGAATAGTCGAGTGTATAAGATTACTGGATGAGATATACATACGTTAAAGACAGACTAACCTAACAGGGTTATCTTGCCAAAGCCCTTCCCGATGCTCGAAAATGATCGAACTTTGCCAAAATTTGTTGTTTTCACTAAAACCGTATAATCTTCCAGCTCAAAATGTATGCCAAATTAAAGAACTCGAAGAGGCCTATCTATACTATTTATATAAAATTGCTTATATGGGAATGGTTTGTAACGCTTTGGCGCAAAATATACTGAAGCAATTTTAATAATTTCTTTTTTAAATCAACATATTTGTGCTAAAGAAGATTATTGCATACTTATTTTTTTATTTTCTTACAGTTAAATACCTTTTTTTTAACTAAGTTTTGGCAAACGTCACACAAAAGTTTTCGTTTGATTTTTCGTTGTATATGCAGCTATTTGAATTTTAAGTTGTTTTTGCTATTTTTTTCTTTTCTTCCTTGTACGTTTTGTATTTGACTTCGTGTTAATTAGAAGATGTAAGAAGAATGAATATTGTTGTTATTTTAAAAAAGAATATTATATGTTTTGTTCAAATTAATAAATAATAAATAGTTTAAACTTTGATTTCATAACTATTTAACCACATACAATAATTTAAAAAAATATTTGGGGTCTATGTTGACCCCATGCGCCCACTTAAGTAAAAGTCTTCATGCGCCTACTTAAGGGTTGAAGCAACGAAATTGGCAAAAATTCGGGCATTTTCGGGCATCGGGACAGGCTTTGGCAAGGCAACCCTGGTTGGTTAGTTTCACCATAATGCATTATTATCTTTCCCGTATAACTTATGCTGTAATCTTATACATCGACTTTTATACAGCGGGCTCTCCGCCTAATAAGATTGGATGGAACCTCATTTGTTAAATTTGGTATAAATCTTTCCCTATTAAAGGAATTTTTTTTTGTTTATTATATGATTTATTTTACATATCGCTCATTAACTTCAAGAGTGGCATAACTCAAAAAACGTGATTTTTGAGTAAATGATGCAGAAATATACACCATTTCATGTTTTATTTTGTGTCAAAAACTCAGAGAGGTATCTTATAAACTCGCCTTGTGAGAAGAGTTTATGTATTTTGAATTCTCATATAAAAAGTAACTTATTGAAAACTCTAAATGCGTTTTTCTCCCACTTTGTGTTTTTTGAGTTATGCCACTCTTGAAGTAAATGAGCGATATGAACAGTTTGCATAAAATCATCTATTTAGTTTCATAATATCATTATTAAGTTCCAAATGATATGCCACACGAATTCATAAAATATAACTTATTTTTTAATTGTTTGTGTTATCAAGACAGCACAGTTTTTTAGGAACTGGAAAATTTTAAATTGTACCACTGTGCATTAACGCGCGCAGGCGCGCAGACAAACATCGCTTTAAACAGGTGCTTACGAGTGAGGCTACATTGCTCTGATCTCTGACGTATGTACGTTGTACAAACAAACATTCGTGCGATGTTCTGGTTTTGATTTTTGCCTCAGCAACTATATATATGTGTAAACGCTGTTGTATGCATTAGGGGTGATAATCCCGTGCCATTTTAAAAATAGCAAAAGTCCCATTATTTCCAAATGCACTCCCATAATGACGAATTATATTAAGATACAGTTTCCCAGTGAGATTTTAACTTATCCTTAAAAATAGGATATTTAACTTCAAAAATTAAAAAAGTAGGTACGCAATAACCTCCTATAGCACAAATTAATATTAAAATCGGTTCAGTATATTTTGCGCCAAAGCGTTACAAACCATTTTCGTACTAACAATTTTTCAAATCTTCTGTATTGCATTCCTTATTAACGATACACAACTGTAAATAGATTTTGAAAAACCGCATTTCTCGCGTAAAATAACTAATTTTGCTTGAAATTACAGTATTTATTGAAAATTTTAAAACGTTGAAAAGTGGATCAAATATTGCTGTTTGGGGATTTTTCGTGCATTAAATCGATGTGGTTTTTTCTGCTCTACAACATTGGGCAGAACATATTTTTCTAGTTGTGGCTTACTTTTCGGGTTATTGCGCAAAATCTTTTTTTCTCGGACTCTCACAACCAGAGGCCCAACACGATTCTGGCACCTGACGCTTATTTCGATTAACAGCTATACTCAAACTATCACTTGCAATAAAAATTAAATGATCTCCTCCTGGACTATTAGTCTTTAAATGTAATTTTTATTTTTGGTGCATTTCCTTGAATATAGAGGGATTAGCGCCCCTGGTGTGCTATGTGAGTACAGAGTCAACAAAGATTTGTAGCTGCGTGCGCGCGCGGTGGTGTGTTAAATAAAATTCAATTATGCAATACTGGATTTCATATATCTTGCGTATTGTGTGTGTGTAAAAGATACTTATGCCATGTAGTGAAATATTAATTTTTTTTTTGACGATAACGCAAAATAATCAACTCCTAAACAAGTTGAATGAAATCGCCATCTCCAGTTGATTTTCTATTATAATTCAATTTCTGTGTACAACCCTTTGGTATTTTATTTCATATGCAAATATGTGACTTGATTAGGGCGTGGCAGTTGAAGTTAGAGTAACACTCTGCAGAGTAACTATTGTTAAAAGTCTATCACAGTTGTGAATTCAGACAAGCTTTAGGAGGCTTAAAACGAGGAAGGAAGTGACGTATTTATGCTAGATGCCATGCGTTAATATATTAGTTGGGTCCCTTAGTAGGTTTAAGTAAACGATGTTCATTTGAAATAAAGAGAAGCTTCTTCAATCTATTGAATGATAAGGTACATAACTTCAGAAGGTACTGTGGATTACCAGAAAAGGTCTTTTTTATAATCGAAAATTTTTGTCGAGAAAAAAGAAAAAGGTCCTCAGCTTCACATTCGGAAACTGTAGCAAAATGACTTTCATTTTGAATTCGTAAAAATATAAATTAAAACGTACTACCTCTGACTAAAGTTATTTCCACGGCCATTTGGCCGCCCTCCAAGCATTGCGCATGGAGTGACCGCCTCCTCGCTCCCTCCCTAGGTACTGCATAGCTTACGTACTGTCCAGAAACCACTTTTCTCTAGTAAGAGAGTACGTAATCCTTAAAAAAAGATATTTGACTCAAAAAATAAGAAAATAAGTACGCAATAACCTTCTATAGTACAAATTTGTTGTTTTAAAGAAAAAATTATTAAAATCGGTTCAGTATATTTTGCGCCAAAGCATTACAAATCATTTTCATATTAGCAATTTTCAAATTTTCTGTGTAGGGATGTACCTAATTAACGAAACACGAGTGTGAACAGATTCATTTTAAATTGACGACAACAGTCTGGCCATACTATGATGCTAAGTAATAGAACACGAAAAGCGATCGCATTAGACAGGCAAACCCTGAGGATATTTGTTGGTTTCATTACAGGTCACTATATACTTCGTTCCCGTTAGGCATACCACTTTTCCCCACCTTCCCCTATAGCCCAAAACGCTCTTTTGCTGGTTTCTCGGTTAGACGGGTCGGTTTAATTTTGTCGGCCAGTGTTTATGAAAATGTCGAAAAATGGATAATTAATGGTTATTTAATGGTTAATCTATGGTCAAAAATTGCTGAAGATATCGAAAAATGCTAAATAGTTCGAAAAACTGTCGAAAACATTGAAAGTTCAAAAAATATTTTAAATATGGAAAATGTTGAAAGAAATAGAAAAAATTTTAAATGATTTTCTTCCTATCCTTAAAAGTTCTCCCAATGCATTAGACAAAAATGGCATACATGTATGTAGGTTGACAAAGTTTTTGTGCATTTATAGCCGAGTGCAACCAACGTGTACTTTCGACATTGAACTTTCGTTGGCATTATCATTCTTATTGTCATCATCATAGTTATTCTTATTGTCTTCCTGATTTTGCATTCGCGTCAGCATCAACATCATCGTCATCGCTTTGTCATTGTCCATTCTTTCTTGGTGAAATACAATAGGTCGGCGGCATTTCTCTATGCATTTTGCTGTCTGTCGTTAATGATCAAAGAACAATAGTTTAACAATTATAATTTGTTACACAATATTGTACATGCAATTCTACGTTGAAATGTTGTCATTCAATATTTATACTATTTATTGACGATAGCGCTGCCACTACCAGCTTTTAATACACAGGTTCATTACTTTGGCAAAAAGGTGCTGTGAAGTTAAAATCGTTGAAATTTTGTAGCGTGAACATTAGAACGTACCAGAGAAAAATAGTTCAACGTACACCGATTCAAATACGAAGCATTTTTGCAAGGCAATTTTGAAAAAAAAACTTTTTTTGACCGACCGTAGGGGTCGCGCATTTAAATTTTTCATCATAACTTCGCCATTTATAGTCCGATTTTAAAGTATGATATATCAATGTTTTTGTATCGAGTAGACCAATTTTTTGCTTTTAAGGTCATTGACATCAAGTACCCCGTTCTAGCACTTTACCCACCAGTTCTCAGCTCTTACCATCCTAATGTACTACCGTAATGTCAGAAAATTATAGCTTGCAAAAACTCATTAAACTTTTTCAACGGTAGTATTTTGATTATTCCATTACAACTATTTTAAAAAATAAGAGATCTGGTCCGGTAAGTACTAGAACGGGATACATGATGTCAGTGACCTTTGGAACAAAAAAAAAATTGGTCTACTTGAGACAAAAGCATTGATATATCATACTTTAAGATCGGACTCTAAATGCCGAAGAGGTGCCGAAAAATTATTGTCACCTTAGAGCGAAAAAAAGCAGTTTGTTCTTTGAACTTCATATCCTTAAAATGCATATTTAACTTCAAAAAATAAAAAAAATAAGTAAGCAATAACCTTCTATAGAACAAATTTGTTATTTAAAAAAAAAGATATTAAAGGCGGTTCAGTATATTTTGCGCCAAAGCGTTACAAACCATTTTCATACTAGCACTTTTATATAAATAGTATTGATATGTATTCCAATTCTGTAAAAATTTTTCAATTTCACATTTTTCGACTTGTTCAACATTTTTCGGATTCATACAACAGCAGTCTGCTTTCGGATTTATTTACACTCTTTAAAAGTTTAAAAAAAAACAAAACATTGAAAGAGAGTTTGTTCTTTGAACTTTGGAGCCATATACCAACGGTACAAATCAGAAGAGAAAAAAACAACAATAATAATTTATTTATTTATTTAATTATTATTCATGAGTTCGCAGTAGATAATTGTCTTTTTAGTACATCAACAATTTTAATTTAAGTTTTATTAACAAAAAAAAAAAAAAAATAATAATAGTAAATATGCTAACTTAAAAATAATAGTAATAATACATATAAAGCAGATAACTTAAATTAATATATTATTTAAGAAATCGAAAACTGCACGTTCAAAGCACCTTGGGTAACGTTGGCAATTAATAGTAACGGAAAGAGAGTTCCAAAGTTTGACAACACTAACAAAAAACATTCTAGAGGACGTAACGTAATTGAAATTGGGCAAAACTAGGATGTTTGTTCTAAGTGATTGCGTAAAATTGAGTTTACTATAGAGATATGATGGATTTTTAGTGTAAATAAGTTTATGGAGAAAAATTAAATTGCGTAAATTAAGAAATACGTTGAGGGAACTGCCAAGTATTTTTATAGAGAATGGAGAGATGTGATCAAACTTACGTTTTGAAAAAACATATCTGGCTGAATTATTTGCAGCAGTTTCCTGTGAGATACAGTATCTAAACTACCATACACAATACACAAGTTCACTAAATGAAATAAGAGGAACTATAAAAGTTTTAACAAGATTCAACTTCATTTCTTGAGGCACAAAACAGCAGTTAACCACAACTTTCTTAGAACATAGTATATTTTACTCACGGTATAGTTAACATGACTGGAACAGTTGAAACTAGAATTAATTTTAATAACACATAAACATTAGCAATGAAAAGTCAAACGAAGATTTTTGTGTGAAGTTTTGCAAAAAAAGCATATTCAACTTTAAAAAATAAGTACGCAGTAACCTTCTTTAGCACAAATTTGTTGTTTTTAAAAAAAAATGTTAAAATCAGCTTAGTATATTTTGCGCCAAAGCGTTACAAACCATTTTCATATATGCAATTTTATATTACGATGCTAATGCTAATAGCGTGCAAAAAGTGATTGCATTAGACAAGCAAACCCTGAAGATATTGGTAGGTTTCATTATAGGACGCTATTTTATAGGCAAGCTTGCCTCAAGATAAGGGCTTACTGTTGTTCATTACCTTTCTGAGTGCCCAGCGCTGGCAAATCAGCGTTTCAAGGCATTCGAATGTCTTTTCTTTGACTCTCTTGGTGACATTGCCCAAAAGTGTCTAAGATTTATTATGATATTTATAAAAATTTCGAAATGCTTTGTATAGGTTGACAATGAAGTTATAAGCCGGATATACAATAGACCCAATTGCGGCCTAAATTATGATGACAATTGTCATCTCCCGCTCTAACCTAACCTATGTATGTCTTTACACTATAGCACTTTGTACATGTATCTCGTATAAAGTAAAACACACTATCTGTTATTGATGCTGTCTGTCTGTTTGTTATTTTGTTGTCGTTGCGCAAATCCTGGTTCAAATTATAAATCAACTTCAAATTCAAAGCAAACACAAATGAGCTCGCCGTGTAGCATCCCTGATTGGGATGAGCTGACTGATCAGCTAACCTGTTTAGGGAGCAACAAGTCCAACAACATGGCAACAGCGCTGTTAGATAAGCCATAACAACGCCAGACTTAAACACCGTCTCGTTAGATCTGCATACGACATAGACAACAGAGGATGGATGGATGGTATGTGAGTTTACGGGGGGTGAAGAAAGCATTTAATACTTGTTGCAGTTTAGAGTAGGGCAGGAAAGGAGTACGCTTTTGACAACTGTCATTGAATGCGTTTTTCTATTTGAGTTAGCGATCTTATAGTAATAGCGGGGCTGGGGTGAAACGTGCTGTATAACTTTTAAAAATTTTTAAAAGAAGAATTTATTTGCATAACTCGCGACTACGCCCATGTGCCCGTTTTTCCAGTCCTAGCTAAATTTTTCTCAGTGCTTAGCTTATTTTTAACTTTATAAATTTATACTTCATAGCGTTCCTTAAGCGTAGTTTCATTTTTCTGCTCTTATTTCACAAAAAAAGTGTAGTACATACCCACTCAAAATGTAACGTTTTGTAAACCTTTCAGATATCTTTCAAAGTTTCAGTTGCGTTTCAGAAATATTTAATTTCGATTTCAGCAAGCTTTCTAGATTCGCCTTTTTATTTCATTTGAAACGTTTCTGAAACATGAAAATAAATTCTACGTCACTGGCGCTGTCTGTCCTGTCTGAAAATTTAACTTTGCAGAGCTGTTGCTAACTCATCTATTAATGTACATAATAAAAACTACAATATAAAATTAACGTACTTAAAAAAAGATTACATTGATTCCATATTAGTACAACTTATCTGTGTGGTATACAAACAAACTAACAAATAAGTTTAAATTACAACAACAACTAAATAAAAATATGTATCATAATAACTATACAACAACAAAAATCAACGCTCATAGCCATTATCTCCATGTGTTTAGTAGTTGCGTTTTTGCGAAACTCTGCTCAAAAACCTGTCATTCTTCTCTTTAGTGGAGGTAATCATTACAATATGTAAAGTACTTATGTGTTTGTCTACCAATCTATTTGACTGTCGTTAATAATAATGGGTGTTTCAATTAGAGGTAGGTACCTTTTTCATTAGGAATTTTATGAAATTTGAAAGAAATTATCTTTAAAAAATTTATTAAAGACTGGTTCTCTCGTATAATAATGAAGTTAAACCGATAAAATTTAATTTTTTAATTTATTTGAAAAAAATATCTCTAAGTGAATCACCCGTTATT
This sequence comes from Meiosimyza platycephala, assembly GCA_963662105.1. NCBI lineage: Eukaryota > Metazoa > Arthropoda > Insecta > Diptera > Lauxaniidae > Meiosimyza > Meiosimyza platycephala. The sequence goes on from OY759212.1 coordinate 6,857,743, forward strand.
AGCTACAAGCGGCTTTACGCTATTGCGCGTTCACGCATGAGTATGTTAGAAAAAAAAAAATAAAAATCCTGAATTGACTATAATTTTTTTTTGCAATTTTGTTGGTGTTTACAAACATATACTGTATTTGAACAGTAAAAAAAAAAATGATAAAAGAAGAGCCTTTCTGTTCTAGTTAGTATAACAACAAGAATTCTGATTTTGTACAGTATGTCGCCCTGGGCCACTGTTAATATTTTGAATTTACAGGGCTGAAAATCTTAAACGACAATGAATGCTGAACTTACATTTATTTGTTATTAACTTAAAATCCAAATATAAGATTAATCTTACAAGATTGCTGAAACGTTTCAGAAATGTTTCAATTGAAATCAAAACGTGGACATTGTTGACACATTGTAGAAAGCTTTTTGTAGTGGAAATGAAAGATTTCTGAAACTTTTCTGAAACAATAAAGTTCTTACAAACGTTTTCGTTAAAAAAAATATTAAATTATTTATTATTAAAAAAAAATATCAAAAAAGTGCAATGAAATCATTTCCTTCGTTTTGGTTGAAGAGTTTTTTATACCCTACACTTTGTCATTCCATTTGTAACGCATAGAAGGGGGCTTGGCAGGTATAGAAAAGTGTATATATTAATGATCAGCGTCACCACCTGAGTCAATATAGCTATGTCGGTCTGTCTGTCTGTCTGTTGAAATCACGTTTACGGGTCACGACTACGCCTACCACCCATACTCTATGTAAATACATCGCGGCCTATTTTGAAAAAAATTGTTGCGACATGCGAACATGTGAATAAAATTAGGATTGGGCTAGGTTTTTAATTTGCAAAAACTCTTAAAGGGGCGTAGCACAACCCTAAATTTTAACTTTTATGACGCCTTAACTCGTAAACCGTACAAGATATTGTGATGAAATTTGGTACATGGTATTTAAAGTGGGCGAGATTTAAAAAGTGAGCGTGGCACAATTATAATTGACTCATTCGATTATCATAAAAATTTTAGGGATGCTACCACTGAGAGCAGTCATCAATACAAGTTTCGCCAGCATACTGTAAAATTTCGTTGAAGTGCGTGGCACAGCCCACAATATTTATAAACGTTATAATTAGAAAACTAACAACGTAATCGTTATGAACAGGCCCGGATTTACCTTATAGGCACACTAGGCCAGTGCCTAGGGCGGCACGATTTTAGGGGCGGCAAATATTGGGAACTTTGAAATTTTTAAATTTATTTACACAGGGGGAAAAAAGTGCAAATACTGGGCTTGCGTGCACTAAATTACCTAAAAATGTTAACAAGCAAAAAAATAAAATTGATTGAAATTGATAAAATTTGGGGAATTGGTGCATATGTAAACAAAATTAAGATCGAGGTAGGTTTTAAGTTTTTAAAGACTGACAGGGCCGTGGCACATTACTAAACTTTAATTTTTACAACGCCATATCTCGCAATCCATTCAAGATATTGTAATGAAATTTCTCACCACCTGAGTCGATATACTAGCTATGTCTGTCTGTCATATGCCACGCCCTGCATATCTGCAATTCCAAAGATATATGTATCCAAAGATATATATGATTTGTATCCGTGTACTAAATTTCAGCACAATATCTTGAACGGTTTACGAGTTATGGCGTTATAAAAGTTAAAATTTAGGGCTGTGCCTCTTTAAGAAACTTTGCAAATTTAAAACCTTAATTTTGTTTACATGTTCATCAAATCACCAAGTTTCATCAAAATCGCAGCCGCCGTTTTCGAAATAAGGTTCAGTATATATTTATATATATATATTTACATACAATTATTGCTCGTTTAATATAAAAGGAGATTAGCGAATTAAACATTTTTTTTTTCATAAACGGGTCTATAAATGTGCCAAGGATATGTGCCCTCCATACTACAGAAAAAAAATATATAAATAAAAAACAAAAAGATTAAGTATAAGTCAAAAAGCGGGAGACAAGTGTTCAATAATAAATAAAAAGCAAATGGTTTTCAGTGCTAGTAATAATTCACTTAGATACATATTATATGTGTCATCATACATGCAACCATTAGCATGTGAAATGACTACGACAGCATGTGCTACGACCGATAAAACAATAGCCGATAGTCGACTACGACAGCACCTGCTATCACTACTATAGCAATAGCCGACTACCACAACTCTTCGTGAACTATAGCTACGGCTATTGTATTTTACATAGCAGACTGCAATAACCGACCGCCAACTACGATAGCTCGTCGTGAACTATTGCTTCGACTATTGTATTTTACGCATCCGATAGCAACAAGCGACTGCCGACTACGATAGCTCGTCGTGAACTGTTGCTTCCAATATTGTATTTAACGCAACCGATAGCAATATCTGACTATCAACAGCAATAGTTTTTTGGCTATTTGGAACGCTGCTTGAGGTGTACAAAGTGCGTATATTACATTTGTTATCTTTTGTCACTCTCTCGCTTGTTGTCATAGCCGTTAAGCCATTTTCTCAAAGACATGCTATGATTTGATTTTTTCGAAAGTTGTGGTGTTGCCAGCCACATATTTTTTGAAATTGGCGTGTTCTCCATATGGTTTAAGAAAGTTGATTTTAGCGACTGATTATTTTATTATAATTAAACATTATGAACTTGCAGTCATTCAGCTCAAGTGTTAAAATATGCAATTGCAATACATGAACGGTCAAGGGTTCGAGTCCATGTACAGCATTAACCAAAAACTGGTCTGATGAGGTTATGTGGTAATAGCCGAAACATGTCACCAATTACCAGGTTAAATGGTTCCATTTGTTATCTATGTCATGTTTGTTGAATAAAAAATAGCATTGTTCTATAAGTAAAAATTTACAATATTGGTCTTTGCTGAATGACTGCAAGTTCATAATGTTTAATTATAATAAAAATAATCAGTCGCTAAAATCCACTTTCGTCTTTTTAACATTTGTTTGGAAAGTACTTTCAGTGCAGTGTAGGATATGTGAGTTTCGGCCTTGACGAAGATAAAACCTTTACTAGTTTAATATTAGTAGTTTTTCCTATGTCAGGAAAGTTGGCCCAGCCATTTTTGAAATTTAAATTAAACTTATTAATACGTCTCCTATTCTTATAATATCAACTTTATTAAATTAATCGTAAGGAAATTCTTATCAGAAACAGCAACGCTGCGGTTCGCGTCAGGTAGCATGACATAGGGTTGCATAACAATATAACCGGTCAGAAAGTTACATAAATATGAATACTTTTTTTTATATGTAATTATGAAAACTTACGTAAAATGTAAGAAATGTAACCTTCTGGCAACACTGCTCAATCGAACATGCAGCCCTAGTTAAAAATTAACACGGTTGGTATAAACAATTTGTTTAGCTTATATAAATTCAAATAACGAATTCGAAACAAAAAAAAAACTACGGCACAATGCAGCACAACCCTAGCACAATCTGGTGCAATTTTATTTTTTTCAATACTCCGAAATGGCTGGGCCAACTTTCTTTTGAAATGGGTACTTTTCCAAAGAAAAATATTTAGCTTCGGGGACTTTTTTTAAAATTTACGGTACAATATAGCACAACTCTAGCAAAATTCGGCACAGCATTAATTTTTTTGAATATTGGAATAGTTTGGGCGAATTTCCATAAATCAATAATGGTTGGGCCAAATTGCATCCGAAAATTTGTTTTGCTCATAAAATTTTTGTTATTGGAATTTTTTTTTTTAATTTGCGGCACAACGCAGCACAACTCTAGCACAATCTAGCACAACTTTAATATTTTTAAATTTCAAAAATGGCTGGGCCAACTTTCTTGGCATGTTTTTCTTACATTAGGTAATTTTGTTTAAATAATTGATAATTTTTTTAATATTCCATTCAAAGCTCTTCCACAAAAATAGGTTAAGTGTTTTTTATAAAAATATTTTATTCGTAACATACTCGGTAACAAATAACATTTTTTTATATGTATCTAACGCATTCCGCATGTAACGTTTCATATACCTTTCAGAAATCTTTCACATGAAATTGCACAATTTAGTTTTTAGCAAATCTTGGTATGCTTTCTTTGAAGAAACAAAAATTACACGCAAAAAAATACATGTGTTTTTTTAGCAAAACCAAAACTAAGTTTTGTCCGAATGAAAAGGAAAAAATTATGCAAAAATCGTCTTCAAGAGTCCCTATAACTTTTCAGGCCCCGTCTGACTGAATTTGAATTTTTCTTCGGTCTAAAGCTTTCAAATAAGCTTTGAATTCTTGGCACTGAAAGTAATTTCGAAAAATTATTCACCAGCTAGTAGCGTACCTAGAGGAGGGGGAGCACGTGGATGCGGTCGCACCGGGCGCAAGGCTTGGGTGGCGGCAAAAAAATATATCTCATTTTGCTAGGATTTTTGAAAGTCTAAAGTGAGGACCCTTTTTTAGGTAGAAGCGGCAAGAAAGTTCTTCGCCCCGGCCACCCGTTGTACACCGTATGCCTCAGTCACCAACTTGCAATGGTTTAATAACTTTAATTGTACGCATTTTTAATTTTACTGTAGAGTTTTTTGATAAGCACTTGTTTCATTTGTCACTTTGTTGTTGCAAAATATGCGCGAACTAAATTAATCTGCAGCTTTAAACTACATTCAATAGTTTTCAGTTACTTTTTTTTCTCCTTATTTTTCGAATGAGTATAACTATTGTGCAAATGTGCAGCTTCATAAAAATCATTCAAAAATCCTCAAAGAAAAAAAAAATTTTTTTTAGCACAATAGTATCTTTGTTGTGACAACCAATACAGCCGAAGTGTTTTAAAATGTTGGATTGTATCGCCTTGGCTAAACAATAGCCCTTTTGTTAAAAGATGCAGTTGTGCGTTAAGAATCAAGCTGACCACTTTTCTCATGTTTTCAATAACTGCGTTTCGTGAACTAAAATTTGGTGATTACAAAGAGGAAAAATCAGAACTGATCATTTCGCGTAACAGTGGAAGATCTAGGTTTTAAACAAACGAAATTTGTTTGCTAATTCGCTGAATGAAATTTTATAGTTTTTACTCTTTCGTTTCTCAAAATTTGACATTCTACATTTTTTAACACAAAAATTCAAGAAACAGACTTATGTACATACATATATGTGCATACTTATATATTTTTGTATATGAATATTTGAAATTACTTGCACAATGTCTTCTATTATGCTGCTTCTGTTCCTGGATGTAATATTTTTTATGAATTTTTTTTCTCATAAACTCGTAATCTTTACAAATTTTCATATTCTACACACAAGTTCCTCTTGATCAGACCTGGGCAAAACATCACCCGCGGGCGACGCGGCAGAACGAATCATATACGTATATAAAACGAGAGAGCGCAAAAATCACTTCAGTTCAGTGTCTCCAACTGAAAATTTTAGATTACCGTGTTTCTAGGGTTGAATTGCCGTGTTTTGAAGTAAATTACGGTGTATCAGTTTAAAAATTACGGTGTAAATTATGGTGTTATTATACACTGCTCAGAATATTTGTACAGGATAACAACAGAATATTATATGTAATTAATGTAAAACTATTTTAATAAGGTGAAAAAAACGAATTTTTCTAAAAAAAGCTTATTGTAGTGACCGAAAAAAATAATATAAAAAACCGTTTAAAAAACTTTTTTTGAGTTTAAAAAAAATAATTTTCTTTTTATTTGCCGACGATTCGCAGTTTTTTTGACTGCTTCATCAGGGCTACTTTTTCGGTCACTACAATAAGCCTTTTTTAGAAAAATTCGTTTTTTCACCTTATTAAACATAAAAAGTGACCTTTATAAAATTTAAATATGTAAAACTATTTTATTAATTTTCATAAAATTCACTGTCACAACAATATAGTGATCAGAATCAGAAAAACTAGTTTTTGTGACTAGTTATCAACATAAAATTTCAATTTTAAAAAAACAAAAAGTTACACGTATTTCTTACTTTAAATTCAATTTTAAAAAATATGAATTTTAATAGTTCAAAATTGAATATTAATTCAAAATATAACTTCAAGAAAAACCATGGCTGAAGGATGTGCTCCAAAAACAAATCGAAAACGTGGCCGGCTAAAATGTTAATTTCTGTGGAAATGCACATATGTATATCCAAATTGAAAAAACCTACTTACAGTTATTCTGAGTCCGATTCTTCTAATAAGACAACATCTTTTTCATACATGGAAATTTTCATTTTTTGGATCGTGGCACTGGTTGGCCTAAAATTAACACAATTTTTGCCAATGCTTTTTATGGATTGTTGGGCGAAAATATTGCCCTTTATTGTCTTTGTCAACAATTTATTTCTTTTTTTCGTCTTAATGTCGTTGACATGACTGAAAATACGCTCACATTCTGCAATAGAGTGGGGAAGAGAGAGCACACTGAGCAATAAAACTAAAAAAAGCCGCTTGGTGATTCGTAAGCGAAATTACGGTGGAATACGACACCGTAATGGATGTTTACGGTAGACGGTAGATTGGGCCAGATTACGGTAGATCTACCGTAATTACGGTGTCATTGGAGACACTGCTTCAGTTTGATTTGAAAAGCGAGCGAAGCAAAACTGCTGTCGCACAAATCTTACAAAGGGTACACTGACGTGATTTATGAATGATAAAATTTAAGCATTCTAAGAATTTACGTGCTTAAGGTTCTCTGAGTGTAAGGCACACAACTAACACATGCAATCCTTAAAAACTACGCATGTGGTAATGCCCAGCTACGGTCTTCATATTAAGTCCATTGTCTGTATCACCTAATTCCGACATACATACATATATATGTAGCTCCGAAACTAAATGCGTGCTACGACTTTTGATTGCATATTCGTTGTCAGTATTAAAAGAGTCAGTAATAAAAGTAGGGTTTTATATAAAAAGTGTCGAAACGCTTTTATCACCTTAATGGTGACATGGAAAGGGTTTATAACGGTTTGGCGCAAAATGTACTGAACCGATGTTAATAATTTCTTTTGTAAAACAACATATTTGTGTTCAGGAATGTTATTGCATACTTATTTTTTTAAATTTAAAATTTTTTTTTTTAAGAAAATATTTTATTATTTTGTCTGGTAACTTTGTTGTTTTTGTATCGGAAATTTTGTTAGTTTGATGTACAAACTTTTTTCATAATTTTCATTCACATAAATTTGAAGTAAGAAACAAAATTTGTTTTTTGGCATGTTAAAATGCATATGCTGATTAAAGTATATCTCAAAAGTTAGATATTACAGAGCATATTAGTGGCTAAATTTAAATTTGGCGCATCAAAATTCTACAGAAAATCATGTTATAATTTTTTTAAAAGTTTTCATTTATAACATTTTACTTTTGTGTATTTTATAATAGATAAATAAATTGCTTATGTGCAAATGGTTTATAACGGTTTGGCGCAAAATATACTGCACCGAGTTGAAGAATTGGATTTTTAACATATTTGTGTTAAAGAATAGTATTGCATACTTATTTTTTGTTAAAGTTACATATCTTTTTTCTAGAATAAAGTTTTTTCAAAAACCCACACAAAAAATGTCGTTTGGTTTTTTGTTGCTTATGCTGCTTCTTGAATTCTGTGTTGTGTTGTTTTTTTTTTCTTCTCATTTGTACCGTTTGTATGTGACTTCGAAGTTCAAAGAACAAATAAAAATTGCTCTAGTTATGTACTGCCGATTAAGGTATATCCCGCTATTGTCACATACATTTTAAAAAATGATTGCAGTTAGAAAATCATAGGCCTCTAAGCGATTAACAGAAGATTCCGGGTTTCACCATTTCATAGTAAGTTTGAATCAATAATAATTGCTTCACTTATAACGTGGGAACTTTCAATATATAAAATCCAAAAGCAAATTTTTCCTTAACTAAAAGCACTTTCTATAACCAACCCATTCGAGTATCCATCACGGTAGTTTTTTTTGCGATAAGAAAAAGTGCGTTGTAGTCATTGCATCATTCTATTCAATTTCCACATGCACCAAAAGTCGCATGATTTTTAAGAGTTATCAAATTCTGCATTATTGATAACTAGGCAAAACTTGCAACCTGACGGCTATTTTTGTTGTTGCTGTTGTTGGCAATATATATAAAAAAAATTTTTTATAGGTACGAGTATTTTTTGAAATTTCCTTGGTACAAGCTGATTGTTGTTTGTGTTGAGCTGTTGTTGATCCTGTTTACATGCAGAAACGCATTAGCAGCTTGCAACATTTCAAGCAGGCTTTGTTGCAAAAGCACCAGCAACATAAAGAGCTGCAGCAGCGCAACCAGCTCAGCTTAGCATAAGTCGTAGAAATGCCTACGTTTACGGAAAATGTGGTTCTCAGTGCAATCAAAATAAAGCTAAAAACTAAAACAAAAAAAAAAAACAATAACATGTATGTTTGTATGTGATATGTATATGCGTGTGCATAACTTGGTTAGCTTACATACAAGTATTTAACGTCTTGAATTCACCTGTTGCTGCAACAGGATTTCAGTTTCAATTGTGTACGCTATAATCAGGCGATTGAGCACCATAGTATTAGCATATTATCACGTGCGAAAATGTTGAAAAATTTCAAAAATGTTTGAAGAAACTTAAAAAAATGTTAAGTTTGAAAATGTTGAAGAAGTCGAAAATTTTTTGAAATGTTTGAAAATGTTAAAAAATTCTTAAAATGTTAAAACATTCTTAAAATGTGAAAAAAATTCTTAAAATGCTAAAAAATTCTTAAAATGATAGAAAATTCTTAAATTGTTAAAAAATTATTAAAATTTTAAGAAATTTTTATAATGTTAAAAAAATTCTTAAAATGTTAAAAAATTCTTAAATTGTTGTAAATTGTAAAAAAAAATGTTGATAAATCCGAGAGATGTAGATTAGATCAGCAAATTTTGTAGAGGTCGAAGAATTTTGAAAAGAAGTCGAAAGAGTTTAAAAGTCTTAAAATGTTAAAAGAGACGAAAAACTTTGAGCAGATCGGACAATATTGAAAAAGTCCAGAAGTTGAAAAATGTTGAAAAATTTGAAAAATGTTGAGATATATGAAAAATGTTGAAAAATTTGAAAAATGCTGTAAAATGTTGAAAAAGTTGAAAAATTTTGAAAAAGTTGAGAAATGTTGAATAATGTTGAAAAGGTGAGAAATGTTGAAAAAGTTGCAAAATGTTGAAAAAGTTGAGAAATGTTGAAATAGTTGAAAAATGTTGAAAACTTTTGATAAAGTCGTAAAGAGTTGAAATAAGTCGAATAATATTGAAAAATTTTAAAAAAAGGTTGATGAAATCGAAAAATATTGTGAAATTTCAAAAATTTCAGCTTAAAAATGTTGAAAAAGTCTAAAAATGTTGTAAACTTTGAATAATATTGAAATGTTACGAAGAATATTGAATCCAGCGAAAATCTAGACACTGTCGAGAAATGTTGGGAAGAAGAGAATTGTTGAAAAAGTAGTAGTAGTTAAATAATACGGATACATAATATCAATGTTGAAAAAAATCTAAAAGTGTTGGAAAATTTGGAAAAATGCTGACAAAATCGAAGAAGTATGAAGTCTAGAATTGTTGAAAATTTCAAAAAAATGTTGAAAAATGCTTAAAAGTTTGAGCTTTTTTGAAAAAGTCTATTAATACATATTGGAAAAGTTTGAAAAAGCGAAGAAGATTAAACACAACGAAAAATGTTGAAAAAATCATAAAATTTTGAACAGTTTGAAAAATATTGTAAAGTCCAATATATGTGTTTCGAAAAATGTTGAACTCTACAGAAGGTTGAAAAATTTGAAAAATGTTGACAGTGACACAAATTTTGAACTATGTTGATAGAAAGCAAACAAAATCATGTTGATGAGGAATACAAAATCATGTAACATGTTGGAGAGTTTTAAAATATTGAAAAATTCGAGAAATGTTGAAAAGTCAGCAAATGTTGAACGTTTGAAGAATGTTGAACAAGTCTAATAATGGAAAAACCAAAAAGTTATAGTAAAGTCGAAAAATGTTGAAGTATTCGGAATGCAGTATTTGAAAAATTTCTAAAGAGATAAAGACTTTGAAAGTTTCGAAAAATGTTGAAAAATATCAATGATTATAATATTGAAAAAATCTTTGTGATGGAAAATTCCAAAAAATGTGATGACAAAGTCGAGAAATTATGAAGTCGAGAATTGTTGAAAGTCTAAAAAAAAAGTGATGAATAAGTGAAAAAATGTTTAAATGTATTGGAAATTTCAAAAAAAAGATGAAGTCGAAAAATGTTGAAAGTTTCAAAAATTCAAAATGTATTGAAAAGTCAACAAAATGTTGAAAAAGTCGGAAAAATTTTGTAAAAAAAGATAAAAAGTCAGCACATGTTGAAAGGTTGAATATGTTGAAAATGTCTTATAATGGAAAAATCAAAAAAAATAATAGTAAATTCGGAAAATGTTAAAGTATTCATAATGCAACATTTGAAAAGTTTCTTAAGAGGCAAAGACTTTGAAAATTTCGAACAATGTTGAAAAATACGAATAATAACAATATTGAAAAAATTTAAAAGTGTTGGAAAATTCCATAAAATGTTGATAAAGTCTAAAAATTATGAAGTCTAGAATTGTTGGAAATTTCAAAAAGAAATTATGAAGAAGTCAAAAAATGTTGAAAAGTTCAAAAGTTCGAAATAGGTTGAAAAGTCAACAAAATGTTGAAATAGTCGAAAAATTTTGAAAAAAAACAAATGTTTTGGAATGCATTACATACAATCAAAATAATTTAATAACCCAACACTTAAGCGTAGCAGAGAATCACGCAAAATTTTATTTCGCCAAGTCAAAAAATGCACAATATCCCACTAAAATGTTTCTATTTTTTTGGGCTATTGTTATTTTTTTTTTTAAGCCATTATAAACTTTTCTTTTGGCCATAACAAATTGAAATAGAAATGAAAAAAAAAAACGATTTGGCCTATACACAAAGCAAAATAAATAAAAACTAGCAAACAGCAACAAAAACAAATAAAACTTACTAAAAAAAAAACTGTTAAAATAACAAACTGTTCAAAACAAAAGAAGATAACTCAATAATTTTTTATTTACCTGATAAAAAAAGATTTACTTTATTGTTGGAGATGACGCCGTAATTTCGTCTTCGACTCTTTGACAGATAGAAAGAAGGTGCGGCTGTTGCTGGATTCCCAAACTTATGTATAGTGCCCCATTCCCGCAATTCAATTAGTTGTAATGTTTTCTACTTTTTTTATAGTTTCTTCAATTATTCTAAGTTCCCAATAATAAGCTCTGCTCGGCGCCAATAATGCGTTCTGCACTTGACAACATTTGCAGCGCAGAATTTTGCGTAATAATGCAGCTTACATTTGCAAATGTGCACAGTGCTTATGGGGTTGTATGGGGTGTTCTAGCTTGTTCAAACTAAATGGGTTCGGTAAAATTTGTGCTAACTTTTTTCAGTGCCTATGTGCTCCTATGTTGAATTTTATAACAGACTCAATCTCTCAGTGAGCATTTTTAACCCTTGTGCACGTGACAAAAAAAAAACCTTTCCCCTGGTGAAACGTTACCTCCGGCTTCGCACGCGCAAGTTTTTTTTTGTTCATAGTAAAACTACACTCTTAAAATCTCATTACATCTTCTCTCTTTAAAAGTGACAAAAAAAAAACAATTGAAAAAGAGTTTGTTCTTTGGACTTCGAAGCCAAATACAAACGGTAAGAGTAAGAAATAAACAGAAGAATAAGCTTACAACAGTAAGCAGCATAAGCAACGAAAAATCAAGCTTTAATTTTTGTGTGAGGTTTTTACTTAAAAATAATATAAGTATGCAATAATATTCTTTAGCACAAATAGATATGTTGTTTTAAAAAAAAATTACTAAATTCGGTTCAGTATATTTTGCTCCAAAGCGTTACAAACTATTTTCATGTAAGCAATTTTATATAAATATATATAATAATTTTACCAAAACTATGTTGAAAAATTACTCAAATCAATTAGTACTTGAAAACTGTAATTTCGATACTTATGATCAGCGGTGCCCACTACCACAATTAAAAATAAAAAAACATAGTACGCCATAACCTACTTTAGTACAAATATGTTGTTTCAGAAAAAAATTACTAAAATCGGTTTAGTATATTTTGCTCCAAAGCGTTACAAATCATTTCGATATAGGCAAGAACTTGAGAGAGAGTAGGCAGATTTTGGACAAGAGCACCTTCTACATATATTTGTAAGCAAAACAGTTATACTAAGCGCTATCTAAGGAAATTTTAGCAAATTCAATGTGGATACGTTTAGTCAAAACAGCCAGTACGTAGCGTGTTAGAAGTTATAGTCTAAAAATTCATTGCTTGGCAAGGCATGAAGATTGCACCCATTTTCTACTTAGTTCAGTTTCGCAATGAGCCCATACTTTTCGTCAAAAACGATATGAAGCCCTACTTTTGGTGCCTGGTGCCCCAAACAGTTACTAAACACTGAAATGACAAAGATGCACACCAATGGATAACATAATTGTTGATTTGGTGTTTAAGAAAGAAATTAAAATTCAGTTTGTTTTTTTTTTTTAATTATTCGTATGGTAAAGAGACACAACACAAACTGAAACTCAAATTGATTCCGATATAAAAAAAAATTAAACAAAATAAAAGAATAATAAAAAAGGCAGTCACACGTACAGATAGCACTGACTGTTTCTTTTTGTTGTTGTTGTTGTTGTTATTGTTTTAGTTGTGCTGTTTCAATATAAAGTATGTTTATTGCAATATACTACTATCTGTCTGTCGGAATGTCTTGTCTGTCCGTTCATCGACTCGCTATATATCTCAGGCGCGCAAAGTGGTTTTCCGAACCGGCAGTGCAACATATTAGTTCATCTAAATGTCGTTGACTTAAAGCTCAGCAGGAACTGATGCTGCTGCTGCTGCAGCGGCGGCACACTGTTGCCGGTTTTTGTAGACCATGCACTGCACATGCGCGACTAGTTTGTGGCAGCAGCATCAGCAGCAGCAGCATTTTTGTCAAAGAGGGGTATTGCGTGATTTTTGCTTAATGCGAAATGCGTCTGTTTGCCTTTTGCACCTTATGTGTGCTTTTATGTCTATAAGTATGTGTATGTATGTATGTCTTCCATGCAAGTATATTTGTGTACACGTTGGCTCTGATCTTTTTTTTTGTTTTTTTAAACGATTGACTGTGTTACCAAAATGTTTTGTGCTCAATTAGTTTTATTTGCCAAAATATCATAACTCAATTCCGCGCTATGATAACAAGTCTATTGACCAGCAGTAACGTTCGGGTCAGTTTTAACCAACGGCGTTTAAATGTTAATAAGTCTATAACATATCTATATAGATAATATTATTTTGTTTCACTTTTATTTTATAAGCGATTCACTTTGACATCGAAATCGTTTGGTTTTCATTTATCTCGATTTTGTAACGCGTTTTAAGAAATTGCTTTCCCACTGGCATTATCGCGACTGACATTGGCTGGTATCTCGATTTTACATAAAATGAAAGAGAAAAAAAAACAACACTAATGACACAGAATTCAAAAAGCAAAACGACCATTTTTGTGTGAGGTTTTGCATAAATTTAATCCTAAAAATAAGTAAAATTTATTTCAAAAAATAAAAAAATAAGTATGCAATAACCTTCTTTAGCACAAATATGTTGTTTCAAAAAAGAAATTATTAAAATCGGTGCAGTATATTTACCACCAAAGCGTTCCAAACCATTTCCATGTAAGCAATTTTATGTAAATAGAATAAATTACTTTTCAAATTAACATCAGAAACTGATTAGAAATGCAACACTTATCTGTTAATCGCAATGAATAAAATAAAATTAAATAAAATTAAATCTATGTCAACGGTCAGAGGTTTTTCCTAAAAAAAGTCTATTAAACTTTAAAGAATGGAAAGAAAAGTATGCAATTACCTTTTTTAACACAAATATGTTATTTTAGAAAAGAAACTATTCAAATGGGCGCTGTATATAAACAAATCACTTAATTCTTTAAAAAGGTTTAAAAAATTAGAAAACGAAAATATCCAATTACCTTTTATAACACAAATATGTTATTTTAGAAAAGAAATTATAAAAATCGGTTATGTATATAAAACACCAAAGCGTTACAAACCACTTAATCCTTAAAAAGGTCTATTTAACTTTAAAAAAATTGAAAACAAAAAATGCAATTATTAAAATATGTGCAGTATATTTACCAGCATAGCGTTACAAACCATTTCCGTGTATGTTGACAAGTCGAAAATTGTTTACAAAGTTCAAAAATATAGAAAAATCGATTCGGTTTCGAAGTGCCATCCAGAAAAATTAGATTTTTTGGTACATCTTGAGTAAGATATTGAATGCGAAGGGGTATATCTTGAGCACCATAAGTTTTATGGTTACACTTGGCTCAAATTAAGTGAAACGGAGCACGTTTGTCCCGACTTCTTGGAATTTTGAAAGCAATGTGCTATTTTAATACTACTGGTAATAGCTAAATAAGTCCCAGAAAAGTTTTTAAAAATAACAATTATTATGATTGTTATAAGCAATTTAAGTTTTAAGAAATAAGTTTTAGAACTTTTTTTTGGAAAATCATATCTCGGAAAAAAAAATTTTCCGACAACTTGTTATGATACAATAATGATAAGAACATTATAAATTGTTAGATAAAAAATATTACACCATGAAACAATTTTTGTTGAAGCAATGGGTCCACTTTGTTTTAAACAAATTCGATTTTTCCATGATCTTCAGCTTTTCTTCTGACGTCCGATGTATATCATAAATGCGCAGATGTATTCTGCGTAAGATAAAAAAAAATCTTAGTCACCTCAATAAATGTTCAAATGTCATCAGTTTTTCCGAGCGGCCCACAGTGGCTCCTTTTTCAAAAAGTGATTGCTAAAATCAAATTTTCGATTTCTGATTTTCGAAACTTTTTTTTTTATTTGACAGATAATTGACCAAAGGTTCTAAAACCGAAAACTTTTTTAATTTATGACAAGTATTTTGGTTTTATGGGTGCTCAAAGTTGGATAACTTTTTATCGTTCATTAAAATAGCATTTTTTTACATTTTTCGCAATATTAAAAATGGAAAATTTCAAAAGTTTGAAAAATCATGGAAATTTGAAGTATGCTCTCTGAATTTATGGTATTTTAAAATAAATAATTTCCACAAGATGTAGAAAAAAAATTTTAGTTAGTAATTTTCATGAATTTTTTAAAAAAAGTAGTTTTTAGCATAGTTTTTCAAATTTACCTTGGCCTATAATCCACAAATCAATGTCAATCAAGGATTGGTGAATGGGAGATTATAGTTGATATCTGCCAACAAAAATTGTATAGGTCTTACCTGCATGAATTTGCCCATTTAGAAGTTATAGCTACTTATGTGACATGATATGCATAAAACTGAATTTGTTGTGTGATGACGATTTTCAGTCTATGATATTTTGACTTGGAAATTGTTAATCTGAATTTGATAGAATGTTTGCAGCGAATATAGACATCACTCAAAATAAATTAAAAATTGTAAATATGGACGTTACCACGCCCCTTTCTTAATTTATTCTTCCTATTTCCAAAACTATTTGACGCAAATAGATGCATATGTAAATAGTACCTAGAAAACTTCTGTCCATATAACATGGGCTTTGCCCCACCTCCAAAACGCTTGATTTGTCACTTTTACCAAATCATTTCACTCTTTTTAAGAAAATTCGCTTTTGTATAGCGAAATAGTATTACTTGTCTCAGATATTTATATCTATGTTTTTAATGCAATTTAAAAATATCTAGTAATGTCAAATAGAATAAAGCTGTATTTTTTGTATAGAATACAGGTAGATGCACTTCTGATAACAGTGAACTCTAGTGCAGGCCAACTTTATAGACACCTGTTTTATTACGGCAGACATCATACAAGGAATTTAGCTTATTAGGTAGTTAAATTTTTTCGCTGAACAAGTATTATGTTTGAGGTTTGTAACACAATATTTTGTATCTGTATTTGTATAAAAGTCAAATTTTAAGCCTCAATAACTCAGTCTTTTCTGACTATTTAAAGTGTGAGCTACGCAAGTTTCCAAGGAAAATGAGTATATCTTATGAAAATTTATTTGAAATATTTGCAAACAGCGAAAATGGAGATTCATTTGTGGTTGCGGTAAAAAACAAATACCCGAAACATATTAAGGATGAGCATACACAAAAGTTAAAAAACTTTTACTGCAACACAAAGAGATATTGGGTGTCATGCAATAGAACCAAAGCGAATTTTTATATAAAGTATGCAGACTTTCTTAAAAAGGACTTTGAGCTATCACTTGATGATATTCCTAGCACATCACAGGCCTCTAGAGGAAGACCAGCAAAACAAATTGAAAACTGTGGGGATTTTACGAAAAAGAGAAAAATAGCAGTCGCCACTAGAAACATTTCAAAAAAATAATACGAGATCAATTTCGAGAAAAACTGGGTAATATAGTAGATACTCCTAAGCAAGGATTTGGTAACACAAATGACGGAAACACAGCAAGGCGATTTTTTGAGAAACCAGAAACAGAAATAACGGGAGTCGATGAGGAAGTGATAAAAAGATTACAAGTTATTTTAAACGTACTATCCTGTAGAGAACCCGTTAAAGTAGAAAAATTTGAAAAGTATACCAAGGAAACTGCAGACATATTAGAACATAAATACAGCCAAAAATTACTGACACCCTCTGTCCATAAGATCTTAGCTCATAGTGAACAAATTATCAAGCCTTACCAATAGGAGAATTATCAGAAGAAGCCCAAGAGTCTAAAAACATAGATTATAATAAGTACAGATATAGCAATACATGTAAAATTTCACATATTCGACAGAATGAGGACTTGTTCAATATACTTTCAGCATCTTCAGATCCTTTGATTTCATCACTTAGGCACGTTAGGTCACGAAAAGAACTGACTGATAAATTCTGTAGTACTGTTTTAAGTTTCTTAGATATCCAAAATAATGATGATATTTTTATAGAATTGTAGATGGTTGTTGATTTTTTAAAGAAATTACCTAATTTATTACTGTAACCTTTTTTTTAAACTTTTCTAGCCTTTGAGAAAGACTGTTTATAAATTATGTTAAGAGATAAAAAAATAAATGCCTATGAATGAATTAGTAAAAATTAAAAAATTTTTTTTTAAAAAAATATTTAAAAAATTTTTAAATTATTAAAAGTTCATTAATTGAATAAAGCGCAAAAAATTTATAAAAAAAATTTTTTTTTTATGAATTCATACCACTAAAAACCAAAAATTTCGAAATTTGGACTTTCACCTCTTTTTAAAAGTATTTATGGTTAAGCCTCAAACCTGAATCTTATATATGTCATAGCTACAGAAATTACCTACCAAAATCAAAAAACTTTACTCAAATATCTTTACCCGTTCAAAAGTTATGATTTTAGCAACGCGAAATCGCAAAAGGCGCCACTGTGCGGCCGCAGTGCGATTGCATAGTAAAAAATATCAAATGTGTAGTATCCGTAGTACACGTTGTACACACTCAGTTTTTGTCTGTCTGTCTGTCTGTCTTTCGTGGACGCGGAAACTATCCGGCCGATTTTGATGAAATTTTTAAAGTACGTTAGTATTGATCAGGCGGGTATCATAGGCTATAACAATTTTATTTAGGGTGCATATTTAGGGTGGCCCTTATACAAAAATATTTTTAAAATAGCGTTTTCAGTAGATATTTAAATTTTTAAAATGCCATAAAATTAAGCATTCTATTCTGTAGCTGAATAGCTTCGACATCATATGGCAGTAATTCTATGTGCCTCGTGTCATCCTGTGACACGTTACGCCCATTCGAGTCAAAACATGTTCGTAGACATTTAACGTATATAATGATTTTCGAAACGCTTTTGTTTGGCTATTATTTCGCGTTAAGAGCTTTTGTTTTTGTTTTTTTTTTTTTTGCCTAATGAATATGGACGTCCAGGGTATGTTTTGCATCTAAAGGATAAATATTTGCTATGCATTAATACATGTATACATCAAATTTTCTCCAACTAATTGCGATAAAAAACCATATTTTTGAATAAAAAGATATTTTTCTTATGTTGTTAGTGCTTGTCAAAAAAAAAATTTTGGCCTGACATCAAGTCTCAGGTGTCTACTACATATATAAAAAAAAACATTGCACCAATTTGCGCGTTTTGTTATTACGACCTTTTCCTTTGGTCTAACTGTGAATTTACGATTTTTATGAACTTTACTTAACGGCGTATTTTCTTCACAAAGCAAGGTAAATACTTCAAGATAATGACTAAAAGTCAACTATTTAACTACATGAAGGAGAGTGCGGAGCGTTCGATCGAAGAAAATTAGATTATTTGGAAAATCGTTTCTCAAAAATAAAAGTTGTTCAGTAGAAAACTACAGGTATTTCATAATTTAGAAATAAGAAAAGTAGAGTATCCTCCAACATTTAATTTGCTTCATGCAAGAATCAGACTTTTTGAATCCATATTGCACCTATCTTATAAATTACTTGTACAAAAGTGGCAATGTAGAACAGAAGCTGACAAATTGATTGTAAAAGAAAGAAATGTCGTTGTTGGTCTATGTTCCCAAAGCTGGTTTTGGCAACACCAACGATGGCAACAGTTCTAGAAAAGTTTTTGCTGATCCTGAGACTGCAGCCAAAATTGACTTAATTAAAAGATTAATTCTTAAAGTCATTGCAAGTGATTAAACATTATTTAATCGAACTTACAGTCATTAAGCAAAGACCAATATTGTAAATTTTTACTTATTGATCAATGCTATTTTTTCAACAAACATGACAAAGATAACAAATGGAACAATTTTAACCTGGTAATTGGTGACAGGTTTCAGCTATTACCAATAGCCTCATCAGACCAGTTTTGGTTAATTCTGTACATGGACTCGAACCCCTGACCGTTCATGCATTGCAATTGCATATTTTGCCACGGCCGCTCTAACACTTGAGCTACTGTGGTACTTGTCATGAGGTGTACAAAGTGCACATATTCCATTTGTCATCTTTTGTCACTTTCTCGCTTGCTGCCATAGCCGTTAGACCGTCGGCCTAAAGTCATGCTATGATTTATTTTTCGAAATTGTGGTGTTGCCAGCGGCTC
This sequence comes from Meiosimyza platycephala, assembly GCA_963662105.1. NCBI lineage: Eukaryota > Metazoa > Arthropoda > Insecta > Diptera > Lauxaniidae > Meiosimyza > Meiosimyza platycephala. The sequence goes on from OY759212.1 coordinate 6,876,894, forward strand.
CACCCCCCTGGCACCCCATCTAGCGAATTTTGATAAAAAAAAAACTGCATCTAATAGGTCACTAATTGGTCATAATAATAAGTACCTGGAGACCGACCACTGTTCGGTTTTTCGTTTTGAGGTTGAAAAAATCGAAAAAATATGGAATTTGTTAAAAAAAGTTGACTTTTCACTTTCACGCTTCAACTTCTCTTTACTTTTTTCTGTTCCATTTTTTTCAACAATTTTGCTTCGTTTTTAGTTTCGTCAAATTGTTGTTGTTGTTGTTGAGTGGATTGGGACCAAGAGTGAATAGAAATGAAAAGGATAATGCAAAATGGCTCGATTTCATTTAAATTGGACACTAAATCGACTGAGATATCGCAGCATTTATATAAAAGAGCGCAACCGATTGTACAGTTAGTACGAGGGGTAAAACCTATAAGCCACTTTGGTACAAAAACTTATCGCACCTTATTACGTTTTGCGGTTGGTGTTATTTTTTAAATTTTATTGCTGTAAGGATATTTTCCTTGTTCTTCGGCTTATCCCGGAGGTAATCACTCCATAAGTGACAACTCATCGAGGCGGTTCACCCCTAGTAACGTTGGGTCACTTAAAGTCACTTTGGTTCACGAAATTCGTAAAAATCAAAAAAAAAAAAAAAATTCCATGCACCGCAAAACGTAATAAGGTGCGCAACGTTTTTGCAACAAGGTGGCCTAAAGGTGTTATAGTGCAATTCTACAAAAATCGCACGCAAACCACAAAATCGAGATTAACACTCACCTCGGTGACTCCAAGTGACCCAAAGTGACTCGGGGTGAACCGCCTCGATGAGTAGTTAGTTATGGAGTAATTACCTCCGGGATAGTCCGAAGAACAAGGAAAATATCCTTCAGCAATAAAATCCAAAAAATCGCACGCACCGCAAAACGTTATTAGGTGCGCAAAGTTTTTACACCAACGTGGCCAATAGGTGTTATAGAGCAATTCTACAAAAATCGCACGCAAACCGCAATATCGCGATTTTCACTCATCTCGGTGACTCCAAGTGACCCAAAGTGACTCGGGCTGAACCACCTCGATGAGTAGTCACTTATGGAGTGATTACCTCCGGGATAAGCCGAAGAACAAGGAAAATATCCTTACAGTAATAAAATCAAAAAATCGCACGCACCGCAAAACATAATTAGATGCGCTAAGAGTTTGTACCAACGTGGCCCATAGGTGTTATAGACCAATTCTACAAAAATCGCACGCAAACATCAAAATCGCGACTTTCACTCACCTCTGTGACTCCAAGTGACCCAAAGTGACTCGGAGTGAACCGCCTCGATAAGTAGACACTTATGGAGTGACTACTTCCGGGATACTCCAAAGAACAAGGAAAATATCCTTACAGCAATAATATCCAAAAAATCGCACGCATCGCAAAACATAATTAGGTGCGATAAGAGTTTGCACCAACGTGGCCTATAGGTGTTATAGACCAATTCTACAAAAATTGCACGCAAACCACAAAATTGCGATTTTCTCTCATCTCGGTGACTCCAAGTGACCCAAAGTGACTCGGAGTGAACCGCCTCGATAAGTAGTCACTTATGGAGTGACTACTTCCGGGATACTCCAAAGAACAAGGAAAATATCCTTACAGTAATAAAATCAAAAAATCGCACGCACCGCAAGACATAATTAGATGCGCTAAGAGTTTGTACCAACGTGGCCCATAGGTGTTATAGACCAATTCTACAAAAATCGCACGCAAACCACAAAATTGCGATTTCCACGCACCTCGGTGACTCCAAGTGACCCAAAGTGACTCGGAGTGAACCGCCTCGATAAGTAGTCACTTATGGAGTGACTACTTCCTGGATACTCCAAAGGACAAGGAAAATATCCTTACAGCAATAATATCCAAAAAATCGCACGCATCGCAAAACATAATTAGGTGCGATAAGAGTTTGCACCAACGTGGCCTATAGGTGTTATAGACCAATTCTACCAAAATCGCACGCAAACCACAAAATTGCGATTTTCACTCACCTCGGTGACTCCAAGTGACCCAAAGTGACTCGGAGTGAACCGCCTCGATAAGTAGTCACTTATGGAGTGACTACTTCCGGGATACTCCAAAGGACAAGGAAAATATCCTTACAGCAACAAATTCCGCAAATCGCTCAGGACGCACTAAGTGATCAAATATTAAAAATGACCACTACAATATTAACACTACACCACTGTAATTAAAAGTCTATTGGAACAAAAAATTTTTTTTATTTTTCGTGCTTTCTCTATCGATTGGAACAAAAAATTTAAAAAAATTACTCCCATGGTACACTAAATAACATTTAACGTTTTTCGTACGTATGGGAGGTGCCACGCCCACTTACGCAATCCCGTTGAAATCCATATAATTTCAAAGCTTATAGTAATCGACACCTCTACACCAAATTTAAAGAAAATACCTCCCATAGTGCACTAAATACAACATTCAACGATTTTCGTATATATGGGACGTGCCACGCCCACTGACGAAATCTCGTCGAAATCCATTTAACTTAAAAATTTTTGGTAACCGACATCTCTGTACCAAATTTTAATGAGATTACTCCCATAGTGCACTTAATATAACATTTAACGGTTTTTGTTTGTATGGGAGGGGCCACGCCCACTGAAGCAATCCCGTCGAAATGCATTTAATTTCAAAGCTTATAGTAACCGACAACTCCTCACCAAATTTTAAGAAGATTACTCTCATAGTACAATAAATATAACATTTAACCTGTTTTGCTTGTATGGGAGGTGCCACGCCCACTGGTACTATTACACCCATTTTTCGTCTTGAGGTACCTTATAGCAAGTATATCCACCATATGAAATTTCAGAACGATTGTGTTGTTAATTCTCTTATTATGTTTATAAATATTGTGGGCTGTGCCACGCCCTTAAACGAATTTTGCCAGTATAGTGACATAGCATGTTATGATGACTGCTCTTAGTGGTATTATCTACAAAATTTTTATGAAAATCCTCAGTGCCGTTTTTGAGTAATATTGAATCAAAATTTTCAATTATTGAAAAGTGCCACGCCCACTTTTCCGATTCCGCCCACTTTTGGCAAAATTTAAGACATTTATGATCTGCATCTGTGTACCAAATTTCATCACAATATCTTGAATAGTTTTCAAGATAATACGTTATGTTACGTTATGAAAATAAAAGTTTAGGGCTGTGCCACGCCCCTCCAGGAGTCTTTGATAAGTTAAAACCCAGCCCAATCCTAATTTTGTTCACATATGTACCTAACCCCCAAGTTTCATCAAAATCGCTGCACCCGTTTTGGAAATAAAGTCTGAAAATATATATATATATATATATATATATATACATACAATTTTAGCTCGTTTAATAATAGTAGATAATAATAATTTCAAGGTCATCAGCATATTTTGGGACCCCATCTGGCGAATTTTGATAAAAAGAAAAGCGCATCTAATAGGTCACTAATTGGTCATAATTGGTCAGTTAGTCCGATTAATTGGTCAGCAAGAGTAAATTTTTTACAAATATTTTTATAAGTTTCAAGGTCATCTGCATATTTTGGCACCCCATCTGGCGAATTTTGATATAAAAAAAAGTGCATCTAATAGGTCACTAATTGGTCATAATTGGTCAGTTAGTCCGAATAATTGGTCAGCAAGAGTACATTTTTTAAAGCGTTTTGAAAAATTTCAAGGTCATCTGCATATTTTGGCACCCCATCTGGCGAATTTTGATATAAAAAAAAGTGCATCTAATAGGTCACTAATTGGTCATAATTGGTCAGTTAGTCCGAATAATTGGTCAGCAAGAGTACATTTTTTAAAGCGTTTTGAAAAAAAGCGAATTTTGAAATAAAAACATATGCATCTAATAGGTCACGAATTGGTCATAATTGGTCAATTAGTCCGATTAATTGGTCAGAACGAGAAAATTTAAAATTTTTTATACCCTAGACAGAGGCTATATTCGCTTTGTGTCGATATAGCTATGTCCGTCTGTCTGTCTGTCTGTCGGTCTGTCTGTTGAAATCACGTTTACGAGAAAACTAAGCAAGCTAATTCAATGGAATTTGGCACACAGGTCACACCTTTTGCAAGCTGCTAGCATGTAAAAATGGGCGAAATCGGGTCACGACCATGCTCTATGTAAATATACCTCAGCCCATTTTGAAAAAAGTTGCGATTTTGATGAAACTTTTTTAAATTTGCAAAGGCTCTTAGAGGGGCGTGGCACAACCCTAAATTTTAACTTTTATAACGCTATAACTCGTAAACCGTGCAAGATATTGTGATGAAATTTGGTACACGGATACAAATCATATATATATATGGAATTGTGTTTAAAGTGCGCGGAGTTGGAAACTGAGCGTGGCACTTTTTAACAATTAAAAATTTTGATTTCGTATAATTCAAAATTGGCACATTTGATTTTCATACAAATTGTAAGGATTATACTACTGAGAGCAATCATCAATACAAGCTTCGTCAGTATACTGGAAAAACTCGGTGAAGGGCATGGCACAGTCCACAATATTTATAAACGTTATAATTAGAGAACTAACAACGTAATCGTAATGAAGTTTAGTATGGCAGATATCCTTGCTAAAAGGTATCTTCTTACGAAAACTTGGCACAATAGAACCGGTGGGCGTGGCACCTCCCATATAAACAAAACACGTTTAATGCTATAGATAGTGTGCAATGAGAGTAATCTTTATAAAATTTGGTGCATAGATGCCAATTATTATAAGCTATAAAATTAACGTTTCAACGGTTATATAGGAAATAAAATGTGTACATATTTCGTTTCAAAGATTAACCGCACAACAAAGTATTATGAATTTGGCTGAAAATCATTACTATGATTTTTTGCAATATTCTGAAATCATTACTGCAAAGTTAAAGTCATTGCTGCAGAAATAGGGCATTACTTCACCTTATTTCAATGCCTGCATCAAACATTACAATATTTTATTGAAATTACAAATAAATTGATTTACATGACAACCTGTCATAACAGTCGAGGTTCCGCGCATGCGCTGTAGCATAGAAAAGTACTTTTAATTTTTTAAAAATGTTCTACGCGTGACCAACTATTAATTTTAGCTTAGAGCATTAAGAACTCTATCGACTTGTTTACTTCATTTTTTTTAGATAATAATATGAGGTGTCAAAATTTTTAGATGACCTTGATATTTTTCTCTTGGTGACCAATTAATCCGACCTACTGACCAATCATAACCAATTCGTGGCCTATTAGATTCAAATTTTTTTTATTTCGAAATTCGCCAGATGAGGTGCGAAAATCTTCAATTTAAAAAAAACTTGTAAAGGTGTTATCTTCGGCCAGGCCGAAACTCACTTACCCTGCACTGCACTGAAAGTACTTTCCAAATAAATGTTAAAAAGACGCTGAAAAGGTTGAAGAAGTCAAAAATAATGTAATAAGGTTCAAGGAGGTTGAAAAGTTTTGAAACAGTTGAAAAAAACTCAAAAAGTCTAAAATACATATATGGAAACCATTTCAAAGTGGTTAAAAAACTAAAAATAGTTGCAATAAGTTAAAAAATGTTGAAACAATTCAAAATTCATCAAAAAAGTCGAAAAAATAAAGAAAATCAAGTTGAAAGAGGTTGGAAAAGTGGAAAATATACATATGGAATATATTGGGAAAAGTTAAAAAGTTGGAAAAATCAAAAGAATGTGGAAAATGTTAAAAAAATAGAATAGAAATGCAGAAAACCAAATATGCCCACCCACTTCTCCAATTTCGCATACTTTTGGTTCAATAAATTATATTCGTAATTGACATCCACATACTAAATTTTAGCAAAATAGCTTGTATAGTTTGCGATATATGCCTTAATTAACCATAAAATTTAGGGCGGTGACACACCCACTGATACAATCGAGACTGATTTTTATCCAGAAATAGCTTTCCATAAACAAACCTCTTATACCGAATTTCAGTATGATTGCTCATATATTTCGATAGATATGCCACTTAAGGTATCTTACTTGTATTGGAGGTGCCAGCCCAGTGGTGCTATTTCGCCCACTTTAGATGCTGACATAACTTATAGCAACTAAACCACTTACATCAAATATCATGCCAATTGGTGCAATAGTTCTCTTAAAATATCACTTCCAACTTTATGTTAAGTACCTGGAGACCGACCACTGTTCGGTTTTTCGTTTTGAGGTTGAAAAAATCGAAAAAATATGGAATTTGTTAAAAAAAGTTGACTTTTCACTTTCACGCTTCAACTTCTCTTTACTTTTTTCTGTTCCATTTTTTTCAACAATTTTGCTTCGTTTTTAGTTTCGTCAAATTGTTGTTGTTGTTGTTGAGTGGATTGGGACCAAGAGTGAATAGAAATGAAAAGGATAATGCAAAATGGCTCGATTTCATTTAAATTGGACACGAAATCGACTGAGATATCGCAGCATTTATATAAAAGAGCGCAACCGATTGTACAGTTAGTACGAGGGGTAAAACCGATAACCCACTTTGGTACAAAAACTTATCGCACCTTATTACGTTTTGCGGTTGGTGTTATTTTTTAAATTTTATTGCTGTAAGGATATTTTCCTTGTTCTTCGGCTTATCCCGGAGGTAATCACTCCATAAGTGACAACTCATCGAGGCGGTTCACCCCGAGAAACGTTGGGTCACTTAAAGTCACTTTGGTTCACGAAATTCGTAAAAATAAAAAAAAATAAAAATTCCATGCACCGCAAAACGTAATAAGGTGCGCAACGTTTTTGCAACAAGGTGGCCTAAAGCTGTTATAGTGCAATTCTACAAAAATCGCACGCAAACCACAAAATCGCGATTAACACTCACCTCGGTGACTCCAAGTGACCCAAAGTGACTCGGGGTGAACCGCCTCGATGTGTAGTTAGTTATGGAGTAATTACCTCCGGGATAGTCCGAAGAACAAGGAAAATATCCTTCAGCAATAAAATCCAAAAAATCGCACGCACCGCAAAACGTTATTAGGTGCGCAAAGTTTTTACACCAACGTGGCCCATAGGTGTTATAGACCAATTCTACAAAAATCGCACGCAAACCGCAATATCGCGATTTTCACTCATCTCGGTGACTCCAAGTGACCCAAAGTGACTCGGGCTGAACCACCTCGATGAGTAGTCACTTATGGAGTGATTACCTTCGGGATAATCCGAAGAACATGGAAAATATCCTTACAGTAATAAAATCAAAAAATCGCACGCACCGCAAAACGTTATTAGGTGCGCAAAGTTTTTACACCAACGTGGCCAATAGGTGTTATAGACCAATTAAACAAAAATCGCACGCAAACCACAAAATCGCGACTTTCACTCACCTCTGTGACTCCAAGTGACCCAAAGTGACTCGGAGTGAACCGCCTCGATAAGTAGTCACTTATGGAGTGACTATCTCCGGGATACTCCAAAGAACAAGGAAAATATACTTGCAGCAATAATTGTCAAAAAATCGCACGCATCGCAAAACATAATTAGGTGCGATAAGAGTTTGCACCAACGTGGCCTATAGGTGTTATAGACCAACTCTACCAAAATCGCACGCAAACAACAAAATTGCGATTTTCACTCACCTCGGTGACTCCAAGTGACCCAAAGTGACTCGGAGTGAACCGCCTCGATAAGTAGTCACTTATGGAGTGACTACTTCCGGGATACTCCAAAGGACAAGGAAAATATCCCTACAGCAATAATATCCAAAAAATCGCACGCATCGCAAAACATAATTAGGTGCGATAAGAGTTTGCACCAACGTGGCCTATAGGTGTTATAGACCAATTCTACCAAAATCGCACGCAAACAACAAAATTGCGATTTTCACTCACCTCGGTGACTCCAAGTGACCCAAAGTGACTCGGAGTGAACCGCCTCGATAAGTAGTCACTTATGGAGTGACTACTTCCGGGATACTCCAAAGAACAAGGAAAATATCCTTACAGCAATAATATCCAAAAAATCGCACGCATCGCAAAACATAATTAGGTGCGATAAGAGTTTGCACCAACGTGGCCTTTAGGTGTTATAGACCAATTCTACCAAAATCGCACGCAAACCACAAAATTGCGATTTCCACTCACCTCGGTGACTCCAAGTGACCCAAAGTGACTCGGAGTGAACCGTCTCGATAAGTAGTCACTTATGGAGTGACTACTTCTGGGATACTCCAAAGGACAAGGAAAATATCCCTACAGCAATAATATCCAAAAAATCGCACGCATCGCAAAACATAATTAGGTGCGATAAGAGTTTGAACCAACGTGGCCTATAGGTGTTATAGACCAATTCTACAAAAATTGCACGCAAACCACAAAATTGCGATTTTCTCTCATCACGGTGACTCCAAGTGACCCAAAGTGACTCGGAGTGAACCGCCTCGATAAGTAGTCACTTATGGAGTGACTACTTCCGGGATACTCCAAAGAACAAGGAAAATATCCTTACAGCAATAATATCCAAAAAATCGCACGCATCGCAAAACATAATTAGGTGCGATAAGAGTTTGCACCAACGTGGCCTATAGGTGTTATAGACCAATTCTACCAAAATCGCACGCAAACCACAAAATTGCGATTTCCACGCACCTCGGTGACTCCAAGTGACCCAAAGTGACTCGGAGTGAACCGCCTCGATAAGTAGTCACTTATGGAGTGACTACTGCCGGGATACTCCAAAGGACAAGGAAAATTTCCTTACAGCAACAAATTCAGCAAATCGCTCAGGACGCACTAAGTGGTCAAATATTAAAAATGACCACTACAATATTAACACTATACCACTGTAATTAAAAGTCTATTGGAACAAAAATTTTTTTTTATTTTTCGTGCTTTCTCTATCGATTGGAACAAAAAATTTAAAAATATTACTCCCATAGTACACTAAATAACATTTAACGTTTTTCGTACATATGGGAGGTGCCACGCCCACTTACGCAATCCCGTTGAAATCCATATAATTTCAAAGCTTATAGTAATCGACACCTCTACACCAAATTTAAAGAAAATACCTCCCATAGTGCACTAAATACAACATTCAACGATTTTCGTATATATGGGACGTGCCACGCCCACTAACGAAATCTCGTCGAAATCCATTTAACTTAAAAATTTTTGGTAACCGACATCTCTGTACCAAATTTTAATGAGATTACTCCCATAGTGCACTTAATATAACATTTAACGGTTTTTGTTTGTATGGGAGGTGCCACGCCCACTGAAGCAATCCCGTCGAAATGCATTTAATTTCAAAGCTTATAGTAACCGACAACTCCTCACCAAATTTTAAGAAGATTTATAAATATTGTGGGCTGTGCCACGCCCTTAAACGAATTTTGCCAGTATAGTGACATAGCATGTTATGATGACTGCTTTTAGTGGTAAATATTGTCTATAAAATTTTTATGAAAATCCTCAGTGCCGTTTTTGAGTAAAATTGAATCAAAATTTTCAATTATTGAAAAGTACCACGCCCACTTTTCCGATTCCGCCCACTTTTCCGATTCCGCCCACTTTTGGCAAAATTTAAGACATTTATGATCTGCATCTGTGTACCAAATTTCATCACAATATCTTGAATAGTTTTCAAGATATTACGTTATGAAAATAAAAGTTTAGGGCTGTGCCACGCCCCTCCAGGAGTCTTTGATAAGTTAAAACCCAGCCCAATCCTAATTTTGTTCACATATGTACCTAACCCCCAAGTTTCATCAAAATCGCTGCACCCGTTTTGGAAATAAAGTCTGAAAATATATATATATATATATATATATATATACATACAATTTTAGCTCGTTTAATAATAGTAGATAATAATAATTTCAAGGTCATCAGCATATTTTGGGACCCCATCTGGCGAATTTTGATAAAAAGAAAAGCGCATCTAATAGGTCACTAATTGGTCATAATTGGTCAGTTAGTCCGATTAATTGGTCAGCAAGAGTAAATTTTTTACAAATATTTTTATAAGTTTCAAGGTCATCTGCATATTTTGGCACCCCATCTGGCGAATTTTGATATAAAAAAAAGTGCATCTAATAGGTCACTAATTGGTCATAATTGGTCAGTTAGTCCGAATAATTGGTCAGCAAGAGTACATTTTTTAAAGCGTTTTGAAAAATTTCAAGGTCATCTGCATATTTTGGCACCCCATCTGGCGAATTTTGATATAAAAAAAAGTGCATCTAATAGGTCACTAATTGGTCATAATTGGTCAGTTAGTCCGAATAATTGGTCAGCAAGAGTACATTTTTTAAAGCGTTTTGAAAAAAAGCGAATTTTGAAATAAAAACATATGCATCTAATAGGTCACGAATTGGTCATAATTGGTCAATTAGTCCGATTAATTGGTCAGAACGAGAAAATTTAAAATTTTTTATACCCTAGACAGAGGCTATATTCGCTTTGTGTCGATATAGCTATGTCCGTCTGTCTGTCTGTCTGTCGGTCTGTCTGTTGAAATCACGTTTACGAGAAAACTAAGCAAGCTAATTCAATGGAATTTGGCACACAGGTCACACCTTTTGCAAGCTGCTAGCATGTAAAAATGGGCGAAATCGGGTCACGACCATGCTCTATGTAAATATACCTCAGCCCATTTTGAAAAAAGTTGCGATTTTGATGAAACTTTTTTAAATTTGCAAAGGCTCTTAGAGGGGCGTGGCACAACCCTAAATTTTAACTTTTATAACGCTATAACTCGTAAACCGTGCAAGATATTGTGATGAAATTTGGTACACGGATACAAATCATATATATATATGGAATTGTGTTTAAAGTGCGCGGAGTTGGAAACTGAGCGTGGCACTTTTTAACAATTAAAAATTTTGATTTCGTATAATTCAAAATTGGCACATTTGATTTTCATACAAATTGTAAGGATTATACTACTGAGAGCAATCATCAATACAAGCTTCGTCAGTATACTGGAAAAACTCGGTGAAGGGCATGGCACAGTCCACAATATTTATAAACGTTATAATTAGAGAACTAACAACGTAATCGTAATGAAGTTTAGTATGGCAGATATCCTTGCTAAAAGGTATCTTCTTACGAAAACTTGGCACAATAGAACCGGTGGGCGTGGCACCTCCCATATAAACAAAACACGTTTAATGCTATAGATAGTGTGCAATGAGAGTAATCTTTATAAAATTTGGTGCATAGATGCCAATTATTATAAGCTATAAAATTAACGTTTCAACGGTTATATAGGAAATAAAATGTGTACATATTTCGTTTCAAAGATTAACCGCACAACAAAGTATTATGAATTTGGCTGAAAATCATTACTATGATTTTTTGCAATATTCTGAAATCATTACTGCAAAGTTAAAGTCATTGCTGCAGAAATAGGGCATTACTTCACCTTATTTCAATGCCTGCATCAAACATTACAATATTTTATTGAAATTACAAATAAATTGATTTACATGACAACCTGTCATAACAGTCGAGGTTCCGCGCATGCGCTGTAGCATAGAAAAGTACTTTTAATTTTTTAAAAATGTTCTACGCGTGACCAACTATTAATTTTAGCTTAGAGCATTAAGAACTCTATCGACTTGTTTACTTCATTTTTTTTAGATAATAATATGAGGTGTCAAAATTTTTAGATGACCTTGATATTTTTCTCTTGGTGACCAATTAATCCGACCTACTGACCAATCATAACCAATTCGTGGCCTATTAGATTCAAATTTTTTTTATTTCGAAATTCGCCAGATGAGGTGCGAAAATCTTCAATTTAAAAAAAACTTGTAAAGGTGTTATCTTCGGCCAGGCCGAAACTCACTTACCCTGCACTGCACTGAAAGTACTTTCCAAATAAATGTTAAAAAGACGCTGAAAAGGTTGAAGAAGTCAAAAATAATGTAATAAGGTTCAAGGAGGTTGAAAAGTTTTGAAACAGTTGAAAAAAACTCAAAAAGTCTAAAATACATATATGGAAACCATTTCAAAGTGGTTAAAAAACTAAAAATAGTTGCAATAAGTTAAAAAATGTTGAAACAATTCAAAATTCATCAAAAAAGTCGAAAAAATAAAGAAAATCAAGTTGAAAGAGGTTGGAAAAGTGGAAAATATACATATGGAATATATTGGGAAAAGTTAAAAAGTTGGAAAAATCAAAAGAATGTGGAAAATGTTAAAAAAATAGAATAGAAATGCAGAAAACCAAATATGCCCACCCACTTCTCCAATTTCGCATACTTTTGGTTCAATAAATTATATTCGTAATTGACATCCACATACTAAATTTTAGCAAAATAGCTTGTATAGTTTGCGATATATGCCTTAATTAACCATAAAATTTAGGGCGGTGACACACCCACTGATACAATCGAGACTGATTTTTATCCAGAAATAGCTTTCCATAAACAAACCTCTTATACCGAATTTCAGTATGATTGCTCATATATTTCGATAGATATGCCACTTAAGGTATCTTACTTGTATTGGAGGTGCCAGCCCAGTGGTGCTATTTCGCCCACTTTAGATGCTGACATAACTTATAGCAACTAAACCACTTACATCAAATATCATGCCAATTGGTGCAATAGTTCTCTTAAAATATCACTTCCAACTTTATGTTAAGTACCTGGAGACCGACCACTGTTCGGTTTTTCGTTTTGAGGTTGAAAAAATCGAAAAAATATGGAATTTGTTAAAAAAAGTTGACTTTTCACTTTCACGCTTCAACTTCTCTTTACTTTTTTCTGTTCCATTTTTTTCAACAATTTTGCTTCGTTTTTAGTTTCGTCAAATTGTTGTTGTTGTTGTTGAGTGGATTGGGACCAAGAGTGAATAGAAATGAAAAGGATAATGCAAAATGGCTCGATTTCATTTAAATTGGACACGAAATCGACTGAGATATCGCAGCATTTATATAAAAGAGCGCAACCGATTGTACAGTTAGTACGAGGGGTAAAACCGATAACCCACTTTGGTACAAAAACTTATCGCACCTTATTACGTTTTGCGGTTGGTGTTATTTTTTAAATTTTATTGCTGTAAGGATATTTTCCTTGTTCTTCGGCTTATCCCGGAGGTAATCACTCCATAAGTGACAACTCATCGAGGCGGTTCACCCCTAGTAACGTTGGGTCACTTAAAGTCACTTTGGTTCACGAAATTCGTAAAAATCAAAAAAAAAAAAAAAATTCCATGCACCGCAAAACGTAATAAGGTGCGCAACGTTTTTGCAACAAGGTGGCCTAAAGGTGTTATAGTGCAATTCTACAAAAATCGCACGCAAACCACAAAATCGAGATTAACACTCACCTCGGTGACTCCAAGTGACCCAAAGTGACTCGGGGTGAACCGCCTCGATGAGTAGTTAGTTATGGAGTAATTACCTCCGGGATAGTCCGAAGAACAAGGAAAATATCCTTCAGCAATAAAATCCAAAAAATCGCACGCACCGCAAAACGTTATTAGGTGCGCAAAGTTTTTACACCAACGTGGCCAATAGGTGTTATAGAGCAATTCTACAAAAATCGCACGCAAACCGCAATATCGCGATTTTCACTCATCTCGGTGACTCCAAGTGACCCAAAGTGACTCGGGCTGAACCACCTCGATGAGTAGTCACTTATGGAGTGATTACCTCCGGGATAAGCCGAAGAACAAGGAAAATATCCTTACAGTAATAAAATCAAAAAATCGCACGCACCGCAAAACATAATTAGATGCGCTAAGAGTTTGTACCAACGTGGCCCATAGGTGTTATAGACCAATTCTACAAAAATCGCACGCAAACATCAAAATCGCGACTTTCACTCACCTCTGTGACTCCAAGTGACCCAAAGTGACTCGGAGTGAACCGCCTCGATAAGTAGACACTTATGGAGTGACTACTTCCGGGATACTCCAAAGAACAAGGAAAATATCCTTACAGCAATAATATCCAAAAAATCGCACGCATCGCAAAACATAATTAGGTGCGATAAGAGTTTGCACCAACGTGGCCTATAGGTGTTATAGACCAATTCTACAAAAATTGCACGCAAACCACAAAATTGCGATTTTCTCTCATCTCGGTGACTCCAAGTGACCCAAAGTGACTCGGAGTGAACCGCCTCGATAAGTAGTCACTTATGGAGTGACTACTTCCGGGATACTCCAAAGAACAAGGAAAATATCCTTACAGTAATAAAATCAAAAAATCGCACGCACCGCAAGACATAATTAGATGCGCTAAGAGTTTGTACCAACGTGGCCCATAGGTGTTATAGACCAATTCTACGAAAATCGCACGCAAACCACAAAATTGCGATTTCCACGCACCTCGGTGACTCCAAGTGACCCAAAGTGACTCGGAGTGAACCGCCTCGATAAGTAGTCACTTATGGAGTGACTACTTCCTGGATACTCCAAAGGACAAGGAAAATATCCTTACAGCAATAATATCCAAAAAATCGCACGCATCGCAAAACATAATTAGGTGCGATAAGAGTTTGCACCAACGTGGCCTATAGGTGTTATAGACCAATTCTACCAAAATCGCACGCAAACCACAAAATTGCGATTTTCACTCACCTCGGTGACTCCAAGTGACCCAAAGTGACTCGGAGTGAACCGCCTCGATAAGTAGTCACTTATGGAGTGACTACTTCCGGGATACTCCAAAGGACAAGGAAAATATCCTTACAGCAACAAATTCCGCAAATCGCTCAGGACGCACTAAGTGATCAAATATTAAAAATGACCACTACAATATTAACACTACACCACTGTAATTAAAAGTCTATTGGAACAAAAAATTTTTTTTATTTTTCGTGCTTTCTCTATCGATTGGAACAAAAAATTTAAAAAAATTACTCCCATGGTACACTAAATAACATTTAACGTTTTTCGTACGTATGGGAGGTGCCACGCCCACTTACGCAATCCCGTTGAAATCCATATAATTTCAAAGCTTATAGTAATCGACACCTCTACACCAAATTTAAAGAAAATACCTCCCATAGTGCACTAAATACAACATTCAACGATTTTCGTATATATGGGACGTGCCACGCCCACTGATGAAATCCCATCGAAATTTATTTAATATTATAGCTTATAATAATTGACATCTATGCACCAAATTTTATAAAGATTACTCTCATTGCACACTATCTATAGCATTAAACGTGTTTTGCTTATATGGGAGGTGCCATGCTCATCGGTTCTATTGTGCCAAGTTTTCGTAAGAAGATACCTTTTAGCAAGGATATCTGCCATACTAAACTTCATTACGATTACGTTGTTAGTTCTCTAATTATAACGTTTATAAATATTGTGGACTGTGCCATGCCCTTCACCGAGTTTTTCCAGTATACTGACGAAGCTTGTATTGATGATTGCTCTCAGTAGTATAATCCTTACAATTTGTATGAAAATCAAATGTGCCAATTTTGAATTATACGAAATCAAAATTTTTAATTGTTAAAAAGTGCCACGCTCAGTTTCCAATTCCGCCAACTTTAAACACAATTCCATATATATATATGATTTGTATCCGTGTACCAAATTTCATCACAATATCTTGCACGGTTTACGAGTTATAGCGTTATAAAAGTTAAAAATTAGGGTTGTGCCACGCCCCTCTAAGAGCCTTTGCAAATTTAAAAAAGTTTCATCAAAATCGCAACAATTTTTTTCAAAATGGGCTGAGGTATATTTACATAGAGCATGGTCGTGATCCGATTTCGCCCATTTTTACATGCTAGCAGCTTGCAAAAGTTGTGACCTGTGTGACAAATTCCATTGAATTAGCTTGCTTAGTTTTCTCGTAAACGTGATTTCAACAGACAGATCGACAGACAGACAGACAGACGGACATAGCTATATCGACACAAAGCGAATATAGCCTCTGTGTAGGGTATAAAAAATTTTAAATTTTCTCGTTCTGACCAATTATTCGGACTAATTGACCAATTATGACCAATTCGTGACCTATTAGATGCATATGTTTTTATTTCAAAATTCGCTAGATGAGGTGCCAAAATATGCAGATGACCTTGAAATTTTTCAAAACGCTTTAAAAAATGTACTCTTGCTGACCAATTATTCGGACTAACTGACCAATTATGACCAATTAGTGACCTATTAGATGCACTTTTTTTTATATCAAAATTCGCCAGATGGGGTGCCAAAATATGCAGATGACCTTGAAACTTATAAAAATATTTGTAAAAAATTAACTCTTCCTCACCAATTAATCGGACTAACTGACCAATTATGACCAATTAGTGACCTATTAGATGCGCTTTTCTTTTTATCAAAATTCGCCAGATGGGGTGCCAAAATATGCTGATGACCTTAAAATTTTTCATAACGCTTTAAAAAATGTACTCTTGCTGACCAATTATTCGGACTAACTGACCAATTATGACCAATTAGTGACCTATTAGATGCACTTTTTTTTATATCAAAATTCGCCAGATGGGGTGCCAAAATATGCAGATGACCTTGAAACTTATAAAAATATTTGTAAAAAATTAACTCTTCCTCACCAATTAATCGGACTAACTGACCAATTATGACCAATTAGTGACCTATTAGATGCGCTTTTCTTTTTATCAAAATTCGCCAGATGGGGTGCCAAAATATGCTGATGACCTTGAAATTTTTCATAACGCTTTAAATAATGTACTCTTGCTGACCAATTACTCGGATTATCTGACCAATTATGACCAATTAGTGACCTATTAGATGCAGTTTTTTTATTATCAAAATTCGCTAGATGGGGTGCCAGCGGGATGGAGCCGTTGCCAGCCACATATTTTTGAAATTCGGCGTGTTCTCCATATGGTTTAAGAAAGTTTATTTTAGCGACTGATTATTTTATAATTAAACATTATTTAATCGAACTTACAGTCATTAAGCAAAGACCAATATTGTAAATTTTTACTTATTGATCAATGCTATTTTTTCAACAAACATGACAAAGATAACAAATGGAACAATTTTAACCTGGTAATTGGTGACATGTTTCGGCTATTACCAATAGCCTCATCAGACCAGTTTTGGTTAATTCTGTACATGGACTCGAACCCCTGACCGTTCATGCATTGCAATTGCATATTTTGCGACGGCCGCTCTAACACTTGAGCTACTGTGGTACTTGTACAGAGTGAGCATATTCCATTTGTCATCTTTTGTCACTTTCTTGCTTGCTGCCATAGCCGTTAGACCGTCGGCCTAAAGTCATGCTATGATTTATTTTTCGAAATTGTGGTGTTGCCAGCCACATATTTTTGAAATTCGGCGTGTTCTCCATATGGCTTAAGAAAGTTTATTTTAGCGACTGATTGACTGGCCGTCGCAAAATATGCAATTGCAATGCATGAACGGTCAGGTGGCTCTCATAAAAAAATATTTTAAAAAAATATTTTCACAGAAACCATTTAATCGATTCACATGGAATTTACACCACGTGCCATTTATGTTTAGATGCATAGCTTAAGCTATAAAATTTTTATTTCGGGTGCATATCTAGGGTGGCCTTCATACAAAAATATTTTTATAAAGCTTATTCACAATGAATTTTACACCACGTTTCTTTTATATTCAGGGGTATAGCTCACGCTATAAAACTTTTTATAAGGTTGTATATTTAGGGTGACCCTCATACAAAAATATTTTTAATATCATTTTCGCAAAGACCACTTAATCAATTCACATGGAAGTTATACTACGTGTCTTTTATATTAAGCGGCATATCTTAGGCTATAAATTTTTATTTAGGGTGCATAATTTAGGGTGACCCTCATACAAAAGTATATTTTAAATACAAGTGATATACCATTTCAATTAAAAAGGCTTCAATTCCCGTTACGTCTTGCTCTTGCTATCACAAGGACAATCTTTGTATGTAGCTGGACTAAATTTGGAAAAGCCTTGCTTTGCACATGGTCAGTTATTTGTTGAACTTTCAAGAGTTGGAAATCCAGATAACTTACATATTTACACTCCATATAATAAAACTAAAAATATTGTCTACAAAAAAGCATTGAACTGAATTAAATTTACATACAAATTAATAATATAACTTTTTCATTTAAAAAAAAATATTTGATTCTGCTTTTTATTTTATTGAAATAAAAAAAAGGTGGAGCGAAGCGCACAGGGTAATGCCAGTTTTATATAAAATAGCTTGATTATAAAATTTTTCTAAAGAACTGTTTTTTTTTTATTATGTGTACTCATAGTTCGCTTAAAATAACAAAAAAAATAGATTGCGAATATCGACAATATACAAATTTACGAATCGCTAATTTTTGAAAAAAATTAACAATTTTTTTTTTTATTTTGAATTATGTTTTACAATAAATCTGAATGCATTTAGTGCATTCGTAATAGTGAGGGATTCATTTTTATTTTAGTTGAACAGTAGTAATATGCTATTTTTTTAACGATAAAATATATAATTTTATATCAGAATTTCAATATTTAGTGCCCCCTCCGCGCTGATGCCCTAGGCATGTGCCTAGTGCGCCTACCTATAAATCCAGCACTGAGTTGACCAAAGAGATTATCATTATAAAAAAACCATTTAATCATTTTTGTTTAGAAATAAGTACTATAACTTTATAAAAAAAATTAAAAAAATTTAAATAAATTTGTTTAAACATTAATTTTTTTAATTAAAAAAATTTTTCTAAAAATATTTTCAATATAATATCTTTTGTTTTTTTTGATTTTTATATATGTTAATCCTTAATCAATCGTAAGAATGCATATGCTTTCATATCGAAATTCCCGCCATAACTTTGGAAACTACGATTTTTTTACTGATGAAGCGCATCATGTTTTTTTTCAACATAAAATTCGACATAAAATTTTTTTTTTGTTTTTTTTGAAAATATTTTTAGAAAATTTTTTTAATTTAAAAAATTAATGTTTAAACAAATTTATTTAAATTTTTTTAATATTTTCTAATAAAGTTATAGTATTTCTAAACAAAAATGATTAAATCGTTTTTCATCCTATCTCCTATAGTTTTTGAGATATTTGGTTTCAAAAAATGTTCAAAAACGTCAAACAATACAAAGTGTGCGTTTAATAAAAGAATGACCGATTAGCAAAGAACTTATGCAGCATCACTTAAATAAACACAATGCATGAGAGACATGTAATGCAGTTCGAGTTTGTTACCGATAAAAAGAAAAGGAAAAAAAAACAATCAAATAAACAAAAACAACAAAGATCTGAGGCAAAAAACAAAAGAATTGTTTCTTATGTTGTTCGGTTCGGTGCCATGGCATATTTTGCTAAGAAATATGCGCGTATGTTTAACATTTGCATGACATGCGTTTGATATTCGGTGTGTGACAACAGCAACGGGGCATCACGTTAAATGGTACCACAACAGCGGTTCAGCTCGAGTCATCCATAGTCACATGTGCAGCCCATGTGTACTCCATATGTGTTATCATTGAACTTATTGTTGGTTCCGTGAACTTTTAGCAACTCGTTGTTTTGTGATGATCCTTTATACATTTGGTTTGTATTTATTGTTATTTTTTTTTTTTTGGTACCAAATAATTATTTAGTTTTAAAGTAAGAGACATACATACACACATACATACATATGTATGTAATTGCTGTGACGTTTTGAGACTTGTTCTTACCAGAACAGACTTAGCTACCGAGTAGTAATTTTTGTAAGTGCAGTTTTGTTAATAAAAAAAAAGGAGTTTCACCTACATATAGCAATTTTCTTTACACACATTTTTTGAGGTCCTTTTTATACCGTACACAGAGGCTACATACACTTTGTCAATCCGTTTGTTATACCCTACACAGAGGGTATATTCACTTTGTCATTCCGTTTGTAACCCATAGATAGAACGGGGCTTGGCAGGTATAGAAAAGTATATACAGTCATGTCTGGATATAGTGTACTAATTTTTGCGAGGCCTATTTCACAGTATCCAGGTTGTTCACTATATCAAGGTCGACATTTTTTGTTCCAAAACTCGTTTTATTTGCATTACATTTGTATATGTAAATGAGTTAATCAGAATAAATTTGTAGGAAAATAGAAATGTACATATCGTCGCTCACTTGTACAACGGCCCTAACTGACATTTTTATTTTTTTCCAGGAGACACAAAAAACTGAATATAAACCGACAATGTAGAATATTCAAATTTGTTTAAATGCAGTTTAGTGACAGAGTCATTAACAAAATTATTTTTAATGAAAAACGTAATTTTTTTTATTGATATTTATTTTATTTCAATTAGGGCTTTTTGACATAATTTTTATGTATGCGAAAGTGCATTTAGGGCTTATTGCAATTACTTTGAAAACTAAAAGTGTAATTCAT
Source organism: Meiosimyza platycephala (assembly GCA_963662105.1). Lineage (NCBI taxonomy): Eukaryota > Metazoa > Arthropoda > Insecta > Diptera > Lauxaniidae > Meiosimyza > Meiosimyza platycephala. Next base: position 6,897,257 of record OY759212.1, read on the forward strand.
TTACAACAAATTTAAAGAAAACTTACAAATATTGAACTGTTTAATGTAGTTTTTTAATAAATAAAAAGAAATTAAAAAAAAAACTTGAATAATGAATATTGAATATTCAAATGATTGCATTAAATGAATGGAAAATTATCATAAAATTGTTGTCAATCCATCGGCAATAACTTTTTCTAATCTTGCAAACGGTCCCACTTTTTCTTTGAAATTTTAAATTTTTGCCTGCATAAAGGGCTCAGCCTTTCTTCGGAAAACTTTCTTGGATTTGATGTTATAGGTAAGGGCTGATATTCATCGTTCCAAACCATCACGGTTATGCAGATTTTGCTGACTGACAGTTGAAATCCGCTTTGACTGTACTCGGAAGATCTTTGAATCAATTATTTGAGTGCCATGAATACAGCTGCCTTTTATCCAGGTCCTCACCATATTTTCTTTCAAACATAATGTTGATTAAAACATTTGACGACGTACTTGCAAACATTGGGAATTGTGTTTTAAGAAATACTCAAGAGACTGAGTACGAGCTGAGTTTTCGGACGAAATTCGTGTTATGCTTACCGGATCAACAAGGCCTATTACAAATAACTTTTTTTTGCATGTCATTTTCCAAAATGCATCAAAGATGGCTTTGCGTGCATTTGCAATAAAAAGCGAACAGTACCAGTTACGTCTTTGCTCACAAAATTTTGGCGTACAAGGTGGCCCAAGCTGTCTTTCGGCCCTTTGCCACAAACCGTTTTCAATCGAAACTCCTATATATTGAACTCCTCACTTTCGTTTTTTCATAATTGGAATCCGATCACGTATTAATTGTTCCGGAATTGAATCAGAGGCATTGATCTCACACAAAATATTTTCCGTAACACTCATTACGAAAAATTAAAACGAAGACCACACACGCGTTCCGACACAAGATATGCTCTAATTGTTACTTTTTAATATTGGTATTTTCACGAAATTTTGAATACAAAATCCTTTGGAAATTCAAAAGCTACTACGCTATCTATTGCAATTTAAATTTTTTCAAATTGAAAGCTACTTCGCAAGAAAAAGCATTTAGGGCTTTTAACATATAAAAAAATGTTGAATGCATTTAGGGCTTTTTAATATCACCTAATAAAGTTGGTATTTTTTGTGTTACCGTTACCGGTCTTCAGGAATATGTAATAAACTGGATTTCGGAAAAAATGTCAATTAGAGCCGTTGTACAAGTGAGCGACGGTATGTTTATTGAAAGAATTTGAGAACAGAAGTTTGCTTCTTACGTTCAAAAATTGACTTTTCGATCGCTTTTTCGCGTAATAATTAAATTTTTGGTGTTCATTATAACAAAGTGTTCACTATATAGGGTGTTCACTATATCCAGACACGACTGTATGGTTATTGAAAAAATTCGCGAATAGACGTTTGCTACTTGCGTTCTGAAATTGACTTTTGAACCGATTTCTTCGCGTAGACTAAAAAATTTTGTCGTTCACTATATCAAGGTGTTCACTATATCCAGACACGACTGTATATTCTTGTTCAGAGTCGATTTAGCTGCCTGTCTGTTGAAATCACGTTTACGGCAAAAACAAGCAATTGAATTCAATGAAATTTAGCACACAGGTCACACCTTTTTACAAGCGGATAGCGCATAAAAATAGGCGAAATTGGTTCACGGACACGCCTACCGTCCATACTCTAAGTATATAAGGCCTGTGTCACAGCCCTAAATTTTAGCTTTTATAACGCCATAACTCGTAAACCGTGCAAGATATTGTAATGCAGTTTGCTACACATATACAGATCATAGATACATGTCTTAAACTTTTCAACAACTGAAAGTTTTGATTCCGTATAACTCCAAATAGTCACATAAGATTTTCATAAAAATTTCAGAGATGATACCACTGCAATAATAAATAAAAGCTACGTTAGTATACTGTAAAAACTCATTCAAGGGCGTGGCACAGCCCAAAATATTTATAAACGTGATAATAAGAGAAATAAAAACGTAATCGCTATGAAATTTAATATGACAGATATACTTGCTAAAATATAACTTATTACAAAAATTTGGGATAATAGCACCGGTGAGCGTGGCAACTCCCATGTAAGCAAAAAACACTTAATGTTATAGATAGTTTGCAATGAGAGTAGTCTTCATAAAATTTGGTATATAGATGTCAGTTACTATAAGTTTCAAAAATTAAATGGACTTGGACGGGATTGCATGAGTGGGCGTGGCACCACCGAAAATAAACAAAAAATAGTAAGCGCTATTTTTAAAGGACCTATTGCAGCAACTATTATGAAATTCCATGCAAGTGGTTTACTTCCTATAAAGTACATCTGAATCATAAGCGAGCGAAATAGCAACAGTGGGCGTGGCACCTCCAATACAATTTAAATTCGCAGCGTATCTATCGAAATATGTGAGCAATCATACTATTATTTGATGGTTTTTTTTATTGGAGAGCTATTTCTGGATCGAAATCGGACTGGATTGTACCAGTGGATGTGTCACCGCCCTAAATTTTATGACTAATTACGGTATATATCGCAAACTATACAAGCTATTTTGCTAAAATTTGGTATGTGGATGTTAATTACGAATATAATTTATTGAACCAAAAGTAGGCGTAATTAGAAAAATAGGCGTAGCATATTATAACTTTTTCATTTCCATTCGATTTTTTTCATTATGTTTCATATTCTTTTCAAGCGTTTAATTTTTTCCAACATCCCATATGTATTGTTCGACTTTTTCAACCTATTTCAACTTTCTTTATTATTTTTTCGAATTGAATTGTTTCAACATTTCTCAATCTCTTTCAACTTTTTTTGAGTTTTTCAACCGCTTTTAACATTTCACATATTTTTTTCGACTTTTTCAAACTCTTTCAACTTTCTTCATCATATCTTTATTTCAGCGATTTTGAATTGCTTAACATTCCTCCAGCTCTTTTTCCTTGTGGCCACAAAAATGTTTGTGGGGATTTGTTAATTTTTAATTTTTGGACGGTGCGGTTTCCTGAGTATAGGGTATAAAAATAAAAGAAATTCTATACCAGAATGAATTGGAGCATTTAAGCTTTTTGACATTTTTCGAGTTTCATTGACATATTCAACATTTTTTAGAATTATTCGACATTCTCAACATTTGTTGACTTATTTTTAACATTTTTTGATCTTTTCAAAATTTTTTGATTTTTTCAACATTTTTTCGATTTTTTCAACAACTTTCGATTTTTTCAACATTTTTTCGGTTTTTCCAACATTTTTCGGTTTTTTCAATATTTTACGACTTCTTCAACATGGCAGCCGTCTCATTAGCCACCATAGAGATTAAGGGGGGGTAAGACCTAAAAAAGTTCTGTCCGCTTATATGCTTTGTTTTAACGGGTAGTATATACTGCAATATCACAATATCAAAAGTTTATTTTACACCTTGAAGTAATTAATAAACTTAAAAAATTGAGTTAAACAATAAAAACAAAATTTGTATGTTGTTTTTTGAAAGAATGCATTGAGTACAAACGTAAATTGATGAAGCAAAATACAAAAAATGTGCTATTGACATATACCAGATGTTTAATTGGAAAACACTTGTACTTAGAATATTAACAATTTCTCGATGTACTACACTGAGAAAACAATTTATTTATATATACCAAAATTTGGTAATAATTAACAAATCGTATATTTGATATAGGCGAATTAAATATTTGATATATGTTAAAATGTCACATATTACAGTGAATCGAATAATGTTATTGGATCAATTATATATTTGGTAATAATAACCAAATCATATTTTGGTTGCAACAAATATTATTTGCTAGCAATCATTCATTTGTTAATAATCACTAAATCATGTATTTGACTAAAAAAATATTTTTTTTTCGCAAACGTATATATTTATTAATATCGATTTGTTCTAAAATCCGATCACCAAAAACGATTTTTCCAATATCGTAACATCCTTATGTAGGATGTCGTTGGTATTTATACAATCATAAATACCTAAATTGCGTACCAAGCAGAATATACTTAAGTAGTGTTTTACTTGAATATGTTGTGAATTGCAAAGTTTTCATGTTAATGAGAAGTGAAATCAAATAAAAATAGGATTAACAAATTATATTCAACCCAAACAAATTGATAATAGTTAACAAATATTTTAAAAATCTATAAACCGAATACATTTGTTTAAAGGAAGCATACTCTTTTCTCAGTGTACGATTATTATGATAAAATTTCTTTTACAAAAATAATAAAAATGAAATTATGACAAAGCAAATATTCCAACAGTTGCATACTCTTTTTTTTGCGCTTACGAATGTCAATTGAAGCCAAAGACTGGCCGAAAAAAAAGGTCAACTTGCCCAATACTTAGGCACAGTCAGTAACTAAAGTTTAAGTGCATCACAGAAACTTCACTTTTAAAGAGAACTAAGCATTTGAACAGAAATGTAGGTATGCAGTTTACCTACAATTCAATCTATATACTCTTATAAAGGGTGTCCCAATAAGAGCGCAGTTTTTTATTTAAAAATTATTTTTTTCAATTTTTAAAGTTTTTAAATTTTTTTAAGTTTTCTATTTTATGTAAGTTTTTGAAATTTTCCGATTTTTGAAAATTTTTAAATTTTTGTTAATTTTTCGATACTTTTTGAATTTTTTTTCAACATTTTGAAATCTTCATTTTTTTTAAATTTTTTTAAGTTTTCTATTTTTTGTAAGTTTTTGAAATTTTTTACTTTTTAAAATTTTGATATTAATGAAATTTTTGTTAATTTTCCGTTACTTTTTGAATTCTTTTTTGCAATTTTTATAATTTTTTTAAAAAAAAAAATTGTTTTTTTATATATTTACTTATTATTTATCTGTAAATAAACGGCATACTTAGAAATTTTGTAGAAATACTAAGTTTTATTTAAAAGTGCAGTTTTTTTAAGGGGTGTCTTTAAACTAAAGTGCCTGACTGTATATGCTTTTATTGATCAAACTCGATTTGTTTCATTTGAATGTAATGTGCTTACAACACAATGAATAAATAATCATCTTGATATCCTATCCATTCTTTGTAGTCCCCATAAAAATCACTAGAGGCACATAAGGACAAAACAAAACCATGAAATGTAATAAGTGTTCGTTCATCTTTATCGAGTAATTCTGACCTTTTTATTTGAATCTGGGGAATTAGCAATGATGTGGACATTACCATGACAAAGAAGGGCATGCGTCCAAACTAAACAATTTGTATGTATTTTATGTCATCTAACATGTGAAATTCATACAGTGACTTTCGCTCGCCAGTAGCAGCAGCATCTGTTTTTTTTTTTGGGTTTAATATAAGGGACATAAGGGACGAAAAAAATGTCACCAAAAAAAAAAACCTTGTTTTATTTATTTTTTAAATTAATAGTATAAAACTTTTCTTTTTTTTTCAGCAATCTTTGTAGAATTTGACTTTTTAAGTTTAGAATAATTAAGTCGATTTTAATAACTTTTGCTTCTTATGGGTACGATTACGATTTGCAGGATACTACTATCGATGCGTTCTCGAATATTTTTTGTCGTATTTTGTCGAAAATACAAAAGATTTTTAAGAAATTAATAATGTAACTTAAAATATTTGCACTTTTTTGTGGGCGTATCAACGCCTCTAATGGGATAAAACACTGCCACGGCTGAGCAGCTGCACCGATTTAAATGAAACTCAGTATGATTTCTGAGTTAAGATTTTTGTTTTTATAGTGAGCGGTACCACGCCCCCTTAACAGCTAATTACATTTTAATTGCTTAACTAATGAAGTGATTTTGATGAAATTTGGTACAGAGATAGATCGTACCTTAACAAAGGGATAGATATAGAGGCGGGGATAAAGCAACATGATACCACGACTCTAATTTCTTGGGAGCATTGACATTGATTCAGGTAAAGTGTTACTGAAATTTTTTTTGTACTCTTACTATAATGGTTGAGTTTTAAACAGTGGGCGATTTATTTTTGTGACCAATTTTCGAAGATATGTACTTGAGCAATATATGTATGTCCCTATAACTAACCGGAAGCAAAATCAAATTCCAAATTATTAATTGTCCACCCTATGCTGTTAAGCTAACTCTGAATAAATTATCTGTTTTAAAAAGGGGCTTGTCTGGGCCAGTAGCGTATTTAAGGGCGCAAGGGGGTAGCGAAATAGTCGTGAAATATACTATTTCATTTTGCTAGGGTTTTTGGAAAGTCAAAAATAAGAAATCTTTTTTTTTACTAAATGAAAATATTTGGATATATGGTAGTAAGAATTGCAATGTTGTAGGTGGAGATTTTGGAATTTAAAATGAAATATCTGAATTTGATAGGGTTTTTGGAAGTCAAAATTGACAACCTTTTTTTCTATTTAGGTAAGGTAAATAAAACTTTTGCATGAATGGTCATAATTTTTATTTTGGTAGAGGGCGACAACTTTTCCCCGGGCGCCCGATGTGCATGGTACGCCTCTGGTCAAAGGCACAAAGTCCGGTACCATTATGATTAAGCATGTTAGTTTTCACTTCATTAATTCAAATAACTCGTCGGACTGCACAAGAACGTAAAAATCATGAGTTTAAACCCACAGATATTATTTTTGATTCGAAGCCACAAATTTTTAAGCTAAACGTAGTTAAAAATAAAATTTTTTCCCTTTACTTTTAAAATAAGCAACTTTAAATTAGTTTTGAATTTGAAAAGTATTGTAAGTTGGAGGATAGAACAGAAGCTCGTTTCTGTAACTCTTAACGATCACAGTCACCGATTCATATTATCGATTTGACGTCACTCTCACCTGCACTGTTTCTGTAATGATTTGAATCGACTTCTGCTTCAATTTGTTCGTTTCAAATCGATAAGTTGTCACATTCTCCGATTTAATTTTAATAGAACCCTTTAGAAAAATGTTTCTGTAAGAAATGTGAATCGATTTAAAATGTCACTTTTGTCACTGACTCTGCAGTAAATGTCAGTAACGTTGTATAAATATGAACTAGCAAGTACTCAAAATAACTTTGTTAAGCCAGGTACTTTGGATAAAGTTGAATTTTTACTAAACAGAAATATCAGTTGTAACGAAATCAGTAATTTAGGATCGAAACAGTGCTACGTCACACAAATCGGTAAATTGCCGATTTTCTTACAGGATCGAATAACAGGACACTCAACTATCCTTCATAGCTTGAGCTCTCGAACTTACAATTTGCTAGACATTACTGGAAGGACTTTCGTGGAAAAGGGGCCATATTAATTTCTACACGGATGGCTCTAAGCTAAATAACCAGTTGGGTTATGGTATTTACTATAAGAAACTGAAGATAAGAATTTTTGCTAGGTTACCAGATCATTGTGGAGTTTTTCAGGCAGATGTTATAGCAATAGAAGAGGTAGCCTCCTGTCTGAGTATGAATGTTGTATCCAAAAAGAATATAAACATTTATTCAGACAGTCAGGCTGCTAACAAATCTCTAGAATCAGCCTTCCTAAACTCATTAGTAGCCAAACAATGCCGCTCGTCTCTAAATCAGATGGCTCAGCATTTTAACATTCACCACATCTGGGTGTGTTTGGCCACAGAAACATTGATGGGAATTGCAAAGCTAATGAACTTGCTAGGCAGGGGACTGACGGCACAAATTTCTCAGGACAAGGAAATTGTTGGCATGCCACTTATTACCTGTTAAAGAAGACATGGACATGATAAAAAATGCTAACAAAAGATGAACTCAAGTGTCAACTTGCAATATAACTAGGCAAATCTGGGCGAAATGGAATGCTATCCCGCACTAGACATAATGTCTTGTCTGTTATTGCAGTCATAACTGGCCACTGTCTCTCTGGCAGACATGTGAAGAGATTAGGTCTTGGGTCTTTGGACTTCTGTAGAAGTTGTGGAGGAGAAGGAAAGCATTAAAATTTTTTTCTGCTCCCGCCCGCACTTGCTGGAAAACGTCACAAAACACTTGGTACGTTTTTATTTGATGACCTGAACGACCTTAGACATGCTAATGTAGGTCAGCTATTTAAGTAGTTTTATTACGAAATCTGGTTGGTTTAGCGAGTGGGTATAATCAGACATGCTGTGGAAACATAATGGATCACATTTGGTCTAAGTGAGTTGGTTTATAACTGACTGCCACTCCTACCTTACCTAATCTAACCTAAGCGCTGAAAAAAATTTTTGCTTTAATTTCGGCTGCTATAAAATTAATTTTTCAGTTTATTTTTTCGCAACTCAAAAATATAGCGAGGCCGCGAGCTTCCAAGGAAAAATCGTTCTATAAATCTTCAATAAAAAGTTTATAAAATTTTGGGGGATTTCGCAAAATCTGACATCGCTTTTAAAGCAGATTTTTCGAGGAACTTTTTTTCTTCTTTTTAGCCCTGCTGTGTGTGATGGGGTACCCATATCATTTTCAAAACAAAATTTTTTACATTTGGACATGCTCTACAATTTTGAAATTTACGAGAACTTCTGACATTATAATAATATAATATTTTCATATGAGAGGTTACACCTTATCATTTCGAAAGATGTCAATATTTTGTACATTTCAAGCCAAAAAATGTTAAATTTACATACAATTTGTGTAGGGGTACCCTGTTACCTGGTGAGAGTTGTTTTTTTCTTTGTCGCGCACAGAAGGGTTAAGAACACAGTACGATATCTGTTTACTATGCATACGAAATTTCTTAGATTGAATTTATTTATAACGCTTTGGCGCAAAGTATACTGAGCCGATTTTACTAATTTTTTTTTTAGAACAACATATTTAAGCTAAGGAAGCTTACTGAATACTTTTTTTTTTGTTTTGGGCGACTTTTAATTTATGTTCACCCAGAAAAAAAAAACATTGATAATATCTACATTTTTCATTGGTATATCCGCCAATTTTCCATTTTGTTTCATGCTCAAAAGTTTTTTTCTTTTCAATGAAAATGAGCGTAGTTATTGTTTTAAAATTTTTTCATTTTAAATTAACATGTCAAAAATAAAAAAAAAAAAAAAATTTAAACGAAATGGTTTATTTTGAAATCAAATACTACGAAATGTTTTTTAAAAATTTTTAAATGTTGATTTAAAATTGTTTAACTTTTGAAATAAAATGGTAGAAATATAAAAACAAACTTTTTTTATTTTTAAATTGAAATATAAAAAGTGTTAAAACAAAATGTTTCACAATATTGAAACCACAATACTTCATTTTGATTCAACATTTATTTAACTTTTAACGAAACATTCTTTAGTTTGTTTTAAAGCTATAAAATTGTTGATTCAATGGGACACAATGTTATTTCAATATTTGAGAATATCTGTATATTAAACTCTGGAATGAAAAAGCTTTTTATGAATTAGAAAAATCATGTTTATTAGTAGTAATTTTAAGAATAATAATAATAAATATCTTTATAATTTAAGAAATTAAATTTAAAAAACTTCACATCTTTACATTTATTACAAACAATAAAAACAAAAAAAAAAAAATTAATACAGTAGACGTCCAATATAACGAACTAATTAATGCACGGGTCAGTCGCAATATCGTAAAATTCGTTATATCGAAGTGTTTTTTATTAAAGAAACTGGCTTTTGTTAACACATATATATACTCGTATAAAAGTTAAGTTAGATTTTGGAATGCTATATTCACTTGCGATCACCTATCCTGTTAAAAAAAAGTAATTTCAGTTCAACAGTTATTGTTGAATTAAACAATGTTCGTTATTTGGAATAGTGAAAATTTTTAGCGTTTCTAATTTAGAAACATCAATGGAAAAATTCCAATTTCAAAAACTGTTCGTTAAAACGAAAATTCGTTATATCGTTATACGTTATATTGGATGTCTACTGTAATAACAATGCAACAGAGATTATACGTAAACATTGATTCAAGTTGAATTATCAAATTTTTTACAATAATAAAATTTCTTTGCTCTGATAACTTTTTCACCATTGCAAAGGTAATAAAAGTGAATTGGAGGACCATCTACTTCACTTGCGCTAATTAACGCCATACCTAATTTATTTCCTATCTTGTAGGCCTGATAGTGGTGCAAATGTCGCACAACTTCCCATTGATTACATAAAAAAAAACATAAATCTTGACAAGTTGGTACAATAATTCGAATAATTTCAAAAACGTGAGGAAAATTTATACCATTTTGAGTAAATAACATACCAGTTTTTGAAACAAATATTTTTAAAAACTAACAAAAAATTACAGTGTTTTGGTTTCAAAGTATCGCCAAATAATTGAACATACAAATTATTATGTTCAAAAATAAGACACTCCAGTTTACGAAGTGTTTCTTCACGAAAATAAGGTCGTAAGACACGGTCGCTTGAAGCAAGATCAAGATCCATAAAATTGTCAACAAAATCTGACAATGCACAATTATTATATAGTGTCTTGAGATTCCAAATACATAATCCGCGAAATCGGATCTGCTTATTTATTCATTTTATGGCCATTTAAAGGTTTTACTTTGGCCGACATGGTTCGTTTCAAGCAAGATCATAATCGGTAAAAATTGTCAACAACCTCTGATAAGGCACAATAATTACTTAGTGTTTGGAGATTCCAAAAACATGATCCACAAAATCGTACCTAATCACTTACTCCTTTTATGGCCATTTTAAGTTAAACGCTTTTACCGATAATATTGATAAAAATGCGTTCTAGGAAAAATTGTGAATAAGTTATTAAAAATTAAAATTTTTTTATTTTTCTTTTCTTTGTGGACTTTGTAATCAAAAATACTTTTAAAACTCATAAAACAATAATATATAAAAATTATTTTTCATTAGTTTTAAGGCCCAAAAGAGTTTGTTAAACTTTTTAAAATTTTTTTTTTTTTTAAAAATCGGTGAATAACACAACAGCTTTTAAGTCGAAAATACCTCAAAAATCCATAAAACAAAATTATAATTTAAAATATTTTTCACTAGTTTTAAGACCCAAAAGAATTTTTTTTTTGAAATTTTCATTTCTTTTCCATGGAAAATGATGAAAAACATAACATATATAAACATTTTTTTATTTTTTTTTTTCTTCGTGGGCTTTGTAGTCAAAAATACTTTTTAAGCCTACAAAAGACAGTAAAAACAATTTTATTTTTCACTAGTTTTTTGGCCGACAAAAAAAAATTGTTTCCATGAAAAATATTGAATAACACAAAAGCAATTACATATTTTCAAAAATAAGTGACTTCATCATGTTCAGCGACTTAAACTACATAAAAAACAGTTATCATAGCATATTTTAAAACTTCACTTGATCTTAAAAGCATCAAAAACTACACCGTTCGCTTCATAATTTTATTAAAATTATCGTTAAAAGCGTTTACCTTAAAATAGCCATAAAACCAGCAAATGACCAGGAACGATTTTACGGATCATATTTTTGGAATCTCCGACCACTAAATAATAATTGTGCATTGTCAGATTTGGTTAACAATTTTTACGGATCTTCACTTTGCTTGAAACGAACCGTGTCGGCCAAATTGCTAACCTTAAAATGGCCATAATACGAGTATTGTGCATTGTCAGATTTGGTTGACAATTTTATGGATCTTGATCTTGCTTCTAGCGAACCGTGAAGAGAATATCAACAATTTTTGTAAAAATTTTCAAAAAATTATATACTTCATCATTAGGCGGCTCTAAGTCTCCAATCATTAACAAAATGAAATGAGTAAATATTTTCATTTCAGAAGATGTCATTTTGATATTTCCTGACTTAATATGGTGCGATTCTATAAGAGGACTAGTGTTACCAATTTCAGTAGTTCCAAAATTGAACATTTGCTTTCTATAGTTGAAAATGCTGAAATACTTTTTAGTATAAATGAAAAAATTTAATTTTTGAAAAATTACACTTGCAAACGCCACTGTATATGTCGTGCATTATGTCTGAAGTTATGTTTTCTGTAACGTGGGAAGATTTAATTGAGTTTCCTTTTATTCCTGTAAGCTTCTGACAATTTGACAGCAAAGCAGATTCATAATTAATTCTGTTAAGCATAAATTCTTCGAACTCGCTGCAGTCTAACTGTGTCTGTACTTTGCTGCGTTTACACATTCTACAGAAGTAATAAGAGTTAAAAGAACAAGTAACCCCAGAATTTCGTTTAACCACAAGTTATCGCCCAAAATTAGACCAAGTATAAAATAAATTCTCATTGTGATGGAGCTACTCTTAATTGTGAGGCTAAGACCTTCTTCTTCTAAGCCCTTAATTTTAAGTCCTGAGACTTTATGAAACCAACAACAAGAATGTTGCTAAGCTTTGATTGTTGGAATTCTGGAATAGCTGGGAATGATATCTAAATTCCGCAAACTGATTGAAATGCAGCATGTGAACCAAGAGGGTCGTTCACTTCAAAACTGTCAAAATAGAGGAAATATGGCACAGCAGTTTTGTTCATAAACTTAATTTTTTGTTTCCATATTCGACTATTTGAAAAGTGGGTGAAATTATTTTTTGTTTCTTTTTTTTCAATAACTTTTAATGTGCTTTCTAAAATGTCTTGGCTTTCAAAGTATTTCTATGAATGACCACTTCTGATATTTCATTGCTGATAGTAAAAAGTTTTGGTGGTCGGTATAAATCAACTTTTTCCAGATATATAAAATGATTTCGCGAAAAGGGTCTTCTAAAATTGTCAGCAATTGCGTTAGTGATTTTGCATCTCTAAAATGTGAAGAAAATTCTGTTTGAAGCAAGTTGCATAAAGGAGCTAAAGATCTATTACATAATTTTGAATATTAACTACATCCTTACGAGAAAAATTATTCTGGCTATGTAATTTTAAACAAAATGTCGCAGCATTTCCTTTCAAAGTAAGGATATTATTATGATTTTGAGAAATTTTGTTCTCTTCTTTTTTATTAGTAGACTCATGTATTATTGCATCCCCTAAATACTAAACCAGATTTAAGTTACTCGAAGTTGGAGGTAGGTCAAGAACAGTTCAAGCGTTGTCATTTTCATGGTTTTTTAAGTGAGCCTTATATTTACTAGCACAGTTGTTGAATTTACAATGGAACTCATAAAGTACTGGTACTTTGTGCTTTTGTTTTAAATGAGATATTAAATCTTCAGTTAAATTTGAAAAAAAATGAACAAAGAAAACACTTCATCATTTTAAAAAATTCGCTAAGAAAAGTACAGCTTTCAAGTTTACTTATGATTTAAATTGTTTTATCAAAGCCTCAATAGAGCCATTGAATTCAATTGGGATATCAAAAAAATATTTCGAAAAAAAGCTCCACACTAGTTTGCTTATGGGCGAAAAGTTCAAGTCTAAGCATTCAATAAAGTTGTTGAACTTACACTTGATTTTGTCGCAATAAAAGTAAAAGTTTTTAGCGGTATCTTCTTGAGTACCAACAACAATTATAAGTGGCTGTAAATTTAATTTAAGAGTAGCATATTTATTCCACTTTGTGCCTATTTTATTTTCAATGTTCTTAAATGTATCCACATGTATAACAAAATCCTCCAGCGCGTCAGCTAAAGATGGTTTCAGGTTTTTATTTACTTTTTGTGGATCAAGAACAGCGTTGAGTAAGTTGAAATCGAAGTCACCAGTGCTCTTCAGTTCAAGTGCAAGTTCTTAATTGATTCCTTCAATTTTGGAATTACCTTTTCCAAAAAATTTGCGAAATTATCTTTAAGTGCGGAGCCTTTTCCAGAAATTTGTGGCAGAAATCGATGACGACCTTCGGAACATAATTATGGAATAAAGAAAATATTTAAGTAAAAAAATGGAATATATGAAGGGATTTATTACCAGCTGGTATCCGTTGAAATCGTTGTAGCGTGGCTAATCATTAAGTATAGCAGCAAGGTTACAATAGATTGATACGAATTCGTTCAGTTTCTTTCCAAAACTTGCAAATTTTAGGCCATAAGCTTTCAGCGTTGTTGTTTGACAACCATATCATTAAGGATTCTATTTCTTCCGGAACTGAATTGGGTTCAAGGTTGAGTTGAATATGCTCTTTTCTGGGCTTCTTATGTTCTGCAAATTTGTACTTGATGTTGAAATACCTGTCGTACAGTTTTCCGGCAGGGTTCTTTTTTACCGAATCGAGGAACGTAATAAGTACTCTGAAAAAGAAAGCAAAAAAGACACATCTCTATGTTTATAAATTAAAATTTATAAATCGAAATTTATAAGCTCTTCTCATGCTACTTTTATGCTAACTTCTATACTAATGTACAGAAAATATTTACAGCTTCTTCTCCAGGAAACTCCTTTCCGATCGCTTCTGATATCGCCTTGAACTCTTCTACTGTTATTCGATCCTTATTCATAAGATAGTAATCAATTATGCAATGAACAATATCGGTTTGATGTTTTTTTTTTCAAAACGTTTATTTTCATTGAAGTAGTTCACCGCAATTTTCCCCCTGACACTTTCATTAAGGATCAATGTGATGTTTTCTGAAGGGCTCATAGCGCAAGCCGTACAAATTTCAAGCCCTTTTTTGAACTCCTTCAATTTATAACGAAATTTAATTTTTGATCCCAGTGAGCTAACGTCTGCAAAAAGCTTGTCCGAATCACTCTCCTTTATATGTGAAAATTCACTGATGCCAATTTTAGCCGCTAAGTAAGGCAAAAAATTTGAAAGGTTGAGTAAGGCTGCTAATCGAAATCAGCGTCAGTCGTTAGAATCGTGGTGGGCCTGGTTGTGAGTGGCCTAACGGACATACCCGCTTGAAAGCTAAGCTGTTCACAGTGAACGCGGCAAATTCCAACACACATGTTGTTCTTTTATTGTGTTGGTTTTTTTTATTACCCTGTAGTTCGGCTCGTGGCAGGTTACCCATTTCTACTAGCTTTTTCTCAGGTGCCTGCTACCTTGCCCTTGCGTAAACCCCAAATGGATAGGTTTTGGTTCTTGTTGTTTGTAGCTTTGATCTATTATATCGCTGCGTATTCAGTTTTTCATTTTTCGTTTGACATAAATATTTCAAAAATATCAAATAATTCATAGTCTCCAACAGTGAAGTGATATAAAATAAAACTAGTAAAGGTGTTATCTTCAGCCAGGCCGAAACTCACATACCCTACACTGCACTGAAAGTACTTTCCCAATAAATGAGACGGTGAATAATTGTGTGGAAACCTGTGTCTCTGAAAGACGCACAATTTTGTTAAAGGGTAAGTTTATTTATAAAACAACGAATAGCTTTAATAATGGTTTTTGTTTCAGATTCAATGAAACCTTAATTTGTAGTTTTGGGAAGGGTCCTTGCCGAGCAAAAGGTAATGGTCGCCCAGCTTCTAAAAGACCGCGGGGTAAGTAATGAGCTTGCTAAAATGTTTCCTATAAAAACTGATGAAGAGTTGGCCAATGTAAACGGGGCTATTGAGAATGGCGATCGGGATGGATATGTAAGTTATTCAAAAACCTATTTTTAAATAAAAAACTAATTTACTTCTTTTACAAGAAACAAACAATGAAAATGCTTCTGCGTCCGCACAGGGTTATAAAAACCTGAGGTATATAATAACCGACGAGATGACGGACAAATACAATCTGGACGGTTTTTTAGGCAAAAAAAGTCTAAAAAAATTAAACTTTTTTATGACATTCTTATTGGTAAGTCCAAGACCAATGGTGAATTTTTGAAGAAATACCTACTAACATATGAATACATTCTTTTTCAGAATCAATTTCGTTTGGAGAAGCTGGAACTCCAGAAGAACAGCTAAGGAAGGCCATGAAATTACAAAAAAAGCGCGTTGCAAAGAAATCTGCATCATAAATTTAATGTTTTGTAGTTTATAAGGTTTAAGTGTTAAGTTTTACCTTAATTTCTAAATATTTGAATATGGTTTCTGTTTAAATTTTGTTTTATATTATATTCATAATATCAATAATAAACTGTTTGTTTTTCAAAAAAAAGTGTTTAAAATTATAAGCCTTGCTGAATGGTATGACTCTTGGGCATACCAATTCTCAAGTCCCATAGGCTCTATCAATTAGGTTGTCCTTAGGGTATACCAATTAGTACGTTCTTGGGTTATACCTATTATCAACTCCCATAGGCCATGAGAAATGATATACCCCGAAGGGCATATCTTTTCTCAGGTCATAGCGAATGCTGTGTCTGGCAGGATGCCCCTTGCAAGGACATCGTAATGTAAAAAGGGCATAGAAATAGCATTGTTTTTGGATAGGCGAGGGACAAACCCCTGCCACAAAGAGGCTGAGACTTCTCAAGCCCAGTGATAAACCTCCTGAACTATAGGGTAACTATCGCAGACAAATACTTGCATTTTGTTTGCATTATGCTTTCGCTTAAAGCACAACATCAAGAAAAATAACTAGAGCTCAACGTAATAACCAAATTTACAATTAAAATGCAAATTGTTAATCCAATAAAAATAACAAAGCAAACGCTATACTTACAGTACAATAATTCATAGATTTCTTGTAAATCCCACTCCAGCAGCAAATCTTGCAGCGACTCCATAATTTATTTATTTTTCACCCGAAACTCAATTGAAAGAATTACGTCAAAAACAAAAAATATTTATCTATCAAAACAAATGATAGAACAGCCAGCGATTGTTTTGTCATTTAAAGTCGCAGGCCTGTAGGGGAGACTTAGCGCTTCCTTTGTCCCTACTAGCGCTTCCTTTGCCCCTCACGCGTTTTTTAGGAAAACTTTAAAGACAAAAGCAATTAAGAAAATTATTTTTATAGTTTATACTACTTAGGTTTTCAGTTTATTTTTTTCTAAAACAATAACAAAAATAGCTGTACTCTGCGATCTTTCAGTGCATTGAATCTTTTTAAAACCATGTCTAGATCTATAGACTCAAGACGTTTGTGCTCGAAAGCCAGAAACGATAAATTATTCAGCCTATCTGTCAACATGCCTATTCGTTGTGGCCGCATTATTCGTGTTAATGCCGAAAATGACAGTTCGCATACTTCCGTTCCAGAAGGGAAAGTTTTGATGGTTGCAAAAAGATTGTACACTTTTTCCATTCCTTGACACACCTTATACAGCTCCGTCAGCACCACCGTCTTAATTATTTTCTTCCGGCTTTTTCAATTTGTTTAATTGTTTATTCTCTTAACGAATTCCATCTATATATTCCTTGGCAATTTTGAGTCCAATTTCACTTGGTAATTGGATGCCCAAATGTATCGATATCGATTTGTTTGTAACAAAACGATTGGTCATTTCAATTAATACGGTATCGATTGTTTTGTAGAATGTTGATTTCAGCATGATAGCTGATTCGCTTCGTTCACCCAGTGTTTCTTCAACAACAGACTCTTTCAGCATTTTTGAGAATAGTATTTATTTAACTTTTCTGTGATCTCATTTTTTCAAGCATCGCATAAACAGCTGTCCGTGAATTGCTCTCGTTACTGTTTCAATCGTTTGCAATAAATCCTTCATAAACACTAATGCGAAGACAAATTCCAACAATGCCATCATGCGTGACAAATCGACTGCTATTGCTACGTCATCACCATCGAATCTTTCGCCGATTATTTGAGGCAAAGTATTCATAATATGGATATAGTTTTCAAAGATGGACTATGAAGCACGTAAATGGCCAACCCAACGAGTTTCGATTAATTTCAAAATGACCTACTAAAAGATGTGATGCTGTCATATGCCGATGAAAATGTGCCACTTAAGTGGAGGTTCCAACGGAACAACGATCCAAAATCATCTCTTAAGTTTTTAAGGCCTGGCTTCAGAGCAAGAAAATTGAATTTCTTAGTTGGCTTAACCTGATCTGAATCCTTTTGAGAACTTGTGGGAGATCGTTAACATGAAAATCAAGATTGAAAATTGGACAACCACGTCAGAACTGTTTCAATCCTTGAAAATATCCTGGGAAGGCATATTGCAGGATATCATTAATAATATAGTTTCTTCTATACCAAAGATTTCTAGGTGGCCAATGAAATAGGTACACGCACTAAAAAATTGTTTTCAATCAATATATCATCTTTTCTTATTTGAATCTACAAAACTTACTTCTACACAAGTTGTTCCGTTAATGATAAGCAATCGACTTGTAGTGCAATTTCTAATTTAACATTTTGTTAATAAGAAATATTTGACAAAGTGACAAATCCCGCTTAGACAATAAAATAGGTACACTTTGAGTTAATATTTTTAGTGTGTATAAAAGCAAATTTTTTTTGTTAACCATAAATTCTAAGTGTACATCAGAACAAAAGCGTCATGCTCTTAAGTTTCGTGGTGAAAAAAATGGCTATGTCGGTGTAGCCAAAATTCTTGGACGCTCTTGAAACTTTGTGGTAAATGCCTTAAAAGAAAAAAAAAAATTGTAATTAACGAGTAAAAGCAAAAAAATCATACCAAGTGATGATCATCACATAAAGATAATGCCCAAAAAGGACCCATTTAAATCTTCGAGGACAATACTGCCCTCAGAAGCGAAATGGGCGCATCTCAAAAAAATTTATATTCGTGATTCTTATGCAATCGCGGATCGACGGGGGGAAATAGGGGAAATTCCCCCCTCCCCCCAACGGCCTCAAAAATACACTAGAGAACTTTAAAGTTTTAAAAAACCATGCAACATCTGAGAAACAAAGAGAAAATTTTGAAGTGTCTAGTAATGCCAGAGATGTACAATTGTTAAGTTTGTTCATACAAAGTTAAAAATTAATTTTGCTATTCAAGTTCCAGTCAGAAACGTTTGTGTGCGTCCACAGTGTACGTTCAAAACGGAGCCGAGCACAAAGTTGATTTTTCATACCAGAAGCGGAATTATGAGTCGCCATAGTAAATGCAAGAAACGCTCTGAAATTTTGATTGTCGTTCGTATTTTTGTATGTAATGTACATATGTAGACTTCAGAGTCTCGGGATTTATTTGTGTTTATGAAATTTTAAAATTGACTTCCATAATTTTTCTAACAAAAAACTATTATGGTAGCACTTATTTTTGAGGTCCCTGGAACTATACACTCACAAATACTCATTACATACTAATTGACAAAAATTCAACATAATAAAAATTTATGGGAGGAAAAGGTAGATATCAATTTAATTCAAAGTGTATTTTGAAGACAAAGAGTAGTTCTTTTGGATACAATTAATAGTTTCATGAATTAAAATTACCTTTTGATGTAATATAACCTCAAATACCTTCTAAGACTGTGATATTCATACTTTTAGATTAGAATATCTCGAAAAATAAAACCATCACAAAAATTCTGAACTCGGATTTGAATTCTGCGCGTCAAAAACTTTCGGGAAAGTATATTTGGGTATCAGATACTGAGGTTTGTCGATCTGTATAATTTTTGTGAAACAAATTTCAGAAATCAACATTAAAAATAAAAGAAAAGAAAAAGATTCAATCAGTATTAACCATATGGTACTTCTTTTCTATTCATAAAATTTGATATGTAATAACCTTTTCAAAAAGCCTTCTTTCATGAAAATCGGTTCTCTATTTTATATCTTATAGCGTTATTTCGTTATTTAAAAACTTCAAAAATCGATTAAAAAAATCTGACGTGCTGGTGAAAAACCACCAGCTACGTATATTTTTTTTAACGTCTATTATCAGAATATATTGACTTTTTTCATGGGTGCAACAAAAAATTTCATTTTGTCGAACCGTGTTGTATATACAGAAAAAACAGAATTGGTAAAATAAAAGAATTGCAATTTTATGAATAAAATTTCTGGAATTCAACTATTCATTTCCTTAAATTAAAGAAAAAGTTTGGAAATTCGAAATACTTTGTTCTTTCGATTTTCAAATTCAAATCATCTGATTTTACAACAAAATTAGTAAAATCAATTCAAACTTTGGAATTTTTAACTAGCTTTTTATAATTCATAATATGTTTACATAATGGACAAAATATATTTGGAAATAATTCTTCTATTAAACCAATTTTTTTTCTCCAATGCTCCCACGCCCTAATTTGCTAAATGGTAAAAATAATTCTGAGATTTATCTAATTTATTCTATGTTTGCACCAAAGTTTTTTTTTTGTAAATTTTATGAATTAAGTGAACAACTCGGTGCCATGTCATAACCCCAATGGTCATAATGCCCAAAAAATTTTGGGCCTTATGTCCACCTAAAAAACGGTCATAGTCCCCAAAAAAATTTTGGGGATTATGACCACTCATAAGGATGGACATAACACCCATGGGTGTTATGACCACTTTCGTTTTGCTTAAAAATACAAGAGGAATTTTATATTTAGTGGATTGGGCGGCCTTCGGCCAAGGATTACATCGACGAATATGTCAAACAACGCTTCTACATAAAAGTTAGGGTAAGTGGGCGGCCTACGGCCGCAGCTCAGGATTTAAAACTCCCAAAAATCCGACACCGGCTTCGCGGCGGCCTTCGGCCGCGGATCAGTCTATAATATTTCCAACACCTGGTCGCTAGCCACAGTAATTTTACATAAGAGTAAGGGTAAGTGGGCGGCCTACGGCCGCAGCTCAGGATTTAAAACTCCCAAAAATCCGACACCAGCTTCGCGGCGGCCTTCGGCCACGGATCAGTCTATAATATCCAACACCAGCATTGCTACCCACAGTAATTCTAAATAGAAGTTAGTATATTATGGAAAATTTTTTTTTTAAAATTCATTTATTTAGTTATAAGCACCCAAAATTATTTGGCCTTATGTCCTCATATTTTTGGGGATTATGTCCGTTCTAACAAGTGGTCATAGTCCCAAAAAAAAATGGGGGTTATAACCGAAAAAAAAACGGACATAATGCCCAAAATCATTTTGGGGATTATGACCATTGGGGTTATGACCGGGTACCGAACAACTTTGTGACCACAAGGAATAACAGCTTAACTCGATATTTGATGACAAGGCGAAACAACACAAGTTATGTGTATATTCATATGACTTATACTGTTTCTTCTTGTCCTCAAATATCGAGCTTAGCTGTTATTCCTTGTGGCCACAGAATTGACGAATTGTTTTCTTCCATACTGCCGAAAAAAAATTCGCTAACGCCACAAATATTTATTTAATTTAACTAATTAATTCGATGAATTTTCCAAACCTTTAAATAATTTTTCTAATTAAAATTCGTTGATAAAACCAAAAAAATTAATTGAACCAAAGAATGTTTTTGTTGAATCAAAGATTGACGAATTAAATATTTGGAAAATTAACAAATGTTTTCTTGAAACCAACTAATTTATTTTAAGTTTCAACAAAAACTGTAGGAAAATTTACAAATGTTTTATTGTTTTGTTATACATATCAGAGAAACTGTTTCTATGACTGAAAATCATACAAAAAATTCATTGAAATCGCACACGAAATTGTTTGATATCATTGAACTTTTTTTCTGTGTATGTAAATTGGCGGAGTAAGTCATTGGCAAAGCGCTTGGAGAATGGAAAAGGCGATAAAAAAAGAGGGCTACCAGGCTCTGCTTTGGGAACTCTTAAGCGCTGCGAATAGGACGTATGTATTATGTATAATTCACAACTTGCTGCAGATTTTTTGTGTAATGCCCGTGATGAATACTTCGGCGCATCAAAACATGGCTCAGGACAACAATGCTTCAAAAAAGATTAGTTGGTTAGTTGTTGTTTCATATTCATATTTTCAATACAACCCGAAGATATTGTTAAGAGATTTGCAAAACCTAGAGGTCACACAAATATATTGTGAAAGTGTATGAACATTATAATAAAGCAATATTCAATACATGTATATATCTATAGTAAACTTTTTTTGGACATAAATTTAATATAACCAATTCACCCCCCCCCCCCCCAAAATTTGGCCCTGGATCCGCGCCTGTTCTTATGGCATCGGATAGCTTAACCTTTGTGTCTACAGCCAAAAAATTATACATAAACATACACCCAACATACCCGAGTATGCAATATGTGGAAACATAATGCTTTGGACATGCTTTTCCTGCTACTACTCACTTGCTACCTTACGCAAGTGATAAAATGCCCTTAATTTTGCAGTTCCAGTAGGATAATAGCCCCAAACACTCTTCGAAGTTGGTCAAAACTTGGTTTAGGAGCTACAATATTGGATGCTTGTCATGACCCTGTCAATTTTCTGAGCTCAACCCGATTGAGAATATTTGGTCTGAGTTGAAGAAAAGAATTTTAAATCAAATATTCAAAAATAAGGACGATTTGTTGCAAAAAGTGCAACAATCATGGTACGATATCCATTTGGAGGCATGCCAAAATTTCGTAGTGTGTATACCTAGGAAAACACAAGCCGTTTTGAACAATAATGGTTATACAAGGTACTGCTTTGTAACAAACTGAGGCATTCTCAAAACTGTTAATATGTTGCAATAATTTTTTTTTTTTTAGAAACATCAAAAGTGTACCTATTTTTATGACCAGATGAAATTGCAACGACGGATCCAATAATTTTATACAAGATATTTTCTTTGTTTTTTTTTTAAATCCAAATTGTTCCTTTTTTATAAAAACACCATAATCTTCATAATGATTACCAATTTTTTTCAAAATAATAAGATTTTAAAATTTTTGTCAGCTGCTGGTACCGGAAATTTGTCTTTTATTGAAAATATCATGAGCATGGACATTTGTCTTCAGATTATGAGTGTCAATTTGTTGCAGAGTGCCGAAAATCTTGGCATGCAGACAAATTTACGGTTTTACCAAGATAAAAACCCGAGATACAATGCGGGCTTAGCTCAATTCTGGTTAATATACAAGTGGCATTATTTGATGGCACCACCAGCATAGTCACCTGACCTAAGGGTGCTTGTAAATTTATGGACGATTTTGGAAAAAAATATCCGAATACACAACATTTCAAGCAAAACCGACCTAAAAAAGGCATTTAAAATTGAGTGGTGCTATAACTCGCCAGATACCAAACCGTCTTTAAGCTGTAGTTGACCAAAGAGGCTACCACACTACATACTTAAAATTATGAAGTCATTATTTTAAACAATGGTTTTTCAATTTATACCTACATGTCTGCATAAAATAAGCTGTGACATGAAATTCAGTGGTATTCTGCGATTTTTTATTATAAAAATTCCAGGTAATATTTTTTTTATATTAAATAAAATTTTTTTCAAAACTTCAATTTTGTTCTTTCAAATGGTTTCAAAACTTTTTTCATATTCCAATTAGTTTGAAAGTTACAGAGCAATGAAATTAAAAGTATGCACTGCATGAAATAAGCTGTGAGCCACTGTATAATTCAATTCTGACTTTCTCAAACACTCCTGTGTGTCACCTTTTCCTTTCGTCGTCGCTTGAGTTACAGTACGAGTGCTCTTTTTTTACTAATAACGGATATGTGATGTTGCATTTAATTTTCCAAATCATTAATTTATAGTAAATGGAAATTTTCATTTTGTCGACTGCATATCCCATAGATATACACATTCACATGCATACACCAGGACTCATTCATTTGTATAGCTATGTGTGTGTGTGTGTGCAAAAAGCAAAGTGCACAAAGGAAGTTGAGTGCCACTGGCTGGGTCTATTATTACACTTTTTCTATTTTTTTTTGGGCGCTGTTGTTTTTATTTTGCCGTATTTTTTTTTTCGTTGCTGTTGCTTTTGTTTTTTTAAGATGCCGTACATATGCACATTCATTCTTCAAAGCAAAAGCGGTCACTTAAAACAACAACAGCAACAACAACAACAACAATTTCTATTGAAAGTCCGAATGGACGGTCCCCATTTGGTAGCGATATCAATCGCAAGCAACAGCAGCAGCGCCACTAGACGTTCGTTGGTTTGTTGTTGAATTGTTCGGTCAAAGGCCTACAAACAAGAAGTTCAGAGGGCAGCAGTAGCTGGTTGCTGCTCTTTATTTAATTCTTTTGCAAAATACAAAAGCTAAAAGCCCTTTGTATGCAGCATTAATGTAATTCCTAGTCCAGTTTTGATTCATAGTTCTCCAGCTATAGGTTTTTGGCTTATGGCTGTTGTTGGGGTGTACCTTTTTTGCATAGCCGTATTCAATTGAATTGAAGACAAAAAAGTTTGGCGCATACTTAAGTGACGCAAGGTTTGCCGAAATGCTAGAAATCCTATGGATAAATCAACATAAAATAAACTCTTATTACTTGTTTGATAACATCTTTAACTGAAGGATATGAAGGAATTTTTGAATTCAATAAAAATAAAATAAAAAATAATATGGAAAAAAAATCATATATATTGGAGTACGTTAATAGAAAAATATCTCTAACGCTCGCGCCACGCTTGTAGCGTTACTTCTTTTAGAGTATCGGCTTTTTTAACGTCTTTCGACCACTCAACTTTTATGTCTTTAGTATATTTGAAATTTCTTCAATTTTTCTACAGGACGTACATATCTATCAGGGCCTACCAATGAAAGACTATGAGTTTGGTTTTGAAATATTCTATATGCTGCAATATAATCTCCATTAACTTCAATACACTTTTCCAGCGATTCTCTAATTTTTGTAAAAGCATCCGTCCCAAAATATTCAACATGTCTTCATAAATTTCTTTCTCAGATAATAACATTCTTTTCGACTTGTTCAACATTCAAAGATAAATTTTCTACACTCAAGAACACTTTCCACATTCTAAGAAACACCTCACTTTCTTATTCTCAGACGTTTCCACATTCCCGTGCTACTAATAATTGAAATGTGTACATTAGGGTGATTCAAAAAAAAATTTTTTTTTTGCTCCAAATAGATTTAATAGTAGCAAGTACACGTACGAAGTATGCTGGTACAATTTAAGCTCATAATATTAATATGGCTGGTGGCTTTTTAGTTTTTCATACGATTTACATGGGAAAAAATGCTTTACGAGACATTTGTCGCTATATCTCGTGAACGAAAGATCATTAATTTTTTTTTTCTTTTTTAAACTTTATGCTCTTTCCATTGGTTCTAGTCCTGCTCGTGTAAGTTTTTTTTTAGAGATACACTTGAAACTGTCTAATAGAGCATTCCCATATAAATCGCATAGAAAACTAAAAAGCTTGATAAGCCACCAGTAAATATTAATATTGTAAGTGCACCAGAATTTTTTTTCGTGTACCTGCTACTATTAAACCTGTTTGGAGCAACAAAAAAAAAAAATTTGAAGCACCCTAATGTACATATTATTTATTTAGATGTGAGTTCCTTTGTGTTCTTGTGCCTTATAACTTCTTATGTCCGTTTTACATTTGCGAATTTTTTGATATAGCTGTTAGAGTGTTTCAAACAAAAAATTAATTATTATTATTATTATTATATGGGCCGTTAATTATCATTCAAAATGTAAAATTTTAGCTTTTTATTTGATTGAAATCGCTAGAACAAAAAACAAAGCATCTAAACATTAAACGAGCGGGTGGAAAATTTCTAACGTCCCGTGCGCGATCAAAAAACAACATTTGTTCTCATATCGTGATTAATATCAGCAGCAAGTGTCTCAAAATTATTTAAATAGAGTTTCATGCATATAATTAAAGCAAGAAACAATCAGTGCAAAAAAATAAAATTTTTAAATTTTACAGCTGTTTGAAGTTGGTCCCTTGCGCAATCGTTAGTGCAAAACTTTTGTAATCTACGAAGTTGCAAAACGTTTAAAGCACTTTTTAACGGCACAACATAATCGCTTTTTTTCAATGCTGTGAGGCAAAAAGAAAAGTTTCATATTCTTTTAAGAAAAATATTTAATATTTGAATTAATTCAAATAGATCTCACTAAATTAATTCGACAATAATTAATATTAAATTGTTTTTTAGTTACTACATATATCTATATGTAAATCTTAAATACAAAAAATATATGAAAAATTGCCCATATGGAAAAATATGCCACGTTTGCTATGTCACATTCGCAATATCATTATACTTTGTAAGAAAAAAGTGGAAATGAGATTTTTCAATCAAACGATATGTAATAAAAAGTGATATTATTCCATAAAATTAGTCACATCAAAAAATTTTTGGCAGGTTTCGCTGACTTCTGCTTTTCTATTGATGGCCATGAAAAACACTTCCATTTTTTATCCCGTGCAAATCGCTTTTTTTTTTTTGGTTTACCTGGCAACCGGTACCACGTCTGGTATCAACTTTACCATTAAATATAGCGCTAAAAAAGAGCTATTCTTTAAAGTAACAGAAGAAAAAAAAAGTTGTTTACTTTGACTTTTATTCCACTTTAAAAGTGTCCCGTTCGACACCATGAAAATACTCATACCTCTAGAAAATCTGCTGTTATTCTAGGTGTTTATGGGAGATATTATCGTTTTGCACAATATCTGTTGTATTATAGACCATGCTGTTATTTAGCCCAACATACAACAGCAGAATTCAAAATAGCACTTTTGGGAGAAATCTCTCCTTTGTTCGATTATTCAAAATTTATTTGTGCTTAGTTTCTCATTATGACTTTTTAAAGATATTCCTTAAGAAAAAATGTCCCAAAAATTATGAAGAAAAAATCAGTGAGAAGATTCTACTTTATAAATTATTTTCAGTGTGATTCTTCCACAGATCATGCTATGTTAGACAAATCACATTCGATGATAGACTGCGCATAGAATATAAAAAAAGAAATCTGATATCAATATTAATGATGACGACATTTTTTTTGCGTTATTATAAACCAAATTGCACCAAAAACGAGATTTAATCAAATGGCTAAAAGACAAAATACAAATGGGAGAGAGACTTGAAACCGGAGTTATATGAGTAGAAAGAAAAAAATGTGATGCTATAAAATAATGTTCATGATCTGTGGCAGCCCAACATAAAACGAACGCTGTTAGGTTGTTGAAATGCTTAGTAGATATTCGTTGTTGTTTAGCTTAAAAAAAAACTGAGAATTATGGTACTTTAGTTTATGAAAACTCGAATACAAACGCAACATGTTCCCTAAGTATTCTGGGAAGATTCTAATTGAACTTTAGTGCTTGTATATTCATACTTATTATACAAAATTTCTTATATAAAAAGGCTTTGTAACGCTTTGGCGAGAAATATACTGAACCGATTTTAATATTTTACGTTTTAAAACAACACAATTGTGCTAGAAAAGGATATTGCATACTTATTTTTTTGTTTTGAAGCTCATTATTATTTGTTTTAGCATTAAGCTCAGTAAGCTTGCTGAAATTGAAATCAGTTTACAAAAGAACTAGGTAAGGTTAGAGTAACGACCAAAGAGTATCAAAAGAGGCGAAGCTCTCGACCGAATTCTACTACTAACGCAAAAAAATTCAGTTGCGGCGCTGCTTTTAAAAACTCACCCACTCGTGGTGACTAATAAAATTTTTAACTTTACCACTTAGGGCATTTTTGTCCAAATTAGGAACATTTGAAAAATATTTTTATTATATAGTCGAAAAAATCAATGAAATTTAGACTTATTGTAAAAATTATTAAAATAAAGTGATAAATAATATAGTTTGAGGGATTATTGTCCTTTAAATAAGCAAAAGTCACTACCTGGCTCTTTTCAGTTAAAAAACTTAGCATATGGTAACCTGCTCATCTGACAAATGTCATATAATAATTCACCACAATCTTCTGATTTTATTTTGAAATGTCATTTTTAGTAGGACCTCAAAGTCAGCTGTTGGTTTGTTCACCATACTGAAAAATAAATAAAAATTTCACCTTTTCCACGGTTGCAAAAATCAGCTATTTTCACTAACACATATGGGACTAACTCAAACGTAACCTCACACTGCCATGGGACTAACTCAATCACAACCTCACATTTGCTTTATATTTTTTTAGCGTTCTTCTTCTTTTTCTTAGTTTTTTTATAAGGAAAACGGAATAAAAAGAAGATTATTATGCCCACCCAAAAATTAATAATGATTTTTAAGGTTCAAAAAATTATATATCTTGTTCGGCAAGTTTCAAAAAGCATTGCAATTGGACTTTAAAATTTTCATATTTTGGGATTATTTTCAATAAATTTTTTTTTTCACCACGACGTGAAGATGTTGCCACTACGGACAAAAACCGAAACGAATTGCCGGAAATTGTCGCAAATCAGTAAAGTTTTCCCGAAAAGCTAGTTCTTATGACGGCTTTCAACAAGTTAACTTATCTTTGCATATAAATATATTCCATAACCCCAAATTTAAATCGCTCGAAAACAAGTTTATTTATCATAAACAAACTAAACATAATAAGAGGAATTATTAATTAGAGGAATGCATTAACGTTACTTGATGTACCTTTTTTTGTAATAAGTATTAGGTAAAAACTTAATCCGAAAAATTTTAACTTAATCTTTGAATTAAGCCGAAACACGAATAATCGCACCCGTTTTCTGTTCTTTTTAAATCTAAAACTCGATCAGATTTCTATTCTAACACTATTACAATTTTTTAAGCAGACAAATTTTATTTAATAAATAAATAGTCTTATTGATGATTAAATACTTATAAAATTAAAAAACATAATGACAGTTTTTTGGAAAAATAATTAAAAATAAAAGTTGATAGAGTTAAATTAAATGAATCAATCTCATTTCTGAATTAAATTAATGGCTGTTAAACAAAAACTTGTTACGTACTGCTATAAAAACGAAATTTTTATTGATATTATTATTAAAGTTACATCGTTTTGAAAAAAACAGTAGTTTAGGTATGAAGTAAATAAGAACTTTGAAACATTTTTTGTATTATGATAATAAAAAAATATGAAACTTTTCAATTATTTAACAGCATTACATAAATATATAAATTCCCCAAGTGTTTCTTCAAATCGCCTAATAATACCCCAAATGAAAAGAAAATTCCACAAAATTTATTTCCCAACATACGGCAGCATTGTTTTGAACAAGTCACACGCATTGTCTGACAATCAATACGTGTGAGCAGAATTTTTGGGCAGAATAGAGCTTCATCTCTTTGGATACTCTTTGGTAACGACGTTACAGTGCTACGAAAACCAGGAAATTATCACAAGGCGTTGTTGTTTTTTTCTTTTCATTTGTATTTGGCTTCGAACTTCAAAAATCAAATTTCTTTCAATTGTTTTTCTGTTGTAACTTTTGAAGAGAGAGAGAGATGTTCGAGGAGTATTTTCATTATAAAAAAGCAAGATAAATCCTCAAGAATACTGTCTAGAATCTCTTACCAGAAGATAGCCGACGGTTTCACTTCTATCAATCCATCGTCCATCTTACGACGCTTCCGCTTTGCCGGAAATATATCAGCTTATTCTAAAAGCTAAGAGCCCCTTTAGATAAGCTAAGCGCGTAGCATGTGAAAGGTTCGTTGTTTTGACGAAGGTCCGTTATTTAGTGTGAATGCACTCACTTTCATTGTATTCTGCATTCTCAATTTCTTTTAGTTAGAGTTTTCCTACTGGGATGATGGAGATATTATTTTGAAAATGTTGAATCAAATGAAAAAAAAAGTAAAACAAATAAAGAGTCAAAAAAAACCATAATAAACAGAAAACAAACAAAAAAGCAAAAAAAATACGAATGCTAAATGAAATAAAGCGAAATGTTAATGATCAGACAAAAGATTTGAAACACGGACTGTGAATGGAAACTAATGGATGGATGGGATGGGAATGATCGTAATAGTGATGTTGCTGCTGATGATAATGATGATGCACCTGAGGAGGACTGAGTATAGAACTTCACGCAAACAACACAACGACGTGTTTGCTGCTGCGCGAAGGAGAGTGGGGCCCTGCTGATACCAAAGAGGTGCATGTACCAAATGCCAACAACAAGACGCACAAGTAGGGAGTTTTTTTTTACCACTAACAACAACAACAGCAATAGCAACAAATACAATAACGACGTTGGAACTCTTTTTAAAAGTGCAAATGAATGAAATACAAAAACATTGAAAACTCGAAAAAGTAAAATTCAAACAAAACAAAAGTAACCAAATGCAATTTAAAAAAGAGCTAAAATGACATAAGGATAACAACAGCAGCGGCAGCAGCAGTACCAACAACAAGAAGAGCAACAGCAAACAAAAAAATAAATTAAAAACAACAGCAACAAACACTTCGTAGTTAAAGCAGCAAGATTGCAACATTCACAAATATAATGTTAATGAAAATGTATGTTTTTTATGTATGTGTTAGGGATGTCAATTCGCGATCCCGGGATCCCGAACTTTTTTAAGTCCCGAATATCGCGGGATTAGTAGACGCAAGTCCCGGGATTTATGAAAAAAAATTTTTTAGCAAACAAGTTTAATTATATAAATTTTGTCGTAAAAAATTATGTTCAAAAAAATGTAAATATACAACATTGGAAATAAAGCGCTGACAACACCATATCGTAAAAACTTTAGATGTGGCGGCAAAGTGTGCGTAAACGCAGCAATATTTTTAGAGCGCAAAAAAATATAATGCCAAAAACGACTTACACACAGGGTTGTCAGGTGGCCGTTAATTGAATGGTAAAGCCGTTGGCTGCGGAGGAGGCCGTTAAGTCGTTAATTGGAGGCTAAAGCCGTTAATGGCCGTTAATTTTATCGAAAGGTCTCTGATATTTATGTTACGAAAAGTTAAAGAAATTTATAAATTCGACCTCATTCAAATATTTGATGAGCAAAAAAAAAAGAAGGTCACACAACATTTTTTTTTGCCAGGCCGTTAATTCTTCGATTTCAACTTGGCAACTCAGCTGACACACACGGAAATTCAGCTAAATTATGCAATAAATTTACAGAATTGTTATTACGATATTTTCATTTAAGAATACTATATTAGAATAGTCAATTTAATTAGAGATGCCTAAGTTTCGGGATCATCCCGAGATCCTGGGATTATATTTTTAGATCCCGAAAATCCCGGGATCAGAAAAAGTCAGAAAATTGACATCCCTAGTATGTATGTACACTAGGGTGATTCAATTTTTTTGTTTTTGTTTTTTTTTAAGGTGCTATTGCTTAAAAAGTAAATTTATGAAATGAAGGAAAATTTTATGAAAATACAGCCTTGTACCTCAATTTTATAAGTTGGCGCCGAAGCCTGTTAGTTTTACATATAAATTGTATGGAAAAATTATATTTTATTAAAAAGGTATGTGAATGAATAGATGATAAAGGTTGTTGGTCTGCGAAGGGTCTCTTTTTGAAGTAATTTCTTGCGCTGAATCCGAATCTGGCCTCAAAATTGACCCATCATGACACAATGTTTTTTGTCTACTTTCGAGGCAATGTACAGAATTAAAAAAAAAATTGTTCAGCTTATTTTTAACAAAAGCATCACTTAGTACCGTCCTTGCCCTTTAAAATCAGATCTGTGGTGATCTGTGATGTTTTTTTGCAAAGTTATAGCCATTTTAAAGTGGCATAAATTTCATCCCCTACGACAATATTACCCAACCTAATCTATTTTCCCCAATGTGGGGTCATATTTACCGAGTTAATTTTAATGCTACTAAAACCCAGTGTTGTCTCATGTCCAACAGACGAATGGATTACTCCCCTCATTCCCTTAATATGGCTGACTTAGATATTGCGAGATCAACAATTCTTGACGTTCTGGGCATATCGGTTCAATCAGATCTTAGGTGGACACATCATGTATTCGATGTGTCGAAAGAAACGGCCAAGTGTATTGGTTTTTTGAAACGGTGTAAGAAATACTTCACTCCTGTTGATCTTCGTACTGTCTACTTCACCTATATTACACCCAAACTGGAGTACAACTCACACATTTGGGCTGGGGCTCCAAAAACCACTTTGGAGCTACTAGATCGTGTTCAGCGACGTGTGATGAAACTAATAGGTAATGAATCTGTCAGCTCCTCCATCGATTCCCTTCACCACCGACGTAACGTAGAGTGTTTGACCTTTTTTTATAGGTACTTTAACGGGAAGTACTCTAGATAGATTTATGAACTGATCCCTTCAATCCGAATTTTCTCTCTCAGTACCCGGGTGCCTCATCAGACCCATCCCTTTTGTGTCACACCGGTGTTCAACAGGACATCACACTTTCGCGATAATTATTTTTTTGGCCGCACGATTAAGTTGTGGAACAGCCTGCCTGCGTTTATCTTCCCTGACAGTTTTGACATCGGAAAATTCAATATGAATTTTCACGGACACTACTCCATCTATCCCCCTTCCCTCTAACTTTCTCCTTTTCTCAAACCAACATTACATTTATAGGGGGTATCCCCTGAGCGTTGGCTTATGCTTTACAAAAAAAAAATATGAAAGACACGTGATGTCATTTTATTGTGAATCGATTCACCGATCTTCAAGAAAAATTATATTTTTAAAGTTTGTTTGTATGAGGGCCACCCTAAATATGCACTTAATCGAAATAAAAATTTTTCTATCACTTAAGTTAGACCAAATTATTGACAGTAAGCCAAATTTCATAAAAATTGGTTGCATAGTTCCAGAGTGTGTCCTGAACACACACTGTGACACAAGATTTTTATGTATATAGATTAGAGGTCTGCATGAGTGCGTATGCTAAGTCAACAGATTATTGTACTTGCTGTCGACTACACTGGTTTTATTGACATTCTGCGAATCATTAATAGACTTCAACGATATGACTTAACTTCGATTACACTCCCAATCATACTTATATCGCTGTCAATGTTGTTCAAGCCGAACATGAACGGTTTTGAAAAACCAAACATGAGAAAATGCAATGGTTTTCGTGCACAAGGGTAATCGTGGCGAGTGACTTGATGGTAGTTTCAATTGGACTCGTGCAGTCTTCTAAGATAAACATTAGGGTGTTTATTTTCAAAGTTTTGGAGATGGATTTTATTTTTTTTTTGCCTATATTTTAGCTTGAGGAATAAAAATAGTTGTCTCAATATTTGAGCTTCCAATCACAAACCTGTAAACGGCCCGGACAGAGTTTATGTCCGATTTCGTTGAAATTTGACAAAAAAAGCGATTTGCTAAAACGTAGAAAAAGTCTGCCTTAGGTGCGAATATATATGGTTTTAGGTATTTTAATTGTATGGGAGATCCCACCCACTGTTGTCAAACTACATCCACATTTTTCATGTAGCTGAAAATGCGGACAAAATACACCCAAAGGGAAGTTTTTTTTTTTTAAATTTGCGGACATATTAGCCTATGTTTTAGCATTGTATCCGAAGGGAACACTCCCAAAAAACTTCAGCTTTCTAGATCATACCTGTGAACGGTGCAATCAGTTTGTTTCCTGTAACAATTCATATGGAAAACGAAAAAGCAGAAAAACCAAAGACATTTTTTTTTGCGTTTTCATATGAATTGTAATAGGAAACAAACTGATTGCGCCGTTCACAGGTATGATCTAGAAAGCTGAAATTTTGGGAGTGTTCCTACGGATACAATGCTAAAACATAGGCTTATATGTCCGTAAATTTAAAAAAAAAAAATTCCCCTTTGGGTGCATTTTGTCCGCATTTTCACCTACATGAAAAATGTGAATGTAGTTTGACAACAGTGGGTGGGATCTCCCATACAAATAAAATACCTAAAACCATGTATATTCGCACCTAAGGCAGACTTTTTTTACGTTTTAGCAAGTCGCTTTTTTTGTAAAATTTCAAAGAAATCGGCATAAACTCTGTCCGCGCCGTTTACAAGTTTGTGATAGGAAGCTCAAATTTTAAGACAACTATTTTTATTCCTCAAGCTAACAAGTATAGGCAAAAAAAAATAAAATTCATCTCCAAAACTTTGAAAATAAACACCCTAATAAACATAAGTAGAGTGGTGGCGGACTAATTAAGAACATTCAAGCCTTACTACTTTTTCTTGCTCTGATTCTTTATATAAACGAAATATTTATTACGATATATACATATAATTAGGAACAATTACACAAAATTTTTAATTTCATTAAAAATAACTTTAAATTTTGTTAAATATTTTATTGAAAAATCTTTATTTGCTATCACAGTATTGTGACAGATTTGTCATACATAGAAGCAATTATTTTTTGGCTTTTCTTTGGAGTTATCTTTTTCCAGACCTCCCTTGCCACACGGTCTGACTCCTTCAGGATTGAATTTTTTTTTTATTGAAATGTTCGATTTTATTTGGTGCCAAAGACTTTAAATAGGATTCAGATCAATCCCATAAAACATTTTTACGTTTTTTTATTAAATTATTTCAATATTTTTTTCTGAGAGTGTATGTAGTTTTAATACTGATTCCGTATCAAATTAATACGAGATTCCTTGTCGACATTTTTTGTAGTAAATGTTCATTTTAATAAGGAAAAATTATAGTTTTTTTTTTGTACAATACGCGTTTATGTACAGTGGCGTATTGATAAATGTGAGCTGCATAGCAAAAGGAACATTAGCTTCCCTGACAAGTTTTTACAGTGGGGCTAGAAACAGTATACTAATAAATTGAATTGGTTGGTACCACTGGTCTCATATGTTCCAATAAAACGCTCGGCTTTATGTGTGAACTTGTGATGTTTCGTTATGTTATCATTACGGCAATGTGCCAGAAAACTACAGGCCCATTTACCCGATTACTTCTTCAGCAGTTGTGTTTGAATTTAATCATTACACATAATGCACATTATGCTAATAATTTGATAACTGCACTCAAAAATTTAAATTATATTTTTGCAAATTAATTGTTAAAAAAATTAAAAGTCAAAATTGAA
This sequence comes from Meiosimyza platycephala, assembly GCA_963662105.1. Lineage (NCBI taxonomy): Eukaryota > Metazoa > Arthropoda > Insecta > Diptera > Lauxaniidae > Meiosimyza > Meiosimyza platycephala. Next base: position 6,931,894 of record OY759212.1, read on the forward strand.
ACAATCGTTAAAGTTTAGAAACGTGCGCTTGTGTTAAAAAGCCTACTTTTAGTTCAAGGATTGGTTTATTATATGATGCGGTCTGTACAATGCATACGAAGTGTGTGCCTGCCCAACCGTCCCCCTTCTGCCTTGCGAAAGGATTTTGTATAGCAGAGTAACTTCGGTCAAAGGATATGCAATAAATATTAACTTGGCACAGGCATAACGCCAAGCCAAGCAAACCACTTATAGATTGGGTAAAGTAAAAAAAAAGGATGCTGCTTCTTCAATAATGCAAAAGCGTATCTTGTGCTTTTTTCCTTTCCTCACTTTCATTGTTTCTTACTTTTTGTGGGTGTTTACGTTTTTGTTTGTATTTTTTTTATGTTCTTTGAAATAACGAACACAATAAAATTGAAAATCCATTTCGATAAATTGGTTCTAACATATTTTTTTACTTGTGGCTTACTTTCCGAGTTATTGCGCAAATTTTTTTTTTATGTTGACCTCTCACAACCACGATTTTTGGCGATTGATGCTTATTTCGAGTAACAACTATCATTTGAAAAAAAAATTAAGTGGGAGGAAATTGTTTCGAAAAATGCAACGCCAGCTCCCGGACTATTAAAATTTCCTTATGATTTTTTTTTTCAGCGAAACTTCTTTTTGTTCTCAGCCGATTTATTTCCATTGGGACGGAGCATGTCCTCGGAATATGCAACGCTACCTCCCGGACTATTAAGATTTCCTTATGACTTTTTTTTTGTTTCAATTTCAGCGAATTCTCTTTTTTTACTCATAGCCGATTTGTTATATTCATTGGGAAGGAGCATGTCCAAATATCACGTGACTTATCGCTCATAGTAAAAGTATCACATTTTGCTTGAAAAGCGCATCCTTTTTTTTGCGAGTTTTCGTTGGGTACAGGTTTTTTATACTTAATAAACTTCCAAAAAAATCAATGGGTTCATATGGAAACTTCAATAAGTTATGTAGTATGTAGCTCATTTCCGCTTGTCGTTATAACTGAAATATATTTATTTATTTGTTATTCGATAGAGAGCATTCTAAAGTTATTTGCGGTTTAAAGGGTCGTCGTGTGCGCTACGCTACTACGTGTGAGTTGTTGTTGTTTGTGTAGCTGACGATAGTGGAGTGGGAAGCGCCTCCACCCTTAAGTGGAATTATGTCTGATGGCACGCGTCTGTAGTGCATTTGCTATGTTAAAGACAAATTGCAAGCAATCGACAAGCGAATGATGAATGGTGGCATTCAAAAAAAAAAAATTGTAATAAAAAAAAAAAAATGAAACCAGTAAACACAAATACAATAAAAAAATAACTTAAGTAATATCGTATATAAAATAACACTTTTTCGTAACTCATAATTAATTTCGTAGTTGAAGTTCGTTTTTGGTGAAAAATATGAGTTTTAGTGTTTAGGATTTTTCGATACTTTTTGAATTTTTTTTGCAATTCTTATAATTTTTTCAAGATTTTCAAATCTTCAACTTTTTTCAATTTTTTGAAATTTCAAAATTTTTTTAAGTTTTTTATTTTTTGTAAATATTTGAAATTTTTCAATTTCTGTAAATTTTGATATTTTTGTTATTTTTTTTTAACTCAAATGAACCATGATATCTAATTTTTCTTGTTGAATAACACTTTTCGAGGTCGTGTTACCATTCGTCTTGGCCTTTTCTAATTTTTTGGGCAATATCACCTGATTCTTTGGGATTATTTGAAGTAATTGGTTAAATTGTGAACATACCGCTGGAAAAGGGCGAAATTTGATGGAAAATATCATAAGGAAGTGATCATTGCAACAACAATGGAGACTACAATTCAATTTCAATTCAATTCAATTTTTTTTTTTAAAGATACCATCTTTCAGTACTTAATGAAACAATATTTAGCTCTATCAAATTGATTTGTTATTTTAACGCCACTTGCATTCCACAGTATCCATTCGTTTATTTGACTAAGTATTACAAAAATCTCTCCTGCTCCGCCTTCTTCTCTTCATTGAATTATTTGTTTTGTTTGTTTTTGCTGCCACCTCATTGTGGTGCGCGTTCATAGACTTTTATTCTTCAAATATGGGATTTATTTTTGGGATACTTATGAGAACGAAAAATAAAATACAAAATAAAAGAAATTGTTATCCAAAGAAAAAAAAAACAAATCAATACTCTGGCACTTGGCTTTGCATGCTCTATTGGCTCTTCGCGCATTATAATCCACTTTGGGCACTAAGTAAAGTGAGTGTCGGACTACAGCGTTTCGGCGTAAGAATTCAGGTACCCACTCAACTCGTGGTCTTAGCTGTGGGACAAAACAATATAGTCAATGCCTAACAGTATTGATGCATAAAAAAAAAACAGATGCCTACTTTACACATAAATCAAAACAAATAAAAATAAAATGTGTGAAGTAAATTTTTTTTTATCCGACACCGACAGTAAACAGGTGAGTGCAAGCACTCGCGGCGCACAGTGGATTTTTGTGGCCATAAATAGGAAGATATTGAAAGTGCTAGGGATTGAAAAAATTTTTAAGAGAATCGTCAGAGAATACTTAGGGAATGAAAAAAAAACTACAAAAGTAATAAATTTGTTTTGAGTTTAGTGACACAGTGGGCTCAAAGTTGAACTTTGTACACCAAAAATGTTCTATGAAACTTTTTATAAAAGCGCTTGTTGGATAAAGCGCTCTAGTTAACTTGTTTCAAACAAAATGTTATAATATAGCATATTGGTGGAAAGTACATTACTTCCACTTTATAAAAATCAATTTTATTTTTTTTTTATCGTCTTTATATGAATTGTACGGATTTTTCAAAAATTATATTGAAAAATGATAAAAGTGGAAAATTAGCAAACTTTGACAGAAAAAAAAAAAGTATATCTCCGGATTTCGAAAATTTTTTTATATGTAATGTAAGAAAGTATGGTTAGCTAAAAAACAAATTTTCAGCTGCAAATTTTCACAATTTTTTTTTTTTATCAAGTTTTTCCTAATGTAGTTTTAGAAGGAACAAAAAATACTGACTTTTATGAAATGCCCTTATTAATTTATTTTTATTGAAATATACCAAAATTGCATATTAGCATAAAGTTTATAGATCATACTTTTCAAAAAATGTTTACTTGAGCTTCTGTATTCTATGTGTGAATTATGGTGATTTTTTTAAAATTAAGGCTGTAAAATTCATAATTGAGAAAATTGGCAAACTTTGACAAAAAAAAGTATATCCCCGGATTTAGGAAATTTTTTAATATGTTATGTGAGAAAGTATGGTTAAGCAAAATCCAAGATTTCAGCTGCTTTTTTTCAGAACTTTTTTTTTATGATTATTTTTCTACTGCAACATTTGAAGGAAAAAATATTTTTATTTCTTCACATTTTGCAACGCTTTACAATAATTTTATCGATTGTAAAGGCTTACAGTGTGAAATAAGATGCTTAAATTTTGAAAGAAGTTCCTTATAGTAGAGGGGAACTGAAAAGGGATATTTTTTCTCTTTCTATCCCCCTTGGGGTTCACCCTTTTTATACCTGAATATAACGTAGTGAAGGTATAGTAGATGCAGCATATGGGGCTTAAGTCCGATTATGAACATTTTTATTATTATCATTATTTTTTTTATTATTATTATTTTTATTATTCTAATTATATATTTTCCAGTAAATATTAAAATATTAAAAATTTTTATGTTTTTATTTATAATTGTTATTTTATATTTTCCAATAAATTCGTTATTTATATTCTGTATCTAGTTTTCAAATGTGGTGTTTAATATATGTAGTTTTTTATTTTTCTCTAATAACTTGTAAACTATAAAAGATATCGGGCAATTTATAAAATTTTTGAAATCAGCATAGCCAATTTATTGGGAATTAATACCCATTTTGAAATAAAACATCAAAAACCATTCTACCTTTGTATGGAAGGTAGGCGTGTCCGTGAACCGATTTTTTTCATATTCACAAGTTTTTGTTGTTTTAACCCAAAACCGTCTGTGCCAAATTTCAAGACTCTAACGCTATTATTACTGCCACCTTTTTTGATTTTTCTCTAATAACTTGAAAACTATAGAAGATATCGCAAAATTAGTATTTTTTGAAATCAGCATTGCCAAATTAAAAGGAATTGATACCCATTTTGAAAAAATGTCTCACCCACATCTCAACTTTGTATGGGAGGTAGGCGTGTCCTTGAACCGATTTTTTTATAAGTTTTTGTTGTTTTAACCCAAAAAACGTCTGTGCCAAATTTGAAGACTCTACACCGAAAAAAAAGACCGTACTAAATTTGAAGAACTGCCTTCCTCCTATTTAGTACAAAAATTTTCCTTAATCTAAGTTATTTTTCCTCATATTGATGAAAATATTGTTTCATTTAGTAATTGAGTCCTTTGAAATGAGTTCATGTTTCATTAAAGCAAGTCAAAGCTCTTCCTCAAATATAGAGTTTGTGGTTTTAGTAAAATTTTCCTTTGAAATAGTAAATTTTTCTTTGGGAAGAATTTTTTAGGAGAACTTGTTCCTCATTTGAGTAGAAACTTCCTCAATCTAATGGAATGTTTTTTTTAAGGAAAATCGTACTCAGTTTTAGTTAGTTTCTTCAAAAAATTTACTATAACGTAGGAAAATTTTCCTTAATAAATGAGTGGCAACACTCGCTGAAATTAATATCTATTTTTCTCGTAAGTATTCTGTTTTTGCCTATATATTTATAGTTCTCTACTTGTTTTTTAAATAAAAAAATAAAAAAATTAAAAAAAAAAAAAAAATTATGTCGTCGCCGGGATTTGAACCGAAGCTTCCCTGATCAGACAATGGTTGTTACGTGCGAAGTTTAACAACATCATTTTAGTATGTCTTAAAAATGCTGTCGGTGGCTGAGTTGGGTAAGATGAGCATCTTTGAACAGTGGCATGGCGCAGAACACACAGGTTCAATTCTCTGATCGGGTGATGACAGGTAAAAAAAAAATTTAAGTTCTTCTTTGAAGTTTTAAAAACGTATTACAATTAAAATAAGAATGACTGACAATAAGTAACCAACAAATAAGAAAATAGAGGAAATAGAAAATTAACAAATTTTTTTTTGAAATCAACGAATTTATTTTAAGTAAATTTCTTTCATTTAAGGATACCTTCATCCTTAGAAAAAGTAAAATTTTCCTCAGTCTTATAACCTTGTCCTCACATTGAGTCAACTTTTCCTTATTTCAAAGCAGCAACATTTACTTGTACTAAGGAATGCAACTTACTTATTTTGAGGAACCCATGGCTTTAGCTCGTATTGAAGGACATTTTTTCCTTACATTTAGGCATTTTTCCTTAAACGGAGTAAGTTTTTTTTTCGATGTAGCGCTATTACTACTGTTAATGGCCACCTTTTTGGTTTTTCTCTAATAACTTGAAAACTATAAAAGATATCGCAAAATTAATAACATTTTTGAAATCAGCATTGCCAAGTCAAAGGGCATTGATACCCATTTTGAAAAAAGGTCTCAACCACATCCCAAGTTTGTATGGGAGGTAGGCGTGTCCGTGGACCGATTTTTCTCATATTCACAAATTTTTCCTATTTTTACATTTTAAACATATGTACCAAATTTCAAGAGTGTAGCGCAATTATTACTATTTATGGCCGCCGTTCCATACAAATCCATCCACTGTGCGGCGTGATGTGTGAAATTAGTGCGATTTGGTAAGGTTTGATATGGAAAATATTGAAAAAATTCGAAAATATTAGGTAATTTCGAAAAAAAAATTTTTTTTTTTGGACGAAAATAGAGGTCGCGCATTTGAGAAAAACATCATATCTTCGGCATTTACAGTCCGTTCTTAAAGTATGATATATCAATGTTTTTGTCTTGAGTAGACCAAATTTTTAATCTAATGATCCTTGACATCAAGTGCCCCGTTTTTAACTTACCCACTATATCTCAGTTTCTGCCATCCTAATGTACTACCCTAATGTCAGAAAATTAAAGCTTGCATAAAAACAATTAAATTTTTTCAAGTGAAGTATTTCGATTACTCCATTAGAACTATTTTTAAAAATGTTTTTAAAGTTTTTTACCGAACGTAGAGGCCCCTTATTAAATTTTTCGGTAAATGGTCAGATATATGTACATATTAAAAAAAAACTTTTTCCATATATCCAATATAAATGATCAGCAGCCCCACACCAATATAGGAAAAATGGCACAAAATAAGATAAAAAAAAATGTTCCAATTTTGTAAGATGTAACAAAAATTTACTATTAAAAAGATACATATCTAATACTATACTGTGATTTCATGTGCTATGTTTTGGAAGAACTGATTGCACAATGAGCATTGAAATTAAAACGTCAAAATAAAAAAAAAATAAAAAAATTATATCTCAGTCGACAATCACTTATCCCAGTAAGCTTTCCTTTGAAAAATAAAAAATTGTGATTATTTTTCGGTAGAATTTTGCAAAAGAGCCAAAAATTAATAAAAAGGGCCACGGGGTTTTTGAAAATTAAAAGGACTCAAAATGCGCTAAAAGCCCCCAAATATCCCTGGTACAGCTCCGTGCAACTAATTTGGGGCAATAGTTTTTGATTTATCTAAAGCCATATGCAATTTGGAATACGCAACAAAATCCGTAGTATCAATACTTTTTTAAAAGTGCATCTTTGGTACTTTAAAAATACAACATTGCCACTAATTTTTTTTACCGTTATTTTTATGAAGTTTGAAGACATTCGTTATTTCGTTAAGGAGTAGATCGTGCAACAAATTAGGGACAGTGACAAAATTTAACTTTCGTTAATTCGAAAAATTAAAAAGAGATAAGTTGTTTTTGGTAGCTTAAAATAAGTACAAAAAACCTTGTGACGTCAGCACACGAAAAATCATAACACAGATGCATCAAGGCGGAAGCTCGTTTCGACAAATCGCAGCTGCCTTAAAAGTTTCCATAACCATTGTAGGCAATGCGCTACAATATTTAAAAAATAATTCGACTATAGGAAAGGTACAAAGCAAACAAAGAAGCCACATAACAACTGCTCGAGAAGATGCTCTTATTGTCCGGGAGTCCAAAAATAATCCGAAGTTTGAATGGATATTTATAGCGAAAATAAAGCAGCACTATCCGTAGATACAATTAAAAGACGTTTGCATGAAGTCGGACTTTTTGGATGGATTTCTCAGAAGAAGCCCCTATTATTTGAATGCAACCGCAAGAAGAGACTTGAGTTTGCTAAAAAGTATCGACATTGGAATGCAAAGGAATAGAAAAGCGTTGTTTTTAGACAAAACTAAAATAAATAGAGTTTCACCCAATTGGAAAAAATATGTCCGCCGCCCTAAGTCAAAGGAGTTTGACTCAAATTACACCCGATCTACACTAAAGAATGGGCGAAGAAGCATTATGCTTTGGGGTGCAATGTCATGTTGTGGTGTTGGCTTACTTCGAAAAATTAAGGGTATTATGGACAAATTCCAATAAATTGGAATCCTAAAGAATGTAATGCTGCCATAATCGGATGAAAATATGCCCGTAACTTGGATATTTCAGGAAGACAATGATCCGAAGCACACTGCTCGGCAGGTTAATCAATGGTTTACTGGTAAACAACTTACTGTATTGGACTGCCCATCTTGCAGTCCTGATCACATCCAAAGGAGGACTTATGGCAAGTGGTTAAAAGCAAAGTGAGCTGGCTCAAGATAAGCAACTTTTTTATAAGCTGTACGTCGAAACTAAGAAAATCTGGGAAGCAGTTCCAAGCAGTGTTTGTGAGAATTTATTGGAATCAATGTCTCGCAGATGTTAAGCAGTAACTGATAACAATGGCTTTGCTACAAAATATTGATAAAACTTCAATAGAATACGACATTAAATTTAAAAAAATTTTGTGTCTCTAATTATATGCACGACTCCCTTGGCTATGCATTTAAGTATTTTACAAAATTTTAAAAATGTTATTACGTAATAGAAATACAATGGTTTTTTAAGAAAGGTAATGAGTTCATTCAAGCTAATTCTAAAAAAGTTTCAGTGTTTTTTTAGAAATAAAATACTAATATTACCAAAAGTTTCAATGCTTATTTAGTGTCCCTAATTAGTTGCACGGAGCTGTAGGTACATATTACAAATTACAAAGAGAAATTACTAGTCCTAAAACTGTATCGAAACTTTAAAAGCATTTTTCTCAAAACTATGTTTTTGAAATCGGTGTTGCAAAACCAACCAAGTCCAACAAAATCAAATTTTGAAATATTCCATGTGGGCATTTCCATGGTTTCGAACGTGACCGTCGAACACATTTAAAGTAAAAAAAAGTCAAAATAAAACGGATTTTTATTTTGACAATAGGCTTAACTTATAGCTCTTAATCAGCTCTATAATTGGTGTTTAAGTTGATTTTGGGGAATTTTTTGTTTTCAAGATAATTTCAAAAACCAAGTCGTTCGCACGGGACAAAAACAGAAGTACATAGTTTCGCGGCCAACAAACGCCGATTTCAGCGAAACCAGATGCAATATTTCAATGAGACTAAGTTTAGAATGTTGTGCATTGATGTCGCTTAAAAATGGTTTTGAATTTACCCAACAATGATTTGTACTTTCTTTTTAATTTAATTTTGAACACGGTCGCAAGGGACGTGTCGTATGTGACATTTTTTTTTCTATCATGATATTTATCTTGTTACTCTGTTTTTTTTGCCATGGCGGGAATTTCGATATGAAAGCACATGCATTCTTAGCATTGATTGAGGAATAACATATAAATAATTTAAAAAAAAAAACAGAAGATGTTATATTGAAAATATTTTGAGTAAAATTATTTAAACTAAAAAAATTAGTGTTTTCACAAATTTATTTATATCTTTTTAATTTTTTTTATAAAGTTATAGTTTTTTTAACAAAAATGATTAAATGACTTTTTATCCTATCTTCTATAGTTTTTAAGATATTTCGATTGAAAAAATGTTCAAAACGTCAAAAAAAAGCAAAGTGTGCAGTTATTAGAATGACCAATATAATTTTATATAGCTGCTATGCCCTTTCTATGCGTTAAAAGATGAATGACAAAGTGTATATTCACGGCTGTGTAGGATATAAAAATTACCCAAGAAGCTGTGAAAATCGCCCAAACTTAAGTGCTGCTGTGATATTTCAGGACATTTTTTTTCGAATTTTTTCTGGGCAATTTTTCCTTGGCCGACTATGTCTTATCCGCATGTGAAGTCGATAATCGAGAACTTGTAATCGCTCCCTTTTCCTTTTTGGCTCAGTTCTTCCTTCCACTTAAAATAAATAGCTTCTGCCTTAATTTAATGTTTCCTTTTTGAATAATACCAGCCGATATTGCTGTGTAACAGCAATAAAATATTATATTTTTTCTTTTGTTAACATTCTTTTGCTTGACTTTGTTGGGAGAAAAAATAACGGAAGTTGTGTACAAATATCAGTTTTTGAATTGAAAAACAAACCTTATTTCTAATGACTTCCGTTTGCAGTTTTCCTACACATGCTGCTTTGAGCCTCCTCAACGAGGAAAATACAAGTCATTGAATTTAATTCACTCAAAAAAAAATTAAAATAACCATTGAAGTTTAGCAAAACAATGTCTTTCAGCTAAATAGCCCCATCGTCAAAAGAATAAAAGAGGACTTTGTCACACTTGAAAGAAAACTTAAGAAGTCAGTAGATATTACTATTTGCTGTAATATATTACTATAAATACGACTTTTCTGAGCATAAAACTATGCCTCTTAGTGCAAAAGACACGTGGTGTAAATTCCATGAGAATCTATTAAGCGGTCTTCGTGAAAATTATATTTTCAAAATATTTTTGTATGAGAGCCACCCTAAATAAGCACTCTAAGTAAAACTTTTATAGCCTTAGCTATGCCTGTTAATATGAAAGATACGTGGTGTGAATTTCATGTGAAAGGATTAATTTGTCTTTGTGAAACTGCTATTTTAAAAATGTTTTTGTTTGAGGGCCACCCTAAATATGCACTCTAAGTAAAAATTTTATAGCTTAACCTATGTCTTTTAATATAAAATACACGTGGTGTAAATTTCATGTGGATCGCTTCAGTGGTCGTTGGTCTTTTGATCTTATCAACATTTTTTGATCTTGCCAACATTTTTCGACATTGGTCACCATTTGTCAACCCAGTCAACATTTTTCGACACTGTCAATATATTTTGACCTTATCAACATTTTTCGACCTTGTCGACATTCACGATCTTATCAACATTTTTCGACCTTGTCAACATTTTTCGATCTTATCAACATTTTTCGAGTTTGCCAACATTTTTCGACCTTGTCAACATTTTTCTATCCGATCAACATTTTCCGACATTATCAACATTTTCCAACCTTGTCAAAATTTTTCGACCTTGCCAACATTTTTCGAACTTGTCAACATTTTTCGAACATGTCAACATTTTTCGATCTTATCAACATGTTTCGATTTTGTCAACATTTTTCGACCTTGTCAACATTTTTCGGCCTCTTCAGCATTTTTCGATCTTGTCAATATTTTTTGAACTTGTCAACATTTTTCGACCTTTTCCACATTTTTCGATCTTATAAACATATTTCGTTCTTGTCAAAATTTTTCAACCTTGTCTACGTTTTTCGATCTCACCAACATTTTTCGACCTTGTCAACATTTTTCGATCTTATCAATATTTTTCCACCTTTTCAACATTTTTTGACCTTGTCAACATTTTTCGGCTTGAAAACATTTTCGACCTTTTCATTATTTTTCAACCTTGTCAACATTTTTCGACCTTGTCAACATTTTTCGACCTTGTCAACATTTTTCGACTTTGTCAACATTTTTTTGACTTTCTACAACTTTTCAACTAATAACATTAAGATTACATATCATGACGAGAGTGCTTATACACTCACCTGCCTCGAAAACTGTCTGTCCAAATTTGGAATACATTTAACCCTCCTACACTTAAAGCTTCCGCGAATTTTCATTGAGCTTTGTTTCATTTCTTATTTTCGTTTTTTCTTTGCAGCATGTCTGCAAAAAGAAAATCTCCTCCAAATAAATTTGATGTTGATCTGTCATTTGTGGCGGCAACATTAAAGGATATAACGACGGCAACTGGTACCGCAACCACTACCGCAGACACCGCCAAAGATACAGATGCAGAAACAGTAACGTTAGAGCACAATTTCGATGTATGTGTTGATGTCAGCACGTTGCTCTCATGTGCCATTGGAAAATGTAACCCTACAAAAAATGAAGCGGAACCACAATATCAACAACAACAGCAAGAACAAACGCAATACCACCAAGAACAACAGCAACAACAAGAACAACAGCAACAACAAGAGCAACAACAACAAAGGAACCGCAGCCAAAAAACGCACAACGCGTCACAAAACCTCAACATTGAAAGTACAACAACAGAAACAGTGCCAGCAGCAGATTTAGCAATTGAGCATAACACCACAAAGCAACAATTGTTGCTTAGCAGCAATAATAATTATAGAAGCATTACTAACAACAACAACAACATATATGTTACGACAACGCCAAAGAGCAACGTCAGCAATAGCAATAGCAACGGCAAAACCAAAACAACAGCAATAACAGCAAATGTTTCTCCCGCTATTATTAGTGAATTATATGAGTTTGCTGAAAATAATAATAATAATAATAACAACAACAACAATAGTGATAGTAACAACAGCAGCAGCAATAACAGTTATGAGCATAGCGATACAATACGTAATTTGTTGGCAACAGTTGCTGCTGCTGGAGCGCCTGCATCACCACCAAAAAAACGTATCAAAAGCCATAATAAGTCAACGCCGCCAACACATGTTGCTGCTAATTTGATATGCAGCAATGTGATAGACAGCAGCAGCAACAATCCATATAATATTAGTACCGACAATGACAACAACTTGTTATACGGTAACAACAACACCACTTATTTTTATGAAAGCAAAACTAGCAACAGCAGCAGCAATACCATTGATGATGAACTGTTGACAACAACAACGGCAGCAACTAGCACAGCAACAACAACAACTTCAAATGGCAGCAATATTCAATTGGCAACAACGTTTGCTTGTGATTACAATAAAGACAACAACAGTAACAACAAAGAAATTATTATTGCCAATTGCAGCAATAATGTTGTGTCTGATAATGTTGGCAATGAATTGTTGTCGTCAGCAAATAAATTGTTGCTAAAAAAGCAACAACCCTCATATGAGTGGACTATAAAGCAACAACAAGAATTATTAAACTATGCATGTAGTAACAGCAGTTATATTGCTGCAACAACAGCAGCAGCAGCAACAACAACAGCAATTAAAGACTCAATATGCAGCATTGACAGTTTGCCAGTATTCATGGGCGATTTATTAGCGTACAACAACAGCAACAGCAATACAAATAATAAGCAGCGCACTTCAATAGCAACTGTTGCTGCAATGAAATGTAAAATGGATGATGTAGTCAAACGATTGACGAATAAATTGCGCATAAAATTACCAGCACAAAATACCGTGGAGGAGGCTAGTGATGGTGGCGATGACATAAACAAATTGTTGCTAAAAACTTTAATGGCGTCAGCAACAACGAACGATACAGCTGCTGCTGCTGCTGCTCAGTTGGATGAGACGTCAACAGCAATAGCATCCTCCACATTTATGTCGCTCGATAGAACAATATCACCAAACACAACAACAGCAGCAGCAGCGAACAGTTTAAGGTAAGAGAACAAATTAGAATTTTTATAATTTTTCTTAGATCAATGCACTTATAAAGGGTGTTTTTTGTAAGAGTTTCGAATGAAATGTTTGCAATTTTATCATGAAACGGCAATGTCAGTGTCAACTTTAATTTTATTTAAAATTCACACGATTTCTGCAAATCATAACATGAATTTGCATCAAAGAAACGCCTACCGCCATACTCTATGTATAAAAGGCCAAGTCTATTTCGTAAAATAGCGATTTTGATGAAACTTGTTAATTTGGTGCACATTTGAACGAAATTAGGAATGAGCTAAATTTAAAGTTTTCAAAAATTCATAAAGGGGCGTGACACAGCACTAAATTTTGATGAAATTTGCTACACGAATACAGATTATATATGTATATCTTAAATGTGATTAAAGTGGTTGGCATTGGAAAAATGGGCGTGGCTTTTTTCATTAATTGAACATTTTTATTCTGTATAACTCAAAATTGGCACTGACCATTTTCATAAAAATTTCAGAGATGATACCACTGAAAGCAGTCATAAGAAACAGCTACGTTAGTTTACTAGAAAAACTCGTTTGAGGGCGTGGCATAACCCACAATATTTATAAATGTGAGAATCGTTACAAAATTTCAAATGTTAGATAAACTTGCTAAAAGATAGCTTATTACAAAGATTTGACACAATAGTACCGATGACCGTGGCACCTCCCATATAAGCAAAAAACGTTTAATATTATAGATAATTTGCAATGATAGCTATCTTCATAAGATTTGGTGTATGGATTTCAGTTACTATAAGCTTAAAAATCAAATGGACTTCGACGGAATTGCATCAGTGGGCGTGGCACCTCCCTTATTAACATAAAATTGCAATCGCGTTTTTCAGTGAACTATTGCAGCAGTTGGTATGAAATTTCATATAAGTGGTTAACATGCTATAAGGTACATCTGAATCAAATGCGGCCGAAATAGCACCAGTAGGCATATATATCAAAATGTGTGAGCAATCGTGCTAAAATTTTGTGTAAGAGTGTTGTTTATGGAAATCTATTTCTGGATCAAAATCAAACGCCCTAAATTTATATGAATTATAACGAAAACTATACAAGCTTTTGTGCTATGTGGATTCGTAGTTTCTAAAGCTATAGCGGGAATTTCGAAATGAAAGCACATGCATTGATTGAGGAATAACATATAAAAAAATAAAAAAAAACAAAAGGTGTTATATTGAAAATACTTTGAGAAAAATTTTTTTAATTAAAAAAATTAATATTAAACATTATTTAATCGAACTTACAGTCATTAAGCAAAGACCAATATTGTAAATTTTTACTTATTGATCAATGCTATTTTTCAACAAACATGACATTTGTTATCTTTGTCATGTTTGTTGAAAAATAGCATTGATCAATAAGTAAAAATTTACAATATTGGTCTTTGCTTAATGACTGTAAGTTCGATTAAATAATGTTTAATTATAAAAATAATCAGTCGCTAAAATCAACTTTCTTAAACCATATGGAGAGCACGCCGAATTTCAAAAATATGTGGCTGGCAACACCACAATTTCGAAAAATAAATCATAGCATGACTTTAGGCCGACGGTCTAACGGCTATGGCAGCAAGCGAGAAAGTGACAAAGGATGACAAATGGAATATGCGCACTCTGTACACCTCATGACAAGTACCTCAGTAGCTCAAGTGTTAGAGCGGCCGTCGCAAAATATGCAATTGCAATGCATGAACGGTCAGGGGTTCGAGTCCATGTACAGAATTAACCAAACTGGTCTGATGAGGCTATTGGTAATAGCCGAAACATGTCACCAATTACCAGGTTAAAATTGTTCCATTTGTTATCTTTGTCATGTTTGTTGAAAAATAGCATTGATCAATAAGTAAAAATTTACAATATTGGTCTTTGCTTAATGACTGTAAGTTCGATTAAATAATGTTTAATTATAAAAATAATCAGTCGCTAAAATCAACTTTCTTAAAAATTAATATTTTAACAAATTTATTTAAATTTTTTTTATAAAGTTATAGTATTTCTTAACAAAAATGACTAAATGGTTTTTCATCCTAACTCTTATAGTTTTTGAGATATTTCGTTTCAAAAAATATTCAAAAACGTCAAAAAAAACATGGTGTGCGTTTATTAAAAGAATGACCGATATGGTATTGATGAATAGTGTGCAGGCCCGGATTAACCTTAGAGGCACACTAGGCCAGTGCCTTCGAACTTCGAAATTTTTTTTTGTAATTTATTTACACAGGGGGAAAAAAGTACAAATACTGGGCTAAATTACCTAAAAATGTTAACAAGCAAAAAAAAAACCAAAAAAGGTACTCACTTTTGATATTACAAAAATTTTTTTCTATATTTACTAGTGAGGGGCGGCACTGGCCTAAGGGCGGCAGATTTCTTAATCCGGGCCTGATAGTGTGTAATCTGCATATAACGTTGTCCGCTTATAACAAAGGAATTTTTTGTTCCCTTGGATGTCGCTATAACCGGATTCTACTGTATATCCCATATGTATTTTTTATTTTATTTTTTATTTATTTATTTCAGTCTATGAACAATTATTCTTACAGACTAGATAATTAAAAATAAAAATATATACATATAAAATACATTACTTACTATAAGATACTGTTTAAAAGAGCCCTCATGGCATTTTTTGAAATTGAGAAATCTAAATTAGAACTAAAATTTATCTCATTAAATAATTTTAAAGCTCTAAAGACAGGAGCATTAGATGCATAAATAGTTCGAACTGTTTCTAAATAAAAAGGCACACAAGACCTAAGAGCTCTTTGAGGAACATTGAAGTTAATAAGACTCAAAAGTGCAGGACAGTCAATATCACCAGACACAATATCAAAGATATAGAGAAGAGATAAAATATTTCTTCTGATTTCTAAGGTTTTCATGCCAAGAAGAAGGCAACGAGAATTGTAAGATGGAGAAAAACCTTCAAAATTAAGAGTGAGTAAAGGATTTTTGCACTCTTTCAAGCCTCGCCTTATGTGAAGCATAAAAAGGGTTCCAGATGATAGATGCATATTCCAACCTGGATCGGACCAGACTTGAAAAAAGGGTCTTAAGAGTGTATGGATCATTAAAACACAATCCATTACGTTTAATAAACGCTAGCATAGCATAAGCTTTTGGAATGATGAAGTCAAGGTGGGAGCGAAACGAGAAATTAGAATCAAACACTACACCCAGGTCTTTAAATTCACGGACTGACGAAAGTGGACAGTTAGAAATATGATAGGAGGAAAGAAGAATTACAAAAGACTTAGAGAAGGACATACAAACACATTTCTTGAGATTAAGAAAAAGAAAGTTTTGTTGCACCACACATAAAGTTTATCCAGTTCTTCCTGTAAAAGCGCAACATCTGATAAACTTCTGATTTTGGAAAAAATTTTTAAATCATCAGCAAAAAGTAGACATTCACAATGGATAAATAAAGACGTAATATCATTAATAAATACAACAAACAATAAGGGACCCAAAATGCTGCCCTGGGGAACACCAGATGTAGCATAAAAAGGAAAGGATTTGACATTGTCAAAAGAAACAACACATTGACGATTATGCAAATAAGACTCTAACCATTTTAAAAAATTTGAGTGAAATCCTAACATTTTACATTTTTTGATCAAAAGGGAGTGAGAAACTTTATCAAAAGCTTTTGAAAAGTTTGTATAAATAACATCCACTTGAGTTCCTTGTTGAAAAACTGATAGACAGTATTCAGAAAATAATGTTAAATTAGTAACAGTCGAGCGTTTAGAAAAAAAGCCATGCTGGCAGGGTGAAATTATATTTTTAACAGCAAAAAATAGTTTATCTTTGAATATAGTCTCAAAGAGTTTCGACACTACTGATAATTTAGAAATAGGCCTGTAATTTTCAATATTATTTTTACAGCCAGATTTATGTATAGGGGTGATAGATGTCACTTTCCACGAGTCAAGAAAAATACCTGAACTAGGCAAGATTTACAGCACAATTTTTTATGAAAAAAGCACAAAAACCATCAACATCGCTTACAGTTGAATTTTTTACGTCACTAATACCCTTTAAAATATCATTAAGATCTAAAACAAGAGATCCAAAATCCAGTACAGGAATCAAATCATCGGATACTTCTAAACTATGATCCTTTGCCAATTCATAATTAGAATTAAAAAATTTGGCAAAAAGATTTGCGATACATGTTGCTTCATTAGAAAATTTTTCTCCCAAAAACATTGACGATGGAATATTTGAACATCCTTTTTTAGATTTAACAAATCGCCAGAAAGATTTAGGATTTGCCTTAATATTATTTTCAAATTTCAATAAATATTGCTTGTGAAGATATTTGTCGAGAAAGTTAAATTCTCGCATGTAGTATCTATATTTTAAAAAATAAAAGTTTTGGTTCGTTATCAAAAACTTTTTATAAAATTTAGAACGCAGGTTTTTCAATTTTTTTAACCCTTTTGTATACCAGGGACACTTATATGTACGTTCTTTAACTTTTGGAATGAATTCATTACAAATATTAGAGATCAGGGATTTAAAAACAGTAAAACACTCAGAAGTGTCAAGAAAACAGAATTCTCGTTGCCAGTCTATGCGACTAATGGCATTATTAACTAATGTAAAGTTACCAGCCTTAAAGTTGAAATGAGAAGCAACAGAGTTAGTATTGATATTTAGATATTTGTAAAAAGAAATATCAATCTCAATAGGAATATGATGTAAAGTTGTAGCTGAAAGCGGAAAAATAGATTCTTTGATATTGTGGCTAATGTTAGTAGAAATAAATACTAAATCTAATAATCTTCTCAGGATATTATAACAATTATTAATCTGAGCAAGACCAAGCTCCATAAAATTATCAATAACATACACTTCTGTGTCACTGCTAACATAATTAGGTGAAAGATAATTATCGCCCGGAAGCTCAGCCCAGATAACTCCTGACAGATTAAAATCACCAAAAACCATTAAGTGATCTTTTTCTGAGAGAGTTTCAGCATTTAATGAAGAAATATTATCAATGTGCAATTTATATAGGTCTAAGGCACTGCTAGGCGGAATATATGATACTGCAATAAAAATAGATTCAGACACGCCTTTAATTACAATACAGATCTGATCAATGATTTCATCAGTGTAATGCAAGGAAACCTTAGACGAATACAAAGCACAGTTAACAGCAATTAAAACACCGCCACCATGAACACAGCCGGTTTAAATAGCCTTACGATCCTTACGATACACATTATATTGATTGGCATCGAAAAATTCCTCACTAAAAAAGTTATTATTTAGCCATGTTTCAGTGAGAATGAAAACATCGAATTCACATTGTGAAGTTGCAGCATAGATTGAGTTTGATTTAGTTCTCAAACCAGAAACATTTTGATAAAAAATTTTTAAATGATTTTGATCAACATTAGTGACACCAGCTACGAATTTAGTGGTTGATTTCCGTTTTTTTGAAAAAACTTAAAATCTTTAACGCGTAACAATTTTATTATAAAGAGAAGATGAAATACCAAGTTTAAAATTCACTCTTTTTAGAGTTTCATTTAGGACATCTTTTTTTATCAATTTATAACACGAAATATTATTTCTTGTAATCTTAGAATGATTAACTACATAGTCAATAATATTATCTTCAGTCACCGAAGGTTTAAAAGAAGATAGATGAAGCCATCTCTTACGGTCAACAACTGCTAACTCATCATTTAAGTTTTGGCCAACAACAATTGCACGTTTATTGCGTTTTTTGTTTACAACTTTTTTCCACGGAGTATTATCAGTCTCAACTGCAGGAGAACCAACATTTAAATCAATCAATGAGAATGCCGCAGGAGAGCGAAGAGCATTAGGATTATGAGCATGCGTAGGCAAATTAATAGATGAAGGTCGTAAACCAAGATTAGCAGTAGGAGAAACAGCAGCATTAACAGTAGCAAAAACATTAGAATTAGAAAGAGCGCGCAAATCAGCAGCATCAACAACAGCATCAACAGCATCATTACACATAGAGCCCGAAAATTGCAAAGAAGCAGGTGCAATAACAACACTAGGAGTAGTGTTTGTCATTTGATGTTTACCAGCATTCGAATCACTCAAGGTTGAGGTCGTTGAACTCATTGAAGAAGAGCAAACATGCGAGACCGCAATATTAGAATTAACCGGCAAAGTTGAATTACTCTTACTATTACTCTGTTTTTTAGGAAAGAGAGACGATTGACCGACCGAACATTGATTTCAGTTCATTTACTTCACGAACTAGTTTTGCAATTATAGAATTCAAATTATTAGCGTTATTCAAACACGAATTGCAATTAAAAACAAAGTTAGATTGTTTATTAAAAAATGACAAGAGATCGTCATTAATACCGACACAGGATTTATGACATTGACCACTGCAAACTTTGCAAGATAAAAATGTTTCGATTGCAAAAGCTTTATTGCAAATTAGACAGCGAGAACGGAGCGTCATTTTAATAACCGATGCAAGCGACAGTCGGAAAAAGACTTCGCCTTGTTCATTCCTTTCTTCATTATTTTCTTTATTTTTTCGACTTTCTCTGCGATTTTGAGTTGTCTCAACATTTCTCAAGCTCTTTGAATTTTTTTTGAGTTTTTCAACCGCTTTCAACTTTTTTCAACATTTTCCTTGTTTTTTCGACTTTTTTAACATTTTTCATATTATTTTGAACTTCTTCAATTTCATAACTTTCTTCAATGTGTTTTATATTTTTAGACTTTTGTAGTCTTTCTCAACTGTTTCAACCTTTTTCCAACTTTTCACATTTTAAAAAATTTTTTTTGACTTATTCCAACCTGAAAAAAAACCCATTATCTGTTCTTAAACAAAATTAAGTGGAAACATTTTTTGGACACTCTACAATTTTGCCGTTTATTTAAAGCTACAATTTCTTTTTAACGTTTCGTGGTTTCATTTTTTATTCCAACAAAACACAATGTTGGTACACAATTTGGCAACTGACTTGTATTTGTATAGATAGTCCTTACGAGTACTTTGACACGCTAAAATTGTTTTCACTGTCACTGAATAATTGATGATACCATGTATGAACGGAAACAGTAATGCCAAAGATTAGTTAAAATTGCCTCACTATACCGAAATTGAAATTGAAAGAAAATAAAAGACATGGCAATACTGCCATGGCATACGTCATTGAGTTGGGGCTGTAGAAGACATCAACATTCAATGAAAACGTCGTGTATCCGCCGCCTCAATTTCGGTGAGAATAAGAAATGAGTTAGGTAAGCGATCTAAGACTAAATGCAACCAAAAAACCACAACTGCAATGATAAAACAAAAACGGAAGCTAATCCAATTTAAAAGCAAAACATTAAATATATGAGCACAAATCGAAACCTGATAGGAATGAAAAAATAATACGAGAAATAATATCAAAAGGACTAAACATAAGGAAAAAAAAAAAAATAAATAAAAAAACTCTAGTAAGAGTATCATCTTTGGCATCGCCAAAAATTTAAATACCCCACAGCGCGTTAACAGTAAAAGCTCTCAAGAAAAAGGGTAGCTCTCTTCCAACTCGCTACGTGCTGACTGGATTACTCTAAATGTACACACGTACACGTATTTGGGCAACATTTACATACGCAGCTATGTATCTGTGCAGTGTTTTGTAGCTTATGCGTTTGTGGGAGGTGCCACGCCCTATTTTTTCAAAATTCAGCAACTATTACATGATGTTAGACCAAACTTTTTCTTATAGTTGTGTGAAATTTGGTTTCATTAACTAAATAATTTTCTCAGTAAAGAAATTCGTCAAATTTTTTTGACTAATGCTAGTCCAAACGACTTTTAGTAAGTATAATTTATCCCTTAATCATAGTTTCCAATCGACTCAGTTGGTGTTACTGTTCAAGAATATATATATATTTCCATTACATTCCATTCCACGCCCTCTACTATGCGTTACAAACCCGAAATGTGAAAGTTAATATACACTTAGTGTAGGGTATAAAAAATGGCATAAATCGTCCGGCAGCAAAAACAAAAACAAAAACAAAAAATGCAAATATTATGTATCTAACACCGGATGAGCAGCGCTCAAAGATGGTTGATTGAATGTCATTTGGCCGGAAAGATTGCTGCTTAAAATTTGGTCCTCGTCACTATCATCTTGTTTTTGTATGTTTCCGCCAATCAATTTAAAATTAATTAGAACATTTATATTCTTTCTATCAAAGCTGCTGTTGGGAAAAAAAAATAAAAACCAAAATCATATGATAGGAAATTTATGCAACTAAGCTGAAACTAGGCATATTGGGCGCCCGGTCACATTAATGGCGTAAGTCGTTTAAAAATCGTGCAGATAACTAAAATTGTTAAAAAATGCAGTAACTATATATACTTGCAGTAATTAAAAATATCCTTAAATTTTGGGCAGAAGTTTCTCTTCGGGTATGCTTACTTTGTTATACTACTGTTTGTAACGCATAGAAGTATTAAGGTTTTGCAAAAAACCTTAACTTCAAAAAAATGATATTCATTTTTAAAAAAAATAAAAAAAGTATGCTAACCTTCCTTAGCACAAATATGTTGTTTTAAAAAATTAATTATTATAATTGGTGCAGTATATTTTGCGCCAAAGCGCAAAAACAAAGAAACATTCCAATGTGCACAAAAATGGATGCGGGTCCGTTGCGGACCCGGAACGGACTTCATAAATGGATCCGTCACGGACTCGTTTTTTAAAATAAAACGGATGCGAGCCAAACTTATTTTTTTAACTAAATCGGATCCGTTACAGACTCGGAACAGACTTCTTATACGGATTGGTTCCGGACTCCTCTTTGGTGAACAAAATGGATCCGTTCCGAAGTCGGTTTTTGTAAATAAGACGGATCCGTTCCAGATTCCGATTCTGATACGATTCGGATGCGAAATCGTGGGTGATTCGCCTTCTAACAGCGGGAAGGATCGTCCGCGTTGTTGGATCCGTTTCGAACTCGGAACGGACTTCATATAAGATCCGTTTCGGATTCGTTTTTTGTTAATAAAACGGATCCGTTTCGGATTCGTTTCGGACTCGTTTTTCTAAATAAAACGGATTCGAGACGAACTTTAAAAAAATTCTGTTAACGCAAAGCAAACAATCATTTTTCGTTTTTGATTTTTTACTTGCCACTTATTTTTCTAATGCTGTTGTTAGTTGGTACTTATTGTTAATTTATTAATGTAATACATATTTAAATCTTCAAAGAGGAACTTAAATTTTTTTTACCTGTACCCAATCACAGAATTGAACCTGTGTCCTGCGCCATGCCACTGTTCAAAGATGCTCATCTTACCCAACTCAGCTACCGACATCATTTTTAAGACTTACTAAATTGATGTCGTTAAAGTGCGCATATAACAACCATTGTCTAATCAAGGAAGCTCCTGGTTCAAATCCCGGCGACGACATAATTTTTTTTTTTTATTTTTTTTAATTTTATTATTTTTTAATATAAAAGTATTTAATAAACAAAATAAGAAGTAAAGAACTATATATATTTTGAAAATATCTTGAAAACTGGCTTTTATATCAATAATTAAAACCGAGTCCGGATCGAATCCGTTTTATTAAAAAAAACGAATCCATAACGGACTCGTTTTTTAATATTAACATAAAAGGCAGTTTTCAAGATATTTTCAATTTATATAAATACAGTTCTGTACTTCGTTTTGTTTTTTAAATACCTTTAAATTAAAAAAATAAAAAAAAATTATGTCGTCGCCGGGGTTTGAACCAGGAGCTTCCCTGATTAGACAATGGTTGTTGCATGCGCAGTTTAACGACATCATTTAAGAGTCCGTAACGCATGCGTTTTATTTACAAAAAACGACTTTGGAACGGATCCGACAAAACGGATTCCACTTTTTCGAGAGGAATTTCATACGAATTCGAAAAGGATCTGAACGGATCCGTGTTATTAACAAAAAAACCAATCCGAAACGGATCCATCATATTCGGATCCGAGTTCGAAACGGATCCAACAACGCGCACGAACCTTCCTGCTGTTTGGAGGCGAATCACCCACGATTTCACATGCGATCGTGTCAGAAACGGAATCTGGAACGGATCCGTTTTATTTACAAAAAACGACTTCGGAACGGATCCAACAAAACGGATTCCGCTTTTTCGAGAGGAATTTCATACGAAAACCAATTCGAAAAGGATCCGAACGGATCCGTTTTATTCACAAAAAAACCAATCCGAAACGGATCCGATTATGAAGTCCGTTCCGCTCCGGACGATCCTTCCCGCTGTTTGGAGGCGAATCACCCACGATTTCGCATTCGAATCGTATCAGAAATGGAATCCGGAACGGATCCGTTTTATTTACAAAATACGAATCTGAAACGGATCCATTTTGTTCACAAAAATGGAGTCCCGAACGGATCCGTATAAGAAGTCCGTTCCGAGTCCGTAACGGATCCGTTTTAGTTAAAAAAACGAGTCCGGCTCGCTTCCGTTTTATTTAAAAAAACGAGTCCGCAAGGGATCCGTTTTAGCTAAAAATATCCGTAACGGATCTGCATCCGTTTTTGTGCACATTGGGATAGTATGCAATAATCTTTTTTAGCACAAATATGTTGTTTTAAAAAATAAATTATTAAAATCGGTTCAGTATATTTTGCGCCAAAACGTTACAAGCCATTTTCATAAAAAAACAATTCTTTATAAATACATAGTATAGTTGTGTATATTTTTTTAAAGAAACTTCATTTAAAAAAGCGAGAAAGTGACAAAAGATAACAAATGTAATATACGCACTCTGTACACCTCATGGGCAGTGCCACAGTAGCTCAAGTGTTAGAGCGGCCGTCGCAAAATATGCAATTGCAATGCATGAACGGTCAGGGGTTCGAGTCCATGTACAGAATTAACCAAACTGGTCTGATGAGGCTATTGGTAATAGCCGAAACATGTCACCAATTACCAGGTTAAAATTGTTCCATTTGTTATCTTTGTCATGTTTGTTGAAAAATAGCATTGATCAATAAGTAAAAATTTACAATATTGGTCTTTGCTTAATGACTTGAAGTTCGATTAAATAATGTTTAATTATAAAATAATCAGTCGTTAAAAACAACTTTCATTTAAAATTATTTTCTTTTGTTTGCAGTTACTATATTGGCTCACCATTAAGTACACCACAGGCAATGGAAATAGATTTAAAGGCAGTGCTTAAGTCTACTGCTGCTCTAAAAGATGCCGATTGTATCTTCGATAGGGAAAGAAAAATCTCAGATATGATAAGTCAATTGGTGCTAATACGAGAACGGCTGTTTACACGGGTGAGTTAATAATTCAGTACGTGAAATACATCTACATGCATTATAAATAAAATATATTTAACTAGCAGTTACTGTAGGCTCTCAGAGAGTGTTCTGGGTGCGATCTTATAAAGTGAGATCTTGTAAAGTGGCAGTTTAAAGAGCCATATCTCTTGCAATATATTATGTATTCGTAAGCTTTTTTTATGTAATAACATCTGTACTGATAGTTATGAATAAAATATATATACTAAAATACACCTAATTCTGTTTTTACACGGTCTTTTTTTACACGGTTTTGATTTAACACGGTTTGAAAATAAACAAATTTTAAATTTTTTACACGATTTTATTCCATTTAGCACGATTCAAAATCTTTTGGGCTTAAATTTGTTTTGGTTAAATATACAGCCCCTTCATGGTTGGCTACAATAGATAAAATTGGCTTCACGGTTGGCGACATTGGCGAAGTATCTCCGCGGCAATGTCTTCCACACTTTTTTTCTCTACATGGTTGGCGACAGTCTCTTATAGTTGTATCCAGAAATGTCAAAATTTGGTGACAGCTGTTTTGCTATCGCCAAAATGAAAAAGTGCACATAAATAAAAAAAATAATTACAATTTATAAGAAAAAATGTATTTCAAATTGATTAACCTATTCTTTTTGTTAACAGCATAGCTGTTTTACATAATTGTTTTTATTTCCTGAACTTGTCATACATTTTTTTAAATTACTTTTAAGCCTAGAGTGCATATCTTTTTTTTCTTTAATAACTATGCTTGTGTAAAAACACATTATATATGTGATTTAATAAAATAAACCTGAATAGTTGTTCTTAAAAAATCCTTGTTTTTCACTAATTTCAATAGGTTTTAGAGATAAGGAACCAATCACCTATTTCGCATACCATCAATGTCTTTTTTTACACTTTTTTTTTTTGCACGGGTTTTCCTGGAACCAATTACCGTGTAAAAACAGAATTAGGTGTAGTAGTATATACTGGATTAAATTGGCGGAAAATTAACGCTAACGCCCAATGTGCACAAAAACAGATGCAGATCCGTTTCGCACTCGTTACGGATCCGTCAGCGTGCATTCCTTTTTTTTATGCTTCGACGGATCCTTCTCGAACTCGGAACGGACTTCATATAAGCATCCGTTTCGGACTCGTTTTTTTTAAATAAAACGGATCCGTTACGGAAACGTTTTTTTTTAATAAAACGAATCTGTTACGGACTCGTTTTTGTTTTAATAAAACGCATCCGTTACGAACTCGTTTTTTTAAATAAAACGGATGCGAGCCGGACTCGTTTTTTATGCTTCGACGGATCCGTTTCGAACTCGGAACGGACTTCATATACGGATCCGTTGCAGACTCTTTTTTTTAATAAAACGGATCTGTGATGGACTCGTTTTTTCTAAATAAGACGGATCGGATTCATATATGAAGTCCGTTCTCAGTTCGAGACGGATTCGACAAAGCGGATTCCGCTTTTTCGAGAGAAATTGCATACCAAAACGAGTTCGAGACGGATCCGAAACGGATCCGTTTTACTAAGAAATAAACGAATACGGAACGGATTCGTATATGAAGTCCGTTCCTAGCTCGAAGAGGCTCCGACAAAGATAACAATCCTTTCGCTTTTTCGAGAGAAATTTCATACTAAAACGAGTTCGAAACGGATCCGAAACGAAGTCCGTTTTGGACAAATAATACGATGAAGCGGATCTGTTTGGCATACTGGGTGCTCACGCAACGATAGTGTTACATTTTAGACTTTTATCAACTTTTCCAGACCAACTTTTTCATAATTTTTAAATTTTTTTAACAATACTTGATGAGCGAACGAACAGAACAGCACATGAACAATTGCTAAAAATGTTCAGAAATAGCAAAAATCTGTTTATGTTTCTGAGCTGACCACATTGACTTACTATTCATTCAAATTCAAAAAAATTTTTTGAAAATGTTTAATATTTTAAGAGAAAACAGGAAAAAAATGGATATGTGCCTTTTTCCAGAGAACAACTGGGTATGTGGTTTTTTGTTTGACCCCATAAAATTTTTCCACACTAACGACTGGCTAAAAAATATAAATATTTTCAGGACATGTGCTTTTTTGCACGAAAACCTTAACTTTGCGATCAAAAAAGTATGACATCTATTGCTTTTTTGAAGTGTTTGAAGTTGAAATTACTTGAAATTTAGTATAATGTACATGACTCCATCGAAGAAACTCAAAACGACCGCGCATGGACAAGTGCCGTTCTGTTCGCCCACAACTTATTTTTTGTTTACTCAAAGCACAAAAGCTCACCCAAACCTTATTGCACAGAGGATCCCTTGGGCATTAGATTGCTGCATTATCTGCTTTTTCATCGACTTAACTTGACACAAATATTCAAAATGCCAACGTTTGATGAACTCAGGCAGAGTAGCCTTATACCATTTTAATAAAAACTATAGCATACTTTCGAGCATACCCAATTTCCGTGCTATTTTTTTTTCGTTTTAATTCAAATTTTCATAATCGGAAATTTTGTAATGAAGTGACATGTTTTCTATCAAAAAAACGTTCTCAAAGTGAAGTCATTAAAAATGTGGCTACTTGTTATGCTCTCTAATAAAGAGCCCTTTGTAATTGGACTGCGCACTCTAAGAACAACAATTTCAAACGGTTTTATTGCTTCTTTGTCACCTGTACAGTGTACACAGTTTGTCATTTCAAGCAAAACCTCATAAAAGGATTTTTTTCTTACACTACGGTTTTTGCATCTCTTAGATTTGTCAACAAAATACGTGACAATCTGAATTTGCTTTTACATGCAAATTTTGGACAGAATACTTCGTTGGTTGCATACCAAGTAAAATAAGCAAGAACATAACTGTAATAATCCTGCCCATTCTTGCAATGACGCAACGTTAAATCCTTACAACAATAAATATTGGCTTAAATCGCACCTACTTCACCAGAGTGCTGAAGAAAACACATTGTTGGGGAAAAAAAAAGTTTGG
Source organism: Meiosimyza platycephala (assembly GCA_963662105.1). Taxonomy (NCBI): domain Eukaryota; kingdom Metazoa; phylum Arthropoda; class Insecta; order Diptera; family Lauxaniidae; genus Meiosimyza; species Meiosimyza platycephala. Next base: position 6,958,991 of record OY759212.1, read on the forward strand.
GACTATAAAATAAACATATGATGCTACTGGCGGCGTCTGAACTCTGAAATGTAACAAAATATCGGGCATTTCACACGAAGCGGACAGGGGAAATGAGGTTCATGTTTCCAATTTCAGATATATTTGAATATGTTGTACCTGTATATACCCTCGACACAGAAACAAAATATTTTTAGAATGGCAACACTGGTTTATAAAATATGGGTATTTGAAAATTTGAGGAATGGTAAGGTATGTACTGCTTCAAATGCCATTATTCAGTTTAAAAAAAGTTTAGTAAAATAAATTAACCACTGGATTTTATACTTCATTTAATGTCCTTTTCAATATTTGGATTTTAAAAATAAATATAAAATACACTGAAAAAATGAGAAATATTTTTTTTTATGGTTTTTTACAAAGTTCGCCATACAACAATTTTTTTTTAGTGCATTAAAAAAAAGTTTATATTATGTTTATACTTCATGCCTAGTTTGATAATGGGCCGCCTAGCCGTTTTGAAGCTATATGCATTGCAATGCCGAAACCCAACGGCAGCTCCGATATAAAATATTTGATTTTTTTCTCATATTGCTGGCGGCGCACTGCCCATTTTTTCATTGAATCTAACTTTTGGCTCTACCTTTTATATATATTTATACCAAGTTTTGTTCATTTGCGTCAAATAGTTGATAAGATATGATAGGGGGATATGATGGGGGGGTGTGGCATCGATCAAAAAAACTGACGTGCTGGAGAAAAACCACGAGGCACATATATTTTTTTTTAGAGTTTATTTTCAGAATATATTTAATTTTCTCATGTGTACAAACCTTTCTCGGACCCTGTAATAGTAAGTCGTGCTACTGACTCGACGCGAAAACGGAGCTGCCGTTGAGTTTCAGCATTGCAATGCATATAGCTTCAAAACAGCTGGGCGGCCTATTATTAAACTTGGCATGAAGTATAAACATAATATAAGCTTTTTTTAATGCACTAAAAAAAAATTTGTGAAAAACCATAAAAAAAATATTTCTCATTTTTTTCGGTGTACTTTATTTTTATTTTTAAAATCCAATTATGAGATTGAAAAGGCCAATAAATGAAGTATAAAATCCAGTGGTTAATTCATTTTACTAGACTTTCTTTAATCTGAATAATGTCGAGGACATATACAGGTACAACATATTCAAATACATATATCTGAAATTGGAAACATGAACCTCATTTCCCCTGTCCGCTTCACGTGAAATGCCAGATATGCTAGATTTCTTTCCAGTTAATGGATGTAGAGATCATGGATGCGTAATTGTTTTCGTTTAGTAAATATTCGCAATTTTGTGATATAATCAGGGACCTCTAGGTTCATATCCTTTCGGTTTGAAATAGACATAATTGAGCGCTTCATTTTAAAAGTGGTGCAGTCCCACCATACACAGCTCATTTCAATTTACTCAAATGTTTTGTTCTAACGAAGATGGACTTGCAAATATAGGGCTCAATAAAAGCATTCGCTTGATAGTTATGTCGAATGTAGTTGGCCCACACTTATGTTTTGTTAATTTTTAGAGCACCTTTTTGTACGGTATATGTTAATATACAATATTTGATATGAGCCGCTGAAAGCAAAAGTGGTATAACTCAAATTTTTCGAAAAATGAGTTATACCCGTTTTCTAACTTGTTACGTCAGTAATTATCATTAGACAAAATTTTAAAAGTTTAGTTGGCGATATGGCCGCTAGAGAGTATCGTTAAGTTTTGGCTTTTTGTTTAAGTATTTTTTGGATGAAAAAAATTTTTGTTTTTTTAATTAAAAATGATTTATGAAATAGATATTTTAATTTAATTAACATATTCAAAGGAATAAAGGAATATAGGAATGAATAGTTAAGTGGTTATTAGGTTGCGCTGTGATTTAAAGGCCAAAATTTTTTAGGAAAAGTGGTATAACTCACTGACTTATACCACTTTGTCGCTAATTTCTTTGAAATAAAAATTGGAAGAATGGTATTCTAATTTGAAGCTTAATTTAAGCTACTTACCTTTTCAAAAATTATAATAATTTTTACAAATAATTAAATTTTGAACAATTGACTTTCCAAAAGTGTTGAAACTTTGACAAAAACAAATGCACTGATTTTTTGCTATACCAAAACGCAAACCTCCAATTTTCTCAAAACTACTTACATGTGAATTATACCACTGTTGCTTTCAGCGGCTCATATGTAAAGACTGACTTACAATACACACTACTTGTATTGTGCAGACTGTTGTAAAATAAATGAACAAAATAACTATACATAAAGAAGTTCGTACATTCTTTGTGGTGTCGCACAGTGGTGTCAAAACGAGTTTTCTTGAACAAATTTATTACTCAGCTTAATAACAAAATTTGTGCTACCAGCAACTTGGTATTCAGGGTTGCCAAATTGAAAATGAGAATTTAAGGGCTTCCTAAAGAGACAAAAAAAAATTTATAAAAGCGCAAAAAATTGAAAAAAATTTTTTTTTTGGTCAACAATATTAAATAATTTGTATCTTTATTACCTTTTAAGCACTGAATGTATGCCCTTTTTTTTGCTTGTTTAAAAAGTATTCTATCTCCAATTAATGGTGATTTACGGCTTTTACCTCCAATTAACGGCTTTTACCTCCAATTAATGGCTTTTAACTTCAATTAACGGCTTTTACCTCCAATTAACGGCTTTTACCTCCAGTTAACGGCTTTTAACTTCAATTAACGGCTTTTACCTCCAATTAACGACTTTTACCTCCAATTAATGGATTTTTCCGAAGTTTTTTCCAATTTCTATGCAGACTACGGCCTTGAAATGCAATGAAGCGGCAAAAGCGGCCACTTGACAACCCTGTTGGTATTGTAAAGGATCCAAAAACTGTTGAAAAGCCATGTTTGAGACTGAATTCAACAATGTAAACCCATATATTATATTTAGGTCTCTTCGACTCCTATCATTTGGCATACATTTCGAGCTGTAATATACTATATTTTTAATTAAAATAACAAAATAAAAAAATTTGAAATTTTCGAGCATCGGGACGTCCATCGGCAAAGCAACCCTAGTTAATTAGTTTCACCAAAACGCATTACTATCTTTCCCGTATATCTTATGCTGTAATCTTATACACTTGACTTTTCTACAGCGGGCTATCGCCTAACAGAGCCCTTAAAAAATTTTATAATGACATTTTTGCTTGTTTTTGTAATTTTCAATTTTTGAAAATTTTGATATTTTTGAAATTATTGTTAACTTTTCGATACTTTTTGAATTTTCCTTGCAATTTTTATAACTTTTTCAAAATTTTGAAATCTTCACCTTTTTTCAATATTTTTAAGTTTTGTATTTTTTGTGAATTTTTGAAATATTTCAATTTTTGAAAATTTTGATATTTTTGAAATTTTTGTTAAAATTAAATTTCCTCATTAAAAATAAATTCTTTTTTTTTTTTGTTTATTACATTTGACACCTCTGGTATCACAACATATCTAAACTTATGCTTCAGCATTGTACTCGTCTGTATGAGAGTAAAAAAGACCGAATGTTAGAGTGCAACAAAACACAAAACAACAGCAATAGCAACCAACCAACCAAACGATTGAATGACTAAATAAATAAATGACGACGAACCCAGCCTAGGACAGACTGACGCCCGTTTCGTAGCTACAAAAAAGAGGAGCCTCAGCTCCTTTATTATAAATGGAGTAAAATACATTTTGTTATTGAATTCACAACCTTCTTCTTCTCGTTGACTTTTCTTTCTTCTTCTGTTTTGCTTTGCGAGCATTATTTTCTTTATTTTATTCTTTTTGTATAACTGTTTTTTTTTGTTTGCTTTTCTGATGCTGCTGCTGATGCTTTTGTGCATTCATTCTTTTGATATCCTTTGTTAATCCTATTGTAACCATATTGGTTTAGTTGCAGTAGTTGCTGTTGCTGTTGTTGGCTCTTGTTTTCTTTATTTGGTTGTTGCATTCAAAAATTCCGTTGTGCTCCAAATTGCAAAAAACAAAAAGTGAAAAAAAAAATCCACAAACAAAATGTTGATCCTACCAAAGCTCTGCAAATTTCCAGAGAGAATTTTCTTTGTGCGACCTACACTGGGATGCAAAAAACTTTGGTATTCGATTACTTTAGCATAATGATTTGCGCTTATCCTAGATGTTGGTCCGAAGTGGGACTGTTAAAGTAACGCTTCGGATGAACTAGTTTGGCCTATTTTATTTTGAAATATTTTATTCAGTTTTACTGTGTTTCATAATGTTTTGTTTTATATGCAGTATTTTCTCCATTTTTTTTTTTGTATTTTATTTTATTATAATTTATTTTATTTTATGATTTGATTTGATTTGATTTGATTTGATTTGATTTGATTTGATTTGATTTGATTTGAATTGAATTGATTTGATTTGATTTGATTTGCTTTGCTTTGATTTGATTTGAATTGATTTGATTTGATTTGATTTGATTTGATTTGATTTGATTTGATTTGATTTGATTTGATTTGATTTGATTTGAATTGATTTGATTTGATTTGATTTGATTTGATTTGATTTGATTTGATTTGATTTGATTTGATTTGATTTGATTTGATTTGATTTGATTTGATTTGATTTGATTTGATTTGATTTGATTTGATTTGATTTGATTTGATTTGATTTGAATTGATTTGATTTTATTTTATTTTATTTTATTTTATTTTATTTTATTTTATTTTATTTTATTTTATTTTATTTTATTTTATTATATTTTATTTTATTTTTTTTTATTTTATTTTATTTTATTTTATTTGATTTTATTTTATTTTATTTTATTTTATTTTATTTTATTTTATTTTATTTTATTTTATTTTATTTTATTTTATTTTATTTTATTTTATTTTATTTTATTATATTTTATTTTATTTTATTTTATTTTGGGGTATGTCACACCCCACCTTATTGATTGCGTTACTAGGAAACTATGAGAAAGAATATGTAGAAGCTGTGAAGAAACGTTTGAGTAACTACATAATAAGGCATTCAGAGAGAGCCCTCGGGAGAAAGAATGCGCTCAAATAAATTTGAGAAAAATATACTTAGAGAGCTCGGATCTTTATGAAATTTTAACACGATTTTTTTGAAGTAGTCTACTTTCGAAAGCCATAAAATCGAACTAAGTTGGCCTCTTAATATTTATTGATTTATTTTTTAAAATTTTTCGCCGCAGAACAAAATAAGTAGGAAGTTTTGAATAAGTAATTTACATATATATGTATGTACGTTAGAGCGGTTCAAAATAAAAACTTTTTGTATTATTTTCATTGAGCTTACTGTTCGATATATGTGTGTGTTAACACAAAAAAAATTACACTTAAAAAACATAAATAAAAAGGAAAAATGGGCTAAAGCTAGTTATACTAGTTTCGTCTTCTAAGCCAATTAGTAAAAGTTTTGAAAGCTTTATATATTTATTTTCTTGTATAGATCTGTTAAGAACTCAAGCAAGAAAATTAAACAAAGAAAGCAAAAAACTCTTTTTTCCCTTTTATTTACGTTTGTTATTGTAACTCCCTTGTTATTACACATTTTCTTGCAGGCGCTTCGTTGCAAGCTTTGTTGGCGAGTCAAAACGAAGTAGCAAGTGCAAATAGTATAATAATTCGGCAGGCTCCCTGATAGATAATTTGTTATTTGTTTGTACAGAAAATAGTTTGTGTTGACACACACACACATCGAACAGTAAGCTCGATAAAAATAATATATAAACTATTTTCTGTTCAAACAAACATACTAAAAACTTTTTGATTTTTTCACGATGTGTCAGGGGATTACAATAGCTCTAAGGATTTTAAGTTAATTTAGAAAAATGTAGACATCTTGGTTTTGAAATAAGATAATGATATGTGGTTTGCGGCATTATTTTAAGCAAATAAAATTACATTAAAAATATTGTACACCGGGATCGGTGGTAAAATAATATGGGCCGATTTTGCAACTTGAAAGCAGAAAATCGGTATTTATTGATTTTTTTCCGGTCAATTTTAAATTTTTTTATAAGAAACAAAGGAAAAAGAAGAAGTAAATCTAATCACGGATTCAAGTTCCTCGATCGAGAATAGCTGTTAAAAACAAAAACAAATTTTGAATCAGCTTAATATGTACATATGTATGTCAACGCCGAATCTAAAAATTTCAGGTCTATTAATTTAGAAAAATGCAGATGTCTAGGTTTTGAAAGAAGATATTGATATGCAGTTTACTGTTTTCTCTTAAGCAAATAAAGGTTCATTAAAAATAATGTACCACTAGGCGGTAAAATATTATATCAAGATTTTGCAACTTGAACGTAGAAAATCGGCATTTTTTAATTTTTGTCCGGGCAATTTCCAATTTTTTCGAATTCCTCAATCAATAATAATTCGAAAAGCATATCCACTTTGTTGCAAAATTTGAAAACCTCTTTAGCTTGCACCATTTTTTAAATCAATATTTTCGAAAATGGGTAGGCAACTTAAAACAGCCGGCGGTAATCCAGTTTTCAAAATTGATGAAAGTCCTTATGGGTTGTTTTGTCCAAACATATAGGGCTATAGTAATCCACTGACACATCGTGAAAAAATCAAAAAGCTTTTTTTTTGAACCGCTCTAATATACGTATTTAGAAAAAATTTGTGTTGAAGAAATGATTGAGCTTAAAGTTTTACTACACGACAGCATAACTTTTGCTCTAAGTATCCGGATATGTAAACAAATCTGTGGCCACAAGAAATAACAGCTAAATTCGATACTGGATGACAAGGCGAAACAGTATAAGTCATATGAATATGCACATAACTTATGTTGTTTCGCCTTGTCATCAAATATGAAGTTTAGCTGTTATTCCTTGTGGCCACCGAAATAGCTACCACCTCAACTCACTCAGAGACACCTACCCCATATTCGGCAACATTGTCGCCTCTATTCTTTATCTGCAGTATTTCATTGTGCGCGTTCTACTAATACGAGTGCATTGCGAGAATTCAAAGAAATGGATTAGAAAGTACGAAAAAGTAAAAATGTTTAAATAAAAATATTAAGCACTAGAAATGAAAAAAAGTTAAAAAAAAATTCTTTAAGCCATAGAAAATAACATATACAAAAGTTAAGAAACGAAAACAGAAAGAATGGAAACATTGTCTGGGCAACAAAGAGAGCTGTGTTACCATTTTAGCAATTTTCTGCATAGTTCTAAAGGTTTTAGAACTTTACCTAGTCGGAAAAGCTGCTGGCTGGAAATTTGACTTCTTAACTTAAAAAGGTTAAAGGTTGCTTGCTGTAAAAAAGCAAATGTACCCAAAGATCAGGCCCATTGTGATACTTTCATTTATAGATAGTAAGAACATTAAAGTGGGAATGGTGGATCTTATTAATTGCATTATATCAGCGACGGACACATTCACTAAGGGGCATATCGCTCAGTTCGTCAAAAAATCTTTCTCCAAGGCGAAATCGTCTCAAAATCTGTTTGTTGTTAAATACCGATTTACTTATGTGTTGATATTTTGAAAAATCGATTTCTTACCTAACAGTTTCTTTGAAAATTATTGATTTACGAATGTATCGATATTTTAAAAATGGATTTTTTACCCACCTATGTTAATCTACACTACTTTTATAAAATTTCTTATGGAAATGGTTTGTAACGCTTTGGTGCAAAATACTGAACCGTTTTAATAATTTATTTTTCAAAATAATATTTTTGAACTAAAGAAGGTTATGGCATACTTATTTTTTTTAAAGTTAAATAAGTTTTATTGTAGAATTAAGTTTTTGTAAATCCTCAGACAAAAATTGACAGTTTTCTTTTTCGTTGCTATTGCTGCTTCTAGAACTCTGTGTTGTGGAAATTATGTTCGGAAAATTTTAACTCCTCTTATCGATAGGGAAAGGTCAAAAATAACCTTTGGACATGACTAAGGGTGGCTTCGGATCTTGGAAAGGACTGAAAGGCTCCGCAGCCACTCTAAGTGATGTTCAAAAGCCATTTTCCATTAGAGCAAAAAAATTTCCGAAAATGTCTCGAAAAAGGTCCTTTCCAGTGTCCGGAGCTACCCTAAGTCATGTTCGAAATGCTTTATCGAGCTTTATGTATCGATTGGAGCAAAAACGGTCCTTTAAATAAATGCAAAAGTATTTTTGTTGTCATTTTTGTTTTTTTATATAACCGACTCTGACCATGTTTTTTTTTAATTCTAGACGGTTTTTTTAAACAAAAAGTGGCATCACTGTTTACGAGGTTCCCTATAAAACAGCAAGACAAAGCCCAAAAAATCGATAAAAAAGTTAAAGGAAAATCAGTAAGAAAGCATTTCTCCTTGTCTTTCACATGCTATTCAAATAAATGGTGAAAGACAACAATAGCATCGTATAACATTTATATGGCATGCCTTTGTACATTTAATGTTAAAGCATCATGTCTATAGAGTTGGAGTTTGGGCTTAATTTTGAGTTTAAACACGTAAGTTTGGGTGTAGCCAAACGTAGAGTTCTTGTTGTTCCCTCCAAATGTATTATCGTCGTCTTTGCTTGCTCGTTCACATTCATTGTATCATATGGTTAAGCCGTTTTCGTGCGTTATATCGAAAACTGTTCTAGCAAATTATGCGTCACGATTTTTACATAAAGATTTTATAACCATTTCCCAAATCCAAAACTAACAAATTGCATATACATATATTTGATATAGGGGACAGGCCCGGATTTAGAAATCTGACGCCCTTAGGCCAGTCAGAAATTGCCGCCCCTCTTCACTAGAAAATATAGAAAAAAAAATTTGTAATATAAAGTGAGGACTTTTTTTTTTTGCTTGTTAACATTTTTAGGTAATTTAATGCACACAATCCCTGTATTTGCACTTTTTTCCTCTTTTTTAAAAAATTTCAAAGATCACAAAATTTGCCGCCCCTAAAATCGTGCCGCCCTAGGCACTGACCTAGTGTGCCTTTAAGGTAAATCCGGGCCTGATAGGTGACGTTCTTTTACAAACCGAACGAATTTTGACAAAAATTGACCGACACATTTTTGATTTGGCACTACCTTTTAAGGCAAGATTGTTGATTATTAACAAGTGAATGTTTGCATCAAAGTAATATTTGTTTCAAACTATGGTTTGCTAATTATTACTAAATATATGTCTGTTCAAATAATAGTATGCAATTCAGCAGAATGTTTGACATGTTGACTTATGTCAAATAGTTATAGTTATAGTTATAGTTATAGTTATAGTTATAGTTATAGTTATAGTTATAGTTATAGTTATAGTTATAGTTATAGTTATAGTTATAGTTATAGTTATAGTTATAGTTATAGTTATAGTTATAGTTATAGTTATAGTTATAGTTATAGTTATAGTTATAGTTATAGTTATAGTTATAGTTATAGTTATAGTTATAGTTATAGTTATAGTTATAGTTATAGTTATAGTTATAGTTATAGTTATAGTTATAGTTATAGTTATAGTTATAGTTATAGTTATAGTTATAGTTATAGTTATAGTTATAGTTATAGTTATAGTTATAGTTATAGTTATAGTTATAGTTATAGTTATAGTTATAGTTATAGTTATAGTTATAGTTATAGTTATAGTTATAGTTATAGTTATAGTTATAGTTATAGTTATAGTTATAGTTATAGTTATAGTTATAGTTATAGTTATAGTTATAGTTATAGTTATAGTTATAGTTATAGTTATAGTTATAGTTATAGTTATAGTTATAGTTATAGTTATAGTTATAGTTATAGTTATAGTTATAGTTATAGTTATAGTTATAGTTATAGTTATAGTTATAGTTATAGTTATAGTTATAGTTATAGTTATAGTTATAGTTATAGTTATAGTTATAGTTATAGTTATAGTTATAGTTATAGTTATAGTTATAGTTATAGTTATAGTTATAGTCATAGTTATAGTTATAGTTATAGTTATAGTTATAGTTATAGTTATAGTTATAGTTATAGTTATAGTTATAGTTATAGTTATAGTTATAGTTATAGTTATAGTTATAGTTATAGTTATAGTTATAGTTATAGTTATAGTTATAGTTATAGTTATAGTTATAGTTATAGTTATAGTTATAGTTATAGTTATAGTTACAGATACAGTTACAATAATAGTTATAGTGATATATAGTTGACTAATTATTACCAAATTTCGTTATAAATAAATCGTTTTCTGTGTGCTCATTGGCAATTTGTATAAAAAAATGCTATACAGAGTTTCACAACATTTACACTTTTTGGTTTTTTCAATGAAGCATTTTAAGTTACTGAAATCAGTATAAACTATATAGCAGGTGCCACACCCGTTTGCTTTAACGGTGCTACTTTTTGTTCAGTCCTTGCTGGTTTCATCAAATGTTCCATTGGACATGGCTATATCGGGAGTTAGGACGGGTGACGATGATTAGAAATATATGCTTCCAAGCTCTTAATAATGTAAAGACAAAGTGATTTTACTCTGTTTATGTAAGTTATAGAAAATGTCCTGACATATTGCGTTAAAAAAAGCTTTTTAAAAAACTGCTCTATTGCTACGAGTGTCACCCTAACAAGGGCAACGTCCACTGTCGTCACAGCATTACTTAGTAATAGTGTTAATGACAATAAAAATAGTACGGAAAATATTGTAGATAATTTTCATAATAAGAACGGTGATAATGATGACAATGCCGCTTCATGGCATTTCCCCTGATATTTTTTTTGTTTTGTCTTGTTGCTTTTGCTGATGCTGACGAGCTTGTTATTTGTTGCTGCAGCTGTTACAGATGTTGCTGATGATTGTACATATATCATGTTTGAATATCATTGTGAAAATTTTGTGCCTCTGATGTGATGTTTATCGTTGCGATGTTAATGCGTTGTCCTGAATATGTATGTGCGTCTGTTTCTGCGGCATAATCAAAATTTTCGATTTTTGTTTTTACACTTAAAATAAACTCAAAAAAGATCCAAACTTATGCTAATATTTCAATTCAACTTTAATTTAGACGGACAATTGTCTATTTAACACATTGAGGACGAAGCCGATTTTGCTAATGTTGCCTGGGGGACCACGTTTTTTTCGATTTAAAACACTTTGAATAGTCCAAATTTACGCTCAAAATATTCATCCAAAAAATAAGGCTACTAGGACATGTAATATACCAAAATGTAGGCATAGCTTTTTACTATTTCTCTGATATAAAAAAACATATAGCGTAGCACATAAAGTTGTGATAAAAAAAAACAAAGAGTACTAAAGTCGTCTTTTTTTTAGTGTCGCATGTTTTCGTGCGACATGGTCCCCCAGGCAAAGTATGTGTCGCACGTTTTCGTGCGACATTGTCCTCAACGTGTTAAAAGGTCTTACTTGAGCATTGCTGCTAAAATACTTAGGCTGCCATTGCGTTTTGTTTTTTAATTATAAAAAAATACCCAGTAATATTTTTGTTTTTTTTTCTTTTTTTATTAATTATGGCTAGTGTTCAAAATATAAATAACTAAAAACTAACTAACAATTTTCATAAAAATTTCTTACTTTTTTTCTTAAGGGTTTCATTAAAGTTTGTTGTTGACAGTTGTTGCATCGACAGTACGGTAGGATCTTTTCCACTTAAGTCTGAAGTGTTGTAAATTTTTGGCAGTCTTACCACTCTTTCGAAGTTCGCTTTTCATTTAAGCCCAATATTCGGTCAATTGGGCGAAACTTTAGGCAGTTGGGGGCGAATTTGGTATTTTTGATACAAAATTTGAACTTTTTACTTTGATACCGTGCCATCGTAGCTTTAGCGTATAAGATTGCTAAATCAGGTCAGAGCTTCACTATATCACTCTTGTGCACGAATAAATGGTAGAAGTCGTTTTTCGAGGCACTCGTCGATATAAATTTTGGAATTGATTGTGCCTTGCGTAACAAAGAAGCTGCTTCTGAGGCCACAGGTGCATATGGCCTGCCAAACCATATATTGTTTCGGAAATTTCGAAAATTTTTTTCTTTGAATTCACTAGGCATATATCACTTCTTCGGTGATGTATAATATTCGTACCCAGGTAGCTGCTTTAAATCTGCTTTAACGTAAGTTTCGTCGTCCATAACACAGCAATCAATTTTAGTCAGCTACGTTTCATACTATTTTCGAGCTCGCATCTGAGCCATCAACAGCTTCTCATCAGAACGGTCTGGTACTTTTTGAACTCTATGTCTTTAGCTTACTTTTCTTCTAGATGTTGGGATTTTGTCTAAAAAGACGCTACTTTTGGGTTAGAAAATTCTGGTTTTCTCCCTTAACCTTTTTTTCGGAAACAGGTAGACCCATTTTATATTTAGAAATAACTTAATTGTTATTTTGGACCAAAATAAAAATTAAAATATTACTACATAAGGCCGATTAAAACATCAAAAAATTTAGAAATAACTGTAATGACAGTTTTATCTGATGCACCAACTATTTTTGCTATAGCTGAATATTTTAATTCTGGATTTTGCAGGTATGTGAACAAAATCAGTTCGCGGACTTTTTGTTGCTTGCTAGACATCTTTGTCGTTAGAAGTGCTATCTTCAAGTGTTACACATCATATTAAACGCCACTTTATACAGGTCAAATATTGTGTCTTTTTAGACCAATAAGATTATCAGGCAACACAAATTTTCTCTGGGACAGTCCTTAGTCTCTTAGATCTATTGTATCGAATTCTTCAGCCGTTCTTAACCCGTGAATTTTGATTTTTATTTTAATTTTTAAAATTTTTTCAAAATTTTGAAATCTTCAGCGTTTTTCAATTTTTTAAAATTGCAAGACTTGAGAGGGCGGAAAAATGGTCGTAGAATATATCTCAATTAACTAGGGTTTTTGAAAGTCAAAAATGAGGACCTTTTTTTGTTAGTGAATGTAGTAAAAATTAATGTTTAGATGGAAAATTTCACAGTTTTAGGGAAATACTACATGGTCCAAAAAGTCGCGGGAATTTTGGTGGAATGGCACCACCACTCTCAAATCGATATAATTTTTCGGAAGTGGCAACTTTTTAAAGCGGTATGTCAAATTTTGATGACATTTCATTTAGTAGTTTTGAAGTTATCGCTGTATGAGTGACGCTACTTTTGGTATTTCGTAAACAATGGAAGAAAGTGAATGTCGTATTTTGATAAAACATTGCTTTGTGATCGGAAAAAACGAGTAGCAAACATTGAAATGGCTCTAAAAACATCACAGCACATCTGTTCCGTCGAAAACAACTGTTTACAGATGAATTTAAAATGGGTCGTACGAGCACCAGTGATGCACCACGTTCGGGCCGGCCAAATGAGGCTACCACTTCAGAAAACATCAAGAAAATCCTGATTGTTTTGAAAGATCACAAAGTGAAAATGAGAGAGAGCTAGCAGACATAATGAAGTTGTCGATCGGTAGTATTTTCAATATTTTGCATGAGCATTTCGAAATGAAAAAGATGTGCGCGCGATGGATGCCGAGTTAGCTCACAATTCATCAAAAGCAACATCGTGTCGGTGATTCAAAGCAATGGCACAATTGAACGAATTGCGATATGAATTGCTGCCCCACCCACCGTATTCTCCAGACTTGGCCCCCAGCGACTATTATCTGTTTCCAAACTAGAAAATATGGCTCCAGGGAAAGAGATTTTACTCAAATGAGGAGGTCGAGTTCGAAACTGATGTCTATTTTGGTAGCCTCGACGTCGACTACTATAAAAAAGGTATCGAAATGTTGGAGGATCGTTGGATGAAGTGTATCTCCCTCGAAGGGAACTATGTATGTTGAAGAATAAAATATATTTTTATCAAAAAATTTGTGTTTTCATAATTTTTCCCGGAATTTTTTGTACCATGTAATACATGTGAAAAGTGACGAACCTTTTTTTTGTGAGGTGTAAATAAAATTGTTCATGAATATATTTTGGGGTGCGGGCGGCAAATAATTCTTTTGCCCTGGGCGCCCGATATGAATGGTACGCCTCTGAGCCCAATCCGCATATGATAGAAATATTCATATTTCATGTTTAATTTTGTTGTGAAAAATCAGTAAATTAACTAATAAACTTAGCTTGTGAGCAGAGTTTATGTGGATATACTTTTCTTAATTTTCATATAAAATCCAATTTATTGAAAATTTTAAATGCGTTTTTCTACAACTTTAAGTTTTTTTTGAGTTATGACAGTCTTCCAGCTGAACGTATTTACTTACAATTTTAGCTCATTTAATAAGAGTAGATAGTAAGTATATGATGATGTGTATGAAGTGAGGCTCTTAACTCTCGGCTGTAACAATTAACGCGCTCGTTTGCATAGACTGTAGGTTGGTTGCTGCTACATTACATATTGCTACTGCGTTGTCATAATCACCCTTCAACACCCTATATGCTTGACGCAATGCGAATATAAGTGCTGTTAGCGCGCGCTTAAATGTCGCCGTGTCATTATGCCAAGGCGCAAAGGTTGAACGCCAGTTCGAGGTTTGATTTTTATCATTCATCCGTCACTATCTCTGCTTTTGGTTTTCAAAGGCTTTTAATTTTTTGTAATGTGTTCTTTCGTTATGGGATGGGGAGTGGAAGGAGTTCGGCTTGGAGTTTAGATTTTAATGGTGGTATCACCAACGAAGCGATCTATACTGATTGCAAGCAAATCGCTTAATATGCTACACTGCACTGCAGTTCCTAACGCATTTGGAGATTTTCATGACAAGAAGATGGGTGGGGTGAGCAAAGCATGGTGCTGCTATTGTGTGTCATCTTTAAAGCAAAAAAAAAAAACAAATACATTAGTCTTTTAAAATAGTTGCCAGTTTTAATTATATTTTGCTATTGCTGCCCGGTGAATCTAAATTTTACTTAATAGTCAGTTAAAAATTTCAACCCCTCATTAGCTCGTTAACAAGACACAATCTTTTAAAAATCTTTGAGTTTTTTGATTTTTAATTGCAAATAATCGCATTGGTTTTGAAAGTGTTTGATCATTTGAGGCATTGTTTTAGCAGTTTGCAGTTGTTTTTCTAAATAAACGCTGGGATTTGTATATCAACCATAGCCTAAGAGTCCGCTGTAGAAAAGTCGAGCGTATAAGATTACAGTATAAGATATACGGGAAAGATAGTAATGCATTTTGGTGAAATTAACGAAACAGCATTGCCTTGCCAAAACCTGTCCCGATGCCCGAAAATGTCCGAATTTTAGCCAATTTTGTTATTTTAATTAAAACTGTAGTGTACAGCTCAAAATGTATGCCAAATAATAGACTTCGAATAGGCCTTAGTATAATATGTTGGGTTGCATGGTTACATCTTTCGAAACTTTCAACATTTTTCGACCTGATGAATGTTTTTCCAATTCTGCAACTTCTTTCAACTTTTTCAACATTTTTCGACTGCTTTCAACAATTTTCGACCTGATGAATATTATTCGAATTCGGGTGTGGTACAATATGTCGCAAAAGAAATCTCGATTTGCAAAATACCGAAAAATAAATGTCGAAAAAAATTGGCCGAAACAAAAAAATGTAAATGTCGATAACACTAGTTTACACAATAAAAGATCTGGTTACTCATGGACTTTTTACGATGTATTTTGGGGCGCAGATTCCAAAATGACAAAAGTGCCAAAACACGGGTTTTTTGGGGATATCTTGAAAACGATTCTTAAGAAAAAAAAAATGGTTGGCATTTTTGGAATCTACGCTCCAAAATATGTACATCGTAAACCAGATCTCGAGATGAATCTAAAATTTGTAAACTAGTGTAATTGAAATATTGAAATAATGTAAATAATGATGAGGCTTCGCTAAACAACTAGTACTTCTTCAACAAAGTAAGAGTTAGTGGGCGGCTTTCGGCCTTGGCTCAGGGATAACATCCTCCAATACGTATAACATTGTCTTCGAGGCGGCCTTCGGCCGCGGTTCACTATGATATGTCCAACACAAAAAACGTGTGAGATTTTTCGAGATTTTCGACATTTTTCCTTTTTTCATTATTTATTTTTTCAACAAAAAATTTTTCGGCGTAACGCACTTTAAAAGTTTCGATGATTCAGGTTTCGACATTTTATTTTTCCCCCTTCGAATTCTGCAACTTCTTTCGACTCTTTCAACATTTTTCGACTTTTACAATATATTATTTGTTTATTTATTATATTATATTTCGACATTATCAATATTTTTCTACATCAGCTGCATCTTCCAACATTTTGCGACTCTTTCAACATTTTTCGACTCCCGCAACATATTGCGACTCTCTCAACGTTTTTGGACTTCAGCCACATCTTTCGAAACTTTCAACACTTTTCGACCTGATGAATATTTTTCAAATTCCCCAACTTCTTTTGACTTTTTCGACATTTTTCGACTTTCGCAACATTTTGCGACTCTTTCAACATTTTTTTTTTTGACTTTTTCAACATTTTTTGATTTAATCAATATTTTTCTACTTCAGCAACATCTTTCGAAACTTTCACCATTTTTAGACCTGATGAAAATTTTTTGAATTCTGCAAGGGGAGGTACGTTATGTAGGAAAATAAAATGTCGAAACCTGATTCATCGAAACTTAAAAAATGCATTACGCATATTTTTTGAAAAAAAAAAAATAAATACAGAAAAAATGAAAAATGTCGAAAATACCGAAAAGAAATGTCGAAAATCTCGAAAAACTTCAAATGAAACAAAAGAAAAACAACTTATTATTTCTTTTATTGGATGTTATCGATTTTGCAGCCATCGTTGAACGCGACCGTAAGTCCATATCCGATGACTAATACTGATTGAGTACAAATAAGACTTCAACTTGATTGAAAAATACTGCAGCAAAACTATTTTTGTTTTTGGAACTATTTGAGTTTTGAGAACATTACCGTTTGAATGTAATTTTATTTGTGAATAGATTCACCGTTATTATTTTTTAGAATTGAAGAGTATTTCCGTTAACATTTCTAATTAAAAGAACTATTTGTCAATAGAGTTACCGTTATCTCAAATTTCTTGGCAAAATTAACTTTTAAATATGCAGGGTAGACATATTTTAATAAATTATAAACGAAAATAGGTTAGTATTATTTCTTATAAGATATTTATATTATGTTAAAATAATTTAATTCATGTTGTGTTATTATTATTATTTCAACATTATATATTTTCGACATTTAAATTTTCAATATTTAAATTTTCGACTTTTTTTTTTGGTCAATTTTTTTCCACATTTATTTTTCGGTATTTTGCAAATTGAGATTTTATTTTGCGACACATCGTACCACACCCTTCTGCAACTTCTATCGTTTTTTGCAAACATTTTTCGACTTTCGCAACATTTTGCGATTCTTTCAACATTTTTCTTTCGACTTTTTGAACATTTTTTGACTTAATCAATATTTTTGAACTTCTGCAGCATTTTGCGAATTTTTGAACATTTTTCGAATTTTGCAATAAACTTCGACATTATCATTATTTTTCAACTTATGTACATATTTATAATTTTCTTTACTCAGTTTAGCTACTTGTTTTCATAACTAACGAAATTATTTCTTTCCCTCTCCAACCCTTTTGAAATGAGTTTTATGCCATTGAGCATAGTAACAAAGATATAAAGTTATGAAGATGAAGAACAAACAAGAAAGATCTCATTAACCTTTTTTTTCTAATTTTTCTAATGGATACCTTTGAGCATATGAAAACAAAGCACCACAGACAAAACATCTTATTTGATACATGTGTCTTGTATGTATGTGTTACATATACATGTTCTTCTACTTTTATACATATATACACGTACATGCAAGAATTTACCATATAATATGTATTACGGCTTTATTGTCTAAAGCTCTTTAGCCCGCCAGCCAGCCAGTCAGCCAACTTGCCTGGTATTGTCTTTGGTTAATAAACATTAGACCAAGTCAGGCGTGACAGCCTGCTGTGGCCCACACACACACATCCTCACAGACATTTCAGGCTATGTATGTACATATGTAGCAATGCATAATCCATGCCCGATTATTTCGAATCTGTCTGATCGTCTGTTTGTTGCTGCCATAATAACGTGCTGTTAATTGAAGTGAGGTGCGGTGCGGTGCGGTACAGTGCGGTTCGGTGCGGTATGGTTCAATATGGTGAAATGTAGGTTTTTATCCAAGATATTACGTATTTTACAACCAATGAGAGACAAACGACTTTTTCCATCTCACTCGTATACACATAGAACTTATTTGGGTGCCACAAAACGAAACGTACGAACTTTGTCGAACGACGACGACGCGCCCCCACATTGGGTATTGCTATCGTTGTTGTTGCTGTAGCTTTTGTTGTTGTTTTTGTTGTTACTGTTGCTATTATTGCTGTTGTTGTTGTTGTTATTATTGTTTTCGCTGTAAATAAAAGGATAATACTATACGCCGCATTTTATTGAAAAAGGTATACCAAACAGCATACGGCTAGGATGGATGGAGCACGAACAGACTGAAAAGCAACTCCATACAATCACAGTCTCATAGACAAACGGTGCTGTATCGTTGTCTTTTTTTTTGGATTTCTGTTTTTGTAATTTGTCCATGGGACACAAATTCAAATGCACAAACTTACTATAAATTGTTCAATTTCCATGTTATGCATCTCGAAATTTCCTAACTTATTTGATAATTTTACCCAAAAGTTTCATTTGACCAAATGTGACTTGTAATTTTAACATATGATTGAAAAGACAAAAGGTTTAAAGCTCATGAAAATTAACGAAAATTTAATATAAACACATGTTTTACTATGTATGTAGGTATGTATGTATGTACATTAACCGTACCTAAAAAAAAAAATTAATAAGGCGACCCCTACGTTCGGTAAAAAACTTTAAAAACATTTTTAAAAATAGTTCTAATGGAGTAATCGAAATACTTCAGTTTGGAAAATTTAATGATTTTTTGCAAGCTTTAATTTTCTGACATTAAGGTGGCACATTAGGATGGTAGAAACTGAGATATGGTGGGTAAGTTCAAAAACGGAGCACTTGATGTCAAGGATCATTGGATCAAAAAGTTGGTCTACTCAAGACAAAAACATTGATATATCATACTTTAAGATCGGACTGTAAATGACGAAGATGTGATGTTTTTCTCAAATGCGCGACCTCTATTTTCATCCAAATAAAAAAAAAAATTTTTTCGAAATAACCTTGCAAAAATGCTTCGAATTTGCTGGTGTACGGTGAACTTTTTTTTTTGCCTGTAAGGTGGTACGGTCTAATGTACTTATGTATGTATATAGTACGAAACTGTGCTTCTTAAAGGTTCGTTAATCCAAATATATCAGTTAGTCTTAATATGGGAGAAAATGTATTCGAGAGATACGGACGTTTTTTTCTATGGAAAATTGTGAGTTAGACATTAAAAACATACAATTTTTTTTTTGTGTGGGCAGTGCATTCAAAAATACTTTAAAAGCCCACAAAACAAAAAAAAAAAAATAAAAATTCTTTTTCAACAGTTTTTAGAAAAAAAAAATTTTTATTAATTTTATTCGATTTTTTTTACATATACTCTGAGAAAACGATTTGTTTGAATATAACAAACGTATATTTCATATAGAGCAATCGAGTATTTGATTGAGTAGGTGTATGTAAAAAAAAACAATTCAACATTCCATTGGGCCTTGCTGACAATAGTGTTTGTAGTGTGCTTGATGTTTTCTAATAATAGTTATGACCAGTTCTTTTATGAGAAATCTAGATTTGATTTATACATATAGTATATACCTACCCAAGCCTGGGAGGTATAGTGGGTGGAGTGGGTAGTTCTACCCACTAGAGAAATTCCGAGTAGGTAAAAACCCACTCGAAATTCAATCGAAAATCATAATATCATCGAGTATGTTTAACTTCTAATTTTGAATTCAACGCGGGAAACAAGCGCACTCCAATAATGCGCATAGTACACGCACAAACACGACACATTGACACACAGTAATGGAAATAGCGGCCGCCTATATTGTCCTAAAGGTCACTTAATCTCCCCTATCATGAATATCCAAAGGAAAACGATTCTTTCGGATATATTTTTTCTTGAGAGCAAAATTTTGCAATCGTAAATAATTGAGGAAAGGAAAAGTTAGAAAAAAAATTTGCGAAAAACGTCAAAAATTTTCCCTCAAAAATTATTGCCAATAGCTCATTTTGCAGGGAATTTTTTCTCATTCTCGAAAAATTTTTCACGATTGCAAAGCAGGGAATTGGAGAAAAATTCCGTAGAAATGTTTATTGATGATAGGTGTGAATGTGTATTTGTAATTTTTTACATACTGCTGAGTCAGCTGAGTGTTCGGTTGCAGTATATTCGCTAGTGAAGTGCATGAGAAAGTGAAAGTAGTTGCTGCTGATGCTTTAAATGCGACTCTCAATTCCAAATTTGAAGAAATTTGGGAGAAAAGCTTCAAAGCTGTTATCGAACTAAAACTTGAAAAGCCTCAAATGTCACGTATGCGTAAAATTCCCAAACGATTCGATTCATGTTAGACCGAAACTTTGAAATTCAAAACTCCCAAAGATTCTTTTAGGAAATCTTACTTGAAATTGTTTGATCAGTTGGATCATTAATTTTTTTTAAGATTTTCGTAGATTTTCTGTTCTCCGTAGACTGAAAACTTATTTGAGATTGACAAAGTTGCAAGATCAGCTCAACAATGTTGTTATTTTACATATATGTATGTATTCGGATGTGACAGACCAGATCGATTAAGATGAATGAGTTCATATCGCGAAATTCGAAACGTGTAAGTGTTTTTGCTTTGAGGAAATGAGTTTTTTGTTGAATAACATAATTTTTTAAGTTATTATAATTAAAGAATACGACGAAAAATTTTAAATATTTAAACAATTTTATAACATTATTCTAATATCCATAAAAATTCTCTAGTGCTTCACCGAGAACGAGTCGAGGCGAGATTCGAGTTGTTCTCGCTCTCGCCTCGTTTTATAAATTTGAGTCTCGCTTCGCCTCGTTCTCGGCCGAGAACTTGCCATCACATATCTCGAACCTTTTACAAACTATAATAATTATATGTACCAAATCTTATCCATCTACGTCATATAGTTACTGAGATATAAAAAAAAGTTTTATTCACCTGATGTTGATAACACTGGTCAACAGTGGTTTTGTTTGCCTGGATCTCTCTGCGGATTTCTATAATTTCAGGTACCCAGATTACGAATATATTCATGAAAGTACTGAATTGTACTGAATTGGCTCTAGTTTTTAAGATATTGATGTATTTATCTATAAATATGTATGTGAAACAAAGTCGGGTTAGTTACACTCTGTATAACTCAAGAACGGGTGGAACGATTTTAATGGTCTCAAACTTTGGATTTGTCTCCGCCCCGAGAATGACATTGGCTACAAAAATTTTATTTAGGGTAAATATGTAGGGTGGCCCTTATACAAAACTTTTTTAAAATAAATGATCTTTGATCGAGTGTTAGTGCGATCGGTCGAGCGAGGCAAATTTATTTTTCCACCTCGCCTCGTTCTCGCCTCGTAGAACGAGGTTGCCTCGCGGCCTCGGTGAAGCACTAATATTCACTTCCAAACCTTCTCCCTCCTTCATATACTTTATTGCTTTCACTCACTCCACCGCTGACCAGCTACCCGGGCTAGACATGATCTGCCGGGTCTGTACCAGGGATGATATTGGCATATATGTAAAAGGGCCAAAATTTAAACTAAAATAGGGCTTTTTTTACATAAATAGGGCTTCTGTAAATCAAATCGTATGTGTGTAACCATTTATATTATAACCGAGTATTTTCTTTTTATAAAATTTATTTTGTTGTTTAAATTTAATTGTGAACATAAATTTTACATAGTAGAAAAGAAAACCAATAAAAAAATAACTTCAAGAACTAAATAACAAGTTTATCACATAAATGCTTATTATTATAAACAAATGTAAATCATCGTGTGATTAGTAATTCAAAATTGAAGATTTTCCATTTTTATATACAGAACAGAATTTATTTTACTGAGACCGATTTCAAATCACTTTACAAATATTTAAAATTTTTACATAAGTGACCAGCACACAAATAATGTTAACATACACTAAAAAAAGAAAATAATATTATTTTAAATGTCAATTCACTGATGGCAATATTTTGCATTAACGATACATTATTTAAAATATCGATTTTTAGTGATAGTTGCATTACTTTATGTAAAAGTAACACTCGCTGAAGAGATAATTCTCAAAATAATTCGAATCCAGTTCTAAAATTTTCTTGCACAGTTCTATTTTTAATTATGGCATATCTTGTTGTGATAATGTACGAATCAAAACTTTTCTTAAATCCTTTTTTTTTTTTTTGAAAATACACTAAATCCGAATATTCGTTCTCAGCGCATATTTTATGTAGGTGTTTCATGAAATGACTGATTGCTGCAATATTCATTATTATTTTTAATCCAAATTTCTACAAAAATGTTCTCCAAGAGTTGAAGAAAAACTTGTTATTGATGATCAAAAGTAATCATTTTTAAAAAAAGAGTTGTTCATATGCAGTGGCTCACAGCTTATTTTATGCAGTGCATACTTTTAACTTCAACACTCTATAATTTTGTTACTAATTAGAATATAATACAAATTGTGATATCATTTGAAAGAACACAAATTCTAGTTTTAATATTTAATTATTAGTTTAATATTACCTGGAATTTTTCTAATAGAAAATCGAAATATACTACTAAATTTCATTTCCGAATTTTTTTTCCAAAATCGCCCATAAATTTACAACCACAGTAAGGCCTGGCAACTATGCTGGCGAGTCCATCAAATCCGGGCAGTTGTATATTTACCAGGATTGAACTACGCCAGCTTTGTGTTTTTGGTCTTTATCTTGGTATAACCGGAAATATGTCTGTATGAACAGATTTTCCGCTACGAAATGACTCTTATAATCTGAAGACACATATCCATACTCATGATATTTCCTATAAAATCCAAATTTCCGGTACCAGTAGCTGACATGCAAGCTATTAAATATTATAGGCGATTTTGCAACTTGAAAGTAGAAAATCGGCATTTTTTCATTTTTGTCCGGTCAATTTTCAATCTTTATGTATGAAAAAAAGAATAAGAAGAAAAACTGATGACGGACTCGAATTTCTCGATCGATTATTGTTCGAAAAGCATACCCACTTTGTTGGAAGATTTGATAACCTCTTTAACTTGCATCATTTTTTAAATCAATATTTTCTAAAATGGGTAGGCAACTTAAAACAGGGTCGGCATTCCAGTTTTCAATATTTATGAAAATCCTTATGGGCAGAGCCGTATTAAATAAAGCTCTATATGCCGCCCGTACGCCAATAAATTTGGCCGTCCCCAAAATTAAAGAAAATTATAAGTAAATTTTTAGTAGTACAAACGCCTGACAACAAAAGCAACCTTAGGAATTTATTAGTTATATGCCATTGAAGTGAACCCCAAGTAACCTCAAGTAACCCCAGTAACCTCAGTAACCTTAAGCTATTTTTTTGAACTTTGAAACTGCAAACGAAAGTAACCAAAACGACCAGCTGGTGCAATTTTTTGGTTTCTGAATTCGCAATTCTAAGTATTCGAATCGACCCAGCTCGTGCATTTTTTTGACCTTTGAGAATGTAATCGCAAGTAACCAAAGCGACACAGCTGAAGCTGCAAACGAAAGTAACCGAATCGACCCAACTGCTACAATTTTTCGGAGCGAACCGTCTCTTTCAACTTTCAATAAGCAATATTGGATGTTGAGAAATCAATAAAAACTGCACCAGCTAGGTCGATTCGGTTAATGGTAAAAAATCGTCAATTTCGCGATAAATCGCCGCGACTAGCAACGCTGTATTTTTACGCCTTATCATAAATAAAACGTATATTCTGATCAAACCTTTACGAAATGCATACAAAATTTATGAAAAAAAAGGAGAGAATATTCATTTTTTTATAATCAGTTCGTACGTTTTTCAAATTCAAATTTGAATGTCCAGACTTTTCGTGCCAACCGATGGCTGATGTGCACTGCCGCCAAGTGCAGTAGAGTCCTGTTCGGAGGCAGCGAAATTTTTTTAAATGATGCAACAGCTATATAATTTCTTTTCGGCCTCAACAAATAGATGGAAAATCCTCGAGAATTGTATAAAATCGGGAAGTACTATAAAAAGCCTCTCAACTACCAGATGGTCTGCGCGCCACGATGCATGTAAAAGTTTGTGCGAGTCTTGGAATGAAATTTTGGGTGCCCTACAAAGCATTTCAGAGGATAGTTCTGCGAAGCCTTTGACTCGATCAGAGTCCAAGAGTCTTAACGCTTTCTTTAATTCGCTCGATAGTTGCTTCAGAGCTCTTTTTTGGAACGACGTATTAAATAGATTTAATATTATCGGCAAATAACTGCAATTATATCTGGCTGAGTTAAATACTGCATATTGAATCTTTAATTGGATTTTTGTCAGAACTCCAAAACGAAAATTCATTTAATTATTATGAGACTAGAAGTAAAGATAAGAGCCAAAAAAAATTTTATACAACATTTTGACGAGGGAAACTCCACGGAAGATTTTCAGTTTTCTGCATCAGAACATTTCCGAGTGGACGTTTATTTTTCAATTCTAGATGTATTGATTCAGAATTTGACAAAACGCAAAGTTGCTTATGTGGAGATTAATAAAAATTACGGGTTTCTCGTCAAAATACAACAGAAGAGTCTTGATGTGATTGCCAAAGAAGTCGATTAGCTTATAAAAATTTATCCTCAAGATTTAGATGACTCCCTCTCAATTGAATGCGTGCACTTCGCATCTTACTTAAATTCAATAAAAATTGAAAAACCCACAGCTTTAGATTTATCAAAAATAGTCTGTGAGAATAAATTTCAAAATATCTATCCAAATCTCCATACTGCGTTATGCATGTATTTATGCATGATGGTATCAAATTGTAGTGGAGAGCGATCTTTTTCAGTTTTGAAGAGGGTAAAAAATTTCTATCGTTCCACTCAACGCAACGAGCGTCTAAACGCACTCGCTGTGCATTGAGGCTGAGCTGAATAAAAATTATGATTATACCAGCTTATAGATGAATTCAGCTTACTGAAAACGAGAAAAGTAGCTCTGTAAATATATTTCTGTTTACTATACGTTAAATAAAAATTCTAAAGAAAATATTCATATAGACTTTCATTTCTTTCTACCACTTCATACTTGGATTTAAAAAAAAAAAAACCTTTTTCAAAATTTTGCCGCCTCCGTAGCCTTGCCGCCCATACGCCATGGCGTCGGTGGCGTATGCGGTAATACGGCCCTGCATGTAGCTCTGCATAAAGAAAGCGTTTCATTACACACACCTAATTTCAAATCACCCCCCGCTACAAACCAACGAGCAAATTGGCTTTTTTCGGTCTTATCATGAATTTATGGCTGAAAGCACTAGTAGATGATTTAAATTGCAGAATTTTGTTAAATACCATTTATTAAATAGAAAATGGAAAGAATTAGTAAGTAATACACATTTAAGAAAATTATTAATTGATTTTCAGATATATCTGAAATTATCATCTGTTTATGCACAATATGTAGTTATAAGAAAGATGAGTGAGTTTTCCAGCATGATCTGTAATAAGTCGATTTCGTTTCTTGTTGTGAATCCATCCAAATTTACTTAAGGACCTTTCTACAGCCGCTGATGTTATTGGCATCGATGGTATTCGAATGGCGACTTGAATCATATTTATTTTCTGGTGTACATGTCTTCCACAACAATAACGGATTAATTTTTTCGGCCGCTTTCCATATGAAATGGTGTCCCCAGGAGCGTCACTTCACCAAAATCTTGGGGAGGGGGGCAAGAATTATAATTCCACCACTATTAGATGGTTTTATTGAATTGTTGTATTGAATAATACCTAGCATCAGATCCTTGGGGGGGCCAATGCCCTCCCCAGCCCTACCGAATTGACGCCACTGGGTGTCCCCAAAGTCCTTCACGACTTCGATATTTTCCGAACCCCACCATTACATTACAAATCACAAATCAAATCCCATATTTATAACTGTATTACGGAGAAATTCAATTGTGTCCACAGAATCATTTGCAGACAAGTCGCATCCTTGTGAGTTTGGATCAAGCTTTCTTACTGCATCTGGCGTGGTGCTTCTTTTGGATGTACACTCAGTACACTCAGCTTCGTAATGTAAAAATTACGAAACTACAGATCACATGTCTCATGAAAGCATCGCGTAGTCAGACATACGACATAAGCACTTTTATTAGGAAAAAAATTTCTTTTAAGATCGAAGTGGCCGCCTTCGAACAGGGAATTCTTCTATAAACTTAGTTGACCTTTATGAGGTATTGATAAATTGGTGACGCTTAACCTTCTTAACGTCTTCGGGTCAAATCGGAAAATTTTTTTTTTTTCTAAAAATAAGTGGTATCCATTTTTGATATTTTATGAATTTTATTGAATTTAAAGACTTAACAGATATTAAAAATTTCTGAGTAAATATGTTTAAAATTATTTCAGCTACAAATTATTTTACACATTAGGTCTTCGGGTCAAATTTGACCTGCAGTAAAATTGTTCATTTTTTGGGATACTTCGGGGAATAATTTGTGCAATAATCGATTTTTACGATAAGTTTGACACCAGTCAATTCAAAATAAACAATTATAGATAGCTGTCTCTTTTCATTTCATCACACTAACCTTTTCTTATTCTATGATATCAGTACAATAGTTTGTTTGAAAATGGGAAATATCCGTGTTATTGGCTTGTATGAAATATTTTTTATCGGAAAATGAAGAATAGAGTAGAATAGAATAGAAATAGAGATCATGTTGAATGAAGTATCCGACGAGGAAGAACCTTGCTCAAAAATGAAGACCATGTGGAATATGCTGAGCCATCTGACAGTTCTACTGAGAGTGAGAGTGAAGTTACGCCTGCTCAGACAATGACATAAAAAAATGGCTAAATAAGATACTCCATTCAACCTTATACAGACAAAGCAATAGGAAGCATACCTGAAAAAAACCAAGGTATGCGTGTAGTTCTTGATATGACTGCTGGTCTAAAAGGTCATAACGTAACTAAAGATAATTTGTTCACATCGTATCAACTTGGGCAGAAGCTACTTGAGAAACAAATCACTTTAAAGTTCCTACTACATAAAAACAAGCCTGAATTACAACCACAGAGATTGGCAACGAAAGGCAGACCAATATATTCTTCATTTTTCTGTTTTACCGAAAATACCACCCTCCTGTCTTATATCCCTAAAAAAATAAGTCAGTAAATCTTCTCAGCACTTTGCATCATAGCTCAGCAATTAGAAATCGTGGATCAAGTTGTGTCTTGTTATACTTGCAAAAGGAAGACAAATCGATGGCCTCTAGTGGTATTTAGTAATATGTTGGATATATCAGCATATAACGCTTTTATTTTATTTACATCAGCTAATCATGGCTGGAGCGAAGGCTGCTTAGTTAAACGGCGATACTTCTTAGAGAATTTAGGTATGCAGCTTACTATGCTTTATATAAAAAATCGAAAAACGTTAACAAGAGTACCATTTTCACGAGAAATTGCAATGAAAATACATGATTTGACTCAACAACCGTCTACTTCAACCCAATACAAGGAAATAAATAGTGAACCGGTCAAAAACCAAACCAGGAGAATAATAAATATAAGCAGCGCTTATTTTGTATAACCAATGTAACAATAATTAACTTGATAACAAACACTTTTAATAATAAAATTGAATTTTAATATCATATTTTATATTTCATGTATTAATTTTGTAAAATTATAATAATAAATAAACGTCTATAAAATAAAAAAAAAATTTTAGTGGGTATCGTACAACATATAAGCTCTAAAAATACACTTTAGTTAGTACAGCAAATTATTGTTTTAATAAGAAATGTACTACTTGGGTCAAATTTGACCCAAAGAACGTTAATGTCAGTAACTTTGAGGACCTTATGAAGGTTAAAGAAATTTATTTTTTAGAACATTTTTTATTGAAAAATTAGTTTGGTTCTTTTTCTAAATATTTTTTTAGCTTATTTTCGTTTCAAATTAAATAAAAATACACTTAAAAAATACACTTAAAAAATTTTTATTTTGAGTCCAAAAATGTGTCCCTTTCGAAAGTTATTGGAAAAAAACTTAGACAGCGTCGTCGTTTTTACGAAGATAAGTAATTAAGGATACATATTTTTAAAATCAATCTTTATGACATTTCCTCCAACTTAATTTTTTTTTTGCAAAATGATAGTTTAAGCATAGCTGATACTCGAAATAAACATCAGTCGCCTCATGAGCCTGGTTGTGAGTGGCCGACAAAAAAAGTTTTACTCAATAACTCGGAAAGTAAGCCACAACTAGAAAAATATCTTAGGACCAATGTTGTAAAGCAGAAAAAATCACATCGATTTCATGTGCAAAACATCCCAAAACAACAATATTTTAGCCATTTTCCAACGTTTTAAAGTTTTCTATAAATGTAATTTTGAGCAAAAGGTTTTTTTTCACAAAAAATATGTTAATTTAAAACTTTCAATAAAAACCGTATTTTTTCGAAAATTCCAATGGTCATTAATCATTTTAAAACTATGAAAAATGGATCAAATCTTGTCATACGGAAATTTTTAAACCATGAAATCGATGTGTTTTCAACCCCTCTACAACATTGATCAAAACATATTTTTCATATTTTTCTACTTGTGGCTTAGGTACTTTCCGAGTTAATGTGCAAAATCTTTTTTTTTCGGCCTCTCACAACACGATGATGGCGACTGACGCTTATTTCGAGTAACAGCTTTACTTCATTTTTAAAAAAAAAGTTAAGTAAGAGGAAATCACCTCGAAAAATGCAAAACTAACTCCCGGACTAAAGGTATACTTCAAAAAAATTGTAAATACGACCAGGTCTAAAATGGGCCAAATATAACCTAAATCTGTTCTAATGGAAGTTGTTGATTTTCAATCGACAAAAAAACTTTTTTACCACTTTGTGAAGACACAAAACAGCAACATTGTCAACGAAATTCGACTGCTGCTTTCATTTACAGTGATTAGCATAATTAAATATAAAAGGGTAAAAGGATCAAATAACATTTAAATACCTAAAAACAACAACAGATGATGATAAACAAGGACAAACGACGAACAAGTAAATGTACAATAAACAGAAACAACAAAAACAACAGCGGCAAAGATGCAAAACCCCAAAGCAGTCAGTAGTCAGCCAACCAACCAACTAACTAAACAATATGAAAATGAAAACCACCCTACACCCCACTCTATCAAGAGCGTCACTACCCACTACCAACGAGTAGGGTACAAAGGGAAATCGTCAACAACAACAAAAATAACGGCAGCCGCATCATTCAAACAACACAAAAGCACATACACACATACACATACATACATACCAAAAAGCAACAAAAAATAACAAATTTCAAATAAGTTATAATAATACACTTAGAAAAAAAAAACACAAAAGGAAAAATTAGGAGCAACAACAAATCAAATGAACTACAGCAAACAACAACAAATAAATAAATAAACAAACGCGCTGGCAACTATACAAGCAAAAGCACAGTGTTGAAATACAACGGAATAGTCGCACAGTGGGTCGATTTGACATTTCTACTGCGCTGTCAACTCAGTAGAAATTTAATGAATATTTTTGAATAAAAACTTGATAGTCCGGGAGTTAGCGTTGCATTTTTCGCAGTAATTTCCTCCCGCATAATTTTTTGTGCAAATTATAGTTTGAGTATAGCTAATACACGAAATAAAAGTCAGTCGCCAGATTCGTGGTCGTGGTGAGCCTGGTTGTGAGAGGTTTAACGAAAAAGATTTTGCGCAATAACTCAGAAAGTAAGCCACAACTAGAAAAATATGTTAAGACCAATGTTGTAGAGACATTGAAAACGCATCGATTTCATGCCCGAAAAATCCCCAAACGACATTTTCGAAAAAAAAACGGATTTGATAGAAAATTTTGAATTAACATTACTCAAATCTGTCAACCGAATTTTTCGCTGAAAATATCTAGTTTTGCTTAAAGTTATAGATTTTACACCAAATTACAAATATTGGGACCTAGCTGTCCTCTAATAATAAAAATAAAATATAAGTGGGGACTGCAGCAGCAGGAGTGTTGGAGCAGAGGGCTTTTGGGTGCTAGACCGGAGTGTAGCTCATCTGTTATTATCACTAGTTCTCCCCAACGTGATAGACCGAAACCTAACTCGTCTCGGCTACCACAACACAATCGTTATCGAGATACTAGTTACCTCCACGGTTGTAGAAAGGGACCTAGCTCTTCTCTGCTACCACGCCAACACAGACCGAAATCTCGCTCGTCTCGCCTGAAAATTATTCAGAGGAGGCGCAATAGTCAACAACTGTACACTGAGAAAACAATTTAATTATATATACCAAAATTTGGTAATAATTAACAAATCGTATATTTGATATAGGCGAATTAAATATTTGATATATGTTAAAATGTCACATATTACAGTGAATCGAATAATATTATTGGATCAATTATATATTTGGTAATAATTACCAAATCATATTTTGGTTGGAACAAATATTATTTTGTAGCAATCAGTCATTTGTTAATAATCACTAAATCATGTATTTGACTAAAAAAATATTTTTTTTTCGCAAACGTATATATTTATTAATATCGATTTGTTCTAAAAACCGATTACCAAAAACGATTTTTTCAATATCGTAACATCCTTATGTAGGATGTCGTTGGTATTTATACAATCATAAATACCTAAATTGCGTACCAAGCAGAATATACTTAAGTAGTGTTTTACTTGAATATGTTGTGAATTGCAAAGTTTTCATGTTAATGAGAAGTGAAATCAAATAAAAATAGAATTAAAAAATTATATTCAACCCAAACAAATTTGTTAAATCGACTCAAACTAATATAACGTTTGGCCCAATAAGCAACCATTTAAATTTCAATTAAAGACATGGCAATAACTACCAAAATTTGTTTAAAGGAAGCGTACTCTTTTCTCAGTGTACTATAGATGGGTTGTCATTAACCTGCCGCCTCGTCACTGCTCCAACGGGTTAACCCATTCTCATCTACCGCAATTGCAGTAATAAACAAAAATATAATGAGTAACCTCGGGCTTGGATTTTCCGAGCTGTCCAAGAAAAAGTGAATATTCCTAATGAAAAAGCGCTTATAGGTGGTCCGATCTGGACAAGAGAGGTGTCAATCGATGGGTCCTAGGAATGTTCATAGAAACGGCCAGTAAAATAAAAGTGGCTTTGTTTTATTTTTTGAAATCTTACAATTTCCTAGTCAATTTAAATAGATTCTTGGTCAATTCAAACAGATGCCTTGTTAATATTATTAACAAGCCTCAATTGAATTTAACCATATATGTATACTAGCTTTGAATTAACTAGATTTATTTTTGTTATTTTCAATCAGAACTCAGGTTACATTAAGTAGATTTTACCATGGGACCAAAACATTACGTTTCCTTGTTCCAGGTCCTAGTTGATTTTTTTCTCGGTGTATCGAAAGATATTTTCGTGCTTTTAACTTACCAAAAAAATACACAAAGATCCTCACTTTTGTCATTCAAAAACTCTAGCAAAAGGAGATATATTTTCACCGGCTCCCAAACCTGGCGCCCGGGGCGACAGCACCCTTGCTCTTGCCCCCCTAGGTACGCTACTGTCTAATGCATGAGCATTTTTCCAAGGGAAAAATATACGTCATAAGAACAGTCACACTGCTCTAACACCTATCCGATAGTCCGAGTAAACTTAAAAGCATAATCGGCTTTTGAAAATAACTAGAAAATGGTCTGCTTAGTTCAGCGCGACTTACATGAAATACCAGAAAACTGCCACAAATTATGTGTGAAATTCAATCAAACTCATTTTCTCGACGAAAATCTAAACTTCTAAGCCACTGTATAAGGGAGGAGGTTACGTATAAACGAAAACATAAGTCTTACTCGCACCAAGTTTACCCTCATCGTTAATCATTAGCAAAACACTAAATATTAACAAAATAAAAGTTAAGTCTGCTGTGGCTGAACACGAGGATGAGTCGTTTGGAAAGACAACAGTAGGACACGAAGACGTTAACAAGGACATTTGCTGAAAACAAGCACATTGCTGAAAACAATAATGATGATGATGATGGCAATGATGTTGATGACAACAGTGATGGTGAGTGCAGTGATGATAACATAGCTAATGCTATGAAGGATAACAAGCAAATAAGGACTAGCATATTGTCAAAATATTTGTGCAAACTCATTGCCTAAATAAGTTTTTTTCTGATATTTTCAAATCTAAGAGTATGAGAAGAATTGGTACTGAGCTCAGTGGGAGTAACATTACCCATTTGTATTTCACTCGCCATTTTACTGTTGTTAGAGATTTTTTTTTCGTATGTTTCTCGTTAATGTGTTAAGGAAAAAAAGGTTACAATGATTGTCAGCTTAAAGTAATGGAAACTTTTTACCCAGGCCTGTATGCAGGTGTTAAGCTGGAAACACATGGTGCCACGGCATCAAAAATTTCAAAAATTTACAAACAATAGAAAACTTAAAAAAATTTAAAAACTTTAAGGAAATAGAAAAGCTATGAAGATTGCAAAACTTGGAAAAAATTATGAAAATTGCGAAAAAAAATTCAAAAAGTATCGTCGGATGCAAAACGGCTCGAAACATGTGGCCTAAACTGAATCTAGGAAGGACACAAACTCCCTTAAGATTCAGCAGCGGAGAGAGCTAAGAACTGCTGTGGGAGTGCTGACGGGGCATTGTGTTATTGACCCAATGGCCGACAAATATAGTGCCCCTTTCAGAGACTTCTGCAGGAGTTGCGGAGACGAAGAAGAGAATGAGACGGTTAGACACCTACTCTGCGAATGCTCGGGGCCAATGAGGAAACGAACCAAAAATTTTGGTAATGGATTCTTTGTTGATCTTGAGGAACTAGCCGAGTTGGAGCTCACCAGTATTCTCAACTACACCAAGGCTTCTAGGTGGTTCGCCATCATTCAATAAGATAATTTGAGGAGAAGGAGGGGACATATAATATACATGTAGGGTACCACAATGGGCAAACTGCCTTCGAGTGAAACTTGCTATAAGCAAGCGAACCTTTTAACCTAACCTAACCTCCCACTAAACTTTTTACATATTGTATGAATGCTATGTAGAATCAGTTGGTATTTTTACGTGTTCCAACGAGTTCGCATTATTTAAGAGTTCAATATCGTCGCCATGAAATAATCCATACCCTGGATTGGACGGCACTCTATTATCAACTCATTCTCTTAAGACTTTACTATTTAGGAACACTTTATAACTAAGATTTCAAAATATTTTTACATGTCCAAAATTCTAATGAGTGAAATTTTTCTTTTCATTTCAGGTGAGTTGGAAAATAAGCACTTCAAGGTACTTTTTGCCATATTTAGTCAATGTATGCTCATAGCCCACGATGGGCCTTAAGCAAGTGACAAGTTAAGTTACAATTAAAATTTGAATGGGATATTATTTGGGATCTTATTTATAGTCTATATACTACATCAAAAGGAATAAATCCTCAGAGCTTTTTTTTTTAATTTCATATTTAATGTTTTTTAATTATATTACATATGTACATTAGGGTGATTCAAATTTTTTTTTGTTTTTTTTTTTGTAAGGTGCTGTTGCTTAAAAAGTATGTTTATGAAATGAAGAAAGAGTTCACGAAAATTCAGCTCATTACCTCAATTTTATAAGGTGGCGCCAAAGCCTGTTAGGTTTACATGTAAATTGTATGGAAAAATAATTTTTTTACTAAAAAGGTATCTGAATGAATAGGTGATTAATGTTGTTGGACTAGAGGGTTGTTTTTCGAAGTAATTTTGTGCGCTGAATCCAAATCTGGCCAGAATTGATCAGAATTGACCGATCATGTCAGAATTCTGAAATATTTGTGGTTAAGTACCTAAATCTTGATGTTTTTTGTCTACTTTCGAGGCAATGTATAGGATTCAAAGAAAGTTGATTGCTTATTTTTAACATAAGCATCATTTATTACCGACCTTGCTCTTTCAAATGGTGATCTGTGATGTTTCCTTGCAAAGTTACAGCCATTTCAAGGTGACATGAATTTGAAACCAGTTGGTCAATATTGTTGGGTTGCAACCCTTTGTAGGGGATCAAATTCATGTCACTTTAAAATGGTCAATTCTGAGGCCAAAAAAGTACTTTGAAAAACGACCCTCTAGTCCAACAACATTAATCACCTATTCATTCAGATACCTTTTTAGTAAAAAAAATAATTTTTCCATACAATTTACATGTAAAACTAACAGGCTGCGGCGCCACCTTATACAATTGAGGTACAGAGCTGAATTTTCGTGAACTCTTTCTTCATTTCATAAACTTACTTTTTAAGCAACAGCATCTTAAAAAAAAACAAAAATGAAAAAAATTTGAATCACCCTAATGTAC
The DNA here is from genome assembly GCA_963662105.1 of Meiosimyza platycephala. Lineage (NCBI taxonomy): Eukaryota > Metazoa > Arthropoda > Insecta > Diptera > Lauxaniidae > Meiosimyza > Meiosimyza platycephala. The sequence goes on from OY759212.1 coordinate 6,993,525, forward strand.
AGGGCCGTATCTAGGGGGGGGATTGGGGGGGATAGAACCTACCCCGAAATTTTTCGACGGACACTATATGGAAACGATTTTGCAAATAATAGACACTATGTAAAATTGACTTTGAGAGGAACATACAATACAAAAACGGTTTTCTCAAACGAACAGACACTATAAAATTTGAATCATCCTAATGTACAGGGCCGTATCTAGGGGGGGATTTGGGGGATAGAACCCCCCCAAAATTTTTTGACGGACACTTTATAGAAACGATTTTGCAAATAATAGACACTATGTAAAATTGACTTTGAGAGGAACATACAATACAAAAACGGTTTTCTCAAACGAACAGACACTATATAAAATAGATTTTGTGAAAAAAAGTCTGAAAAGAAGGTCACCAGATTTTTTAAATGATTTTTGAGCAGAAATAGTTGATAATCATCGATCTGTATTAACTTATCTTTATGTTTTAGTACCGTCAGTATGTGGGATATACAGATTTAACTTGAAAAATTAAAATGTTTGTTGTTATAAGCAGGGCAACCTAAAATATTTACGAAATATTTATGTAAATATGGACGAAAAGTAGACAAATTATTGATGATATTTACGAAAAATAAATATATTTTCTTTAATTTATTTTATTAACGCTCAAGAAAGTCATGGAAATGGTTACGATGAATGAGTATAAGTTTTCTCAAATTTTCAAACAAAAATGATCAACGGTAATCTTCCAAGGTTCTTATATGCGCAGCAAACGTACCTACGTGCGTGTTTAAGGTACACATCTGAATACTTCAATCCCACGTCGGAATCGTTGGACTCACCCGTTTTCGGAATACCTACAATTACTTTGAATTTGACAAGCCCAGTATTTTGATCGACAACATAATTGAATTTCCTGAGGAATTGCGGTTTTCTCGAAACTGCCTCAAGTCTAGGGCGGATTAATTCAAATGTTTCCAAAACATCAGTGAGAGATTCGCCCTTTGTCTTTGTTTTGCTTTGTGATTGTTAGAGAAATAATCGCGAAAAACTATTTTTAGATCGCGAATTCATTTTTTAAATTCGGTAAATTAATTGTCTTTCGGGCTTTGTCAATACATTTTGCTTAATTTTCATCGAGAGTACACAGAAAATATATCTTTGAAATGACTTGCGAAATAAACAGCTGCATGGACCCAGGCACCTCAGCGAGTTGTTATCGGTTGTGGAAGCAATGATCTTTGAGGAAATATCGATTTGAGTAGCTATCTTCGAAATGGAGCTTACGATTATATTAGAATAAAGAGTTCGATAAAATTTAATCATTTCAATGTCTCGTTTCGTCGTTGTCGAAATATTTGTCCGAGAATTGAAACGAGAAAATGTTGATTTTGAAGATTGAACTTTTCTGAACAAGCTCTAAATTTTTAATTGAAATCAGTTTACATGTGTGAGTGGAAAGTGGTCTGAGATCAGTACTTAAGTACTTGACAAATTGATAGCGAGTATGCCTTATCATTACAGCCAAAACCGCCCTGGTAGAAATCATAAGCATTAAAAATGTCCACTGGCCAAGAAATGGCCATTAAAACTGGCCAGTTTTATGGCATTTATGAAACGGTTTTTCTAACTTTTTTCGAGCATTTAATGGCCAGTAAAACGAAAATAGGAAATGGCCATTTAATGCCCAATAAATGCCGGAAAAATGCTCTAAAACTGGGCATTAAATATGTCACTATTAAAAATGTCCAATAAATGCTCGAAAAATGTTCTAAAAATATTCCAAAAATGCCTAGAAAAATGCTAGAAAAATTTCTTAAAAATTATAATATTACCGAAGTATGATAATTTAATGAATTTGCATGCTGCTATAAGAATGCTTTTGCGTGAAAATGCTGCCCAAATAGTGCAAGAAGCTGATATATTTTTAAATAATTTCGTAAAAAAAGCTGCAGATATGTTTGGTGAATCATTTGTAACATTCAATATAAATAATTTATGTCATAATTTATATTTATAAATAAAACAACTGGCCATTAAATGCCTAGTTTTTGGACAATTTTATAACATTTTTCGAGCATTTTTAGAACCTTTTTCGAGCATTTTCTAGGCATTTATTGGCCATTTTTAATAGTGACATATTTAATGACCAGTTTTAGAGCATTTTTCCGGCATTTATTGGGCATTAAATGGCCACTTCCTATTTTCGTTTTACTGGCCATTAAATGCTCGAAAAAGGTTAGAAAAACCGTTTCATAAATGCCATAAAACTGGCCAGTTTTAATGGCCATTTCTTGGCCAGTGGACATTTTTAATGCCCAGTTTTTGGCCAATAAATGCTTATGATTTCTACCAGAGCGGCCACATAAATTATTTAAAATGTTTTAAGTAGCTTAAATCACAAAAGTGTTCACTATAAAATAAGTATAAAAAGAACTACCCAATATGAAATAATTTAGTTTTGATTTTTTCAGGTAGAATAAAGAATTTTCAAGTTTTCTGTAAACGATTTTTTTAAAAATTTTTGTTGGAAAAAAATACAACCTTAAAACCAGAAACATGTTTTTTTATAAACGAGCTAACTGTATATGTACATATCGCTCACTTACTTACTTCAAGTGATTTTTGATCTACTGATGCAGAAATATACATTTCATGTTTACTTTTCATCATTTTCATATAAAAAGTAACTTATTGAAAACTTTAAAAGAGTTTTCTCCCACTTTAGGTTTTTTGAGTTATGTCAGTCTTGAAGTAAGTGAGCAATAGTGCATAGCATACTTAGTGTTTACAAAATTTGAAAGTGAGTTATTTTAAGAAAAAAAAGGCCATCGGTTTGAAAAATTAAAGATATTGCTGCAAAAATTGATTTTCAAAAATCTCAAATCCAAAAGTCCCCCCCCGAAATGAAATCCTGGATACGGCCTTGCTAATGTACATATGTATAGTAACGTATGAAATTTGAATTTTTTTTTTCGGAAGAGGCGCAAGTCTTTTTCTTTTCCATTTAAGTGAAAATATGTACATTGCAAATAAATGCCTATTTGCGAATATTTGCAATGGGTGTGTTAATAAACAAAAATGTAGTTCTAATTTTATCGGCTCTATTTGCTGGAACTTAGAAATCTTCATTAGTAGCCGGTATATCCACCATTGACTTGAATAATTTTGTGAACTCTTTTTGGCATAAATGCGTTTTCGAAATTTTTTGTCGAAGCAGAGGAATTTTCTTGCTATCCTTCCAGGTTAATTGGCTCGTTGTTATCATCGACTTGAAGATGCAAAAGGGTTTTTTCTCGCAGTAGTGATAGTACGATTATCTATCGTTGCAGAAAACTTTTTTGGTTTCCACGGGTTTCAATCGCTTGCTTGCCTTTTAAAGCATTTTGAACAAAAATCATTTTGTCCACTCCTCCTTAATAACACTTTTTTGAGCGTTTTCATTTGTTGGAGCCCGTTTTGGAACTTTTCTTCTTACAGTATCTACTCATTGAATTAAGGACGGTGAAAAAATATTAAAAAATTCTCGGTGTTTCTCAAATAAAATAAATACCATGAATTTTTTTTTTGTTTATTTTTTTTGAATTATGTATTCTGGATATTTTTATAGTTTTTAAAAAAAAAAAATTAATATTTAGTATTTCCACCTCTGGATTTAAGCACTTCATTTATTCTGCTCGGCATACTTGAAGTTTAATTAATTATCATTTCCTTTAGATATGGGTCATTATTACACACAACACAAATATTTTCGTTTAATTGAGCCATGGTGTTATTTCATCGCATGTACACCAGTGATTGTAAATAAGACCAGCAGTTCTCAATTGCATTTTAGTCCGGCGAATTGCCCGACTATGGTGAAACTTCTAAATTTAAAGAGTTCAGGACATTCATACTGGCTCTGGACGTATGGCAAGGAGCTCCATCTTGTATGAATGTGTATTTATCCTTGGAATGACCTAATGTGTCGATGTAGGGCAGCAAAACATTTTTCAAAATGTTAATGTACTGTTCGGAGCTTATTGTTTTATCAAAAAACTATATCGGCCCTGATCCTTCGGAGGTTATGCGGCTCCAAATCATAACAGACGGTGGGTTTTTGTAGTTGGAACTAGCCAGCTGAGTATCTCTCTTGAGGCCTTCTGCCAGCAAATCTGATCCTTTGGGATACTGCTTCCATATTCAAAATAAAATTTCTAAGAATTTTACGCTGACGTCACTGAAAAAGTAAGTCACTATATTCCAGTAGTCGTTGGGAGTGTTTCGCGGAATCTGAGCCCAATCCAGCCTCCGTTTGCACATAGCATTTGTAAGTTTAATCTTTTTTGCAGGACGTCGGCATATCAAGCCATTTTCTTTAAATCGGCGTCACAATGTACTGAGCGAAATGTCGACTCCAGCTTCGTTGAGGTCGTTCAGTACTGATTGCGTTGATGCACTTCGTTCCATTGTGGTTTTCAGCACAATTCTTTGGTCATTTTTTGAATTTTTTCTTTTGTTTTCTTGGACAACTTTGACGATTATTTGGGGGAACATTTAAAAAACAGTAGACATATTCACACTTTTAGCGATGTTTATCACAGAGAACTTCGATATTTCAATAATTTTATATATTACGGTGTAGCTTGACCTTTTTCAACAGCTACCCGTGACCTTTGAGCATCAGAAATATCTCTTATTTTACAAATAGTAACGGTTTTTCAAAAATAACGGTTCTCGCTTAGAAAATGGCTGTTTTGGTGGCATAGTGGTGTAATTTTGAAGAAATTATCAAGTGACTTTTCTTCACCTTGTTTTCTGAACATGTTAAGAATCATAACACATACAAAAAATAAAACCCAAAAGAGAAAAGTGCACAAATGATCAATTATATCAAATTTCAAACACATTATTTTGATACATACTACTTTGGCAGCTGCCACATTCACATAGACGTTGTGTAGACATCAAATTTAAGTTTTATAATAACGGTTAATACCCCTAATACATGTTTCAATAAAAAAATAATTAAAAAATTCCAAGGTTTTAATTTTATTCGATACTAAATAGAAAATTTCCAAAATTTTTCCATCGTCCCTAATTCAATGAGTAGATATTGTAAGTGTGCCTTGGACTGATATGCTCATCACTTTACTGCAATTATACAGCACCTAGGATCTGCACAAGAGTGATTTGTACTTAGGACCATTGTCAGAATTAAAACTTTTATGAAATGCTCTCCGTTGTATCAGCATAATCCGTTTTCCCTTTGTATGTACGCACCATCTGTAAATAAATTGACATTACCTACCTATTCATCAAAGTAAATGCAATTGGGTCTAGTGCGAACATGTCCACGCAAGTCACATTTCAATTGTCTGCTTCATGTTGTTTTATGTAAAAATAGGTATTTTGTTTTTAAACTTATGGTAAAGTTTATTAAAAATAATTTGAATTACAGTGAAATTCCCCATAACCGGACACCCACCGTCTCAGTATTTTTGTCCGGTTATTGGAGATGTTCGCCTATGGGGGAGGAACAAAAAAAATGTGTTTGAAATTGCATTGCATTTACTCCCTTATTTCTGGAGTGGCGCTTTGATTTTCAAATTATACTGCCATATTGTTGTCTTTAGTTAATAAACTTTAATCGATTTTCGAAAAATCGTCAAAACTAGCGAACCAGAATGAATGAAAAAGTTCAACTCCACTTAACACTTCTGACATAAATGGTTAGGTACATTAGTATTATTAGGGGAACCACTAAATTCGTTGCTTTCAAAAAAAAAAATTAGAATTTGTGAAAAGGGGAAGTAGTACAAAATTTAATAGAATTCTTATTTAATTATGTCCGTTTAAAAGAGATATTTTGACCAAAATGGTATAGAATATATTGTCCTCGTCCGGTTATTGGAGCGTCCGGCTATCGGTATTGATTTTGTATGGAAAGTGAGTGTCGCCGAAATGTGTCCGGCTATGGGAGCTGTCCGGTTATGGGGGCTGTCCGCAATGGGGAATTTCACTGTATTTGAATAAACACTTAAAAGAAAGGTGGCAACGCCAACACAACAAAAGAGGACAGCCCTGAGTTTTAAGTTTTTCAAGTTCTGGGTAACTGCAGTTGAAAAGAACGCGTCTTGCAGCGTAATATTCATTTTTCTATTTAAATAATACAAATTAAACAATAATTCATTAAAGTGAATACTTTTAAACATAAAATAGTTTGTTTTTCTTTGAACGCTTTTACACTTGTTTGAGTTGTATACATATCGGTCATTCTTTTACTAAACGCACACTTTGTCGATATTGACGTTTTTGAGCATTTTTTGAAACGAAATATCTCAGAAACTATAGGAGATAGGATAAGAAAGCATTTAATCATTTTTGTTAAGAAATACTCTAGCTTTATAAAAAAAATTAAAAAAATTTAAATAAATTTGTTCAAACACTAATTTTTTAGTTAAAAAAATTTTTCTCAAATTATTTTCAATATAACACCTTTCTTTTGTTTTGATTTTTTTATCTGTTATTCTTCAATTAATCTTCAGAATGCATGTGCTTTCATAACGAAATTCCCGCCATAACTTTGGAAAATATGAATATTTTACTGATGACACGCACCAAGTTTTTTCAACATGAAATTCGACATAAAATTTTTTTTTTGTTTAATTTTTTGTTTTTGTTTTTTGAAATGTTATTTGCAATCAACCCTAACAATGTATCTGAATTCAAAACGAAATTCCCGATATAACTTTAAAAAATATGATACAATTCATACAATTAGACTGATGCGCGCCTTCATGAAGAACTCATATTTTCCAAAGCATTTGTATACTCTCCATACAAATGTACTTTTCTTTGTTGTAAACAAATCAACGGAAAAAAATCGATTCAAAACGGCGCACAGTGATTCGTCTCCATACAAACGATGGACAAAAATAGAAGGAGTTGTCAGAATTGAATGAAATTTCGTTTCTAGTGAATAATGGCATGCTAAATTCAAAAACGTTAAATATTGAAAATTTAAATGGTTTTTGAGTAAATGGGGTTTTTTACCGATTTTTTTAATGCGTTCTTATGCTAAGAAGTAATTTCATAAAAATTGCACTTTTTGATTATTGGGAGAAAAAACTTGTCATATAATATATATAAGTACCTGGAGACCGACCATTGATCGGTCAAAAATTTAAATAAAAATTAGTCAAAGTATTTTATTTACTGTAAAACCTAGCTTTATTTATAATTTTTAGTTTTATAGGTACTTGTTCATTACATTTCGCTGGGAAACACTCTATGTATGGTTTTTTGCTACAATGCGAAGAACCACTCCAACTACAGTAGACGTCCAATATAACGAACTAATTAATGCACGGGACAGTCGTAATATCGTAAAATTCATTATATCGAAGTGTTTTTTTATTAAAGAAACTGGCTTTTATTATAGCATATATTAACTCGTATAAACGTTAAATTAGATTTTGCAATGCTTTTCTTACTGGCGATCACCTTTACCGGTAAAAAAGAGTTATTTCAGTTCAACAGTTATTTTTGAATTAAACAATGTTCGCTATTAGGAACGGAAAACATTTTTAGCGTTCTTAATTTAGAGACATCAATGGAAAAGTCTCAATTTGAAAACTGTTCATTAAAATGGAAATTCGTTATATCGTTATACGTTATATTGGAAGTCTACTGTAATTAAATTTTGCCAAATGTTTGAATGAAAAGTACTTTTGTTGTCCTATTTTCGCGATCATTTTTTTTGTCCCAATAGACTTTTAACTACAGTGGTCTACTCCTACTGTTATAGTGGTCATTTTTAATATTTAACCACTTTGTGTGCCCCGAACGATTTGCGGAATTTGTTGCTGTATAGATATTTTCCTGGTTCTTTGGATTACGTGGCCTATAGGTGTTATAGTGCATTTCTATAAAAATCACACGCAAACCACAAAATCGCGATTTTCTCTCACCTCGGTAACTGCAAGTGACCCAAAGTGACTCGGGGTGAACCGCCTCGATAAGTAGTCACTTATGGAGTGACTACCTCCGGGATACTCTAAAGAACAAGGAAAATATCCTTACAGAAATAATATCCAAAAAATCGCAAGCATCGTAAAATATAATTAGGTGCGATAAGAGTTTGCACCAACGTGGCCTATAGGTGTTATAGACCAATTCTACAAAAATCACACGCAAACCTCAAGATCGCGATTTTCACTCACCTCGGTGACTCCAAGTAACCCAAAGTGACTCGGAGTGAACCGACTCGATAAGTAGTCACTTATAGAGTGACTACCTCCGGGATACTCCAAAGAACAAGTAAAATATCCTTACACCAACAAATTCCGCAAATCGCTCAGGACGCACTAAGTGGTCAAATAATAAAAATGACCACTGCAATATTAAGACTACACCACTGTAATTAAAAGTCTATTGGAACAAACATTTTTTTTTATTTTTCGTGCTTTCTCTATCGATTGGAACAAAAAATTAAAAAAAAATTACTCAGTACACTAAATAAATATAACATTTATCGTTTTTCGTATGTATGGGAGGTGCCACGCCCATTTACGCAATCCCGTTGAAATCCATATAGTTTCAAAGCTTATAGTAATCGACACCTCTACACCAAATTTAAAGAAAATACCTCCCATAGGGCTCCACCCCGCTGGCACCCCATCTGACGAATTTTGATAAAAAAAAGTGAATCTAATAGGTCACTGATTGGTCATAATTGGTCAGCCAGAGTACATTTTTTAAAGCGTTTTGAAAAATTTCAAGATCATCTGCATATTTTGGCACCCCATCTAGCGAATTTTGAAATGGTCAGTTAGTCCGAATAATTGGTCAAAACGAGAAAATTAAAAATTTTTTGTACCCTACACAGAGGCTATATTCGCTTTGTCATTCCGTTTGTAATGCATAGAAGGGGGCGTAGCAGGTATAAAAAAGTATATATATTATTGATCAGCGTCACCACCTGAGTCGATATAGCTATGTCCGTCTGTCTGTCTTCTGTTGAAATCACCTTTATGAGATAACTAAGCAAACAAATTCAATGGAATTTGGCACACAGGTCGCACCTTTTTGCAAGCTGCTAGCAAATGGGCGAAATCGGGTCACGACCACGCCAAACGACCATACTCTATGTAGATATAACTCAGCCCATTTTGAAAAAAGTTACTGCGATTTTGATGAAACTTGGAAACATGTGAACAAAATTAGGATTGAGCTAGGTTTTAAATTTGCAAAGGCTCTTAGAGAGGCGTGGCACAGCCCTAAATTTTAACTTCTATAACGCTATAACTCGTAAACCGTGGAAGATATTGTGATGAAATTTGGTACACGGATACAATTAAAAATTTTGATTTCTTATAATTTAAAATTGGCACATTTGATTTTCATAAAAATTGTAGGGATGATACTACTGAGAGCAGTGATCAATACAAGTTTCGTCAGTATACTGGAAAAACTCGTTGAAGGGCGTGGCACAGTCCACAATATTTATAAACGTTATAATTAGAGAACTAACAACGTAATCGTAATGAAGTTTAGTATGGCAGATATTCTTGCTAAAAGGTATCTTCTTACGAAAATTTGGCACAATAGAACCGATGGGCATGGCACCTCCCATATAAGCAAAACACGTTTAATGCTATAGATAGTGTGCAATGAGAGTAATCTTTATAAAATTTGGTGCATGGATGCCAATTATTATAAGCTATAAAATTAAATAAATATCGATGGGGTTTCATCAGTGGGCGTGGCACCTCCCATATTAACATAAAGTTGGAAGCGATATTTTAAGAGAACTATTGCAGCAATTGGCATGAAATTTGATGTCCACTAATTGTTTGCAAAATGAAAAAAGTCACACAAGTTCAACTTCAACATAATATTTTATTAAGAAAGGCACTTGTTTTCATGTTCAGTTCTTTACAATATATTTCGTGTGTCTATTCTTAAATAAAATAACTAACAAAAATAAGAAAAATAGAAACAAAAACATAAAAAAGTTCATAAAAACAAAAAAAGGTGCAAATATTAACTGTCTATTAATTCTTTGCAAAATGCAATCATTTCTCTTTGCAACTCAATATCATGTAATGACCAAACTGCAAATGGCTAATATTTTGTATGCCCTCCATTAGCATCCATTACAGCTCTAAGGCGTCGCGACATCGACGATACGAGCGCATTTATGTCGTATGATTGCGGTATTTTTTCCCATTCCTCGTGTATGCAACGTATCAATTCTTATTTTGAGGTAGGGCTTCGTTTAGCCACCCTTTTCTTCAGCAATGCCCACAAATTTTCTATGGGATTGAGATCTGGACTCTGAGGGGGCGTGTCAATTGCTTTACTGCAATTATACAAAAGCCAAGTGCAACAGAGGTATGATTTGTGTTTCGGATCATTGTCTTGATACAGCTTGTACTTGAGCTTCCTGGTGTTATCTGGATCAACAAAGCCAAAATTGTGCGCACTTTTGGACAATTCCTTCTTTAATATGTCCAAATAAAATTCTTTCGTCATAATTTCATTAAAAATGCGCAGCTCTCCAACACCTTTGGATGAAATACATCCCCACACCATGACTGAAAGCTTGCCAAATTTCACAGTAGGCACAATATTTTTAGCATGGAGGGCTGTTTTTGGTTTTCGCCAAACTTTTCCTGGGCCATCGTTATAGTATAACATGATTTTCGTCTCGTCACAGAAAATCACGTCGTTCCAGTACTCCGGAGGATTGTTAGCATTAAATATTGCGAAGTTTAAACGTTTCTCAATATTTATAGCTGATAGCAATGGCTTCTTCCTTGCTACGTGCGATGAGTATTTGTGGATATTGAGTACTTTTCTCACAGTCTCAGGGCACACGGTCTTCTTGAGGTTTGTTTTGATGTCATTAACCAACTCTCTAAGGCTTGTTTGCGGTTTATTGTCCACGATTTTTAGGATATGTGAACAATCCCGTCGAGAGAGCTTTGGTGGTCTGCCTTTAGAGCTGTATAATTCCAGCCTGTTTTCTTTTTCCGCACGATTAAGAATATTGTAAACTGTTCTAAGTTTTATATTAAACATTTCAGCCAATTCTTTTGCTGTCTTGCCTTTGCTATAATTAAAGAACACCAATTGGATCAAATTGTCATCAGTGCGTTTACCAGGCATTGCAAAAATTCTAAATTAGCCAAGATGCGATGTGAACTCAACAAAATTTTAAGAAGAAAGACTTAAGAAAAACGCACGTCTCGTTGTTATTGCATTTGGTGTCCCGTTAGTTTTTTTTATCGTCTTATTTCAACCAGTGTTTGCATTTTGCAAAGAATTAATAGACAGCGTCATAAATGCCGTTGTTCTGTTTTCTTCATTTCCTTTTCATTTTAATTGGAAATTTGTCATTTTATTTTGTCATAACTACAGCTAATACAAATCTTAATGATAGTTGATAAAAAAAAATTTTCCCAAATAATGCTTTTACTTATATTTTTCATGTTAAAGTTGAATTTGTGTGACTTTTATAATTTTGCAAACAATTAGTGGACATACTGTAAGTGGTTTAGTTGCTATAATTTATGTCAGCATCTAAAGCGGGCGAAATAGCAGCACTGGGCTGGCACCTCCCATACAAGTAAAATACCTTAAGTGGCATATCGATCGAAATATTTGAGCAATCATACTGAAATTTGGTAAATAAAAGAGGTTTGCTTACGGAAAGTTATTTCTGGAACAAAATCAGTCTCGATTGTATCAGTGGGTGTGTCAACGTCATAAATTTTATGGTTAATTACGGCATATATCGCAAACTATAGAAGCTATTTTGCTAAAATTTAGTATGTGGATATCAATGACGAATATAATTTATTGAACCAAAAGTGGGCGGAATTGGAGAAGTGGGCGTGCCATATTTGGTTTTCTGCATTTCTATTCTATTTTTCTCAACATTTCCCACATTCTTTTGCCTTTTCCAACTTTTTAACTTTTCCCAACATATTCCATATGTATATTTTCCACTTTTTCAACCTCTTTCAACTTGATTCGCCATTTTCTTAATTTTTTCGACTTTTTATGAATTTTGAATTGTTTCAACATTTTTCAACTTATTGCAACTATTTTTGAGTTTTTTAACCACTTTCAACATTTTCAACATTTTTTCGAATTTCTCAATTTCTTTTAACTTTCTTCAATGGATTCCTTATATTTTAGACGTTTTGAGTTTTTTTGAACTGTTTCAACACTTTTCAACCTTGAACCAGTGATGACATTTTCGGTACATTTGTACTTTTTTCGGTACATTTACGTCCTGAAAAATCGTTGTCAGTACATTCGACAAGTTTTCAGTACATTCGGTACTTTTGGGGCATTTTCAGTACATTCGCCAAATTTTTAGCACATTTTCAGTACATTTTCGGTACATTTGGACAATTTATAATATGTACCTTTTTTTTAGTAAATGAAAATAACCGCAATGAGTAGATTTATAGGAATTACCTGTATATAATATAATTACCCTAAAACATATAGTAATTACGGTTTTTTTTTTGTAAATGAAAATAATCTCGTAATGTGTAGATTTTGTAATTAATTTAATGTGAAATACATACATCTAATGTTGCTAGGGTTTTTTGAGATGGGAAAAGTGAGGACCTTTTTTTTTTTTTCATAGAACAATTTCGTGCATTTTAGGAAAATTGGGTGTTCAAGACAAAAAAGTACATTCGGGCTCTAAAAAGTACATCATTTGAAGTCTCGATTCAGTACATTTTCACAAAACCTAAATGCCATCACTGCCTTGAACCTTATTACATTATTTCCGATTTCTTCAACCTTTTCAACGTCTTTTTAACATTTATTTGGAAAGTACTTTCAGTGCAGTGAATGGCTTGTGAGTTTCGGCCTGGCCGAAGATAGCAACTTTACTAGTTTATATTAAATTTTAAGCTCATCTGGCGAATTTCGAAATAAAGAAATATGAATCTAATAGACCACGAAGTGGTCATGATTGGTCAGTTGGTCGGATTAATTGGTCACCAAGAGAACATTTTTTAAAAATATCAAAAAAAAAGGAAGTAAATAAGTCGTTAGAGTTTTTAATGCTCTCAGCTAAAATTAATAGTTGGTCACGCGTAGAAAATTTTTAAAAATTTATAAGTACTTTTCAGTACAGTACAGTACAGTACAGCGCATGCGCCGAACCTCGACTATTATGACAGATTGTCATGTAAATCAATTAATTTGTAATTTCAATAAAACATTGTAATGTTTGATGCAGGCATTGAAATAAGGTGCAGTAATTCCCTATTTCTGCAGTAATGACTTTAAATTTGCCGTAATGATTTGAGAATATTGCAAAAAATCGTAGTAATGATTTTCAGCCAAATTCATAATACTTTGTTGTGCGTTAATCTTTGAAACGAAATACACATTTTATTTCCTATACAACCGTTGTTTTAGTTGTTAGTTGTAAAGGGAAGAGAAATGAAAAATAGTGAAGATGAAGAATAATTTGAAGAAATTTCACTATTAATTTTCAATTTTGATTTAGACTCGGTGTTTGCCATAATCATATCTGTTAAATCTCTGTCTGTTGAATCGTTTTTGTCGTGATATCTGTTATTTAATATTAATTACTTGAATAAGCTCTTAAAAAAATTGGTTGAAAAATAGCCAATAAAAAGAAATGTTTGAAGTAATGATTTATTCTTATTTCAACCTCTGGTTGGATCATTTATTGAGTAATATATAAATTAAAAATAAAAATATCAATTTTTTTTAATTGTGGCACATTATATTTCAAATTGATTGAGGCAGACCACCAAAATTTCATCGATTTGCTTGAAATTTACAGATATTATTCTACGTTAAATTTTAGGGACACATATTTTTTTATTTTGCTCAAAAGCTCCATCCCATCGTAATTTATTTAATTTTATAGCTTATAATAATTGGCATCCATGCACCAAATTTTATAAAGATTACACTCATTGCACACTATCTATAGCATTAAACGTGTTTTGCTTATATGGGAGGTGCCATGCTCATCGGTTCTATTGTGCCAAATTTTCGTAAGAAGATACCTTTTAGCAAGAATATCTGCCATACTAAACTTCATTACGATTACGTTGTTAGTTCTCTAATTATAACGTTTATAAATATTGTGGACTGTGCCACGCCCTTCAACGAGTATACTGACGAAGCTTGTATTGATGACTGCTCTCAGTAGTATAATCCCTACAATTTTTATGAAAATCAATTGTGCCAATTTTAAATTATAAGAAATCAAAATTTTTAATTGTATCCGTGTTCCAAATTTCATCACAATATCTTCCACGGCTTACGAGTTATAGCGTTATAGAAGTTAAAATTTAGGGCTGTGCCACGCCTCTCTAAGAGCCTTTGCAAATTTAAAACCTAGCTCAATCCTAATTTTGTTCACATGTTTCCAAGTTTCATCAAAATCGCAGTAACTTTTTTCAAAATGGGCTGAGTTATATTTACATAGAGTATGGTCGTTTGGCGTGGTCGTGACCCAATTTCGCCCATTTGCTAGCAGCTTGCAAAAAGGTGCGACCTGTGTGCCAAATTCCATTGAATTTGTTTGCTAAGTTATCTCATAAACGTGATTTCAACAGACAGACAGACAGACGGACTCAGGTGGTTACGCTGATCAATAATATATATACTTTTCTATACCTGCTACGCCCCCTTCTATGCGTTACAAACGGAATGACAAAGCGAATATAGCCTCTGTGTAGGGTATAAAAAATTTTAAATTTTCTCGTTCTGACCAATTATTCGGACTAACTGACCAATTCGTGACCTATTAGATGCATATGATTTTATTTCAAAATTCGCTAGATTCGGTGCCAAAATATGCAGATGACCTTGAAATTTTTCAAAACGCTTTAAAAAATGTACTCTTGCTGACCAATTAATCGGACTAACTGACCAATTATGACCAATTAGTGACCTGTTAGATGTACTTTTTTTTATCAAAATTCGACAGATGGGGTGCCAAAATATGCAGATGATCTTGAAATTTTTCATAACGCTTTAAAAAATGTACTCTAGTTGACCAATTATTCGGACTAACTGACCAATTATGACCAATTAGTGACCTATTAGATGCACTTTTTTTATATCAAAATTCGCCAGATGGGGTTCCAAAATATGCAGATGACCTTGAAACTTATAAAAATATTTGTTAAAATTTTCTCTTGCTGACCAATTAATCGGACCAACTGACCAATTATGACCAATTAGTAACCTATTAGATGCATATGTTTTTATTTCAAAATTCGTTAGATGGGGTGCCAAAATATGCAGATGACCTTGAAACTTTTCATAACGCTTTAAAAAATGTACTCTTGCTGACCAATTACTCGGACTAACTTACCAATTAGTGACATATTAGATGCACTTTTTTTTATCAAAATTCGTCAGATGGGGTGCCAGCAGGGTGGAGCCCTCCCATAGTACACTAAATATAACATTCAACGTTTTTCGTATACATGGGAGATGCCACGCCCACTAACAAAATCTCGTGGAAATCCATTTAACTTAAAAATTTATGGTAACCGACATCTCTGTACCAAATTTTATTAAGATTACTCCCATAGTACACTTAGTATAACATTTAACGGTTTTTGTTTGTATGGAAGGTGCCACGCCCACTGAAGCAATCCCGTCGAAATTAATTTAATTTCAAAGCTTATAGTAACCGACACTTCCTCACCAAATTTTAAGAGGATTACTCTCATAGCACACTAAATATGACAATTAACGTTTTTTGCTTGTATGGGAGGTGCCTTGCCCACATGTAATATTGCGCTCGCTTTTGGTTATAAAATACCTTATAGCAAGTATACCTACCATGCTAAATTTCATATCGACTGCGTTGTTAGTTCTCCTATTATAACGTTTATAAATATTGTAGGATGTGCCACGCCCTTCAACGAGTTTCGCCAGTACAGTGACATACCTTGTTATGATGACTGCCTTCAGTGGTATTATATTTAAAATTTTTATGAAAATCGTCAGCGCCGTTTTTGAGTAAAATTGAATCAAAATTTTCAATTATTGTAAAGTGTCACTTCCATTTTTTCGATTCCGCCCACTTTTAACAAAATTTAAGATATTTATGATCTGCGTCTGTCCATCAAATTTCATTACAATATCTCGAATGGTTTGCGAGATATGACGTTATGAAAATAAAAGTTTAGGGCTGAGTCACGCCCCTACAAGAGCCTTTGAAAACTTAAAACCAAGCCTTAAATAAATTTTGTTCACATATGTACCGAACCCTTAAGTTTCATCAAAATCGCTGCACCCGTTTTGGAAATAAAATCTCAAAATATATATATGTAGGGGAGGGGGGGGCTAGTGTGGACAATTTTGACATA
The DNA here is from genome assembly GCA_963662105.1 of Meiosimyza platycephala. Classification (NCBI taxonomy): domain Eukaryota; kingdom Metazoa; phylum Arthropoda; class Insecta; order Diptera; family Lauxaniidae; genus Meiosimyza; species Meiosimyza platycephala. Next base: position 7,009,886 of record OY759212.1, read on the forward strand.
ATTATAAAATTGTATATGTAGATATTTATTTTTTGAAATAAAGTTATTTTTAGCGATTACTTACACGTCTTACCTTCATAATTACACCAACAGTTACAATTTTTTATTTTCGTAAACGCATTTTTAAATTATTCTAAAAGTAGCTTACATTACCTGTTTAAGGGGCTAGTGTGGACAACCATCGATTTTTTTTGATAGATTTACAATAATGAACTATTTATTTTTGCATAGGTAAAGGAATATAAGGACTTTTTGAGAATTGAGTCAGTCCATGGCCCGGTAACAGCCCCGACCTCAATCCCATTGTGAATATTTGGGCCATTTTAAAACGCAAAGTGCGCCAACAAAACCCTAATAATATTCCAAAGTTAAAGGAAATAATTGAATCCACTTGGTACAACGATATTTTAATGGAATTAATACGAAAACTCTATGAGAGCATGCCTTTTCGAATGGAAAGCGTCATCAAGGCAAAAATAGGTCCTACGCGGTATTAAAATCAATTTTACCGTATTATTTCAAATAATTAAATAATAAATTATTTAAGAATATGTGAGAAATTAAAAACGCGTAAAAAAAACTACAAAAAACGATGTATTTTTTCATATAAATAAGTTGTAATTTCTGATTATAAAACTAGCAATTATGTGTTTATTTGGAAAAGGTTTCTAGAATTTAATATTGTCATGAAAATACTCAAAACTTGTCCCTAGCTACAGTATCTATCAAATTTAAAACCGTTAAACAAGAGTAGATATTATTTTACGCATCAAAATTGAAAACTTCTCGCAAAATTCAAATCGGCGTTTTTTTTGACCGTGAGTGTACAATTTTAGCTCGTTTAATATTCTGTGTGTGTATGTGCCTAATAGAAGTAATAACGATCCCCGACTATGAAGTTTGGATAACGGTTACTTTGGAAGATAACAGGTAGTAAAGATGCTTTTTTCAGTTGGCAGACACTTCCGATGTTTATTATAGTCTGCCAGACACCTTAAAGGTACAGTAAAGTTATATGGAAGAAAATGTCATATATACTTCTACAATAAATATCGGTTTGAAACTTAGGTCATGAATTCCAGGAGATATCAATATGATATCATGTAAAAATGGGCGTGGTCTGACGTCTCCCACGCCCACCTCCCATATAAAAAATTATAAAAAATATGATATAAATGGAAAATAAATCAAAATTACGGCATCACTAACCAACCAGGCGTGGTCTGACGTCTTCCACGCCCACCTCCCATATAAAAAATTTTAAAAAATATGATATAAATGGAAAATAAATCAGCATTACGGCATCACTAACCAACCAGGGTTATCTTGCCAAAGTCTGTCCCGATGCCCGAAAATGCCCGAATTTTAGCCAATTTTGTTGTTTTAATTAAAACTGTAGTATATATTGCAGCTTGAAATTTATGCCAAATGATAGAGCTCGAAGAGCCTAAGCAGAATATATAAGGTTGCCTTGTCAAATAATGTCCGAAACATGGGTTCTCGCCCGTTTTTAGGGTAAATTTTTTTTAAATGAGTGGCAACCCATGTTTAGGACAGGATTCAACAATGCAACATCATATATTATATTTAGGTCTCTTCGAGCTCTATCACTTGGCATACATTTCAAGCTGTAATATACTACAGTTTTAGTTAAAACAACAAAATTGGCTAAAATTCGGGCATTTTCGGGCATCGGGACAGGCTTTGGCAAGGTAACCCTGGTTGGTTAGTGATGCCGTAATGCTGATTTATTTTCCATTAATATAATAGCCTTATATCATATTTTTTAAAATTTTTTATATGGGAGGTGGGCGTGGAAGACGTCAGACCACGCCTGGTTGGTTAGTGATGCCGTAATTTTGATTTATTTTCCATTTATATCATATTTTTTATAATTTTTTATATGGGCGTGGGAGACGTCAAACCACGCCCATTTTTACATGATATCATATTCATATCTCCTGAAACTCATGACCTAAGCTTCAAACCGATATTTATTGTAGAAGTATATATGACACTTTCTACCATATAACTTTACTGTACCTTTAAGGTGTCTGGCAGACTATAATAAACATCGGAAGTGTCTGCCTACTGAAAAAAGCAGCTTCTGGTAGCTCCTCAAGTAACATATATAAAATTCAGCTTTTATAAAATGACGAAAGTTACATGCAATTTTTCACACCTTTGCTACCTGTTATCTTCCAAAGTAACCGTTATCCAAACTTCATAGTCGGGGATTGTTGCTACCTCCATTAGTGACATACACAGAGAAACTTTCAGCTTTTATAAAATGACGAAGGTCTGTTCGTCGTTGGCTCTTGGTCTATAATACGAGATATATAAAGCAATAGATTCAAAATTTATTGCTTTATGAAAGTTTTTGAGAAAATTGGTCAGAAACTTACATAAAGTTATTATTTTTGAAAAATTTCTGATATACAATATACTAATTCAAAAATTTTTTTTTAAAATGCAGTTTGAAAATCATTAGTAATATCTGTTATCGTAAAATATAAGTAAACTCAAATTAATCAGAGTTAAGCAAGAGAAAACAAACATGAAATGAACACATTAGTCGTTTGGAAAAAACAACTTTTTTTAAAAAGGCCGACGAAAGCGGAGGAGATTTTATTTGTTCTTATTAGTAGAAGGTCACAACTTATGATACATGAAAAAAAATCCCACCGGTTTTTACCACCTATTTTTTTAAATGTCTTCGCAAAATTGCAATTTTATAATTTAATGTATCAAAAACCTCAATTTTAAAGTTACACAAAAGGTTTTAGATATTAGATATTTAAAAAATCTAAATTCAGCAAATTCATTACCTTTACAAAATAATAAATTTCTACTTTTTTGTTCAAAAAGTGTAATTTTGGCAATTGTTTTTCACTTACCCCTTTTCCAAGATGCAAAATAATATAAAATTCATACAAAAACAGTCAACTTTTGAAACCTCTAGCGGTCGCAATTTTCTTTTTTTTTTAATTTGTTTTTTTGATCTATTTTAGCGGTTATTTCGCTTTTAAAACGATACCAATATTTCCTTATTTTCTATCAACAACTTTTTTGATTTTTGTCTCTGAGACGAATCATTATCATTGCATACATTTGTATTTCGACTGTTTTTAAAATTTATTCGACTTTTTCAACATTTATAATCATGACTGCTGACATATGACTTCTGCAACACTTTTCAATATTATACGACTTTCTCATCATAACTCGAATTATCAACATTTTGAAGATTTTTCAAAATTATTTTAAATTTTTCAAACATATTTTCCTTTTAAGCATATTATCGTTATTTAAGCATTTTTCGTTTTTTTTTAACAATTTCCGACTTATTTGACATTTTTCAGCTTCTTAGCATTTAATTTTTTTTTCAAAATTTTCAACATTTTCCATAATAATAAAACTAAAACACCAGCAATTTCTCAAAAATCACGCCGCAAGTGCTTGAACTCACCTGTTTTTTTTTTTTGTTAGTTTTTCACCAATATTGCTTCATTAAATTAACACATGCGCGTATAATTCTACTGGCAGCTTTTGATTTTATTCAATGGAATATTATGGTTATGCTTCTTTGCTTCAGTCATTCGCATAGGGTTGGCAAAAAGTAATGTGTGCATAAAAAACAAGCGTTTTTTTGCAAAAAATAAAAATACTTCACGCACACGCACACGCAAACATTTGGCAGTGTGTTGGAATTTTTCAAAATTTATGAATGAAAATGCGCACACGTAGGTTACACAAGATGTGGTGCCTGTTGCATGATCCATGTTGCATGCTGCAGTAAATGCGATGTGCGCGCGATGTTTTACTTTTCCTTCCTTTAAACTAAAATTTTTGGCACGCGCCACTGCGATGTCGAGGGTGCAACCAGCAATTTTTTTTTGTTTTTGGGCGAGAAGCCAAAACTCTCATCATAGTTATAATAGTTGTATTATGGATACGTTCAAACGACAGCCCGTGCATTCCGCACCACCACCACCAAAAAAAGTGGAAGAAGAAAAAAAAACGCATTAGGCATCAGCATCAGCAACAATTTTTGCCGTACGCGCATTGTATTTGTTGCGTCACAACGATCTAATCTGATTTCTTGTTTGTTCACAAATATACCCGCAAGCATTAACCGCAAGTTGAAGCATCCCAAGAAGCGCTGATCTTTTTTTTGAGATAAATATAAAAAGAAATCCTGTATCCGTACACTGCGAATAAAATGCATGAAAAATCTGTAACATTTCCGCAGATAAAACTGATCAGTGGTGCACACTACCATAAGCACAAATAAAAAAACATAGTAAATAAATAAATTATTAAAATCGGTTCAGCATATTTTACGCCAAAACGTTACAAACCATTTTCATAAAATTTGAAACATTTCCGCAGATACAACTGTACTTTTTTTGATGAGATCTAAGGATTTTGACGAGCTACATTTGTATAATGTGTCAGAGATGAGCGACGAACTCAAAAAACACGAAGTCAAAAACCAAAAAAAAACACACCAAGTAAAGGTGTTATCTACTTCCAGCACGAAACTCACATACACTACACTGCATTAAAAGTAACTTTCAAATAAATGTTAAAAAGACGTTGAAGAGGTTAAAAGAGTCAAAAGAAAAACTGAAATACAAAACAGTTGAAGGAGGTTGAAATAGTTGAGTTAGACTGAAAAAGTTTAAAAAATATGAAAACCTTTGAAGAAAGTTGAAAGAAAGCGAAATAATTCAAAAAATATGGAAAATGCTAAAAATGTTGAAAAAGTGGAAAAAACACGGAAATGTTGAAAAATAGTGAAAACGGTTAAAAACTCAAAAAAGTTTGCACGAGGTTGAAATACAGTATTGGCTAAAACTTAAGAAACCCCTCAGTACATTCTTATTCAAATCATAATTTTTTTGTGAAAACGACGTTTTTGAACAATGTTAATTTATTATATATGTTACCAGCCAAACTAGTTCCGTTAAGCCTAAAGATTGACAATGAAATTTTAATGCAAGAGCACTGTGGTTAGTGAAGTCTACGACAGCAGCAAAGTCAGACAACAAAATTTGGCAATTTCATTGTATACTTGGCAAGTCGTAAATGAGGGTAATTGGAAAAACTAGTTTATCCTAAAGACTAGTTTGACTAGTTTAGTTATTAGCAAAGGAACATTTTAAGCCAGAAAACTTAATGGACAAAACTAAAGCACCCCCTTTTTTATGGTAAGTAAAAATTTTTAAAATTAGTACTTAGTTGCAAACCCTCTATTCTGGACGACACACGCACATTACTTTGGTATAGAGGAAACTACATTATTAATGATATCCTGCGATATCCCTTCCCAGGATATTTTCAAGGATTCAAGGTTTTTACGATCCCGTCATCCTCTTTGTTTTGTATGTATGGTTTTTTTACAGGTATGGTGTAGGTAGGGCTTTGTTTTAGAGGAAGGACAATATCTTAGTATAAATAGAAGTTATACCTTTAGTTTTTAACCATTCTTGTGCTGTTGGTTGGAAAAGATGCCAAATTATAAAAAAAGGAACGAAGCGGATAAGCGCGAGATTTTGGCGTTCCAAGGCGATAGATTAACGATACAGAAAATTTCTGCTAGAGTAGGCTTCAGTAAGTCCTCAGTAGCCGACTTTTTGAAAAAGTATTCTAAAACTGGGCCGACAAACCGAAAGGAAAAAAGACTACAGAAGCTGATGATCGACTTTTAAAAAATATTAGCCTTAAAAATTGCTTCAAAATGGCTGTAGAAATTAGAAAATAGTTTGTTGAATGTGGAGTAATTAAAATTTCTGCAATGCCTGTGTGACGAGGTGCTGGTTTATCTGCACATCGTCTAGCTAAAAACCCGCTTTTGACCAATCAAATGCGTCGGAAGCGCTTGGATTGGGCCAACCAGCACAAAATGTGGACTGTATCCGATTAGCAGAATGTGATCTTCTCAGATGAATCACAGTTCAACATATCCGGCTCCTATGGAATACTGGACGTGCGCGGAAGGACTGGAGAGCGTTATAGCGACGAGTGCACCCAAAGAACATTTAGGCAACGGATTACTCTCTCTTATTACCAAGTTGGACAACTGGACTCGATTGAAGGAACTGTCAAAGTAGCCGACTATAAAAACATCCTGATAAAAAACTTGGAACCTTCTATTGAAGAGCATTTTTCTCGTGTGGACAACGTGATTTTTCGAGATGATTCTGCGCCTTGTCATCGAGCGCAATTGGTAAGCATTAGTGTTTTGAAAATCCCTTTTTTGTACTTAATAATAACCCACAATTTGCATCTTTTTTCTTCTTCTTCTTTTACATGTAAAGAATTACTTGAATGAACTTGGCATTTCAACTTTATCGTGGCCAGGCAATAGTCCCGATCTGAACCCCATTGAGAATATTTGGCACATAATTAAGATGCAGGTATCAAGCTACAAGCCCACTAATTTACGCGAATTAGACAGAATAATTCAAAATGTTTGGTACGAAGGCATGTCGTAAGATCTTTTGAAAAATTAGATCTCTTCCATGCCGCAGCGAGTTATGGCGGTCATAAAAGCGAGGGGAGGGACAACAAAATATTGATACCAGTTTTTTTTTTCAATCCTGAATATTAGTTCTTAAAATACCTTCTGTAAATATTTTAGAATTAGTTCCTTAAAAAAAATATTTTACAACATTTTACCAAAAACTTTTTTTTATCAATAAAGGACATATTTCAAATATTTTGCTAAAAATTGATGTTTATGGTGTGGTTTTTGATCTACAGCAAAATATTTTCAATAAAAATTAATTGTTTCTCTGATCCTTGCATCAGTTTTTTGAATCAATAAAAAATTTAGATCCTACTTTATTCAATTTTTTTTGTCGGATTTCACTGCTCGCCACTGTATATGATCTGCATCATTATACCACATTTTATCACAATATCTTGCTCGGTTTGTGAGTTATGGCGATATAAAAGTTAAAACGTAGAGCTGTGACACGCCTCTTTAAGATTCACGAAAACTTGAAATCTTATCTCAATCCTATTTTTGATCACATGTGCATCAAATCACCAAATTTCATTATAATCGCTGTAACTTATTTTTTCAAAATAAGCTTGGCCTTATTTACATAGAGTATGGGCGGTAGGCGTATCCGCGAACCGATTTCGCTCAGCAAGCAGCTTGTAACTACTTGTAACCGTTCAACAGACAGACAGATGGACATAACTAAATCGACTCAGGCCAGCCAAAGTCAGCACCTTTACTGCTGTTTTTCTAATTTTACCCTAAATATTTATTTTCAGTGCAATTAGATACATATTTATGGAATTCCCCATAAAGATAATTTTAGTTTGCTGACTTTTGTTTTATAGTTTTATTTTGGCTTTTGACTTATGTCGCACATGACAAAAAAAAAGTGCGCAATTTTAAATGAAGTTCATGAACTCTTAAAAGAAAGTCACTTGTCAGAAAAATGAACACTTATATGCTTGATACGAAGAGCTCTACTAGTTGGTATAGAAATAAAAAGTGCAAAAACTCACTCACATCCGCTTAAAAATAAATTTACGCGTTACTTAATAAAGAAAAATTGGGCCTAACAGAAATAATAAATAATCTGAAAAGGAAAAATACAAAAAAATACTGTTGCAAAAATTACATTAGATTATAGGGTTAATTTCTTTTGGCAAAAACGTCAGAGAATTTATATTCACATCAAATTTTTTTTAGCGATTTTTCTGTTTTAATTTGTGAGCCATTTTTTGTATAAAAAAGTAGAAAAAATTAGAAAGACATTCATTATTAACTGAACTTTGGATGCAAAGCTTCTATAAAGGGTAAGTCAGATGATACTTTATAGCTTAGAGCTAACATAGGGCAACATTTTTTGATCCTAGGCTAATGGTATACATTTTGACCTCTTTTTAAAAAATATGTTAAAAAATTACCCAAATCAATTGGCAGTTGAAAACTGTAATTTCGATACTTGTGTTCAGTGGTGCTCACTACCACAAGCAAAAATAAAAAAACCTAGTATGCCATAACCTTCTCTAGCAGAAATATATTGTTTTAAAAAATAAATTATTGAAACCGGTTCTTTATATTTTGGGCAAAAGCGTTACAAACCATTTTTATGTAAGCAATTTTATAATAATTTTATCAAAAATATGTTGAAAAACTACTCAAATCAATTAGCAGTTGAAAATTGTTATTTCGATACTTATGATCAGTGGTGCCCACTACCACAAGCAAAAAAAACATAGTATGCCATAATCTTCTTTAGCATAAATATGTTCTTTTAAAAAATAAACTATTAAAATCGGTGCAGTATATTTTACGTTAAAGCGTTACAAACCATTTTCATGTAAGCAATTTTATATAAATAGTATTGATTTATGAATAGCACCACTGGCCATAATATGGCGCTTTTATGACTCTCTTTAATGTGCATTGCACTTTTGTGTTTTCACTTTGAATTAATTAATTAAATATTGAAATATCAGCAACAAAAGAAAATTTTGATTATCATCAAATTTTTATTATCGAATTTTGGATGCAAGCTGCATTCTTAGCACTTAAAAATTTATCAAATAAAAAATGTTGCTCTACTTTACATTCACAGAAGCAGCCGTAGTAGGGTAGCGTTAGATATTGCAATTGTTTCCTGATACAAAATTGGTTTTTTCTTCTTTTATTTTTGACTTTGATTGTTTCATATTCCCCTGCTAGTCATGTGTGCCTCATTTTTTTTTTGCTATACAGAAAGTTTGAAAAATGTCATAAATCGTATGTAAAGGAATTAGCCAGTCATATATTAAAAATATTCATGATCCACACAACACCCTAAGCTTTTTCGTTTTATTGGCATAAACGCGTGGGCGGCTTTTATTAAAATTTGATTTTATCTATAGTTGTTTTATTGTCATCTTTATTTTATAATTTTAGAAAGAAAATGGAACAAAACAAAAAAACATCGCTATAAATATAAAAGTGTAAGCTACAAATAATGTTGAGAAAAAATATTATTTATCTGGCACATAGGTTGCATATGCAGCTCATTAGCGGATAGTCGGACTCGTAAATTCTTACACTTAAAAATATATTTGACACAAAGTTTCCATTGAATGGTTGGTAGTAGATACAAATACCATAAAATTCTTTGTTTTATCGGACTAAACACAAGCCATGTAAAATTTGCCACTCCCGCCTATTGCGCCCATTTAAAGTCTATCATGTGAAGAGTTGCTTTTCAATTGCAGACTTTTTCATTTTCATGCCAATATTTAGATATTGATACCCTTCGATTCTAAAATTTGAAGAATTTGATACTGTACAATTGCACATTTTTCCATTTTCATAGCAATATTTTGAAATGCTTATTGCATTTTTTGCCACAAATCGTCCCTGTTTTTGAATATTTGATTAGAAATCCTTTTTTTTAACTCAGACCAAAGATTCTCAATCGGGTTGAGATCAGGAGATTGAATGGGCCATGACTAGCATCCAATATTGTGGTCCTTAAATCAAGCTTTGACCAATTCCGAAGAGCGTCTGGGATCATTATCCTGCTGGAACTGCCAAAGTAATGCCATTTCATCACTTGCGTAAGCATAATGGTTTGCAAAAAAATTAACGCATTGAAATCGGGTCATAATGTCCTGAATGCGGAAAATGGGACCTACGTCCAGTGTTGCCAGCGAGGTTTAGCCAAAAGTCACGTTAGTACACCTAATTCTGTTTTTACGGGAATTTTTTTTACACGAATTTGATTTAACGCAATTCAAAAATAGTGTTGCGTTCTGTTTTTGCGCGATTTGATTTAACGCGATTTAACAATACATGAGCTTGGAAAATTAAGTTGAAATTCTGAGTGATGACAATGACATTCAAGTTTCTCAAAAAATAATGCACGTTTTATCAGAAAATAATACCGATTAAATAATGATTTACAATATTTTTTACCAGTTTTTATTTTATTAAAATGAGTTGCTTTTTTTTTGTTATTTTCTTATATGTTGTATGAATTTTATTTTTGATTAATTAATATGTTTATTGCATTTTTTCTTTTTTCTATGTAATTTATTAATAAACATATGTATTTTATAAGCTACTTTAATAAAATAGATCACAGCGCCTGTAAAACCGGTAATTTTTTATACTTTTATGTTATTATTTTTGTGGATTTCTCAAATGTGGAACCAATCCCCTACTTTTATATGGTAACTGTATCTTTTTTCTTACGCGATTTTTTTAAGCGGATTTTTCAGGAACGTATCTATGGCGTAAAAACAGAATTAGGTATATATTACGATGAGTAGATTTTATTAATTTTAATTGGCTGAATATTCTCTCCACACAAGCATTTGAAACCGGAAGTACCATTAACAGAGACACAACTTTTTTTAAATTTGGAAGCATAATTCCGTCAGCAATATTTTTAGTTGAAGTACTTTTCACCAGTAATCTACAGAAAGAAGGTTTGGTTCCAATCCGTGTTTTTCGTATTCAAACAACGCGAATTAAGTTAATTATAAAATGAAACACATACAAGCTTTAGCTTGATCTTCAACTTTATTTGTTTATATGAATCTTATGACTAGTTTACAATATTTTTCCTATTCTATTATATCCTAACTTTCTGCTTTAAATTCAGTTGGCCTTCGGTGTAAAATGTGCAATTAAGCACATTTTGCACCTGAAGCTTCAACTGAATTTGAAACTGCCTGACTATGCATGTACATTAGACTTGTTCAGAAATTTACGAAATATGAATTTTTCAATAGGCTTGAAAGCTTATCTGAAAGTTCTATGAATTTAAATAAGATTTGCATAAAAAAAAATTTAAAAATATTTCTGTTAGATATGGCGCTTTTGCCCGGAAGGTCGAATTCGAGTGTTAATCTGAATTTTAGAAGGTTCTCTAAGTAACACATAAATAACTTTTATTTTAGAAAATATTAAAATAAAAATAATGCAGTTTTCCTATGTTTAGTCTAATTGACCAGTTCTTAGGGTCAGAAACTTTTAAAATTGTTTCAATTCTATTTTACAACACTTAAAACATGTAATTTTAGATTTTTTTCTTAAATTCCAAATTTAACCTTAAATATTTCCTAGAAAAAATTTTTCAAAAATTTTTAAATTATTTTTTTACTGAAAGAAGCCAGTTATTTTTGACCGTCTTTAAATTGCTTCATTCAAAAGAAAATGTACAAATTGATGATGTTACATATTTATGATTTTATTTTTACTTGCCCTACTAATATGCTATTGATTATGTATTTGAATAAGGATCTAACCCTTTAAAGGTATTGCATTGTCTTATATGTTCAATTGTACCCTAAAAATGATAAATCCAAAAGTGCAATTAAGCTTCGGCTTGGACTTTTGAGGACGGTGGAAAATTGTCCATTTTTTATTTTTTTAACTATAACTCAAAAACTATACATTTTCAATGCCTATACATCACATAACTTTTTGTAGAGAATCAGATTTCCTATTAAAATGGCACTTTATAAAGTCAAAAAACTTATTTTTTAAATAAGTTAAGTCAAAACGACTATTTAAAAACATAAATATTTTCAATTTGTTGTCCTTATTTAAATTTTTGTGTATAACTTTTTTCTGTGTGGATTTAGGTATAGTCATTGGTTCACAGAAAAGAAAGATGACGTAGTTTCCGTCAAAATGGTGATCCACAAAAGAATTTTTGATGAAAATTGGCTGAGATACGGTCGTTCAAAGCTATCTACTATTGTATGACTTTACCAATTTTTCACCTTTTGTTAGTTTTAATTTTTACTTCTTACATACAAGTTACGCGCAGTTATGAAAACTTACGTAAAATGTAAGAACCGTAACCTTCTGGCAACACTGCCTACGTTGTAGTAGGAAATGCATCCCCAGACCATTATGTTTCCGCCATCATGTTTTATGGACTTTTTAGTGTAGTGTGGGCCAAAATCATTGCCTTTTGAATGACGAACATTGCTTGCAGCATCACTGGAGAACAAATTAATTTTAGTGTCGTCACTCCATAGTATATTTCTCCACTTTTTGACTCCTTCTTCTCCAGACCATGGAGCATGATTTTTGGCAAACGTTTTCCTTATTTGTAAGTTTTTCCTACGAAGAAGTGGAACCTTACGTGCAGAATACTGCCAGGAAGGTTTGCATCCACTAACCTTCATTGAACAGTTCGGGAAGATACTATGTGGTACACTTCGGCAGCTATTTTCAGCGAAAGCTAAAATGGGTCCTTTTTGTGGCCATTATATTTATGCAATGATCAGCACTTGGTGTGGTTTTTTTTTTTTTGCTTTTCCTCGTTTTTCTTCAATTTTTTTTTTTTGCTGTAAGGCGATAACCACAAAAAATTTCGAGAGCTTCCAAGAATTTTAGCTATACCTCCATATACATTTCCTTCCACGCAAATTAAGAGCAAGACGCTTTTCTTCTGAAGTGCAATGTACGCTGCGACCTATCTTAAATGCAAAAACCTTTAATAATGGTCTTAAAACTAAATTTATTTTACAAAGCTTTACAGAAATATTCCAAAGCTACATTTGAATTTATGGTTCACAAAAAAGTTGGCTTGGATACACACTAAAAATATTATTATTAACTAAAACTGTAGCTATTATATTGTTCAAGCGCGACAACGTTAATTTAGAAACTGAACTTCAAGTGAATTTTTTATCATTAACGAAACAACTTGTGTGACGGTAAATTTTGTAGTATTTTTTGAAATTTTGAAAATTTTGATATTTCTGAAATTTTTGTTAATTTTTCGATACCTTTTGAATTCTTCATAATTTTTTCAAAATTTTGAAACCTTTTTTGCTTTTTTCAATTTTTTAAAGTTCTTCAATTTTTTTAAGTTTTCTATTTTTTGTAAATTTTTGAAAATTTTCAAATTTTTAAAACTCTTTTATTTTTGAAATTTTTGTTAATTTTTCGATTCTTTTTTGAATTTTTTTTTGCAATTTTTATCTATTTTTTTTTTTTTATTCAAATTTCATTTCAAATTCAAATTTAGGATGGTGCCACGCCCCTCTAAGAGCCTTCAAAAACAATAAACCTAACACAATCTAAATCCCCAAGTTTCACAAAAACAAAACACTGCAGTCGTTTTCGAAATAAGTTTAACCATATATTTATTAAACTGTGTGTTCTGTTGTTGCTCTTACTTCGCTTATATTTTATTGTATTTAATTCTTAGAAAATTGGCTCATTTATTGAGGTGCGTGCTATACGAATTCGAGTTCTTTTTGTCAATTCTGATGGTATGTCGTCTGCTCTAGGCAATGTGGTATGAATTTGTAGCTACTTGAATTTTCGATTCAAACTAAGTGTATCAACCAATACTTGCCAACGGCAGCACTGTAGGGAATAAAAATGAAAAACGAATTATAGGCCATCAACACGACGCCCTGTCAATTCCAGCTGAAAAACTTAAGTAAATAGCAAGCAAATCCTTATTACGGACGCTTACCGTTATAATACGACCTGATTATGATTTTTTCGTTTTCTTCCATTCCTGATGTCGCGTGCAATATTTTTTTTTTCAGATTTTTTTATTTTTTTCTATAGAAAAGATGTGTGTCCCATACGCAGGATGTTGACATTGGGTGGCACACAGCCAGTAGAGTGTTGTAAGAAGTGGGAGAAACAGTAGCGACAGCTTCTTTTTATTCACTCATAATGCTGCTAATGAAATATAGCGAACTTTTGGCCATTCATATTTTGGGCGACAATAATTCTTCTATAACTGTCAGTTAATGTCCAAAAAAATCGATAATAATGGGAAAAACCGAATAAATGTCTAAAAAAAAAAAATAAATGTCGAAAAAATCTATTAATGTCCAAAAAATTCGTTAAAAGTCGGGAAAGTCGATGAAATGAAATGATGTTGAAAAAGTCATATACAGTGAAAGCACCCGTGGGCGGACTCCAAAGGTTGCAGTGAAATCGTCAGGCCAAGGGAGCGTCCGCCCACCGGAATGTTTTTGTTCTAAAAACATACATAACTAAAAACTTGGGGCAAAGAAATTCGTCCGGTCACGAGAGATGTCCTCCTGCGAGAGCTGTCCGCGACGGGAGCTTTCACTGTAATGCTAAAAACAGTCAATATCGTCGTTCTCGGGTAGAAAGGCCCTACCTAACTCATAATTTCAATATCTTCTTTCAAAACCAAGACATCAGCATTTTTCTAAATTAATAGACCTGAAATTTTTCGATTCGGCGTTGACATATACACTCACGGTCAAAAAAAACGCAGACTTGAATTTTGCAAGAAGTTTTATATTTTGATGCGTAAAATAATATCTACTCTTGGTTAACGGTTTTAAGTTTGTTAGATACTGTTATTAGGGACAAGTTTTGAGTATTTTCAAAACTGTCCAGCTAACAATAATAAATTCTAGGAACCTTTTCCAAATAAACACATAATTGCTAGTTTTATAATCAGAAATTACAACTTATTTATATGAAAAAATACATAGTTTTTTGTAGTTTTTTTTACGCATTTTTAAGTTCTCACATATTCTTTAATTATTTATTATTTAATTATTTTAAATAATACGGTAAAATTGATTTTAATACCGCTTAGGACCTATTTTTGCCTTGATGACGCTTTCCATTCGAAAAGGCATGCTCTCATAGAGTTTCCGTATTAGTTCCATTAAAATATCGTTGTACCAAGTGGATTCAATTATTTCCTTTAACTTTGGAATATTATTAGGGTTTTGTTGGCACACTTTGCGTTTTAAAATGGCCCAAACATTCACAATGGGATTGAGGTCGGGGCTGTTACCGGGCCATGGACTGACTCAATTCTCAAAAAGTCCTTATATTCCTTTACCTATGCAATAATAAATAGTTCATTATTGTAAATCTATCAAAAAAAAAATGTAAAAAATAATTATTGTGAGTGGGACACTTACTGATTTCGAGTGATGACAAGGTGCAGAATCGTCTTGAAATATGACTTTTGCTTTGGTCAAATGGGGGCAATAACAAGATGTGGGGTGGGAGAGATTCTTCTTCTGGAAGGTTATGTGAACTCCTTAGCTTATATTGATATCGTAAAAAACGGCGTTTTACCTAGCATCGACCGACTAAGCGAGCACGTAGCAAGTCATATTTCAAAACGATTCTGCACCTTTTCATCGCTCGAAATCGGTAAGTGTCCCACTCACAACAATTAGATATTATTTTACGCATCAAAATATAAAATTTCTTGCAAAATTCAAGTCTGCGTTTTTTTTGACCGTGAGTGTATACATATTAAGCTGATTCAAGATTTTTTTTTAATTCTAAACAGCTATTATAGATCGAGAAACTTGAAGCCGTGATAAGTTTTTCTTCTTCCTTTTTTTTTCTCATAAAAAAATTTAAAATTGACCGAAAAAAACAAAAAATACCGATTTTCTGCTTTCAAGTTGCAAAATCGGCCCATATTATTTTACCACCGATCCCGTTGTACAATATTTTCAATGTATTTTTATTTGCTTAAAAGGATGCCGCAAACCGAATATCAATTTCTTATTTCAAAACCAAGATATCTACATTTTTCTAAATTCCCAGCAAAACTTTGGAAAATATGATACAATTTATACAATTAGACTGATGATGATTCCAAAGATATATATGGAATTCCAATTTGAATGCAAATTCATTCTTAGAATTGATTGCAAATAACATTTCAAAAAAAACAAAAAAAAAAATTATGTCGAATTTTATGTTGAAAAAACATCGTGCGCGTAATCAGTAAAAAACTCATGCATTCTTAGGATTAATTGGGGAATAACATATAAAATATAAAAAAAAAACAAAAGGTGTTATATTGAAAATATTTTGAGAAAAGTATTTTTAATTAAAAAAATTAGTGTTTCAAAAAATTTATTTAAATCTTTTTGATTTTTTTTATAAAGTTATAGTATTTCTTAACAAAAATGATCAAATGGTTTTCATCTTATCTTCTATAGTTTTTGAGATATTTCGTTTCCAAAAATGTTCAAAAACGTCAACAAAAAACAAAGTGTGCGTTTATTAAAAGAATGACCGACATATATATACATATAATATATTTATAAAACAATTTTTGTGTTTTTGTACGCTTTGTAGTCAAAAATACTTTTTCAATAATGAAAAAAAACCTCTTCTGGTTGGGGCGACATTGCAACTGTTCGCCCCGGGCGCCATATATTCACGGTACTCCTCTATGTAGCGACTCAGTCGTGTGGCAGCATTTTTTGTCATTAGAGACGGTACCACCTCTTCTTAAAAAACTGACAGTCTCTAATAACCTTCCTCAGTAATCAATCTATCTCCAAACTAAATTTCATTAAAATCAGTCCATTAGCGATGGAAGCGTATTTTTCTGTTAGCGACGTGGGACCGAATTATTTTTTTAGGCTGATTCATTTTAAAAAAAAAATTACTCTGTTTAAGAAAAAACTGTCAAATTGTAGCAATAAATGTCCTTCAAATCTTTGGCGTAACAATGCATTTTTCCCCCAAACCAATTATTTTCAACCAAAAACTCTCAACGAGTCATTTTAATGTTTCATGATCGGTGCTATACAGAGAACGAGCAGGCGCTCAAAGAGCATAAAAATGAGAACGATAGGGCGCTGAAAGAGCGTAACAAAGCATTAACGAGCGTAAGAAAGCGTGCACGTATACAGAATTGATAAACAAATCATCTACACATGCTTAACGTGAGCGAGTTTGCTTGTGGTAGTGGGCACCACTGAAAGTGATGACTTGTTTCATTAACAGCATTTAATTAAAAGCATTTGTACACATAGCTGACGTGATCCAGTGCATCAAGTACTGAGCATTTATTACGAGTATCACAATTACAAGGTTAATAGTTTCAATACAAGTAACAATTTGTATAAAAAAATTTACTCAACGTGAAGAATTAAGTTACTACTGTGCACTGTGCTGCCAACTTCAAATGCTTTTTTTTATTGCTTCATTCAGCCGCACATTTCATTCAAGGCATCCCCCCTGAGATTTCGACTTATTTGTTGCATTTACAAAAGCATTTTTTTCTAGCACTTCCGTCGACTGGTAGCTGCTGCCTTCTTTTTTTTTCTGTTTTCTCGTTTTTTTTTTTTCACTGTGATATTGGCAAAATTTTATTGGAGAAGTTATGATTAATATTGTGTTTAGCTTTATTGTCACAAAATTACATTCCATTATTGTGTAACATGACGTAACAACAACAACAATAAAGAAAGGTTAAAAAAAAATACCCATTATTTTTCTGTCAAGGTTGTTCCGTAGCCACCTTGGCTGCGTAGAGAGTAGCAGCTCCATGTATCACGTCCGCTCCACAGGATTTCCAAGTAATTATGATTTTCATGTGCGGATTAAGTACAAAATGTAGCTTAGGGTGGACAACAATATTTGCTTTTTTTTCTACTGCTGATTTGCTAATTTGTTATATGGCTGTACATAAACGCCCAAAAAAAAAAGTGCACGAACGTCTTAAAATTTTCTGCAATAATCACTTATTTTGAGCAAAAACGAAAAGGAAATAAAAATAGTTTCCTAACTTAGGCTTTTTGGATATTTCTGATTTTAGGCTAGTGATTGGCACATGAGTTAGAGGTCTGCGCAAAACAGCTTGCTGTGACGTCAGACTATACCGTCAAGCATAGGTCAATCGTGATATACTGCAACTCAACAGTACCAGTAGCATAAAACAGAACGATACAAACGAGCTTCGTTTGCTTGTGACTTGTAGTCCAGAGGTTTACCAAGCTTTTGTGTATGCATATCTATACATTTATATGAAAATGCTTTGCAACGCTTTGGCGCAAAATATACTTTACCGAATAACATAAAAAAAATTTCCAAAAATGCGTCGAAAACGGTCCTTACCATGTTTTGGAGATACTCCAAGTGATGTTCAAAAGCTATTTTCGATTTTCCATTTCGTGAAGATGGCCCAGCATTTTTCATATTTAAAAATAAAGTAACCTTGTGCTGTAATGTGCTCAGGATGTGCTACCATGTACCGTAAAGGATATAAAATTGTTCCTGGAATTTTGAACTTTATGAGCAAACACACTTTTTACGTGTTAAGTTAGCCCAGCATTTTTCTATTTTTCAAATAATATAATAATATAATAATAATAATAATAATATATATATAATAATAATTTCAAATAAAAAATATATTTCAAATTTTGCTACAGCTATGGATATATAAATGGCACATTTTTTACATTTTCTTTTCTAATGCTACAGTATCGTAAAAATTATTAACAAACAACAAGTTTTTTGTTTATCTGCAAAGATATATCCTTCAATTCAATTCAATTCAATTCTTTATTTAACCAATTTTCAAAAAAAATATACAACATACTATGGTTATTGCTGAAATACGATACGGCAGTTAAGTTATACTTTTCAGCTCTAAAGTTTAATAATAGTTATTTTACAATGAAAAAAGTTGCTTTAAGAATGTAAAAATATATATATGGTAGAGGAAAAGTAGGAGAAAAAATCTCTGAAAATTTTATTAAACTTAAATCTAAAGTACAAATGCGCCCGCACATTTATACATTATAAAACTTAAACTAGTTTTACACGATTTTATTAACTTAGGGGAAATTAAGATTTCTTATCAAAATATTTTCCGAAAGAACACAACTTCGGACAAACCTTTCTTTATTGTTTGCTAAGTACATATTTATTTTGTCAATTTTTGTAAGGTTGTGGAGACCTCTTGTAGAAAAATGTCTAGGGAGATTGGCCATAATTTTTAGCACCTTATTTTGCATAATTTGCAATTTTTTAATATGAGATAGAGCAGCGCTAGCCCAAACTGGTGATGCATACGTTAGAGTCGGTAAGAAAATCATTTTATAGATCATTAACTTATTTTCCAAGCTTAAGTGTGATTTCCGATTAATCATTGGGTACAAAGTCTTAATAAGAAGATCTGCTTTTTTAACCCTTTCACTAATATGCTGCTTAAATGTTAAAGTTTTGTCAAAAACCATTTCCAGGTACTTAAGTTCAGAGTTCCATTCAATTCCAACACTACCAAAGACTATGTTTCTTTATGGAAGGTTCCTTGAAGCTCTTTTCTTAGTAAAGAACATTGCTTGCGACTTAAGTGAGTTTATTTTAATTTTCCATTTAAAAAAATATTTGCTAAGCTCATACAGGTTAATTTCAATATTGGTAATTATGTCGATAACTGAACTATGAGAAGCATAGATGCATGTATCATCTGCAAAGAGTGCCAAATTAGTATTGCTCGATTTGGGAATATCCGAGACGTAAATAGAATACAGTACAGGTCCAAGGACAGACCCTTGTGGAACTCCTGCAGCTATATCAAAAACATCAGAAGCAGTGTTACCCCGATGCACACTAAATTTAAGATTTTCAAGAAAGCTGTGGATTATTTTGCATAAATAAATTGGTACTGAAAAGTTTTTCATTTTATAAATCAGACCTGCTTGCCATACGCAATCAAATGCCTTTTCGATGTCTAGAGCGACAACTGCAGTAGACTTTCCTTCACTTAATTTTTGATTTATGAACTGGGTTAGACGTGACATTTGATGATTTGTGGAATGGCCCGATCTAAATCCAAATTGCTCATTTGGATCCAGACCAAGAGCTATAAGGCTTTCATCAATCTTAGACTTGATAATTTTTTCAAAAGTCTTACTCATGGAGCTTAAGAGACTAATTGGACGATAATTTTCTACCTCAGCTAAGTCTTTACCAGCTTTTGGTATAGCAACAACCTTAGCATGTTTCCAGCTAGCTGGGAAATATGCCAATATAAGGCAATTGTTGTAAATATTGCAAAGGATTCTAATTGCCTCAAAAGGTAGATTTTTAAGGTGAAGATTAGAAATTCCATCTAAACCAGACGCTTTTCGAACTTTAAGGCATTGTATCTGAAATAAAACAGATTTAGGGTCAATATTTGGTATGTTCTGCACATTTTCGGCTTCCAAGGCGAGGAGGGCATCACCAACTATTGCATTTGTTTCTGAATCAGAAAGATGCATAGTGGTCTGATGTGCATTGCAAAAATGAGTGCCAAGGGCACAAAACTTTTCGTGCCTTGTAATAGCTACAGATACATTCAGTTTTAGCGCCGGAACAGAAAAATATTTGTTTTTGAGCACTTTTGCAAGCTTCCACAATTTTCTTGAACCTTTGTCTAAGTTCCTCAAGCATTTATTAAAAGAATCATTTCTTAATTTTTCTAGACCATTTTTTATGCTAAAGTTCAGAAGATCTAACTTGTCCTTAAAAAGGACAAGTCGACTTCTTTGCCATTGTCTGCGAACCATTTTTCGGTCACTAATCATATTTTTTATGTATTGAGGAATTCTTTGCTGGTTCGCAGAACAAGATTTCGTCGGGACAGCTGAATCAAAAGCAGTTTTAATAATGGAGTTCAAAAAAGAAATCTTGTTATTAATTTCATCAACAGATGAAGCTTGAGGTGTGAAAAAGGAGACATTCAAAGAGTTTCTAATGCTTCTTTTATAAGTAGACCAGTTCGCATTTTTTAAATCATACCTCACATTGCTATTTCGAATGGCATGACTGTTAATATTAAAGAAGACAGGGTTGTGATCAGAGCTTAACGCGTCAGAACTTAAAGGTTGGCTACAAATGGAAGGACAATTAGTCAATAATATGTCCAGCACTGACCGTGAACCTCGTGCAGCACTTCGGATATGCGTAGGATCGGGAGGAAACAAAACAGAAAAGCTACCTCTTGTGTGATTTGAGTAGAGCAGATCACCCCATTTATTTTTCCTAGAACAACCCCAATAGCTATGACATGCATTAAAATCTCCACAAATTAGAAAATTACCACTACAACGTAAGAGCTTGTTTAAGCCGTTATCGAACTTTATAGACTTTACCGAATCGTATGCGCCACCAGGAAAGTAGGCAGCAGTTAAAGTTACACTCATGTTACTAGTTAATTTAATTTTTATTGAAAGGGCTTCAATAATTTCAAGATTCAAAAAAGGGCAGAGTTCATGCTCAATGCCTTTATTTATAACTATCGAGACTCCACCACCCCTAGCAAAAGATCTGTCAAATGTATAAATAAAATAGTCTTGATACTTAAAACTAATGTTAGCTGAGAGCCATGTTTCACAAAGTAAAGCAATGTCGATATTATTGGAACAAATAAAATTAAAGAAATCGAGTTTTTTATTTACAATGCTGCGACAATTCCATAAAATACATTTTAAATTAGACATTGTTGTAAGCATATTTGGTAACAACGCTAGCTATTGCCATAATTTGAGCCTCTTTAGTGCGAGCAGAACGCAGGTTTTGCAGTAATTCTTTGGTTATTTCGATTAATTCAGCTGATGAAAACAATTCCTCACCACTATTATTAATTTCTCTGCCTTGTCTAGCAACACTAGAGTAACTCAAATTAGGCAATGTATAGGTTGCAGTTCTAGCTTCAGCAGAACGACTTTGAAGAGGTGGAAATTGAATAGATGTTAATGTTGGCCTATTACTACCTTGCAGCCTACGCTTTGATCTTTTTCTTAAATTATTCAAAATATTTACATATTCTAATTTTTTTCGGCAACCTGGATCAGATGACTTATGATTTTCACCACAGTTTGAGCATTTAATTATCGTTGTCGCAGAGCAAGCTTTGGATAAATGACTTCCGCCACATGATTGGCATTTTGGTGCAAGGTGGCAATTACGCTCCCCATGGCCAAACATTTGACAACGATAACATTGCGTTACTGATGAAGGTCTTTTTCGCCAATGACAATGGTTTGGAAAAGTGCTTAACATTTTTTTAGTTCAGAAAACTGATTGCTTCCTTTGACAAATAGCACAAGGTAATTCGTCTGTCCATCAAATCGTTTATTTTTGCAATTAATCGCTTTTACTTCTGTACATTTAATATTGTTATAATGAAGCTCTGCATACACTTCATAAACAGGTTGATCGTGAAGTCCAGAAAGAACGAACTTTAAGGGGCGACAGGCTTTTTTTGTAAATGAGAAAAATTCGCATTTCTTTTCTTTCAGAACACAAATTAGATCATTATAGTCTTTTTCATTTTGCAAAAATATTTTAATACCGATCGATAAGTACTTCATGTTATAATTTGTTAATTCTGACAATATTTCTTTTAGAGAAGACAAGGTCATACTTCTTACTATAATTGGCGATACGCGAGGTGCGGAATCATTCGCTTTACTTCTCGTTGAACTTTGAGCAGTGTTGTTGTCATCGTCGACGTCAATGTCGTCGCAGAGCACCGAAAACCGGTTTGTTGACAATTTTTTGTCCATAACTTTTCTTGTCTTTCTTTCATACTTCATATTTAATAATAATACGAACTTTAGCTATAATCCATTAACAAAAAAAAAAAAAAATTATCAAAATGTAAAAAAAAACGATGAAATGAGCGGGACACATAAATGGCACAATCTGGAGAAAAAGAGAAAATATCGTGTTAAAATTGCATTTGTTGACTTTTCGGTATGCAAAAACATTTAGATCATTGAGAGGCTGTAGCCTCTGTTTTTGACGATAGCTTCACAAGTGCGACCCACACTTTCCACGTTTTTTGAACTTTATTTTGGATATGGCATACTAATCTTTCTGTGCGGCAGACCAATTATCGTCCATATTAGTATAATTTTTCGTTCTGCACGTTCTCTATTAAATTTAAGTCAGGGCTCCGGGTTGGCCAATCCAAAACCTCGATCTATATTAGTAGCCACCTAATGTTGTGCATTGACCAAAAAGTCTGGACACAGGAAGATCGGATTGGTGTTTCTGAATCCCATTCTGGGGATGCCAATAATATTGCTTTCAATCATATTGATAACGGTAAATTTTCATTTCGTCCCTCCAATCTTCCTGGGTTCAGTCTTTGTGGTCATTGCACAACATTAGGTGGCTACTAATATTTTTATCTGACAAAGCTGGTTCTTTTTTCTTATTAAATGCGATCAGACCTATTTTTTTCAATGCTCGTCTTGCAATTCATTTACTTACAGCTTCAGTAATAGCATTTCCATCTTTTTCTAGTGTTCCGACATTTTCAGAACGCATTTAAGGTTCCATGAAACGCGCGTTGCCATTGGAAAGCATTCCTAGCCGTCCTTCTGACTTCCTTGATTAAGTGACTTTTCTGCGTATTCTAATTGAATTTATCGTAGTTTTACAAATACTAAATTTTTGTGCTATTTCACGGCTTGAAAGTTCTTTTTCAATTAGATTTACGATATTTTTTTCAATATCAACCGGACCTTCTCTCATTTTTTATTAATTCACAATTTTTTACAAAGAAGCCTCACCAAAGTTTAAAATTATGAGCCCAACTAATTTACCAATGCATATGAAAGAAAAAATCAGGTAGCCAAAAATATTTAAATTAATAATGGAACAAATAGTAGTACTAAGTCTCGCTCAAATCATATGAGAGCAAAACTGTCCGCAAGGACTATGAATTATATTTTGAGTTTTTTTTCTTCTATGGAATTTAGAATTTAATTTGTTTCTGATGTAATTTATGAAATAAGGTATAGAGCATACAAAAACACTGAAAAAAAAAATTTTAAAACTTTCAACCGTTTTTGTTACGAAGCATTTAATCTAAAAATGAAAAATATCCGGACAGTTTTGCTTCCCACTGTATGTGTCCCGCCCATTTCATCGGTTTTTTTACATTTTGATAATTTTTTTTTATAAATCATACAAAAATTTGTATGTAAAGTTGGCTCAGCATTTGTAACACTGGGTTGTATGGAAAAGTTTCTGTCACTATTACAAATTGAAATTAAAAAAAAAAAATATTATTTTGGACCACCCTTAAGTATGTAGGTTTTTATTCATACAAACTTCACAAAATATTTTTCTGCATTAATTTTTTTCTGGCTGCTTTTTTTGTGCTTCATCATTTTCATTGCGCAGAAAAAAAAATTGACTAAATACGTTTTTGCAAGAAAGTTAATTAGCAAAATGATTTCTTCATTTTATATACCGTTGTTTGTAATTTAGTCTCATGATTATGGTTGTCTTGTTCAATGTATTGACAAGACACTTGCTCCCCTTTTTAGCAAATATTAACCCTCGCTTCTCTAGCAAAAAGTTTATTAAGGATATAAAAGTTATGTGTAAAAGAAAAGCGAACTCGTGAGTGGGGCTTAGAATAACCTGAAAGTGCTCTGAAAATACAAGAAAGAAATCAAACTATGTTAGCGCTTTTCTTAAAAAAAAAAAAAATAGGGCTGCAAAGATATTAAAGATAAGTCAAAAGGAATTAGCAAAAGATCACTCATTCCCAAAGCATTTTGGTTTGATTAAAAACTTCCGGTGTGACTTTTATCTGTGCATTTTTTTAGACTCTTCGGTCTTTTATCAGTTTTTCTTCAGCTTTTTATCTGTAACTAAACGATCTCACTGAATACAGTAAGGAACTAAAATAATTTGCATTCAAAATGTACATATGAGGCATTCCACAACAAATCGGTCATTTTATTTGGGCACCCTCTCCGTTTTTTTTTTAAATTTTATATGTTTTTGAGACTGATAGGAAACGCATTCATGAATTTTTTCAAATATTTTTGAGAATTCATCTTAGAGATATGAATTTTTTCAAAATTCGATTTTCTTCTAATTTTTTTTTGTAATTTTTTTTTCAATTTTTTTTTTTTGAAGCTCATCTCATTTTAGTGTTATGAATTTTTTCATAACTCGATTTTTTTCCAATTTTTTTTTAAAGCTCATAACTTTGCAAAAATTCCACCAATCGAAAAATATTCATCGCATGTTCACTTATGCTTGAAGCAAGATCAAGATCGATAAAATTGTCAACCAAATCTGACAATGCAAAATTATTATATAGTGTATTGAGATTCCAAATACATAATCCGCGAAATCGGAACTGCTCATTTACTCGTTTTATGGCCATTTTAAGGTTGGCACTTTGGCCATTTTCTAACGTAATAATTAAAATTTGAAAATGATTTTGATGCAGTTTTATTTAATTCATAAAATTTTTGTTGAACAGATTACGTCAGAACACAGAATTAAAATTTTTTTTTTAAAAATAAAAAAAAAAATAAAATGAAATGATCGGACCGGTCTCAAAAACTCGTATGTTTAACAAAGTTTTTTCGAGAATTTTTTCAAAAAAATGCAAGGTGACATACATTTTGGAAATAAAGATTTTTGAATTAAACTAAAAAAAAAACCATGAAAACTAAAATAAGCATTTAAAAACATTAATTTAAAAAAAAAGCGGAACGGATTGTTGTTTTCGCACAGTTATGAGCTTAAAAAAAAACGAATTTTGAAAAAAAATCGAACTTTGAAGAAAATCGAATTTTGAAAAATGTATATCTCTAAAATGTATAGTCGAAAAAGTTCATGAATGCATTTCCTATCAGTCTCAAAAACATAAAATTTTGAAAAAAATCGGAAGGGGGTGACATAAAAAATGTCGGCCGATTTGGGATGGAATGCCCCATATAGAGCAGCGTAACATCATCACTTGACTTTTTTTTGTTGGAAAGACTCTGAAGAGTTTTAGTGCAGTATGAAATTCTTTTTTTGCAATAGTGAGCGGGGCCACGCCTTTAACAGGAAAATACATTTCCACGGCTAAACTAATGAATCGATTTAGATGAAATAGAGAGATTAAACTCTGAGAAAAAATCTTTAATGGGCGTTGCCATGCACCTAACCAGCAAATACGTTTTCACGGCTTAACTAATGGGCCAACTTTGACAAAATTTGGCAACCCTAAGAAAAGGTATCAAAATCGGTATAGCTATATCACCTCCCTTTTTTCACTGCTATACTAATCTTCCAATTTTGATTAACTTTGGTACCGAGTTAGCTTGAACTCCGATAAAAGACGCCCGTAATATGCATTTCCACTCCTAAGCTAAAGAACTAATTTGGTGTGCAGATGGATTGAACTCTGAGAATAGATTTTTAATAGGCGGTGTCACGCCGCTAACAGAAAAATATGCTTACGCAGCTAAACTATCGGATTAACTATGAATAAAAAGAAATTATTTCTTGTACTTTATCGCTTGTTTTTTTTTCATCCCCTGGAAATAACCTACCACAAACTCTCTGCTACAGTCTTATTAGTAAATTCTGGTTCTTTAATTGTGGTGCACGTCCAACATGAAGGTACCTGTTGTTACAGCGAATCTTTTGATTTCACTCAGGTGGACTTTATTTACTTAGTTCCTTGAGGAAAGCGGGACAAAAGCAAAAAAGATGTTGCATGGTTTCCTCTTCCTCCCGGTTCATCACAATTTCTACACCAGTCGTTGTCAAGCTTAAAGCATGATGCCGAATAAGGCAGTGGCCAGTCACAACCCTGATCAATAGCCTACTTCACTCCAAGTTAAGGATAATAAATATTTTGTATCCCTTTTATCTAATAGGTGTTAAAAATGTTTGTTTATATTGCTAGTTGAAGAGCAAGCCCACCACTTTTCGGCTTCTAAGAGTAGTTCTTTGTCTTTTAATAGGTAGTAGTGCTGAAGAGGGGTACCGAGACTTTCATGAGTTGTGAATCTGATCGGGAAAATGTTAAAAGAATTAAAGGCACTCTCGCTACTGATCGCGCCAATTGGAAGAGTTTTGTGTAGGCACTATGCACCATGAAAAGATACAAGAAATGGAAGAAATATTCTTTTAATAAAAATTTATGGCAAAATTTGCAAAAATTCAAAAATTTACAAAAAATAGCAACCTTAAAAAAATTTAAAAATTTTAAAAAATTTAAAAAAGCTGAAGATTTCAAAATTTCGAAAAAAAATTCAAAAAGTATAGAAAAATTAACAAAAATTTCAAAAATTGAAAAAATTGCTGTTAATGCGTTATAGGGTATTTAATTGTTAGCGAGCACCCGCCCAATTTTATTTCAACTCAAAAATTGTGATACCATCGATTAACCTAAGCATAAAAAAACAAATAAAAATATTTTATTATTATATATTATGAGATATTTGTGTCAGTAACACGCGTCAAGGGGTTAAGATCTCATTATGACAACTGGAACGGTACAACATTTCGATTATTGATGGGATTGGGCTTTAACAAGGGTACTACCGCTGCAGTTGCCGCTAGCGTCATTGTAATTTATGTGATTTCTCCACTTTAAATTATCTTCGTCATTCCCTTTCATATCCATACATAGTATTTATCATACTAAAAAGTAGCTCTATGGATTGTTTTTTTTTGATTTTTGGTTTTTTGGTTTGGATTTATTTTTATTTGGGATTTATTTTTGTTTTTTCGACAAATATTCTCATGGAAAATTAATGAATTGTTTTTTTTTATGTTTATTGTTGTTGTCTCTTATAATAAACGGCCACTTTTTTTTGGCGCAAAATATCAGAGTTCTATGCTTCCACAATATTTTGACAGGTGGCAGTGCTGTTTGTTATTGTGTAGTTCTTTGTCTATTTTATTTATAAAATACTACAAGTGACTAATTTTTAAATTGTGTTGTTGTTAAAAAAGTTTTCAGTTTTGATTTTATTATACGCTACACACAGGGTATGTTGCATATTAATTTTGTTCTACCGTTTGAGCCACATATAAAAGGTTGTACAGTCGTGTCTGGATATAGTGAACTAATTTTTCCAAGTTCTGTTCACAGTATCCAGGTTGTTCATTATATCCAGGTTTTCATTATTTGTTCAAAAACTCGTTTTATTTGCTCAAAATACACATTTGTACATGGGACGTTCTTTTACAAACCGAAAACTTTTCTGACGACGCATTTTTGATTTGGCTGAAATTTTTTTGAAAAACATTTTTTTTCTTTTCAAAATAGAGCGAATTTAAATTTTGAGAATTTCGTGATTTTTGGCTTGAAGACTCACTTTCAAAAACTCATAACTCCGGTTCTGTTAAAGCTAGAAAATTTAAATTATTTTCATTTTAAAGCTAAAAAAATGAGCTTTAATAAAAAAATTATTTACAAATTAATAATGTTATAAACAATTTAAATGTTTAAATCGATTTTTAACAACTGCCTCCACCCAGTATCAAATTTTTAATATTACCGACTTATTCTACGTCAAATTTACTATCGAAAACGTTTTTTTAAATTCTTCTTTTTTTGGTGTTCACTATATCAAAGTGTTCGATATAGTGAATTGGCCTTACCTCCCTTCGTGCCTAAGTCGACTTAAGCAGTTTTAACTTTTCACCACAGGACAAAAAAGCTTCTACCAAGCTATACATAATTATTTCTTAGTTAGTGAAAAGAAAAATACTAAAAAAGAATTACATTTGCCTGTCCTTCGAAGTAAGTACAAGAGGACAAAAAGAAGTACAGTACACCCAAAAGAAGTACGATTGGTCAAGTTAGTCCTTTGCCAAAACGCACAAATGGGAAGCAAATATAGTAATTTTCTATAGTTAGGAAATTATCTGTAAAATGTTTGAGTACTCTAAATTCCCAAGTATTTTGATATATTGTGTGTTTTCATTTGTACATAGATCAAAGGTTGCATTTAATATTTACGCTGCAAAGTAATCAAATTCAAATTTGATGCATCACTGGGGACGTGTTTTGAGTTCTTCGACATACCCACATATGTATGGATATAAAATGCTGTCATACATCATTAACATCAAAATAAAAACAACAATTGCAACAACAAGTCTACTACTTTCCACACAGTAATAATTCATAGCTTAGAAGTGGTTACAAAATCATGAAATACAATTTGTCACAGACATCTTTGAGTACTGACTGTTTGTTTGCCATAAGAGGGGGGCGGATTACAGCAATAAGGCCACATTTTATTCGAGTGCGCCATAATGTGCTGAAAGCAGGTTTGGAATTCGTTGAGTCGCCTGGGTTCGTAATATGGTCAGTTCGGATCTGCAGTCTAACCACAAGAGCATCGGTTTTTGTGGAAAAATGAGACTGGCTTTAAAGGAAAACCAGACTGGTTTTTTGAGGAAAATGAAACTGGCATTTGTGGAAAACGAGTGTGGTTTTTAAGAAAAACGAGACTGGTTTTTGGGGAAGGCGTTTTACGTTTGATTGGTATGGCAAACGACCAGTTTCTGGTTAAAAAAATACTGAATAAATGCAAAATGGGCTATTTTTGTTGCCAATGTAAAAGCTTTGTAAGATTTAATATCAAATCTGCAATAAAATCATTTCTTTTGAGTTGCAAAGCCTCTTTGCATACTACTTACAGAAGCCGCCCCTTGCTTACTAAAAACACTGTTGAGCGCATATGTAATTCGCTATACGACAACAACAAAAGCCAACAAGAACAATACTCCTCCTGCATGTGTTCATATAATGCTCACGCCGTTAAGGAAGAACATCTTCAACACCAACAGCAATGCACTACCCAGTAGGAAATTCACTCTTAATTTGCCATAGTTCTGGCAAAATTTTGAAATCTTCAGCTTTTCTCAATTACTTAAAGTTTTTAAATTTTTTAAAATTTTCTATTTTTTGTAAATTTTTGAGATTTTTCAATTTTTGAAAATTTTGATATATTTGAAGTTTTTGTCAATTTTTTGATACTTTTTAAATTTTTTTGCATTAGTTGCAACTGTGTTGTTAGTGTTGAATTAAGTTTCGAGCTGACTTAGAATTATAACATTCATATGAACTAACTCGTTGCTTCCTACAGGGTACCTATTGCTAACAGCAAACAAAACAAAAAAATTTTTACTGTTTAAAATTTTATGTTACACCCTTTATATATGAGTTGTCGTCAGCCATGGGTTGCATTCATAAAAGAAAAAATACATTTATTTAACAGCAAAATGTCAATAAAGAAAAGTTATATTAAAGTTGAAGACATCATTATTAACCATGGTTCTAATGAGAGCGCACAATATTGAGAGTAACAAGAGAGAGCATTTGTGTTTGCGTATACAACAACGTTGCAGTAGTAGAGCTTCATATGATTGTTGCACCATTTTTTTTAGAGTGTACACAACTTCTTATGGGCTTTCAGCTATCGACCACATGAATTGGGTGGGTGGATTGTGGTTGGTTTATTGACTCACAACAGTATGTGGTAAGGCTAAAGCAAACACATATCTTATGAACATACGCCAC
The DNA here is from genome assembly GCA_963662105.1 of Meiosimyza platycephala. Lineage (NCBI taxonomy): Eukaryota > Metazoa > Arthropoda > Insecta > Diptera > Lauxaniidae > Meiosimyza > Meiosimyza platycephala. Next base: position 7,040,002 of record OY759212.1, read on the forward strand.
TTAAGCACACCAGATCCTGCAACAACCTGCAACAAACACAAATTCGCACCTCAATGAGCTCAAGTAATACACTGGCAAATGTCATACTGCATTGTACATCAAAGTATTGTTAAGCAGCTCGGCACATCAATTCGCGCAGCATTGTGTGTGCTTGGCTGTTCTGCCTTTCACTGCTTGCTGTACTGCTGCTTTGTCGATGAGCGACAGACGTCAATGAATAACAAATGATGCTCATGTTTTATATCGACGCTTGCTTTCTTTTCCTTAACCAAACATAATACAAATACAATTTTTTAAATTGCAGGTTGAAAGAAGAAGAAATTAAATACAAAAAAAAAGAAAGAAAACGCCCTATTCGCCACATTTACAATACCGATTTCAGATACCGGATTGAAGTTAAAAAAAAGCAAAAGGAAAAAACCAAAGTTTATTTGCGCAACAAAATCATTTAGAAGTGCAGACCGGAAGCAAGAAATTGCCATTGATATGGACTACACTTAGGATGGTTCAATTATTATTGCACACTTCAAAAAACCATGTCCAGGACTATCCCATTATTTTCATTGTGGGAGTTGTCTGCATTACGACTCAAAAGATCTTTACTGACATGCTGAAGTTTAAAAAAACCTCTGCTACTTTTCAGTCACTGCTACTTTTCAATCACTTGTACTTTTCATTCACTGTTACTTTTCAATCACTGATACTTTTCAATCAATGTTACTTTTCAATCACTGTTACTTTTCAATCACTGCTACTTTTCAATCATTGCTACTTTCCAAACCCTGCTACTTTTTAAACACTGATACTTTTCAATCACTGCTACTTTTCAGTCACTGCTACGTTTCAATCACTGCTACTTTTTAATCACTTTTACTTTTCAATCACTGATACTTTTCAATCACTGATACTTTTCAATTACTGATACTTTTCAGTCACTGTTATTTTTCAATCACTGTTACTTTTCAATAACTACTGCTTTTCAAACAATGCTACTTTTCAATCACTGCTACTTTTTAATCACTGATACTTTTCAATCACTGCTACTTTTCAATCACTGCTACGTTTCAATCACTTGTACTTTTCAATCACTGATACTTCAATCACTGATACTTTTCAGTCACTGTTACTTTTCAATCACTGTTACTTTTCAATCATTGCTACTTTTCAAACCCTGTTACATTTTAATCACTGATACTTTTCAATCACTGCTACTTTTCAATCACTGCTACGTTTCAATCACTTGTACTTTTCAATCACTTGTACTTTTCAATCACTTTTACTTTCCAATCACTGATACTTTTCAATCACTGATACTTTTCAATCACTGCTACTTTTCAAACACTGTTACTTTTCAATCACTGCTACTTTTCAATCGCTCCTACTATTCAACTACTGCTACTTTTCAATCACTAATACTTTTCAATCACTGCTACTTTTCAATTACTGATACATTGTTTGAATACAAAAAGCAGTACAAATTTTCTAGCAGTAAAGACAGCTGCTAAAAGCAGTACAGTTGGCAGCATTATGTACATATGTGTATGTTTAGACATGAAAGTTATTTAAATTCCATTACTTTAATTAACATCCTTCTTTATAACCTCATGCAAAAACTTTATTTACCATTGATATTTAGTAGTTTTTGTGACATTTTTTACTTTATGACAGTTATGACATCCTAAGAAAGTTTGTTGCTGTCTAAAGAATTGTGCGTTGCTCTACGAATAAACCATGTTTATAAAGGAAGCTATAATTATTGCTGTTGTTGTGTTCAATCAAAAGGTAAGCCTTTTTCACAGCTAACTGGATATAAGTGTCGTTACTAGATCTCTTATTGAAATTTTTTAACAATTCTCTTAAATGCGTCTTTCCCTTTGACCTCTTAATATTGGAAATCGAACATTTTCTTGGAGTTGGATTTTCTTCTATATACCACTAATTGTACATTAAGGTGTTTCATTTTGTAAGGCAAAAAATAAAATGAAAAATTTTAGCTGACTTTGTTCCCGCCCCGACTCTCAGTGATGTAAAAGATGTGTATGCCAAATTTCAAGGAGATTGGATAATATTTAGAGGTTGCACACTTTGATCAGTTTTGTTAGTTTTGTTTGCAGTTCAAGAAATCTTATAAAGCTGCATAATATTATTCATGACAACTGTCCAAGTTATTTATTTAATATGTTGCATTTTATGCAGTCACGTAGGGGACTAAGATTAATTGTACCTAGGCACAGAAGTTTAGTTCGTTTGTTGATAGCCATATATGAAAATTTGTGAAATATTTTTTATGCTTTTTATAAGATATAAAATCTTGTAGCATTTTGTACTAATTTATTTAAATAAATGAAATGAAATGAAAATGTTAGTACAAAGCAATTCAATTTTTAGAACTTTCGCTGGTTTGAGTTAAAAGTGATCAATGTGTGCAACCCCTAAATATTATCCAATCTTCTTGAAATGTGGCATATATTTCTTTTACACAACTGAGACTTGGGGCGTGAGCAAAGTCACATGAACATCACATCTTTGGAAAAATGAAACACCCTTTTGTACATTGTATGTACATTAGACCGTACCTCAAAAAAAATTTCTCGGTACATCAGCAAATCCGAAGCATTTTTGCAAGGTAATTTCGAAAAAAAAATTTTTTTTTTTTTTTTGACGAAAATAGAGGTCGCGCATTTGAGAAAACCATCATATCTTCGGTATTTACAGTCCGATGTTTTTGTCTTGAGCAGACCAACTTTTTGATCCAATCATCCTTGACATCAAGTGCCCCGTTTTTGAACTTACTTACCATATCTCAGTTTCTGCCATCCTAATGTACACCCTAATATCAGAAAATTAAAGCTTGGAATAAATCAAATAAAAATGTTTCACTGATATTGCAAATAAAAAACTTCCATTGTCTGATCAGGGAAGCTCCGGCTCAAATCCCGGCGACGACATAATTTTTTTTTTATTTTTTTAATTTTTTTTATTCAAAGGTGTTTAAAAAACTTTTTTTTTTTGTTTTTTAAATACTTTTAAATTAAAAAATAAAAAAATATAAAAAAAAATATGTCGTCGCCGGGATTTGAAGCGAGAGTTTCCCTGATTAGACAATGCTTGTTACGCAGTTTAACGACATCATTTTAGTATATCTTAAAAATGCTGTCGGTGGCTGAGTTGGGTAAGATGAGCATCTTTGAACAGTGGCATGGCGCTTGAACACAGGTTCAATTCTCTGATCGTGTGACAGGTAAAAAAAGTTAATTTCTCTGAAGTTTTAGAAACGTAATTACAATTAAAATAAGAATGACTGACAATAAGTACCAACAAATAAGTAAATAGAGGAAAGTAAAAAATCAAAAAAGAAAAATTTTTTTTACGAATTTATTCTAAGTTTCAACAAAAACTTTAGGAAAATCAACATATGTTTTTTTGAAATCAACGAATTATTCTAAGTTTCAACAAAAACTTTAGGAAAATTAACAAATGTTGTTTTGAAATCAACTAATTTATTTTAAGATTCAACAAATCATCTTTTGTTATATCAGCGAAACTGATTCGCTGACTGAAAATCATATCCAACATTCGTTGAAATCGGATCCGGAATTGTTTGATTTGAGCGAATCTTTTTTTTCTGTGTGTACATAAAGCTTGTAAAAATGTTTGTCTGCTCCCTCTGTTAAATTTTGCTTTGACGAAAACAAACAATAGTAAACCAAATCAAATAATTGCTAACAAAAACAAACAATCGCACTTATAATGAACTGATTAAACATAAAAATAATATAATGAATAATCAACTTGAATGTAAAGTTGGGGGGTTGAATAAATTCCATTTTAAATCTGTATCGTTTATATCAAAGAAATGATAATAAAACACAAATAAGGTCACAGTAGAAAACTAAATTTATATGTTCAATGTAATTATGTGTATACAGATCAGTGTTGGCATGTCACAAATGTCGCGCGACATTTACGACCTACCGTCGTAAACGTCGTAAACTTTCGAGCCTTTGTGACAAACATTGAGTTTACGACAAATAAACGGAATTTCTTGCATTTGAATTTTCAATGACATTTCACGATTACCTGTAAGGGGGATTCAGATCATAAAATTGTTTATCAAACATGTTCAAGTTCCATAGTATATTGTTTTGATGGTCAAATTGTTTAACAAACAATTTCAGTGTTGTGAAATCGAGGTTGATCTGGAGTTTGCGACATTTGTGACATCTACGACAGTTTACGACGTGTGACTGTCGTAAACCTAAAAATCCATGTCACATGCCAACACTGATACAGATTGTTCCACAATTATATATAAAGCACAACGAAATTCCCAAGATTGACAGTCCCAAAAAAGGCAAACCATAATGCCAATAACTTGCTAGAAAACTAAATTTAAAAAAAATATCTCGCCCCAAAACCCATTCCTTCGACGTGTTCTTTTTGTATAAGAAACAGACAAAGAGTGAACAAAGAACGGACAAAGAACAGACAGCCGTAGATTCATCTCAAGTTAGTAAGTTTTTATTGCAGTTCTTCTTCCAGCACTATATTTTGATTTTCTTCCGACTTACAAAAATTGAAAATAGGACTTTTTACTAAAAGTCAAAAAAAATCTTCCATTCGTTTTCTGCCTTTTCGTTTTACATGATGACGGTCATTCATCACTCTCCCAACAACAATCAGCTAAAAAAAATGCAGACTTCAAACCAATCTTTATTGAATGTAAATTTTTAATTTGCTTTAGTTCATGTTCAGATGTCACGTGCACGATCAAAAACCATTGTTTGTTCTAATTTTGTGGTTAATAACATCAGTAAGTGTGTCAAAGTTTTTGTTTAAACAGAGTTTTATGCATATAATTAAAGCAATAAATAACTAGTAAAAAAAAGTATATTTAAAATTTTGAGAGCTGCTTAAAGTTGGTCACGTGCGCAATCGTAACTGTAAAACTTATGTAATCTAGGCAATTGCAAAACGGTTTGCCAGAGCAAAACATAATCGCTTAGTTTTTTTTTTGCGAACTTGTGAAGAGCGCCAGCTTTTAATGAAATTTGGTTTGGAGATAGATTGAATCATTAAAAATGTTATAAAAGACTTTAAAAAGGCGTGGCACCGCCCATAGTGGGGAAAAACGCAGCCACGACTGCGTCGCTACAACAATTTTGATCAAATTTGTCAAAATTGCAGCGTATGCAATGTCACGTATCGAGTCATATTATACTTCATAAGAAAAAAAATTTTCAATCAAACGAAATCTAATAAAAAGTGATATAATTCCATAATGTTTAGTCCGTTAGTCGATGTTATTTCTTCAATTTGAAATAGTTTTAAGAGCTTAATAACGTTAAAACAATAGGTCTACATTCTTCTTCTTTGTGTTTCTTATATTTCCACGATGTATTATATATTTCTTTAGTTCTCTCCAACATGTCCCCGATTCAAGTATTTCTTTTTCTCGCAATATGTTGGACTGATATTCAGCGCCGGATTCAAACTTTGCGAGGACGAGAGCCAAAATCTATTCTAGCTATATACATACATATACATTAGAGCGGTTCAAAATAAAAACTTTTTGATTTTTTCACGATGTGTCAGTGGATTACAATAGCCCTATATGTCTGGACAAAACAACCCATAAGGATTTTCATCAATTTTGAAAACTGGATTGCCGCCGCCTGTTTTAAGTTTCCTACCCATTTTCGAAAATATTGATTTAAGAAATGGTGTAAGCTAAAGAGGTTATCAAATTTTGCAACAAAGTGGGTATGCTTTTCGAATTATTATCGATCGAAAAATTCGAATCCGTGATCAGTTTTTCTTCTTCTTCTTTTTTTCTTATAGAAAAATTGAAAATTGCTCGGACAAAATAAAAAAATGCCGGTTTTCTACTTTCAAGTTGCAAAATCTTGATATAATATTTTACCGCCGATCTCGTGGTGCATTATTTTTAATGAACCCTTATTTGCTTAAGAGAAAACCGTAAACCGCATATCAATATCTTCTTTCAAAACCAAGATATCTGCATTTTTCTAAATTAATAGACCTGAAATTTTTCGATTCGGCGTTGACATATACACATATTAAGCTGATTCAAAATTTTTTTTTGTTCTAAACAGCTATTATCGATCAAGGAACTTGAATCCGTGATTAGTTTTTCTTCTTCTTCTTCTTTTCTTATAAAAAAATTTAAAATTGACCGAAAAAAAAACAAAAAATACCGATTTTCTTCTTTCAAGTTGCAAAATCGGCCCATATTATTTTACCACCAATCCCGTTGTACAGTATTTTTAATGTAATTTTGTTTGCTTAAAAGAATGCCGTAAACCGCAAATCATTATCTTATTTCAAAACTAAGATATCTACATTTTTCTAAATTAACATATCTGGCATAATTTGAGATTTTTGAAAATCCTAGAAAAATCTATAGAATAGTAGAATCTGTTAATTTAGAAAAATGTAGATATCTTGGTTTTGAAATAAGATAATGATATGCGGTTTACGGCATCCTTTTAAGCAAATAAAATTACATTCAAAATATTGTACAACGGGATCGGTGGTAAAATAATATTGGCCGATTTTGCAACTTGAAAGCAGAAAATCGGTATTTTTGGTTTTTTTTTTTCGGCAAATTTTAAATTTTTTTATAAGAAAAAAAGAAGAAGAAGAATAACTAATCACTAATATTCAGGGCCTTTGCGTTTTTTCGTCCACTAGAATGTAAAGATCTCTAGTATTTGTAATGAAACTTTACTTTCCAGAGCATGCTTTTACCGACTATATATACAACCTCAATCTTTTAATGTAACCTGGAAACAAAACAGATATGGGGAGAAATACGTCAAATGTCTTAGCGCAGCGCGCGAGCGCTAAACTCTGTTGTTTTCAACTCGTGATGGTGGTACATAAATTCACCTAAAACAATTTCCCGACACAGCTTTTCAATGGTTTTGTCAGATTTTCCGAAATTTTCCATTTCCCTGGTGAAAAATTAGAAAACGTGTTATATCTCAAAAAGGGTATTTTTAATATTGTTTTTAATGCTTTTAATCGAAAGCTGAGGCTTTTTTACATTAAAAAAGTTATTTCTCAAAGAGTGCTTCAGCAGTTTGCTATGAGAAATACAGCGCGAAAGAGTATTTTGTTCCTGTAATTTTTTCTTCAACGCATCGACTCGTTTAACTCTTGCCGTTAATCAAGTCACAAGAACAAAATTTCAATTGTGCAGGTGTCTGCATTTTTAAATGTTTCTTTTACCATTCCACATCATTTTTAATTTTATGAACTTTAATTGTCAGCTAATCAATTTAAAATTTTTCTGTATTGTAGAGAAGAGTCTGACAAAATTTTTACGGTATGAAACGTGCCAATAGTATTAGTGATATTGCTGTTCTGATCGAAAATATGTAAAAAAACCATATTTTCGTTTTTTTAAAACAAACTTCAATTTTGAATTCTTTATCTGGAATTAATTATATGGATTGGAAAAAGTTAGCGCTCTTATCATATAGAAAGTTTCATTATAAGAATTTTAAGAATCCAAATGCTTACAGAAAAGCTATAACTTACGAAACTTTAGAATTTTATTAACATCAATGAAAAACCATTTTTTCTTATAAAGTCAATTAATTTTTCAAATCGATTAAGGCAGATACCATCATTAAATTCCTCAAAATTTGATGGATTTTATGAAAAAGTTACGTTTTGTAGAAATAAAATTGTTTTGTAGAAGATAGCGTTCATATCTCGTACCAGAGACATTTCCTTCAAATCAAAAAATTCCAAAATTTCTTTTACACTAATCGTTATCTCTTCATAAAACCCCAAAAAAAATGCAGAATTTCAAAAAAAATTTATGAAGAGCCATTATTTATTAAGAAAATACCGACAATTTGAAAAAAGTCCTTTCAAAAAATTTTTTTCATATTTGTAAGGGGATGTCCATTAATTACGTGAGGTGTTTTTTTGAAAATTCGGACCCCCCGCCTCCCCTTGGTGAGATCTGGCGGGACCCCTCTCCCCCTCCCGTGAGATTTAAATTATAATTTTTAGTGTAAATTCTATGCATTAAAAAGTTGACGTGAACACCCGCCCCCCTTGGTGAGATTTTGCCAGACCCCCTGCCCCCCTATTTTAGCTCACGTAATTAATGGACGTCCCCTAATTTTAACATACAAAGTCCAAACGACCATAATTTTGAGAAATGTGGGTTTACAGCAAAATAAAAAAATATGGGTATTTTAAAATTGAACATAGAACGATCCCTGTAAATTTTATGCAAATCGATGACATGGTATCTGCCTTAATCGATTTGAAAAATAATTTGACTTTGAGCCGATGGCCTGGCTTCTAGTGCTCTTAACGAACCATTGTAGAGTAATTATTTACTTCGTAATATTAAATTAATAATAATAATAAATTATTTGACTTTACTTATAAGAAAAAATGGTTCTTCCATTGATGCTAATAAAACGCTCAAGTTTCGTAAATTATAACTTTTTTGTAGGCATTTGCATTCTTAGAATTCTTATAATGAAACTTTCTATATGATAGGGAGGCTAACTTTTTTCAATCCATATAATTAATTCCATATAAAGGACTTCCAACTTGAAATTTGTTTTAAAAAAAAACGAAAAAAAAAAGGTTTTTTTACTTATTTTCGATCAGAACTGCCAGCCATATCCCTAATACTATTGGCACGTTTCATACCTTAAAATTTTTGTCTGACTCTGCTCTACAATACAAAATATTAAAGATCGATTGGCTGATAATTAAAGTCCATACAACCATTTATGTGAAGTATGTCCTCTCAACAGTGCATTTTTTTGAATTTTGCTATTTATATGGAAAATTGGGGCCAATCGAAAAAAATCATTTACATATTCGGATTCTGCGGAAAATTCCACTCTAGAAAAAGTTATCGTCAGTCGTTGTGGAAATTCGTGTTGAGTAGTGTTGTTAGGGGGAGGGGTAGGGGCCCGTACATGGTTACCCCCGGGCCCGGATTTTCTCTCGGTGGCCCTGTTAAGGTTATTTATAAGGAATTGTGTGCTTCTGAATGACTGATTTATGTAGTTTTGAAAAATACCATTTTTATTATTAATTTACTAACTTACGCGTTTTTTCGTTGAAAAATGAGAAAAAACGTGATTCTTGAGTAGTTGCCCACCTCTTCTCCTAAGGTCGGCCAAAAAAGTTCTAATAGTCGGCCACAACTTTTTTGTTTTGTTTGTTTTCTTTATGTCAATTTGTTGAAATACATGTAAGAGGACATTTTCTTAGGAGACTTTTATAGGTTTCAACTAAGATAGTGGCATTCGGCGTAGTTCATTAGATGCGTAATTTCTTAAGTTATCCGATGCCTAAGAATCACGATTATGAATTTCTTTCAGATACGCCCATTTCGCTTCTGTGGGCAGTATAGCTGTTGCAATATCTGAAGAAAATCTGGCCAATTCACCAGTGTCATCTATAATGTCGGTGCCAGTAATAGTTGTGTTTGAGTCAGTTCTACCCTGGTGGGCTTGCTCAAACTTTTTTATAACATCCAGTATAAGATAAAAACAAATTTTTAATACTTTTTTCAATACTTTACACAATTTTTTTTGTTTTCCGACAACATTTTTTTAAAAGATCACACGTTTTTGACGCTTTCAAAAACCTCCCGCAAACTAAAATTTTTAACGCAGAGAGTAACAGCTTGATTGTACCAATTTTTTACTAACTAAGGAAAAAATCGTTATGAAAAATATTTTTTTTCTTTGGTGTACGATGAAAATATTTACTATTATGCTACACTTTGTGCCAAAGCCGACTACTGGGGGTGGCCGACCTTAGGACCCTATGTACTTATATGCCAAATTTCAAGGAGATCGGATAATATTTAGAGGTTGCACACTTTGATCAGTTTTGTTAGTGCAAAGCAATTCAATTTTTAGAAATTTCGCTAGTTTGAGTTAAAAGTGATCAATGTGTGCAACCCCTAAATATTATCCAATCTTCTTGAAATTTGGCATATATTTCTTTTACACAACTGAGGCTTGGGGCGTGAGCAAAGTCACATTAAAATCACATCTTTGGAAAAATGAAACACTCTAATGTATATATACATATGTTTACATATATTGGTTGAAAGAAAGGACGAACTTTTGTTTAATGTGGACTTTTTATATTTTTAACAAAACTCCTTTTTTTCTTTACGAAGCGGAGTGTTCTGTACGCCAAGTGCACAAGTCGGGGTTGTTAAAAGAGAGAAGAGAGGACCAATCTACGTTGCACGAAATGTTATAAAAAAATGTATATACAATTCATCATCATCACTACTGTGCTACTATATATCACTACTACTATACTGCTGTATATCACTACTATATATCACTACTATACTATTATATATCACTACTACTATACTTCACTATATATCACTACTATACTACTATATATAAGTTTAATCATCTACCTGTTAAACCCTAAAGTCCTTATGAGCACAGCATGTCCTTCAAAGTCGAATTCGGCATGTCTGTTTTGACTGCCTGCCTGTCTCTCTGCGGAAATCACGCTTGTGAGAGAATGAACTGGAACAGATTGTTGAAATTTGGTACATCGATTATCTCTTTAGTTGTACTAAAGTTCGAGTTCAATTCACGGACAAGCCTCCTAAACATAAAAGCTTAATTTAAGCTTCGCAACTAATAAGCAAAACTTTCAAAATTTAGTATCAGTTTTAGTATAACTGCATATTTTAAATGGGCGTGGCACATTCCATGTAAGAAAAAAAACTTTGAACGTTTTGCTTGTCCCCAATTTTTTAGTTTTTCCAACACTCTGTTTTTAGCATAACAAACACTTCCTCCAATTGTTCAGTCCGCAGGACATGCATTAAGGTTATGTTGCTATTGTTTATTGGGACGATTTTCCTACTGATGCTCATCATCAATCTTCATCTATTACAGGACGAAAACAATGAATGTCAAATAATCTCGAAATAAAACCAAATACAAACAAATAAAAAAAATTTAGGGAAAGAAACAAAATGTTAAGTGTGTAGGTACATGTGTGCAGCGTAGAAGTGCTTACAAATATATAGTATAGCCCAGTAAACATATTTTACGCAACACACCAAGAATGTGGGTTTCAATCGGGCGTGAACTCATATTCTGTTCTCAAGCGATAGTGTGGGAGAAATTGCCGTGATATTGTATGTATGTATGTACACATATTGCAAATAATAAAAAATTTCAAAATTTTGAAATCTTCAATCTTTTTCCAGTTTTTTATTTTTTTACACCCTGTTTATGGTTGGCGACATTGCCGGCAATTGTTGCCTTTTTGTAAAAAGGGTCTAGCGCAGGTCGTTCGATATAAAATTTTTTTTTATATGTTGCACCATTTGCACGATTTTAATCAAACTTAGCACACAACTAAAGGACATATAGAGCAACATTTAGTATTTTTTCTGAAGTGGTAACTCAAAAGCAAGTTACAGAAAATATAAAATAAAATTTTTATTGACAGTTTTAATGCTTATATACAACGAATAAAACTATCAAATAAATATTTTTATAAACTCTAGAATGTTTCCTTACACCACAATTTAATTTTATTTTCCTAGCCTTAGTAGTTTAAAAATTTACGAGTTCAAAAAAAAGTCCGTTTCGGCTTTATCGTTGGCAAAAATTTTCTAATGTTGCCTCAGAAATGGCTTCCACATTTTGTTGTGATTTTATTGAAGGCAACATTTGCCTGAACTGTCGCCTAAAATTTAAAAATTCAGCAACAGATATTTTGGTGTCGTCTGAGAAAAAAAAGTGGAAAAGTGTTCGTAAGTAAAAACAAAAATTTAAAATTCTAAATGAAAAGAAAACCATTTTTCAGCATAAAAATTACAAGCAAACAGCAATTCGAGCGAAATAAGGTCAATTGACGTTATTGCACTTCTCAAAGCGAAATAAAGCCCATTGACTTTGTTCCTCTTTGGAGAAAAGTAAAAAAATCACCTTATTGTAAGAGTAAGTATGTAAAATTGCTGTGGTTAGCAAACTAGGTGTTGAATGTATTATAGACTGATCCGCGGCGAAGCCGGTGTTGGATTTTTGGGAGTTTTAAATCCTGAGCTGCGGCCACAGGCCGCCCACTTACCCCTACTCTTATGTAAAACTACTGTGGCTAGCGTAGTCGGTGTTGGATATAATATAACCACTGCATATTCATCACGGGCTTCGCTGGCCCCAGTAACTCTACTTTAAAGTAAGGGTAAGTGGGCGGCCTGTGGCCGCAGCTCAGGATTTAAAACTCCCAAAAATCTAACACCGGCTTCGCGGCGGATCAGTCTATAATACATCCAACCCCTAGTTTACTGACCACAGCAATTTTTCATAAGAGTATTTTGACATTATTTCGCTTTTTTGGTTGACACAATTTCGCTTTGAGAAAGCGAAATATCGTCAATTGACGGTATTACCGCTGACCTTATTACCTGTCACCAGAGATTCATGACAATCACAATGCTCAATAGTATTTACATTCAAGTGTTTATACCGCTATATGTATGTACATTTGTGCCTAGAAAATCACATTACTGCAGTTCCTACAGTACAGACGCATCAGCATCGTTTATCTATCAAAATTCTCTCAGCAACCCGAAATAAGCAACGCGCTAACGCCAGCCTATTCGATTTGCCAATTTTGACAGAGCGTTGGCAACTAATTTTTTATTTTATTGTGTTGATATTTTTTTGCTCTCAGAAACAATAAAGAAATAAACTCCACATGACATTTGACGCTACGCTCTTATTTAAGTTTGGCGCTCAACACAATTGCGTAGCGTTAGCAAACACAACGCCCAAAGCTCCAACTTATGAACCACAGTAAGTGTTTAAGCATCTACGAAACTCAGAAAATAAATTACAAGTATCTAATTTTTAAATTTTTTTTTAAACTCCCATTTTAAGTGAAACTGTAGCTATAAGTGGCAACTTTGATCACAAACTGAAAATTAAATTTGTCATCCACAAATTGTGGAATTTGTTTTCATGGCAACTGTAAAATGTTGCGTAACATAAAATCAACGAACTAAACTGTTGCCATTGTGTTGCCTTGCGGCTACAAAATACAGTTGCCTTTCATGAATGTGGTGTTAATTTTGTCTATTTTTTGTAAATTTTTGAAATTTTTCAATTTTTGAAAAATTTGATATTTTTGAAATTTTTGTTAATGTTTCAATACTTTATGAATTTTTTTTTGCAATTTTTATAATTTTTTCAAAATTTTGAATTCTTAAGCTTTTTTAAATTTTTTAAAATTTTGAAATTTTTCAAGTTTTGAAAATTTTTATAAATTTTGATATTTTTGAAATGTTTGTTAATTTTTCGATACTTTTTGAATTTTTTTTGCAACATAAATCATTATGCATTTAAATATGAAACTAAAAATGTCAAGTAAACTCAAAAAAGTTTATCGTCTTTCATGTGTTAACTGGGTAGTTATTTGTTTGTATTTGCGTTTGTATGGCTGAATGATGATGATGGGCGTGCAAGTGTAATTGTTTTCGGATCATCGCCGACGCAACTATTACCTCAATCCTTCAATTCAGAATCACAACCACCCACACCACAATTTGGAAAAAAAAGAAAGACCAATTTTTTGAGCATTTTGTTGATTTTACTGTTTCCTTTGCAGATGTTTTTGAGTTTTGTTGTTGTTGTTGTTGTCGATATTGTAGTCAAATACACAATTGATGACATCTTAAATACAAGAAAATAAACCACCCTTTTAACAAACAAAGTATTTTCAACAAACCACAGCAAAAATGCTGTGCCACAATTTTCAAGTTCGCTATGGCATTATACATAGGTTATGTTAAGTAGGAGTGGCAGCCAATTAGGAACCGACTCACTTAGACCAAATGTGATCGATTGTGATACCACAGGATGACTGACTATACCCACTCATTGAACCAACCAGGTTTCTCCTTTGAACTTTTTAAGCCAAATACAAACGGTTCAGATGAGTAGTTTTACAAAAACTAATCCTAAAAAAAAGTATATTTAACTTTAAAAAATAGAAAAAATAGGCATGCTTTAGCACAAATATGGTATGTTATTTTAAAAAAGAAATTATTAAAATCGGTACAGCATATTTTGGGCCAAGGCGTTACAATCCATTTCCATATAAGCAATTTTATATAAGTAGTATAGATTTTCATTGAGCAGATTGAGTTGGCTCACTCGTTACTTCTTCTGCAACATCTTCTCTGTGAGTGTTAGCTTGTTTGTTTGGTTACGTGTTCTCAATTTCTTTATAGGGCCCATACACGTTCAGATTTTTCATCAGATTTTAACAGGTCTGATGAAAAATCTAAACGTCTGAGGGCAAGTCGTACGAAAAAATCCTACCATTTGACGCGAACGTACGGCTCGGTCGTAGACAGTATGAAAAATCTGAACGTGTATGGGCCCTATTAGAAATCTGTATGAGTTTTATAACCCAATTCGCGACTTTTTGGCCCATTACAGAAGTTTGCCAATGCAATGTTGCAATGTTTCAAATTTCAAAATTTTCAAACGCTTCACGCAATTAAAAAGTGAGTTCTTTAAGCATGGAAGGACCTCGCAACGTCACACCACACACACCACCCAAATCACGGATGTCGCGAACTGCCAAAAGGCCGCCGCATTCGCTGTGAATACATTAATTTTAAATGGAATCTTGCCTTTTAAAAATAAATTAATAATAATAATAATAAAAAAAGTCCTTTATAAAAAAAAAATCCGAAAATCTTTTTTTCAATAGAATTTCAATATCAAGAGAACTGTTTTTTATTTTATTTTATTTTATTTTTTGTTCTTTGTATTGTGGCCAAACGAAATAAAAGGAAATTAATTTAAATTTAATAACAGCGCGCAACAAAAGAAAACAAGAAATATAATGCAGAGTAAAAGCGGAAGTAAAGTACGGCGGGATTTGAATTTGGAAACAGTGTTGTACCTCTACTCATACTACGAAGCTTTGTGTGCAATGGAACGATACTTTGATGTCATGTTGTATGTAGCTGGGAGTGTTGATACATGGCCTTGTTCTTGAATAAAAAATACAAAGAAATTATCTATTGACTGTGAACGATCGAATGGGCGTCAGCTCGTATACCGAACATATTGGTCATATGACTTTGTCGACGATAATGGGTGTTACATAGCCCAGCTATCGGGTAAGCATTGACATTATGTCAATTTACTACAGCATGGATTTTAATTAATATCCACAACTTATAAAATATAAAAATTTTTCAAAGAAGTATCCCTCTGAAACGAAAACTGTTGACAACGTACAACACTGAGTATAAAGTACAAGTGATGAGAATAAAATGGCAAACTAAAATTAAAATAAAGGACACTGCTCTTCACAGTATGCTCTATTCTATTCTATTCTTTTATTATTTTTGCATTTCTGTATTTTCATTATGTGGTATGGTATCCGCGAAATCTGCTTATCAGCGACTTAAAAGCAACAACAACAACAACAAAACTAAGCAGCAACAGAGTAACAAAAAATCAAAAGCAAACTGACAAAACTAAAAAAACGTGGCTTTTCACACAAAGCGGGGAATCTAAGATGAAAGAAAACGCGCGTTTTTTTTTTTCTTTTATTCGGACTTATTTTTCGTTGCTTGGGAGGGGGAGGGGGTTGGGTGCTGAGGATTCTTATTTCAACGAATGACGTTTGCTGCTGCTGATGATGCTGTTGACAATACCATCGAGATTTAAATTGCAAGATATCAATTTTTTTTCGCGTTATTTTTTGAAGATTTTCTTTTTATATGGTGCTGGCTGCATGACACAGCATCCTGGTGCCTAGTGCACATGTATTGGTTTTTACCGTTGGGAACGATATGCAAACCAATATGATTTGTCATATCATGTTATTTAGTTAGTTAGCTACACTGAAAATTTATTGATTTCTTATTAAATTAGACCAATTGGTGATTTGGTGCACATATGAGCATAAATAGAATTGGGCTAGGTTTTAAGTTTTCAAAGGCTCTAATAAAGGCGTGGTGCTGCCCTAAATTTTAACCGCTATAACGCTATACACGGAAAGAACACCAACTCAAATTTTATTAAAAATTAATAGGAGATTATAAAAATTAAAATCTGAAAACAAATATTACTTTTTTATAGTAATAAATAGAATATCCTTATGAAAAATTCTATTCTAGTTTGTAAATATTTTCATTTTACATTTTTTAATAAGGGCATATTAAAAATTATTTTCTTCATTTTAATTATCACCTAAAAACTTTTAAATTTTACAAAGAATTTATTAAATTTTAATAAATTGCCACATTAGAATTTTTATATTGTAATATATGATTCCCGCTTTATAATTTTTAAAAAGTAGTTATAGAAAAATTATTCAAGATTATTAATTTTTATTATATTGAATTTTATTTCTCTTTTGTGTTTAATTTGTACTCTGTTTGAGTTCTCAACATGTTCATGCAAAAAAATAAATATATAAGGCTTGCCAAACTCTTACTAATTGGCTTTGAAGTAATGTGTTGAACAGAATTGGGACGGGGTCGGGAAAGCGGCAACGGAAACTCGCTGGCCGTCCCAATTTTGTTCAACACACAAAAAATTTTAAAAATAAATTTCAGTTATTATTATTTCATCATAAGAACTTTATAATGTACTTTTTAAAAAATAGTACAGTCCTTTTAAAATATAAAAAATTATTGCAGAAATTTTAAAATCTACTTTGTAAAAATTAAAAACTTGCATTCGAAAAATTAATGCCTGCTTGATGCAATTTTTATATTACGCTTAGAAATTTTTAATAGACACTCGTTTCTAAATTACTAAATTACCTACTAATTTTTCTTAAATTTTGATTAATATTTACAATAATTTCGAGTTTCGTTTTTTCCGTGTAGCTCGTAAACCGCGCAAGATATTGTAATGAAATTATTTACACGTATACAGATCATAAACTACATATATATATCTTGAATTGTGCTTAAAGTGGGCGTAATTGCAAAACTGTGCGTGTCACTTTTCAACAATTAAAAATTTTGATTCCGTATAACTCGAAATTGGCTCATACGATTTTTATAAAAATTTCAGAGATGAAACCATTGGAAGCAATCATCAATACAAGCTAAGTCAGTAGAAAAACTCTTTGAAAGGCGTGGCACAGCCCTCAATATTTATAAACGTTATAATTAGAGAACTAACAACGTAATCGTTATGAAATTCAATGTAGCAGCTAAAATTGCAAATAGGTAACTTATAACTAAAATTATAGCACAATAGCAACGGTGGGCGTGGCACCTCCCATATAAGCAAACAAAGTTTAATGTGATAGATAGCTTGCAACGATAGCTATCTTCATAAGATTTGGTGTATAGATGTCAGCTACTATAAGCTTTAAAATTAAACGGACTTCGACGGAATTGTATCAGTGGGCGTGGCATACATATTGAAATTTGTTATAAGAGCTTTGTTTATGAATAGCTATTTCTGTATCAAAGTCGGACTGGATTCTAACAGTGGGTGTGTTACCGCCCTAAATTTTAAGGCTATTTTACGGCATGTAACACAAACTATACAAGTTATTGTGCTAATATTTGGTATGTGAATGTCAATCACGAATATAATTTATCGAAGCAAACGTAGGCGGAATTGATGAAGTGGGCGTGGCATATTAAACATTTTTTTTTCCTTTTTTTTCGATTTCTTTCAATATTTTTCATATTCTTTTGACCATTTTCAATTCTTTTACTTTTTCCAATTATACCATACGTATGCATTTGTTCAACTTCTCAAACTCTTTCAACTTTCTTAATTATTTTCTTTATTTTTAAGACTTTTTCAACGTTTTAAAATTGTTTCAACATTTCTCAACCTCTTTTAACTTTTTTTGAGTTTTTCAACCGCTGTCAATATTTTTCAACATTTTCCATATTTTTTCGACTTTTTCAACTTTTTACAATATTTTCCATATTTTTCTCTACGTGTGCCTGTTAGCGACAACTTTTGTAGCTCATGGCTAAAAACACAAGTGGCTGCCATTTGGGAATCACTTTTTGACACAATGACGACGCTGACGCTGATAATGACGACGACAACACATTTTGTGGATGAATTGATGATGGTTGGATGAGTAGAACTGAACGGGTGGTTGGTTGGTTTAAGGTTTGCCGAGGTTAGTTAGGTTGGTAATATGTGCGAACAACCAGCTAAAGTATTAGAACGTAGGCACAAGTTACATTGAAGATGACGCAGCAAAAGAATGGAATTGATCTGAACGTGTTATGGAATGTCAATGTATAAATAATTGAAAAAAGCATTCCACACAATAAAATCAATGAATGAATGAATATATTTAATTTATACTATTGTCATTAAAGAGAATTTTTCCGCCCTTACAAAAGAGAAGATAAAAATATGTGCATATGTAAGCACAAAAGCACAAAAAGAACACAAATAGATAAAAGCGCCTCCAGCTCCAAAATCAAATCACAATAGAGGGGACTACTTCTTATATTTTCTACAAATGTATGAAAAATATATTGTATATTAAATACTGATGAGCAAAACAAAAAGGTCATTCAAAACAGAAGTAAATTTTTTCACTGCAACGCATACAATATGGGAACCCCCATTTTTATGTGTAATGTGCACTCTACACGCGTCAAGAGAAGAGTGCGAGTAAGCACTGGACTAAACGTTAACTACATTGAATTTGACAACATTTACTTAAATTTTTCACTGTGTAGCGATTCGAAGGGGGAGGGCCACGCCCTCTTTTAGAAAAACGCCAACTGTTGGGCTGATGCTTGGCGGTACAATAAAATAACTCGAAAAAAGTTGAGAAAAAGGTTGAAGAAGTCCAAAAATTATGAAAGATACTGAAAAATTCGAAATAATATGAAAAATGTTGAAAAAAAGTTTAAAAAAAGTCAAAAAACTAGAAAAAGTCAAAATAAATTGAAAAAGTTGAAAAAAACTTTTAGCTGTTGAAATTGTAAAAAAAAAAATTTTAAAATGTTGGACATGCCTGAAAAACGTCAAATGATATGGAAAATGTGTAACTGATTATACAATTCGATCAAATTATGTGCACTTATTATTCAGTGTTGAATAAAGTTGAAAGACCTTGGAAATATCGAAAAAAATGCAAATTTCAAAGGAATATGAGAAATTTTGAAAAAAGAAAACTAAAATGAAAAAAATCTAAATATGCCACGCCCACTTCTCCAATTCCGCCTACTTTTAATTCAATAAATGATTGACATCCAACGATATCAGCTTGGAGATAAAGCGAAGACTCACTCTTGCTAATAGGTGTTACTACGGTCTCAGTAAGCAATTGAGTAGTAGAGACCTCTCTCGCCCGACAAAACTGACACTCTACAAGACGCTCATCTTACCCGTGCTACTCTACGGTGCAGAAGCATGGGTTGTGTCGCAGACCGATGCAGCCACACTTGGGGTGTTTGAGAGAAAAATTCTTCGCAAAATCTTCGGTCCTGTTCGCGTCGGCGACGACTACCGTATTCGAATGAACCATGAACTGTACGAGCTCTACAATGACATCGACATAGTCAAGCGCATCACTATCCTACGTCTGCGCTGGCTGGGACATGTTGTGCGTATGGACGAAGAAGCTCCGGCGAAAAAGGTGTTTGATGCGGAAGCCGCTGGGCGACGACGGAGAGGAAGACCATGCCTCCGATGGAAAGACCAAGCCGAAGAAACCCTATCCACGCTTGGTGTGCCTGATTGGAGAAGGCGCGCGCGAAGCAGAGGCGCCTGGAGAGAGCTTTTGAGGTCGGCCGTAACCCGGTAACGGGTTGTTATGGCCACCCAAGTAAGTAAGTAAGATTGACATCCACATACCAAATTTTAACTTAATAGCTTGTATAGTTTGCGATATATGCCATAAAAAGTCTTAAAACTTAGGGCGGGAGCACACCCACAGGTGCAATCCAATCCAGTTTTTATTCAGAAATAGCTTTACATAAACAACATTCTTACAACAAATTTTATTACGATTGCTCACATATTTCGAAAGATATGCCATTGAATGTATTTCAATTGTATGGGAGGTGCCACGCCCATTGTTGTTATTTCGACCAATTTTGATTCAAATCTACCTTATAGGAAGTAAACCACATACATGAAATTTCATACCCATTGCTGAAATAGTTCACTTTAATTTACACTTACAATTTTATGTTAATATGGGAGTTGCCACGCCCATTGATTCAATCCTTCCGAATTTCACTGAATTTTAAAGCTTATAGTACCTAAACTATACCAATGCACAAATTTTATGTAGATTACTCTCATAGTACACTATCTATAACGTAAGATGTTTTTCGCTTGTATGGGAGGCGCTACGCCCACATGTATTATTGCGGCAAAATTTTAAAACTAGATACCTAATTGTGGGCTGTGCCACGCCCTCCAACGACATTTGCCAGTATACTGACGTTGCTTATATGGACGACTGCTTTCTGTGATATCATCTCTAAAATTGTTATGAAAATCGTAGATGCCGAGTTATACAGAATAAAAATTTTCAATTAATGAAAAGTGCCACGCCCATTGCTTTTTAAATAAACGATATGACCATGACTTGAGTATGATTCACACAAGAGTTTGAGTCATGAGTGTGCACTGTCATCGTATCTTTACTATAGCTCCAATGCTGTGTTCTGGAGTCTTCATTGAGACTGCCGGAAGCTGCATCTTGTGAACGAGCTCAGCATGGCTTTCAGAGAATTCGTTCTAATGGAAATTAAATGTCAGGCTTCATTTAAAAGTAGAATTGGTTTGATAAAAGTAAGGTTGTTACTCTATATATTTCGAAAGAATATGATCGTATGACATAATTCAGTCATGTCCACAACCATTTATAAGTTAGCAATATTAATTCTTATAGATATTTTAAAATCGAATTCAAATCTGGTGACAAAAACACATGCAATTTAAGATGATTTGGGGAATACTTACAATACGCAATTACTAAAGTATGATAGTTTTTGGTGTGCTGTATCTTATTTCGATCCTAGAGCTATCAGATTTTGGAAAAATATTTGTATATGCAGCCATGGACATATAAATAGCACTTTTTTTTCTATATGTTCTTTCTTATGCTACATTATCGTAAACAAAAAATTTTTGGTTTTTTGCAAAGATATATATATACAGTGGCTCACAGCTTATTTGATACAGTGCATACTTTTAACTTCAATGCTTTGTAACAAGGAAACTAAGTGGAATATGAAAAAAGTTTTGATACCATTGGAAAGAACAAAAATTGTGGTTTAAAAAAAATGTTTATTTATTGTAAAAAAATATTGCCTGGAATTTTTATAATAGAAAATCGAAATAAACTACTAAATTTCATGTCACAGCTTATTTGATACAGACATGTATAAACATGGAAACTAAGTGGAATATGAAAAAAATTTTGATACCATTGGAAAGAACAAAAATTGTGGTTTAAAAAAAATGTTTATTTATTGTAAAAAAATATTGCCTGGAGTTTTTATAATAGAAAATCGAAATAAACTACTAAATTTCATGTCACAGCTTATTTGATACAGACATGTATAAATTGAAAAAACAATGTTCAAAATAATGATTTTGTAATTTTAAATATGTAGTGTGGTAGCCTCTTTGGTCGACTACAGCTTAAAGATGTTTTGGCATCGAAGCTGCAAATTTTTTATTGGTATCTGACGAATTATAGCGCCACTCAATTTTAAGTGCAAAAGCTGACATGCAAGCCCAAACCAAAAGTGTTTAGTTGTGAGTAGTTCGCAAAAAGCCGTTTGTTAGTTAAAAATGAGATTATCCGTCTGATTTTCGCCAAATAACATGTTTTGAAGACCACTGAGTACTGGAATTCAGTAATATTCGTGGACGAATCGAAATTCAACTTATTTGACTCAGATAGCATGTCGCGAAAGCCAAATAGAAAAAACAACAAGGGGAAGATCCACGCGATATAAAACAATGCTATGGTTAGGGCTTGTATGTCAGCTGTTGGTGCCGGAAATTTGGCTTTTATGGAAAATATCTTGAGTATGGATATGTGTCAATTAGTTGCATAGTGCCGAAAATCTGGGCATGCAGACAAATTTACGGTTTTACTAAGATAAAAACCCAAAATACAAAGTGGTTATAGCTCAATTCTGGTCAATATACAATTGCCCTTATTTGATGGCACCGCCAACATAGGCACCTGACCGAAATGTGCTTGTAAATTTATGGACGATTTTGGAAAAAAAATATCCGAATACACAACATTTCAAACAAAAACGACCTAAAAAGGCACTTAAAATTGAGTGGCGCTATAATTCGTCAGATACCAATAAAAAATTTGCAGCTTCGATGCCAAACCATCTTTAAGCTGTAGTCGACCAAAGAGGCTACCACACTACATATTTAAAATTACAAAATCTTTATTTTGAACATTGTTTTTTCAATTTATACATGTCTGTATCAAATAAGCTGTGACATGAAATTTAGTAGTTTATTTGGATTTTCTTTTATAAAAATTCCAGGTAATATTTTTTTACAATAAATAAACATTTTTTTTAAACCACAATTTTTGTTCTTTCCAATGGTATCAACATTTTTTTCATATTCCACTTAGTTTCCAAGTTACAGAGCATTGAAGTTAAAAGTATGCACTGTATCAACTAAGCTGTGAGCCACTGTATATATGTATATATAAATATTTTTGTAAAAAAAAATTTTAAAATGTTGGACATGCCTGAAAAACGCGAAATGATATGGAAAATGTGTAACTGATCAAATTACGTGCAGTGTTGAATAAAGTTGAAAGATATATATATATATATATATGTATTTATATATATATATATATATATTTGTATATACAGCCATGGAAATATAAATAGCACTTTTTTTTATATGTTCTTTCTTATGCTACATTATCGTAAATAACACCCAACAAATGTTTGGTTTATTGCAAAGGTTTTTTTGTATATACAGCCATGAACACATAAATAGCTCATTTTTTTATGCTACATTATCGTTAATAGGAAACAACAAATGTTTGGTTTTTTGCAAAGACATAATCATCATATTCAATAATAATACGAAATTCAGCTATAGTTCATTAAAAAAAAAAAAAAAAAAAATTTGAAAATGTAAAAAAACCAAAAAAATCAGCTGGACACATATGTAAATGGCACAATTTGGAAAAAAGACAAAATATCGTGCTAAAATTGCACTTTTCTCTTTTAAAGAAGAACTGTCAAAGTTCATTACGTTTTTTTTTTCAGTCAAATTAAGCACCATTCTGCATTTATACTTTTTGGCACTTAAGTCGTCTCTTCACACTAAAATCGTCATAGTCAAAAGTGCCCCAGTTTCAAAGCGCTACCCCATTTTACCCTACACACACGTACAATTAAATATTTCTTTTATGGAAATTTATTAACTTTTCTCTTATTATATTTGAACGTATAATATATTTATTAATTTTTTATTCATTTTCAATTTTCCGAGTTTCCTCTTCTCTCTTGTGTTGTTGCTTTTTTTTATTTGCTTTTATTGTTATATATTATTATGCGGTAAAAATAAAGTTGTTGCTTTAAAAATTGTTGTTGTTTGTGTGAGTGGTTTCACTTTTCGAAGGGGTTGGGGTGTAGAGTGTATAGTGTGATGTGATGGCATTACATCACTGTTGCGCTTGGTAGACGACGACTGTAACGACGGGGGTCGGTCGGTCGTTCGGTCGGTCGACCTGCCATGAGCATAAAAACTTTCACTCATAATTTGCGGTAGCTCTTGAGTGCTCCCAGAAGAATGCTCTTTGTTTTTGTTTCTTTTTCCCTTTTTTTATTTGTTTTTTTTAATGTAGTTGCTACTGTAGGTGGTGGTGGTGCTTTGAACTATCCCAGCAAACAGTTGGAGGGTTTTTTAAATTTTTTTATAACTCATCTAGAAAAATTTTTTTGCAAATAATAGTTTAAGTATTAGTAGATTCTGTGAGTCGGAAAAATATACAAATATTTTAAGCAGCAACCAGACCACTTTCGCCCACTGGTTTCGGGGACGCTGAACACGATGGTGGTATTCCCCCAAAGGGGGAAAATCGCATATTGCGCGCCTTCCATCGGTATAATATTTCTCACCTCCCGTTTTTGAGGAAGCTGAGCGCTATAGCGGTGTTTAAAATTTTTTGGAGTTGGGCACACCCCCAAAAATGACCAAAAACCGCCCCCAAAATAGGGAAAAAGCATATTTCGCGTCTTTCATCTGTAAAATATTTGTCGCCCCCCATTTTCGAGTATGCGGAACACTATGGCCGTATTTAAAATTTTTTGGAGTGTGCCACACCCCCCAAAAGGACCAAAAACCACCCCCAAAATTGGGGAATCGCATATTCCGCACCGTCTATCGGTATATTTGTCACCCCCCATTTTCGAGGATACTGAACACAATGGTGGAGTTTAAAACTTTTTTCGAGTATGCCACACCCCCTAAATGGGCAATTCACATATTTCGCACCGTTTATCGGTATAATATTGGTCACCCCCCATTTTCGACGATGCTGAACACGATGGTTGTGTTCAAATTTTTTTCGAATATGCCACACCCCCTAAATGGCCAAAAATCACCCTATACAGGGTGAACAATTTTTTTTTTGTGTAAACGAGAAAACCCACTTCATCTCCTGTATTCGAGGATGCTCGACAAGAAAAAAATATTAAGTCATCTTGACCATCATCCCCCTTTGGGGGCGGTTTTTGGCCATTTTGGGGGGTGTGGCATGCTCGAAAAGAATTTTAAATACCACCATCGTGTTCAGCGTCCTCGAAAACAGGGGGAGGGGGGAAGTGGTCTGGTTGCTGCTTAAACTATTTGTATTTTTCGAGGTTTTTCCGACTCACACAATTTACATACTATATATATAGCTGATAGTCGAAATAAACGTCAGCCGCCAGAATAGTGTTGGTCCTGATTCTGAGAGGACGACAAAAAAAATTTTGCCTAATAACTCAAAAAGTAAGCGACCAATATTGTAGAGTAGATAAAAACACATCGATTGCATGCCTGAAAATTTTCCCTATGATTAGATTTGACCCACTTTTCATAGACTTAAAATTATTTATCACCACCGACATTTTCGCAAAAAATACGTTTTTTATTGAAAGTCTTAAGTTAACATTATTCGTTCACATGCGAAAAACGCATTTTTCGCACTAAATAACTATTTTTGCTCAAATTACAGTATTTAATGGAAACTTTAAAACGTTGAAAAGTGGGCCAAATATTATCGTTTGTGAACTTTTCTGACATGAAATGAGATGTGTCTTCAACTCCGCTACAACATTGGTCTGAATATATTTTTCTACTTTTGGCTTATTTTCCGAGTTATTGCGCAAAATTTGTTTTTATCGGCCTCTCACAACCAGGCCCACCACGATTCTAGCAACTGACGCTTATTTTGAGTATCAGCTATAATTAAACTATCATTGCAAAAAAATTATGTGGGAGAAAATCGCATCGAAAAATGCAACGCTACCTCCCGCACTATTATGATTCGTAAGCATTGGCATTAGTCTTATTCTAATACTCGTGCGCAATCGAAAGCAACGCCTTGCTGATTGAAATATGATTCTTCCGCGTTTAAAAAAAGTTTGCTCGGACTACTGTAGCTCCTTCGCTTACATTCAACACCAAAATCAGTGCCAACACGCATTTGTGAAAGAATTCTTTGTTATTCTTTAACGGTTCAAGTTTTTCTTCTTTAATTTTTGTTTTAATTAAGATGTGTGAAAATTAATTTTGTAAGAAGTCAGTCAGACAGACAAAATTAGACATGTACGCACATCATTTAATAGCATTTAAAATTCTGACATAAATCAAACACAGAACAGAGCAACAAAAGAAATAGATTCTTTGTTTTAGGAACAACATTTTTTATGCAATCAATGAAATGGCCTACATTCGATTATTTCTCATATTTTAACAGTTTATGCTACATAACTGTGGTAAAAACTCTGGTTGAATTAAAAATTTTTAATACAATAAAATGCGTTTGATGTGTGAACATCTTTAGTAGTGGCGGATATGAAATACAGGTCGCACACGATAGAATTTATAATTTATTCAAAATTTTTAATCTTCCGAATGCAATAAACTTTGAGTGTTTGAACTTGTAGACCATTATATTTGCAACTGATTTGCAGCTCTCCTACTTGGTGTTTCGTTTTGTTTTGATTTGATTTGCGGCACAAGTGCTCAAATGAAATGCTCAATGCAGAGCTCTAGTATGAAAGCAAATCAAAATTGGAGTGCATAAATTGACTGAAAACGTAACGTCACGGACATGTTAGAGTCACATTTTAGATATGTATATCTGTGGCCACAAGAAATAACAGCTAAACTCGATATTTGATGACAAGAAGAAACAGTATAATTCTTATGAATATATACATAATTTATGTTGTTTCGCCTTGTCATCAAATATCGAGTTTAGCTGTTATTCCTTGTGGCCTCAATATTTTTACGAGTTTTCCAACATTTTCAACTTCTTCAATATTTTCTCGAACTTTTTTAACTCTTCTTGAATTTTAAGTGGTTTTTTGGATTTTCCAGATTTTTGTTGGCTTTTTCAACATTTTTCGATTTATTCGATATTTATCGAACTATTCGATATATATCGATTTTTTCGATTTATCCGATATTTTTTGATTCATTCGATATTATTCAATTTACATGATATTTTTCGATTAAATGTGATATTTTTCGATTTATTTAATATTTTTCGATTTATTTGTAATTTTTCGATTTATTCGATATTTTTCGATTTATTTGATATTTTTCGGCTGAACTCTTATAGTATATTGCCAAAAAGTGCTCGAACACTCAATAATTTTGGCCGATTAGGCATAATGAACAATTGGCCAATGAACAAACGCCCAAAAATAATTTATATTATTGGGGATTTTTCATGATGAATAATAATAATCGCCCAAAAATAATCACTTATTGTGGGCGAATGTTCATTATGAACAATCACCCAAAAATAATTTCTGATTTGGACAATGGTTCTCAATTCAACAATTACGTAAATGCAAAATCGTCCAAAGCTACACATATACCGAAAAAACAACTTACTCCGTTTAAGGAAAAATGCCTAAATGTAAGGAAAAAATGTCCTTCAATACGAGCTAAAGCCATGGGTTCCTCAAAATAAGTAAGTTGGATTCCTTAGTACAAGTAAATGTTGCTGCTTTGAAATAAGGAAAAGTTTACTCAATGTAAGGACAAGGTTATAAAACTGAGGAAAATTTTACTTTTTCTAAGGATGAAGGTATCCTTAAATGAAAGAAATTTACTTAAAATAAATTCGTTGATTTCAAAAAAAATTTGTTAATTTTCTACTTCCTCTATTTTCTTATTTGTTGGTTACTTATTGTCAGTCATTCTTATTTTAATTGTAATATGTTTTTAAAACTTCAAAGAAGAACTTAAATTTTTTTTTACCTGTCACCCGATCAGAGAATTGAACCTGTGTTCTGCGCCATGCCACTGTTCAAAGATGCTCATCTAACCCAACTCAGCCACCGACAGCATTTTTAAGACATACTAAAATGATGTTGTTAAAGTGCGCATGTAACAACCATTGTCTGATCAGGAAAGCTTCGGTTCAAATCCCGGCGACGACATAATTTTTTTTTAAATTTTTTTATTTTTTTATTTAAAAAACAAGTAGAGAACTATAAATATATAGGCAAAAACAGAATACTTACGAGAAGAATAGATATTAATTTCAGCGAGTAAAGCAGCGAGTGTTGCCACTCATTTATTAAGGAAAATTTTCCTACGTTATAGTAAATTTTTTGAAGAAACTAACTAAAACTGAGTACGATTTTCCTTAAACAAAACATTCCATTAGATTGAGAAAGTTTTTACTCAAATGAGGAACAAGTTGTCCTCAAAAATTCTTCCCAAAGAAAAATTTACTATTTCAAAGGAAAGTTTTACTAAAACCACAAAATCTATATTTGAGGAAGAGCGTTGACTTGCTTTAATGAAACATGAACTCATTTCAAAGGACTCAATTACTAAATGAGACGATATTTTCATCAATATGTGGAAAAATAACTTAGAAGGCAGTTCTTCAAATTTAGTACGGTCTTTTTTTTCGGTGTACATATGTATGTTATTTTGGCCAAAAATATTGGGAATTTTTCATATTTGATTTTGAACGTTTTGTTGTTCGGCGATTATTATAGGTACAGCATTATTTCGAGCTTTTCGATTTTTAATATTTATCAATATTCTCGTCATTATATAACTTTTAAAATTTTTAATATTCAACACTTATCGGCTTGTTCAGCGCACATATTCAAAGGCGTACCGAGCATATTCGGCGACTGCCCCCTCAGTTCCCCCCCTAGTTACGCTTCTGTACATATTTCGCCTTCAACATTCTACGACTTCTAAAAGCTCAAAAAGTGTGATCTGTAATGTGTACCAAATATCGTACACTGTGCATTAAGCCTATATATTTATTGGAAATGAAAAACCATTTTCTATAACTTTTTTTTTATTACACTGAGAAAACAATTTATTTGAATATAACAAACGTATATTTCATATAAAGCAATTAAATATTTGATTGAGTCATATATAAAATGCTTGAATCAACATTTATCATTATTTGATACAAATACAATTTGTTTGACTCAAATAAATTACTACGAAAAAACAACAACAACAAACGTTATCACCTATTCACATAACTTTTTGATTAAATACCTAGTATTTTTATACAAATTTACATGTTAAACTAACAGGCTTTGGCACCGCCATATAAAATAAAGGTACCTACGAATTTTTGTGAAATTTTTCTTCATATCATAAACTTAGATTTTAAGCAACAGCATCTTAAAAAACGCAAACCGAAAAAAATTTGAATAACCCTAGTGTATAAGTACATATCGGTAATTTACTTCAAGACTGGCATAACTCAAAAAACGTGATTTTTGAGTTATGCTGTAGAAATATCCGCCATTTCATGTTTTATTTTGTATCAAAAAATCAGAAAAGTATCTTATAAACTCGCATTGTGAGAAGAGTTTATGTAAACATACTTTTTTGAATTTTCATATAAAAAGTAATTTATTGAAAACTTTAAATGCGTTTTTCTCCCATTTTGTGTTTTTTGAGATATGCCACTCTTGAAGTAAATAAGCGATATGTCCTTAGGTATAAAAGGAAAAATTTCGAAAGACATTTTCTTTAAAACATCGATTCGTATGTTTTTTTTTTTCCTTAGTTAAAAGGATTACCTACCCATAATATGCATATGCTGAGAAAAGTTGTTGTTGACCTGTGTAATCAACCGATTCGTTACCCTATTTTTTTTTTGTTCTCCCCTTTTCTCTAGAGGAAATAATATACTCTAGCTAACGCATTCATACCGACATTTAATGCGAAAACAATTTGTTTTTGGCAGACAGGAAATTTGCCACATGTATTCGGGAAATTAAAAATGAATTGAAAATTGAATACAATTGAAATTGTGTTAAGGCAAAAATTATTCTCCTTTAGACCAGGGATTATTGATACCTACACATGCATACTTGCATATGTACGTATGCAACAATCCCTCATAAAATAGTAGGCGTTAGAAGAGAAGTGCCGCATATTAGATTATAGAACGAAATTTTTAGGATATTATGTTCAACAAAATTAACTAACAAGAATATGCATGCAAGATATTCAAGGTCAGTTATCAAAAAAAAATTAGTCTTTCGTCTGCAACGCGTTAAGTTTTGCGCAGGCAATACCAGCTCTTACATAAATGGTCCCCGATGTTTATTTTCGGTTCCCAAGTCTCATTCAACTGCAGCAAATAGTTGCTGATATATACAAAATGTTTTATACGCATATAGAAGGCGTGGTACCGCCCTTTTTGTCCTTTGAAACTTACTTTTGCCCATTCCTTTTATATATGTATGTATGTACATACAGTCGTGGACAAATAACTAGAAAGTCTGTCCTCTTAGCTTTTACTACATTTAAAAAAAATGTTTTTCATGGTACGGTTGTTTTTGTTGTTGTTGTTGTGATCATACAAGCGCCCTCCTGCGGTTTATGTGTTTGTTGTTGGTTTTATTGAAGAAGCGACCTTTGACTGATGTGAAAATCAAGAGAAGTGCATAATTTGATTGGACATCTAATTGGAAGCAATAAGTTGTGTTCAAGTCAGTAGGAAATTCCGGACCTTGAATTAATTTTACTGATAAGTTATTAATCAGACAAAAATCCCAGTTGTGGAGAAATTAATTTACTGGTTTTCAGACACTTTTGAATTGAGAAAACCACGAAGTTGTGACCCAGCAACCCGAAGAGCAATTGTCGAAATTTTTAACTTCAAAATGTCATACCGATCTATTGCCACCCACTTTGGTTGCTCAGTTAAGAAAGTTTATTGTGCTATTAAACACTTCACCACTTTTAAATTGACAGAAAACGTGCCAACAAAAAAAAAACGACCTTGTAAAACAACGGGAAGAACGGATGCAAAAATTTCTTGAGTGGCCCCAAAATAGCCCCTAGGAGGACTTAACCCCAAATTTTGGATCAAACTGATATTATGATATCCACCTTTAGTGCAAGGAGACGTTTGGATAAATCTGTGCTACATAGAAGAGTTTCACACATGAAGACAAAAAACAAAGAAAAAGATGAATTGAGTTTGCAAAGGTTTACCTTG
Source organism: Meiosimyza platycephala (assembly GCA_963662105.1). Lineage (NCBI taxonomy): Eukaryota > Metazoa > Arthropoda > Insecta > Diptera > Lauxaniidae > Meiosimyza > Meiosimyza platycephala. Next base: position 7,070,779 of record OY759212.1, read on the forward strand.
GGTTTACCTTGCAACGCTTGTATAATAACAACAACAAAAACAACAGTTCCATGAAAAGTTTTTTTTTTAAATGTAGTAAAAGCTAAGAGGACAAACTGTTTCTAATTAGTTGACTACGGCTGTATCTACCATGCCCCATTCATTTGCGATGATGATGAATTTAGTTTTGGAGGGCGTGTCATCGCCCATTTTTCTAAATCAAACTTCGCAGAAACCTTACATAGACCATAGAAAACATTTGAAAAACAATTATGAAATCTTGGTGAAAATTCTATTTAAAAAATAACTTTTGGCCCTCATGGCGACCCTAACTGCTGTATCTCATAAAATAAAAGCTACGTGTTGTAAATTCGGTGTGAATCGATTAATCGGTCTTTTTGAATATATATTTCAAAAATATTTTGTATGAAGGGCACCCTAAATATACACTCTTAATAAAAGTTTAATAGCCTTAGCACTGATTCTTAATATAAAAGCCACGTGGAGTAAGTTCCATGTAAATCGATTATTTGGACTTTGTGAAAATGTAATTTTAAAAATATTTTTGTATGAGGGACACCCTTAATATGCATCCTAAATAAAAGTTTCATAGCCCTAGCTATGCCTCTTAACATAGAAAACAGGTGGTGGAAATTTCAAGTGAACCGATCAAGTGGTCTTTGTGAAAATGCAAATATTTTTGTATGAGGGCCACCCTAAATATGAACCCTAAATGAAAGCCTTAGATCCTTAGACATTACTATGACTTTTTTACACAAAATAAAACATGAAATGACGGATATTTCTGCATAATTAACTCGAATTTTTTTTTGAGTTTTTACAGTCTGCCAGTAGGTAAACGAGCGATTTGTACATTAAGGTGATTCAAATTTTTTTTTGTTTACTCCAAACAGGTTTAATCGTAGCTCATAATATTAATATTTACTGGTGGCTCATCGAGCTTTTTTAAAATTTGAATCACCCTAATGTGAGCCTTTATTTTGATCTTTGGCGTAGTACAAAATCTTTCGTATTTTATTTGATTACAATTTGTTTTCTTGTACCAATTGTACACCACCGCTTGCTCGCGTGTCAATGCTGAAAGTTAAGTGTTGTTTAATTGCATTCAGTTGTGCACCCTACACACAGCATTGTTCATTGACAAGTAGATACAGCTTGTAAAATCATACATATGTACCACACATTGCGACACGTGTCACTTGGCGTAGCGCAGCAGCAGCACAGCATGCGCTATGCGTACTTGAATTTCAGAGCACTTCATTATCTAAACCCTACAGTAAAACCTACGCCCTCTGGCTCATAACTCGCACCTTTAGCAAACTCAACTTCTAAAAGAGCTGCCAACTTTGTTTTTGAGTAGCAATAATTAAAATTGTATTATTTAAGAATAAAAAATTAAATTAAAATTGTGATTTAAGATCACGCAAAAAAAATTAAAACAAAATTTGACTTATCTTATTTCCTTCCTAAAACCTCCTTTCCAGTGGTAAGGAGTAGTTTTCTATTTTTTGTAAATTTTTCAATTTTTCAATTTTTGAAAATCTTGATAAGTATGTATTTTTGAAATTTTTGTTAATACTTCGACATTTTTGAATTTTTTTTTGTACTTTTTATAATTTTTTTAAAAATTTTTAAATCTTTAGCTTTTTTTCAATTGTTTAAAGTTTTTAAATTTTTTTAAGTTTTCTATTTTTTGTAAATTTTTGTAAACTTTTCGATACTTTTTGATTTTTTTGCAATTTTTATAATTTTTTCAAAATTTTGAATTTTTTTTTTTTAAATTTTTTTTTTTTATAAATTTTTTAAAGTTATTCAATTTTTTAAGTTTTTTATTTTATGTAAATTTTTAAAAATTTCAAACAAAATTTTCGTTATTCATTTTAAAATGGTTGGCAGCTTTACATTTGTAGCTACACTGAGAAAACAATTAATTATATATACCAAAATTAGGTAATAATTAAATATTTGATATATGTAAAAATGTCACATATTACAGTTAATTGAATAATATTATTGTATCAATTATATAAATAAATCATGTACATATATGACTAAAAAAATTTTTTTTTTCGCAAACGTATACTTTCATTAATATCGATTTGTGCTAAAAATCGATGACCAAAAATATCGGAACATCCTTATATAAGATGTCGTTGGTATTTATACAATCATAAATACCTAAATTGCGTACCCAGCAGAATATTCTTAAGTAGTGTTTTACTTGAATATGTTGTGAATTGCAAAGTTTTCATCTTAATGAGAAGTGAAATCAAATAAAAATAGGATTAACAAATTATATTCAACCCAAACAAAGTTTTTCAATCGACTCAAACTAATATAACGTTTGGCTCAATAAACAACCATTTAAATTTCAATTAAGGACATGGTAATAACTACCAAAATTTGTTAATAGTTAACAAATATTTTAAAAATCTATCAACCAAATACGTGCATTTATTTAAAGGAAGCATACTCTTTTCTCAGTGTACCAGCTAAATCCTCGCTAGATTTTTTTTTTTGTTATTTCTGTGTGTGGCTACTGCTTAAGTTTGCGCGTTCGCTAATCTGCTTTCGTTGTGAAATTTTACGCTTCTCTTGGTGTGAACGTTAATGCAGATACGGATTTGGATTTGAATTGTTTTATTGTTTGTTGCATGTTGCTTTGTTATTCTGACATTGTTGAGATTACAAATTTATTCACTTAAAATTTTTAATTGCGAAATATTGTGTAGTACACGGAACAATAAGTTTTCTGGTTTTCGCGTTGTTAGCGTGGTATAGGGCAGCGCTGGCGTTTGGGTTCTGGTGGAAATGTAAACTGAATTGAGACTTGAAATGTATCCTTTAGATGGCGTATGTTGAAAGCGGTTGAAAAATCGCAAAAATAGTTGAGAAATGTTGAAACAATTCAAAATCACATTTCTTAATGGAAATAATGAAGAAAGTTGAAAGAGTTTGAAAAAGTCGAACAAATACATATGGGATATATTGGAAAATATTAAGAGCTTGAAAAATTCAAAAGAATATGAAAAACATTGAAAAAACCGAGCAAAAATTAAATTCGTGATTGACATCCACATACCAAATTTCAGCACAACAGCTTGTTTAGTTTGCGATATATGGTGTAATAAGTCTTAAAATTTAGGGCGGTGTCACACCCACTGGCAAAATTCAGTCCAATTTTGATACAGAAATAGCTTTCCATAAACAAACCTCTTACACCAAGTTTCAGTATAATTGCACACATATTTCGATAGCTATACCACTTAAGGTATTTTAATTAAATGGGAGCTGCCACGCCCACTGGTGCTATTTCGACCGCTTTTGATTCAGATGTACCTTATAGCATGTAAATCACTCACATGAAATTTCATACGAATTGCTGAAATAGTTCGCTTAAAATAGCGCTTACAATTTTATATTAATATTGGAGTTGCCACGCCTACTGATGCAATTCTGTCGAAATCCATTTGATTTAAAAGCTTATGGTATAAATGACATCTATACGCCAAATCTTATGATAACTCTCATTGCAAACTATCTATAACCTTAAACGTTTTTTGCTTATATGGGAAGTGCCACGCCCACCAGTTCTATTCTGCTAAATCTTTGTATGAAGATACCTTTTAGCTAATATATAATATATTAAATTTCATAACGATTACGTTATTAGTTCTCTTTTTACAAGGTTCATAAGTATTGTGGTCTGCGCCACGCCCTTAAACGAGTTTTTCTAGTTTACTGACGTAACTTGTATTTATGACTGCTTTCAATGATATTATCCCCGAAATTTTTATGAATATTTTTTGTGTCAATTTTTAGCTATCCGATATCAAAATTTTCAATAGTGTAAATGTGTCACACCCACTTCTCCAATTCAGCCCACTTTAAATACAATTCAAGATATATTTGATTTTTATCTGTGTATCAAATTACATCACAATATCTTGCAATGTTTACGGGTTAAGGCGCTAAGATTTAGGGCTGTGCCAGCCCCCTTTAATAGCCTTTGAAAATGAATTTTGGCCCCAAATCGAGATAAATGAGAAATAGCCTAATTTCGTTGCCAGTGTGAATTGCCTACAAAGCGTTTGTTTAGTTATTTTCCATTAAAAAAAACGTAATTTTTATTGTAAAGAGCTAAAATTGGCTCATTTATGCCACTTTGCCCAACTATGTATGCATTAAGTCATATAACCGATGAAAAACGGTGTTTCGTAAGTATTAAAAAATGCTTGAGTGCTGAAGAAATCATTAATTATGTGGCAAATATTTAGCTGTGGAAAAAAAACGATTTCTTAACAGTAAAAAACTTTTTTAGTGAAGCAGCATAAAAATTTATCAACTAAATTTTTCAACTTTTTTTCCTATAATTAGTTTTCATTGTTTTCTATTTATCATTTATGTTACGATTCAATTTTCTTATGCAAATTCTCTCTGAGACATGTATACGAATTTGCTTACTTTCTGACTTAATAAAATCCCAACAACTTTTACAAATTTCTCCTTATGTGGCAACGCTGTTTTCACACGTAATTGTATTTTTGAGATAGCGTGTATCTATGTTTAATTATTTTTAAACTAAAATGAATGTTTGCGTGTGTGTTTGCGTGTATGTGTGTGTGAACAAGTTTTTATATAATTGAACCTTATCAGAGCGCGTTAGAAGTTTTTAGGGACGTGTTAGTTGTGTGGCATCATTGGAAGTTCACATCATTACTGCACATCACAGGACAGGAAGTGCGGCATGCAAATGCTGCCGCTGTGTGTGGTGAGGCGAATTCGTGACATAAATTTTCATTAAGCTTTTCCACGCTGAAAATAAAAAAGAAAAAAATTCAAAGAAATTTGCAAAATCTTGTGCTTTAATCAAAGCGTATGGAATGATAATTTTTGTAAATATTTTCCAAAAAATTAAAAACATTAACTAACTTTGAATATGTAGGTATGGAACTTAAATTTATTTTCCTCGATTTTTTATTTAATGTTTGTAACGCTTTGGCGCAAAATATTGAGAATCAATTTTAATAATTTCTTTTTTAAAACAACATATTTGTGCTAGAGATGGTTATTGAATACTTATTTTTTTTAATTTTCAAAGTGAAATATTTTTTCTTTTTAGAATTAAGTTTTTGCAAAACCTTACACAAAAATTGTCGATTGATTTTTCATAACCTATTTATTTATTCACATAGTAAATACCTATAACAATGAAAGACTTCTGGAGTCTAGCCACCCGCTCTCCCCCTCCAGAAGACAACTCAAGTTATGTCAACGTTAAACATTCTTCTTCACTATATACTTCCTGAGCAAAGCGCCTTATCCTACTTTTATATCTTTTAATTTGGATTAGACAAAAGTTTTGTATTTGTTGCTTATACAACGTAAATATGTATTAACAGTCAGTGCGTTTAGTTAATTAAACACGTGCGTACTTGTTACCTGTCGTAAACATACATATGCACACACGCACACACACTACAATTAGTTCACAATAAATCAGTTGGTAGTAAATATTTAAAAGAGGCATACTTGCGGTCAGATCAATGGCATTTCAATCTCATCAACCGTAATTCATCAAAACCAAATCAAAACTTTATATTACGTGTTATCGGTGTATCGCAAATTTCCAAAACCAACCAACGTAAATGCAATGATTGCACCACAGATTGGTGTTTTACAAATTGTCGCTAGTAAAAGTGCAATTTCAGTTACCACAAGTGAAATCACCCAAGAAGGCACTTAATTGGTAGACTTATTGCATGCACAGTGGCGTTTCACTGAGGGAGGAAAGTCAATTGCAACAACAAAAAAAAATCAAAGTCAACTGCTTTCTTATTGCATTATTATGGTAATGATAATGGATGAAACCGGCTCAATAAATCGGTCATTCGAAGCAGACCCGTGCGCAGAAATTATCCAAGGGGGGAGGGGTCTTAGCTCGGATATTTCATGTCAGGCTATGAAGTTCGTTAAAAAGTATTTTTGACTACACTGAGAAAAGAGTATGCTTCCTATAAATAAATGTATTTGGTTGATAGATTTTTTAAATATTTGTTAACTATTAACAAATTTTGGTAGTTATTACCATGTCCTTAATTGAAATTTAAATGGTTGCTTATTGGGCCAATCGTTATATTAGTTTGAGTCGATTGAAAAAATTTGTTTTGGTTGAATATAATTTGTTAATACTATTTCTATTTGATTTCACTTCTCATTAAGATGAAAACTTTGCAATTCACAACATATTCAAGTAAAACACTACTTAAGTATATTTTATTTGGTATGAAATTTAGGTATTTATGATTGTATAAATACCAACGACATCCTGTAAAAGGATGCATACGAAATTTTGGTCATCGATTTTTAGCACAAATCGATATTAATGAATGTATACGTTTGCGAAAAAAAAAATTTTTTTAGTCAAATACATGATTTGTAGTAATGATTGCTACAAAAAAAAATATTTGTTTCAACTAAAATATGATTTGGTAATTATTACCAAATATATAATTGATCCAATAATATTATTCAATTCACTGTAATATGTGACATTTTAACATATGTATATCAAATATTTAATTCGCCTATATCAAATATACTATTTGTTAATTATTACCAAATTTTGGTATACATAATTAAATTGTTTTCTCAGTGTACAAAGCAACGGTAACGAAAACGAAAAATTGTCAGAACGTTGAATTGCTCCAAGAGACTGGTAGAAAATGCAATAAAATATACGCCACAGAAGGTACATTAGGATGGTAGGAACTGTGATCTGGTGGGTAAGTTCAAGAACGGGGTACTTGATGTCAATGATATTTGAATCAAACAGTTGGTCTACCCAAGACAAAAACTTTGATATATCATACTTTAAGATCGGACTGTAAATGCCGAAGAAGCGCGACCTCTATTTTCGGCCAAAAAAAATTATTTTTTCGAAATTACCATGCAAAAATCTTCGGACTTACTGGTGTCCGGTGATCTTTTTTTTTGGTACGGCACACTTAATTTTTTTACATATATTCAATCTTCAATATTCAAGGCTAATACTAAAAAAAAAAATTTAATTTTTCGTATTGGGGAGACAAAATTATCATCAATTGTTTATTTTAAAGTTATAAGCAAATGGGAAAATAAAATTTTTAAATTTTTTTTTTATCGTGAATAGAAAGTGCAATCAATTATCAACATGTGTACCAAATTTTATAATTTTATGTTAACAACTTTAAGAGGAATTAAGTTTTCAATTATACTAGTCGGTGAAAGGGCAAATGGTGAAGGGGCAAATGGGGTGTCCTCCCCCAAATTTTGGGTGTCATTTAGGTCAGTTTGTTAAGAAACGTCCAAACTATATATTAAATATGGTTTCAGATGTGTGCCCTCAATTTTTAATTTTCGATATTTGTGATCGCGTAAAACCAGAAAATTTAAAGAATTCCTCATATATGCATGTAAAAAAATTTCCAATGGGAGGGGTTAGAGCCCTCAAAACCCCCCGTACGCATGGGTGTGATTCGAAGCCAAACGTTAACGTGTTATCAAAACAGTGGGGTGGGCGAAAAAAGCTGAAGATTTCAAAATTTTGAAAAAATTATAAAAATTGCAAAAATAGTTCAAAAAGTAACGAAAATTTAACAAAAATTGAAATATTGAAAAGGCGTGCCGTTACAAAAACTCCTGAAATGATTTATTACGCTTTGGTACAAAATATAATGTACCGATTTTAATAATTTCTTTTTTGAAACAACATACTTGTGCTAGAGAAGGATATTGCTTAGTGGAAGATGGTATGTAGTATACTATTGCAATTTTCGTTTTTAAGCCTCTAATATGCTGTCCATATTTCTAATACCTGCTCCCCATCATCATCAAATAAAACATATGATTACCACACAGAGGTGATCCACACCATCACAACACAACACTCAATGTAAACACAAACATAAACGGATTGATGACAAAGTGATTTCTATTTAACCTTCCATCATGATTATTCATACGCCCTCTTTTGAAACAGGCAGGCAGCAGGGGGTGCTGATACTTTTGTCCCTTCTGCAACTGCGTTGTTATTGTGCGTTGAGTGTTTGTACGAGTAATACGCAGAAAATAGAATCTAAATGTAAGCCCCCGTTTGCAACAGGACAACAGGATACGGCGGATGCGGCGGATGCGGATGCGGAAATGAAAGAGATTTTGTAATTTGTCAGTTATTATTTGTCTTAAATAAATTTTGCAGGCTTTTCCTAAAATAATAAACACCATTCGTTAGCATACCCTTAGATACAGTATGGCTGTGGGGGTTGAAACTTAGTTGGAGTTAAGATTTAGTTTGAATAAAACTTACGAGTATATGTCCATAGGAACAATAACAATTGAAAGCTATTCAAAGGATTTCTACATATTTACATGTTCATGAGGGTGATTACATTTTTTGCTTGTTTCATACAGGTTCAATAGAACCCATAATATTAATATTTACTTTTAAGTTTTCCATAGGAATTACATGGGAAAGAATGCTTTATTAGACTAAGTTTAGACTAGGTAACAGTGTCAGTCAGTTACGAACCAACTCACTTAGATCGAAGAATTTGAATTTTTTTATAATTATAACTAGGGTCAGTTCGCCTGTTCGCGTCCATCGCCAAATTCGCGTCCATTTTACGGATCTCCCTTTTAAAATCCTCGAAAATAAGTAAACTAACACACCAATCAAACGAAAAGTCATTACCGCTAGTACCTCAATGTATAAAAGGCACGTACATATGGACAAAAGGTCCTTGCGCCAAACCAATCCCGTTTAAAAAAAATATTTAGTCTCGGCTGTTCATCAAGGGGTGCGTACGCGCGGGATATTTAGATAAAAAATAGTGTGCAGTGGCGTGTTCGATGGTAAGTTTTTAATTGTTTTATGTGAATTTTAGGATACATAGCTGTTTCTAGACTTTTATATTGAAAAAAGGAATGATATTAATTATGAATTCGCTTATATTTTTTATATATAACCAATAAAATAAGGTGGACGCGAATTGCTACATCGAATTTACAAAACTTCCAGAAAGCGTCCGCAATGGACGCAAACTATACCTACAGGGGATAATAATAAACCAAATTGCGTCCACTATTTTTGTTAAGCCTTCTGTGTGTGACGGGGTACCCATTTCATTTTCTACTCAAAATATTTTATGGTTCCACATACTCTACAACTCTGAAGCCTTACGAGAACTCCTAATATTATGTTAATAATATATTTTCATATGAATGGTTTCACTTGATCAGTTTGAGAGGGCCTGGCACACCCATTTTCTTTTTACACCTTTAATAGGGTGACGGGGTATCCAGGTACCCTCTCTACGCTTTGTATGGAGTAGCATGAAATTTAGGGTTTTGTTTGATTAAAAAGATAAATATAAAAAGAAATAATTACATTTGAAAAAAAAGACAGATAAAGTTTTGAAAATGCATTGAAAATTTTGCATAAAGATAGAGCATATGGGAAGATGGGTTTGATTGTTCATTACAAACTGGATTGAAGCAACTTGTACAGGATTTCCTAGTTTTTCTGCATTTCTTTCGTAGTTGCTTGCAACAACTTCCCATAATTGCAATGCGGCCACTTTCATCTCGATTATGGTCGTGGGAATTCTCATTGTTCAATTGGATTACTCGTCCAAGTACGTCCTGTAGTCCTGATCGAGTGGAAGGCTTCGAATATATGATTGGATTTTCAGCACCTTGTTTTTTGTTTGCCTTACAAAGCTCAAAACCTAGATCTTTCAAAAATTATGAATCTTCGTCAATACATTCATATCCATCTTCGTCATCAGACGGAATAAATCCTTCGTTATTACTTTCAATTTCACACAATATTTCTTCAATTTCAGCTGCATTGAATCTATTAAACCGTACTCTGTTCAAATTTGGAGCCATATTTTCCCAGCAACTTTTGGAATGATAGAAAACACTTTACTTTAATGCGATCACACAAAAATAAGAATAAAACTCACAAGTTCAAAGTCAACATCAAAGTGCAAAGCGTTACTGTGGGAAGTTATTCTCGAGTGACTTTGTGTTATGCATCATAAAATGATGTAAAATGTTATGAAAAGGGGAATCCCCGAATGTATATTAATGTTTACGAGACATGTGAAAATAAAAGTTTAGCTCAATGTCGTTATTTTGTACAATACGAACGAAAAAGTTTGAAATTTTCATACAATTTGTATGGGGGTACCCAGGTAACTTATTTTTAATCAAGGCTGATCTTTAGCAATAATAATATACCTTGTGATTTTAGAGTAAAATTAACAGAACTGATTACTGTTTATTCTTAAAGGTGTAATCATTATTTTTTACCTAATTTTAAGTTCAGTCAATGTTGAGAAGAATTATTTTTATTTTTTTAAAGTGATGTTTTTAATGATAATAATGTTGATATTTAATATTTATATTCTTAAATAAAGAAATTGTTAAAATACAATCTTTCTTTACAAATTCTTAAAAATATCACCCCTATATTCCTTTTCTAAGCTGGTGGACGCTAAATGGTCCACGGGTGGACGCAATTTGGATTTTGCGGACGCGAAGTGGGTAAAACGCCTAATTCTGAAGTTTTTCTATTTAAAAAAAAAACACAAGATGTTTCGAACCAAACTGAAAATTAATCTTAAAATAGTCTATATAATGATCACATTACATAAATTTTTCATAGAAATTAGTGCTGGGATATTTTTATTATCGCCGTCAAACTTGCCAACTGCACTAAATGGACGCGAACAGGCGAAATGACCCTATAATTTTTATAAATTTTTCAAAATTTTGAAATCTTCAGCTTTTTTAAATTTTTTAATGTTTTTCAATTTTTTTAATTTTTCTATTTTTTGTAAATTTTTGAAAATTTTCATTTTTTGTAAAAGATGGATTAGATCAATTGTGATACCACAAGCTGTCTGACCTCTCGTTGACTCAAGCAGATTTTGTTATAAAACTAAATAGCTGACCAATATTAGTATGTCTAAGGTCATCTTGGTCATCAAATAAAAACGTACAAAGTGTTTTTTGACGTTTTCCAGCAAGTGCTTGGCAAGAGCAAAGAAAATGTCAGTCCCCTTCCTAGCAAGTTCATCTGCTTTACAATTGCCATCAATGTTTCTATGCCCAGATGTGGTGAATGTTAAAATGCTGATCCATCTCATTAAGAGACCAGCGGCATTGTTGGACCACTAGTGAGTTTAGGAAGACTGACTCTAGAGACTTGATAGCAGGCTGACTATCAAAAATAGTAAATTCACTATAAAATTTATAACACTAAATATAACAACATTAATTGTCCCAAAAATTATTTTCGCAATTGAAATAGGGATGTTCTCATTTGGCTTTACGTAGTAGGGGCATGATGATGATGTGAATGTTTACTTTGTTATCAGAGAGTTGTTACGAGTTTAAGGGCACATAATTACATTACGTGTTAAGTTCTAATTGTAATGGCAACAAGTACAAGGGTAGCAACACTCTACATGTGTGTACATAAATCAACAGGCTACTCTACTGTTGGTCCTCCTGCGTGTTCCAAGCTAACAATGGACAGGGCCTGCTGCTCACTACCTGCATTCTGTTTAAGTAACGCTCATGGGTGGTGAGAAGGAATTTGGATGTTAAAGAGGCGTATCAACAAGTCATGCATGTTCATGTCTAGTTTACTACATATTTCATTATGTGAAACAACAAAGTTCATCAAAAACTTTGTGACTTTCGGTCGACTTATGCACATACATAGGAGAAGGTAGGGCAAAGTGAAAAAAAATTTTTTTCGCACAATTAAACATGTAAGTTATTAGTTCGATCTATATTGAATCTATGAAGATGTTTATTATTACGATGCAAAAAAAAAGTACGTTTATACCGCTTTGCCCCATGGGTGGGGTAAAGCGGTTTACGAAGTGCAATACCACTCTGCCGCCATGAACTATGTAAACATACAGGCTCGCGAAACAAAAATTTATCAACATAAACAAATCGTTGACAATAAAAATCAATGTCCCTTATATATACTACGACGTTTTTTAAATGATTCATATGAAATGAATTTACGAAAGTCCTCGAATTTTCGATAGTCGAAAATCCTCGAATCTTACATTGACTGCACTCATTTTGATGAACCTCGTGGTTCTCGAAAACGGAAGGTCGAAATGTCGCTATACCTGGCAGTTACAAGAGCACTACTCAAACACAAATTCTTTATAATTACATTAGATGGCGTTGTAATGCAAGTATAAATATACCCTTTGTACCGCTTTGCCCCGCCTTCCCCTACATGAGCAAGTATGCATGTGTGTGGTTCTTGGCTAAAGAGAAATTAAGCAAGGAATTTGGATTTTGTTCGCTACGAACGAAAAAACTATGGGTACGTTGTGGGTAAGGGAAAAATGAAAAGCCTTTGGATGCGCTAATGCAAACGATAGTTTTAAAATGTCTTCGTTCATGACTTTCAACTTTCCATTTTTTTTGAGTTTTCATATTTTGTAAATTTTTCAATTTCTGAAAAATTTGATATTTTTGTTGATTTCTCCATACTTTTTGAATTTGTTTGCAATTTTTATATATTCAAAATTTTGAAATCTTCAGCTTTTTTCAATTTTTTTAAGTTTTTTTTTTGTACCTATATATTTTTCAATCTTTGAGAATTTTGATATTTTTGGTAATTTTTCGATATTTTAAAGTTCTTCAATTTTTGTAATTTTTTTTTTGTAAACTTTTTTACTTTTGAATTTCACTAATAGCAGATTTTCAGACATCAGCTCGTTACTAACTCATATTTTAGGGCTTACGCATTAAATGTTTAGCTTTGCGCTTTGTTGTCGTTCGTTGGGTGGCGAGGGGGTTCTTCCAAATATATGCAGCTTTAATCCAGAGCTCTCTCTCTCCGTTCAAAGCTTAATGAAAAATGAAATCACTGCCGTGGTGACAATGGACTATTATGTAACCTGCTGCAAACAACAATAACACCTTTTTGCTCAACAAAACACGCAAAATGTAACAAAAGCAACAACACCGCAGGGGATACTCTGAGTAGACAACCAAAAATTTGCTACTTGTGGGGACTTAAAACGCTTTTGAATTTCATTCAAACTTGAAAGCCAAAACCAACTTCGTACTAAATGCGGGTGCAAATGGAATGACAACAATAAATGGTTGCAATTGTCAATACAAAGAATGATATGGGTGATTTGAAAAGAAAAAAACAACCGCTTTTTCTTGCTATTAACTATAAGTAAATTTTCACTTGAAATCAATGCTCTTTACCATTCGAACTTACCCATCTTAAAAGAAATTCTTACTTTATTTTAAGAACACTCGGATGAATTTTTATAGTCAAAATACCCTTATAGTCCGGGTACAGCATTTCTGAGCGCAAAATGGGTTGTGTTGACTTTTCTATACCTGCCACGCCCCTTTCTATGCGTTACAAACGAAATTAGAAAGTCAATATATCCACTGTGTAGCGTATAAAAATATGAATCTGTTACTTGGATTCTGAAAAAAATACGCACGTATGGAACCTACTGTCCTATAAAAAAATGTGTGCTATACAAAAATTTTCAAAATTATTACTGTCAAAAAAAAAATCTCCAAAGGGGCTATTTTGCCGCCACTTTGATTTCTTAGTTAAATAAACAAACAACATAAATGTAATTTTTTTTCTTCTAATTTTATTTTGTTACTCTTTGTATTCCTTCTCGACTATACGCGCGTGTAATGGAGTTTGGAGATTGTGAATTATTTTCGTTACAAAAGAAAAATCATGGAAAAATAACAGGCTAGTTTTTTTTCTTTAGTGTTGCTATTACATCAATTGTTGGCCTAATCACACGTTTTATTGTTATAGCTGTCGCTGCATGCTATACTCCCATTCTTACGCCCCCCACCCTGTACCCATTTCAATGTTGTGCTTAACAGCACAATAGCAAATTAATCAAGCAGCTCAGGCAGTAGTAGTACATCAATGTACTTGTAGATTTTTCTTCCTTCCTCTATTTCTTTTCAAATTCATCTTCAATCGTTTTGTTCTATTGTACTTGGCGGATAGGGAAGAAGAACAGATAGCTAAATTTATCCTTATGCGCTGTATATTTTGTGCAAAAATCCTTAACCTCGTAACGGTATGCTGTACCCAATATGAACTTATGTTCATTGTTGAAATAAGCGTTAAAAAATGACTATAACCACAAACGATTTTTTATTCTACATATTTTTTAATAAAAATATTAGAAGAAATATAACGTTTTGGTAAAGCAAAAAATGTGCTATAAAACAAAAAATTTCAAGCCTTAGCTTTCCAGCTTAGTCAAAAAAATTTTTTGGAAAACACACTACACGGAAAAAACAAAACTCGAAATTATTGTAAATATTAATCAAAATTTAAGAAAAATTAGTAGGTAATTTAGTAATTTAGAAACGGTTCGAGTGTAAAAATTACTAAGCGTAATATAAAAATTGCATTTAAGCAGGCATTAATTTTTCAAAGTTCAAAGTTTTTAATTTTTACAATGTAGATTATTAAAATTTCTGCAATAATTTATTATATTTTAAGAGGACTGTACTATTTTTTAAAAACTACATTATAAAGTTTCTATGATGAAATAATAAAATAGATTATTAAAATTTTTTACATCAGTTATGTAATATTTTAATTTTGTATTGAATTGAATCATAAGTGGGGTTATTAAACTCTACAATAGAGTTTTGGCTCTGTAGAGCTAAAGTTAGTTATACTAGTCTTCTGCTAGGAAGACACATCAGTAATGTGTTGAACAAAATTGGGACGGCCAGCGAGTTTCCGTTGCCGCTTTCCCGAACCCGTCCCAATTCTAAGCCAATTAGTAAGAGTTTGGCAAGCCTTATATATTTATTTTTTTGCATGAACATGTGAAAAACTCAAACAAAGTACAAATTAAAAACGAAAGAGAAACAAAATTCAATATAATAAAAATTACTAATCTTGAAATAATTTTCCTATAACTACTTTTCATAAATTATAAAGCGGGAATCATATATTACAAAATAATACAAAATAATACAAAATTCTAATTCTAACAACATATTGAAATTTAATAAATTCATTGTAAAATTTCGAAGTTTTTAGGTAATAAATAAAATGAAGAAAATAATTTTTAATATGCTTTTAATAAAAAATGTAAAATGAAAATAATGACAAACTAGAACAGAATTTTTCATAATGATTTTTTATTTGTTACTATAAAAGAGTAATATTTGTTTTCAGATTTTAATTTTTATAATCTCCTATTGATTTTTAATAAATTTGAGCTGGTGTTTTTTCCGTGTACTTTCAAATTGCTTATCTATACTATTTATATAAAATTGTGTAGATGGAAATTGTTTGTAACGCTTTGTTGCAAAATATACTGAACCGATTTTAATCATTTCTTTTTTAAAACAACAAAGCTGGGCTAAAGAACACTACTGCATACTTATTTTTTTTTAGTTTTCAAAGTTAAATATTTTTTTTGAGAATTAAATTTTTGCAAATCCTCACACATACTTTTAAAGTAATCATACTTTCAAAAGAGCACGAAATTTATTACTTTCTTCATTCGAAAAATTGCTGAAAATTTCGACAATTATTTTGTCTAAGCCGAATTGTAAAAAAAAATAGAAAAGTCTAAATGAAAATTTGTGCAAAATTGTGTTGTGTGAAAAATTATATTTTTGTATAGACCAAATCCATCTCAAACCATGCAGTCGGAGTGACTCCAAATTGCGGAATTGGTTGCCGATTAAATATGTTGTTTTTCAAAGTAATTAAGGAAATATACCGTTCCCCGATTTGAGTGAAAATTATTTTTCACGAAGTTATGCCCATTTAAAGTTTTAGTGTCAGAGCTTGAAAAATCGTTGAAAATTGTTTCAAAATAGTCGCATTTTCGTCCAATTAAAAATAATTATTTTTTGTCATTTGATTCTAATAAAACTTTTGATTCTCTGTCTCTGTGCCTACAATGTTTTTATATATTTCCAATGATAAAATGTTTTTACGAAAATAACGGTAAAAAAAAGTATGCAGAATGCAAGCAGGACTTGCAGAAAGTAATTTGGAATTTTGCTGTTGTTATTTGCTTTGAAAATAGTACCGTAGAGTGGCTTGGCAATGATGAAAGAAAAATTGACATTTTCATTTTGGGGAAAAAAATCTCCTGACCTCAAATGTGGGTCAACAAGCATTAAACTCATGTCATTTCTTTATCATATTAATACAAATCCACAATAAAATTTTAAGCGAAAAAAATATTGGGGGTTTTCAGAAAATCAGCCTTGATTTTTTTCATAACTATAACAATAACTTTAACTCCGCCAATTTTCAAAAGATTCTGACAGAGAATCAAAAGTTCTATTAGAATCAAAAGACAAAAGTTAATTATGTTTATTTGGATGAAAATGCGACTATTTTGAAACAATTTTCAACGATTTTTCAAGCTCTGACACTAAAACTTTAAATGGGCATAACTTCGTGAAAAATAATTATCACTCAAATCGGGGAACGGTATATTTCCTTAATTACTTTGAAAAACAACGTATTTAATCGGCAACCAATTCCGCAATTTGAAGTCACTCCGACTGCATGGTTTGAGATGGATTTGGTCTATAACTTTTTTTTTGAGATTCTAGGCAAATGGTCGAAAAATTCATTCAAAAATCTTCTAATAACACACATGGGTATATATATTTTCCTTCGACTTTGGCGTGCAATTTCTTATTCATTTGAGAACCAAATCCTACTTTTGACAAATTTTGTAAAAACTTCTTTCAATACACTAGTTTTTTTTTTCATTTACTTCCCTAAAGAGGTTAAGAATCTGTCGTGTCAGCATTGTGTCAAAAAAGGACTTAAGCCTCTTTGTATGTGTATGGTGACGAGAGCAATGAGTTAATAATTACGGTTAATGTCATGCTCATGCAGTGGTTGGTGTAGCCTTAGGGGGATCACTGGAATAAATCCCCGCTTGAGCGATAGATTAGTTAAAGAAAATTATTATAAATTTATTTTATTATTTTATTTTTTCATCAGTCCAAGCAACGTTAAATAATAAATAACCAAATAAATTCAAAAAAAAAGTGTGAATATCAGTAGCTTTTTCAACCGTCCCCAAAGTGCTGTTGAGTCTGATCTACGTTAGGTTAGGTAAGACTAGCAGTCAGTTACGAACCATTTTTTTTTAAATCAACAAAGTTGTGCTAAAGAACACTTATTTTATTTAATTTTCAAAGCAACATTTTTTTTTAGAATTAAGTTTTTGCAAATTCTCACACAAAAATTTTTCTCGTTTGATTTTTCGTTGCTTAGAGACTACGTTTTCATAAATTTTTATTAAGAAGTTCGCAAATCAGCTGAGCAAGCTTTGTCCTAAATCGTACTCTTAAAAGGGCACGAAATTTATTACTTTCTTCATTCGAAAAATTAAAATTTTAAATATTGAAATATTCAAAAGTCAGAAACTCTTTTTCGCTCACCAATTTGAACACGACCGACGTAAATAGACTGCAATTCTTTTCTGACGATACTCACTGTCCTGTAACAATTCTTTAAGCCTGTTGGCAAATCCTGGCTACGCCGCCGCTGTTTCCATATTATTATTTTTATTGTTCACGCTTCTTTTGCTACCGCCTTGATGTTCATGTTGCCGTAAAGCTGTGCCCCATTGTCATTGATGTTATTATTGTTGTTGCAATTTTTGTTGTGTCCTTTTGTTAATAAAACATTTAGCCATAAACAATAGCAACATAATTATCATTTCTATACAAAATAAAAACAAAAAAGGATAAAGAAAAAGATTTTGGATAAAACTGCATAGAACGTGGACTGTTTCTTAAAATCAATTTCCATGGTGACACTAACAGAGTGGCACATTTTAATATAAATTTTGGAAGGATTATACCACGGCGTGTCGTCAAAAGTCAAATGAAAACTTAATAAGCTTGACGTGTGTCCTGCATACCTCTAAAAATTGTATATAACTCAGACTAGTGACATTATAAATTACTTTATATTTACTACATTTATTGAAGATGTAGTCATAAAATCTATATCATTGAAACTTTAAATCAAAATGCGACATTCTTAAAGGGCCTTATTCTCAAAATCGGGACTGTCGAGAAAAACATATTGAAGCATTTCATAAATTTTGGCTTGTGTGATGTTTAATTAAATTTAACAAACGAAACTGGTGGCAAATGCGAATATTTGGGTACTAATGGACTGCTGTATCCCAGGTTAGGGGCGGCCTGCATTTGGTCACCAAAGATGAACCTCCATCTATCTACCTGTCTTATTCCTAGGGTAAGGACCTCTTCCATGTAGAACCTTCCTCAACTGTCATGGATTCTAAAATGCTATAAATTCAAGTTCTTATGTCACGTGCGCGATCAAAAAACATCATTTGATCTCATTTCGTGATTAATAACAGCAGCAAATGTGTTAAAATTTTTCTTTAAACAGAGTTTTATGCATATAATTAAAGCAAGAAACAACGAGTGGAAAAAAATTAAATTTAAAATTTTTAGAGCTGTTTAAAGTTGTTCACAATATTATTTTCTTTTCAATAATAGGTGCCACGCTCTTTACAAGAAAACACGTTTCCACGGCTAATCTAATAAACCGATTTTAATGAAATCTGTTTTGGAGATTGATTGCACCATAAAAATGGTTATTACAGACTCTAAGTACTTAAAGTACGCGTGACACTACCCCTTATGGGAAAAAATGCAGCCACAATTGAGTCGCTACACCAATTTTGATCAAATTTGGTATTACCCATACTGTTTCTTGAGAAGAAAAATTTGTTTTCTTTTAGTGGGACGATGTCACGCCCCTTTCAGAAAAAAACGTTTTAACAGCATAAAGAAAAGTTTCATATTCATTTAAGAAACATATTAATTAGATTTACTTCCTATTTTCTTTCTTAAAATTGATCTGACCAATTTAATACGACTTTGAGTAATATTAAATTTAGTTTTATATTTACTATGTAAATCTTAAATATTGCTATATACATATGTATATAAATATTAAAATCTTTATTGAAAACTCACTAGGTGAACTATAATGAAAAAATATGTCCCGTTCGCAATGTCCCGTATCGAGTCATATTATACTTTGTAAGTAAAATAATAAATAAAATTTTTCAATCAAACGAAATCAAAATAAAAAGTGATATTATTCCATAACATTTTAAAATTAGTTGCATTAAAAAATGTTGGTAGGTTTTGCTGGACTACTGCTTTTCTTTAAATGGCCATGAAAAACACTTCCATCTTTTGTCCCGTGCGAATCTTTCTCTTATTGTCTTTACCTTGGAACCAGTAGTACGTCCACCAGCAACTTTTCCACTAAATATATTGCTACCAAAGGACACTATTCCTTTAAGAGAAGAAAAAAAAGGGTTTTACTTTGACTTAAAAAGTGTACGCCGGTCCCCTTCGATACCATCGAAATACCCATATGTATTTTTTCCGCTTTCTTAAACCTCATTCAACCCCCTTTCAACATATTCAATCTCTTCAACGACTTTTTAATATGGGCATTTCCATGGCGTCGAACGGGACCGTCGAACACATTTAAAGAAAAAAAAAAGTCAAAATAAAACGGATTTTTATTTTGACAACAGGCTTAACTTATAGATCTTAATAAGCTCTATAATTGCTGCTAAGGTTTTTTAGGGCAATTTTTCGTTTTCAAGATAATTGCAAAAAGCCAAGGCGCTCGCACGGGACAAAAACAAGTAGATATCGTGGCCAACAATTCAAACGCCGATTTCAACGAAACCTGAGGTAATATTTCAGTGAGACTAATTTAAGAATGTTGTGCATGTGATGTCTCTTAAAAATGATTTTGGTCGCACGGGACATTTTTTTTCATCATTATATTTATGTTGTTTCTGTTGCTCTTTTGCCAAAGGGTAGAGTAGGGTATGTGAGTTTCGGCCTGACCGAAGATAACTCCTTCAGTAGTTTTTTTTTAATCCACATCAAATTAGAGACCGTGATTTCGAGAGCATTGCCTGATTGGCTAAATTTTATTGCTTTAGTTTTTTTGATTTTGCATAGGTACGCAATTCGATTATTCTTGTTAAAGTTTTTGCGACTGTAATACATGTAGTTATGAATGCACGATGTATTTGTAATTATGTTTTATTTCTTAATGTTTTTTAAACAATCAGTGGTGTGCTTAGTAGCCGATTTTGTAGTATAAAGCTGCTTTTATCAATCTATACTATTTATATAAAATTGCTTATAAGGTAATGGTTTGTAACGTTTTGGTGCAAAATATGCTGAACCGATTATACTAATTTTTTTTTAAAAACGACATATTTGTGCTAAGGAAGGTTATGTCATGCTATTTTGTTTTATTTTTGCTTGTAGGTAATGGTTTGTAACGCTTTGGCGCAAAATATGATGAACCGATTTTAATAATTTCTTTTTTAAAACAACAAATTGATGCTAAGCAAGGTTATACTTTTTTTAAATTTTTTAACGTTAAATATCTATTTCTGGCACAGAAGTGACCAGCTTTTTGCAATAAAATTTTCAATATGAATTACTTGCTGCCACTGTCACTGCAAGGCTTTATGTAAATAAGGTAAATGATTACATAAATAAAATATGTAGAAAATTGCAAATAAGCGAATGATAAAAATTAAATAAATTGACATTAATAACGAACGGCGAAGACAAACAAAAAAGAAGAACAAAAAAAAACCTTTACGCAAATGTAGCAAATAAATCAAATAAAGGTAAATAAAATGAAATGATGATGAATTTAAATAAAATCAAATCAAATAAACAAAAATTACAACAGTGAAATTGTTGTTACGACACATAGCAAAAACAACAACAACAACAAACGAATAAACGAAACGCGCTAATGGGGTGGTGGTGGGTGGTTGTGGCAAAGAGGGCAATGTTGTTGTTGTTGCAAAGCATAAAAAGGACGCCAACAAGGAATTAACACAAACATACGTATATAAATATAAACAAAACAATAACAACAACAAAAATGAAAATAAACAAACATAACCAAATAATCAGGAAATTGTCCTTTGATCTTTGTGCACGTTGTTGTTTTTGTTTATGTCGTTATTGTTGGTGGTAGTGGTCCTTCCGTTGTTTCAGTCCTTGTTGCCGGATATTTTTGTATTTTATTTGATTTGTTGTTTTTTTTCTGTTTTAATTTTTGTTTTTTTTTTAATTTATTTTTAAAATACCAATTTTTTTTTTGAAAAAAATTTTCAACGATTTAAGCAACTTCCTGCTGTTAACTTTGACATTTGTTGACAAAATTTTTTGTATTTTTTCAAAGTTTTGTTTAAACAGAAATTGTCTACGAACGTCAAGCGAATGCTCCAAAGTAACATTTGCACTCTGCATGAAAAAATAAAATATTTTTTAAGAACACCACCGTCTATCAAAGCGTTAACAAATTTTTATTCTAACATTTAGAGTTCTACTCAAGAAACGTTTCTTTAAGATTTGCATAAAAGACCCTCCAGAACGAAATCTGTCCCATCACTACTCGTAAGCTTAGAGCTCAGTGAGTGCTATTGTACGTCCACAGCGAAATATCACCACTAGAGATGAACAACTCTGTGGCCACAAGGAATAACAGCTAAACTCGATATTTGACGAAAAGGCGAAACAAATTAAGTTATGTGTATATTCATATGACTTAAACTGTTTCGCCTTGTCATCAAATATCGAGTTTAGCTGATATTCCTTGTGGCCACAGAACTTATATAAGATGCTCATATTTATATTTGTCAAAATTGCTGTCATACCCTAAGAGTATCAGGGGAAGTTATGAAGACAAAAATCCAGCTTACAAAATAGTGATGCCTTCAAAATAGCTTTGTATCGTAATTAATAAGATACTTTGACTTTGTAGCGAAATTTGGTATTATAAAATCTTGCTAGAACAAGCTATAAAATTATGGTATAGAGACCGCATGTCTCTAATGTCTTCATTTAAAAGACATGACGTCACATATTTTCTGAGATACACAAGATGGAGCACATTATTGTCCATTTTTTGTCTCTTTACCAAAACAAATGTGATAAAGATATGATTCGCTTTTGACATATAATATAATATATGACAGGTAGCCTACACTCTAAAAAATAAAACATTAAATTAGTAAAATTACTATTTTAATAGTAGTTAATATACATATAATTTTGTGTACAAAAAAAATTTTAATAGTGAATACACACAAAGATTCCAATGAAAACCAAAAAAGCCTCGGATACAGAACCCCTCAACGTTGACGACCACTGCAAACGAAAAAAGGTCTATGATTTAAGGATATGCAAATGGAATATCTGGAAATTTTACTTGAATAACACTAGTTTACAAAATGATTTTTTTTTTGTTTCTTTGATGAAAGGTTACTTTTCTTATGTACTTTTTTCTGCTGAGTTCGAAAATGAAAATAAAAATTTTTTGAATGGTATAGTTTTTGAGATATTGTGGTCTTTTAATTTTTTCGACTTCCTTTCACTTTAAAACCCATATCTTAAGCAAGAAATCTCCAATTTCATCGTTCTTGTAGCTTAGTGGATTTATTGTAGTAGTTCCAGATGGCATCGTTGGCGATAGAATAATTAGTTCTTTTTGCATTTCTTGTACATTGATATCAAAATCTTCTCCATGTGTGAAAATCTTCTGTAGATTTCGGCAGTTTTTTGAAAATTGAACTTGACCACAAAGGGATAATGCTTGGATATCATATAAAAAGGTAAAACTATCACTATGACTTTTCATTTGCTGAAATCTGTCGTCAAGTGAGACGATAGCTACATCCAGAACTGAATAGAAGAAATTGACATCAAAAAATTTCTTCCCTGAAGTGCTTGGTTCATCTGACTGTCCGTAATCAAATTGCATTTGAATTTCCTTGGGTGCATATTCGTTTCTATCTCAAAATCAGAACTCGCATCACTCTGTTCAGAAACTCCATCGGTGATAACGCTATTCAAACCCTATTCTGATCTTAAATTTTTCAGGAAGCATCTTACCCTCTCTATTAGTTTCATAGCTGTTTCCAAACTGATAGTTATTTTCTGATGGTGCTTGCTTACAAGGTTGACTTGAAACAAAATTAAATGCCAAAAGCATACAATTGAGTGTGTTTCCTTGTAGGCTATCCGAATGTGGCGTACACAACAATTCAAACTATAGCCTGTGAAACTCAGGGAGAGAAGTATTCATTACAGGCGCCATTCTTTACCGCGAAAACGTTTGAAGTCTTCACTTCAGATACAAGTTAAGACTTGTAAGGCGCTCTCGTTTGGTGCGTTCGTTTGGCTCAGTTTGGATCCCTCGTTTGGCGCTCTTGGCGCCCTATGTTCGTAGGCGGAGCAGGCTTCGCCTTCGCCTTAATCCGGCCCTGCTCCTCCTCCACTAGTCGAGGACATTTCTTTTTTTTTTTAAATCTTACACTGAGAAAACAATTTTATATATATACCAACATTTGGTAATACAGTCAAACCTGTTTAAGTGGGACCTGGATAGCTGGGAAAACTCTATAAGTAGGAATTTTTTTGAGGTCCCTTCATTTTTGCGAACAAAAAGTGAGAAAGGTAGCAACCTCTGTAACTGGGACTCGATTTCCTAAAATTATTGCATTTTTACCTCTATAACTGAGACAAAATTGTACATTACCTCGATAAGTGAGATTATTTAATCAGAAAGCTATTATAGCGAAATAATAAATGAGTCCTGGGATGAAGTCGTAGCCAATAATGATGACCTATAACCTACTTTCGAACTTTTGATAACGCTGTAATGGTATCCGGAGAACAAGATGAAGATGATATCATTAAGATTGCCAAACTTCAACTGAACAAGATCCAGAAATCGACAAAAACAGTTCTGAAGAAGTAGAGACGTCTAGCTGAAAGTGCTATAGAAATTTCGATGACAATATTTTTGATAAGATTTATGATATAGAAAAAAATATTTCTCTTAATAACAATAAAAAACAAAGCAAAATGACAGACTTTTTCAAATGAAAATGTATTCTTTTAACGTAAAGTTTTTCTTCCTTACAAAAGAGAACTCATTTGCATTCTTTTTTTTGTTTGTTTAATATAATATATGATATTGAAGATTAATTAAAAATCTGTGTAAATTAATTGTCTTTCAATTTTACCTCTTTAAGTGAGATAACGGCTTCTTCGACCTGACTAAGTGGGAAACTCTATAAGTGAGAAACTTCTATAAGTGGGAAAAAATTTGTGGTCCATTGCAATCCCAATTGTCCAGGTTTGACTGTAATTAACAAATCGTATATTTGATAAAGGCGAATTAAATATTTGATATATGTTAAAATGTCACATATTACAGTGAATCGAATAATGTTATTGGATCAATTATATATTTGGTAATAATAACCAAATCATATTTTGGTTGAAACAAATATTATTTTGTAGCAATCATTCATTTGTTAATAATCACTAAATCATGTATTTGACTAAAAAAATTTTTTTTTTCGCAAACGTATATATTTATTAATATCGATTTGTTCTAAAAACCGATTACCAAAAACGATTTTCCAATATCGTAACATCCTTATATAAGATGTCGTTGGTATTTATACAATCATAAATACCTAAATTGCGTACCAAGCAGAATATACTTAAGTAGTGTTTTACTTGAATATGTTGTGAATTGCAAAGT
This sequence comes from Meiosimyza platycephala, assembly GCA_963662105.1. NCBI lineage: Eukaryota > Metazoa > Arthropoda > Insecta > Diptera > Lauxaniidae > Meiosimyza > Meiosimyza platycephala. Next base: position 7,095,524 of record OY759212.1, read on the forward strand.
TTCCATGTTAATGAGAAGTGAAATCAAATAAAAATAGGATTAACAAATTATATTCAACCCAAAGAAATTTGTTAAATCGACTCAAACTAATATAACGTTTGGCCCAATAAGCAACCATTTAAATTTCAATTAAAGACATGGTAATAACTACCATAATTTGTTGATAGTTAACAAATATTTTAAAAATCTATCAACCGAATACATTTGTTTAAAGGAAGCATACTCTTTTCTCAGTGTATGGAAAGTTTCAACTGAGAACTGCTGCTACTGTACTCAGTGCCGTCAATTCGGTAGGGCTGGGGAGGGCATTGGCCCCTCGAAGGATCTGATACTAGGTATTATTCAATACAACAATTCAATAAACTACAGTGGACCCCGCTTAATAGATCCCCGGTTAGCTGAATTCCCCGGATTATTTGTCTAAAAAAAACCCAATGAAATTTTCCTCATTTGAACTATGTATATAAATCCCCTGTTAAATGATTCCCGCTTATTTGATTTCCCCTTTTAAATAACCAGAAAAAATATTTTCCAAGTTAAAAATACATGAAAAAGTCCCCTTTTAAGAGATCAACAATGTTAGAAGCAACATTGAAAAAATGTACAACAATGTAAGATTGACAGTTTAAAATCGTTTGATGACAGTAGCGATCTTTCATTGTTTAATAGGTGTCATAAATACATATTATATTGGAGTCAAAAATGTTGTTTCTTGATACTCTCAAGTTTCAGAGGATGCACAATTCAAAATTTGAAAAAAAAAACTTTTTTTTTTCTAAATATTTTTTCAATTCAATTCATTTTATTTCATTTTTTAGTACAAAAGAATATAATTCTTTTAAACGGAGTCTGTAAAATGGTCCCTGTTTTTAAGCATTCATTTTGTTATTTTGCTAGGGCATTGTGCCATCCGAAAAGTTCTGACTTTTTTTTTTAGTAAATAAAAACATTTAATGAGGTAAAATATTTTGTACTAATTTTTTGCGTTGAATATACTTGAATGTACTGATTTTGCGTTTCAAAAATCTGACAATCCTATCTTGAGGTAAGGTCAGTAAAATAATTTTTTTTTTCTTCGCTTAATTGACTAAGTCGATCAATTATCCGGGATTCTTTTAAATGATCCGTTGGATCAAATAAACGGGCCCCTCTTTATTGATTCCCCGGTTAATAAATCTAAATTTTTTGCGCAGTTAAAAGATCAATTAAGCGGGGTCCACTGTATATACACTCACGGTCAAAAAAAACGCAGACTTGAATTTTGCAAGAACTTTTATATTTTGATGCGTAAAATAATATCTATTCTTGTTTAACGGTTTTAAGTTTGTTAGATACTGTTACTAGGGACAAGTTTTGAGTAATTTCAAAACTGTCCACCTAACAATAATAAATTCTAGGAACCTTTTCTTAATAAACACATAATTGCTAGTTTTATAATCAGAAATTACAACTTATTTATATGAAAAAATATATTGTTTTTTGTAGTCTTTTTTACGCATTTTTAATTATTTTAAATAATACGGTAAAATTGATTTTAATACCGCGTAGGACCTATTTTTGCCTTGATGACGCTTTCCATTCGAAAAGGCATGCTCTCATAGAGTTTCCGTATTAATTCCATTAAAATATCGTTGTAACAAGTGGATTCAATTATTTCCTTTAACTTTGGAATATTATTAGGGTTTTGTTGGCGCACTTTGCGTTTTAAAATGGCCCAAACATTCACAATGGGATTGAGGTCGGGGCTGTCACCGGACCATGGACTGACTCAATTCTCAAAAAGTCCTTATATTCTTTTACCTATGCAAAAATAAATAGTTCATTTTTGAATATCTATCAAAAACAAATGTAAAAAATAATTATTGTGAGTGGGACACTTACCGATTTCGAGCGATGACAAGGTGCAGAATCGTCTTGAAATATGACTTTTGCTTTGGTCAAATGGGGACAATAACAAGATTTGGGGTGGGAGAGATTCTTCTTCTGGAAGGTTATGTGAACTCCGCAGCTTATATTGATATTATAAAAAACAGCGTTTTACCTAGCATCGACCGACTAAGCGAGCAGGTAGCAAAGTCATATTTCAAAACTAAAACTATGAAAATGAATTTTTTTACAACAATTAAATAATACAAGTCAATGCTTAAAAAATCGCCTTTCTCATAAATAATGTTTTTATTTGCATTTGTTCTGTTTTTGCACGTTTGATTCCGTCTGGGTTTCTTGATTATTTTATTTTCATACGAATCAGCGCATAGAAATCAGCAACTGCACGGTGGGACGAATGATGGCACGTTTCATAGATTGTGACCGCGGGAGGGTAAATGACCAACCCTACTTTAGGTCAATAAAAGTGGTTAAGTTGAGCTGGCGTGCGCGGCGCCCTATAGTACCTGGCGCCCCACCCCATAAGCCAGTAGTGCCCATAAGACATCAAATTTAGTTAAATTTCTATAAAAAAACTCAATGTTTACCAGCTTTGCAGTTATTTTCTGTTTAATTTATAAATTTCCTTGTTAAAAATATTGCAACACAAAAAAATCAACTAAAAATAAATTAACCAGTCGTCTGATTTTAAGAGACTTTTTTTTTCTTTCTTCAGTGCAAAAACCACTCCAAAATTTCATTCCATGATGATGTGTATTTCTAGAGTTCATTCATATAAGACATATTGTCTATTAATTACTTAAGAAACTATTTTTCAAGGGTTTTAATAACTCTGCTGTGGAAATATTGACAATTTATATTTATAATTAAAGGCAGTGTCAAACTTTAAATTTTAGCATTATTTTGGAAAGTTATCTATAATGCATACAGTGGCTCACAGCTTAAAGTATGCAATGCATACTTTTAACTTCAACACTATAATTTTGAAACTAAACGGAATATACAAAAAATTTTGATATCATTTGAAAGAGCACAAATTTTAGTTTTAAAAAAATGTTTAATTTTTTGTTAAAAAATATTACCTGAAATTTTTATAATAGAAAATCGAAATATATTGTACTACTAAATTTCATGTCACAGCTTATTTTATGCAGGTGTGTTTAAACTGTAAAAACACTGTCAAAAGTAATAATTTTGTAATTTTAAATGAGCAGAGTGGTAGCCTCTTTGGTCAACTACAGGTTAAAGACGGTTTGGCATCGAAGCTGTAAATTTTTTATTGGTATCTGGCGAATTATAGCGCACCTCAATTTTAAGTGCCTTATTTAGGTCGTTTTTGTTTGAAATGTTGTGTTTTCGGATATTTTTTTCCAAAATCGCCCATAAATTTACAACCACATTAAGGCCTGACGACTATGCTGACGATGCCATCAAATCCGGGCACTTGTATATTTACCAGGATTGAACTACGCCCGCTCTGTGTTTTTGGTCTTTATCTTGGTATAACCGGAAATATGTCTGTATGAACAGATTTTCGGCACTCTGCAACGAATTGACACTGTTAATCGGAAGACACATATTCACACTCATGATATTTCCTATAAAATCCAAATTTCCGGCACCAGCAGCTAACATGCAAACCCAAACCATATGGCGCTGCCACCAACATGTTTTATATAGCGTGTAGGCTCTCCCTGTTGCTTTTTGTATTCGGCTTTCGCGAGATGCCATCTGAGTCAAATAAGTTGAATTTTAATTCATCCAAGAATATTACTGAATTCCAGTACTCATTGGTTTTCAAAACATTTTCTTTGGCGAAAATCAGACGGTTAATCGCACTTTGACTGATTAACGGCATTTTGTGAACAACTCGCTAGTTAATACCATATTCGGTTTGAGCTTGCATGTCAGCTGCTGGTATCGGAAATTTGGATTTTATAGAAAATATCATGAGTATGAACAGGCCCGGATTTAGAAATCTGCCGCCCTTAGGCCAGTCAGAAATTGCCGCCCCCTTCACTAGTAAATTTTGGTAATAACTAAAGTGAGGACCTTTTTTTTTTTTTGCTTGTTAACATTTTTAGGTAATTTAGTGCATACACTCCCAGTATTTGCACTTTTTTCCCCTGTGTAAATAAATTTAATAAATTAAAAAAAAAAAATTTCAAAGTTCCCAATATCTGCCGCCCCTAAAATCGTGCCGCCATAGGCACTGGCCAAGTGTGCCTCTAAGGTAAATCCGGCCCTGAATATGTGTCTTCCGATTATCAGTGTCAATTCGTTGCAGAGTGCCGAAAATCTGTTCATACAGACATATTTCCGGTTATACCAAGATAAAGACCAAAAACACAAACCGGGCGTAGTTCAATCCTGGTAAATATACAAGTGCCCGGATTTGATGGCATCGTCAGCATAGTCGTCAGGCCTTAATGTGGTTGTAAATTTATGGGCGATTTTGGAAAAAAATATCCGAAAACACAACATTTCAAACAAAAACGACCTAAATAAGGCACTTAAAATTGAGGTGCGCAATAATTCGCCAGATACCAATAAAAAATTTGCAGCTTCGATGCCGAACCGTCTTTAACCTGTAGTTGACCAAAGAGGCTACCACACTGCTTATTTAAAATTACAAAATTATTACTTTTGACAGTGTTTTTACAGTTTAAACACATCTGCATAAAATAAGCTGTGACATGAAATTTAGTAGTACAATATATTTCGGTTTTCTATTATAAAAATTTCAGGTAATATTTTTTAACAAAAAATTAAACATTTTTTTAAAACTAGAATTTGCGCTCTTTCCAATGATATCAAAATTTTTTGTATATTCCGATTAGTTTCAAAATTATAGAGTGTTGAAGTTAAAAGTATGCTTTGCATACTTTAAGCTGTGAGCCACTGTATGTTTAACCTTGGGAATGAATGATCCCTTAAAATACTTAAGTTTTCTGCCCTATAGATAGCTAACTACATTCCCAACATAGGGTATCACCATTTTTCGTGTGAACAATGAATGCCCACATATCTCGTCTTAATCTCCACACATGCCTTTGCACTACTTACATATTTTCAATTTGTTTAAGAGAAAAATCTTATATATTTCTCTTTACTGCGTACAAGTCCGGCAGCGCCGTTAATCTCTCTGCTTTCATATCAACACTGTGAGAGCCGCGCGAGCGTGAGAAGTAGGATGCAGAATTTTAATAGCAAAATGCAATTGGCCGGAAAAACACTTCTTGATGGGAACTGTCACTGCGCTTGTCTTCTATCGTTTTCTTTTCTTTTCTTGTTTTGTTATCTTTGCTTTGTTATAAGTTTTTTTGGGTGGATTGGTTGTGTTAGTTGGAATACGTTTGCAATCGCGTAACAACTGATACTTATGCAATAATATCAGCACCAATTACGAGTGTGCAGGGCTGCAAAGTGACGTTTTATTTGTTTCAATGATTCAAGTATTTACTTATGTGTAACATAATATTGATGAGCTTAAAATATATGTACTAAATTAGAGACGAATAATCCAAAAAATTAATGAGTACGGACCATTTTACTAATTCCTCAGAATAAAATGAGCAGATCCGATTGCGCGGATTATATATTTGGAATCTCAAGACACTATATAATAATTGTGCATTGTCAGATTTTGTTGGCAATTTTATCGATCTTGATCTTGGTTCAAGCGCACCGTGTACTAGGGGAGGACTATATTTTGGAAAAAAACAGGCTTGATAGAGCATTCTGTTCCAGGATATTAGCCAATATAAAGCGATACGGACGTGACACAAAATGGAAGTGCTTTTGAGGCGCATACTCATACATATATGCGAATTTCAGCGAAATATGGTTGGGAATTTTTTTTTTCTAAAAATGGCAAAATAAAGGTGAAAGGCAATAACATAAATATTTTTTGTGAATTTTATCGCTTGAAAGAAAATTTTTTTCAAATTTTAATAAATGTAATTGCTGAAAAATGTGTGATTAATTACATTTTCGTTTCAAATTACTTGGTAAAAGTAATAGATTACAACTTTCTAAAAGATTACATTTTCGTGCATTACTAATCCAATTACAAAAGTAATTAGAATTGCATGTAATTGTAATTTTAAATTACATGTAATTGAAATTAATGTAATTGAAAATTTTCAATTACAATTACTTTTAATTTATTTTTTGAATTAAAAGTAATGATTACTTAATAACTGAAAGAAATATAATTCAAAAATACCCAAGTCTGATATGTTTGTATGTAGATTTTAGAGTCTCGGCATTTATTTGTGTTTATGCAATTTTATAATTGGCTTCCATAATATTTTTACAAAAATCTATTATGGCAGCACTTATTTTTGTGGTCCCTGGAACTGTTCACTCAGAAATATTCATTACATACTAATTGGACAAAAATTCACTTGTAATAAAAATTTTTGGGAGGAAACGAAAGATGTCGATTTAATTCAAAGTGTATTTTGAAGACAAAGAGTAGTTCTTTTGGATCCAATTAATAATTTCATATATTAAAATTATCTGTCGATTTAATATAACCTCAAATACCTCGTAAGACTGTGATATTCGCACTTTTAGATTAGAATATCTCGAAAACCGAAACCAGCAGGAAAATTCTTTACTAGAATTCGAATTCAGCGCGTCAGAAACCTTCGGGAAAGTATATTTGCGTTTCAGATACTGAGGTTTGTCGACCTGTATAATTTTTGTAAGACAAATTTCAGAAATTAACATTAAAAATAAAAGAAAAATCAAATGATACAATCAGTATTAACCATATGATACTTATTTTCTATTTATAAAATTTGATACATAATATACTTTCTAAAAAACTTTCTGTCAGGCTATATTTAATAGTGCTATTTCGTTATTTATAAGCGATAGCTGTGATCAAAAAAGACTTCGATCATACTAAAACTTCAAAAATCGATTAAAAAAAATCTGACGTGCTGGTGAAAAACCACCAGCCACGTATGTATATTTTTCTAACGTCAATTATCAGAATATATTGAAATTTTTCATGGGTATATCACAACTTGCTGCAGATTTTTGTGCAATACCCGTGACGAATACCAGTGCTGAACGCTCATTCTCTTCGATTCGGCGCATCAAAACATGGCTCAGAACAACAATGCTTCAAAAAAAAAAAAATAGTTGGTTGAGCTTTGTTTCATATTCATATTTTAGAGATCACAGAATTATATTATGAAAGTGTACGAACATTGTAATAAAGCAATATTCAATACATGTACATTAGACCCAGTAAATCCGAAGCATTTTTGCTAGGTAATTTCGAAAAAAATTTTTTTTTTTTTTTGGACGAAAATAGAGGTCGCGCATTTGAGAAAAAACACCATATCTTCGGCATTTACAGTCAGATCTTAAAGTATGATATATCAATGTTTTTGATCCAATGATCTTCGACATCAAGTGCCCCGTTTTTGAACTTACCCACCATATCTCAGTTTCTACCATCCTTATGTACCACCCTAATGTCAGAAAATTAAAACTTGCAAAAAATCATTAAATTTTTCCAACTGAAGTATTTCGATTACTCTATTAGAACTATTTTTAAAAAGGTTTTTAAAGTCCCCTTATTAAATTTTTCGTCATATCTTCGGTATTTAGAAACGGATCTTAAACATGATGTTTTTATCTCCAGGAGACCAATTTTTTTTTTTTTTGCTCCAGAGGTCATTGACTTTAAGAACACACCAGATCTACAACATGAATTAAAAAAATTAAATAAAGTGTATTGGAGCCGTTGCCCAGCATCTCGAAAAAGCTCACCGTACGGTACAATTTCATTCGCTCTTCTTATCATTTAAACAAAACACGGAGCTTTTATAGTGAGAAAACTTATTTATGTATGTTAAAACTTTAATTTATTGATCAAGTTACTTTTCTCTAAGCTCTACTGTTGTCTTTCTATCTAGTTTTACAGTGGCATCGAATTCGTTATAAAAAGCATAGAATTTTAATCGACCATATTTCGACGTGATTCAAGTTGGCCAAGGCCGTATCCAGGATTTTATTTTGGGTGGGGTTTTGGGTTTGAGATTTTTGAAAATCAATTTATGTAATGTCCTTAATTTTTGTAAGATACATATGTATCTTTCTGATGGATATTTTTGCATCAGTACCTAACTCAAAAATCCCGTTCATGTACTTTTGTGACTAAAACTAATAATGACATATTAAATAATTTTTTAATATTTCATGTGTCCGCTTTTGGCTGTAATGATGGACTATATTCCCTCAGGCACACTCGCTATCAATTTATCTAGTATTTGAGTACTGATCTTTGAAAACTGTCCATTGGCGACCTTCCATATCCAGACCATACTGAAAACTGACATACATATTTAAACTGATTTCAATTAAAAATTTAGGGCTTGTTCAGAAAAATTCAAGCTTCAAAACGACGAAGAATTCCAATTGATGTCGCTTCCCTTTGCTGAGATAAAATTTCAGTACCGGAATATAATTGGCGCATTGTGTATACATTAGAATTGACACACAATAATATATTATTATTACAGTAAAATACGTTAAAATTCACTGGGATTTTAGTCAATGTGACGTGTGAGGTTGGTGATCACCACACATTTTTTTCAAAGCGGGGAACAAGGCATAATACTGTCACCTTCACTTTTTGCTCCACTTCCACAGGTGAATTAATTTCAGTTTCACAAAATAAATTTACCATTACAATTGTATCATGGGTACTCCTACTTAACTAACAGCCCGTACGCTCAGCGCTCAGCTGATCAGAGATCACAGTACATACTTATAGCACATTTTGGAGACTCCAACCATGTACCCAAATCAGCTGACTTGCAATGTTTACGTTTGCGAACATACGGGCTAACTTACAATCAGTCGAAACTCTCATTTCCGAATACAGCCTGACGTGAGTACTCGAATGCGCGCGTTAATTAATTATTTTATTACGAATATGAGAAAGTTCAGTTTCCGGGGAAGAGAAAATATGAAGGTCTCATGCGCCCCCACTCACTACACGAACACTTTGGAAACCCCTGTATTACACTATTAAAAATAACTTAAAAAATAAAAAAGGATGAAATGAGTTGTATATGAGGGCTTTTACTTTAGCTAAAGGAAGGAACAAGAATATATAAAACATATACGAAACTATTATATTAGCGATTTTAGAAAAGAAATTCTAATCTCTGAGCCTTCTTCGCTGCAAACAAGTCTTTGACTTTACTTGTGTTTATCTCAATTCTTCGATGTCCTAACATTAGTGCCAGCCCAGTCAATCTGTCCTAACTCATTGAGCTACTTAAATAAGTTTTCACACATTTTAATGTTGAAAACGCCCATTCAGGAGGGCACGCGCACTGAGTAAAGTTGGCAAATTTTTGAGAAACTTATGCGTATATGGAAAAACTTCTTGATTAGAGTTTCCTAGGGCTTCAATTGCTAAAGCTGAGGGATCTATCACTGGCAGTTCCTATCACTTTTTTTACCATAACTGAAGCTCAGCTTTTAGGAAGTACTGCTCCAAAAACTTCTTTATAACAATCAAAATTTTTCAAGTTTAATCTGCTTATCCCACATATTGACGGCACTAAAATATGAAAAGAAACTAATACAGATCAATGATTATTAACTATTTCTTGCGGCCGATCAAAAATAATTTTTAAAATGTGATGATTTTTAGACCTTGTTTTCATTAAATTGTTTTCATATAGTGTCTTTTTTTCCAAAAAATCGTTTTCGTGTAGTCTGTTCCTCACAAAAATTTTTTATCGAGTGTCTATCTCTTGCAAAATCATTTCAATATAGTGTCCGTGAAAGTATTTAGGGGGTGGGTTCTATCCCCTCCCGTCCCCCTAGATATGGCCTTGTCTTCATCCATCGTAACCGTTTCTTGAGCGTTAATAAAATAAATTAAAGAAAATATACTATATTTATATCTTGTCTTTTTTTTCGTAAATATTATCGTCAATATTTTGCCCACTTTTCGTATATTTACATAAATATTTCATAGGTTTTTCGTAAATATGTTATGTTGCTACTTATAGCAATCATCATTTTAATTTTTCAAGTTAAATCTGCTTATCCCTCATATTGACGGCACTAAAACATAAAGATAAGCTAATACAGATCAACTATTTCTTGCAGCTGATCAAAAATCATTTTCAAAATCTGATGACCTTTTTTTAGACTTTTTTTTACAAAATCGATTTCATATAGTGTCCGTTTGCTTGAGAAAACCGTTTTTGAATGGTGTATTCCTCTCGAATTCAATTTTACGTAGTGTCTATTTTTTGCAAAATCGTTTCTATATAGTGTCCGTCAACAAATTTCGGGGGGAGGTGGTTCTATCCCCTACCATCCCCCCTAGATACGGCCCTGAAGTTGGCTTTATTTCTGGCGGCTCTCGAGCTTAGATAAAATATCGCCTATACAAAACATCATGTTCATCGGTGACCGCCATTGCAGATTCATGTACTACTTGAACAAAACGCTCTGTGTTTTGAGAAAGGAATGGATAAGCTGTGAAAACAATTAAGTTTACCAAAGAAAGCTGGAAAAGGGCCCTTCAAGTATTACGTAGCGCAATTTTTGAAGATATTTGACCTCCCCCCCTCCCCCTCTCCTTAAACGTTACGGCATCACCCAAGTGACCATGCTTACCTAAAAGTCACAATTATGTTGAGCAATGTACCGGAAAGTCATTTTAGCGACTTCTGTTATGTTTTAGTCGCGTTGATAAATATTACAAGAGATTTTTAACTCGCAGCGTAACGCGTTGTTCGAACCCCCCCCCCCCCCCCTAAGTGCGTTACGCAATACTTGAACGGCCCCTTATTTGATTATTTCTTTTGAATATTGTAATGCTTCCAGCTGGAACTGCATGCATGGCGGCTCAGTCATTTCGAATTTGAGCCAATTGATCATATTGAAATATGAGTCATTCGCAAAATTTATAGAATGATCTATTTGTGGACCAAAAATTTAACGAATGCATCCTGTTGCTTCTTTGCGGGCGGCTAAAATCTTCTCATAGCCATCTGAGTGTACCTGCGGATTTGGGCATGCCCGGATTTACCATACAGGCGGCAAATATTGGCGGAAACTTTGAAAAAAAATTTTTATTGGTGGGAATTGAATTTCCCGCCTATTTCGTTGCCACGCCTACCCACATTATAAGGGAAAAATGTCATTATAACTGACATTGGTGATCGATCGGCTAGTGAAAAACTACTTGAGATCAAAACTGGTTACAGAACGATTGAACGCACTTGCTTTGTTAATAATAGAGTCAGCTTTGCTCGTGTTCAGATTGTGATTACATTATCAATGACTCTGTTATACGAAAATCAAAACGTAAAAATTTAAACCGATAAGCAATAATTTTTCCACAAAAACCAATCGCATACATAATGGTAATTGTTGAATAACATAGGTAATTTTCTTACATACTTCATGATTATAAAATAAAATATTTGCTCTCACAAAAGTGCATTTTATTGAATGAAAAGCTTTTCGTACCAAACTTATTCCACCATTGAAGAAGTTTTGAAGGGGGAGGGAGGGGGAGTCTTTAATCTTAGCAACTGCCTAGGGCGGCAAATTTCTAAATCCGGGCTTAGATTTGAGTTCGTTATCATTATAACAAAACATTCAATTGCATTTTATAACTTTAGTGGAATGAAATATAGACGCATTTCCAACTGATATGTATCTCACAGGTAAAATGAACACCTATAATAAAATACATTAAGAGAGTAATAACGGTACTATTCCAACTATCATTCGATTAGAAATCATTTTAGCACTACTATTTATAAATACCGAAGATATGATGAAAAATTTAATAAACATTTTTAAAAATAGTTCTAATGGAGTAATCGAAATACTTCATTTGGAAAAATTTAATGATTTTTTGCAAGCTTTAATTTTCTGATATTAGGGTGGTACATTAGGATGGTAAAAACTGAGATATGGTGGGTAAGTTCAAAAACGGGGCACTTGATGTCAAGGGTCATTAGATCAAAAAGTTGGTCTACTCAAGGCAAAAACATTGATATGTATATCATACTATAAGATCGGACTGTAAATGCCGAAGATATGATGTTTTTCTCTATATTTTCGTTAAAAAAAAAAAAAAAATTGTTTTCGAGATTACCTTGCAAGAATGCTTCGGATTTGCTGGTGTACGGTGAACTGTTTTTTTTTGCCTGTAAGGTGGTACGGTCTAATGTGCATATATATCTATAGTAAATTTTTTTTGGACATAAATTTAATATAACCGATTCCTTCCTCCCCCCCCCCAAAATGTGGCCCTGGATCGGCACCTGCCCCGAGCACAAGGAGGCGATCTTTTGTTAATATAAATATTTTTTGAAAAATTCATCATTTTTTATATTTTAAACAACCGAGCAACATGAAACATTTATTGAATTTAAAATAATTTAGACAGTTGTGGCAGAGGCGTAACCGCCGCCCCTACCGATAGAAGTTTTCGCGAGTTCTTACCAAAAATTTCATTTATCTTACAAAAAAAAAATTCTCACTTTTGACATTAGGCTTAAAGTGTTAGAGAGCGTATTTGTGTACAAATTTTCAACACATGCTTATCATGGTAGTGGACACCACTGAATATGATGAATTAGGCCGTACACACCATCCTTCATGCTGTCGATCATGCTTGACAAACCTCAATGTTTCATCAAATAAACTCTAGATTCTAAATTCTAGAAACTGCCGCTTGATACTCATGTTCGATGGATTTCAAAATATTTTGATTTATCTGCTGTCTTCAACAACAACAACAATAAATTTTTCATTTCAAATAAGAATCCATAGAATGAACATCGATGGGTTACGTGAATAATAAAAAGTTTTGGGAAGATTTAGGTTTTTTTAGGAACACATCCTCGTTGTAGGGAGTTGAAAAGAAGTTTTTTTATTATTACACCTCCGAAAAATAAAAAACAAAGAAGGGAAGTGAGTAATGCGAGTGATGTGTACACCTAGAAATTTTTCTGCAAATGATGTTTGACAAGCATGTTTGATGATGTAAACGCAAATCGAAATTTACAGTTATTCGGTTTGTCAAGCCATGTTGAACAGCATGAAAAATGGTGTGAACTCCCCTAATGAATAAACGCAAAAGAATGATTATTAGTTTTACCATCAGGAAAAGTCACAAGTTTACAACACAAAATTCTTTTGTAACCCTTCTGATCCTGCAACGTTTAATGTCGTGAGCAAAAAAATATCAACGCTTCTTACAAAAAAAAAAAAAAAAACGTTGGGAGGCCCCTTTTATCCCGCCATGTTCAATGTTATATGAAAATAAAAATTTCATTAGTTTCTACATTCCAATCGATTGAGGCCAACATTGATTTAGTCATGTGAAAGATGATATTTCTTTAAATCATGAAGTCCCCTTTGATCTTGCCACGTTCAGTTTGATGCGCAAAAGAAGCAATGTCAACCGTTTTTATGCGATAAAATCATTTGCGAGGTTCATTTGCGCCCGTTATCTTCAGTGAGACGAATCAAAAAAAATAGTAAGAATATTTTATCATAGGACTGACCTAAAATTGCCTACCTTAACCCACATTAGTAGTAAATGTGCACGTAAAAAAAAGTACTGAAAATCTTTTTTACTGCCCCACTGTTGCTGGGAGATGACAAAAAACATTGGATTCGATTCTCATTTGAAGACCTTTGGCATGTTGGTATAGGTCGGTTAATCATTTTCAATATAAAATCCGATAGGTAGTACGAGAGAGCTTAGCTACATATACCATAGTATCACAATGAACCATCTTTTGAACTCAAAGAGTTAATACTGATTGCCAATTTAATTTAACCTTACATAAAAGTAACTGGCAAAATCTCAGTATTTTTCAAGAATTCCTCATTAATAAGCGATTCCGTTATTTTATATTATATGCAACGTACTGAAAGTTAGGACTTATTTGTCTACAGTTTTCAATAAATTTTAATTTTAAATTTTTTAAGTTGAACATCTATGTGGAAATTCAAGGCATTTTCGGTAGGCACCTATGAACATACATATTTACATATGTATGTATAACTTAGTTTCCTCTTGTTGCAGCCCTGAAAACAATCGATTACATGCTGCTCTCTCTCTTGGCATTGTTTGTGTTGTTTATTTTGTTTAAATGTTCATTACTTTGTTGTTTATTCGATTGTCATTGCATTTGAAAGTGGGTGGGAGGGTTGTTGGCAAAATGGTTAGACGTTATGCTGTTAGTGCTATCCTTCTTTTACCGTTAACTTCAAACGTAGCTCTTGCGCTGTGTGTCATCCACATACTTATTCATTTTAACATTCGCAGTCCTCTAAGCTTTTGGCAAACAAAAGCCTCTTAACAAAAACATCAATAACCATACACAACAACAATAGCAAGTTGGCGAGCGCGCGCCAACTGTAAAATCGCACATGACTAAAAATACGAACAGGTTCTTGAAAGAGTGGTGGTGGCAACGAAAGGAACGAAACAAAGCTATATAATTGGCAAAGAAACAATTGGCTGGAGCAACGACGCATACGATATACGTTATGTAGGAGGAGTTTTGCGCGCATTGTTTGTATATTGACATTGTGTTGATGTGGAAGTTCTTGCTGGTGTATTTCTTGCTGTCATTATTCTACCAAAAGTAATTGTTGATTCGTTTGGATATGGGTGACAAGGAGAACACTGACATACACACATGCGTACAGTTGCACTCACTTAATACATCAGAGTACCCAGCAAACATTTGGAAGATTCTTAAATCTTCAGCGCGATTTCAGAGCGAACCTTCTAGTAGATAAAAAACAAAAATAAAAATAATTGATTTTGAAACATTCATGCGATTATTCGGTGACTGTTAGAATGCCGATTTCAACTTCGGCATATTCGCTGAGGTCATTGAAGAAGGGTTTTCCAAGGCAAGGTTTTCTTACTTAGCCTGATTCTGTCTAAGGCTGGACAGCTGCAAAGGAAGTGCTCGAGTGATTCAATCTTGCTTGCATTCAGGAAGGAAGTATTGAATGGTAAACCTAACCTTTCAGCACAAGAATGATAGAATAGAAGATTACGCATTGCGCATCTCCGCCATATTGCGATGTCATTTTAGAGCGTCATATGGAGAACGGTTAGAGTTGCCGTGGAATAAGAAATACATAATCAAGTTATGTACTTTTTTACTACTAGTGTTCCCAAAAAATATACTAATTTCTATTAGGGTCATTTTGCCTGTTCGCGTCCATTTAGTGCAGTTGGCAAGTTTGACGGCGATAATAAAAATATCCCAGCACTAATTTCTATGAAAAATTTATGTAATGTGTTCATTATATAGTCTATTTTAAGATTAAC
Source organism: Meiosimyza platycephala (assembly GCA_963662105.1). Lineage (NCBI taxonomy): Eukaryota > Metazoa > Arthropoda > Insecta > Diptera > Lauxaniidae > Meiosimyza > Meiosimyza platycephala. The sequence continues at coordinate 7,110,786 of OY759212.1, forward strand.
TTTCAGTTTGGTTCGAAACATCTTGTGTTTTTTTTTTAAATAGAAAAACTTCAGAATTAGGCGTTTTACACCCTTCGCGTCCACAAAATCCAAATTGCGTCCATCCGTGGACCATTTAGCGTCCACCAGCTTAGAAAAGGAATATAGGGGTGATATTTTTAAGAATTTGTAAAGAAAGATTGTATTTTAACAATTTCTTTATTAAAGAATATAAATATTAAATATCAACATTATTATCATTAAAAACATCACTTTAAAAAAATAAAAATAATTCTTAAAATTAGGTAAGAAATAATGATTACACCTTTAAGAATAAACAGTAATCAGTTCTGTTAATTTTACTCTAAAATCACAAGGTATATTATTATTGCTAAAGATCAGCCTTGATTAATAATAAGTTACCTGTGTACCCCCATACAAATTGTATGAAAATTTCAAACTTTTTCGTTCGTACTGTACAAAATAACGACATTGAGCTAAACTTTTATTTTCACATGTCTCGTAAACATTCGGGGATTCCTCTTTTCATAACATTTTACATCATTTAGTGATGCATAACACAAAGTCACTCGAGAATAACTTCCCACAGTAACGCTTTGCACTTTGATGTTGACTTTGAACTTATGAGTTTTATTCTTATTTTTGTGTGATCGCATTAATGCAAAGTGTTTTCTATCATTCCAAAAGTTTCTGGGAAAATATGGCTTCAAATTTGAACAGATTACGTTTTAATAGATTCAATGCAGCTGAAATTGAAGAAATATTATGTGAAATCGAAAGCAATAACGAAGGATTTATTCCGTCTGATGACGAAGATGGATATGAATGTATTGACGAAGTAGCATCGGAAGCTTCAGATGCTGAGCTGATAGGATGTATAGAAGCTGATGAGGACTCATATGATTCAGAAGATTCATAATTTTTGAAAGATCTAGGTTTGGCGCAAGGACCTTTTGTCCATATGTGCGTGCCTCTTATACATTGAGGTATTAGCGGTAATGATTTTTCGTTAGATTGGTGTGTTAGTTTACTTATTTTCGAGGATTTTAAAAGGGAGATCCGTAAAATGGACGCGAATTGGGCGATGGACGCGAATTGGGCGATGGACGCGAATTGGGCGATGGACGCGAATTGGGCGATGGACGCGAACAGGCGAACTGACCCTATATGATCATATAATATGTTAGTAGGCAAAATCATGTTTTCCGAAATTGGAACTACTCTTTTGATACTTCTATATTTTGTTATTGGAAGATTAGAGAAAGTGCGATAAAGCTAAGAAAAAATTATAAATACATATATAACAAATTAATTGCATGTATAATTTTTTCATTTCCCTTAATATATGAGCTTTTTACTGGGCTTTAAAGCTTCAAGCTAAATTGCTAGGAAAGCTTATAGCTGTAGTAGCTAAACTCTATTATTATTATTATTATTAGCTCAAACTATGAGTTCGTTGCCCAAACGTCGATAGCGAGTTGATGGCCTAGAAAATCTCGCTGGTTATATATGCCATAAACTGCACGAAGAGGTTCCCAACATATGAGAACAACAATAACCTGCAATGACCTTCACATCGCTTAACCATCTCAGTAAAGGAAGCTTATCAAAGACAACTAGGAGCTAATGACTCATATGAGACAACTCGACAAAATTTTATTAGACTTTAATGACGACGGAATAGATATAACCGAAAAATATTTGGAAAAAAAACTCTTAGAAGGCAAATTATGTAAACTGCAAAATTAAAGTAAAAAAATTGTTTTTCAGAGCTAGGATATATCTCAGAATTAAACCTCTTAATAAGGATCAAATTGTTTATAAAAGAAAACGAAAACTTAATAAAGTAATTACTTGAGTTCGAATTTGTTTTTCATTGCTTACAACAAGATCTAGATATTTTTACAACTTTTGTGAAAAAATAATAGAGAAATTGTTAAATATAATAAAAATAATAATGTAACTAAATATCGAAGTTAAACTCAAAATAAATAAATAGGCTATTCACGGTAAGCTAAAGTGTAATAATGTCTTAAAATATAGTACACCTAATTCTGTTTTTACGCGATAGATACGTTCCTGATAAATCCGCGTAAAAAAAGATACAGTATCCATATAAAAGTAGGGGAATGGTTCCACATTTAAAAATCAACAAAAATAATAACATAAAAGTAAAAAGATTATCCGTTTTACAGGCGCTGTGACCTATTTTATTTAAGTAGCTTATAAAATACATATCTTTAGTAATAAATTACATAGAAAAAAGAAAAAATCCAATAAAAATATTAACTAATCAAAAAGAAAATGCATACAACATATAAGAAATCAACAAAAAAAATGCAATTCATTTTAATAAAATAAAAATAGACAAAAAATATTGTAAATCATTATTTAATCGGTATTATTTTCTGATAAAACGCGCATTCTTTTTTGAGAAACTTGAATGTCATTGTCATCACTCAGAATTTCAACTTAATTTTCAAGCTCATGTATTGTTAAGTCGCGTTAAATCAAATCAATTCGCGCAAAAACAGAACGCAACACTTTTTTTGAATCGCGTTTAATCAAATTCGCGTAAAAACAGAATTAGGTGTAGTTGTTTTCCCTATAAAAATTAAATAAGGCAATACAACTCTGCGACTAAATATTTTTTCATATAGGCTAAAAAGTAGTTGAGGAAAAAAGTACTCGGCAACCCTTATATATTTGTTACAAAAATAGAAAAATGCAACCGTGATTGTCCTCCAGATGACGACATGCGCAGAAGACTTTCATTTGAAAACTCGGAATGCGTAATCTTCTTTTCTATTATTCTTGCTTTCAGCATGCTTGCCGATTGCCTAGTGCTGGTCGCGGTGACTTTTGCCATGTCAAACCGGCTCCAAGACAGTAAGTAGGTGGTTCCCAGTTTATTATAAGAGTGTCAGATTGATCTGACTATTTTACCGGTTTCCGGCTACAGACAGGAAATACGAAAAAATTCTCTTCTTAACTAAGCCGATGGGAGTGTAAACTCGTTCCGGAGCGGTTTTATTAAGAGAGGAACCACGCCTTGCTAGTCCAACAACTTTTTCATTTCCCTCAACGTTCCTGTGGCTTAGACACTATATGAGAGTAATGTCAAATTGGGGTCCTAGCCTGACAAGGGGATAACTTTATAACTCTTCTAAAAGAGCTAAATTGACACTTTATGTAATTTTTGTATATTTTATATTATTCAATGCATAAAACTAAATAACAAATTTTGATTTTGGAAAATCACTGAACACTGAACACGAAAACCAAAACTTTTTGATGCGAATTTTTTAAAGTGACGGTGCCTTTCTTTTTTTCGGGAGGTAAGACGATTATCACCCTAATGTACATACATATGTATGTATGTCTAAGCATACCAACTGTACTTATTTAGTAAGTACAGTACTTGTTTTCAGCTTCCTGTACTTATTTTGAACTTTTTCTTTACTGCAGCCACCATATAATTACACCATGGCTTGGAATTGTATTTATTTGTACTTATTTTCAACTATTTTAATTTCAGGCAAATGTACTTATTTTTTCAAACTCAAAGTTGGTATGCTTATGTATGTCCATGTAAATAACTATCGCGTTTAAAAATGTTTGTTGGGTAATGTTACATTACTAATGTAGTTAAGCTGAAACACAATGTAACATTGCCAGTATATGTACAGTGGTAAAAACGTGATATTTTTATTACTTTATCTATTTTACTGTGCTATTTGCAGTATCGTTCTTAGGGGGGAGGGGGCGACCGCACCCTGTCGTGAAATATATCTCAATTTGCTAGGGTTTTTGAAAGTTTTGTTTTTTTGTGAATGAGACTAAATTTATGTAGTAAATTTGAATGTTTAGGTGGAAATTTTCACAGTATTAGTGAAATATATCACATTTTGCTAGAGTTTTTGAATGTGAAAAGTGAGAACCTTTTTTTTTGGTGAGGTAAATAAAATGGTTATTAAAAACCAGAAAATTTTTTTCGGTAGGGGTGGCAAATAATTTTTTGCGCCGGGATATGCACGGTACGCCTCTGTCGATGAAAAATGGGTCAAATATTGTCGTTTGGGGATTTTCCGGACATGAAATCGTTGAGGTTTTTTCTGCTCTACAACATTGATCTTAATATATTTTTCTACCTGTGGCTTACTTTCCGAGACCGTTATTTCGAGTATCAGCTATACTTAAACTATCATTTGCAAAAGAAAATTAAGTGAGAGGAAATTGCTTCAAAAAATGCAGCGATACCTCCCGGACTACTACATTGGTTGTTCAGTGAAAAAATTTCGGAGCTGCTTTATGTTCCATTTTGCTAAGTTAAGAACCGATGCAAAAACTCAACAAAACACTGAATCCGATATTTTTGCGTTTGATTTGCACGCTTCTTGACAGATTTTTGAAATTTTTCTTTTTTATTCTGATACACATAAAAAAGTTTGTTTTTTTAACTTGAAATAATAAAATTAAAATTCAGCTCCCGATAATTTGTTGAAATTTCGGCTTGCTTTAATTTAAAAAAATGTTAATTTCTGACTCTCTAGCCATTTTTGAACCAAATAATTCGACTTGGGACCAGTGTGCGCTGTTCAAATTTTCATGCTGTTATGAACACCATCGTTGTTCTCTTGAACGCTTCTTTGCTTAATTCGAATTCAGAAAAAGCAAGTTTTTAGATAACCCTTTTGCATACAAAATATGACAATTAATGTCAGCTCTTTTTTTTCGCTGGATTATCCATTACTTTTTTCTTAACTTTGTGACAAAATTCATAATGATTTTTTTTTCTTGATTTTGTGACAAAAAAAAAAGTTTATAAAAAGGTAGTTCTTAAGTGAAAACTGAGCTAAATAATATGAAACTTCATGCCAACACTAAAGAAATGTTAAAAAATTGATTGTACAGCGATGTGTATACCCCACCACACTATTTTCCTTCAAGCACACTGACGCCGGTAACCCTACTAACAATTATTGCCTTGTCTGAATGCTGACTAATACTATGCTCTTTATGATTGGCAAGATACATATGAAGAATAACAACAATAGAAACGAAAAAACCATGCACAACGCACGCCCACATTCAATAGATTTTATCAGTTCAGTTTCATACACTTGTCATACACTGTGTGCTACTACTGATGCTGTGTAGCTGCTACTGCGCTGCATTAAATTTACGAGAACAGTGCGACTCTCTTAAGCACCAGCACTCAGCAGCTGTGCGAGTCTTGTGCTGCTGCTGCTGATTTTAACATTAACAATATTTCAGTAACGCGCGAAAGTTCGCCCGAAACGGACGTGTGTGTATGTGATGACTGTTTTTGCGTTAACGGTAGTATGAATGTAAAAAATTTCATCGCGCTAATTTCACGCTGTCGTGCCGTTAATTTGTTCTGTTCTGTTCTGTTGTGTTGTGTTGCATGTCGCCGCTGTTCTGTATGTTGAACTTAAACGCCGCATTGCGTTACATTCCGTTAGAACTGCAAGTGCATTGAAAATTGGATGCTATGATGACGAGGTTACTAATGATGCTAGAGGTAGGCTGTGACAAAAAACGTTATATGGACAAAACAAAACAAAAAAACGGAAAATTAAATCTTGTGCAAATTTCAAGACAGGTTATTACGGAATATTGTCTTTTATAACATAAAATTTTATACAATAATAAATAAAAATTAAACAACTTGTAAGTTTGAGTTAAAGAAAAACCGTAAAGTTTATAAAAATTTAAAAACAATAATTATGAAAGTTTCAACATAATATAAAATGAAACATGTACGGGAAGTAATTAAAAATGTATTAAATGAAACGCAAAAAAAAATAAATTAAAAAAAAAAAATTCTCAACTATTCTAATTTATTCATCATTTACAAAAAATACAAAACAAAAATTACAAAAAAAAATTAAATAAAAAAGTCAATGATTTAAAAAAAATTTTAAAAATTTGGAATTAAAAATTATATGTACAGTTGGTAACGGATATAAGTACAATTCATATAAGAATGGAACGCTTATAAGAAACATTTGAAAGCACCGCGTTTTTTTCCCAATGTTTTGAGGTAAAAAACAATCTATATAAGAAACTTCTTATAAGAAAAAAACGCATAAAATAAAGCTTTTTCCAAGCACCAATATGAAAAATCTTAAGAAAAAAATAACGATTATAAGAAATTTTTTCAAATCGTAATTTTCGTTCTTTGGTCAAAATTGAAAATACGCGCCTTTTTTATGTCATCATTCTTCGATCAAAATTGAACGAGCAAGTGTAACGATTGCAGTTGCTAAACGCACTTATTACTCACTGCTGATTTTTGTGCGATTCGGATATAAGAAATAAAGTTTCTTATATCAGTAGTACGTATATAGGAAATTTTTTTCTTATATACTTACGTGGTACTTCTATAAGAAAAAACTGATATAAGAAAGAAATTTCCGGGATTTTTTGACTTTCTTATATCCGTTACCTACTGTATATTGTTTTTCAAATGTATCCATACCGCAAGTGCCGTTAATAACTTAAATAGTTACGCATTTAAGAAAAAAAAAATAAAAAAAAGTACCTACTTTGAACAACTGATCCAGGGTGCTTTCGCCGCTGTATGTCAAAAACTCTTTTTTTAGTCCATTTTAGAGTGTTCATATTTCTCCGTATATTTTTACTATCATACGATGACCATCCGTACCGTATTTCCCGGAACAGTCCTGTATTTCAGCAGCTGTCCCGGAAATACGGGACGTAAAAATGTATATAATTTTTAGTCCCATATTTGTCCCGAATTTGGATTAATTTTTAATGTTTTGCTATTATGTATCAGGTTGAAATGATTTTTTTCAATAAGGAACAGTAACATTTTTATGCTAAGTTCCTAAAAAAAAGGGTATTAAGGTAATAAGAGCGGCATACATGTACCACCAATCTTTCTTTTTGAAATAAAACTCAAAATATATGAAACAAATCACTTCATTTTATTTAATTAAATGAAAAAAAACAATTTCTAATTTACTTTGAGATAAATAAGTTAACAGAATAACAAAAAAAAAAAATTAAATAAACTAAAAATACTCAAAATGCAGAGAAAAAAAAAAAGTGGAGTGTTATATGGACCAGATAGTCCATATTACTAAATACAGTGGAACCAGGTTAAGCGGATAAGTGGGAAACATCTACTACTGAGACTCACTTCAAGGTCTCAGCATCAAAATACCTCTATTACTGGGATTACTAAACCTCCATATCTGGGATTTGATTTTTGAAGTTTTTGTGCGTTTTCGCCTCTGTAACATGGGCTTTTCTCTCTATATCGGGGACCGTTTATAAATAACCTCTAAAAGTGGGAAATAATATTTATGTGTGTAAAATTTGTTATTTTGAATTTGAATATGCACGTGTTATCGGTCTGAGTATGGTTATTTGGGAAACTGTGTAAATGGAAACCTCTTTAATTGAGACAAAAATGTTGGTCCCTGGGAGATCCCAGCTATCCAGATTTCACTGTATATTCATTTGGTACAGAAATCACATGCAAAAATGCGCGCGCCGGGAGCCATAGCCTATACCTACCGGGTATAGGAGCAAACTTAAGTCAATTGCTGACTGTTATAATGAACGTAATATGGACCACTAGCTCATAATATATCTACTGCATATTGCACTACTCTACAAGAAAAATTGCGGCAAATAAAAGCCAACGTTCCTATAGTAAAATTTTTCACTGAAACCGAAAATCATAGTCGTTTTGCTGCAACAGGTCTGGTTTTCGAGATAAACATGCGCTTTTCCGGGAAATAACGCCATATAGGCTCTATTAAAAATGTTACTTTACATGATATTCATTCCATTGATTCCTAAAAGTAGAGATCACGACAAAAATTTTGAAGTAATATATGGCACAATAGAATCATTAGTTTGGTCGCCTAAAAAATAGTTTAACAAAAATTAATTTTTTTTTTTTGGAATTTTTCAAAAAAATTTCAACTTTGGCTACTTATAAATTGAAAAAAAATCTATGAAATCTATAGTAAATTTAATTACAAAAATTTTAAATATAATATGTACATATTTTGATTTTATATAAGTTATGTTGAAATACTAAAAAAAGTTGATTTCATACATTTTTGTTTTTTAATAAAACTCCTTTCAAATAAAAATGCAGTTTAAATTTTAATAAAATGTCAATTGTTTAAAGAAATAGACTTTTACATTTTTAGTCTATATTGCCCGCTGCATGTGTTGGTGAAATAAATGAATTTTTTATCTAAAACATAGTGAACTAATTTGTGCTTTTGAATCAAAAATGGAATTTACTAGCTCTATATAATAAATAAGTTATTTCAAAACGAGGATTTAAACTTCAAATAATAAAACTTACGCGCCAGAAAAAAATTATCACCAGGGACTTTTTTTACAAAAAACTACTTCACAAAAGTAGGCGTCTTCAACGAACGCTAAAATTGCACTGACATAGCTTAAAGGAAAATAACCGTATGGGTTATATTTCCCGCATAGTCCATATTATCCTTCCTTACCCTACTATGGTAGATACCTACCAATATTTTTTAAATAAATATAAAAATTTGACAAATATGTGAAGTTATTGCAGAAAATTGTTTTGAAGTGCGTAACGGGTGTGACGTTGAAAAAAGCGCTTATTTTCAATATTTTGAGTTTGAGTTCAGATTGCCTAAAATATGAGTGATAAATTGTTAACATTTTAGAAATATTTCATAGGTTCTTTATCTTTAGAATCATGTGCAGATTTTAACATAAACTTTTAAATAATAGTTAGGAAAATGTAATGGGTGTGACGTCCCAATGTAACGGGTGTCACATTATACTTAATAATTTTATAGTAAAATATAAGTTTTATTGCAAAAAAAAAACCAGACATATTACTGAAGATTTTGTATCTTTTACTACTTTTAAAGCTGCATAGCTACATGAAATGCCATGATTAATTTACAAAATTTTTATGTTTCCACAATTTTTTTTTTTTCGAAAAGTGCTCAGTTAAACAGGAAGTTTCGTTGAGGAAAAAAAAATAATGCTGAAAGGATTTCAAATTATGTTTTTAAAAAGGAGTCTGTTTAGTTACGATTATGTTGTCAAAAATATTATGCATCAAAATTGAGGTGTGCTGAACATATCGCTCATTTACTTCAAGACTGTCATAACTTAAAAATAATCATGCAGAAAGATTTGCCATTTCATGTTTTATTTTGTGTGAAAAAATCAAAAAGGTATCTTATAAACTTATTTTGTGAGAAGAGTTTATGTAGACATACTTTTCATCATTTTCATATAAAAAGTAACTTATTGAAAACTTTAAATGCGTTTTTTCCCCACTTTATGTTTTTTGAGCTATGCCAGTCTTGAAGTAAATGAGCGATATGTAGGTTAAGGAAGGGTAATATTGACTATGCGAGAGTAATGGACCATACGATTATTTTCCATTGTTTACACGTTCTTTTTCGTTATTCATGTTCAATCTTGACGCCAACTTCTTTAAGTTCGCTTAAAATCAAACCTTATGCACATCTCCGTCAAACACGGAGATGTGTCCCTTTTTGGTTTGGGGTTATTTTTCGATCGCAGGTATTGGGAATCGATGGAAAAATGACTGACGAAACTTACGTACATAAATATTTTAGAAGAAAATTTGTATATCAGTGCAGAAAAAATTGGCTTGGCGTTACTTTTTTTCTTATCAAGACAATGGCCCCAATCATAGTACTTCATATATTGCAACACAATTTTTTGAAAGTAATTCAATCATCAGTTCTGAAAACGATAAAATATTTGTGGACAATCTTGGATAGGAAAATTTCAATAACGAGCCGCTGTAACATCTCATACTTTTGGAATGATATGCTACAGCAATGGCATAATATACCCGAACATATCATTACGAATTTGATACAAAGTGTTCCAAAAAGACTTCGAGCTTCAAAGTTGGAAATACAAATTTCTAAAAAAAAAGTTATTTTTAAATCTAATATTTCAATGAGCGTAATTATATTTAAGAAAAAAATGAAATTTGTACTTCGAATTGACGTCGTGATTTGTAGCAGACATTAGTTTTAGTAGAAATTTTGTTACTTTAAATATTATAAGATCATTATGAATTGGTTTTTCCTAATCTATTTGAAACCTTAATTAAGAAAAATAAACATATTTTTATTTTAACTTAAGAACATGTACCAAAAATTTAAAAAAAAAACATGAACTTAAAATTTATACTTCCGTTGTCGCCTAGTGTATGTCAGTGCATTTTTAGCGTTCGGTGAAGACACTTAATTTTTGTAAAGTTGTTTTTTTTTTGTCAAAAAGTGTTTGGTGATAATTTTTTTCAGGAGAGTAAACTTTATTATTTGAACTTTAAATCCTTTTGCTTTCAAACAACTAATTTATTAAATAGAGCCAGTAAGTCCCAGTTTTAATTCATAAGCACAAATTAGTTTTCTAAGATTAAATGTTTTGGATAAAAATTAATTTATTTCACCAACATGTGCAGAGAGCAATATGGACTAACAATGTGTAGTATATTATGAACCAGTGGTCCATATTACCGCCGTTTGTTATAACAGTCAGCATTAGCAAGTCACAAAAAGCAGTGCCCATGTGTTTATAACGAAATTTGGTTTTGTTTGAAAAAAAAAAAATACAAATATACTAGTAAATTGTGTGTTTACTCAAACATACATTAATTAAAAAAAAGGCTAAGAAAGATGTCATATGTACGTAAACCGAAATCCGAATGAGCTCATTGAAAGGTTCCTGCAGCCTTCATACAGTTTCCATTAAACGAAACTCAACTCCAAAGAACTCAATAGGACCAATTTTAATTCTCTCAGGAGTCGATATGTGGTGTAGTGTTGGTGCAAAAATATTGAAAGTAATGTCGATTGTATCAGACAATATTCATCCCAATTTTATAAAAAAATTATTTCCAGTGGCTTTGAATATTACATAAAAGAATATGTATCGTATGAAACAAAAAATAATAATTTTAAGATTTCGCAGGACCCAAAGGTATCTTCAACTCATATTACCACGACTGATTACCTTATAACCTCCCGGCATTTTTTTGTTCATAGTTTAATGGAATATGTTACCCAATCATAAAAAGCAACACAAGTACTTCCTAGCAAGATCTATTTTAATAGCTCCTTTTGTTTTAAAAGTTATAATCTTGACTAACTATTATTCCTTATTCGTTTCTTTACGTATTCCTATACTTTCAATATTGCAAAAAAATCATTCATATAGATTCTCTTGATTGTTAGGTTAGATTAAAAGAGTCGCTTGCTTATAGCAAGTTTCACTTGGAGACAGTTTGCCCATTGTGGAACTCTACACTTCAAATTATCTTATTGTATGGGGGCGTACGACCCAGAAGCCTTGGTGAAGTTGAGGATGCTGATGAGTTCCAACCCGACTAGTTCCTCAAGACCAACAAAGAATGCATATCCAAATTATTTGGTGGTTTTCAGGGGTTTAAGAAAGATACACCAATTTTCCCTCAAAGTTTTTTTCAATTGAACTAGATGTTTAGTAGGTTTTTAGGTATAACTTACAATACTTTTCTATCAAAGGATTTTTAGATTGAACTAGATGTTGTGGTTTAATAGCCTAAAGAAGATGAAAGTACAATAGCTCAATGTTATTATGATCTTTTCTTGAAAAAACAACTAAACATCAACGTCTTGTTTGTGGTCCATCAGTGGTTCTGAGTTATCGACGGTCTCATTAAAAGGTGTAATTAGTTTTGTAAAATAGTCATGATATACCGGTGGTATAAAGGGTAGTAGGTCTATTATGTCTTGTTGCTTCGCTGTTGTCAAAGGCCTTGATCCATTTAAGAGGTAAGCTTGTTCAATATTTTTAAGCTACCTCGGTCTTCCTTTCTTGTTATTCGGCACAATGTTTTTAGCTGAGAAAGGCATATTCTCGTTTAAGGTTTCTTTGTTATACAAAGTAAAAGGTTCTCGTGACTTGCATCGTATCCACTGGATCCCTTATCGAGACAATGGTTAACCGGCTACATTTTTTCCCCTTTCTGTTAGAGCCTTACTGAGGCTGGTTGAACTGAAGAATTCTGTTCTTTTCATCTTTGTAAAGTGAAATGCTATTTTTTTCCTTGATTTTACAATGGCTGAGTAACAGTCGTTCGGTACATGTAATAATTTGCCTCTACTAATGGATTCCATTGAACCAAAGTCAGTTTCATGACGTAAATAAGAGTCCTAAACTTGTGATAAGTTTTAATCTGGTTTTATCACTAAGTTTCCAGTTTCTATTTTGACCGGTACATAGCGTTGCCATATTTACAGTTTTAACTGCAAATACAGTTTTTTAGACAACCGCGCAGTTTTCTTTATAAATTACAGTTTTTTTACAAAATTCGGGCCAATTTTATCCTGAATACTATTATGAAAAAAATTATAAAAATCATATATAAAAAAAAAATCAACTTCTTCGTACAAATAAAATTGTATTTAAACTTTTATTATCAAGCAAATAGCAAAGTTGATTAAACTATCATCTTAAGAATAATGAAATAATGTTTTATCTAAGAAATTTTTTTCAAATCGGAAAGCTTTAAAAAATGAAAAACCTTGAAATTTACACTTTTTTCAAGCGATACTCTGCAAATAATTTTTTTCTTTTTCTAGATATCTTTTTGAGGCGTGAATGAATCGTTTTGAAATTATAATGAGACTTTACTTTTTGCAATGAAAACTCAATTCATAAGCGTAAAATCAGTGTGCCATTCAATGATTCATAATGATTAGCACTCAAAATAGCGATACTCGATTTTGTGCAATCAGCAGGTTTCACAGTTTTTTGTGTGTAGTTTTTTGAGAAATTTACATATTGAAATTTAGGTTGGGCAAAATGATTCCACATAAGTAAACAAAACAATCTGTCGTTTTAAAATTCATATGCCATCTTAAATACTGAAACTGGAGGCACCATATTGAAGCACAAAGTCCGCGAAACTTTTTTTTCGAAAACATATTTTTTTGTTGGCACAGCAATCATTTTATGTTTAGCACGTCAGATCCTGTTTTTATCCATAAGTCTTCACTTCGATAATCAGGCCCGTGCGCAGAAATCATCCAAGGGGGGGTTTTAACTCGTATATTCCTCAAACCGCCCTAGGCTTATAGGCTAACTATGAATATGCGCCCCCTAACGAAAAGAAAAATCTTGACGATCAAAAAAAAAAAAAAAGGTCCTCACCTTCAAAAGAAAATCTTTCAAAACGATCTTCGAAAATGTGTCAGTTAATAACATCTGACTAATCCAAAATAAAAATTACAGTGGAAGAATTATTAATAATTAATGAATTACAATTTAAAATCTAATAAGTGAAATACTTGCGACAATTGCTCTATGTCCAAATCGTTCTTTCACTTGTTGAAAGATTGTGCTAAGAAGGTGCAACATAACAAAAAATATTAATCAACGTAAATTCTCAGCGCACCCTCGGACCTTGTGCCCTAGGCTTAAGCCTAAATAGCCTGTGGGTAAATCAGGCCCTGATTTCAAGTCAGATTATGAAGTTCGTAAAAAAGTATTTTTGACTACAAAGCATACAAAAAATACAAAAATTTTTTTATTATTATACATACATATATTATATATATATATGCTTATGTGTGTATAGTATATATGTATGTACATATCGGTCATTCTTTTAATAATTGCACACTTAATTTTTTTATTAGCTTTTTGAGCATTTTTTGAAACGAAATATCTCAAAAACTATAGGAGAAAGGATAAAAATCATGAGTTCATGAATAGAAATACTATAACTTTATAAAAAAAATTAAAAATATTTAACTAAACTTGTTGAAACATTAATTTTTTTATTTAACAAAATATTTCTCGAAACATCTTTATTATAAAATCATATTTTTATGATATTTTTATATGCTATTCCTCAATCAAATCCAAGAATGCATGTACTTTCATATCGAAATTCCCGACATAACTTCGGAAAATATCATACAATTGGAACTCACATTTTTCAAAGTTATGGCGGGAATTTCGATATGAAAGTACATGCATTCTAAGGTTTGATTGAGGAATAACATATAAAAATATCTTAAAAATAAGATTTTATATTAAAGTTGTTTCGAGAAATCTTTTGTTAAATAAAAAAATTAATGTTTCAACAAGTTTAGTTAAATATTTTTAATTTTTTTTATAAAGTTATAGTATTTCTACTCATGAACTCATGATTTTTATCCTTTCTCCTATAGTTTTTGAGATATTTCGTTTCAAAAAATGCTCAAAAAGCTAATAAAAAAATTAAGTGTGCAATTATTAAAAGAATGACCGATATGTACATACATATACACTATACACACATAAGCATATATATATAATATATGTATGTATAATAATAAAACAATTTTTTAACCCCCAACCCCCCCCCCCCCCCTTCTTCCGCACGGGCCTGTCGATAATATATTATCAAAAGCCGGATGAATGTATCGAACGCTATTGAAGTATACGTGAGTGACAAGTATTCCGCACACTGAGCAGAAAAAACTAAAACACTGCTATAAATTGTATTGCATGCTTTTTGAGGCATGATTAAAAACGAGAACTGCCGATATATTATTGCTTCAAAATGTCTAAGAAACATGTCTACCAGAGTTAAAATGTGTGCCTCAAAATTTCAAATTGAGTTTCATTTTTGTGAAAAATCAAAGGTTTCGTGGATTTCCCCATGTTATTAATCGATTCTTCTAATGTATTTTTGGATATGAAGAGGAAGTAACTGAAGTAAAGAATAAATTTAAATGCAAGTAAATTTTTGTTATATGCTATTTTTATGTTTTATATTGCTATAAATATTAAAAGAAGATAGTGTTTAATATAGTAGAAGTGTAATAGTTTAATAGAAGAAGAAGGGAAGGAGAATGGGGAGTACGGGCGTACAAAAAAACCCTGTTCAGTTAATTTATTTCTATAAAAAAGTTAAATTTTACTAAAAATGTCTTCGCTTTGGAAGATAGCCGTTTTTTACAGTTTTTTTTTGGAATTTGCAGTTTTTCGAAGGAAAAAATCTGGCAGCATTGCAGGTAGATGTAACGCTGTAGGAAAAAATATTCTCAGCTTCAGATGCACGAGAGCGTCAATGTGTTTTGTTACACAGGAAATAATTTCTTGAGACCCATTAATACATTAATCCTAAGCCACTTTTCAACTCATGACATCCTAAGTTATACAAATACAAGTTATGCTTGTAGTAAACTAGTGATGTGATAATTTTGCAGAACCATTTTTAATATAAATTGCAATCTTATGACAACACAGGCCCGTACCTACCATAGGCACTTCATTTGCTCCTCACGCGTTTCTTAGGAAAACCTCAAAAACAAAAGCAATTAAGAAAATTGTTTTTATAGTTGATAGGTAATACTTAGGCTTACAGTTTATTTTTTCTCTAAAACAATAACAATAATTTAAAATAACTGTACTCTGCGATCGTTCACTGCATTGAATCTTTTTAAAACCATGTCTATAGACTCAAGACGTTTGTGCTCGAAAGCCAGAAACGATAAATTACGTTGACTCAACATGCCTATTCGTTGTGGCCGCAAGATTCGTGTTAATGCCGAAAATGACGATTCGCATACTTCCAGAAGGGAAAGTTTCGATGGTTGCAAAAAGATTGTATACTTTTTCCATTCCTTGACGCACCTTATACAGGTCCGTCAGCCCCACCGTCTTAATTTTTTTTTCTTCCGGCTTTTTAATTAAAAAAATTAATGTTTAAACAAATTTATTTAAATTTTTTATGTTTAATGTTTAATCAAATTTATTTAAATTTTTTTATTGTAATTTTTTTTATAGAATGTAGTTATAGTATTTCTAAACAAAAATGATTCAATGGTTTTTTTACCTATCTCCTTTAGTTTTTCAGATAGTTGGTTTCAAAAAAGTTCAAAAACGTCAAAATTAAAAGAATGACCGATGTACATCTGTCGTGAGTACAAACATCAGCAAAACAATTTCATTTTTATTTTTTATATCAAAATATTTTGGACAACGAACAGGACATTGCCTAGAGAAAGTTGGTTCAACCAAAAGGACATGTGCTAGAGAAAGTTCTTTCAACCACCAAAGTAAAGTGTGACTACTAAGTTATAATCAGACGTTCATTATATACGAAGTCCCTATAAACGGACTCTACTATTACTGTTTTTTCAATACTATTCGTAAAATGAATAGCTAATGTCCATTGTATATCATATGCTATACTTAACCATGCAATAAATTTTTCGAGGAAAAACAGGATGCATTAGAGAAAAATTTAATTTTACAGAATTTTTTAAGCAGAATAGATAGTAATTGCTGTGTATGAATAAATATTTTGGTACTTAAATTTAATCAGAGTCTTCATCTATGTATTCCTCGTCTGATTCGTTTTCAATTCGTTCAGTTCCACCTTGAATTTCAAGAAAATATCTGTCTTTAGGGGCGTTCACATTATCCTTCTTGCTGTCCATCATGCTTGACAAACCTCATTTCTTGATAATGTGAACGCTCGAAACTGCCGCTTGACACTCATGTTGGATGGATTTCAAGACATTTTGATTTCTCTGCTGGCATCAACAACAATAACAAGAAATTTTTCATTTCAAATAAGATTTCATAGAGTGCACATCGGTGGGTTTCGTGAATAATAAAAAGTTTTGGCATGATTTAGTTTTTTTTAGGGACACATCCTCGTTGTAGGGAGTTGAAAACAATTTTTTTTATTATTACACCTCCGAAAAATAAAAAACAAAGAATTGAAGTGAGTAATGCGAGAGAAATTTTTCTGCAAATGATGTTTGACAAGCATGTTTGATGATGTGAACGAAATTTACAGTTAGTCGGTTTGTCAAGCCATGTTGGACAGTATGAAGTACAATGTGAACGCCCCTTATCGCTTTGATTTTCCGCAACATGTCCGGTTTTGTTTTTATCCAATTGTAAAAATAAATACGCAACATATTTAAATTAATCTTAGCGGTCAAAATGGCTTTCAAAGTTTCTACTTTTAGCTGAGAATTTTCATCTGTCCACGTCTCACAGTGTAACACTTTCATATAAACTGCGGCCAAAACTATAAGGCCTATAACTCATTACGACAAAACAGTCTCAAGACAGTTTTGTTTTTGTTCCGAGGTTCATTTTTAGTGCGCTAACTGAGACAATTTGTTTCGCGACAAATTTCACGAAGAAGGTCGCGTAGTGTGTTCTGATTGAACGAAAACAAAGAAAAAAAATAAAAACTTAACTTCGTGCCAGAGATTTCCCGAGCTGTTTCACCGATTACCACGAATATGCAAAAGTTTCAAGCGAGCGCACTTCATACGATTCTGTAATACCGACACAGTTTTATTTCGCAAAATTTCCAGTGCCGCAAAACAAAAAGTTTTGTTTTTGTCTTAAAACATGGTGAGCGCACTCCCATATGTACTAAGGTGACGAAAACTGTTTTGAGACAGTTTTGTCGTAATGAGTTATAGGCCTAAGGAGTTGTCGTAGAGTAATGAAATTTGGCAAGAACTGTTTTTTTGTAAAGATTAAGAAATTTTGTGAAAATTAATAAAATCGGTTAATAATCAAGCATATGTAGCTCCCATTGAAAAAAAATTTTTTTTTTTACAAAATTTTACAAGTAGGTTCCTTTCTTTAAAAATAAGGCTGAAAAAAATTTGGTCAAGTTTTTACCTTCTTTAAAAGGAAATAAAAAACCAATTAAAACCAGTTAACAGCTTTCACGTATTTTTGTTATTTTTTTTGAAAAATATACATATATACGGGGGTTTCTGGGGTCGCTGAATGCGAATCCAAGGTCAGAAATTTAAAATTCAAGATGGCGGACCCAGTATGGTGGAAACTCAATACCCTAATCCACCATATTGGATCCGCCATTTTGAATTTTAAATTTCTGACCTTGGATTGTAATCAACGACTCCAGAAACCCCCGTATACCAAATTTGGTACTAATCGGTTGATTTTTAAAAAATACGCCCGCCATCTTGAATCCGCCATCTTGATTTTGTAAATTCTGACTTCGGTGACTCTCAAGACCCCTTTATACCGATTTTGGCGCAAATTGGTTGACTTTCAAAAATTCGGCCACCATATTAGATTTTTGACCGCCATATTGGATCCGCCATGATAAATTCTGTCAACCTTTCACGCCAGCTTTTTAAGAGCTACAATTTGAGCCAAAAAAAGGATCCGATCGGAGGGGAATTTTTATTTTGATAAGCTTTTTTTGCTGGACACTCGAGTTTTCTCCGGCTTCCGGCCGCCATATTAGAACTGCCATATTGAATTTTGCAAAGCCGCTCACGGAATCTGAAAGTATATGTATGTCCTAAGCTTCAAAATGAGCTCTCGGGTGATTTTTTTGGTCACTCCAAATTTTGGATACAGCATTGATCCGGTTGACATGGATCGTCCCAAATATACATAAATGTAAAACGATAGATATATAATTCATATTTAAAAAAAATATTTCAAATAAAAATATATTAAAATAAAACATTCAATAGGCGACTATGTTGTCTGAGTCTGATGAGTCACTGGACACTAAATGTCCTTTATTAATTCCAGCCAGAAAGCTGTCAGTCTCTTCGTCCTCAATATATTCCTCAATGTGTGGCAAGAAATCATTCATACCACTGTTTTCGAAGAAATGAAAGGGTCAGAATTAATTAAAAGTGAAACAATAAGATCACGATTCGAACTTTCCCTGGCTGATGTACAAAATTTGAAGTTCTTAAACTTAACATATAATTTGTATAGATTTTAAATAGAATTTACCATATTTGTGTGGTCACTTCTTATGGGCGGTAGACGTGGTTTTCGTTCGAATTTGATACAACTAGAAGTGAGAGTGCACTACTAAAATCAAATTATATGTGCAAAATTTTTAGTCATTCAATTCATTTTTGTAGAATTTAAAGATATTTAACCATTTTTATGTGGTCATTTAAGGCAATTTTCTTGAAAAAAGTGCTATAAGTAATTATTGAATTTTGTACATATAACGCAAAAGTGCAAGTCTATTCTTTTGTCACCTATTTGTATTGAACGTATAATCACTATACGGAAGCTTAAGCAAAATCGAAGACTATTTTTTTTTTTGCTATTCACACTTAAAGTTAGGAAACATTTCCAGTTTTACTCAATTTACTATATGTCAAGAACATCGAAACATGTTTTTAAATAAACAACTGCTTTTAAACTATTCAACGGAATTAAGCCAACTTTATAGATTTGAAAAACTATTTTTTCATATTTTTAAAAAATATATAACATGACCTACATCGGTGAAAACAAATATCCGAAATTACTTACCAAACATTGGCATAATTCACTCCATTCGCATATTTCGGTTTTAGACATTTTTCTGCGATATTATTGAATTTCATACATATAACGCTAAAGTGCAAATCTATATTTTTGTCATCTATTTGTATTGAATGTATTATTATTATACAGAAGTTTAAGCGAAATCGAAGACTATGTTTTTTTGCTTCCCTCTGCTAAACTTTGTCAATTTTTGCAATTTCTTTTTCTTAAGGAAGTTTTCTTGTAACTGACCTTGAAGCCAAACTAATTATTCAATGTTCTCAAAAATGCTATTTTTGGAAAACAAAACTCCAAATTTTTCAAAAATGTGTTTATGTTAGTAAATTGACTGAATAGTTTTGGAGACAATAACAGCTAAACTTGAGATATTGAATTGCATAAAACTAAATTTGTAAATTTTTAGTATAAAACTTCAAGTTTCCGTGCATGCTGTTCATTCAAATTTCACACATATTTCCAAAATGTTTATATATTGCTCTTAGTTGAAGATTTTTTTGTCGATCTATGTATTAGTTTTTAAGAAATTTTGAACTTTTTTTTTTTCCTTATGGCCGCTAATGTTACACTGTGCGTCTTGTTCATGGAAGCGAATACTCGTTTCACAGAGGCGATCGTGCCGGGTACACAAAGAACATATTCCGCTATTGCTGTCATTTCTTTGTAATCGCAATTCTCAGTTTCCAAATGAGTAAAAATTTCAACACATCGTTTTGCAACAGACACAAAGTTTTCAAAACTTGGACAATTGATATGATAATGCCTTATTTTACAACTTTTTTCGTAGAACAGTTTTGATCACGTGATCAACGTAAGGGTTGACGAACACAAACTAACAAGAACAAAAAGAGCGAGATAATGATCGTTTACTTTCAATAGGAATGAAAAGTTTAAAATCAATGGAAATACAGGATAGTTACAGGATAATTACAGGATTTTTCACAAAAATACAGGAGTAATTTTTTTACAGGGTATTCGCTGAAAATACAGGGGTATCTTGTAAAATACAGGATAAATGGCATGGTTAGCTATACTGGGTTGAGTATTTTTACATTTAATTCAAAAAAACATGGCAAATTGTAAATAATATTACAAATAATATGTGACCAAAATTTGAATAAAATATGTTGTATCCAAAAAAAAGGGTGTATCAAAAAAAAATTGCAAAACTTTCTGTAGTATAAAAACAGTATAAAATTTATGTAATTATAGACGGGATCAGAGCCGACTCAAGCCTTGTTGTCGCCCCTTCTGGGTCATATTACTCGCATTATTAGTGTCTAAATCAAATTCTTATCCCACACATACAGTGGCTCACAGCTTATTTCATGCAGTGCATACTTTTAATTTCAATGCTCTGTAACTTTGAAACTAAGTGGAATATGAAAAAAATTTTGATATCATTTGAAAGAAAGAAATCGTAGTTTACAAAAAATGTTTATTTATTGTAAATAAATTGGAATTTTTATAATAGAAAATCGAAATATACTACTGAATTTCATGTCACAGCTTATTTCATGCAGATATGTATAAATTTAAAAAACATTGTTTAAAATAATGATTTTGTAATCTTAAGTATGTAGTGTGATAGCCTCTTTGGTCCGATTTTGGCCCAGAGATTGCTTTCCATAAACAAACCTCTGACACCAAATTTCAGTATGATTGCTCACATATTTCGATAGATATTCCACTTAAGCTATTTTAATTGTATGGCTACTTTTGGTTCAGATATACCTTTTAGCCATTTTATCTGCCATATTAAATTTCATAATGATTAAGTTGTTAGTTCTCTTATTATCACGTTTATAAAATTGTGGGCTGTGCCACGCCCTTCATCGAGTTTTTCCAGTTTATTGACGTAGCCTGTATTTGTTTTGGAGATATGAACATCAGAAGTTGGGGATACAACTTTTCACAAAATCATTTTAAGTTGGGAACCCCTGGATCGATTCTCAAAATATGAATGTCATATGAAAGGTAAATTAATTAGCTATGATACTGGTTCATAGAAGTTTGTTATCTGTTCTATAGTTTTCGAAATATTTTTCTAAATTTCTGATCAACTTTTTATTAAAAAAATCGTTATTTTTTGCAAAAAATGTATCATTGATATACATTTTTGTTAATACGTTAAGAAAGCACTATTTTTGTCTTTTCAGAAGATGTGCTATTCAATGTTGACTTTTCTATTCCAACCCAATTTTTTAAGGATTTGATTCAAATAAATATTTAAGTGTCCTATATCAAATATACAGCTGTTGTATTCAAACAAATCGTTTATTCAGTGTGGCTATATCTCCAATATCGTATACAAGTATTTCCTAAACCAAACTAAGTAGTTCATTAGAGTGTGTTAGGATAAACCAGTTTAGCCTAGCCTGACACGTTTCGAATCAACAAGTTTGACCTATGAAAATGTCTCAAAATCGATCTGTCGCTCTTAAACCTTTTGTTTATTTTCAAAACACTGTTCCAAGAGATATCGATAACTTAGTATGATCAAACTGGATTACTTTTTTTAATCTTTTATGTCTACCACACGTTTTACTTTAAAGAACTTTAAACTCACACTCTTCTTTCTTTCTTACTTTCAGACACAACTTGAAAACACAACGGACTTTGAGAACAGCATCCAGCAACACCACGATCAATTGCAGCGTCTACAAGATGAGAGTTGTCTACAGGAATTTCAACAACGATTAAGTACACAATTTAATGCTGTAGCTGCAGCAGCAGCTGCTCAGCAGCAGCAGTTACAACAACAAATGCCTTTACAAGAGTCCACACCGCCGCCACCCTCACTAGTATCTGCGTTTTTGCCCACTTTTTTAGGGCCGCCACCTCCTACTGTTCCTGGTGGTGCAGCAGGACTACCAGCAGCATTGCATTCACATGTTATGCATCACAGTCATCATCAACAACACCAACAACATCATCATAAGATGCCCGCCGCCGTTCAACCAATGTGGTCAACAGCAGCAGTAGCTGCAGCACATCTTCAAGCAGCACTTGCAGCCGCAGCTGTTGCAGCAGGTGGTAGCAACAACAACAGTAACAGCGATATACAGCTTAGCAGCAACAAAACGCCCATTACAAATGATAACAGTCTGGGAGATTTGGCAGGCCACAAGTCACCAAATACCGCTGCTGCTGCTGTGGATGCAACATCAGCCCGCTCCACAACACCCACAGACCAGTTGCCCGTGCTACTCATGCGTTCAGCGACAAATAATTCCAGTTCCTCTGCTTCATCGTCCTCCTCATCTTCACCGACATCGAACTCACCCTGCAATAATAATGTGGCTACTTCATCAACAGCAGCAGGTGTGCCGAAGCGCACAAACTCACAACAGGATCCTGATACGCCACTTAATCTTTCCAAGCCTAAGAACTCACCAAAT
This sequence comes from Meiosimyza platycephala, assembly GCA_963662105.1. Classification (NCBI taxonomy): domain Eukaryota; kingdom Metazoa; phylum Arthropoda; class Insecta; order Diptera; family Lauxaniidae; genus Meiosimyza; species Meiosimyza platycephala. The sequence goes on from OY759212.1 coordinate 7,133,588, forward strand.
TCTTCTCCTTACGCCTCAAGATCACCAGGTTTTCAGCCCTTGCCCGTCGGTGCTGTGAGCTCGCCGCTTAACTGGCAGTCAGCAGCAGCAACGGTGGGCAGCAATACGTCTGTAAATGTTGCATTTACCACATCTACGGAGTGTCGCGCTACTGCAAGCTCACCGAAAAATTTACAGCTAAATAATTCCATGCGCGTAGCAGCAGCAGTTGCTGCAGCCGCAGGCATTCCCAGGCAATTTTTACCTTATGCGGCACAGCAACAACATCAGTCGCTAATGCCGTCATCAGACGCTACCGCATTAAATGGGCAGCAACAACAACAAAAAGTCATCCATCACCACCATCACCATCAAGAGCAAGATGCGGCTTTTCCCGATAATGAAGCTAAATTTTTGGCACATCGCATGTGGGGCTCCAATGAGCCAACTGCTGCACCTAAGTGTCATCGCCAACTATACGCACATCACAAGCAACAACAACAGCAACAACAACAACACATGGGCACAAACTTAGATGGCAGCACTGTTGAAAATGTGCGGCTCGCACGTGCTGCTCGCATGAGTCGTGATTCTACGAATAGCGCTGGTGGAACCAATTCAGACCGTTCTGCTTCCACAGAGCATTTACCTAATGTTGGCATATTAACAACACATCATCTAACACACCATCACCTTGGAGTAACGCAGCATCATCATCACCAGCAGCAGCAACGAGAAGCGGCATTGCCCACGAAACATGCTCACGATGCACCCGCACTCACGCGTGAATCGACTAGCAATCACAACAGCAGTAAACAACACATAAAACGTCCAATGAACGCTTTTATGGTTTGGGCCAAAGACGAACGCCGCAAAATCTTAAAGGCCTGTCCGGATATGCACAATTCCAACATCTCTAAGATACTTGGTGCACGCTGGAAAGCAATGTCTAATGCTGATAAGCAACCTTATTATGAGGAGCAATCGCGCCTGTCCAAGCTGCATATGGAACAGCATCCGGACTATCGTTACCGGCCACGTCCGAAACGCACTTGCATTGTGGATGGCAAAAAGATGCGCATCTCCGAATACAAAATGCTCATGCGCAATAGACGCGCCGAAATGCGTCAATTATGGTGCCGTGGTGGTACCTCCATGTTATCTGCTCAAACCGGTGATGGTGATGGTAATGTACAGGCAGCAGTTGCTGCCGCCGCCGCATACCATCTGCAAGACATGAATCAGGCAGTGGCAGCTGCGGCAGCCGCAGCGCTGGACGAATGTGGTGGTGGTGTCGTCAATATGCAACAACATCAACAGCAACAACAACTCGAACCGAATGTTCAAGTAATGGAAAGTGTATCACCATCTGGTATTGGAAATAGTGATGCGGTTGGTGTTGGAGGAGGCTGCTACTATTATCCACCGGATAGTTTGTCTCCATCAGGTTTCTCATCCGAAGGCAATGGTACCAGCTTTGATTCCCGCGATGATGACTGAAGACTGAAAAAGAAAAATAGCAAAGAATTATTGTTGCTTGGAGGACGCAGCAGAAATGTTTGCTTATGCGCAGCTACTTTCAGTAATTTTTGACAACAATAACTTCATTTACGCTTACGTACTTTACCGTCCTTTCGTTACATAAATAGTGGGCAACATAATGCAGATGTTGTGGGCAATAGGAGCCGGCACCGGTCACGTTGAAATCGAGATTATGTAGGTTACAAAATTTAAAAAAAATAGAGCCATTCCACTAAAGCCACCGCTCTACAGTTTAATGAACCTAAACATTGATGGGCACTAACACTCACGCAAAATTTCATTTCCAGGTAGTGATACAACAAACATATAGAGTTCTACTTCTGCTAAAATTGAACTGAATCGTTGTTATGCGCTCTCATTTGTATGCGCAAACACAAATGCTTTCTCGTTACTCTCAATTGTGCGCTCTCATTAGAACTTGTAGAATAACTTGTGCCCATCTATGGACTTGTTCCATGATACAACACATCAGATTAAATTTAATATTTTTGTGAATTTTCAAAATTTCTACAGTTTGCAAACGTTGTACTGCCAAACATTTGCGGAAAGGACATTTCTCAAAAAAATGCGCTTCGAGAGAACTGTTGTTTTTGATTATGTACATTTGTTTAAATACAGATAAAATTGAAATACATTTCAAAATTTTTAAATCTTCAGCTTTTTTCAATTTTTAAAATTTTTTGAAGTTTTTAAATTTTTTGAAGTTTTCTATTTTTTATAAATTTTTGAAAATTTTGATATTTTTGAAGATTTTGTTAATTTTTCGATACTTCTTGAATTTTTATAATTTTTTTTTTTAAATTTTGAAATATTCAGCTTTTTTTAAAGTTTTTCAATTATTTTAAGTTTTTAAGAATCATGTACAGAGCAAATCCATCTCTTGGTTGACTTTGTCAGCGAAAAAGCTATATGTGCTTACAATGTTTTTATATATTTCCCATAATAAAATGTTATTACGAAAATAACGGTGAAAAAAAGTATGCAGAATGTAAGCAAGATTTGCAGAAAGTAATTTGGAATGTTGCTGTTGTTATTTGCTTTGAAAATAGTACCGTAGAGTGGCTTGGCAATGATGGAAAAAAAATTGACATTTTCATTTTGGGGAAAAAAATCTCCTGACTTCAAATGTGGGTTAACAGGCATTAAACTCATGTCATTTCTTTATCATATTATTACAAATCCACAATAAAACTTTAGTGGAAAAAATATTGGGGTTTTTGAGAAAATCAGCCTTCTTTTTTTTCTGAAAAAGCGCTATAACTCCCCCAATTTTCAACAATTTTCAAAATTTCGTAAATATTCTGACAGAGAATCAGAAGCTCTATTAGAATCAGAAGACAAAAGTTAATTATTTTTATTTGGATGAAAATGCGACTATTTTGAAAGAATTTTCAACGATTTTTCAAGCTCTGACACTAAAACTTTAAATGGGCATACCTTCGCAAAAAATAATTTTCAATCAAATTGATGAACGGCTTAATTACTTTGAAAAACAACATATTTAATCGGCAACCAATTCCGCAATTTGAGGTCACTCCGACTGCATGGTTTGAGATGGATTGGGTCTACATATATGTAGTTTTTTGAGATACGCCCTTTCCGCTACTGTGTGGCAATGTTGCGATGTCAACCTTACCATGGCGAGCCTTCCTGAGTCTCAACGTTACCAGATTTGGTTAACTTTTCGTTAATGTAGTCCTTATTGGAATTTACGACACTCTAAAATAGCGGTGGGCATGGAAATCTAGCAAAAGGGCTCAACAACAAAATCATGCAATAAAAAATCAAATTTTAAAGTTTTTTGCTTTCATTTTCAAATTCGCGTTCAGGAAAAAAAAGCTAAATTTCACTTCAAACAAAAGCAATTACTAGATTCGTCGAGACGCAATGCGGTTCCGTCGCTAATGCCTTTGTGTGTTGTTTTTGTTTTAATTTAAACCCAAGTCAACGCTGTGCCTCGATAGCGTTGAAATTCTGCGAATTGTTTTTTGGTTGCTTGTGCGTCGAATAACGGTTCGGGCCTTGAGGGCGGGAAGTGAAACTAAGTGCCAATCGCTGCTCTAAAAATATTCGTTACTTAAAAAGTAGAGCGGTGGCTTGGTGGTTTGCTTTTAACCTAGTTGTGATTGAGCTGCAAAAAAACATTAATCAAAATTTTTTTCTCTACGGCTTGATCTATCGCGTACGTCACTGACAATGATGCCACATAGTAAAGTTTAGGAAAACATAAATTTTCGACCGTTCAGTTTCGGTACCAAGCAATTTGTCCGGCTGTGCCATAATATTATTATTTATGCAATTCACACTTCATTGTAAATTGGACTGGTAAAATTACAATGTGGTAAAATTACAACATTGTAATTTTACGAAGAGCTAACTTGTTTTGTTATTGTTTCCCATATATGTAAATGCAAATTACCACTAGTCGCTAAATTTGAACATGTCCTTACGCTTGTGGGGTAAAATTTGCCAAGTGTACCAGGTAAAAACTATTTGTGCTCCGATCTTGTTCAAATTTTGGATATTTGTAGTTCTAGTAGCGGTCGATTGAATTCCAGGTAGGATTTTGCTCCAACATTATTAGTTTTTAAAATACAGAGGTGTAATATTGGTAATTTTCGTCACTTTTCATGCGGACGTCTTTTTTTGAAAATTCAGTACTAGGATTTTATTTATAAATTAGGAATTGTAATGAATCATTCTAATAGACTTTTTCATGATCTTTATTAAAAAAAATACTTTGTTGCTTAAAAAATTTTTTTTTTAGAAAAATTTTGCAATTCAAAAATGTTTTTGCATTTTTTGAAAAAACACATATTTTATTATTTTTTAAATTAGGCTTATATGAAAGCTTGATTTATTAGCTTTCAGAATATTAAGAACTTAAAGTGGGATAAAAATGAGTTTTGCGAGTTTTTGAACGTTGAAAGTGCGCGCGCGCCTTGCTCCGCCCAGATACTGCACTGTTGTACCCGCTAAACGTTGCATTGTCGGTTTTACTTTAAAACCGTTATTCATCTCTATATATACTAGAGACCCTACTCCACCTTCCACCAAAATATCATGTCGATATACGCAACACTGACGTTGCAGTAGAACAAAAAGTCTCACGTCGCACAGTGTTTGGATTTGTATGGAACGGCGGCCATAAATAGTAATAATTGCGCTACACTCTTGGAATTTGGTACATATGTTTAGAATGTAAAAATAGGAAAAATTTGTGAATATGATTAAAATCGGTCCACGGACACGCCTACCTCCCATACAAAGTTGGGATGTGGTTCAGTCCTTTTTTCAAAATGGGTATCAATTCCCTTTAACTTGGCAATGCTGATTTCAAAAATGTTATTAGTTTTGCGATATCTTTTATAGTTTTCAAGTTATTAGAGAAAAACCAAAAAAGGTAGCCATTAACAGTAGTAATAGAGCTAGAGTCTTTAAATTTGGCACAGACGTTTTTTGGGTTAAAACAACATAAACTTATGAATATAAAAAAAATCGGTTCAAGGACACGCCTACCTTCCATACAAAGTTGGAATGTGGTTGAGACCTTTTTTCAAAATGGGTATCAATTCCTTTTAACTTGGCAATGCTGATTTCAAAAAAAGTACTAATTTTGCGATATCTTTTATAGTTTTCAAGTTATTAGAGAAAAATAAAAAAAGGTGGAAGTAGTAATAGTGTTAGAGTCTTGAAATTTGGCACAGACGTTTTTTGGGTTAAAACAACAAAAAGTTGTGAATATGAAAAACATCGGTTCACGGACACGCTTACCTTCCATACAAAGGTAGGATGCTTTTTGAGGTTTTATTTCAAAATGGGTATTATTTCCCAATAAATTGGCTATGCTGATTTCACAAATTTTATAAATTGCCCGATATCTTTTATAGTTTACAAGTTATTAGAGAAAAATAAAAAACTACATATATTAAACACCACATTTGAAAACTAGATACAGAATATAAATAACGAATTTATTGGAAAATATAAAATAACAATTGTAAATAAAAACATAAAAATTTTTAATATTTACTGGAAAATATATAATTAAAAAATAATAATAATAAAAAAAATAATGATAATAATAAAAATATTCATAATCGGACTACCTTCACTACGTTATATTCAGGTATAAAAAGGGTGAACCCCAAGGGGGATAGAAAGAGAAAGAATATCCCTTTTCAGTTCCCCTCTACTAAAATGAACTTCTTTCAAAATTTAAGCATCTTATTTCACACTGTAAGCTTTTACAATCGATAAAATTATTGTAAAGCGTTGCAAAATGTGAAGAAATAAAAATATTTTTTCCTTCAAATGTTGCAGTAGAAAAATAATCATAAAAAAAAAGTTCTGAAAAAAAGCAGCTAAAATCTTGGATTTTGCTTAACCATATTTTCTCACATAACATATTAAAAATTTCCGAAATCCGGGGATATACTTTTTTTTTTTTTTGTCAAAGTTTGCAAATTTTCTCAATTATGACTTTTTCAGCCCTAATTTTAAAAAAAGCACCATAATTCACACATAGAATACTGAAGCTCAAGCAAACATTTTTTGAAAAGTATGAGCTATGAACTTTATGCCAATATGCGATTTTGGTATATTCCAATAAAAATAAATTAATAAGAGCATTTCATAAAAGTCAGTATTTTTTGTTCCTTCTAAAACTACACTAGGAAAAACTTCATAAAAAAAAAATTGTGAAAAAAAGCAGCTGAAAATTTGTCTTTTAGCTAACCATTACATATAAAAAAAATTTTGAAATCCGGAGATATACTTTTTTTCTTCTCTCTGTCAAAGTTTGCAAATTTTCCACTTTTATCATTTTTTAATATAAGTTTTGAAAAATCCGTACAATTCATATAAAGACGATAAAAGAAAATAAAATTGATTTTTATAAAGTGGAAACCATTTACTTTCCGTCAATATGCTATATTCTAGCATTTTGTTTCAAACAAGTTAACTAGAGCGCTTTATCCAACAAGCGCTTTTATAAAAAGTTTCATAGAACATTTTTGGTGTACAAAGTTCAACTTTGAGCCCACTGTGTCACTAAACTCAAAACAAATTTAAAACTTTTATAGTTTTTTTTTTATTCCCTAAGTATTCTCTGACGATTCTCTTAAAAAATTTTTCAATCCCTAGCACTTTCAAAATCTTCCTATTTATGGCCACAAAAATCCACTGTGCATCGCAGCAGAGCATAAAAATAATTTTAATATTTCATTTCAATTAACTGTAAATTTTCAAATATCAACGAAACTAAAAAAAAATTTTTTCAATGCGGCTACGACGTAAGTGAGACTTTTTGATGTACTGCAACGTCAGTGTTGCGTATATCGACATGATATTTTGGTGGAAGGTGGAGTAGGGTCTCTAGTATATATAGAGATGAATAACGGTTTTAAAATAAAACCGGCAATGCAACGTTTAGCGGGTACAACAGTGCAGTATCTGGGCAGAGCAAGGCGCGCGCGCACTTTCTACGTTCAAAAACTCGCAAAACCCATTTTTATCCCATTTTAAATTCTTAATATTCTGATAGCTAATAAATCAAGCTTTCACATAAGCCTAATTAAAAAAATATTAAAATATGTGTTTTTTCAAAAAATGCAAAAACATTTTTGAATTGCAAAATTTTTCTAAAAAAAAATTCTTTTAAGCAACAAAGTATTTTTTTTAATAAAGATCATAAAAAAGTCTATTAGAATGACTCAATACAATTCCTAATTTATAAATAAAATCTTAGTACTGAATGTTCAAAAAAAGACGTCCGCATGAAAAATTACGAAAATTACCAATATTACACCTCTGTATTTTAAAAACTAATAATGTTGGAGCAAAATCCTACCTGGAATTCAATCGCCCGCTACTAGAACTACAAATATCCAAAATTTGAACAAGATCGGAGCACAAATAGTTTTTACCTGGTACACTTGGCAAATTTTACTCCATGTATGTATTAAATAAATACATACGTAAGGACATGTATGTATTAAATAAATACATATGTAAGGACATGTTCACATTGTATTTTGAAAGTTGTATTCGTTTTCTATTTTGGTGAGAGAATTGTATGGGAAGAGAGAGTGACATACAGCAAAATTTGTAAACAATAAATTTTTGAGCTCACAGTTATATGATTTGATACATTGGAATTTTATTACATTACAATTTTACTATGAACTGTGAATTACATAAGTGGTATGATTTGACATTTTTATGCAATTCACACTTCATTGTAAATTAAGCTAGTAAAATTACAATGTTGTCATTTTACGAAAAGCTAACTTACTTTGTTATTGCTTCCCATATAATTGCAAATTACTACTAGTCGCTAAATTTGAACAAGTCCTAACGCATGTATGTATGTATTTTGAAAGTTGTATTCGTTTTCTATTTTGCTGAGAGAATCGTATGGGAAAAGAGAGTGACAAAAAGCAAAATGGAATAAAATTTTTGCTATTTTAGTGAAAGAATTGTATGGGAAAAGAGAGTGACGAAAACAGAATTTGTAAACAATAAATTTTTACTATTTTGGTGAGAGAATCTTATGAGAAAAGATAGTGACAAAAAGCAAAATTTGTAAATAATAACTTTTTGCTACTTTGGTCAGAGAATCGTACGGAAAAAGAGAGGGACAAAAAGCAAAATTTGTAAACAATAAATTTTTGCTATTTTGATGAGAGATGGGAAAAGAGAGTGACAATTTTACTATGAACTGTGAATTGCATAATTATAGTTTTATCACATAACAATTTTACTGTAAAGTGTGAATTGCATAATTATAAGATCAAAATAAATATTTGCAAAATAAATGTCAAACATTTTCAACTTCTTTCGTATTGCATAATCTAAGCTCATAACTTTAAACTCATATTAATTGTAAATTTTTGTTGTTTTTTCTGACTCTCGTACAGTAATGAATAATAGTTCTGCTTAAAACTTAAATAAAATTGAGTATGTTAGTAAAATTAAACTTAAATTGTCAAGTTGCTGATATTAGCGGTCTGACGCCATTCTTAATAAAAAAAAATGTAAATAAATAGTTGCCATATAAATTAACGGCTTAGAAAAAAGAATTTAAGCTTACTATATAACCAATACTTATAAACCATTATTATAAATATCGTTTTATATAAAAGATACTTAATAATATATATGTATATTAGAGTTCAGTAATTAGTTTATGTAAATAATTTCAAACTATGTACTCACGTAAACTTAGAACTATAAAAGAAATATGTACATATGTTCGATATACTCGTAGCTATATAAGTTTGTAATTAAATTAAACATAGATAAAGTGCCATTATTTCTTTATAACTATAATTTTTATAAATATTTTCGTATAACTTGTGGTTATTTTGTAAAAATTAATGAATGCAGTTTAAACTGTTTTGTACCTTTTTTTTTGTTGCCACATAAAGTATATACGAGTTAAATATATATATATTTATTTTTACTTAAAAAAAACAGATTGTCAGTTTTCAACATCCAAACTTTGCTAATAAAATGGGGAATGGAAAAACATGTGGCATAGTAACCAATAATTTTGTATTTAGTTTCGCATTGTTTACCATAAACAAATTTTAGTGTAAAACAATTGTCATTTAACAAGAAATAAATTTTCGCAATATATAATGCCTTGTAGTCCGGACTCCGGAGAAATTATGTATGACCTTTTTTCTATATCTAGATATCTCCAATAATCGAAGTTTGGATATTTAAAACAAAAAAACACTGTAACGAAGAGTTAAATAGAGCAGTTAATCCGAATTTAAATTAAAACTATCATGTCTTATTCAAAACAACATCGTACAGAGTTAAAATATTTAGAGCCCTATGCATCCAAATAGCATGTTTCTCCAGAATTGCAGTTTGAACTTCGGCCAAGCCAAAACCCACATGCCCTACACTGTATTGAAAGTACTTTTTTAATAAATGTTAAAAATCCCTTCAAAAAGTTGAAGACGTTGAAAAAGTCGAAAATAATGTAAAAAGTCCAAAGAGGTTGAAAAGTCTTGAAACAGTTGAAAAATCTTGAAACATTTTAATAAATGTGGTGTCATTTTTTTCGTTAAGTAATCTAGTTTTTGGATATAAAAAAATAATTGCAATAATTGCACATAGAGGGCGCTGTATTCAGAAGAGTTTTTTAAATGACTATAACTTGATACCGGCTACACCAATTTTGATGAAATTCGACAAGCTATATTTGGGGTACGTATTCTATCATATGAATATGTGCAATTGCGATTTGCCATGGGTGTCCAAGTGGCTGATACCGTCGTTTTGATTTTAATACTTACTTCTGCATATACTTCCAGGCGAAGCCTTAAAAAATTGTTATTTCTCATTAAATAAAACAACGAATATTGAAGTTTTTTTTATATTTTTTATTGAAGTTGTTTTATATTGTTTTATTTTTCTTATTTGAATTTCAGAATTTTATTTGCATTATTTCTATATTTTATGCTCATAAACATATCATCTTGGCTTAGCTTAAAATTACATTTACATATTTAAGTGGGCGACTGACAACAGCGGGTCGGTTGTTGTTCTTGTAATTGTTGTTTTTATCGTCGTTGTTGTTGAATTAGATTTGCTTTTAATTTTACCGTCGCGGTAGAGAGAGTAGAGTTGCGCTCTCTTCTCCCATATGGTTTTCACGCGGTATTTACGTCGTACGCCGGAATTCTGTTTAATGCATAAGTTATTTAATTTTTTTTCTTACTTGAATTTCAGGATTTTATTTGAATTATTTCTATATTTTATGCAATGACTCTCTACCAAGTGATGCGACCTCTAATACGCTTGTGCTGTGTAGTCAACTTTTTTTGGGGGTTCATAATATTTCTCTCAAAAGTGAATTATTTAAATCTTTTAGCATCATCAAAAAAATTATATTCGCAATTGACTAACTTTTAGCACCAGTATAGTTTGCGATATAATTTGGTTCGTTGATACACCCACTGGTGTGTTTTTTCAGCGAAATTTTTCAAAAAACCAAATTTTACTTGTAATCAAAAATTTTCTATATTTTATCCAATCTCTGTTTAAAGTTGGGCGTATCGAGACAAATTCAGACCGATCAAGATCACTGCTCTAATTTAACCAGAGACATATGTTTAGTGTACATACATAAGTCAGTATGTTTTTGTGCCATTTAAATTATATACATACATATAAAACACATAGAAATAAGAAATAACATTTATTATAATATTAAAAGCAAAAAAAAGAAACTACAAAGCGAGTCTTGACATCGTTGTGAATTCGAGGTCTGTGAAGTAGCTGTTTTAATTTTTTCTTTTTTCAATATAGGGCGCTGTGAGTAAAAGTATCGTCTTTTAACAACATGCATGTTATTGTTTACCAAGAGACAATTTGTTTGTTTAAAATTATTTAAGTTTTTGTGAGTCTTTTCTCACAGTTCGATGAGGCACATGCAACATGGCGTTTATTTCTACGCATTTAAATTAAAGTATAAAATAAAATTTTAAAAATTATATGGAAAAAGTTAAAAAAAAAACATTTAAAATGACGACTTAAATATAGAAAGGGTTTTAATGTTTTATTATATGTTGAACTGCTTTCCATCAACTGTAAATTTTCTAAGGCAATGTTTATAAGCATGTACACAGTATATATCGGTCATTCTTTGTATTTTTTGACGTTTTCGATCATTTTTTGAAACCAAATATCTCGCAAACTATAGGAGATAGGATGAAAAATCATTTAATCATTTTTGTTTAGAAATACCATAACTTAATAAAAAAATTAAATAAATTTAAATAAATTTGTTAAAACACTAATTTTTTAATTTGTTTTGTTTTATTTTTTTATATGTTATTCCTCAATCAATCCTAAGAATGCATGTGCTTTCATATCGAAATTCCCGCCATAACTTTGGAAACCACAAATATTTTTTCAACATAAATCTTTTTTTGTAATGCTATTTTCAATCAATCCTAAGAATGAATCTGCTCACATTCAATATTCTCGCCATAACTTTGGAAAATATGAGCTTTTTATGAAGGCGCGTTTCAGTCTAATTGTATGAATTGCATCATATTTCCCAAAATTATGTCGGGAATTTCATTTTGAATGCAGATACTTTCTTAGGATTGATTACAAATAACATTACAAAAAAAAAAAAATTTATGTTGAAAAACGCACCATGCGCGTCATCAGTAAAAAATTCGTAGTTTCCGAAGTTATGGCGGAAACTTCGATATGAAAGCACATGCATTCTTAGGATTGATTGAGGAATAACATATAAAAAATCAAAAAAAAACAAAAGGTGTTATATTGAAAATATGAGAAATTTTTTTTTATTTGAAAAAATTAATGTTTAAACAAATTTATTTAAATTTTTTTTTATAAAGTTACAGTGTTTCTAAACAAAAATGATTAAATTGTTTTTTTATCCTATCTCCTATAGTTTGTGAGATATTTGGTATCAAAAAATGTTCAAAAAAATACAAAGTGTGCGTTTAATAAAAGATTGACCGATATGTACATACATAGGTGACCTCAAGCAAAAGTTTAATTAATAAAAGTTAAAAATAAACCAGCCCCATAAAAAAAATTTTGAAACCAATTATTTCTTCTTCATAAGAATCGGGCTCACTCTTACTAATTCAGTTAGTATTATTTTTGGCTGAGGTTAGCACATGTACGCACATATGTATGTATGTATGTACATATATATTCAATAATAATTTCCAAAAGGCTACTACTACAACAATTAGATAATGGTATTATTCATACATTTGTTTTCAACACATATCATTAGATTCCCTATAAAACGTGTGTGTGTGTGTGTGATTAAGTAATTACTAGTCAACATGACACACATACCGCCTATATTGTATGTACAATAGTGCAATAATATACGTTTAATAAAATTTATTACTAAATAATTAAGCAACATTTTTCAGACTTTAGTAATGAACTATGTATTTAAAAATATATATAATAATAAAATAAAATAATGTCTTTATTACGTAATAAAATATTAAAACTTCTACTAAAAGCTTCTGTTTTGTAATATTCAAGGAAAAAAACCGTATTGCATTTGAAACGCAGCAGTCCGATCATCGTCAATTAGGCCTCTTTGTTAAATCCATCGGAACTGTTTTTCAATATTTTACAAATATATTCGAACCAAATAATTTTACTAAAATTTTTATGTTTTAGTATTTATAAAAAAAATATAATTTACTTGTTCAAATTAAAATCCAATTTTTATAATTTCAACAAGCAGGCATATTATGTCCATCCGACTGCCATATAATTACACTGCGTTCCAAACACAAAAACCGTACACAAAATTAATAATTTAAAAAAGAAGCTCAATATTTTTACAATACTGGTGAATACTGGTATGTTGGCTTTTATACTGTAAGCCCAAAAAAAATCAAACTAAGTGAAACATATAAAGTAAAAATTGTTTATATTAAAGTACATGTTCATGAGACGATTTTATCAACAAAATAAAAATGTTGAAAATTATCACATAAGCAATTATAAAAATCTACAGCATGCACTTAATGTAATCCCAGACATACATATATATTCGAATAAAGCAAAAAATATATATAAATATATACTATATTAAAATATAACACCGTGTTTATTTTCTTCAGATACACACTAATTCTACGAATGATTTAAAAGCGAAAAATATCCATTTGACTATAATTTATTTAAACAATTCTTAGTTCGTTTTTTTTAAGTTATTAACAGCAATTTGAATTTTAAATATTACATTGCATTCCTTGTAAATCAATTTAACACATCGTTTTTCATCGATCTATTTCTCCGAACACAACATCCAATGTACCAATGATGGCAACAATATCAGCCAACATATGATGCTTGCCTATTTTATCTAACGCAGCCAAGTGTGCGAACCCTGGTGCTTTTATCTTGCAACGGTAAGGCCGGCTAGAACCATCTGCAACCAAATAAACACCGAATTCACCTTTTGGAGCTTCAATTGCCGTATATGTTGCACCGGGTGGAACTTGATAGCCTTGAGTAAAAAGCTTAAAGTGATGAATTAGTGCTTCCATTGATGTTTTCATTTCTGAACGTGAGGGTGGCGTCACTTTAGCATCATCGGTTTTTACTTCTCCTGCTGGCATTTGATTCAAGCACTGATCTATAATACGTAATGATTGGCGCATTTCTTCAATGCGACACAAATATCGGTCATAGCAATCGCCTTTGGTGCCGATGGGTACATCAAAATCAACCAAATGATATGCATCGTATGGCTGTTGCTTACGAAGGTCCCATTTTATACCAGAGCCACGTAACATAACGCCACTAAAGCCATAATTTAAGGCATCTTCAGCGCTGACGATACCAATGTCAACTGTACGTTGAACCCAAATCCTGTTGGTGGTCAAAACATCTTCAACTTCATCCAAACGTTCGGCAAATTTAGATGAAAATTCATAAATATCGTCCATCAGTCCCAATGGCATATCCTGGTAGGTAAAAGTTTATAGGTGTAATGCGATCTGTGAAATTGAACTTTGTCTTGCCAGAACAAAATCTTTAGGACTGTCGCTCAGTGTCGAATAAGTTTTTGCATTTTTTCGACTACATAACAGCTTATGTTATTCTTAATGCTGTCCTTTATATGAAAATTAAGAATTTTCAGCTCTGGCTCGATAAGATCCGCTTTCCAGATCACACAATTAACTCCATTGAAAACACTTACCAAGGAAACTCCACCTGGACGAACATAAGCTGCATGCATACGCGCACCGGAAACACGCTCGTAAAACTCCATCATTTTCTCACGTTCCTCAAAGAGCCAAAAGAATGGAGTCAATGCACCCACATCTAAAGCATGAGTGCCCACAGCCATGATGTGGTTAAGGATGCGTGTCAACTCTGCGAAAAGTGCTAAAAGACAAAATAAATCCAATATAAGAGTATGCTAAGTTTTTGCTTGATTTTATAGACTGATTATGTTTAATTACAATTCAACATTATTCCATTGAGCTTTCAGTCAATAGCGCACGCCGATATTCAATGTTAATTTAAAAATCGCTTACTGCTTTTTCGAAAACAAACATGAAAGGTTAATGGATGGAGGCCCTAACCTGTAATACGACTCAAAACTAAATCGGCTTTCGAATCACATTACAGAATACAGAGAGTTTACAATTCAATTTTCACTAACTAAAGGCTTCTTAGAGTTGGAAATTTATATACGAGACTCAGACCAAATAAAAATATTAGGGGTATGTTCCAAACCCCTATATTTTTACGACATTAAATTGAGTTCATCAGCTTCTTCATTTGCTGATAAGGATCCTGTAGTTAAGGCTTGTAGAGAGAACACATTTTTAAAGTTTTCAAACCACAAGTTGGTTTTTACGATTTTGCCGATCTAGCTTAGATAATTGCCTTCAAACAAGCATACGATTGCATTTAGGACTTCGCTTTTGGGTGATTTCTTTTTAAGTGTTAGAACTATATATGGACACAAAACACATGTGTAAATTTAAATTTTAGTTGACAGGTAAGATGACATTTATATTTTATGTGAATTTTCAAAGCGTCAACTCTTACTGCTTTATCATAATAAACCAGTGTAAGGCATTCTGCCTTTCGCGGGCAACGCCGTACAAAGTACGCGAATGATCGGGAGATCGTTACAAAAATCTTCTGGAACTAGTTTTTCCAAAGATTAAGGATATTTTTGGACCACTAGAGTGGATTTATCAACACGATAATGCACCTATACACACGGCACGTGTAGAGAAATCATGGATTTCTAGCCAAAATTTTTAAACCTTGAATTTGTCGCCCTTCTCATCCGACCTTAACATTATTGAAAATGTTTGAGGTTGGCTAACCCGTAAGATATACGAAGGAGGAATACAGTACAAAACTAAGGATGAGCTTATTGAAGGAATGGACCGATTTTTCTCTTGATTACTTAAAATGTATATGCGAGTCAATGAAACAAACAAACAAACAATTTATTTTTGTTTCATTTAAAGAGCAATTAAAAAGTGGTTCTATCCTGGTGAGCCAAGAAAAAAAGACGAATTTTATACATGATTATAAGCAATTAAAGAAAAGTACCGTTAAAATGCATTGGGAATTGATTTTTAGTCTTTAGTCTGAGTATTTATTGTTTCTGCATTCATAAATAAGTGTATCTAATCCCAATCCGAAAAGGGACATTCGCCGATAGTGATATTTTATCGAAATAAGATGAAGTCAAGCAATAATATTATTCAGTAAATTAAATAAAACTAATAACTTTTAGATGAATTCGAGTCTTTTCACTTTAATTTCAAAATATATTAGAAGAAATCAAGATAAAATATCGTTATGAGGTTATCTATGAACCACTTCCGATGTATTACAGCTTGCTGGAAACATATTTTAATGGCAAATAACACAAATAAATAATAGAATTCATTTAGTGAAGCTTAAAAGAATTTTAATTTAAAAAAAAAAAATCATATTTTCAACCAGAATATTAGCCTTTTTACAATTTGAGTGGCTTGAGGGCCGGGTTCCTGATATCGGATCGGCTTCATATTCAATATTTATAAGTTCTGGGTCAATTGACATAAATTAAGCCATTTTGGAGCCAAAAAAAACTGTTATCGGAATTTCGAGTACCTCTAGTATAGTATAGAGGTACAGCCTCTGCTTGAGTTCTGCCGGCATTACCCGCGGGAGACAATTCCAAAATCACACTAATATTGTGGTGCTCTGTAACTACGGGTAGTCCAATTTCTTAGTTTTTTTTTATTTTCAATACATCATTAAGTTAATTCAATTCAATGGTATACAAACAAAACAATATTTTAGAAAATACCAATTAATCATACGTAGGCAAAATGGACAAAGCTATGTAGATATCAACAGCAAACTCGCCTGAGCAGAGCCGAATACCATTCTATTGTGTTACTTCAAGGAATTTAGTGTTGCTGATAGTTTTTTAAGCACGAAAGATGGTTACAGTCAGGAAAATTATTTATTTGAACTCAAATCAACATTAGTTTTGCTCATTCCTAATTTTTAATCTAAAATTCGCCTGAGCAGAGCCGAAAACCATTTTATTGTGTTATCTCAAGAAATTTTATGAGTGCATTTAATGTTGCTGATAGTTTTTTAAGCACGACAAATGGTTCCAGTTAAGAAAATCAACTATATATACAGGGGCGTCGCAAACGGGAGGCAGGGAGGCAATTTCCCCCCGAAATTTTGCCAGGGGGCCAGAATACTCATTTGCCCCCCTAATTTTTATTAATGTGATTATGTCACATCTTGAGTCTATCGAAATGTGACAAAATTAACGTTTAACTAGTAATAGGCGGAGAGCCGGCTGTAGAAAAGTTGAGTATATAAGATTACAGCTTGAAATGTATGTCAAATGATAGAGCTCGATGAGCTTAAACACAATATATAGGGTTGCCTTGCCAAAACCTGTCCTAAATATGGGTTGGCACCCGTTTTTTGGGCCATTTTTTTTTAATAAAAAGTGTATAAGATTACAGCATGAAATATATGTCAAATGATAGAGCTTGACGAGCTTAAACACAATATATAGGGTTGCCTTGCCAAAGCCTGTCCTAAATATGGGTTGCCACCCGTTTTTTTGGCCAACATTTTTTAGAAAAAAAGTTTATAGCTTAAGATTCCAGCTTGAAATGTATGTCAAATGTTAGAGCTTGTAGAGCCTAAATATAATATATAGGGTTGCTTTGCCAAATCCAGTCCCAAACATGGGTTGCCACCAGTTTTTTGGGCCAAGATTTTTCAGAAAAGTGTTTATGGTTCAAGATTTCAGCTCGATATGCATGTCAAATGATAGATCTTGATGAGCCTTAAAAAAATATTTCGAGTAATCTTGTCGAATCCCGTCCCAAATGTTGGTTGCCACCTGTTTTTTGGGCAAACTTTTTTTGGAAAGAAGTTTATGGTTTAAGACCGTAGCTTGAAATGTATGCCAAATGATAGACTTTGATAATCTAGTTCTTTGGCCCAAGTTTTTTCAGAAAAATGTTTACGGTTTGAGATTTCAGCTTTAAATGTGTGTCAAATGATAGACCTTCATGATCTATAGTAAAATATATAGGGTTGCCTTGCCGAATCCCGTCATAAATGTGGGTTGCCACCTTTTTTTTGCCCCAAGTTTTTTCGGAAAAATGTTTATAGTTTGAGATTTCAGCTTGAAATGTGTGTCAAATGATAGACCTTGATGATCTCTAATAAAATGTATAATGTTGCCCAACCATAAACTTTTTTCTACAAAAGTTTGCCCAAAGGACAGGAGGCAACCCATATTTGGGACTGGATTCGGCAAAGCAACCCTATATATTTTATTAGAGATCATCAAGGTCTATCATTTGACACACATTTCAAGCTGAAATCTCAAACTATAAACATTTTTCCGAAAAAACTTAGGTCAAAAAAAAGGTGGCAACCCACATTTGGGACGGGATTCGGGAAGACAACTCTATATATTTTATTATAGATTATCAAAGTCTATCATTTGGCATACATTTCAAGCTACGGTCTTAAACCATAAACTTTTTTCCAAAAAAATTTTGCCCAAAAAACAGGTGGCAACCCACATTTGGGACGGAATTCGACAAGATTACTCGAAATATTTTTTTTAAGGCTCATCAAGATCTATCATTTGACATGCATATCGACCTGAAATCTTGAACTATAAACATTTTTCTGAAAAATCTTGGCCCGAAAAATAGGTGCCAACCCATGTTTGGGACTGGATTTGGTAAAGCAACCCTATATACATATTATATTTAGGCTCTACAAGCTCTATCATTTGACAGACATATAAAGCTGGAATCATAAACCATAAACTTTTTTCTAAAAAATGTTGGCCCAAAAAACGGGTGGCAACCCATATTTAGGACAGGCTTTGGCAAGGCAACCCTATATATTGTGTTTAGGCTCGTCGAGGTCTATGATTTGACATACATTTCATGCTGTAATCTTATACACTCGACTTTTCTACAGCCGGCTCTTGGGCTATAAAGGTGTTATCTTCGGCCAGGCCAAAACTCACATACCCTCCACTGCACTAAAATGTTAAAGAGACGTTGAAAAGGTAAGTCGAAAATAATGTAATAAACTTCAAAAAGGTTGAAAAGTGTTGAAACAGTTGAAAAAAACTCAAAAAGTCTAAAATATATCGAAACCATTGCAGAAAGTTAAAAAACTCAAAAATAGTTGCAAGAACTTGAAAAATGTTGAAACAATTCAAAATTCATGAAAAAGTCGAAAAAGTAAAGAAAATGTCGAATCAAGTTGAAAGAGGTTTGAAAAGTGAAAAATATACATATCGAATATATTGGGAAAAGTTAGAGTTGGAAAAGTCAAAAGAATGCAGAAAATGTTAGAAAAATTGAATAGAAATGCAGAAAACCAAATATGCCACGCCCACTTCTCCAATTCCGCCTACTTTTGGTTGAATAAATTATATTCGTCATTGACATCCACATACTAAATTTTAGCAAAATAGCTGGTATAGTTTCCGATATATGCTGTAATTAACCTTAAAATTTTGGGCGGTGACACACCCACTGATACAATCGAGACTAATTTTGATCCAGAAATAGCTTTCCATAAACAAACCTCTTTACCAAATTTCAGTAAGATTGCTGGTGTCTCTTCAGATGCTGTTAATTTACAGTCCAATAATAATTATTCTTCTGCTTCGTATTCTGGTGCTGCTGCTATTTCACCTATGCTAGGCATTGATACTTCTGATGCTGTTACAGTGGATGCTGGCTCTCTACATGAGTGTGAAAATGATAGCTGGAAGGAAGCTAAAAATAAAAAACGTTTTTCTGTTGTTGGAAATAATGCAAGTACTGAGCTTGCTGTTATTGATCGTAAGGGATGGGTTCATCTTAGCTCTTTTAAATCATCTGTAACTGAATCTGATATAATTGATTATATCTAAAAACTGGTTAAAAAAGATACCCTGTTCGAAACAGTGAAACGGGTGAATTTTAAATTAGTTGTTTCATCATCTTTGTATAATTATATTGTGGATCCATCTTTATGGCCTTTTGATGTACGGGTAAAGGACTTTCAGTTTTTTCAGAAAGCCGCAAAGCAATTGGAGAAACTGTAGTGAAAACTGCTTTTGATTTGAATAGTAATACTTTGAATAATGATGCTCTTAAAGTTTACTATCAAAATGTGTCTGGTATAAGGACTAAATCTGGAAATATCTTTGCTGCTACCTCTCATGGTGAACTTGATGTCATAATTTTAACGGAAACCTGGTTATATTGTAACTTCCATAATGCGGAATTTTTTGATCCACATATATATAATGTGTATCGTAAGATTCGTGATGTGAATGCGACTGGTTGTCATCGTGGTGGTGGTGTGTTAGTTGCTGTAAAACGCGAGTTTTTGTCTTCGAATTTGTTGCTTGCAACTATTAACGCTCTACTTGATCAACTATGTGTAGTAGTTAGAGGTTTATCGGTCTCTCTCTACATAGTAGTGTGTTATTTGCCGCCAAATAGTTCCGTTGAATTATACAAAATGCATATTAACAACATCTCTACACAATAGTTGCTGATTTTTCCATTGACGCAAATCAATTGATTATTGCTGGTGACTTCAATCTCTGTGGTGTTACTTGGTCGGATGTTCCTGGTGATCGTTATCTCACACCATCGAAAGTATCTAGTGCTACCGAAATGTATGTTGTAGATAAATTTTTAGATCTAGGTCTTATGCAAATCAGTAACTGTGTTAATTTACTTAAGAGGCTACTAGATTGAGTCTTTATAAGTAGCAATATCAATTGCATCATGTTCCATTATGCATCTCTATATCGTTTTATAAGTTTACGACTGTTAAATCTAATTTTGATGTATCTCACTTTAACTTTAAAAGATGCAATTTTCATTTGTTAAATAATGCTCTTAGTCTAATCGACTGGGAAAAAGAATTTTAGCTTTTAGAAACTGAGCCTTGCTATAACACGGAAAAAGCATTTTTCACTATAAAAATGTTGCATCGAGCACACCCCGGCCATTAATCTTCAATTAGAAACCGCTAAATCGATAGAGTAAAAAAATGCACAAAAGTGTTTGATGACTACAATTAGTTCTCTTAGATATTTGATGCGTGCTGGTTTGGCTATCCGTGGTCATGAGCACGACGAGGGAAACCTTATGGAACTCCTGGAAAAACGGACGGCGTTTTGTAAGCGCTGAAAT
This sequence comes from Meiosimyza platycephala, assembly GCA_963662105.1. NCBI lineage: Eukaryota > Metazoa > Arthropoda > Insecta > Diptera > Lauxaniidae > Meiosimyza > Meiosimyza platycephala. The sequence continues at coordinate 7,154,374 of OY759212.1, forward strand.
CCAAAATGAGCTGATTGAAATTATGGCGCACATGTTGCTCCGCGATATAATGAACGATGCAGAAGGCGCGCCATTTTTTTCCATTATTGCTGACTTAAGAGTCATTAGAAAATATACTTGTGGATACAAAGGAAATCTACCCACTGAAGAAATTTTGGAGTCAAAACTGGGCATTTTCTCTAACGATTTTGATCTGACTAACTCCGTCCTCAACTCCAAATATTGAAAAACATGCAAGGCGACAAAATCGCTGAAATCGCTGACAAACTTCGGAAATCATCTGACACAACGAAACACCTTCTAAATCAAGCATATCGACTCGTGAATTTAATAATGACAGGGCCAGGTTCAGCAGGTTCTTGTGAAAGGTCATTTAGCGCTTTACGACGGTTAAATGACCCAAAAGCGTCTTACCCATACAACGCTCCTTCATGATTATAAGGAAAAAACTGGATCCTTAGATTTGCGAAGAGTTATGAAAGAGTTCATCTCGCGAAGAAATCTAAAAGCCAGTTTTGGAAACATTTGAACAAAACTTTATCTTTAATTAATTCTCTTTATGTCTCGTTCTCTAGTACAGAATAAATGTTTTTTTTTTTTTCAAAAACATTTGTAGATATTTTTTATTTTAGTTTGCCCCCCATGAAAAATTTCGTTGCGACGCCCCTGTATATATATAAAAATGAATTGGACTGCAAAATGTCTCGCAAAGGAATGTTCAAAGCAAAAAAAATTGGGTCTGGAGATAGGAACATGGACAGGGAAGGCAGAACAACGTCTGCTGGGTACACTAGTTTCTTATATAAGCTCAAATCAACGTTAATTTTGTTCATTCCTAATTTTTGATATCAAATACTTACTGCGGATATATTTTCCACGCAACGGCACATCAATGTTAAGTAATTTCTCAACAGCAAGAGAATAACATTGCTCATTGCACATCATAGATACGTAATCCAACCTTTTAAGGAAAAATATAATAATAATTATTAAAATTTGCAACCTTTAGACAATATTATATTAAATCAATAAAATTAATTACCGGTCGAAATACGGCAACGCCTGAGTATATGTTTTATATTCAATGAGTTTTTCGGTACCACGATGCAATAAGCCAATGTGAGGGTCAGCCCGCATAACTGTCTGCAAGATCAAAACAAAAAAAAGAATGACTTTGTGGTGTATCGGCACAGAAAATAATTTATAATTATTTTATCGAGCTTACTGTCAGTACAGTGTGTCGACTCGAAAAAAATTACACAAAAAAAGATTCACACAACAAAAAATAGGCAAAAGGCATCATTCATTGTTAAATAGAGTCATTAGTAACTTTTAAGCCAATTAGAAAGAATTTCTAAGCCTAAACCCAAGTAAAAAGTGAAACAAATGAAAGCAAAATTCTATCGTTTTTGGTGTTGTGTGTTATTTTATTCCAATAGCTCATTTTATATTACACTTTTCTTGCAGGCGTTGTAAGCTTCGTATAATAAATCAGAGAGCTCACCGAAAGGTAATTTCTTTGTGATATATCGGAACAGAAAATACTTTATAATTATTTTACTGAACAGTAATCAGTACAGTTTGAGTAAACACCAAAAAAATTACACAAAACAAAGATTCATACAAAAAAAATGGCTTACGGCTAGTCATACTAGATTTGTGCATTGCTCAATGGAAGCAAAAGTAAATTTTAAGCCGATTAGTAAGAATTTCTAAGCCTGCGCTGAACAGCAAGATCAGTAAAATAATTAAAAAAGAACTGAATTTATAAAAATTTTAGTTTTTTTTGTTAAAACTTTCTTACCTCACCATCAAGTTCTAGCACTAAGCGCAACACACCATGAGCTGCTGGATGCTGTGGTCCAAAATTGATTGTTAAATTCCGAACTGATTTTTCAATTGGGGTAATTTTACCTATTTTAAAAGATAAAGAATATTAAACAACGCAAATAAGATAAAGTGGGAGCGCTATACTATTCCATGGTGGCACTTTCCAGAGAGAAGTAGTTTCATCGGGATACATAACAGGACCGCTAAATTGTTGCATAAATTCAGGGTCTGGATACCATTTTGCGGCTCCACGAGAATGCTGTTTATCACTGCAAAAAAAAATTTATTGCTATTTATTTTTTTTTATGTATTTGTTTATCATTTTAAGACCATGCGGGCCAAATTTATAAAAATTACAAGTGTGTGAGTAACAAAAAGGAAAAAATTAGTAAAGAGAAAAATTATACTAAACATTACATATAAAGTAAATATATAACAGGTACATAATAAAAAAATTAAAAAAATAATTTACCGACCACAGGAAAGGAAGATATCGGTTAGCAAGTAGCACCAAATACAATTTTTTTCAAAACTGAGTTGAGGCAAGTATCAGAAGCTAAACACTACTAGGACGTACGATGTCGTCCAGATTTTTCCTATACGTTAATAGTGAGTACAAAATTGACACTACAAGATTTATCGCAGAGAAATAGAACAAATTAAATTTTTTGGTGCGATTTGACACAGAAGCTAAATCGCACGTCACAGTCAGTAAAATTATTTAAGAAAGGTTTGGCAGGTAAAACTCTGAAATTTCCAACCCCAGCTGATGAAATACAAACTCATACCAATATGGCGCGCCGCCGTACTTTACGGTGGGAAAAAATTTTGAAGGCTTAGTTTTTAGTTTTTTTAGCTGGAGGGTTGGAAATTTAGCATTTATAGACACTATAAGTGATCGTATTAGGATATTTGAATATCCTAGCAATCTCAAGGCATCAGCAACCAAGCTGGGTCCTTCCTCCTTTGTAGATTTAGCAACACAATGACCCGAAACATACCGCTGGTAAGGAATGGCTTATATATATTGTGCCCTACCAACTTCATTCACCAACTCAATCGCCAGACTTTATTCCCATAGAACATCTATGGGATGAATTGGGCCGCAGAGTTTGAAAAATTACAATTAAAAATATGCAGGACTTCAAAAACGCGTTAACTGAAGAATGGAACCGTATAACTCCAGTAAATAGCAAGACGTTGGATCGCACGAGCGATTTTTAATAAAAATTTTTAAGTTGTACAATGAGAATCGTCTTATAATAATTGTTGTTGTTGTACTAGTCGTTGTTGTCGTTGCTTTTTATTGTTTTTTGTTCATAAATACATACTTTTCATACGAATTCATTGAATATATTTTTTTATTTTCCGGTAAAAAAAGGGGTTAATATAAAAAAAACTTGGAACATACAATATACCATTTGAAAGGGAATAAATTAAGCTTTCTTCAAATGCTAAAAAAGTTATTAACACATTTTTTTGAAAAAAAAAGTTTTTAAAAAAAAAAATTCGTCAAAATTGCAGAAAAATCTTCACATTTCCAAAACTACAGGTTAAATTTCAAAAATTTGCGTGCCTTTATTGTAGGCCATTAAATCTACTATTATTAAACGAGCAATAATTGTATGTATATATATTTTCAGACTTTATTTCCAAAACGGGTGCAGCGATTTTGATGAAACTTGGGGGTTAGGTACATATGTGAACAAAATTAGGATTGGGCTGGGTTTTAACTTATCAAAGGCTCCTGGAGGGGCGTGGCCCTTTTATTTTCATAACGTCATATCTCGAAAACTGTTCAAGATATTGTGATGAAATTTGGTACACAGATGCAGATCATAAATGTCTTAAATTTTGCCAAAAGTGGGCGGAATCGGAAAAGTGGGCGTGGCACTTTTCAATAATTGAAAATTTTGATTCAATATTACTCAAAAACGGCACTGAGAATTTTCATAAAAATTTTATAGATAATACCACTAAAAGCAGTCATCATAACATGCTATGTCACTTTACTGGTAAAATTCGTTTAAGGGCGTGGCACAGCCCACAATATTTATAAACATTATAATAAGAGAATTAACAACACAATCGTTCTGAAATTTCATATGGTGGATAAACTTGCTATAAGGTACCTCAAGACGAAAAATGGGTGCAATAGTACCAGTGGGCGTGGCACCTCCCATACAAGCAAAACAAGTTAAATGCTATATTTATTGTACTATGAGAGTAATCTTCTTAAAATTTGGTGAGGAGTTGTCGGTTACTATAAGCTTTGAAATTAAATGCATTTCGACGGGATTGCTTCAGTGGGCGTGGAACCTCCCATACAAACAAAAACCGTTAAATGTTACATTAAGTGCACTATGGGAGTAATCTCATTAAAATTTGGTACAGAGATGTCGGTTACCAAAAATTTTTAAGTTAAATGGATTTCGACGAGATTTCGTTAGTGGGCGTGGCACGTCCCATATATACGAAAATCATTGAATGTTGTATTTAGTGCACTATGGGAGGTATTTTCTTTAAATTTGGTGTAGAGGTGTCGATTACTATAAGATTTGAAATTATATGGATTTCAACGGGATTGCGTATGTGGGCGTGGCACCTCCCATACGTACGAAAAACGTTAAATGTTATTTAGTGTACTATGGGAGTAATTTTTTTAAATTTTTTGTTCCAATCGATAGAGAAAGCACGAAAAATAAAAAAAAATTTTTTGTTCCAATAGACTTTTAATTACAGTGGTGTAGTGTTAATATTGTAGTGGTCATTTTTAATATTTGACCACTTAGTGCGTCCTGAGCGATTTGCGGAATTTGTTGCTGTAAGGATATTTTCCTTGTCTTTTGGAGTATCCCGGAAGTAGTCACTCCATAAGTGACTACTTATCGAGGCGGTTCACTCCGAGTCATTTTGGGTCACTTGGAGTCACCGAGGTGAGTGAAAATCGCAATTTTGTGGTTTGCGTGCGATTTTGGTAGAATTGGTCTATAACACCTATAGGCCACGTTGGTGCAAACTCTTATCGCACCTAATTATGTTTTGCGATGCGTGCGATTTTTTGGATATTATTGCTGTAAGGATATTTTCCTTGTCCTTTGGAGTATCCCGGAAGTAGTCACTCCATAAGTGACTACTTATCGAGGCGGTTCACTCCGAGTCACTTTGGGTCACTTGGAGTCACCGAGGTGAGTGAAAATCGCAATTTTGTGGTTTGCGTACGATTTTGGTAGAATTGGTCTATAACACCTATAAGCCACGTTGGTGCAAACTCTTATCGCACCTAATTATGTTTTGCGATGCGTGCGATTTTTTGATAATTATTGCTGCAAGTATATTTTCCTTGTTCTTTGGAGTATCCCGGAGTTAGTCACTCCATAAGTGTCTACTTATCGAGGCGGTTCACTCCGAGTCACTATGTGTCACTTGGAGTCACCGAGGTGAGTGAAAGTCGCGATTTTGTGGTTTGCGTGCGATTTTTGTAGAATTGGTCTATAACACCTATGGGCCACGTTGGTACAAACTCTTAGCGCATCTAATTATGTCTTGCGGTGCGTGCGATTTTTTGATTTTATTACTGTAAGGATATTTTCCTTGTACTTCGGATTATCCCGGAGGTAATCACTCCATAAGTGACTGCTCATCGAGGTGGTTCACCACGAGTCACTTTGGGTTACTTGGAATCACCGAGATGAGTGAAAATCGCGATATTGCGGTTTGCGTGCGATTTTTGTAGAATTGCTCTATAACACCTATTGGCCACGTTGGTGTAAAAACTTTGCGCACCTAATAACGTTTTGCGGTACGTGCGATTTTTTGATTTTATTACTGTAAGGATATTTTCCTTGTACTTCGGATTATCCCGGAGGTAATCACTACATAAGTGACTACTCATCGAGGTGGTTCACCACGAGTCACTTTGGGTTACTTGGAATCACCGAGATGAGTGAAAATCGCGATATTGCGGTTTGCGTGCGATTTTTGTAGAATTGCTCTATAACACCTATTGGCCACGTTGGTGTAAAAACTTTGCGCACCTAATAACGTTTTGCGGTGCGTGGAATTTTTTTTTTTTTGGATTTTTACGAATTTCGTGAACCAAAGTGACTTTAAATGACCCAACGTCACTCGGGGTGAACCGCCTCGATGAGTTGTCACTTATGGAGTGATTACCTCCGGGATAAGCTGAAGAACAAGGAAAATATCCTTACAGCAATAAAATTTAAAAAATAGCACCAACCGCAAAACGCAATAAGGTGCGATAAGTTTTTGTACCAAAGTGGCTTATAGGTTTTACCCCTCGTACTAACTGTACAATCGGTTGCGCTCTTTTATATAAATGCTGCGATATCTCAGTCGATTTAGTGTCCAATTTAAATGAAATCGAGCCATTTTGCATTATCCTTTTCATTTCTATTCACTCTTGGTCCCAATCCACTCTTTTTATAAACACTTTTGCATCAGACCACAATTTGACGAAACTAAAAACGAAGCAAAATTGTTGAAAAAAATGGAACAGAAAAAAGTAAAGAGAAGTTGAAGCGTGAAAGTGAAAAGTCAACTTTTTTCAACAAATTCCATATTTTTTCGATTTTTTCAACCTCAAAACGAAAAACCGAACAGTGGTCGGTCTCCAGGTACTTATTTTTATTACGACACGTCAAATTTTTGATATCCATACAGGCGTTCACAACTGCTATATCCGCAACTTCCGATGGCTATATCTCTGAAACCAGATTCGAGCGACACTTTTTGATTGCATATTTATTCTTAAAATTTATAACCAAATAAAGTTTGGTTTAATAAAAATTGGCGAATGGCAGCTAAAGTAAACTTAAGCCAGCAATACTAGCTTTTGCGAGCGGTGTATTCATACTTTTTTATGCGACTGTATGTCCGTAACTTTCGATGGCTATATTTCCGTTACAAGACACTTTTTACTGAATTCGCGAATGGGAGCTAAAGCAAACCTGTGACTTTTTTCACATTCTTAGGAGTTGTGGCAGTTCCTCCAATTTTCATTACCTTCATAACCTCACTTTTTATCATACATATTTTATTTTGAACATTAGAATTAATTTCTTTCACAGAAATAAAACTCACTGGGACTGTTGTTTTTCGCGAATATGATATGAAAACTATGTTACGTACGTATCTAGAGCGCCTTTTGAATCAAAACAAATGTTATGTAAGCATTTTCTCGCTGCCTCATTAGATGCATTTTAACTATTATCGTTTTATGTATTGTGTTAGCTAGTGAAATATGTCTTATTTTACTCACTTTACAGCCGTTGCTGCGGCGGCAGCAAAGACATGAGGTTTAAGGAACTGCAGCCCAGCTGCCGCAGATTTCCTTGCAAACACATTGACCGATGACAATGCTGCCATGATGTTTTCGCGTTATTTCAGTACGTTTTCGTTATATAGACCTTATTCCCTAAATACTTTGACTAACAAATGGCTATCTTCGAATTATGCTATCACAAAAGTTGGAATTATAAAAAAAATTTTCAGAAATTCTGACAAAAAAAAAATTAATTAAACGTCACTTGCACGCAACACTATGGAACGAAACTAGGCTTGTGCAAAAAATATCGATTATCGATATTCGCGATATTTTTTTCTATAGATATCAGCGATGTTTTTTATTTTGATATATCGATAATCGATTTCGACTATCGAATTTCGATATTATATTTTTGTTTAAAGATGGTTCTGTATCCAATTGTAAAAGCACTCGTGTGGTCCTAGCTTAACAAGGCAATTATATTGTTAAACTCAAATAAATACAACCGTGAAAAGCTACATCATCTCTGTGATGACAAACATGCGTTTGCTCGCTTTGACATGACGCCACCCCAATTTACTTGTTACTCCATTTGAGGAACTGGGGAGATTACGATTTCCGTGACGCCTCGATTTTTTTATTTTTTCGATAAAACACGTCAAAATAAATCGAAAATGTTAAATAAAAAAAATGCATATCTCGTTTAGTTTTCGAGTTATCGATACTTAAAATTTTTTTTTTGATAATATCGTTAGTGCCAAAATTTCAATGCCGCCGCAATTTATGGATGATTTTCAATAGAACAGCTCGAAATAAATCGAAAATGTTAAATAAAAAAAATCGTAACTTAGTTTGGTTTTCGAAATATCGATACTTAAACATTTGATTTTGATGGTTTTTGAATGCAATATAAGGACGATTTTCAATAGAACCGAAGCCGCCGCGAAGCTGGTGTTGGATTTTTGGGAGTTTTAAATCCTTTTATGTAAAATTACTGTGGCTAGCAAACCAGGTGTTGGATACATTATAGACTGATCCGCGAAGCCGGTGTCGGATTTTTGGAAGTTTTAAATCCTGAGCAGCGGCCGTAGGCCTCCCACTTACCCTTACTTTAATGTTAGATTACTGTGGCTATCAAACCAGGTGTTGGACATATTATAGACTGATCCGCGGCGAAGCCGTTGTCGAATTTTTGGGAGTTTTAAATTCTGAGCTGCGGCCGTAGGCCGCCCACTTACCCTTACTTTTATGTAAAATTACTGTGGTGCCGCAGGAGTCTTACTTGTAGGGGTATAATAAAAATTACATTTTTAAGTATCGATATTTCGAAAACCAAACGAGTTTTTTTATTTAATATTTTCGATTTATTTTGAGCTGTTCTATTGAAAACCATACTTGAATTGCGGCGGCATTGAAATTTTGGCACTAACGATATTATCAAAAACAAATTTTTAAGTATCGATAACTCGAAAACTAAACGAGATATTAATTTTTTTATTTAACATTTTCGATTTATTTTGACGTGTTTTATCGAAAAAATAAAAAAAATCGAGGCGCCACGGAAATCGTAATCGTGCCAAGGAACTTGACGCATCAAATGTATTTTTTGAAAATTTTTTTAAATAATTGATGCTATTATTATAACTGGCAACAAGGAATAACATCTAAGGTCGAGTTAAGAAAAATGTAGTTAAGAGATGTCTTGAAGTATTTTTGAACTTATACAGGGCTTGATTAAGGGTACAGCCAATGAGCCTTAAGCCTACAGCATTAGATTTTTGAAGGCGACAAATGTTGGGTTTATCCTATGCATGAAAAAATTTATTCTTGAAGTGTTGGCCATGGAAGGTAGGATTAGTATAGAGTCTATACTATAGTCAGGCGGCTTAGTACCCACATTGAGGCCAAGATTGGTCCATAGTGATACCACAGCATCTCGAACGTTCAGTTACGTAAATATTTAAGGGTTTATTACGGAAAATTACTTCACAGCTAATTTGAGCATGAAGGTTTTGGATGATGTTGCAAAGCTTTTTAACGATCGGGAACAGTACCAGACAGTTTTTCTTCTTCGTTGCAGCAGCTACATCTATTGTGTGAATTTCTATGCTAAATGCGCGTAGTAGTGGGTTGGTATGCCATTTTTTGCGTTTTAATTTTTTCTGCAAAAATATCGAATTTCGATTATCGATATATCCGATATTTCTGTCTCGATATATTTCGATAAAGTTTGGAAATATCGATCATCGATATTTCGATAATATTTATTTTTTCCCAACCCTGAACGAAACAATACAGGTCAGTGATGGCATTTGGGTTTTGTGAAAATGTATTGAATCAAGATTTCAAATGTACTTTTTAGAGCCCAAATGTTCTTTTTTGTCTTAAACACCCAATTTTCCTAAAATGTACGAAATTGTTCTAAAATTTAATATCAAAAAAAAAAAAAGGTCCTCACTTTTCCCATTAAATTGATTACAAAATCTACACATTGCGCGATTTTTTTTCATTTACTAAAAATAAAACAAAAAAATCGTAATTAATATAATAGTGTAATTATATCATATTAAACTTTATTTACTGAGCTTATAAGCCCTCATAAATTGAGAAAATGTGTAAAATAATACATATAAGTGAATAAAATAAAATCATGCTAACGGCTGACCTCATCTGGTTGGTAGAATGAATGAAAGCTGCAGTGACTTAAGTGTCCGCGCTAACGGCACGACTAGATGCCTGAAAGCTGCAGTGACTTAAGCTTTCGCGCTAACGGCTGACCTCATCTGGTCGGGTAGATGCCTGAAAGCAGCGGTTATTTAAAAATTTTCACGTTAATGGCTGAAAGCATTCTGTGACTTAAATGTTCGCGCTAATGGCTGACCTCATCTGGTCGGGTAGATGCCTGAAAGTAGCAGTTATTTAAAAATTTTCACGTTAATGGCTGAAAGCATTCAGTGACTTAAATGTCCGCGCTAACGGCTGACCTCACCTGGTCGGGTAGATGCCTGAAATCAGTAGTTATTTAAAAATTTTCGTGCTAATGCCTGAAAGCTGCAGTGACTTAAGTGTCCGCGCTAACGGCTGACCTCATCTGGTCGGGTAGATGCCTGAAGTAGCAGTTATTTATAAATTTCACTCTAATGCCTGAAAGATGTAGGATGCAAAACAGCAATTGCACCGACAGTGATAATCATTTGTTGGAAAAGCGTTCATCAATCCAGATAAGAAGCGACTAGATCAACTGAAATGATCAAATGTTATTTGTTTCAATACAGGTAATTACTACAAATCTACGCATTCTGGCTATTTTCATTTGCTAAAAACCAAAAAAAATAAAAAGGTAAATATTATAAATTGTCCAAATGTACAGAAAATGTACTGAAAATGTGCTAAAAATTTGGCGAATGTACTAAAATGCCCCAAGTGTACCGAATGTACTGAAAACTTGTCGATTGTACTGACAACGATTTTTCAGGACGCAAATGTACCGAAAAAAGTACAAATGTACTGAAAATGCCATCACTGATACAGATGTCAGTCGAATAGCAGAGTTCAGACCAACAAGCACATCATCAAACTGTTTGTTATCCAGTGTGCCAACAATTTGATGAGCGTTCATGTGAACGATGGATATTGATGAGTTTTATCATGTGATCATCACATTTCGTATATTTTTATGTTGCTCAAATTGTTTGTCAAGCAATGAAAATTTTTTTGTTCTATACGCCCTTATTGTTCATGCAACCTGAGAGTGTAGGTGGTTTATTGAGTGATTATTCATTCACACGAGACACGTGATATAATATTTTTTTTGATTGATGATGCATGCATTAGGGCTGCGACAAAGAACGGCAAACATCGATGTTCTGAACATCGATGATTTTTTTTACCGATGTTCGATGTCGATGAAACATCGGACAGGAACATCGATGTTTTAAAACATCGATTATTATTTTTTTTTAAGTTTTTTAATTTTTTACATCATTAACCCAATTATACACCGATAAATGGCAAATACGGTATCTTGAGCCTGTTGCCAAAAATAGCCGCGTCCCTTTTATCCACATTTTAATACCGAAATACGGCATTTATATGCGAAAACTATTTTGACCAAACAAGTTTAAAGCGAATTCGTAATTGCTAGTGATTGTGGGCACCGTTAATCAAATAGTTAACTTTGTTAATCGCCAATCCGTTACTAACAAAGTTAACTTCGTTAAACGTTAAAGCGTTACATTTCGGAAGATTTAACGCAAGTTAACATTAATCGTTAAGATGTGATAAATATTGAATACTTTATTTCGTTGCATTAGTGATCTTATAAAAACTTGGTTTGGACTCTGGAAGTTAACAGGTTATGAACAAAAAAAGACTTGTATAATTGGATTGTGTAGTTAAGTCATCTAGCATAATGTGGATATTCATGAACATTAATTTGTTGAAGTTCTCGTCTGAAAGCGCGGCTCGTTTCGGCATTGAAATATATTTGCCCGTGGAAAAAAGACGTTCAACTGCAGCGCGTGAGGGTATAGCAGTGTATTATATTTAATAAATACATAGATTTATGAGTATCTGTTAGCCGAGGATACCGCTTCGTTGAACAAGTCTTTTGTTTTCATGTCACATTTTGACACTTTGTGATAGATCGTTTGTTGAAAAGAAGAAAGAAAAGACAAGTGTTTGTCGAAATACTTCCATAAATTGAATTTTTTAACTGAAATATTTTAATAATTTTTCATAAATAATTATATCTTTTGGAACTAACATTTCATGAAATGTTTTTAAAATTTTCCATAGAAGTAATTGAATCACTTGCCACTACTTAATTTTTACTTGTGTCAAATACATTGCTTTTTCTAATATTGTCCAGAAATACTTATAGTTTACGGCAAAAGCTAAGTGTTTGATTGAAATAATAAGTGCTTATTTTAAACATTCGATAATATGCCACAAAGGCTTTTTAAACACTCCTTTTTTTGAGTGTAGAATTACAACAGGAATGGTTAGTTTGTTCATCATTTTGCTTAATACTTATTATTATGAGAATGTTTCTATTTTCTTAACAGGGCTAAACATTAACGGACTTGGGGAAATTTAACGAGTGCGTTAACGTTTTTTAAAGTTAACTTAAAAGTTAATCCGTTAGTCGAAATGTTAACCTCGTTAATTAACGGATTAACGAGTTAATGCCCAGATATGATAGGAACCGCAAAATCTAGCTTTAAAAATTAAAGTGTTATTTTAGAACCGAATATCAGAGACCAGCAGCAGCTCAGAGGACCCTTTTCCAGAAAGGGTTTCGATTATTTAGCAGCCTTACAAATGATATTAAAAAAAAAAGGTTAAAATTTCAGAAAAATCGTAATATCTCCAAAATTATAGGTTAAATTTCAAAACCTTTCTTACTATTACTGTAGGCCATTAAATTATCTTTCTTAGGACACCCATTTTTTCCATTTTCCATTCAGCGGTTTTCCACTTATAATCATTTTCACAAAAGCTATCTCCGCAATCTATATGTCCGATGTCTATATTTCCGAAACTAGATCCGAGCGACACTTTTTTTAATTTTTTTATTGCTTTTCACCCCTTATTGCCCATAAAAAAGAAAAAAAAATCGACATGCTAAAAAAATTATAGGTTATTCGCACATTTTTTGGAAAAAAATACAGTTTGTTTTAAAAAAAATTGGCCAAAATTTCAAAATGGGAGCTTAAGCAAACTTAAGCCAACTATGTACTATGTATATTTATTTTTGAACCTACAAAAAAACAAAAAAAAAGTTAATCCAATGCGTGGCACTGGACTTGATGTTTCTGGAATGATGCAAAGCAGTAATTTCAGATTTACAGCTTTGCGATTTCTTCACGTCTGCTCCAGGGCGTTGCAGACAACAATTTATTTTTGGTTTACTTGCTCGCGTAGATTTCGTCACACTTACTTTTTGTTTATATATTTATTCAATAAACGGTGTAAAATTGGAAAAGGTTGAAAATTTTGTAGACTTAGGCGTCACTATGGATAAAAAACTTCGTTTCAACGTTCATATAAGTTTAATGGCGAACAAAGCAAAGGGTGTCCTTGGATTTATAAAACGATGGTCAAAGGAATTTGATGACCCCTACACGACTAAGCTGCTTTTCACGTCACTTGTTCGTCCAATATTGGAATATGCGTCAGTGGTATGGAACCCACAACATAACATATACATTGATATGCTCGAGTCGGTGCAGAAACAATTTCTATTGTTTTCACTACGGGGGCTACCTTGGAATTTGAATTTGCCTCCATATGAAAGCCGTCAAAATCGGGGTAAGTCAAGAGCGTAATTGATAATTGGTGGCATTTTCAATTTTACTAGATTTTAGTAAAAATTTAAATTTTGCACTTTACTTCTTGTATTAAATTAACACTTTGAATCCTAAACCCGGTTTTGCTTGGGAAATAAATGTTTGGTTATAATTATGTAATAAATTATCCGGCGTTGCTCGGGGAATATGTCGGGTTGTGGACGCTTGCATCTGGTGTTAGCGTAATTTGCTCTATACTTATTTTTAATTAAATATTGTGGGTTATACTTTTAAAAGAAGATAAATTCATTTCTATAAATTCAATGTAAATATAATAAGATCTGTTTTTAAGAAAAATTTTAAAATTTTCATACTCATTTTGGTTAATCCTACACATTATATTTTTCATTTAAATTTTTACCATTTTAAACGTGTTACAACTTACATCACAAAGGATTTCATATTATGCAACTTAAGGCAGCTTGAAGTTTTTTGTGAAAATGAAAAATATATAAAAATACCATTTTAGAATGCAAAAAAATTGTAAAAACAATATATTTTAAGCACGTAACTTTTATTCAAAATCTATTGGCAATTTGTTACGTATCTAGTGCATTGTCCACATTGTCATAAATATCTTCTAGTCCAGGAAGAGCGCGTAATTTTTGTGTAAATAAATCGTAGGCTTTTTGTTCCTCTGGTGCTAGTTTCACAGATTGCTTGAAAAAAAAACAATTTATATAAACATGGTCGCTTTGCAAGTCTGATTATTGATAGGCTACCTTAAACGCAAAAACATGTTCAGTGTTTTTAATTGTATATCCTTTATTTTCAAGCGATTTTCGCACTGCAGGAACTTCAATTACATTGCAAATGAACTGAAAAAATTTAATTTTTATTATAGGAAAACACATATTAAAGATAATTTCAGTACTTGTGAGAACTGTTTATAATTTTTGGCGGCATGAAATTTTTAACTTTTTTGCAAAAAAAAAGTTAAATTGTTTTTTTTACCTGAACTTCTCCTAATTTTGGGCAAAGAACTTCAACTTCTTCCACACCACACTCTATGGCATCTTCAGTGACACGCTCTTCAAAATTAGTTTCTGAATTTGTATTTGGATTAATAACAGCTTCAATGAGGCCAAAGTCTTCGAACAAATGACTGGCATCGATGAAAGCTCCACTGAAAGAAAGATAAAAGCCTTGAGAACATGCAGTAAAAGACACATTTTTTATCTTATCAGCTAATCGTGGTATCGAATTTTTTTAGATACATTGTGAATCTGACGTGAACCTCTTTGCTTTTAGGCAGTCGCACATTCTTTTCTGAATCATTTCCAAATAAATTAATCATAGTTTCATCTCTCCTTAAGATAATACGCCACTTTTTCTGCCGTTCAGGTCGTGACCAGTTTTCATGACCCCTTGCAAAACTTAGCCTTATGCTCGATTTTTCTTTCCGTAGCAAAGGAACTTTTTTAGCTATGCGCCCAGGTAGGTTTACCTTTAGTAAACGTCGTCGAATTGTTTGAGCGGTAACCGCGTTCCCAATTTCGGCTAAAATTGTCTTTGAAGATTTAAATATGCCTTTTTTTCATTACATTCAATATGAAGATCATCTGTTGTAGCGGTTTTTGATGCTCTACCACGAGGTTCTTTTTGCGGTTTATTTTTAAATACATTTCTCATAAAATTCTGAGATATATTCAGCAACCTGCAAGCTGCTTCAAAGAGATTTTCGTTCTTTTTTCAAGTTTAAAGCCAGCCTGTGTTCCTCAGCAGATCAATTTGACTTACGACCCATCTCAACTAAAATTTCTTGCTGTCAATTCACTGCATTTTAAAATTTAATTAAAGAAAACTCACCGTTTTTCTAAGGAAAGCTCAAAAAAATTAAAAAAAAAAGTTGTCAAACAAAAATTTTAACCAACTTGCAAGTTTACCTATTATTTTGAGCAGGCAAATTTTCAAACTATACACAGTAAGTAGAAACGTTCAAAGCTTAGGGGAAATACATAATTTGTTTTACTGAAGATCGTGCTACCAAATTGTGTTATTCACGTTACCACTACGATTTTTCCTCTATATTTCCAAAATATTTTTGTAATAGAGTTTAAACTAAAAACTGAGCAGGTGTGTAACTGTACTACATATCTGCATTATGTCCTGTCAGTAGACCTTGGAGGTTTATTTTTTATAGTTTATACATCAGAATGATATTTGCCTTACTCGGTTTGTCGTTTAAAAAAAATCTTACATTAACATTTTTTTAACATAAGTTGGTGTCCGATCAATAAATAGTAAAAAAAAACAATATTTAAACGTTACCCTTTAATGCCATGCTAATCGGTTTTGGTTAAAAATTGTCTAGTCTCTAATCTTACATTCCATAACTTTTTTTAACATAAACTGCTGTCCGACTAATATATGGTAACTAATGGTTAACTAATTTTCACGGCCTGCAGGTATAAAAGACCTTACTAATTTTCATGCGTTTTGATAACCACAGTCAATCGGCAGCATGATAATATAAGTTTATGATTATATGACTATATGACACCAAATTTAACAGTGCGTTAGGGGCTCCTTACTTACACTTCTTTATATAAAAGCTATATCCGCGACTAACCGATGGTTATTTCGGCACGATTACGATATCCGTGGCGTAACGATTTGACGATGTTTTTCGATAAAACACGTAAAAATAAATTTAAAATGTTAAATAAAAAAAAAAAAATTATATCTCGTGTAATTTTCGAGTTATCGATACTTAAAAATCTAATTTTGAAAGTATTATTAGAATTAAGATTTCAAATGCACCGAAATTTAAGGATGGTTTTGAATATAACAGCTCGAAATAAATCGAAAAAGTTACATAAAAAAAAATCGATCACGTTTGGTTTTCGAAATATCGATACTAAATAATGTTTACATCCTATAGTATGTCCAACACCGGTTTCGCAAGCCACAGTAATTATACATAAATAAAATGATGTATCATTTTATACCAATTTTTTTAATATCAACCTATTTTTTTACCAGAATGTAAAAATATTAGTTCGTAAAATTGGAACAGGTTTACTTTAGCTCACATTTTCCATTTGTTTTTTTTACGCGTAATAAGGGGTAAAAGCAAAAAAAAATAATAAAAAAGTTTCGCTCGGATTTAGTTTCTGAGATATAGCCATTGGAAGTAGCGGATATAGCTTTTGTAAAAATCATTATTAGTTGGGAACCCCTGAATGGATATCAAAAATATGGGTAGCTAAAGAAAGATAATTTAATGGCCTACAATAACGACGAGCAAGTTTTTGAAATATAACTTATAATTTTGGAGATTTTTCTGAATTTTTTTTAAATACCGTTATTTTTTCAAAAAAATGTGTTAATAACCTATATTTTTTTAACTTGTTAAGAAAGCTTAATTTATTCCCCTTAAAATGGTATATCGTTTGTTTTGAATTTTTGCATATTTACCTTTTTGACCGAAAAACAAAAAAAAATGCATTCTTTATGGACAAAAACAATTACAACAACGTTGGTATAAATTATAAAATAATAAGTTCAATATTAGTTTTAATATATTGAAATGAAAAAGCGCCGCCGGTGAAAAATTTTTATTAAAAATCGCGCGCGCGCTTTTTAATAAAATTTTTTCTGTATTGTAATGATGTTTTTTATAAAATTTTTAATTACTTAAAATGTAAGGTTGTTTCAAAGAATGGAAGCGCTGCATACTTTAGATGCTATTTAAAAAAATAGCTATCTGAATTTTAATTGTTCGACCTTGAATATTTATTCAAGACAGTCTTAGCTTCAAGAAAAACCATGTCTGAAGGATGTGCTCAAAAAAATAATAAAATCAAAAACGATGCCGATACCTGTGGAAATGCACATATAAATGAACTTAAAGGTGAGCTTTTATCAATATGGAGGAGGTCCGAGCGAGCCTTAATATATACTTATACACTTTCCACAAACGCACGCTAGCGGTACTATTTTACATTTCATTATTAAATTATATAAAACATCATAAAACAGAAAAATTTTTACGCGCGATTTTTAATAAAAATTTTTCTGTTTTATGATGTTCATGGATCATGTTTTTGAATTCTTCGGACACTATATAATAATTGTGCATTGTCAGATTATGTTGACAATTTTTTCCGATCTTGATATTGCCGTTTTTAAAAAACAAGAAAAGTTACACATATTTCTTACTTTAAATGCAATTTAAAAAAATAGCTATCTGAATTTTAATTGTTCGACCTTGAATATTAATTCAAGACAGTCTTAGCTTCAAGATAAACCATGTCTGAAAGATGTGCTCCAAAAAAAAAAATCGAAAACGAGGCCAGCTAAAATGCCGATACCTGTGGAAATGCACATATATCCAACACCTGGTTCGGTAGCCACAGTAATTTTATTTAAAAGTAAGGGTAAGCGAAGCGGGCGGCCTACGGCCACAGCTCAGGATTTAAAACTCCTAAAAATCCAACACCGCCTTCGGTCGCGGATCAGTCTAATCCAAAACCTGGTGCACTGGCCACAGTAATTTTACATAAAAGTAAGGGTAAGTGGGCGGCGTTCAACCATGATTCAGCTGTTGTTGTTGTTTAAGTCGCTGTTGTTGTAGTTTTCCATAAATAGTTTTCATAAGTAATTTTCAATAAAAATTTTAACAAATATTTTTACATTCCGGTGATGAATGATACATCATTTTAAAGCAAATGAAAGGAGCATTCTTGTGATGCTAAAGAAATTATAGGTTAATACATTTTTTGGAAAAAATAACTGTTTTTAGAAAAAAAAAGATCAAAATTTTACAAAAATCCTCATATCTCGAAAATTACAAAAGGAATTTCTAATATTTATATGGTAATTTTATGCTATATTTAATTACCTTTCATATGATACCAATATTTCAATCTATACAGGGGTTACCTACTTATACGGCTTTTTATAAAAGCTATATTTGGAACTTCCGATGACTATATCTCCGAAACTAAATCCGAACGACATTTTTTTATTTGAAATATATTATTTTTTCCTATAGCACTACTTCTGCTAAAAAAATTAAAAAATTTGGAGCATTTGGGCTTAAGTAAACTTGACCCCACATTTTTTCTTTCAATTAAAAACCACGTAAGAAATAATAAGTTTAAAGAAAATAATCAATGCTCAATCGAAAATGAAAAAAAATCGCTAAAGTAAACTTAAGCCAGGCATTGTTTCTACATACCCGGCTCTTTTCACAATTGATGTCATTTCCATTTTCAAGCCAACAAAATTTTCCGTATACAATATACAAATGGCAAACACTTTCTGCTTGTAGCGTATCTGCACTTGATGCTTTTTCAGTTCAGCCTTATTCTTTAGACTTCTTTCAACATTATTTTGTATCGTCGCCATTGGCATATTTTTACGTAAGGCCTCCTCGACGACACTCTGTAGCGTGGAGTTCAGCTTTGGATCTGCTGAGCCTCCTTCTTGTATGGCCAACCGTATTTGTCTTGCCAATTTTGTAAATATTACCGATTTTTGTCCATCCTTAAGTGCTTTGATGTGGCGTATATTTGCCCATTTAGAATGTCCCGCCAGAAGTGGAAAACTTTGTGTGTGAAAATTTGATATAAAGACATTTTTTCGATGTTGAATCAAATGTCTGCGCAACAGCAAGTAAATATTTGTACTGAACATAGCTTCAAAATTTGTCAGAAAGCCCTGCAAAAATAATCTTCACTCTTAATTTTGTTATTGACTTGTTTTTCAGGTCAATTCACAATAGAACAACAAAGCAAATGCATGATGGAGTAAATCAAAGGTGCCACCATGTTCAAAAAGTTTATATATGCGGCATTAAACGCTAAATCGGAATAGCTACTGCATAAATTTCTTATATTGTATAAATCAGGTATCGGCGCGCTGCTACTCATGAGTAGCAGAGCTAATTTTCTTGTATACGTATACAACAAGAGAGAAAGAGAAAGTATTATTGCTTTGCCGACCCCTGGTATAAATGTATTATTATTTTATTTCATAGGAAAATTATGGCTTGGTTATTCAAAATGGCACATCTGAATAGTTTTAAACACAGATAACTAAAAATGAGCATTAAAAATTCGAAAAAAAAATAGATCCCATCCCGTGTTTTTTTTGACGCGATCACTCGCTTAAAAAAAAATGTATGAGAAATTAGTCGGCGATAAGTATCGCCTACTAAATTAACTGTGATTCTCATACAATTTTATTTTTAGCGGGTAACCGCGTCAAAAAAATACGAGTAAACTTAATATTTGCTAAATAAATAGCAGTTTATTACAAATTTACAATTTTGAAGAAAATCGATCAGTATAAACATTGCTAAAAATGATTATTTATTTTTCCAACTTAAAAAATCAGAATAAAATCGCTTAAAAATTTTAGTTTTTTCAGAATAAACTTTTTGGTGGTTGTGGTTGTAGTAACATGAACCTAAGAAACAATACAGCCGCAGGCGCACGTTTAGCTTCATTTTGAAGCTGAGAAAATGAACTTTAATATAAATTTTTTTTTTTTTTTAAAATTATTAACAAATTAATATGGTTATAAACAATTTAAATTTTTAAATTGTTTTTTAGGAAGTTCCCCCACCCTGTATCAAATTTTTAATATTACCATCGTGTTCTACATCAAATTTCCTATCGAAAACGTATTTCTTTTAATGGGCAAACTATTTAGAACTCCGTTTCTGTTAAAGCTATAATATGCCGGCATGCCTTGTGGCGCAGGGGTAGTGTACTGCGCTTACAACCCAGAGGTCACGGGTTCGATTCTAGGTTCAGGCATAGTAATACACTTTCCATATTTCCTAATTTTCCTTTCTTCCAATTATTTCCCTCTCCTCTCCTTAATTTTCTGAAGGTTTTTTCGAGCTGTTACCAAATAAGCACCACATTGAGCTCTTCAGATGTGGTAAGAAAAGTGTATTCTATCGGCAAAGCATCAATAACTGAAGTGCAATGAAGTTCAAAGGCATAACACTGGCTTCAGATCACTTTCATTCTTATCGTTGCGCTAGATACCACTGCTCTATACGTTAACCTTATTCCCACTTTTCTGTCTCCCCTTTCGAAGCTAACACATCACGCATTAAAGGGTTATCCCCTAAAGTAGGGATGGCCAGCTGCGGTGCCCAAAAGTCGACAGCGCGCTGACGTTTACAACAAACATTTCGCGCTAGTATGTGTAAAAATGTGTGAAGAAATTCCAGCGAAAAAAAAATTAAAATAAATGTGTTTTGTCTTTTCCACGTATAGAAAAAATGACCCAGTAGAAATTCGTGCATCACTGATGTTAATAAATAAAGATAAATGTTGGCATATAAAATAATTGTATTTTTATTTAACAACAAAAAGAAAACATTTCATAAATCTCATACATATTATGTATACATATGTATGTTATACAAACATATTAACAGAGTTAACTTAAAATAAGACTTTCAATATCTGGTTCAATATTTTGTGATGACGCCAGACGCAATAACGGTGACTATTTTTTCCATTAAATTGAATTTTTTTACAACAATTAAATAATATTTCAATAATACATGCTTAAAAAATTGCCTTTCACATAAATAATGTTTTTGTTTGCATTTGTTTTGTTTTTGCACGTTTGATTCCGACTGGGTTTCTCGCATATTCAATTTTCATGCGAATCAGCGCATAGAAATGAGCAACTGCACGGCGGGCCGAATGATGGCCCGAAACGGGCAATGTGACCGCGGGAGGCTAAATGGCCAACACTACCCTAAAGTGTTAGCTTTTTAGAAAAAAAAAAAAAAAAAAAAAAATTTAGATTAATTTCATTGTAAAGCTAAGAAAATTAACAGAACGAGGCTGACATTAAAAATTTGATACAGGGTGGGAACAATTATTAAAAATCGATTTAAAAATTTCAAATGTTTATAACAATATTAATTTGTAAATAATTTTTTAAGAAATTATTTTTTTTATTTAAGTTAATTTTAAAATTTTTCGCAAAACCATTTCATGGCAAATGGTCATAAAATTTATGTTATGTATGACTATTGCCATTTGCAAAAAAGCATGAGGAACACTTTGCTTGGTGGCGATATCACCACCTAAGAGGGGGTTGCAAGTTAGAAGGTGTTGGTAGAAGTTTATAATATATGTAAACAAAAATCATTTTTCCATCGCATTAAACATAACAATGTTTTTCAGATCAATGATTGTTTTTCACATAAATAGCATTTTTCAATGCTAAAAAAATCTATTTCTTTATGTTATGAATTTTTTAATTTCTCCTGTCATCGCTCAAGAAGTGAATATATGTATATGTTACCGGCCGAACTAGTTTTTAGGATAAACTAGGTTTTCCTAGGCCAAACTAGTTTATCCGATGCGTGTTGGGATAAACTAGTTTATCCGATCCGATGCGTGTTAGGATAAACTAGTTTAGCCTAGGACGAACTAGTCTGTCCTGATAAATAAATTTACCATTTCAGGACAAACTAGTTTGGCCTAGGATTAACTAGTTTTTTCTAAATCAAGCTTTGAGGGCAATTATGTACTTTTTGACCCATTTTCACAGGGAGTGGGAGTTGCGGGGGTAGTTCACAAGGGGTACTCTGAACCAAAGAGTATCCAAAGAGATGAAGCTCTATTCTGCCCAAAAATTCTGCTCACACGTATTGTTTGTCAGACAATGCGTGTGACTTGTTCAAAACAATGCTGCCGTATGTTGGGAAATAAATTTTGTGGAATTTTCTTTTCATTTGGGGTATTATTAGGCGATTTGAAGAAACACTTGGGGAATTTATATATTTATGTAATGCTGTTAAATAATTGAAAAGTTTCATATTTTTTTATTATCATAATACAAAAAATGTTTCAAAGTTCTTATTTACTTCATACCTAAACTACTGTTTTTTTCAAAACGATGTAACTTTAATAATAATATCAATAAAAATTTCGTTTTTATAGCAGTACGTAACAAGTTTTTGTTTAACAGCCATTAATTTAATTCAGAAATGAGATTGATTCATTTAATTTAACTCTATCAACTTTTATTTTTAATTATTTTTCCAAAAAACTGTCATTATGTTTTTTAATTTTATAAGTATTTAATCATCAATAAGACTATTTATTTATTAAATAAAATTTGTCTGCTTAAAAAATTGTAATAGTGTTAGAATAGAAATCTGATCGAGTTTTAGATTTAAAAAGAACAGAAAACGGGTGCGATTATTCGTGTTTCGGCTTAATTCAAAGATTAAGTTAAAATTTTTCGGATTAAGTTTTTACCTAATACCTATTACAAAAAAAGGTACATCAAGTAACGTTAATGCATTCCTCTAATTAATAATTCCTCTTATTATGTTTAGTTTGTTTATGATAAATAAACTTGTTTTCGAGCGATTTAAATTTGGGGTTATGGAATATATTTATATGCAAAGATAAGTTAACTTGTTGAAAGCCGTCATAAGAACTAGCTTTTCGGGAAAACTTTGCTGATTTGCGACAATTTCCGGCATATCGTTTCGGTTTTTGTCCGTAGTGGCAACATCTTCACGTCGTGGTGAAAAAAAAAATTTATTGAAAATAATCCCAAAATATGAAAATTTTAAAGTCCAATTGCAATGCTTTTTGAAACTTGCCGAACAAGATATATAATTTTTTGAACCTTAAAAATCATTATTAATTTTTGGGTGGGCATAATAATCTTCTTTTTATTCCGTTTTCCTTATAAAAAAACTAAGAAAAAGAAGAAGAACGCTAAAAAAATATAAAGCAAATGTGAGGTTGTGATTGAGTTAGTCCCATGGCAATGTGAGGTTACGTTTGAGTTAGTCCCATATGTGTTAGTGAAAATAGCTGATTTTTGCAACCGTGGAAAAGGTGAAACTTTTATTTATTTTTCAGTATGGTGAACAAACCAACAGCTGACTTTGAGGTCCTACTAAAAATAACATTTCAAAATAAAATCAG
Source organism: Meiosimyza platycephala (assembly GCA_963662105.1). Classification (NCBI taxonomy): domain Eukaryota; kingdom Metazoa; phylum Arthropoda; class Insecta; order Diptera; family Lauxaniidae; genus Meiosimyza; species Meiosimyza platycephala. Next base: position 7,177,776 of record OY759212.1, read on the forward strand.
AAGATTGTCGTAAGTAAGTTATTTTATAGTTTTATAGTTTAAATATAAACTTATGTATTTTCTTCCTTACAGAAAACTAATCCCACCATGCAAAACCAGTCTAATGAGCCACAAGAAGCAAGAAACCTTTATCGTTTAAAGGATAACAAGAGCTGTATTTACAATGAAATTTGCGACAACATAAAACAGCAGCTGCAAAACAAACAACACAACGATGAAAACGTTAAATGTGTCCAAGACTTAGGAAAACCTGAAGCACAGCTACTAAATGAACGTGCAGCATTACTGCAACAGCTTAACGTGAAAGGAGACAACTTACGTGAAGAATTCATTGCCGTATTGGTAAAATTGCCTGAGATGTATATTAATTCAATTCGTAATAGCACTTTGGCGATTTTAATTTAGAAGGTGCAGGAAATGAAGATGTAACTGCTGCTGGAGGAGACATTGATTGGGGTATTGAAAGAAAATATTTCAAATGAATTACCCATGACTGAATATTTAAGTTTTTTGCGCCGGATTTTACGCTGCATCCAGAAGTGAATTCGCGGCAAGAAAAAGCTATTCAAAACAATATTTGGAGCTAATAGTTAAGCATGTGTACGAAAACTTAAAAATGTGTTGGACCGTGATCATGCTCACCGCAGCTAATATGCATGCTTCTTGATTTTTATTGATATGATTCCGAAATTTGACCCTTATCATAAGCCAGACAATAGCCGTGTGTTTTTGGCATGGTATTTTTGTATGAGAAGTTAGTCGGCGATAAGTAGCGGTAGTGATTTTAAGTTGTAAATGTGAAACAGAGTGATCATCCGTTGCTGACAACCTGAATTTCTGAACGCAATATGCTTATAGTTGTTGTCTACCTACTTTTCAGCACAAAAAATGATTATTTCTTAAATGTAAAGCATTTGTAAGACAGATTTTTTTTTTAATTTGTTTTATTCATAATTTTTCTTGCTAAATTAATAAAATCGCAAAAAAGTTTAAAAAATACATTTGATACAACTAAGAACAAATAAAAGTCAATAACAAATAATGCTAAATTACGATAATGCAATGTTTTTCTTGTGGCTCTAAAAATGATTATGAATATGCTCAATGTACCTGGTTATCCGTCTCCACTTCAATGCAATTCTCATTCTCTTCAGAGACCATCAAACTTGTTGTATATGATGACTTCAACATATTTATGAAAAGTTCATTTGATAGTACGTCGAATTTTTTTACTTCTTCACCTTGTACATTGATGTCGCCTGCGATACCATGTAGTTTGGCAATACCAGCCTTGCGTACAGCAGATGCAATGGCTCTAATAGGAGTTTGGATGCAATTCAAGAGTTGTGAAAGATCACCGGTGACTTTTTTTAAATTTTCGTTGCTCCTTAGCAGGCAACAGTGGCTGTTGGTAAACAAAATGTTGGGTTAATTCAATAGATTTTCTAAGAGTAATTTAATATTTCAAAATAAAAATATAAGCAAAATTCAAAGGATTTCTTTAAATGTGCAAATGCCTTTTCCACACCACCTTGCGGTATGCATTTTTGGCGCGTTACCGTTTTTTTTTTTCTTGGGAGTTCGGTTCCCCTGTAGGCCTATCTCACCCATTGCTACAAAGTTAAGTTATTAAAAAACTAATAATAAAAATAAAAGATATATTTATTTACTTTAAATATACAAATACTAAAATAAAATTTAAGCCAATGCTTAATGCAAGAGGTGACTAGCAAAATGTGGTGGAGAAAATTAAAAGCAAGCGCAAACTTATTGTATACATTATTATAAAACGACTTTACATTTAAACGAAAAAGCACACACAGTCAGGGACCTACGTTTAAATACACTCCTTAAACTTTACTTTTTAATAAAACTAAGCATATTAACAAAAATTTTAGTAATTTAATAGTTCAATAATATATAAAAACGAAAACAAAAAGGTATAAGTAAATTTTTCAAAAGTCGAAAAAACAGTATATTTAAACTTAAATCCCTGACTGTAATCTAATTCAATTCACCTAAGGCGTCACAGAACCTTATACAGGGTTGGCTTATGCCAAGCCGATAAACTACGTTCCCTCAGAAGGAGGGGGTTCAAGAGAGGCTAAAATAGAGCCCTGTAGTTTATGAACAGCCTCTAAGGCACGCAAAACTTTAACTTTATCGTTAGACTCAGTAACATCTCGATTAAAAAATTTAATAATAAAGTATATTCTGACCCGTATAATTAGGGACAAAAGAATATACAGATCACAATTTTCACAACAAGAAAATGGTGGTATATTTTTCAGACTATCAAATAAAAATTGGCATAAGCCAACCCTGTGACAAGCCCCATCAAAAATTTTGAAAAATTCGTCGTCAATTTGCTGTAAGTAATTTGTAAAAGCCTCAGGAGGTTTAATTAAACAGCAGTTTTCGTACTGCTTCTCCAGAGAGAAAATAAATTCTTCAGAAACCGGTTCATTTCCAAAGTACGGCAAAGGTTGCAAGTACTTATGCTGCTTGTGGACCTTTAAATATAGCCAACCAGACACATAGTTCATAGCATTTTTCTGAAGAAAATTTTTCTCCTCAAAATCAATAACGATTTCAGCTGTTTGATTAAAAGAATGATCAGGTCTTGGCAAACTTTGGAAATCTTGCCAAGACAGATCCCTAATCAAATCGTCTCCGCAGACGCTTTGAATAATGTCCAAGTCTCTAGCGTTCGGTGGAAGTGAGGAGGCATTTTCATCGTCAATATTTTTGTATGAGGGCCACCCTAAATATGGGTCCTAAATAAAAGTTTTTGAGCCTTAGCTATGCCTCTTAATATAAAAGACACGTGGTGAAAATTTGATGTGAATCGCTAAATATCCAATGCTAAAAATATTTTTGTATGAGGGCCACCCTAAATATGGGTCCTAAATAATAGTTTTTTAGCCTTTTAATATAAGACATTTGGTGAAAATTTATTGTGAATCATTTAAAATGCTATTTCAGAAATACTTTTGTATGAGGGCCACCCTAAGTATGGGTTATAAATAAAAGTTTTATGGCCGCAGCTATGTCTCTTAATATGAAAGATATTTGGTGTAAATTCCATGTAAATCGATTAATATATATATATAATATATTTATATATATAGATAAATATGAATATAAAAATATTATAGTCATACATATTCCTTTTAAATATAAAATTGCTACCACGTATTATTTATATGTAGGTATATATATATGCATATGCATATAAATATGAATATAAAACTATTATAGTCATACATATTCCTTTTGCATATAAAATTGCTACCACGTATTATATATAGGTATAAAAATATGCATATAAAAATATAGTCATACATATTTCTTGAATTGCACATTTCAGTTTTCGAAATAGCCATGGATCTAATATAAACGATGCCATTAGGTATCACGAAACTCAATAGAAAGAATTGCGTCAAAAAACAAAACATATTTATCTATCAAAACAAAATGATATAATGTTTTGTCATTTACAGTCGACAAACATTCTACCGTCGATAAACACAATACCGAACAGAATCGTTAATCGAAAAAGAGCGACAACCGCAATAGGTGTCTGAGAAAAAAGCATTTAGGCCTTCAAAGCGTTCCAAACGCCCACCATTGGGCATATTGATAATAAACATGATCTTCAATATTTTTGCAAAGTTTGTACGTTTTGTATTTCAAATGATTTACGGTGCTAAAGGCGAATCAATGCCACCAATAACAGATCCAATTTTATTGAACTCTGCTACAACATTAGCAAGAAAAATACGTCAGAAAGAGGTTAGTAAATCCAGATATTACTTTGTGTTGCAATTTAATAAATTTTTTTTTTTTTCAAAAGATAACAAGCGTTCAAGTTATGGAATCATTTATACGTCGAGTTAAGGAGGTGAACCCAATGCTTAACTGCTGTGTCGATAAACGTTTTGATGAAGCCCTAAAAGAAACAGCCGCTGCTGATAAACTTTTAACATCACATCAATATACCGCAGAGGAATTAGCTTTATCAAAACCATTTTTGGGTATACCTATTTCTACTAAGGACTGCATTGCAGTAAAAGGTTAGTTTTTAATGGTGATCAGAATCTACTTATAAAATAAGATTTATGAAATGAAAGACTAAACTCCACAAGAGTATTGAGTATTATTTGAGTATTACTTCTGCTATTAATTTTTAACCGAACTTTATTTTAGGTATGCTGCACACTTCTGGCTTGTATATACGTAAGGACGTGCGTGCCACGGAAGATGCTGATGCAATTGCATTAATGCGAAAAGCTGGCGCTATTCCATTTTGTCTATCCAATGTTTCAGAGGTTTGCATGTGGTGGGAGAGCAATAACACAGTACATGGTCGAACCCGGAATCCCTACGATACAAACCGTATTGTTGGGGGCTCTAGCGGAGGTGAGGGTTGCATACAAGCAGCAGCAGCTTCACCTTTTGGTCTTGGCTCAGATATTGGAGGTTCAATTCGTATGCCAGCCTTCTTCAACGGTGTATTTGGTCATAAGCCAACGAAATTTCTTGTCTCCAATAAAGGACAATTTCCAGCACCTTTTACTGAGGAGCAAAATTCATTTTTAGGCATTGGTCCAATAGTAAGACACGCTGAAGATTTAAAACCCATGCTAAAAATCATTACAGGTGAAAAGGCAAAGCTATTGAATTTAGATGAACCTGTCGATTTGCAATAGGTGAAATTTTTCTATCAAGAAAATGACGGTGGCGGACGCTTGATATCACCAGTTGATGCAGATATACAGAATGGTATGCAACGCATTGTCAAACATTTACAAAATCAATTAAAGGTTACAGCAAAACGCGTTCAGTTGGAAAAATTTCGTCAATCTGCAACGTAATGGTTTTGAACATCAACTTGCAAATTGTAAGGGTGTTATTAATCCATATACCGAATTATTAAAATGGTTTATCGGCGCTTCCAAACACACCTTCATTGGCCTAGTCACAGTGCCAACATGGTTCGCGGAAATATCATCATTTGGTACGCAAAAGAAATGATTTACGGACTGAGCTACAAGAATTACTCGGAGAAAATGGCGTTCTTATATACCCAACCCATCCTACTGTGGCTCCATATCACAATGAGCCAATTTGTCGCCCAATTAATTTTGCATATACAGGCATTGTTAATGTTTTAGGATTTCCAGCGACAGCTGTTCCCTTGGGCCAGTTAGGTTCTGAGGGTGTGCCACTGGGTGTACAAATTATTGCAAATTTTAATCAAGATCGTTTGTGTATAGCTGTAGCAGAAGAGTTGGAGCGAGCATTTGGTGGCTGGGCACGACCGGAAGTACTTCAAAAATGATTATAAAACGAAAGTCTATTTTTAGTAAAATTACTATTTGTACGAAAAGAAGAAGATTTATGAAAACTTTATAGAAGTATAGTATGTATCCGAAACCAACTCCGGCCGTTACTTTTTTAGACCATATTAATTCTTAGAATATGGTTCACTAAAAATTGGCGGGAATGGCAACTAAAGGAAACCTTATAATTTTTCATAAGGGAGCAGACCTGTAGCGAACAAATTAAAGTACGGGAGCAGATTTAAAATTCTTTTAAACTAAGTGCACTTACCTTTTAATCTGTTTGATTTTATCAGGAAACTGGAAGAACTTCTTTGCATCTGCACATCCCTTAACGCATTTTTTTGTCATCTTGTAGCTATAAAGAAAATATAATATATTATTAGTTTGCGTTTTGGTAAATTAGTTTTAAGAAAAACTGATGCTTTTTTTTAATAAATAATATAATATTTTATTTAATATAATGATACAAATCCTTTCGTAGTATAAATTTGTCCAAATATTCCAATTGAATGAATATTTTTGTGCGCAAAAATGAGTGGTGAATTATTATATGACATTTGTCAGATGAGCAGGTTACCATATGCTAAGTTTTTTAACTGAAAAGAACCAGGTAGTGATTTTTGCTTATTTAAAGGACAATAAACCCTCAAACTATATTATTTATCACTTTATTTTAATAATTTTTACAATAAGTCTAAATTTCATTGATTTTTTCGACTATATAATAAAAATATTTTTCAAATGTTCCTAATTTGGACAAAAATGCCCTAAGTGGTAAAGTTAAAAATTTTATTAGTCACCACGAGTGGGTGAGTTTTTAAAAGCAGCGCCGCAACTGAATTTTTTTGCGTTAGTAGTAGAATTCGGTCGAGAGCTTCGCCTCTTTTGATAATCTTTGACGAGAACTCATGCAAGCAACAACACGTCCCTCGGTAGTTCTTTTTTTTGTGTTTACATGGTAAAAATAAATTATTAAAAATGTTTCAATTAGATTGGGAGTTAAAATTTTTTTGTTTTCTTAATGCAAAAAAAAAGTACAATGTTTGCTGTTCGATCATATTACAGCTACAATTATGAAGTCCAATATTCAGAGACATTATATTTTATTTCATCGAGATTTTGAACAATATCAAGGGGAAATACGAAATAAAAAATAAATCAAAGCTTTTTATGTTCTTTCCTAATTTCTCCTGGTGTAGTTCATGCACACATTGATGGCATGCATAGCGTTGGTAAAATGCTTTTGTGTAGTTTTGGCTTACACTGACTCAAAATAATAAAATAAGGGTACGTTCACTGTCAGGCGTTTTTTGTAGCGCTACACGCCAGCTTCAGAAGCGACGACGGTACCATCGAAAACGCAAGCGACGTGAGTGTTTCCTGTCAGGCGATCATGTAGCGCGACACGTCGGTTTTTTTACCAGTGACAGTTTTAATCAGTGACAGTTCTTCTTTTTTATTTTTGTATGCCTGCTTAAATTGTCAAAACAGCTTCTTTTGTTTTTGTTTTTGCTTACTTTTGACAATTTTGATAGGCATTTTCACGGTGTAATTTGAGTTTGACAAGATAGTTCTACCATGTAATTAGTTTCATTCATGTTTATGAAATGGTAGATTCAAAACCAAAGAATACAATATTCTTTGTTAAAAACGATGCGTGCTAAAATAAGGCAAGTTTTATTATTGGAAAGCAGTTATTTTTTGCGTAGAAAATTTATAACTAGTTTGACCATGAATATAGTTATGTCTCAGAAAAGTTGACCTTTCCGCATCTATTGGTGAAAACATTTTTTTCGGAAATGGGCCCAAAATTTTCTTTCCCGGGGTCCGCAGCCGTTTCAAATTATGTTAAAAATCCATTTTCGACCTTTCTGATCGATTGGTGCAAACAACTTCTTTCGAAAATGGATCCAAAAAGGTATATTCCGGGATCGTCTCAAATCATGTTAAAAGTTCAATTTCCACCTTTCTTCATCGATTGGTGCAAATATTTTTTTTCCTAAATGTGTCCAAAACGTTCACTCCTGGGTTCCGGGGCCGACCCGTATTATTTAAAAAATGTATTTTCTATCTTTTCTCATCAATTGATGCAAAAAAAAATTTCCAAAATGGGTTCAAAACGGTCTCTTTCGTGGTTCGGGGCCGTTCCAAATATGTCAAAAATCCACTTTGGACCTTTCCTCATCGATTAAAATCTATTTTCAACCTTTCCTTATCGAAATAGTGCCACCAACATTGATTTTCACTTACTATTTTTATTTTGTCGCTCGCCATCGCTCCAAAAGTTCAAAATGTTTTGGTTGCAGATTTTCGTAGCAAGCGAAGGCGCTTCGTAGGTTGCCGACGCTCGTGTCGCGCTACGTAAAATCGCCTCACAGTAAACACTTCCATATGCTTGCATGTATTTGAACGTCGGTAGTGACAAGCTGGCGTGTAGCGCTACAAAAAACGCCTGACAGGAAACGCACCCTAAATGTAAGAACTGCAAAGTATGTAGTTAAGGTACGGTCAATGCGCTACGCAGTACATTGACCATGCATAAGCTCTGGTTACAATAAATTTAAGAACTAAAAATAAGCAGTTCTGATAATATGAACGCTACGTAGTGCATTGACCATAAGCTAAAAGAAATATGCAACATAAGTATAACTACAGTAGGTAACGGATATAAGCACAATTCATATAAGAAAGGAACGCTTATAAGAAACATTTTCGAAAGCACCGCGTTTTTTCCCATTGTTTTGAGGTAAAAAACAATCTATATAAGAAACTTCTTATAAGAAAAAAACGCATAAAAGAAAGCTTTTTCCAAGCACCAATATGAAAAATCTTAAGAAAAAAATAACTCTTATAAGAAGTTTTTTCAAATCGTAATTTTCGTTCTTTGGTCAAAATTGAAAATACGCGCCTTCTTTATGTCATCATTCTTCGATCAAAATTGAACGAACAAGTGTAACGATTGCAATTGCTGAACGCACTTATTACTCACTGCTGATTTTTGTGCGACTCGGATATAAGAAATAAAGTTTCTTATATCAATAGTACGGATATAGGAAATTTTTTTCTTATATACGTGGTACTTCTATAAGAAAAATCTGATATAAGAAAGAAATTTCCGGGATTTTTTGACTTTCTTATATCCGTTACCTACTGTATGTGATTGCACATTCTCCCACGCGTTGACTGGTATTCTGGTCAACCGTGTTCTCATGTTTCTGTAATGATAAATTGTGTTTGCTGTTGACGAGGTTGTGGAACAGGAGTACAATTTTGCCTTGGTTGGTATGACGTCATTCGCTTTCGTAGTCACCAAACAATTATAACTCCAAAGATAAATGATAAGAGTAGAGCTAAGTAGCTGACGACATGACGATGAATACTGTTTGCAGAAACCGTAGTAGGTAGATTTGTGAGTCCTTGTTCTTGGAGTGCCGAAAGTTGTACTTGAAGGTTTCTAAGTGAGTCTAGATGTGTGTTGTTAAAGGCTGATGTTGATGCTAATGTTGTTTCATCAGAACTGGTCATTATAGAGATATTTCCAAATCTGGTGTACGAAGATCTCAGTGAACTGGTAGTGAATTGAGTTGTGACTAGATTGTTTCTTATTACACAATTTTCGTCAATTGATATCAGTCCAGATTCAGTAAGATTAACTCGGAGCGTTTCTTCTTTACACACGGTAGTCATTTGAATAGTTTGTAGAGCCCCAAATATCCCGTGATTTTTACTACGTAACTGTGTAAATATAAGGTTGTTACTTATTTTCACTGAGTTGCAAGCTGGTATTATAACGCTGTTAAACAGATTGAATTCACAACAATAAGCCTGAGATCCGGCATGGTATTTTGCTTTTGTGTTGGAGCAAATATAACGCATATCAATGACTTCTTTACACTCGTTCAGTTCTGTTGTTGTAATTGGAAAGTACTGGTCCTTGTGTCTATTTATGGCCATAGTTTCAATTGATGTGTCAATTACGATGAGAGTGTCATTTATGATCGCAGGAAAAGGTATTATACGAAACAGATCAAATGATTCTTGTTGTATTAGCGGAAATTTGATCTCAAATATGAGGTGATCATCAGTTGCTCCTCCCTTGGCTGCTAGAATTTTGTAAAAATGAAGCAAGTCGTCCTGCTCCAATGGTAATCTTTGTGACGATGATAAATGATTTTTGATGTTTACAATTTCCCTTCTTAATTGAGTAGGTGACAGTAATAATGGATTGATGGTCCCATAATGTGCATCGGTTAAGGTATTTAGTATAGTATGCAATAAGTGATAGTTACATCATCAGTGTAGTAAAAATTTCAAATATCTTGGCTTTTTCGGATTCTTCTCCAACACGGGAGATGATTTTATTGACTTGTGTTTGAAAAGTGGATACTCGTTCTCTCATATCAAGTTCATCGTGTTTGATTATATTTATTGTAGAATCTATGATGGAGGTTTGATTTCTTAGCATGGTCAGTAAATGCTCCTCATTGTTATTAACTATATCAATCGTCCTGGATATTTCTTCTGCATAATCAGAATCCAATAGTCCAAATAGTGAATGTGCCACATTACCGATTATGTTGATTGCTCCCCGTGGAACTCGATGCCTTGAAATTAAGTTAGTATTTGATTGTAGCTCATCGTTGGTGTTGTGAAAGTGCCTTACTAATACATTACATGATGCCTTATGTTGTAACTGATTGCATAGGTACTGAAGTTCGATTGTGCCATTTGCAAACGTTTCTAGCTCTAATCGAATCAGCTTCAAGTCATAATATACTATGATTTTCCATTCATTTGTGATTAGATGTGAAGATCCGAGATGTTCAAAGTAGATGCCTGGATTGTTGCTAAAATGTGTAATGTTTATTGAAGATGGGACTGACCAAATTAGTGGTAGCATTAGTAATGATAACACAACGGTAGTCATTAGAGGACTGTATGATGCCCTTCTGCGTTTTATTTGAGGTTGTTGAAGTATTTCTGCCGTATTGCTGTGATTTGACAAAGGTGGTTCGTCCTTAGAGCCAAGTTCTAATGGTAATGATGTCTCCTGTCTAGCATCAGTCCCGATAGGTAATGGTGCTAGACTTCGAACTGGACGTTTCCAAACTCCTGTTGATGTTCTGACGTCGGCTACGCGGACAAACCCATCATTTCCCGCATATATTTTAATGATTCTTCCAAGTGGCCATTTGAGAGCTGGCGTATTTTCTTCATTGATAATGACCATGTGTACCGTTTTTTATGTTGTGACATTGTGTCTTCCACTTGTGTCTACATTGAAGCTGATTTAAGTATTCTATAGACCATTGTGTCCAAAATTCTTGCTTTAAGTGAGAGACCAGCCGCCATCTAGACAAAAGTGTTGATTTTGTAGGTAACGAAGCTGCATCCCTTTGTGCTGCATCCCTTTGTGCTGCAAGTGGCTCTCCAATGAGAAAGTGGCCTGGTGTTAATGCCGTGAGATCGTTTGGATTTGAAGTCATTGGAGTAATTGGGTGCGAATTCAGCGAATCAATCTCAATTATAACTGTTTCCGGTTCTTCGTATGTGAGTGACGCCGTTGAAACACTTCTAAGTAGCAAATGTTTTGCCGATTTTACGGCAGCTTCCCATAAGCCGCCAAAGTTTGGTGATCTTGGTGGAATAAACTTGAAGTTAATTCCGTTGTCGCTACTGGTCTTGATTTTCTTTTCTCGAGCTGAATCGGAATGGGTCACATCACTGAAGTCTTGTAGTTGCCTTTTGGCATCGATAAAATTTGTGGCGTTGTCGCAGAATATGTTTTTACATCGACCTCGCCGACTGATGAACCTTTTTAATGCTCCTATGAAAGCTTCTGTGGTTAGATCACTGATCAATTCTAAGTGCACTGCCTTGGTGGCAAAATAGCAAAACACTACGAGATATGCCTTGTGTGGCTTTTTTCCTCGAATCTTATAGTGAACCCAGAAGGGGCCACAATAATCAACGCCAGAATTAATAAATGACCGCGCTGATGTAACTCTTTCGGTTGGAAGATTGCCCATTATCTGATTCATTAACGCTGGATTGGCCTTTGCGCAACGCACACAATTGTTTACTATGTTTCGTGCATAAGTTTGTTCCTTTATTGGCCAAAATCTTTGTCTTATGATTGCAAGTAAAGCTTGTGGTCCACAATGTTTGTTATTGTCGTGTTCCATTTTGAATAAAAGTTTTACTAATGGGTCATTATATGGTAACAGCATAGAATGTTTTGCGTCATAGGCAAGCTCGGTAGATTGAAGACGACCACCAACGCGTAATATGCCATATTTATCCAGGAAATGTGCAAAGGTGGTTAGTGAGCTGGACTTGCAGATGTCCTTGTGATTTTTTAGTTGTTTTATCTCCTCAATGATTTCTGATTGTTGGGTTGTTTTTACAATAACCTTCAGCGCGGCGTTTAGTTACTCTTGTGTAGAGGATGATCCAGGAGTATGCTTAATCACATTGATAAATCGTAGTGTGTAGCCAATCACTCTCAAAAGAAATCGAAAAGAATTGCGATGATTCAGATTATATATCATATGTTGTAAACCATTATCCTCTGATGCAATCGCTGTTGTTTGGTGAATCTTTTTCTTTTCTAAATCTGATGATATTGAAACCGACCACGGGTTTGGCCATAATAATTCCTTTCCGTGAAGGTATAAAGGTCCATAAAACCAAATTGAACATGCCATCAGTTTCCTTGGAGATATTACCCTAGATAGAACATATGCCGGGTTGTCCTTTGATCTAATATGGCGCCATTGCTCCTTTTGTGATAATTCTTGTATCTTTGCCACTCTGTTCGCCACAAAGGTGTAAAATGTTGATGCTGATGAATTTATCCATGATAGCGCAAATTCAGAATCCGTCCAGAGGATGGCGGCAGTATTATTTAAGTTCAAATCCTTCTGATCACTTCTGCTCCCTGAAGCGCTGCACATAACTCGAGTCGTGGCAAAGTCTGTTTTTTGATGGGTGCCACGCGAACCTTGCGTACAGAAGATTTACCCGAGAACGTAGATATACAGCTGCGCCAAAGTGTGAATCTGAACTGTGTTTATCGTTACCTTGCTGAAGATGTGTCTCGAAAATGTTGAATTGTTTAACGATTTTACGTCATTTCTGAACACAGTCCTTTTTTCAAATTCTTCTGGCAGCTTGTCGTCCCAAGCTAAGTTTGTTTGCCATAATTCTTGTATGAATATCCTTGCTGTTACAACTGCAGGTCCGAGAATTCCCAAAGGATCGAAATTCGTGAAAATATTTGTTGTAATAACCTTTGTCCTTATGCAGAACTGGTCAGTTTTTGGTAGCCACGTCAAGCCCAAAGTCTTGATTGATGGAGATTCATCATCTGTAAAGTCCAAGTTGACCTCCTGGTCCTGAAGTGGAATGCCTTGTAATAGTTGAGGGTGATTTTCGCACCACCTTCGAGGCTTAAATCCCGTCTCGTTTAGGCATATCTTCAGCTGTGCTTGCTTTTCAATTGCTGTTGCAAGGAAGTCAGAACCGGTGAGTCCGTCATCTACATAGAAGTCATCATGTAGAGCCTGCGCCCTCAATGGATATTTACAATCCTTTTTGGTTGCTAAGTATTGCAAACACTTTGTAGCCAAATATGGTGCTGAGCTTGTTCCATATGTTACAGTCAGTGTTGGCATATCACATGGATTTTTAGGTTTACGACAGTCACACGTCGTAAACTGTCGTAAATGTCACAAATGTCGCAAACTCCAGATCAACCTCGATTTCACAACACTGAAATTGTTTGTTAAACAATTTGACAAACAAAACAATATACTATGGAACTTGAACATGTTTGACAAACAATTTTATGATCTGAACCCCCCTTACAGGTAATAGTGAAATGTCATTGAAAATTCAAATGCAAGAAATTCCGTTTGTTTGTCGTAAACTCAATGTTTGTCACAAAGGCTCGAAGTCGTAAACGTCGTAAATGTCGTAAATTTGTTCAAACAAAATATTTTTATCTCTTCGGATTGATGATTCCTCCAAAATTTTATTCACTTTGCACTGTAGATCTTGTATGTAGGATGTCGTTAAGTGATAATCCGGACGATGATTTTGTTGATGCATCGAACACCACACGTAGTTTAGTAGTAGTGCTATCCGGCTTTAGCACACAATGATGGGGAATGAAATAATTTGATTTCATGAGGGTGTATTTCCGTCATGTATCCTAAGCTTTCATATTCCTTCATGAAGTTTATATAATCTGTCTTTAAACTTTGATTTTTCTCCAGACGTCTTTCTAAGGCGAGGAATCTGTTATAAGCTATATTCCTTGAATCGCCTAATGTTTCAGGATTTTCTGCAAATGGTAGCTTGACAATAAATCGGCCTTCACTTGATCGCTCGACATTTTGTATAAAATGAGTTTCGCAAATTTTTTCTTTTGGGCTTAGTGGGTTTTGAATATCCTGCGGCTCTTCTAGTTTCCAAAAGCGTTCGAGTAGTTGATTAGTGGACTCGTCATCATTACTGTATACATCGCAAGTAGCCTTTCCATATCGTGAGTGATCTACCATTCCGCTGACCACCCAACCAAAACCCGTGTTTTGTAGAGTTGGTGAATGATCTTCCAACTGAATTTGTTCATGTAGGAGAAGTTTGTGATAAAACTCTGCTCCTAGAAGAACGTCGATTTTTTCAGACTTGTTGAAATCTGGGTCTGCTAACGATATATTCTCTGGAAGTGGCCAAGCGGCTACATCGAAGTCCTGAGTTGGCTGAGCAGCCACTATATGCGGTAGCACAAAAGCTTCAAGCCTCGAGGAGAATTTTCCTATTTTTGACTGTACTATGACGTTTACGCGGCGTGTAGAATTGCGCGTTCTGTGACCTATCCCTTCAATACAAATCGATGTATTTGTGGTAGAGATGGCTAAACGTTTGACGAGTTGCTCCGAAATAACGTTGATTTGTGAGCCAGAATCTAAGATGGCTCTTATCTCATCACTTCGTTTTGCTTGCTATGTTCAAGGTTTGATGCTGCTAGTGTTGCTGCTGGTTTTGGTTCATGATTTATTTGTAGAGGATGGTTGTACCCTTACTCCTTCTAAGTGGAGAAGAGTGTTGTGCTTTTGATTGCATTTGCTGCAGCTACGTGATAGACACGTTTTTGCGCTATATCCTGACTTGAGGCAATTGATACATCGCTTCCGTTTTTGGATCCAATTCAGACGTTCCGCTGCGGAAAGTTTAATGAATCTTTCACAATAAAACAGGGGGTGATTTCCCTGCTTGCACAATACACAATTATGTTCCTTTTGAGATGTTAGCATTGATGTTGAAGTTTTTGTGGCATTAACTTTATCCTTTTGTCCTATTGCTTCTAAAGTTTGAAACCGTTTGGCCAAAATATCCTGAAATTCCTCCATCGCTTGCATTGCTCTTGGATCTTTAATTGCTTGCTCATATAACATATGAGTATGACGATCTAGTTACTTTACCAGAATATGAACTAGTAATGGTCCCCAAGAACTTGTGTTTATACCCATATTATTAATGGCCAGTAAAATTTCATGAATGCAATCATGAAAGCCTTTTATTGATTTAGCGTCAGGACTTATGTTGGATTGATCAGTTAACTTTTGCATTAGTACGTTTGCAAGTACTCTTTTATTGTCAAAACGGTCTTGCAATAATTTCCAAGCTGCTGTGTAGTTCTCTGCAGCCAAGCTCAGGTGTCTAATAAGCCGCTCAGCCTCGCCAGTTATGTTAGCCTTTAGGTACCACATTTTTTGAACTTCAGGTAATGCTTGCTCATGAACCATTTTTTGAAAAATATCAAAAAATTGTTGCCATTTTAAATAGTTTCCATCAAATGAAGGAATAGTTACTTTCGGCAGATGAAGCGCTAATTGTTCCCTTGCATTAGGCCTTTGAACGGACATATCACTATTTTTTTCTTCTTTGCTTTCAGTTTCATCCGGTCATCAGTCGAAAAAAATTCTAAGCTGCAAAACTCCAGAAGTTTCACAGTGTATTTTTGTTGTAACAAAAAGTGAAAGAAAAAAATATTAAATTATTAGCTAAAATTCACTACAAAAAAATAAAAATAATATATTTCAATTAACACATAAATAGAAAGAACAAAGTTCAACATAAAAAAATAAACAAAGCTAGCAAGACGGTGGGTTATGCCGGTGGAGCGCTCTCCGCCTATGGAGCGACGTCACTCTCTTTCCAATGAGTGCGTTTCTACATTCTCGAGTGCTTCCTACAACAATTCAACAACAACTAATAATATTATTTCCGCGCATTCTACTCCAAGCGCTCATTCGAGTAACGCGCATGCGTTGTTTTCTCAAAACTCTTTTCTGAGTACATGTAATAATCCAAAGCCGCTAAATCTGAAATCTGCGGAACAGGTGTTGCCCTCTCCTCTCTTATGGGGAGCTCAATGTTCAACTCCGAACATCTCACCAGCACCTACAAGCGCAACTGTCTCTTTGCCAGCAACAACTCTGGCAACAACTAGTACATGTGTAATTACTACATCGTCATCTGCTTCACTTGCACCAATAATGTCTGTAGGCACAAATTCACATGTAGTGAGCAACAGCTTAGCAACATTACCTCTGCAACATGAATCCAATGTAGAGCAACATTGTTCGGAATTGCAACAGCATCAACAGCAGCAGCAGCAGCAGCAGCAGCAGAAACCACAACATAAACAGCAGTTGCCATTACAACAACAAAAACAACAAATTCGTCAAATACAACAAACTTAACAACAATCAAAGTCAAACACACAAAATAAAGGTAAAAATATTTTGTTTCCAAAAAATTGTGAAGTTCAAACTGGGCTAGACCGCTACATCCAAGTAAAAAGGAAACTAAGCCCACAAAAAAACGGAGGCAATGTACAAGCGGCGAAAGTCATTAAATCCACCTCTACAGGTACAATCAACGCCAATAATAATAGATTTGCACTATTAGCAAAAAATTATGCTGATGAAGCTGGTGGTAGCGGTAGGCAAAGTATTAAAGATCATAAGCCTCCACCTATTTTCTTGCGTGAGCGTAACTCTAATGCTCTTATAAATTATATTACTAGTATAATAGGGAAAGACTCATATCATGTAGTTTCACTTACAAGAGGAAATATACATGAAACAAAAATCCAAATTTACGCGAAATGTAATTACCGTACTTTAGCACGTGATCTAGAAGCCAAAAAAAAGAATTATTACACTTACCAGCTGAAAAGCAGTAAAGGTATTTCTGTAGTACTTAAAGGTATTGAATCTGATTTAGACGTAATTGAAATAAAAAATGCTCTGGAAGAAAAAGGTTTCCATGCCAGAGCAGTTATTAACATTGTAAATAAAGATAGGGTTCCGCAACCTATGTTTAAGGTAGACCTACTCCCAGATGCTGCCAAGCTCAAAAAAAATGAAACGCATCCAATATACAAGTTGCAATATTTATTGCACCGAAAAATTTCTGCCGTATTAGAGGAGTTTATGGACTATTTTAAAACTTTAGGTGATAAATTTGTAGCAGCCGGTGACTATAACGCAAAACACATTTTCTGGGGCTCCCGCATTAATAATCCCAAAGGTAATCAGCTGTATAACGCAATAAATAAAAATAGCAATCTGGATGTTGTTTCTCCCGGAAAACCCACATATAGGCCAGCGGACCGCAACAAAATTCCTGACCTAATCGATTTTGCCGTCACCAAGAGTATTCGCAGAGATTTAATTTCTGTCAGTACAAGTTTTGAGTTATCATCTGATCATTCCCCTGTTATCATACAAATTTTTGAAAAACCCAAGCATAGAGAGGTACCACTTACTCTTATAACTCCTTATATAAACTGGATTAATTTCAAAAAATACATAAGCACACATATCCACAAAAATTATACAATAGAATGTAAAGAGCATGTTGATGATGCTGTTGAGGTTATAAATTCCATTTTAACTACAGCAGCAAATAACTCTACGCCTAAAAATTCAATTAGTAGAAGAAAAGAAGATTTTCTACTAATGCTGAAATAGAAAAATTAGTTTCGGATAAGAGAAGGCTTAAACGGGAATGGCAGAAATATAGGTCCCCAGCATCAAAAATAAAACTTAGGGAAGCCGAAAAGAAGATAAGAGCTGCTCTTTCTAGAGAACAAAATAAACCTTTCTCCAAACAAAACTAATAAATCGTCTCTATGGAAGTCTAGCCGCGTATTTAGAAATTCTATTGAGACCGAGCCTCCTATAAGGGATAGTAATGGCGATTGGGCACGAAGTGATGAGGAAAAAGCATATGTTTTTGCACAACATCTAAGCCTAGTGTTTCAACCCAATTGTGTATAAAACTATACTGGTCTACCTCCGCAAATAACTCACACTCAAAATATAAACATGCATATTACACCAACTGAAGTCGCTAACGTCTTAAAAAATAAACTTATTTATTTATTTATTTTATTTATTTATTTATATTTATTTAGTCTATGAATACAGTATCCTTACAGACTAATGAGATGAATGAGTAAAATTAAAACTAGAATGTTGATTTATATTTAAATAATAACTAATTATATACAGAATTCATCAATTTCATAAATGAGATTTTTGTAGCAGAAAAATCAACTACAACTAAGTTAGAAATATTATTAAATTCAATTAATGCTCTCATAAACGGAGCATTTAGTGCGTAGTTCGTTCTAACACAGCCAACAAAAAATGTATCGAAATTTCGAAGAGCTCTTGCTGGGACATTGAACGGGATCTTTTCTAAAAGGGAAGGACAATCAACCCCACCTCGGATGATGTCAAAAACAAAGGCTAATGAAAGTATAGTTCGCCTGTTTTGTAATGTTTTCAAATTTATTAGCATGCAACGTGAATGATATGAGGGAAATGGATCGTTAAAATGCAGAGACCGAAGTGCAAAGCGAATAAAAACTTTCTGAATGCGTTCTATACGATTCATATGGCAAGCGTGATAAGGCCTCCAAATGAAAGACGCATATTCCAGCTTAGAACGGACAAACGAAGTATAAAGGAGTTTAAGGGAGTATGGGTCAGAGAACTCACTACTGTTACGTCTGATAAAGGCAAGCATGCACCGAAAAAAAAACTTACTCCGTTTAAGGAAAAATGCCTAAATGTAAGGAAAAAATGTCCTTCAATACGAGCTAAAGCCATGGGTTCCTCAAAATAAGTAAGTTGGATTCCTTAGTACAAGTAAATGTTGCTGCTTTGAAATAAGGAAAAGTTTACTCAATGTGAGGACAAGGTTATAAAACTGAGGAAAATTTTACTTTTTCTAAGGATGAAGGTATCCTTAAATGAAAGAAATTTGCTTAAAATAAATTCGTTGATTTCAAAAAAAATTTGCTAATTTTCTATTTTCTTATTTGTTGGTTACTACTTATTATTGTCAGTCATTCTTATTTTAAATGTAAGACGTTTTTAAAACTTCAAGGAAGAACTTAAATTTTTTTTTACCTGTCACCCGATCAGAGAATTGAACCTGTGTTCTCAGCGCCATGCCACTGTTCAAAGATGCTCATCTTACCCAACTCAGCCACCGACAGCATTTTTAAGACATACTAAAATGATGTTGTTAAACTGCGCATGTAACAACTATTGTCTGATCAGGAAAGCTTCGGTTCAAATCCCGGCGACGACATAATTTTTTTTTTTAATTTTTTTATTTTAAAAACAACTAGAGAACTATAAATATATAGGCAAAAACAGAATACTTACGAGAAGAATAGATATTAATTTCAGCGAGTGTTGCCACTCATTTATTAAGGAAAATTTTCCTACGTTATAGTAAATTTTTTGAAGAAACTAACTAAAACTGAGTACGAATTTCCTTAAACAAAACATTCCATTAGATTGAGGAAGTTTTTACTCAAATGAGAAACAAATTGTCCTCAAAAATTCTTCCCAAAGAAAAATTTACTATTTCAAAGGAAAGTTTTACTAAAACCACAAACTCTATATTTGAGGAAGAGCGTTGACTTGCTTTAATGAAACATGAACTCATTTCAAAGGACTCAATTACTAAATGAGACGATATTTTCATCAATATGAGGAAAAATAACTTAGATTAAGGAAAATTTTTACACTAAATCGGAGGAAGGCAGTTCTTCAAATTTAGTACGGTCTTTTTTTTCGGTGTGGCATAAGCTTTAGATATTGTATAATTAATATGGTTGTTAAAAGTAAACTTGGAGTCAAAAATTACACCCAAATCTTTAATTTCCTTGACTGATTTTAAGTAGGAGTTGGCAATGTGGTAGGAAGTTTGAATGACAGTGTGCCCTTTAGAAAAGGCTATATGGAAGCATTTGTTAATATTTAAGGTTAGTAGATTACTACAACTTTATCAATTTCTAACTGAAGCTTTCGAGCATCTTGCTGATTTTTTATTACGGAATAAATTTTCAAATCGTCTGCATACAGTAAAAATTTGGCAAAAGAAAAACAACTACTTATGTCATTGACAAATAAGACAAAAAATAAAGGCCCCAAAATACTACCTTGTGGTACACCCGAGGATGCAACAAAGGAATTAGACAGTACATTATCAACAACAACCACACACCTGCGATTGCTTAGATAGGATTTGATCCACTCCAAAAAAACGGAATGAAAGCCCAAGCAATTTAGTTTTTTTAATAGGATTTTATGAGAGACCGTATCAAAAGCTTTAGATAGGTCAGTGTAAATAGCATCAACTTGGAAACCTTTCTGAAACGCAGAAATACAATCTTCGGTGAAAACCGCAAGATTGGAAACTGTAGAACGCCCAGGTACAAATCCATGTTGATTGGGTATGATTAAATTTTTGACGGCATAGAACAACTTGTCCTTGATGATACACTCAAAAAGTTTAGAGATTTTCGTTAGTTTGGAAATGGGTCTATAATTACTCACATCATTTTTATTACCACTCTTGAAGATGGGAGTAATAAAAGCAGTTTTCCAATCATTTATGAAGACTCCCGAAGACAAAGATTTATTAAAAATAGCTTTCAAAGGATAAACAAGAGAAGAACATTTTTTGAGCAAAATTGCCGAAAACCCATCAATGTCTGTTTGGGTAGACGATTTAAGTCGTTCAATACCTCTGGTAACGTCATCAGAATCAAGAGTTAATGACCCAAAATTAAGGGACGATTCTATATTAAAGGAACCTCTTACAAATGAAGCAGTTTCCAATGTAAAATTAGAGCTAAAGAAATCAGCAAAGAGGTTCGATACATCTTTTGCGGTATTCGCAATTTTATCATTAAAAAATAATGAAGCTGGAATACTTGAACTAGATTTTTTCAATTTGATAAAACGTCAAAAAGCTTTGGGATTTGATTTTATACTGGCTTCAAATTTTAAAATATGATTTCTGTATAAGAATTTATCTAAACAATTCAAATCTTTAGAATACTTTTTGTAAGTATCAAAATATATTATTACATTAGTTTTTTTAAATTTGCGAAAAAATTTGTTTCTTAGATTCTTTAGTCGCTTTAGCCATTTTGTGTGCCAAGGCAATTTATACTGTTTCTTAACAACAATTTTGTAGAAAAGCACCTGGCCATGACTCCATTACTCCCATAATGCTCAAAAATTTACCCCAAACAGCTGTAGTTTTCATCACCAGGCTCTTCAATGCTATAATTAATTTTGGCCACTATCCCGGTGAGTGGAAAAAATCAATAATTAAAATGATTTCGAAGCCCGGCAAAGATTCCACCTTGCCATCTTCATACAGACCTATTAGCTTGCTTCCCTGCCTCTCAAAACTGTTTGAAAAAGTGTTATTATGTTGAATTTGTATTTGTCTTTGTATTTCAATTATTTTTAACAGAATGCTACAAGATCATATATCTTATAATAAGCATAAAAGCATTTAACAAATTAAAAGTACTTTACAATACTAATTGAGAAGAACTTAAACCTAATATAATTATTAATAATAATTTTACTAATTTTAATTCAAATTTAAAAGGTTGATGGGTTAATTAAACTAAGTTACAAAAATGTTCAAAAAGTCTTTTCTGAAATTGTGTCGATGATCTTATCAGCTGCAATTCGGGTGGGAGGTAATTCCACAACCGAATTGCAGAAACAAAAAAAGAGCGTTCAAAAACTAAACATCTGTATCGCGGTAGTATTAATTTCGGACCTCTTTGAGATTGCGCTAATCGCAACATCTCGAAAAGGTAATCGGGACACTTATTACAGATAATACTGTATAATTTAATAATGTTCCTATAATTGTAATATTGCTCTAGATGCATCCCGAGCACAGATGATTTCAGATTACTCACGCTTCTATTCCGTGGTACGTTAAAGGCTACATTAAGTCTACGTTTACATTCAAAATCTGGACTCGGGTAAACCGAACAATTAAAAGTGAAAAAAGGCAATAACTTTTGACTAAACGCATTTTCAAAGCTATGGGCAAGGAGTAAGCAGACGAACTAAGACTTCTAAGTCCTGAATAAATCTGCCTGATCGTTGCAGTAGTAGCATCACAACAACTCAAAGTGTCATTTATTTTATATCCTAGGTATTTGATACTGTTAACAAACGGAATCGACATACCATTAAGAAACAGTTCTGGAAAATTAACAGAACTAAAGTTGCTCTTAGAGCAAATTAGTCCTACACATTTTGAAGGGTTGAGTTTAAGTTTGTTATTAGTCGCCCATCCATGTATATTGCTCAAATCCTCATTAATCCTAGCTACACAGTCCTCAATAAGTCCAATGGGACGGGAGAGATAGATCAGTACATCATCAGCATACAGATGGGTTTGACAGTTAACAGCAATATCTGGCAAATCATTTATAAAAATTGAAAACAAATTTGGTCCCAAGATGGAACCCTGAACTACACCACAGTTTGCTTTTAAAGGAGCTGAGGGCCCTTGTTCTGTTACTATAGTCAGCGTTCTATCACGCAAGTAATTGTATAACAGCTTGATAGATGCGCCTGAAAAATTAAAAACGTGTTTCAGCTTATCCATAAGGATTGAATGATCGACAATATCAAAAGCTTTGGAAAAGTCCAACATGGCTAAAATACAGATATTATCACTGTCAACAGCAAAACGCAAATCCGATGTCACTTTAATTACCGCGGACTCACAACTATGCTTTTCCCGAAACCCAGATTGCAACTTACTCAATTCTTAGTTCTTAGAAAAGGTTATGCCTTACCTTCAACATCATCATCTCATTCCTTCACACCAGTTTGGTTTTAGGGAAAAACATGGAACCATTGAGCAAGTGAATAGAATAACAAACGAAATAAGAAATGCTTTTGAACACAGAGAATACTGTTCCGCCATATTTCTTGACTTTAAGCAAGCTTTTGATAAAGTATGGCATGAGGGCCTAATTTACAAAATCAGACAACTCCTACCACAAAATATCCACGCAGTCCTAGTGTCATATTTGGCAAACAGGTGCTATAGTGTTAAATATCAAAGTTTTAATACAACTGAGTTCTCGATTGGCGCTGGAGTTCCACAGGGTATTGTTCTTGGCCCGTTTTTATATATCTTATTCACTTCTGATATTCCGACAAATGACCAGCTAGTTAATTCTACTTTTGCGGATGATACGGCTATTTTAAGTCGTCACAAAAATGCTGCGGTTGCCACCAACCAGCTTCAAAATCATCTAGTTCTTATTGAAAATTGGTTATCAAAATGGCGTATCAAGGTGAACGAGCAAAAATGCCGAAATGTCACATTTACATTAAATAGAAACCTAACTCCAACAAATGATGTAACTTGGCGTAAACACATCGAAGCCAAAAAGATGCAAATCAAACTCAAAGCTGCTAGTTTGCACTGGTTAATAAACAGTCACTCTCCTCTAAAATTGGAATATAAAGTTCTCCTATATAATAGTGTTATTAAGCCTATCTGGACCTATGGGATACAACTATATGGATTCGCTAGTTCATCAAATATTGAAATTCTACAAAGGACTCAAGCAAAGATACTAAGGACAATAATAGGAGCACCGTGGTTCATTAGAAATGAGCGTATCCATAGCGATCTCCATATACCCATGGTAAGCGCAGAATTTGAAAGACTGAAAGGAAAATACCTCCTAAAACTGCAAAATCATATCAATCCATTGGCTACTCCACTAGCTAACACTTCAACACATTCGCGTTTAAAAAGGGCTGACCGCCCAGCTACTACGAATGGTTCTGCATAATGAACTTCGAAATAAATATCCATATCCATATATAGTATATCCAAATAATATATCCATAATACAATTTCAGACCAGAAAAAATATTTATTTTTATTTATTTTGAGTCCCGCAGAGCTTTAAGTTACTTATTATAATAAATATATCAATTTATATATAATTTATAATTTGTAATAGTGTTAATTAGAATTAAGAGCTTACAACTTATTGTTAGTCTTTACAATGTAAAGAGATCCAAAAAATAAAAGAATGCAAAAAAAAAAAAAAAGTTAAATGAAATAATCCATAAGAAAAGCAAGTAAGTAACTTGATTGAACACATTGATCTTAAAAGGTACATTTGTCTAAAGACAGCCAAGGCATAAGATTTGAGTGCACTAGTATGCTCAACCCAATTTAACTTCCAATCGAAGATTAGACCAAGGTACTTAAAAGACTTGACACAATCAATGGAAATACATTTATCAGAACATGTTTTTTCAGTCTCATACGTAAATAAATGATTTGACGACTTACACACATCACTACCAATCAAAAACTTATAACTCACAGAGGGCATGGTGAAAAGTGAAATTATTGATTTGAATATCATTGCCCGCAACATTGAATAGCATTATTTTAGTTTCATTGCTCAAACCAACTTATGAGATGCAAACCGATGTCTCAAGATACTCAGGTCAGCATTAATATCCGCTACAAGATCAACCACCGAATTACTAGAATATGTGCAGGCCATATCGTCTGCAAAAGCTACGACTTTGCTTGAAAATTTTTGCAAAAAAAAACTGAGCCTTGTGGAACACCAATGTTTATTTCTTTGTAGGAGCTAAAGTTTTTTTCTATTTTTACCCTCTGTTTTCTGTTCGACAAATATGAGGTAAACCATTTATGGAAAGAGCCTCTTATTCCACATTTGTATAACTTTTCCAAAAGTATTTTGGGATCGACAGTGTCAAAAGCTTTTGTAATATCTATAAATAGAGCGGCAGAAATTTTTTTAGTATTTAAAACCATTATAAACATTAGAGCAAAATGTTAGAAGTGCCTTTTCAGTAGACAGTCCTTCCCTGAAACCAAACTGGCAATCATTTAAGTATTTGGTTTTATTAAAAAAACTTACTAAGCGACCATAAATTTTAGAGAAGTGATATTCATCTGTAATTATTCAGGTTCTTCTTATCTCCTTTTTTAAAAAGAGGAATTACCTGTGAAGGATTGGCTGCTGCAACTCCTTCTTCAGTTGATCCACTTTAGTTCGTCAAACTTAACCATTTTAATTTTTTTTTTAATTGATTGTTAATTCTTTTTACACAATCCCACTTCTGACACCAATCGTTACGAAATTTCCTGTCTCTTTGACAATAATTTCAATCTCTTACACTTTTCTGAGATCGATCACTGGATTGTGTAGCAATTAAGAAAAACGCAAACTTTATTTAATTATAAAATGGTTTATTTAAATCACAAACGTTAGTTTTTACACGGTATAATGGTTTATTTCCTCTTTACATTCAAACTGTATAGACAACCGTTTCACTTTATTACTTAAAATCCACTGTTCAACTGTCTTACTTAAAAACAAATCTTCAACTGTCTTACTTAACATCAACTGTGTCTCGACTGCTCAGATGACTACCTTTTATAATAAAGCCACCATTTTCTCGAACCATCCACCACTATCCAGAATGCCATTTCCGGTACCTTCTAGATGGCGCTTATTGACGTTGATAATTTTTCTCTTTTGTCGACTTTGATAATGTCGTACTACACTGACGCTCAAACTTTATCATTTATAGTACAGAAAACACACTAGAAGCCGCTAGATGGTGTTCCAGTATTTTTCTACGGTCAGTGATACTAGCTAGTATTGTTTGATTTTCATTTCGAGAATTTTCTGGCATAAACCAAATTTCGCTACCATATTAATGCCGAATTCAGAAATTTACTTCACATATGTGACGAAGCTTTTCAAAATAAGTGATGATTTTGTATTCATGCACAAAAACAAATAAGATCAGCAAAAACCAAACAAGCGCATACATACATACTGTGTGTGTGTGAGTGCAGGTTTTAGCTTCGTTTATGCTGCAATGGAAATCCTACTTACGTAAAAATAAAACTTTTTATGTTTTTATAGATATTTTATATATCTTTCATAATTTATCATTTAATTGTATGTACATATTACTTAAAGTCCCAAAAAAAAAAAACTAAAGAAATCAAGCAAAAATATAATAACATAAGTTAATTAGATGAAAACACTTCGTTTCAATGATAGCTTAGCATTGTTGCCAAATTTTGCACAATTACGTATCAAATTTAATTTCATATGAAATCTATTAATATAAATTGCATATAAAATGAAATTTCTATGCAGCATACGAAATGTAATACAAAATACAATGCGAACGAAAATGAAAACGATTGCAAACAAGCGAGTGTAGTTCAGGGTCGCATTAAGGCGCAGGCGAACGAACATAGGGCGCCAAGAGCGCCAAACGAAGGCGCCGATAGCGCCAAAAGAGGGCGCCGAAAGCGCCAAACGAGGAATCCAAACTGAGCCAAACGAACGCACCAAGCGAGAGCGCCTTCCAAGCCTTAACTTGTATCTGAAGTCAAGACTGTTCAAACGTTCTCGCGGTTAAGAATTGCGCTTCTAATGGATACTTCTCTCCTTGAGTTTCTCAAGCTTTAGTTTGTATTGTTGTGTACGCCACATTCGGATAGCCTACAAAGAAACACACTCAATTCTATACTTTTGGCATTGAATTTTGTTTCAAGTCAACCTTGTAAGTAATGCGTTCCTCTACTTATTACACGACGTTGCAAAATTAAAAACTCCACAGAATCTACGAGTTCGCCAGGCAAACGAACACTTTTATCATAAACCAAACTACTAATACTAACTAAATAAATTTTGAGAGTTGTGGCATCACACTGGACCAAAGTGTCTATGTGAGGCTTTTATTCCACCACTATAACCTAACCTAACCTAACCTAACCTTGTAAGTAAGCACCTTCAGAAAATAACTATCAGTTTGGAAACAGCTATGAAACTAATAGAGAGGGTGAGATGCTTCCTGAAAAACTTAAGATCAGAATAGGGTTTGAATAGCGTTATCACTGATGGACTTGCTGATGAAATGTCATAGTGATAATTTTACCTTTTTATATGATATCCAAGCATTATCTCTTTGTGGTCAAGTTCAACTTTAAAAAAACTGCCGAAATCTACATTCTCACACATGGAGAGGAAAGTGATGTCAATGGACAAGAAATGCAAAAAGAACTAATTATCCTATCGCCGATGTTGCCATCTGAAACCCCTACAATAAATCCACTAAGCTACAAGAACGATGAAATTGGACATTTCTAGCTTACGATATGGGTTTTAAAGTGAAAGGAGGTCGAAAAAATGAAAAGACCACAATATCTTGAAAACTGTACCATTCAAAAATTTTTATTTTCATTTTCGAACTCAACATTTTTATTTTCATTTTCGAACTCAACAGAAAAAAGTATATAAGAAAAGTAACCTTTCATCAAAGGAACATAAAAAAATCATTTTGCAAACTAGTGTTATTCAAGTAAAGTTTGTCTAAATTGTTTGAAATACATAATTTGTTTTTAAATCTATCAACACGGGTACTCATTTTCTAGATACTTGCCAATTTCTTTAATTAACTTACTACATAGGGTGGGGGCGCCAAATTAGCTTTGCCTGCAGCTTAAATTGACCTTCGTTCACCCCTGGTGTAGTTAATTCTCCTTTTTCAATTTCGCTCATAGTCGACTATTTTTTTGAGTAAAAATTCTCCTGTGGATCTTGATTTCACGGCGAAGTTTTCAACTAAATCACTACAAAGAGAATAAATAATAAAAAGAGATTTCATGGATGAGTCTAAACAAAAAATGTTGCGACTGCGACGAGGAAAACTTCGTCGAAAATTTCGCCGTGAAATCAAGATCCACAGGAGAATTTTTAATAAAAAAAGTAGTCAAATACGTCATAGTACGAGCGAAATTGAAAAATAAGAATTTACTAAACTCGTTTATTTGCTATCGTTTTTATTTTCGTTCGTATAGAAATTTCATTTTATATGTTAAGAAGTTGTATTTAATTGAATCAATAAAAAATCCAATGCAAAATGTAAACAAATAAATTGAGTAGAAAAATTTTTTGACAGCTATGGCGCCAGATTTTGCTGTCAAATTTTAAGAGGACAAATTAATATAACCTTTATTGTTATTTTCATGAATATGTTGAAAAATATAGAAAATTGAAGAATATTTTGATTATTGTAAAATAAATTCAATTCAAACTGCAAGACAAAAAATTTTTGTTTGAAGCAGGCGCTCAGCAAATCTAACAAGATGAATATTATTTTTATTTTTCAGTTGGAACTGAAAAACGCATGTAGTTGATAATGGGGTCAAGGATGCTGCAGCCCCCAACATAAATATCTTTGAATTTTCAAGGACTTAAGCCCAAATAAAATTAACACGTCGGCAGTGGCAGGTAATTTTAACATTTTTTTTAAGTTTCTTTGTTAATTTTAAAGAAAGTTTAATTTTTTTGTATTTCAAAATTTGATTTTCGTGGTTAAAACTATTATTAAACTATTCTAATTTAATCTATTTAGGTATTAAGTTGTGTTAACTAATGATTTGTTTCAAGTAAAACAAGAAAATATCAAAATAAAAGTCCATAATTTCGTTAGATTAAAAGCCCCCTGGCAAAAAATTCTGGTTGCGTCAAATAGCAAAATGTGAAACACATACAAGCAAACAACAGGAATATAATATTTGCTAATTTTCGTCTGAATTTTTCGGCTGAAAAAAAGCAACAACAATACAAATAACGGGATCGGTTTTAAACTACAAAAGAACAACAACAAATACACTCATTAGGGGTTTTCACACGCAACGTTGTTATTCGTTATTCGTTAAATTTGTTAAAGCTTGCCAACTGTGAAGACTCGTTTTTTACGTCAGCTGTTAATCGTTAAAATATTTTCAACACAGCTGATATTGCAAGTAAGACACAGAAACACACGAAAAGAGTAAAATGCCTAAAAAAAGTGAGAAATCTAAAATAATTACACATTTGATTGAAAAAACGATTCAACGAATAACGTCCATCCATTTCTTATGTGTCCGTCCATTTCTTATGTGTTTTTGTGATTACACGCTTCTTCTTTATGCTTTCCACTTAAAACAAAAGCTTTTATTAATAAAAAGGAAATAAATAAAACTCATACCATATTTAATACCTACTTTCAATCAATTATTTACAACACAACTGACAAAACACAAAGCACAAAACAGCTGATTAATGTTTCACCGAATAACGAGTAATTTGTCGGGGTTGCCAGCTCGTTAAAGTGTTATTCGTTAAGCCGGCATTTTGTTAAATTTACAAAAACAAAATACATGTAGAACTTTAACGAATAACGAATAACAACGTTGCGTGTGAAAACCCCTATTTTGTTAGGATTTTTTCAACTGATTTTTCCTGAATAAAAAAGGCAAAAACAACAACGCAAAAGACGCGGGATCGGTTGCAAATTTGTTATTTTGGAGAAGTCAAAATAAAAATCCTTCTTCTGGATTTGCTGGTTGCTTGGTAGCAATATAAATGAATTTTCTCAAATGCAGGTTTCAAAACAAAGGATATATTTTATTTTTTATTGATTCAATTAAATACAATTTCTTAACATATAAAATGAAATTTCTATACGAACGAAAATAAAAACGATAGCAAATAAACGAGGTTAGTTAATTCTCCTTTTTCAATTTCGCTCGTACTATGACGTATTCGACTACTTTTTTGAGTAAAAATTCTCCTGTGGATCTTGATTTCACGGCGAAGTTTTCGACAAAATCACTACCATGCCGCACAATCGCAACATTTTATGTTTAGACACATCCATGAAATCTCGTTTTATTATTTATTCTCTTTAGGTGCATTTTATTGGCCAAGTCGCTATCTATGTACGAATAAAACGACAAGTTGCTAAGTTGCCTTAGAGCTGACTGGGTAGCACTGGCTACGTCAGATATGTCATTTATTTGTGTTTTTGCTGTTTTGAAAAATTAATTGGCTGGCATTGTGTTCTGGGGAAATAGTTGTGCCTTGCCAGGTTATCCTGGTGTTTACACAAATGTGGTTTTACTGTTTTGAAAAATTAATTGAATTGAATTTAAAAAAAGAAAAAGAAAATGAATGTTTTCCGTTAAATTCAAATTTTTTTTCCGTAAAATTCAATATTTTTTTTTTAATTTCAAACTTCATAATTGACAAAATACAAAATCACAATAGACAAAAACTGGGTAGCACTCGCATTTAAGAAACTTGCTTGTATACTTAGCAACTATAATTATAGTCGCTAAGTCTACGATTTTGTTTTTGTTCTCCTATACAATTATCGTTGCTAGCTAAAGATATCTAGCAGAGGATGGCGAATAAAACGCAGCTTTTGTTTCTAGTTAATTTGATTGAACTTTTATTGTCTTTGCCAAATTTGTATGCTACTGAGTAACAGATGTCGCACATCGTAAGTTGATGTAGACACAAACCTAAAAGAAAAATCAAATAATATGGCAACTTTGCTTGAATTTGTAGAGCCGATTTTTTCCCGGGTTTCACTCCTCATTAAATACCACTACTGTCAGCAGTTGGTTTTATTTCAGATGTGTGTGTGTGCGTGTTAATTTTTACAAATTCAAATTTTCGTATTTATCTATCAAATTTAATAAAAAGCATATGGAAGTGCATAAAATAAGTGAAATGTTGTGTTATTGTTGTTATAAATTTAGTAAAATATTTAAGTGAAATTGCATGGAATTGCAAATCTAAATGAAAACGGAGCCGTCGGCAGAGGTGACATGGCCGCTACAAGTGTAAAAAGTGTTTTATTTTCCCCTGCAAAATGAAATGGTTTTTCAATTGCTAAGAAAAGCAAAAAGTGTTAAAGTTTAAATAATCATTGTTCCCAAATTTTATGTGTTTTTGCTTAATTTATTAAAAAACGATCATTGAAAATCGTGAAATACGAAGAAAGTGCGGGAAGTCGGTGCATCGTCTATGGTCTTTTGCATTTGTAGTGAAATACGATGAAAGTTTAGGAAGTCGGTGAAAAGCTAAAGAGGTAGTGTGTATGCTTATTGCAGTTGTTACTAAGCTGCAATATCTGCTGCAGTTTCTTTAAATGGTTTGTGCATTGGCTATGTTTCAGTGCATTTGTAGTTGTGAAATCTACCGTGTGGGGTAAGTGAACAAAAATATTTGCGAACTTTGGTAATAAAATCAGCTATTTATGTCATCGAACAAATTTTGTTACCTTGCTACAATGACAAATTATAGATATACAAAAATCCAATTTGAAACCCACTGCATTTAAGGCAGAGGTATTAACTCTTTTATTTATTTTAACCCATTTCGGGCCGCTGTTTCTTTAAAGAAACACTAACTTTAAGAAATTATAAAAAATAAACGGCTCAAAGTATTGAAAAAGTAAAAACAGTTTCGGGAGAACACATTCTTTGGTCATTAAAGCCCATGCCCATAATTTTCATCTTGACCTATTTTTCTCGTAAAGGGGCCTGGTGAAAAGGTACACCTTTTTGAGACCTTTTTTGAAAAGTTCTAAAAGAATATTGAATATAAATTTATTTTGGATGTGATGTTTGATATTACAACACAAATCATAAAATTTTGGTTATAAGTTCAGAAATCTTTAAAGCAACGCTGGCCTATAACATATACAAAATTCAGAACATTTTGTTATTTTTAAAAATTTTTTTTAAATAACTGCTTGTTAGGTAAATATTTTGGGGGAGCATGTAGTAGTATGTTTATTTTATTATTATTTGTAGAACTCTGTACTTTACTTTATCTTTTCGTCACTCCCTTCGAGTGAATGCTGTCGTAAGGGACCAAACACTTTCTTTTGCAGCATAGATGTTACAAAAATTGTGAAAATATAAAACATTTAATATCATTTTATGTTTACTTTAACAATTTATATTATTAAAAATTAAATGCTTGATTAGGTTATACAATAATAAAAAAAGCTAACGAACCCACAGTCCCTAATTCGATTGCGTTTTGAACATTCTGGCAACTCTCCAAAAATATGTCCGAAAGCCAAAAAGCGACTAATATGCCGCGCCTTGCAGGAAAAGATCATATAATTGAAACTCTTCCAGGGACTAAAAAATTGTCGTTTTCAATGCGTTAAGTGTAATGTCACTCTGCACCCTAAGCACTGTTTTCTTGCATATCATAAGTAATGTTTATCCTGTATTCAAAAAAACTAACACTCATTGTATTAGTGGGTCAATTTTGCCCAATGCAATTTACTCATATATTTATTTAATCAGTGCAATTTTGCACTCCAGGTAGGGTCGATTGGCAAGATAGCTCTGGCTGGATAAGACACAGACATACCAAGTACCTCTAGAAATATACGTCGCTAGGAATGTTTACCTTTGTTCCAGTCAGTGTTTACGGATGTATTTATGTATATAAAACAAAGTTGTAGGCTGATATATCCAATACATTGAACAACAGAGTTGCGGCCGGTGGTGGCTGAGAAGCTAATCAAGCGTATCAACTTCAGATTTAGTATGATAATATGTAGAAATCAATTATTTCTGGTTTCTTTTTACATATATGCATCTGCTAGATTCTTACCTATCAAAGGTAGTTTTCCTTTCCGTAGTTAAATTTCCTACTCATGTGTATTTAAAAAATTGTAGGAGGTAGAGCCGAAAGGCTCTTCAAGTTTACCCCTAAGTCTAAATACTATGCGGTATCCTTGTTTGAATACTCTTTGACAGTTTTGGTTTGTTCTCCTATAAGCCTATAGCGGCCAAGCATAACTACTTTTTGAATCACAAAGAATTCAAATTTTCATTCCACACTTCCCAGGTTTTGAATACACTGCTTGAATGAGCATATCCAGTGTTACCAATGTTACAAAGAATTCCCAAACAACGGTAAAAGTAAAATTTCGATAAGCGGAACTTTACACGCAGTGTCAAGTGTGTTGTGACTCTATATAACGTAGAAAAATTGGATTGGGCAATTTTGACCCATGTTGATGGTGAACGTAATTTTTTTTTATACTGGCAAAACTAAACGTGCTAGAAACTATTTTCTTTTAAGTTTTTGTTTCTATAGTCAAAAGAATAAAAGTCATAAATGCTTATACTTATACATGGTACAGGGCCGGTAGTATTTTACGTGAAATACATCGTTGGACAATTTTGACCCATGTATACAGGATAAGGGTTAAACATACTGTATACATATGTAGAAAAAATCAGGTTATTTTTTTAACACAAAAAGTATTTTTTTAATAAATTTTAAACCAGATAAAAACCTTCTCTTTTATTTTGAACATAATCACGAGCAAAACCTACAGCTGAAAACGGAAATTGCTTTTTTTTTGTATACGTCATAGGCCAGCGTTGTTTTAAAGCAACACTTTGTCCCGACTAAAGCAAAAGTCGGAAAATTTTTTTGAGTGCAGAATTTTCATATTGGTGGTCAAAATAGAATACTCTATAAAAATATTTAAAATCGGTCAACGGGTTCTGGTGCCGGCCCGAAATGGGTTAATGAAACGTGAACTCATTTCATATGACTTTTTGCAAAGTGCATTTGAAAACTATTTTATAATGGAGAAAAAAACTTATACAGTGCAGTCGCGGTAACGTGAACTGATTAAAACTAAGTTTGTTCACGGTAGCGAAATAGTTCACGTTAACGAATATGAAAATTTAAACCAAAATTTATGCAGCGCAGTCGCTGTTACGTATTTTGCATCAAATTTTTATTCTTCATATCATTTGTATCAACAAAAACTTTAGAAGAAGCAAAAAACTTTGTCATAAACTAAAAATAAATGAAAATAAAAATACAAATAGTCGTCTTGCAAACTCCAACGCGTACGGTAATTTTGAACGGTGTTGAAAGCAAAACAACTAACAAAACAAAAATAAGAGCTTTAATGCAAACACTTCATACGGTTCGCTTGAAGCAAGATCAAAATCGATAAAATTGTCAACCAAATCTGACAATGCACAATTATTATATAGTGCCTTGAGATTCCAAATACATAATCCGCGAAATTTGATCTGGTCATTTACTCGTTTTATGGCCATTTTAAGGTTTTACTTTGGTCGACATGGTTCGTTTCAAGCAAGATCAAAATCGGCAAAAATTGTCAACCAAATCTGAAAATGCACAATAATTATCTAGTGTCCGGAGATTCCAAAAACATGATCCGCAAAATCGTACCTAATCACTTTCTCGTTTTATGACCATTTTAAGGTAAACGCTTTTACCGATAATATTGATAAAAATGCGTTCTAGGAAAAATTGTGAATAAGTCACTAAAATTTTAAATTTTTTTATTTTGCTTTTATTTGTGGACATTGTCATTAAAAATACATTTAAAACCCATAAAACAAAAATATATAAAAAATATTTTTCATTAGTTTTTAGGCCTAAAAGAGTTTTTAAAATGTTTTTAAATTTTTTTTTTCATGAAAAACGGTGAATAACACAACAAATATAAAAGTTTTTTTATTTGTTGTTTTTTTGTGAGCTTTGTAGTCAAAAATACCTCAAAAATCCATAAGACAAGATTATAATTTCAAATATTTTTCACTAGTATTAAGGCCCAAAAGATTTTTTTTTTTAAATTTTCAATTCTCTTCCATGGAAAATGATCAATAATATAACATACATATATAATGACATTTTATCATAGGAAATATATAAAAACATTGTACGCAAATATAGCTTTTTCGCTGACTGTACTTCCATGGGTTTTTAATGGTTTGTTTGATTGACTTTGCAAGCGAAAAAGCTAAAT
Source organism: Meiosimyza platycephala (assembly GCA_963662105.1). Lineage (NCBI taxonomy): Eukaryota > Metazoa > Arthropoda > Insecta > Diptera > Lauxaniidae > Meiosimyza > Meiosimyza platycephala. Next base: position 7,212,247 of record OY759212.1, read on the forward strand.
GTGCGTACAATATTTTTATATATTTCCTATGATAAAATGCTATTACGGAAATAACAGTAAAAAAGTAAGCAGAATGCAAGCAGGATTTACAGAAAGTAATTTGGAATGTTGCTGTTGTTATTTGCTTTGAAAATAGTACCGTAGACTGGCTTGGCAATGATGAAAAAAAAATTGACATTTTGATTTTGGGGAAAAAAATCTCCTGACCTCAAATGTGTTTTAACAAGCATTAAACTTATGTCATTTCTCCCTCATATTAATGCAAATCCACAATAAAATTTTAAGCGTAAAAAAGATTGGGGTTTTTGAGAAAATAAGTCTTGTTTTTTTTCATAAAATGCGCTATAACTCCGCCAATTTTCAACAATCTCCAAAATTTCTTAAAGATTCTGACAGAAAATCAGAAGTTCTATTTGAATCAAAAGACAAAAATTAGTTATTTTGATTTGGATGAAAATGCGACTACTTTGAAAAAATTTTCCACGATTTTACAAGCTCTGACACTAAAATTTTAAATGGGCATAACTTCGTAAAAAATAATTTTTAATCAATTAGGGGAACGGTATATTTCCTTAATTACTTTGAAAAACAACATATTGTTACGAAATTTCCTGTCCCTTTGACAATAATTTCGATCTCTTACACTTTTCTGAGTTCGATCACTGGATTGTGTAATAATCAAGAAAAACGCAATCTTTATTTAATTATAAAATGGTTTATTTAAATCACAAACGTTAGTTTTTACACAGTACAATTGTTTATTTAATCTTTACATTCAAATTGTATACACAAACGTTATACTTTATTACTTAAAATCCACTATATCACTTTAGTACTTAAATTCAAATGTTCTCACTTAAGATCCACTGTGTTCCACTGTTCAATATCAACTGTGTCTCTGCTGCTCATATGACAGCCTTCTATACTAAAGTCATCATTTGCTAGAACCATCTGCCGTTGTCTAGAATGTCGTTTCCAGTGCCTTCTAGATGACGTTATTTTTCTATGGTCAGTGATGCACGTATTTTTCTACGGTCTGTGATGCAAGTATTTTTCTACGGTCAGTGATGCTAGCTAATATCGTTTAATAATTATTACGAGAATTTTCTGGCATAAACCAAATTTCGCTACAATATTTAATCGGCAACCAATTCCGCAATTTAAAGTCACTCCGACTGCATGGTTTGAGATGAATTTGGTCTTAATATAAAGTAAAACTAAAACAAAAAACAACTAAGTACATACATCAGTTATTTATATAAGTAAGCAAACTACAATGAATGATCCACCTGATCGAAACTCACTAAAATACAATATTCCTTTCTTAAAATGGGACAAATCAAAAATTTCAAATTTTACAAACTTAGGTCCAAAATTTCTCATCATGACCAGAACTAATAGTTCCGATAGCTTAACGAATGTGTCACCTTTTTTCTTAAAAAAAGCAATAGACTCGAGATGTGGCGGTGAGGTTGAAGAGTGTAAAATAACTAGAAGCGGCCAAATCTTGATCAAAACCAAAAACAACATTCAAGCTAATGAACTCACAACTTTAATAGCACTTGATAACAACATCACCATTGAAATAACAGAACATAAAACAAAGAACTACCATATATTGTAATGATCTCAGAGGCATTCCAGAAAATGAAATACTTTCCGAACTAAAATTTCAAAATTTAAGTGAGGTTAAAAAAAATCTCAAAAAAAGTAATGACAACCTAGTTGAAACAGGCCTTTTAATATTGATACGAAATTTCCTGTCCCTTTGACAGTAATTTCAATCTCTTACACTTTTCTGAGTTCGATCACTGGATTGTGTAATAATCAAGAAAAACGCAATCTTTATTTAATTATAAAATGGTTTATTTAAATCACAAATGTTAGTTTTTACACAGTACAATTGTTTATTTAATCTTTACATTCAAATTGTATACACAAACGTTATACTTTATTACTTAAAATCCACTATATCACTTTAGTACTTAAATTCAAATGTTCTCACTTAAGATCCACTGTGTTCCACTGTTCAATATCAACTGTGTCTCTGCTGCTCATATGACAGCCTTTTATACTAAAGTCATCATTTGCTAGAACCATCTGCCGTTGTCTAGAATGTCGTTTCCAGTGCCTTCTAGATGGCGTTATTTTTGTACGGTCAGTGATGCACGTATTTTTCTACGGTCAGTGATGCAAGTATTTTCTTACTGTCTGTGATGCACGTATTTTTCTACGGTCAGTGATGCTCTCATATCGTTTAATTTTTATTACGAGAATTTTCTGGCATAAATCAAATTTCGCTACACTGCCCTCCGCTTAAACTTGTTCGTGCCGAACAAGAGTCTCTCCATCTCTAGTATAAGGTGCCAACCTTTCGATGTGGACTACCTTTAATTTACCTTTGTTGCCGGGAAATTTTTGGATTCGGTACACAACATCGTTAATCCTTGTGACGATCCGATAAGATCCCTCCCAATGAGTCTGTAATTTAGGAGACAAGCCTCGTTTTCGTTGTGGGTTGTGTAGCAGCACTAATTGACCTTCTTTGAACCCTTCAGTATTTGCTAGCAAGTCATATCGAGCTTTCATCTTGTCGCTAGCCAATTGAGTACGTCTCCTGATGAGCTCGTGTATATCTGCTAGTTCTTCTCTTTTCTGCGATGTGTAACCGTCAGCATTGGTCGTTTCTCGGACAGCGCTTACTCCGTACTTCAAATCTGCTTTAAGTCTTAAGTCCGTACCAAAAATTGCTTTTGCTGGCGTGACTGTAGTGGTATCGTGTATTGACGAACGATAAGCCATCAGAAACATTGGTAGATGCTCATCCCAATCTTTTTGTCCTTTGTCAACAACCTTTTTCAGATGCTCCTCTAGAGTACGGTTGAACCTTTCGACCATGCCATCGGACTGAGGATGCAATGCTGTGGTACGTGTCTTCTGTATTCCAAGCATGTCACAAACCTCCTTAAAAAGTGCCGATTCAAAATTTCGTCCTTGGTCGGAATGCAACTCAAGGGGAGTGATGAAAATGTCTGCCACTGTTTTTGCTTCTTGATTGGGAATGGGATATACTTCTGGCCACTTATTGAAGTAATCAATTACCACAAGGATTTATTTATTTCCTGCATTGCTAATTGGAAAAGGTCCCGCTATATCCATGGCTATCCAACGTTATACTGATGCATTTTTCCCCGAGTGCGGTGCCTTGGTCCTTTAGCAATTGCACATTGGTCACAACGGCGGATCCAGTCAGCAACTGTTTCTTGGCATCCTACCCAATAAAACCGTTTCTTTATTTTCTCTGTGGTTTTTGTTACACCCAGATGTCCACCACTCGATCCATTATGATAATCCTTGATTATTTCTTCAATTTTTTCCTTTGGAATAACCAGCAGTTTTGAGCGAATTTTACCATCCTCGCTTTCCCAGATTCGGTAGAGGCAACCATCATGCAACTCCAAACTTTGCCATTGCGCCCAGTATGCTTTACAGATTTGGCTTTCACTTGATATTTCTTGCCACGCCGGTTTCCTACCCAGCTCTTTATACTTAATTATAGTTGCCAAATCTGTATCACTGCGCTGGTCCCGTTGTACCTCCTCTTTTGTCCACTTTTCTTCAGGCAAAACGTTCAAAAGGCGCACATCAATTGTTCCAGCTTAACTTTCCGTTCGTGAACAATGACCGCATTCAATTTTACATGGACGACGGGAAAGTGCATCCGCATTTCCATGCTGGCTTCCTTTGCGATGTTCTATGGTGAAATCATAGCTCTGCAAGCGCTCTATCCACCGTGCAATTTGACTTTCTGGATCCTTGAATTGAAGTAGCCACCTTAATGCCGCATGGTCTGTCCTCACGAGAAAATGCTGTCCATATAAGTACTTATGGAAGTGTTTAACGCATTCCATTACTGCCAGTAACTCTCTCCGAGTTACACAATAATTCCTCTCAGGTTTCGACAGAATTTTGCTGAAATATGCGACGACTTTTTCTTGTCCATTGATGACTTGGGACAAAACTCCTCCAATACCATGGCCACTCGCATCGGTGTCCAATATAAATTTTTCGCCGGGTATTGGGTACGCGAGTATTGGCGCTGTAGACATTGATTTTTTCAGCTTTTGGAATGCAGTTTCCTGTGCACCACTCCATTCAAATTTCCGATTTTTCTGTGTCAGTTCATGTAGACTGCCTGCGACATTTGCGAAACCAGGAACAAAACGTCTGTAGTAAGTGCATAGGCCCAGAAAACTTCGCAACTCATGAAGATTAGATGGTCGTGGCCAATTTTTCACAGCTTTTATTTTTTCCTCATCTGTGCGTATTCTTTCTGACATAACCTTGTGCCCCAGATATTTGACTTCACGCTGGAAAAGTGAGCACTTTTTCGCACTTAATTTTAGTCCAGCTGCCTCCAAGCGCTCAAACTTTTCCTCCAGATTTTTTAAGTGGTCATCAAAATCTTTTCCCATAATAATTATGCCATCAAGATACACTAAACAGGTCTTCCAATGTAGTCCTTTGAGCACTCGTTCCATTAACCGCTTAAACGTAGCTGGAGCGTTACAAAGACCAAACGGCATGACGTTAAACTGCCATAGACCATTCCCAATACTAAAGCCAGTTTTATCCTTGTCTTTGTCATCTATTTCCACCTGCCAATATCCACTTTGTAAGTCCAGGGTGGAAAACCATGTTGCTCCAGATAACGTATCTAGTGTATCATCGATTCTGGGTAACGGGTAGCTGTCTTTTTTGGTAACGTCATTCAATTTTCTGTAATCCACACAGAATCGCATATTTCCATCCTTTTTCTTGACAAGTACGACCGGTGAACTCCAATGGCTTTCTGATGGTGCAATGACATTTTCTCGCGCCATATCCTCTATAAGGCCCGTTACTTCCTCTCTCTTAGCGAGTGCTAGCCTCCTTGGAGGTTGACGAATTGGCTGAAAATCACCTGTATCAATGCGATGTTTGACAACTGATGTTCGGCCATTATTTTCTCCTTTGAACGCGAATATCCGCCAATGCTTTTGCAGAAACCTTTTTGCTTTATTTTTGTTCTGGGCAGACAACTCCTTCGTCCATTCTTTCGTCAATACTTCCAAGGCCGATGATTTTGTTAAAGCTGTACCTTTTGTGTCCTGCTGGTCATTTTCACAATTTATAACAGCCGTAACTTTCTCACATTGTGCTATTAGTTCACCTTTTTGCATCCATTTTGGCTTATTTGTTGGATTCAAAATTCGTACCGGTATTTTGCTGTCCGCTCTTGTTTTTACTAGGGTCTTTCCAATAATCAGGTCTTTCTTAAAATTTTTCCTATCTGCTTCCACTACCCACAGATGGCTTGTCCCACAGTCTTCACTTGTAGCCCAAATAATTTCTTCGACAGCGCTCACTTATGTAGACCCTTGCAATTGTTAATTTTTGTCCACAGCCAACGTCTAAAGGCAACTCTACATTGGCATATCTTAACGTCTTTTTCTTAAGATCCAAAGTGAACCCGTGTCGAATCATGAAGTCCACGCCAATGATAACCTCATCGGTGATGTTTGCAACAATAAAATCATGTTCCACAGTTTTGTTGCCGATAAGAACACTTGCTGTAACTTTTCCTACTATTTGCGCAATTTCTCCTGTCGCTGTTCTCCATTGGATCCCATTTAATGGCATTACTCGTCGTCTATTAAATAAATCTGTCCTCACAATTGAGTGCGATGCGCCTGTATCCAAAGTTAGCTCACATGGTCTTTCGTTGATTTTTCGGTAGAGCTTCGAAACTAAGACTGTGGGGCAATCATAAGTGAGAGTCAGCTCACGCCCCGCTGTACTAACTCTCTTTAGTTTAACGACTGCTCTTCGCTACCATTTTCGCCATCGTTCACCCTATTTCCCATTTTTCTTCTTGGTGAACGTGATGCGGATCGTTTACGACGTGATTTGCAGTCACGTGCCATGTGTCCCTGCTTGCCACAGTTATAACAATTTCCGCTGAAGCTACTGCTGGCGAACGACGAATTTTTGTTCTCAGCTTCCACCTCCATCCGACGAGTTTTCAATGATGGGCGGCATGTCAACGCAATCGTCTCTTGAATGAGAGCAACCGTGACTGTTTCATTAAATGTAGTCTTCGGGTTCTTCATTGTCTCGCGTTTTGTCTCTGAGTCACGTATGCCGTCAATAAACGCCTCTATTTTGAATTTTTCAGCTACGACACTTAACTCGTCAGGATAGGAAAGGTGTGCCAATCGTTCAATATCTGCAGCATACTCCTGCAAGGACTCACCAGATTTCTGGACACGACTTTTCAACTCCAGCCTGTGAATCTGCTTCATGTGGTCACTGCCATATTTTTTGCTGTAAGGCATCCATCACCGCCTTGTAATTCTTTTGCTCCGCCACTGGAACCGTTTGCAATACTTCTGCAGCTGCGCCTTTTAATGCCACAATTAGCGCTGCTGCTGCGCTATCGTTATCCCAACGATTATGAACAGATGTTGTTTCGAACTGGAGCTTGAAAACACTAAATGGCGTTGTTCCATCGTACGTGGGTGCCTTAAGCCTCTCTGTGCTGATTTTTCTTATCACTTGAGTGGTTGGTCCGCTTATTTCCAACTGTTGAATCCTTTTATTAACGTCTTCAACATTATTTTGAACTTTTTCAAGATTACTGATTATACCGCGATTTCAAAAAAAAAAAATAGAAAACAAAGACACTTTTTAAACTTTATAATTACTTTAATTTTAAATAATTTTTAGAAAGTTACAACTTCACGAGATATTAAGTTTATGCGATTAAACCGCGGTTGTTGGCATCCAAAAGTCGTCTGTCCATCGTTGCCGAAATTCGAACATTTTGGTTCTTCAATAAGTGTTGCCGATCATACTATTTTCCTGTTCGTATACCAAAAGTGCCCAATGTTGTCATAGTGTTTATGAAGCTGGTGTAAAGGAGCCATTTATGCGGTTCTTTTTACACCATGAGCTTACGCACTTGGACATTGCCGCCCACCTTGCAATATACTTGCAATGAATAGCGACGCCGAGTTCATGGAAAGAAAAAAAAAATAAAAACATTAGAAAATCATGACCTTCAGTAGATTTACATTCAAGGAAAAAGAATAAATGAGTAAGCGTTATATTTATTCAACAAAATTCAGGTATTAACACTTAAGTAATTAAATCTAACAAGGACTTGCTTTTATGTAGGGAATTCATACATTTCATGTTTGACGTAAAATTGGCTAGAGTATTTGTTACAAAAAAAAAATTCAATGATTGGATGAGGTACATATAGTGCCGGAGAGGTTTTATGGTTACCTAATAAAGAGAATTGTTATGAGTTATAGAACTATCCAATGATCAAGGTACGTTACCTAATACGGCAAGGTCCTGAAAGGACCCAGCCAAAAACTGAACTTTGAGCCAGTGGTTGTCCTGGCAACTGAACAAAACGATGGTGGGTGAGCCAAGTATGAAACTCAGCTCCCAACGTTAGTCCTACCGGCGAGCTCAGATAGAACCGAGGATCCGCTAGGGCCATGTGTTCGAATTCTTTCTTCGCCATATCGGGAATGCTGATAATGGGGGAGTTTGGCTGGTCTTCGTACGTGATTTTCGCTGACACATAAATGTTGATCTTTGCATCAATTTCAGACATCACGTAAAATATTGCCACATGCTGCCCATTGAGCATCGACTGCTGCAGTCTACATCTTCTCACCAGGCTGATGTGTATCCTCATGTCTTCGCTAGAGCTGAGCATTGCCCTTACGGGTGAAAGTTCTCCATTACCTTTCAAAAGAACCATAGCTGTAGGTTTGAGAATGACTTCCGTAGGGTTCAAAGATATCAACGCATTTCGTTGCCTGTCTTCTTCCCTGGAAGGGAGTGTGAGCAATCTGCTTGTATGGAGCAAGGTGTGATGGTTTTGCCCACAGTATTGGCAGCGGGCGTTGCTTTGGCAATTTCGTTTGCTGTGTGAGAGCGCTAAGCAGTTTGTAAAAATCCTACGTGGAAGAAGCAAATCCCAGCGTTCTTCCACGTTCATGTCTAGGAATCGCCTGCAACTCCTAAGACCGTGCCAATTGAAGCACAGAAAGCATATATATAAATGCTCAGAGCGTCTGGTAGAGATCATTATGGATAACTGGATAAAGATTAGTGTATATAAAAAATAAAAAAAAATAAAAAGAAATGTAGATGAGATTAAATTGGTTACTTGTTTCGGACAGCACACACAAATAGTAGTTTGCTGAAGACACAGGAAAGCTTTTTGCTTTGTGATCGAGTTATAGCCATAGGCTTTCACGTTCCAGCAGGCAACTGAGAACATTTTACCTACCAGCCCGGTTGGTTAGGCTCGGATGGGTACCTCGCAAGGCACATACCGCTTGTGTAGAGGAGACTCCCATTTCTCAGATTTGTGGATAGACCACATTTTCGCACGTTCTGACCTTAGTCAGAACTATTCACCCACCACGCTGGTTGGGCTCTGATGAGGGTTTGGGAACTTTGCTCTATTACACAATTACTGCGGAAAAAAGTACGCGGAGCTCCGGGCAAGCTCTTTCCGAAGGAAAAGGGTCATTGTCTTGCGGGTTGCAAAGACAAAAAATAAAAAAAAAAAATGTATAATGGTATTGAGCCTAAGTTATATAAAGACCCGTAAATGGGATTAGTAATCACGTCAGATTACTAACAAATCCGTTGAATTTATTGAAAATTGGATTCACGCCTACTGTGCAGTGGGAAGCACAATTAATTTTGTTACTGGGCGAGTTATTATTCCTTTTTGAGTTTTTATATCTGCGACGCGAACGCGATTGTCGTTTCCGAAGTATAACTTTACAACACGACCTAAACGCCATTCGGTGGGGCAAAGGTTTTCGGCGCGAATAACTACCAACGAATTTTCAGATAGATTTTCTTGTGGATTTTTCCACTTATACCGTTTTTGGAGTTCGATTAAATACTCGTCCTTCCAACGAACACAAAAAATTTGGTACAGTGCCATAATTTTTTGCCATCGGTTTAAGTAAGAAATTTTAGGGTTCACGATTTCTGGCTCCGCTGGCGAAAGTAGTGAGCCGCCCACCAAGAAGTGTCCTGGAGTTAACGGAGCTAAGTCGGAAGGGTTCTCTGATAGAGGACTTAGTGGCCTTGAGTTTAGACATGCCTCGATACGCGATAGCAATGTAGCAAATTCTTCAAATGTGAATTTCATATCACCTGCTACCTTTTTGAAGTGTGTTTTGAAGCTTTTTACTCCAGCTTCCCAGAGACCTCCCATATGTGGTGCACCTGGTGGCATAAAATGCCAAGAAAGACGTTGAAATCCGTATTTACTGATAACGTCATCATGGGATTGTTTTAAAAACTCTTTAAAGTCTTTACTGAGTACTTTTTCAGCACCGACAAAGTTGGTTCCATTATCGGAATATAGCTTAGATGGACAACCACGTCGTGAGATAAATCTATCGAATCCTGCCAAAAAAGCTGAACTAGACAAATCACTGGTTGGTTCCAAATGAATTGCTTTAGTAGCAAAACAGACGAAAATACATACATAGCCTTTGGTTATAAGGCACGCTCTTCTAGTAAAGTTTTTGATTTCAAAAGGACCAGCAAAGTCCATACCAGTGATTATAAATGGTCGTGACAGAGTTGTTCTCTCTGAGGGCAAGGCAGCCATTAATTGGGTCTGATATTTTTTACGATGGATAACACATACCTTGCAGTTATGAATACAGGTTTTAATCAAGTTTTTAGCTTTTATTACCCAAAACTCTTGCCTTAAGAGTCGGAGAACTAATTGGTTTCCCCCATGGAGTGATATTTTGTGTATAAATTCTACTAAAAGTTTTGCTAACTGGCAATGGTAAGGTAGAAGTACAGGGTGGCGCTCATTATAAGTGAGTGCGGATGAAGCAGCTAAACGCCCATTAACTCTAATAATCTGATCTTGATCAAGAAACGGGTTAAGGTTTAAAATTTGACTTTTTTGGCAGATTGGCTTTTTTTCCATTAAAGTATGATACTCTTTTGAAAAGTGTTGGGATTGAGTTAAAGTTATCAGACGAGCTTTTACAAATTTTATTTCATCTTGTAATATAGCTTTGGACTTATGACGCGGCCGCAACGATCGTAATCTCGGATGCGTGCTGTTAAAAAACCTAAAAATGTATGAAACTACTTTGCATGCTCTTGCGAATGATGAAAACCTTTCTAATATGTCTTCGTTGTACGTCGAGCTAGCAAAATTTGCCTTTACAGGTTTTATCTCAATTGAGGTTTCTAAGTTTTCCCTAGATAAGCTTACAGGCCAAAATGATTTTTGCAAGGAAAGCCAAGTAGGACCATGCCACCAAAGATTATTTGACTGAAGTTCCTTGGGGGACAGCCCCCGGGTTGCTAGGTCGGCAGGATTGTCGTGAGAAATTACATGAGCCCAGTTCTCACAGCCGATTTTCTGACTATTTTTGAAACCCTGTTTGCGACAAATGTGGACCAGGTACAAGGTGGTTTATTTAACCAAGCCAAAACTATTGTAGAGTCTGTCCAGAAAAATTTCGTATGGGATTTTACTGAGGAATTATTGAGTCGACTAAGTTCGAAAGTAACTCGGCTCCGCATAATTCCAACCTTGGTAGAGAGATTGTCTTTACCGGGGCAACCTTTGACTTAGCAATAAGCAAATGAGTCGAAACTGATTTATTTGCACTTTCGACTCGAATATATATGGTTGCCGCATAAGCCTTTTCAGACGCGTCACAAAACGCATGAACTTCTACAGTGGAGTCAATCTGATAATAAATCCACCTTGGAACCTTAATGAAATTGATGAAATGATAACTCGATACAAAATTTTGCCAACGATATAAGGTTAAAGGCTTAAGTGGTTCATCCCAATCAGATTTATCTAACCAGACTTGCTGCATTAAGATTTTCGCCATACTGACTACTGGAGCTAACCAACCTGCGGGATCAAAAAGCTTGGCTATAATAGATAAAACTTCTCTTTTGGTATATGAAGCCTTAACTTCAAGAGGTTGCGCAACAAAATAGAACGAGTCAGTTTTAGCGTTCCAAGAGACTCCTAACATTTTTGCAGTACTTTTATCGTCCAGTTCAAGAAACTCCACGTTAAGAAGATGCTCTGGAGGTAAATCTTGCAAAATTTCCTTGAAGTTGGAGGTCCATTTTCTAAGTGAAAACCCGGCTGACTTAAGCGCTGCACTGAGTTGATTTTTAGACTCTTGAGCTACTACTAAGTCATGCGCTCCTGCTAATACGTCGTCAACGTACATATAGTGGCGTAAAATAGAAGAAGCTAGAGGATGTGAATCGCTTACGTCTGACGCAAGTTGTAAAAGGGTCCTGATTGCTAGATAAGGTGCACAATTTACACCGAAAGTAACTGTTTTTAACTCAAAATCACGAATCGCACTGTCAGGAGAATCCCGAAACACGATCCTTTGGAAAGATGTGTGTGATGAATTTACTTTGATCTGACGGTACATTTTTTCGATGTCCGCATTAAATACGTACTTAAAAAATCTCCACTTAAGAACAAGTGTGGTGAGATCTTTCTGTAGTACAGGTCCAGTATGTAGTATGTCGTTAAGACTGATACCGTTTGCCGATTGACATGAAGCGTTAAAAACTACCCTTAATTTCGTAGTTTTACTGTCAGGCTTTATAACCGCATGATGGGGCAGATAGAAATTTGATGAAGACGTAAGACAATCGGAACTAATCTCTTTCATGTGATTAAGTTGGATATACTCCTTGAGTACCCTATCATATTCAGTTTTTAACTCTGGTTTCCCATACAAACTTCGCTCGTTTCTCTGAAACTGACTCCAAGCTATATGTCTTGAGGGTCCTAATTGTAATTTATTAGGGAATTCAGGTTTAAATGGCAAATCAACTACATAACGACCATGGGGATCACGATAAGTTGTGCTGCTGAACAACTCTTCACAAAGTCGATCAGAAGCAGATAGTGGCTTAAATTTGGGTACCTCTTCAATTTCCCAAAACTTAGCAATTTGCTCATCAAGAGCAACTTCAGTATAAAATGAGACAATATTTGAAGGGTTATCAGAATTGATTAAAGGACCAGTCAGTATCCAGCCAAAGATGGTTTCCTGAGCTATCAATGATCCTAGCACATTCCTTAGAATGCCATCTCGCAATATAGTGGGGTACAGATCGCCTCCAATTAATAAATCTACTTGTGAGCTTTGGTAAAAATTTGGATCCGCCAAACAAATATCAGGTAGTTCGCATAAGCGATGAGGATCCAGATTAAAGGATGGTAAATTACCGGTAAGATTAGGTAGAATAAGAGCGTTAATTGGTAATTGATAAGATGGATCCAAAGAAGAGCTGATGATGAGGCTGCACAATTTACTTGTGCGAGCGCTGACTGAGCCATTAAGTCCCGATACTTGGGCATTAATGGATTTAAAAGGAATTTTTAGACGATTTCGAAGGCGTTCTGACATAAACGTACCTTCGGAGGCAGGGTCAATTAGTGCCCGAATAGTATAAGTGACTTGAAGATGGATTATTTGTACTATGGCAGTACCTAACAAAACATTTTTAGGTGTTGAGACAAAAAAATTTTGTAAATTGGTTGCTGTAGGAGGATTCATGGATGAATTTCCTGATAAAGGTAGTGAAGTGGACTGTATTTGACTTTGAATTCCAGAATTATTTACTGGATTTGAAACTGGCCTATTTGAATTTAACGACGAAGAATTTGCTTGCGCATTTGGTTGTGAGTTTCGGCTACATGAAACTTGAGGTTGATTTTGAAAATATGATGGATTAGTGGTTGCACGGATTTCTCGATGAAGTAAAGTGTTAAGTCGTTTTTTACATATAAAGCAATTGTGGGAACTTTGGCAGTCCCGAAGTTGATGAACAAAAGCCAAACAATTAATGCAACAGTTCAATCTTTTGATTGCTGAAATCCTATCATTAATGCTCATTTGTAAAAACTTAGGACAAAGTCGCAAAGGATGAGAGGCCTTGCATAGCTTGCAATTCGAATTATTGTTGAATTTAGTATGAAAAGATTTTACGGGTTTGGCTTTGTTAGATGAATTAAATTGTGATTGTTGAGCTGGCCTTACTGAATGAGACTTGGTATCAGTGATGGGAGCACGAATGTCCATCACCGTTTCTAAAGTATGATATCTGTCGGTTAGAAATTGGTCCATGTCTTTCCACTTAGGAATGCATGGTTTGCTACTAATGGATTGTTCCCATAAGAAGAGAGTGGTTTCAGAAAGCCTAGTAGAACAGAGATAAACAATGATTGCATCCCAGTTAGAAATGTCAATCTGGTGCAGCTGCAGTACCGAAATCGAATTATTTATATCGCGTTGGAGGGTTTTGATAGCAGTACCAGATTCGTTGGCAATCCGCTTTAAGTTAAAAAGAATTTTAAGCTGATTGTTAATGAGAATGCGCGGATTTTCATATTGGGTCTTCAACTCTTCCCAGGCTAAAGTGAAACCTTCGTTGGTTAAAGGAACCTTTTGAACGATATCTTTTGCTTCTCCCCGAGTTTTTTTCAAAAGATGGTATAGCATTTCAACCGGACTGAGCCGCGAATTATTTATATACAATACGGTAAGTAAATCCCTAAATGTGGGCCACGAAAGATAATCACCGGCAAATGGATCTATGTCGCATGGGGGTAAATGAATATTTGAGACCGAACGCGATTCTTTTTTTGAACTTGAGATTGAAATTTTGGAAGCTTGATTAATACGAGTTATGTGTTCTGTAATTGTGGATAAACATCGCACAAATGTACGATGAGAGTCTCGATATTTTGTTTTAAGAACTGAGGCATCCACGACATCATCGGTTTCTTCATCTGTGGTTTCAGGAACTTTGAGCTTAGGACTTTTAGCCTTCTCAGTAATTTTGGTTTTCTTCAAGCTCTTAGATGCTGAACAATTTTCGAGACACTTCTCATATGAAGCCTTAAGCTTTACCCAAATTTCTTGAAATTCAATCTTCTATTCTATTATTTGATTGTTAATTCTTTTTACACAATCCCACTTCTGACACCAATTGTTACGAAATTTCCTGTCCCTTTGACAATAATTTCAATCTCTTACACTTTTCTGAGTTCGATCACTGGATTGTGTAATAATCAAGAAAAACGCAATCTTTATTTAATTATAAAATGGTTTATTTAAATCACAAATGTTAGTTTTTACACAGTACAATTGTTTATTTAATCTTTACATTCAAATTGTATACACAAACGTTATACTTTATTACTTAAAATCCACTATATCACTTTAGTACTTAAATTCAAATGTTCTCACTTAAGATCCACTGTGTTCCACTGTTCAATATCAACTGTGTCTCTGCTGCTCATATGACAGCCTTTTATACTAAAGTCATCATTTGCTAGAACCATCTGCCGTTGTCTAGAATGTCGTTTCCAGTGCCTTCTAGATGGCGTTATTTTTCTACGGTCAGTGATGCACGTATTTTTCTACGGTCAGTGATGCAAGTATTTTTCTACGGTCAGTGATGCTAGCTAATATCGTTTAATAATTATTACGAGAATTTTCTGGCATAAACCAAATTTCGCTACAATATTTAATCGGCAACCAATTCCGCAATTTGAAGTCACTCCGACTGCATAGTTTGAGATGAATTTGGTCTTAATATAAAGTAAAACTGAAACAAAAAACAACTAAGTACATACATCAATTATTTATATAAGTAAGCAAACTACAATGAATGATCCACCTGATCGAAACTCACTAAAATACAATATTCCTTTCTTAAAATGGGACAAATCAAAAATTTCAAATTTTACAAACTTAGGTATAAAATTTCTCATCATGACCAGAACTAATAGTTCCGATAGCTTAACGAATGTGTCACCTTTTTTCTTAAAAAAAGCAATAGACTCGAGATGTGGCGGTGAGGTTGAAGAGTGTAAAATAACTAGAAGCGGCCAAATCTTGATCAAAACCAAAAACAACATTCAAGCTAATGAACTCACAACTTTAATAGCACTTGATAACAACATCACCATTGAAATAACGGAACATAAAACAAAGAACTACATCTATTGTAATGATCTCAGAGGCATTCCAGAAAATGAAATACTTTCCGAACTAAAATATCAAAATTTAAGTGAGGTTAAAAAAAATCTCAAAAAAAGTAATGACAACCTAGTTGAAACAGGCCTTTTAATATTAACTTTTGCATCGATAAATTTACCAGCAGAATTAAAAATTGGGTACGAGAAAGTCAACATTTGGCCTTATATCTCTCTACCACTTCGTTGCAACAATTGCTTAAGGTACGGCCACATGTCAAAAATTTGCAAGAGTGCAAAATTATGTTCAAAGTGTTCTAGTGATTATCAATTAAATGATGATATCAACGAAGCATGAAAAAACATTGAAAAGTGTATAAATTGCAATTTTCAAAACTTACAATCCAAAGATGACGCCACCACTGGTAGATACCAACACGAGACCCAACAGTATTCAACAATTCTACGCAACCAACCACGACAAAATACTCACGAATTAAATTTATTGCATACGATACAGAAAAATACGTCTTTGAATAAAAATTTACCCACTACATCCAACGATACGACAGTACCACCACCGCCACCACCAAGAAATGCTGCACAAATCAGGAAACCGACCAACTATTCCGATTTATTGAGCGAGTCTGAATCCGATCCCCAACAACTACTATCATCACCTACACACCAACACCAAAATCTACCCAAAAAACATCTCGAAACGTCTAAAATCACAATTAAAGAAAACTTACAACACCAGAAGCAGTAACAAACAACAAATGAAGTCCAACAAAACCGAAAGCGACGACCAACTAATGGATGATTTTTAAGTATAACCTTGTAAAAAAAACAAAGACAAATCGCATTTGTGATTAAAAAGTATATACATATGTACATTAGACCGTACCTCAAAAAAACAATTTCTCGGTACACCAGTAAATCCGAAGCATTTTTGCAAGGTAATTTCGAAAAAAAAAATTTTTTTTTTTTGGACCTCTATTGTCGCGCATTTGAGAAAAACATCATATCTTCGACATTTACAGTCCGATCTTAAAGTATGATATATCAAACTTTTTGATCCAATGATCCTTGACAACAAGTGCCCCATTTTTGAACTTACCCACCATATCTCAGTTTCTACCACCCTAATGTACCACCCTAATGTCAGAAAATTAAAGCTTGTAAAAAATCATAAAATTTTTCCTACGGAAGTATTTCGGTTACTCCATTAGAACTATTTTTAAAAATGTTTTTAAAGTTTTTTACCGAACGTAGGGGTCCCCTTATTAAATTTTTCGTCATATCTTCGGTATTTAGAATCGGACCTTAAACATGATGTTTTTGTCTCCAAAGGTCATTGACTTTAAGAACACACCAGATCTACAACATGAATTAAAAAAATTAAATAACGTGTATTGGAGCCGTTGCCCAGCATCTCGAAAAATCTCACCGTATGGTACAATTTCATTTGCTCTTTTTATCATTTTAACAAAATATTGAGCTTTTATAGTGAGAAAACTAATTTATGTATGTTAAAATTTTAATTTATTTATCAAGTTACTTTTCTCTAAGCTCTACTGTTATCTTTCTATCTAGTTTTACAGTGGCATCGAAAATCGTTATAAAAAGCATAGAATTTTAATCGACCATATTTCGACGTGATTCAAGTTGACTGTATTAATGGCGGCTCTCGAGCTTAGATAAAATATGGCCCATACAAAACATCATGTTCATCGGTGACCGTCATTGGAGATTCATGCACTACTTGAACAAAATGCTCTGTGTTTTGAGAAAAGAATGGATAAACTGTGAAAACAATTAAGTTTAGCAAAGAAAGCTGTGAAATAAAGTTATTTTCTTGCCTGGTAAAGGGTCGTTCAAGTATTACGTAACGCAATATTTGAAGATATTTGACCTCCCCCCTCTCTCCTTAAACGTTACGGTATCACCCAAGTGACCATGTTTTAGTGGTGGCAAACTATCGATAGCACTATCGATACTATCGATAGTCTTAAATTTGTTGGCACTATTGATGGTTTTCTAAGGCTATCGAATATTTTCACTATCGATTATTTGCCACTATTGCAATTGCAATTGGGTTTTCTACATTCCAGCTACATTCAAAGCAACAAAATTTTAATGGTTTTATTATTTAATAACAATAATTGAACGATAAATTTGAAAATTTCGACGAAAAATAGATTTTTTCGTTTTTTTAAATTGTTCTGACATTTTTCCGTAGGAGGTGTATTTTTAAGAGGAATCGCAGTTAAAAATTACGGTTTTTTTTAAATTAAATTTAACAACAACCTCTAAATATTTCCGTCTAAGAAAATTACTGCTTTTGTCCAACACAAGGAAGTATCTTTTGCCCAAGTTTGAGCTTCATAGATCTTTTTTTGTCAAAGAAAAAAGTTAAAAATCAAATAAACCGGTTTTCCATAATTTTTTCGAAAAGCTTTAAGATTACATACGTTGAAAATGATAAAACAAAAAATGTAGATCTTTTTAATTCCTACTACTTTTATATTAAACTTTTTTCATAAGGATGCTTGTTCGACAATATTCCGCTGTCATAGTGCTGTAACTATAATTATTTTTTTCTCATTTTTACGACTAATTCTACTGGACTAAAAATGTCGATGCTATATGTTTTTTAAATAAAAATAATTGGTAGTAGTTGAAAAAAAATCTAGACTTTTTCTAACGTCACTATTGCAGTGACAATATTAAATTTTTTTTTTGTTTTTTAAAGTAATCTAATTATCGATAGTCTATCGATAGTTTCCAGAAACTATCGTCCACTATCGATGGTCAGGACTATCGATAGTTTGCCACCACTACCATGTTTACCTAAAAGTCACAATTATGTTGCCCAATGTACCGGAAAGTCATTTTAGCAACTTCTGTTTGGTTTTAGTCGCGTTAATAAATATAACAAGAGATTTTTAACTCGCAGCGTAACGCATTGTTCGAAACTCCCCCCCTAAGTGCGTTACGTAATACTTGAACGGCCCCTAATTTGATTATCTCTTTTGAATATTGTAATGCTTCCAGCTGGTCTTGCGTGAAGACCTGCAGGCATGGCGGCTCAGTCACTTCGAATTTGAGCCAATTGATCATATTCAAATATGAGTCATTTTCAACATTTATAAAATGATCTATTTGTGGACCAAACATTTGACGAATGCATCCTGTTGCTTCTTCGCGGGCGGCTAAAATCTTCTCATAGCCATCTGAATGAATGAAAAAATGTTTTTTTCGAAAATATCAACATATGAATTTTCGATAATTGGCTAGATTTTGTCAAATCTACTCATACTTGAAGTCTATTGCCACTAGGGATTTTTGCATTTATTAGGCTCTTTAAGAGTTCTATATAAGCATTTTTTAAGAGCAGAACTCTTAAAAATATTCGCTAAAGAGGTTTTAAAATACAGAATAAATCCTATTTAAGACCAAAAGGGCACCTTCAATGGAGCCCTTCAAGAGGTTTATGTGAGAGTTAGTTGTGACGTTTTCAAAACCCCTTCAAGATGTTAATAAATCCATACACCTACATAGATGTCTATAAATAATTTGAGCACTTGAAAATATTGTTGCGAAATTTGGTTTATGCCAGAAAATTCTCGTAATAATTATTAAACGATATTAGCTAGCATCACTGACCGTAGAAAAATACTTGCATCACTGACCGTATAAAAATACGTGCATCACTGACCGTAAGAAAATACGTGTATCACTGACCGTAGAAAAATACTTGCATCACTGACCGTAGAAAAATAACGCCATCTAGAAGGCACTGGAAACGACATTCTAGACAACGGCAGATGGTTCTAGCAAATGATGACTTTAGTATAAAAGGCTGTCATATGAGCAGCAGAGAGACAGTTGATATTGAACAGTGGAACACAGTGGATCTTAAGTGAGAACATTTGATTTTAAGTACTAAAGTGATATAGTGGATTTTAAGTAATAAAGTATAACGTTTATGTATACAACTTGAATGTAAAGATTAAATAAGCAATTGTACTGTGTTAAAACTAACGTTTGTGATTTAAATAAACCATTTTATAATTAAATAAAGATTGCGTTTTTCTTGATTATTACACAATCCAGTGATCGAACACAGAAAAGTGTTAGAGATCGAAATTATTGTCAAAGGGACAGGAAATTTCGTAACAATTGGTGTCAGAAGTGGGATTGTGTAAAAAGAATTAACAATCAAATAAAAAAAAATAAAAAATGGTTAAGTTTGATGAACTAAAAGTGGATCAACTAAAGGAGAAGTTGCAGCAGCTGAACCTGCAATCATCTGGCGGAAAGTTGGAGTTACAGAAACGCTTACGGCAGGCTCTTGAGGCTCAAGGGGTAAACATGGAAGAGCATGAATTTTATAGTGATGTCTCAGAATCAACAGCGAAAATGGAGGAAGCTTCTGGAACGGCTGCAAGTGGTGAAGTTGTAGATATGTCAAAGTTCGAGAAAATGTTAATGGCGATGACGCAGACATTAACTTTGCAGATGAATAACAATAGCCAGAAGGTTCGGGAAGAAATTGATCAGAAGTTAAGTCAGAACGCGCTGCGAATCCAGGAGGTTCGGAAAGAACTTGACCAGAGCTTAAGTCAGAACGCGATACAGATTGATCAGAGATTGAGTCAGAACGCGACGCAGATCCACGAGGCTGTTCGAAACGAGGTTGCCAAAATGGTAAATGGCCTCGATGCAAAAGTGATTGAGTTACGAGACGACGGTGAATCATTCAAGGAAAAAGCCCAAAATAAGTTTGAAAAAGTTCAAAGTAATCTTGAAAAAGTTCAAAATAATGTTGAAGACGTTAATAAAAGGATTCAACAGTTGTGGGTACTGGAAGCAGATGAGAAAAATTTAGGGAAAGACCTGATGATTGGAAAGACCCCAGTAAAAACAAGAGCGGACGGCGAAATTCCGGTGCAAATTTTGAATCCAACAAATGAGCCGAAATGGATGCAAAAAGGTGAACTATGTGAGAAAGTTACGGCTGTTATAAGTTGTGAAAATGACCAACAGGACACAAAAGGTACAACTTTAACAAAATCGTCGGCCTTATTGACGAAAGAATGGACGAAGGAGTTGTCTGCACAGAACAAAAATAAAGGGAAAAGGTTTCGGCAAAAGAATTGGCGGGTATTTGCGTCCAAAGGAGAAAGTAATAGCCCAACATCAGTTGTCAAGCATCGCATTGATACAGGTAACTTTCAGCCAATTCGTCAACCTCCACAGAGGCTAGCACGCGCTAAGAGAGAGGAAGTAACGGGCCTTATAGAGGTTATGGCGCGAGAAAATGTCATTGCACAATCAGAAAGCCCGTGTAGTTCACCGGTCGTTCTTGTCAAAGAAAAGTACGAAGTAAACGTTGTCCCAGAAACACTTAAGTACTTAAGTGATAGAGTGGATTTTAAGTAATAAAGTATAACGTTTGTGTATACAACTTGAATGTAAAGATTAAATAAACAATTGTACTGTGTAAAAACTAACGTTTGTGATTTAAATAAACCATTTTATAATTAAATAAAGATTGCGTTTTTCTTGATTATTACACAATCCAGTGATCGAACTCAGAAAAGTGTAAGAGATCGAAATTATTGTCAAAGGGACAGGAAATTTCGTAACAATATTTATACACAATTTTTTTTTAAAAAAAAATTTAATGAGGTTTATTTTATCTTAACGAGGTTTTAATAAAGATTTGGTTTTTGTTATACATATTATTTGCAGTATAAATAAATTAATAGATAAAAGGAGAATAACAAATGGAAATTTAAAATGACAATTAAATATAATGCCTGGAATAATTATGTATTTCGGCACAATTATTGATCAAAATTTACGTGCGAGCAAAGATTTATCGTGAAGTTTGGGGTTTTAGTTCGGTAAATTTAGCGCGCTTTGAAAATATTGCCATTTAGGAAAATAAAATATTTGGATGAACATTTTTTTTAATTTTTTTCGTAAATATTTATGTCTGAAAATATCTTAAAATGATTTTTTCGATAAAAGCATGTCAAAATAGAAAGATTTAGTACAGAAAAAATCACATTTTTGGCAAAAACATTTTAATTTTTTTCCTTGTTGTTGCAATTTTGTCAATTTTTTGTTTTGAAAAAAAAAATTGCAGATGACGCCATTTTTTTAAATTCGTCGATAAGTAGCATATAAAACTTCAGGATTTTCTCAAAAGCTCCATAAGAGGTACATAAAACTTAAGGATTATCTTTAGGGCTTAATAAAACTTCACAGTTTTAAATTGTTAAAATTTTTTTATTTAAAATACTTTTGTGTCCATTGGTTGGGTTACCATATGAACAAGAAGCAAATTAAGGACGAAGCTCTTTTGAGCTTTTGTTATGGGCTGTTTTCTTTATAGAAATAAGAATTATCACCCAAATTTGAATAAACATATTTTGGGTGATCTTTCGTTTATATTTTTCTCAATTGAGTCTTGAAGAATTTATCAGTGGGCGATATTTCATTTTTAAATGGCTAATTTTGATTAGTGGTACCAATCTACAAAATTTGGTAGCAATTTCGTAATTCAAAGATAAATTACGTTTCATTCGACAATGCTAGTGCTGTATGTAATAAATATAGTCGCCTATATTAATTTTTCTCCAAAATAGTTAATATTGTTCGAAAATGGCGGTAGGTAGTGGAAATTTTGAAGCTATGAAAAAGGGGTCAAATATTGTTGTTTCGATATTTTTTGGACATGAAATCGTTGTATTTTCATCTCCTCTACAACATTGGCTCTGATAATTTTTTCTTTTTGTCGATTACTTTCCGAGTTATTGAGCAAAATTATTTTTTCAACATCTTTAATTGACCAATTTTGGCACTGGACAACCAGGGTGGAGGCTGGCGACCAATTTTATTACGTACATCACTAGCGTTGTCGAATGAAATATAATTTAACTTTGCGAAAATGTGATATTGTTTACCCTACAAGTCAAAAATAGCGATACTAATTTTGAGCACTTGAATCAAGAACATCATAATAAATTAATCAAATTCCAAATAGTCCGGGAGGTAGCGTTGCATTTTTTGAAGCAATTTCCTCCCACTTATTTTTTTTTGCAAATGATAGTTTAAGTACAGCTGATACTCGAAATAAGCGTCAGTCGCCAGAGTCGTGGTGGGCCTGGTTGTGAGAGCCCGACAAAAAAATTTTGCGCAAAAACTCGGAAATATTTGACCCACTTTTCATCGTTTTAAAGTTTCCAATAAATACTGTAACTTTGAACAAAAATAATTATTTTGGGCGAAAATGTGGATTTCAGATTTGAACAAATAGTTGTTATTTAAGACTTTCAATAAAACCCGTACTTTTTCGAAAATGGAGATGGTCAATAATAATATTCAAACTATGAATAGGGGGTCAAATCTTGTCGTACGGATATTTTTGAGGCTTCAAATGAATTTGTTTTCATCTCCTCTACAACATTGATTAAAACATATTTTTCTACTTGTGGCTTACTTTCCAAGTTATTGCGCAAAATTTTTTTTGTCGGGCTCTCACGACCAGGCCCTCCACGATTCTAGCGACTGACGCTTATTTCGAGTATCAGCTGTATATAAACAATCATTTGCAAAAAAAAATTAAGTGGGAGAAATTACTTCGAAAAATGCAACGCTACCTCCCGGACTAAAAGCTTTAATTTTTTAAAAAATGTTCATCTCATAAATTAATTATAATTTTTATAATAGTAAATGTCATTTACAAATTTGTATTACATTGTGGATAAGCCTACTATTCGAAACGTACGTTGCTGTCTCTGTATTTTCAACCATAAATTTTAATATTTACGGAGGTATTTTATAAATCCACGTAAGAGTTGAAGATTATATTGGCTCTTAAGGAGCATTTAAAAACTCAGAAATTTTAGACCTCAATAAAACTTATAGCTCTTAAAGTAAAAATTAAATTAAAGTGACAACAAACAAGTAAAAATTAAATTTTATTTATTAAAAAGCTTTTATCAAACACTTTTTAAAGACTTTGATAAAATATTTCAATTTTCGAATACACAAATATTTTATTAACGTTTTATGAAGATGTTCCGAATGCTTGTTAAGACTTTATAAGAACCTTAACTATTTTCAAAAAATAAATATTTACAGACGTTTTAAGAACCTCTCACAAGACGTCGTTAAGACCTTGATAAATACTTTTAAAATTTTAAGTAATTTTGGTATTTGTAAACATCTTAATTTGCAGTTTGGAAAGGCTTCATAAATATTTTTCATCGAAAGTTTTAATTTTATTCTTTAAAGACGCGAATAAATGCTCTAGTATAAATTAAGAGCTTCATAAATGCTTATTAATTGCTTTCGAAAATTCATCGAGAGCTGCCAAATATATTAATGCGCAGTGGGTTATCTCCAGTTCTACTGAACCGATCAATGTCGAATTTTTTTTATTTAATAGTTTATGACATTAGCTTTTGCAGTAAATTAAAAAAAAAAAATTAATATTGTCAAAAAATGAAAAATAATAACAATTTAATTGTTTAGATAGTTGCAACATGATGTCCCCCAACTAGAATACATTTAAAATAATAACATTTTGTTCCTTATTCTTTTATCTACAATACCCATTTTACAAAAAAGTGGAGTCTCTGTTAGATCGGAAGTTATGAAATATTTTCGACCGCAAGTCATGAATTCCAGAAGGAATTTAAGTGTGCCACGAGTCAAAACAAAGGAACGAGTATCTGACACTCGTTATAAATAAAAACGAGTATCTGAAACTCGTTATAAAGTTTTGACTCGTCGCATTTTTTAATTTTCTGCAAAAGCTAACGTCATAAACTATTAAATAAAAAAAATCCGACATTGATCGGATCAGTAGAACTGGAGATAATAGACTTCAAGTATGAGTAGATTTGACAAAGTCTAACCAATTATCGAAAATTCATATGTGGATATTTTCGAAAAAAAAAATTTTTTTCAGTAAAATCAAAAAACATGGGTCAACTGAATTTCTTAGAAGATGCAGGAAAAAAAATTTCGTCGCATTTGGAGAAGTCGAGGTTTTTTTTTCCTGAATTTTGTGCGGTTTGTAAAAGAACGACCGATATACAATTTGTAACAAGAACGTAAACGATGTCACTAAATTTCTCAAAAAAGAGTTCACACAAGTAAGTTCACAGCAAACATGGAACAAAACTTCACCCTGGTTTAAAATGCACAATGCAAAAAAATCAAATCCAAGCAATTTTCTGAACTTCAATCACCACCCCACCCTCACACGATTAGACCTAACAAAATATGTAAGAATACACCTCGACCATACCAAACTAACGCACCAATATCTTTTAAGCAAAACATCTCTAACGTTTGTATCTATTGCAACTGCAATATACCCATTTCAATCCAACACATACTTATAGATTGCAAATATTTTAAAATCTATAGGACGCATATCTTTAAAAACAATAGCCCACTTATCTCCTTAATAAATCCCTCAAACGATAATATAGAAAATTTAATTAAATTCTTAAAGATATCAAATAGATATACACTTTTTAATATTACAAATAATTCACAATAAATGCTTACTAAACTAATATTCAACAACTCTTAACATCGAAGTTAGCTTAAGGCCTTAGTTGCCATAGCTCTTAAGTTCTTAACTCGTAATTTTTAATTATAAGCTATAGATTTTATAAACAAATAAATAAATAAAACTACATAAACAGCCCTTTGCGTAATGCATGGTTGAGTTATGTCCTGCTACAGGGTAGTCAATGGAAAATTTATTTCGTTTACGTTACCGCGTTGTTCACGTTAGACGGTGTTCACGTTACCGCCACTGCATTGAATATGTATCTAATTGAAAAAAATTATTCTAAATGCAACAGGTTATTTTTATTGAATCAAAATTACGTTATATAATATTCTAGAAATTCAGTTGCTATAAATATTATTTATTTATCTATTATTTATTTATCTATCTACCATTATTAAACGAGCAATAATTGTATGTAAATATATAAATATATATATCTTTATATATAAATTCTACTGTACGTGTGTATGTCACTAAACTCCTCCTAAACGGCTGGACCGATTTGAATGAATTTTTTTGTATGTGTTTGGGTGGCGCCCTGGATGGTTTAGATTCACAAATCATACCCCTATATGGACAATATAGGGTGGCCCTCAGACAAAAATATTTTAAAAATAGCATTTTCACAAAGACTACTTAATCGATTCACATGGAATTTACACCACGTGGCTTTTACAGTAAGAGGCATATTTTAAGTTACAAAACTTTTGCTTAGGGTGGATATTTTTGGTGGCCCTCATACAAACATATATTTAAAATATCATTTTCACAAAGACCGGTCAAACGATTCACATGGAATATACACCACGCATCTTTTTTATTAAGAGGCATGGCTTAGGTTATAAATAAACGGCTGGATTATGGATAGGGATGTGGATAGGGGATAGGGATAGGGATCAATTTTAGGTGGTACAAAGTTCACCGGCTCAGCTAGTAAATATATAAATATGTATGTATATATATATTAGAGCGGTTCAAAATAAAAAACTTTTTGATTTTTTCACGATGTGTCAGTGGATTACAATAGCCCTATATGTCTGGGCAAAACAACCCATAAGGATTTTCATCAATTTTGAAAACTGGATTGCCGCCGCCTGTTTTAAGTTGCCTACCCATTTTCGAAAATATTGATTTAAAAATGGTGCAAGCTAAAGAGGTTATCAAATTTTGCAACAAACTGGGTATTCTTTTCAAACTATTATCGATCGAGGAATTCGAATCCGTGATCAGTTTTTCTTCTTCTTCTTTATTTCTTATAAAAAAATTGAAAATTGCCCGGACAAAATTAAAAATTCCGATTTTCTACTTTCAAGTTGCAAAATCTTGATATAATATTTTATTGCCGATCTAGTGGTACATTATTTTTAATGTACCTTTATTTGCTAAACCTTCATAAGATCCTTAAAGTTATTAACGTTAACGTTCTTTGGGTCAAATTTGACCCAAGTAGTACATTTCTATGTACTAAAGTGTATTTCTAGGGTATGTACATATATTATTTCGTACGATACCCAGTAAAAACTATATTTATTTTGTCGACATTTATTAATTATCGTTACATTGGTTACAGAAAATAAGTGTTTTAGAATGCTGCTTACATACAATTTTTTTACAAGTCAGGCAGACTAAAGGTGTTTTGCTATCAGATTTGCGACATAATTGACATCGACTTCTCTTGGTTGGCTTTTTGACCCATTTTACTATTTATTTGCTTGGATTTAGTTGAATTAGACGGTTGTTGAGTCAAACCAGCTGTTCATCGACAGTTACATCTTGAGAAGGATTATGAATTTTGGGTAAAATATCAACCCATTGATTCCACAATTCGCGAATTGTTGCGCAAAGTTTTCTAGCAATCTTCGTTCGCTTCGAGAGTCTCTATTGTCAAATCTTCTTACTTTCGAAAGACATTTGAACCTCTTTATTGGCATAATTGCTCCAAATATGGATCTACCCTTGTGAGGATGGAAGTCAGTGGGCTTCGTTTCCACCCACAATTTTCATAGCAGCGCGTCGAAACGCCCGAAAACATAAGCAAACGTATTTATTGGTTTTATTTATTATTATTATTAATCATAAATATGTATAACATAAGTTAAAACCTTTAGTTAAGTTCATTACGTTAGCGCGGGGCGACGCGTAAAAAAACGCCATAGTAGTAGAATAGACATAAGCTAAACGCGAAGAATTGGCATACGGTAGCCCTGCCCCACAGCTGTCACCACGATCCACAGTAAAACATCTGTTTGAGCTTTTTGTGGGAAAAGCTAGAACATTAGAAAAGAAGGTGACTTGGCAAAGGTTTGGTTTTTAGTTAGGCATTCTTCTGAGGATCACAGCCAGCAACAGGTCAACAGCTCCGGACAACAGCAGCAGCCGTAAGATAATCACTAACCATAACTTCTTTCCCCATTTTCTCTTAGGTTGCAGCTCGTATACAAGTTACAAGTCGCTTTTGCGTTGTACTTGTGTGCGGTAATAAAACACCGTCATAGGAATTAGGTCGACGGGTACGTTGAATTGACGTACGCAAGTGGCAAGTCGCTTTTGCGTTGCACTTGTGTGCGGTGATAAGACGCCGTCACGGAAATCAGGTCATCGTAGTCAGCGCATCCGTCGTAATCTTAGCTCAATATATAGCGTCATCATAGAAATTAGGTCGGCGGGTACGTTGAATTGACGTACACAAGTGGCAAGTCGCTTTTGCGTTGTACTTGTGTGCGGTAATAAAACACCGTCATAGGAATTAGGTCGGCGGATACGTTGTATTGGCGTACACAGGTGGCAAGTCGCTTTTGCGTTGTACTTGTGTGCGGTAATAAAACATCGTCACGGAAATCGGGTCATCGTAGTCAGCGCATCCGTCGCATTCGTAGTTCAACGGGTACGTTGAATTAACGTACACAGGTAGCAAGTCGCTTTTGCGTTGTACTTGTGTACGGTGATAAAACGCCGTCACCGAAATTAGGCCCCCGGATACGTCGAATTGACGCATACAAGTTTCAGGTCGCTTTTGCGCTGTATTTGTATGCAGCAATAAACGCCGTCGGAGAAACTAAACCCAAACGCCGTACAGAAAATTAGTCCTTCGTAGTCAGAGCAGACGCCGAGTAATATAAAATTCGACACATCTATCGTCGCCTTTGCACGGTATCGGCGCGGCGTGAAAATACGCTGCCGGATAGGATAAGTACTAAGTATCCGAATCGTATTTTATAACTTAGTCTTAGATATGTATGTATATATAATATTTACCTCAAATATTGTATTAAGATAAAAATAAAGTGGATTATCAAAGAAATATACATGGAAGGTCTTGTTCTTATTTAAACTCCCGGAAATTCGACCTTTGTTAGCCACCTGCAAAATATAAATTTTTGTACACGAACCCCGGATACCGGCGAGCCGAAACCCTGGCTGAAAGGTTCGTTACAATGGCGCCCGAGCAGGGACACTAGGCTAACATATGAAAATTTATAAAATACGACCGGATGAGTTTCCTTCCATGTGTTTGCAAATCCACTGTTTTTCAAACGAGAGTATATACATTTACGAAAATACGCGGTTCCTCGAGGATCAAAGACACTATATTAATTATAAATATCAATTAATCAAGGCAATAGCCCCCCCCCCAAATATTTTAGCCGTAAATTCTACAGCAGCAGCCCCCCGTAAATTCTACAGCAACAGCCCAGCCGTAAATTCTACAGCAACAGCCCAGCCGTAAATTCAACAGCAGCAGCCCCAGCAGCATACAGCAGATACAGTGAAAGTGTACCTATCCCATCCTTAGTGCGCGAAGTGAAAAACAAAACAATACCCAGTGAAATCAAACGATAGAAAAAGAAAAAAGCGAAATAATAATAAACTTTAGTGAAAAAAAAAAATAATAAACATAAATAATAAATAATAATAAGAAAAAAAAAACCATGTTGAATGTGTCGTGGTGCCATGGTCTAAGAAAGGAGGAGTTGGTCACGTATGGTGAAGAATTCGGCCTCGAGGTAACAGGAACAGTTGATGACCTACGGAAGAGGTTCAAAGTTTTCGTGGCAGAAGACCATACACCGGAAGTGAAGCAACGCTTGCTTGAGCTCCAGACTCGTCACAAGAGATCTTCATCACAGCATAGAACCCAGACAGACGGCACGGAAGAATCATCACAGACGGACGACAAAGCCGGGCCCTATCTCAGACCAGGCGGTGGTGAGGAGCAAATCGTGACAACGGCCGCAACTGCGCAGCCAGTACACAAGCCTGACGAAACCAGCTATCGGTTTTCTACCCAAGGGTTTAACGTACCAAATGACGGAACCAGCCCTTACAACCCTATAATAATGGAACAAGTTCGGAAGTGGTCCCTAAAGTACGACGGAGCCAAAGAGCCACTGGCCTTTATAGAAAGAGTTGAGGAACTAGCTGCAGCCTATGGAGTAGCCACCAACCATCTTCCCCGGGCAATGCCTGAACTATTAAAGGACAAGGCCTTAGCATGGTACCGGAACAACCGTCAACAAGAAATTTCGTGGACCAAATTTAAGGGAAATTTCCTAAGGTTTTTCCTTCCGCCACGTTACTTTGAAACTTTGGACGACGAAATACGAAAGCGATGTCAACAGCCTCGAGAGAAATTCAAAGAATTTTTGCTACCACTACAGACGATGATGCGTCACGCGAATTTAACCGAACAACAAATGTTAGAACGGATTTTTAGGAATTGTCGGCCGGAGTACCAATGGTACATTAAACGGAAAGATTTCTCGACACTAGAGGAACTAATTCAATTAGCGGAGGATTTGGAAGGAATTCAACAACGGGAGCCCGAGCGACCAGCAGTGATTAGAAGTCGCACCGAACAGCACCGGATGGTGGGCCCCACTCAAGGTGAAGAAAGAATCAACACTCGAACTGCTTGCCGACGCTGTGGCCAAGAGGGCCATTTTGCCGGGAACTGTCAGCATCCTCAGCGGTTGTTCTGCTGGGTCTGTGGCCGAATTGGAACACGTACCATAGCTTGTTGCCGTACATCGGGAAACGACAACGGAGACCGCCCAGAGCGAGGGAGGGCAGGTACTCCAGAAGATCCCCCTCGGCCGGCATAGAACAACATCACCTCCAACGCCCCTGCAGTCGAGTTTTCGCCAACGTTATCGTTGGGCAGAGAAACATAGCAGCCACCATCGACACAGGGGCAACCATAAGCTTCGTTAGGGAGGCATTCGCTGCGGAATTGGGTCACCAGGCCAAAAGGATATCGTATGGAGGTGAAGTAGCGTTAGCGGATGGCTCAATTAGGCCTCTCGAACACGCGGTGGAAACCGAATTAGAATTCAGGGACCTGAAATTGAAATTTCTGTTCGTAGTCATGCCTGACGCTACCGAAGACGTCGTTCTGGGGATAGATTTCCTCAAACGGTGTGGCGCCTCGCTAAATATCAGAGGCGAAATAATTACGATAAGAGAAGGAATACTGCACCAAACGGAAAGGTGCATGGTCAGCTCGATACACAACAAAAGACCCGGTGTAAAACAACAAGAAGGCCTAGGGTCCAATCCAGAGCAGCCACGCAGTCAACATCTTCGACAAAGTCACCAACAGAACCCACAACTACGTCCACAGCAGCAGAGAAGTCGAAAGAAACACCATATAAACCGACCCTACACCCAACAAATAAATCCAGTCCGGAGAAGCAGCATAGAAACTCAACTAGTTAACGCAGCGACAGAGCCACTTCCAGTCATCTCGGCAGAGCCCACACTCGAATCAGCGGCAGAGCCCACACTCGAATCAGCGGCAGAGCCCACACATGCATCAGCGACAGAGCCCACACCTGAATCGTCGGCAGAACCCTCACTCGAATCAGCGGCAGAGCCAACACTCGAATCATCGACGGAGCCCACACTCGAATCAGCGGCAGAACCCACACTTGAATCATCGGCAGAGCCCTCACCCACAGCAGCGGCAGAGCCTACAGCAGAGCAACAATCTTACTCAGAAGAGGTAATAAATCGATTTTTAATCCAAGAACTTCCAAAATTTGATAGGCTAGAAGGGGTCACACATATCACCAAACACGCGATAACCATGGCTGACGATCGACCGATCAAGCAGCGATACATCCCGCAAAACCCGGCCATGCAAGCGATTATTGACGAGGAAATTGATAAACTGTTGACCAAAGGATGCATCGAACCATCCCGCAGTCCTTATAGTGCACCGATCGTTTTAGTGCGAAAGAAGACGGGTGCCTGGCGACTCTGTATAGATTATCGCCAGCTCAACGCCAGATCAGTACCGGACGCCTATCCTCTGCCTAGAATAACGCACATCTTGGACCGATTACGAAACGCGAAATTTATTAGTAGTCTGGACTTGAAAGATGGATATTGGCAAATACCAATGGAGGCCAATAGCAAGCAATTTACGGCCTTTACCGTACCGGGCCGTGGCCTTTATCAGTGGAAGGTCATGCCTTTCGGACTCCATTCGGCACCAGCAACATTCCAGCGGGCCCTAGATCAAGTTATCGGAGCAGAAATGGAGCCTCATGCCTTCGCCTATCTAGATGACATAGTGGTAACGGGCTCCACCCTAGATGAACACATGCAAAACTTGCGGGAGGTATTCCGACGACTACGTGCGGCTAATCTGAGAATTAATCCGGAAAAGTGCGAATTCTTCCGGACCAAGTTAAAATACTTGGGGCACGTCGTCAGCAGCGAAGGCATACAGACCGATCCAGAGAAAGTGGCGGCTATACAGTGTAACGAACCTCGCGCCGAGGTTTTAACTCGTCGGTGTCCAAGGTCTGGCTACAAAAATTTATATTTTTTGCAGGTGACTGACGAGAATTTATTTTCCAACAGAAATAAATAATAACAATACTGCTCCTTTTTCTTTTCAAAAACGTTATAATTTTATTCTCTTAAATCCATATTACTTAAACTATTTCTTAACTACCGATGAAAGTTTTAACGTTCGGACGCGTACGTCGTGTTTTCTCAGGCGCACGGTCGCATAGGTTCCACGCTGATTGCTTCTGCTCTATTATAGCCCCGCCGTACGGGTTTTGGCACGGCTCAGTCACCGCCTGACAGATTTCGGACGCCGCTCTGTTCACATGGACGTCGGCGCAGCACGACGAATGTGTGGCAGAGTTTTACCGTTAGGTTTTGGATGCTCTCCCGCGGCCTCTGCTTGGTTTCAGTCGCACGGTTTCCGGCACAGCTCAGTTGCCGTACGATAGATCCCACAGATCTTTGGACGCTGTTCTGTTCACACGAATGTCGGCACAGCTCAACAAGCGTGTGGTAGAACCACCAATCAGCTACTTTCTATGCTACTGCTAACTACAACTAACTAGGGCTTACCAACTGCAGAGTTGTTTCCTCGCTGAGATCACCAGCCGACTGCGTACCTCCTACTGGTGTGCTACCGCTTTTATAGCCCTTTGTGCTGCGTGGTGTAGAGTTTGAACAGCTGTTTGTCAAGTCTCCACAAACAGCTGTTCCCTAAGTGTTGCCGTTCTACTTACTATATGTTACACAATTTTCTTAACATAATTATTTTTAATGCGTAATTTACTTATAAGTAAATTAAATTACATAATTCATAGGTTCTTTTTCTCTTTTAAATAATTCAAACTATAATTCAAGAAAGTACAGTATAATAAAAAAAATAAAAATATATTTCACGCGATTTTTGTGGGCGGAAACGCGGGTACCAACTTCCGCCTTCACACTTCCCCCTGACCTCGAACGAAGACTCTTGCGAAGCCGGCTTTATTCATCCGGATATCGAACAATATCCCATTTGTTTTTCTCACTTGTTCGAGCCTTTTACCTAGTGGTAGCGTGGCTGTGGTTCTTTCGGCGCGGTTGCGGGTGACGGACGACGTATTGACGGCTGTGTTTCGTTTGCTGCCCCGAGCTGACACGCTGCTGATAGTCGTACCCTGGCACGCTGCAAAAATGGTCGGTTGTCGTCACATTGTAGGGCTGCGGTGCTTTCCCATGGGATGCTGATCCTCGCCTGAGTCACCTCTTCGTACTCAGCATTTAGCACCCTAAGTTGGCGGGTAGCTCTATTTCGTTCTTGGGCCCGGCGTTGGATGGCGCGGATCAAATTGTTGTCCGGTTCTCGGTGGCTTGACATCTTTATAATTCGGAGTTGATCGTCTGTCTGCCTCGGAGGTTTGCGTTGCTGTGGAGTGGAAAAGAAAAACGCGATGTTAGTTCCCCCGTCATACTAAGGTAGAGCTATGTGTGGAAAGGTTTAATTTCGTTTAAGTGAGCCGTCCGAGTTAGTCTGTCATTGTCTTGTTTTAGCTGTACGATCACCGGGGAGGTGAATCCTATCACTTTGTATGGTCCCACGAATTTCGGGGCCAACTTGGCTGCAAAGCTCTCAACAGCTTTGGACAGGGGATGCTGTCGGACTAGCACCAGTTGCCCCACTGTCGGTTTCCACTGTCTTCTCCGTAGGTTATAGTGTCTTGCTTGATCTTTGGCAGCCTTAGACAAGTTATGTTTCACGATCTTGAACACTTCTTGAAGTGCAGCGGCTCTAGATTCAGGGTTTAGTGCTGGTGTTCCCGTGCCTTTGGTGACTTCGTCATACAGTGCTCTTGGTAAACGTGGCTCGCGTCCTTGCGTTAGGAATGCCGGGCTGTATCCTGTGCTCTCTGATTGGCTAGTGTTGATCGCGAGAGTAACTTCTGGTAGCTGTTCGTCCCAGGACTTCTGGTGATTGCCCACAAGCTGCGCTATCATCGTCTTGACTGTTCGGTTGACTCGTTCCGTAGGGTTTTCTTGTGGGGTATAAGGTGCGGTAAATCTCTGCTGCACCCCTATTTCCTGGAAATATTTCTTGACGCTCCGACTAGTAAACTGTGACCCATTATCGGTCATGAAGAGCTTAGGTATACCATATTTTGCCAGAATTCTCTCTCGGAACGCCTTAATTACCCCATCGGCAGTAGCTTTGCGCAGTGGGACTAACTCAGTCCACTTTGAAAATTTATCAAAAAAAACCAGCATCATGCTGTTTCCATGCTTTGATCGTGGTAGCGGACCGACGAAATCAGCACACACCGTTGCCCATGGCTCATCTGGGACTGACGTTAGCATCTCCCCCGCAGGAGCCTGTTGGCTAACCTTGTAGCGTTGGCAGGAATCGCAGCTCCTTACATATTTGCTGATATCCCGGAACATCCCCGGCCAATAATACTTGTTGGCTACGCGTGCAATGGTTTTCCGTATACCTAGGTGTCCGGCACTTGGACTGTCATGATTCTCGGACATTACGCGTTTCCGGAGTGCTGTCGCCACGCACAGCTTCCATTGAGCGCAGTCCTCATCGCCTGTGTGCTGTGGAAGATGTCTGTAAAGCTGCCCTCCAACTTCTGCGAAGTCCGGAAATTTCTCGGGCTCCTTGAGGATCTCCGCCCTCTTTTTTTTAAGCCAGGTACAATCTGCAGCATCACCTTCATTCACGGCCGCCAACTGCAGGGTTTCTCTAGGTTGCCGGGACAGAGCATCTGCAACGACATTTTGTTTTCCTTTCCGGTATTGGACAGTAAATTGATATTGCTGCAATTCAAGCGCCCAACGCGCAATTCTCCCGGTTGGGCTTTCGATGGAGTTCATCCACTTCAACGACAGGTGGTCTGTGATTACGACAAATTTGTATCCTTCCAAATAAGGTCTCATTTTTCGAATACCCCACACAATCGCTAGACATTCTTTTTCGGTGGGTGAATAATTCCTCTCTGCATTGTTCAGGCTTCGACTGGCATAGGCTATCACACGTTCTTCCCCCTTTAAGACTTGCGTCAACACTGCTCCTAGTCCGTGATCACTTGCGTCAGTCTGCAACGTGAAGGTCTGACTGAAGTCAGGGCACGTTAAAACTGGGGCCTCTGTGAGTTTCAGCTTCAATGCTTCGAACGCTCGTTGTTGATCTTCCCCCCATTTCCAATGTTTCCCTTTCTTCAACATGGATGTCAGCGGCTGCACGACTGCAGCGAAGTCAGGAACAAATCGCCTATACCAGGATGCTATGCCGAGGAATCGTCGCACACCGCGGATGTTCTGTGGGGGTGAAAGTTCTCGGATCGCCGCGACTTTGTCTGGATCTGTCTGAATCCCTTCGCCACTGACTACGTGACCCAAGTATTTTATCTTCGTTTTGAAAAAATCGCACTTTTCAGGGTTTATCCGGAGATTAGCCTCTTGCAGTCGTCGGAAAACCTCCCGCAAATTGTCCATGTGTTCTTTCAATGTACGACCTGTCACTACAATGTCATCTAAATATGCAAAAGCAAATGGCTCCATATCCGCCCCGATAATTCTGTCTAGTGCGCGCTGAAATGTTGCGGGCGCTGAATGCAATCCAAACGGCATCACTCGCCACTGGAACAGACCACGCCCTGGAACGGTGAACGCCGTAAACTGTTTGCTATCTGCTGCCATTGGAATCTGCCAGTAGCCGTCTTTCAGGTCCAAGCTACTGACGAATTTCGCATCCCGTAGTCGGTCTAGTATGTGGGTTATGCGTGGGAGAGGGTATGCATCGGGTACCGACTTACTGTTTAACTGACGGTAGTCAATGCACAACCGCCATGACCCTGTTTTCTTTTTGACGAGCACTATTGGTGCGCTGTATGGGCTGTGGGAGGGCTCAATACATTCCTTTACCAATAATTTATTGATCTCCTCATTGATTACTGCTTGCATGGCGGGATTCCTGGGTATGTACCGTTGTTTGACGGGTCGGTCGTCTGATATCACGATGCGGTGCTCTGCAATATGTGTCATTCCCTTCAGTCCCTCAAACCTTCGCAATTCTTCTGACAGAAATTGATCAATTAGCTGCTGCGATTCGTCAGCTCCCAGAACTTCTCCTGATTTATCTCTGAAATCAGCTGTGCCCACTATTGTACTTCCGGCCGCGAGACCTTCTGCGGGTTCTATCGACAGCTCACGTGGTTGTTCTTTAGGCACTCCTTGTACTTGCTTTCGATGCCGTCTACGTTGGTTTCTTCGTGGTTCTTGCTGCCTCTTCTGTCTTGGTTCCAGAGATGAGGGGGGAACCTTTTGTGGGTCGTTACTAGGATTCTGAACGGGAATGATTGCACTTACCATACATCTTGCTTGCTCCTCGGGGTTCCTTCCGTCTAACGTAATCACCTCGCCAGCAATATGAATGGTTGTACCACTTTCGGTCAAGAAGTCCAGACCCAGGATGACATCTTCGGTGGCGTCTGGCATAATGACGAATCGAAACCTCCTCTGGTGGCAGCCAAACTGGATGATGGTGTCCACGGCGGAATCTAGCGGTCGGGTTGTTCCGTCTGCCAACACTACTTCTCCTTGATACCTCACCTTTGTAGCCCTTTCTCCTAGTGTCTCCGCAAATGACTCCCGTAGAAAGCTCACCGTTGCTCCTGTATCGATAGTTGCCGCCACCTGCTCTCCGCCAACCATCATGTTGGCGTATACTCTTCTGCAGTTATTGTAGCTTGGTTTTAATTGGTTCGAGAGGCGTCTTCTGGAGGATGCGCCTCCTCTCGATTCGCGCGTCCTCCTGTGCCGTTTCCCGAAGACCGACAACAATATATTGTGCGTACTCCGACTTTTCCGCAGTCCCAGCAAAATAACCGCGTAGGACTTTGACATACTCTGGCCAGATGTCCGTCCTGTCCACAACGTCGGCAGGCGGTTCGTACGTTAATCGCCTCTGTACTCGTCTCCGTCATCATTTTGTGCTGTTCAGCCCGACCTTTGCTTCTGGAGGGTTGTTCGGCTTCCCTTTCCTGTATGCCCTCGAGGTCTTCCGCCAACCCGATCAGGTCTGTAAGCGTGACGAAGTCTTTCCGCTTAATATACCAGTGGTACTCGGGTAAGCAATTTCTAAAAATCCGCTCTAAGCTTTGTTCATCCGAGTAATTTGCATAACGCATCATTGTCTGAAGTGCTAGCAGGAAGTCTTTGAATTTCTCTCCCTTCCGCTGGAATCGTTTCCTGATGTTGTCATCCAATGTTTCAAAGTAACGGGGTGGTAGGAAGAAATCTAGGAAACTGTGTTTGAATAACTCCCACGTGGTTACTTTTTGGTTATTATTCCGGTACCAAGCGAGAGCTTTGTCCTTTAACAGCTCCGGCATAGTCCGCGGGAGGTGATCCATTACTAGTCCGTCTGCCTCAGCCAACTCCTCTACCCTTTCAATAAAGGCCAGTGGTTCACTGGAGCCGTCATATTGCAGTGTCCATTTTCTCACTTGATTCATTGTGGTGGGATTGTATTGCCTAAGTTCGCCAATTTCCGCCTGCTGTAGAAGGTATATAGCTTGATTGCTCGACTCCGTGTTGAGCGTTGCTTGGTCCCGATTTACGGCCACGGCGGTAATATTGGTGTTGATATTTTCCTCTCGTTGGTTTACCATACCTGATTATTCGTGTGTTTTTTTTTCCGTGTGTGTTTTTCACTTTCACTTTTCACTGTCACTTTGTTTCAATGTTTTTTTTTTTCAGACTTTGTTTGGGCTCTTTTTCAAGGGTTGCCTCTTTTCTTGGGTTTTTTTTTTTTCTTTGCGTCACTATTTTTATTCTGCACTAATGGGCTTTTAACAAGGGCCGCCTCTTTTGTTGTTTTTTTCTTTTTCTTGTGTTTTTTTTTTTCTTTGCTTCACCAACTTAGTTTATTCGTTTTCCGTTCATGTAAAGATAATACGATTTCTTTTTGTAGTTACGCCGCGTACCGCACTCGTAATAGGATTAAAGTATTATGATTGTTATTACTATTTCCGTTTCTTTCAACCGTTTTGCCAGCCAAGGTCCCTGCTCGGGCGCCATTGTAACGAACCTCGCGCCGAGGTTTTAACTCGTCGGTGTCCAAGGTCTGGCTACAAAAATTTATATTTTTTGCAGGTGACTGACGAGAATTTATTTTCCAACAGAAATAAATAATAACAATACTGCTCCTTTTTCTTTTCAAAAACGTTATAATTTTATTCTCTTAAATCCATATTACTTAAACTATTTCTTAACTACCGATGAAAGTTTTAACGTTCGGACGCGTACGTCGTGTTTTCTCAGGCGCACGGTCGCATAGGTTCCACGCTGATTGCTTCTGCTCTATTATAGCCCCGCCGTACGGGTTTTGGCACGGCTCAGTCACCGCCTGACAGATTTCGGACGCCGCTCTGTTCACATGGACGTCGGCGCAGCACGACGAATGTGTGGCAGAGTTTTACCGTTAGGTTTTGGATGCTCTCCCGCGGCCTCTGCTTGGTTTCAGTCGCACGGTTTCCGGCACAGCTCAGTTGCCGTACGATAGATCCCACAGATCTTTGGACGCTGTTCTGTTCACACGAATGTCGGCACAGCTCAACAAGCGTGTGGTAGAACCACCAATCAGCTACTTTCTATGCTACTGCTAACTACAACTAACTAGGGCTTACCAACTGCAGAGTTGTTTCCTCGCTGAGATCACCAGCCGACTGCGTACCTCCTACTGGTGTGCTACCGCTTTTATAGCCCTTTGTGCTGCGTGGTGTAGAGTTTGAACAGCTGTTTGTCAAGTCTCCACAAACAGCTGTTCCCTAAGTGTTGCCGTTCTACTTACTATATGTTACACAATTTTCTTAACATAATTATTTTTAATGCGTAATTTACTTATAAGTAAATTAAATTACATAATTCATAGGTTCTTTTTCTCTTTTAAATAATTCAAACTATAATTCAAGAAAGTACAGTATAATAAAAAAAATAAAAATATATTTCACGCGATTTTTGTGGGCGGAAACGCGGGTACCAACTTCCGCCTTCACAACAGGACTTGGCACCCCCACAAAATATTAGAGGAGTGCGGCGGTTTCTAGGCGTTGCAGCATGGTACCGACGATTCGTTCCAGATTTCGCAGCAATAGTGCAGCCGCTGACGGCCTTGTTGAGAAAGGGCAAGCACTGGAGATGGGGCGATGACCAGCAGAGGGCATTCGAGACCATGAAAAAGAAACTAACGGAGGCACCCATACTCTTATGCCCAGATTTCAGCCAGACATTCACCCTCCAGACCGACGCCAGTGATTTGGGCCTAGGCGCAGTTTTAACCCAAGTCATAGAAGGAGAAGAGCGTGTGATCGCTTACGCTAGCCGAAGCCTAAACAACGCTGAGAAAAATTACTCGCCAACAGAGAAGGAATGTCTGGCCATTGTATGGGGAATCAGGAAGATGCGGCCCTACCTAGAAGGGTATAAATTCATAGTAGTCACGGATCATCTTTCGCTCAAATGGTTGAACTCAATCGAGAGTCCCACCGGACGAGTAGCCCGATGGGCCCTAGAGCTCCAGCAGTATCAGTTCACAATTCAATACCGGAAGGGGAAGAACAACGTAGTAGCCGACGCCCTGTCCAGACAACCTAGAGAGATTATTCAAATGGCAACAGCGAATAACAGATCCGACGAAACCTGCACCTGGTTGGAGAAGAAGAAGGCCGAAGTTCGAAACGAACCCGCAAAGTATCCAGATTTCTCCGAAGTAGCAGGGCACTTATACCGTCATCTACCAGGGCACACAGGTGACGAGGATTGTGCTCAGTGGAAACTTTGCGTAGCAACGCCGCTCCGGAAGCGCGTCATGGAAGAGAATCATGACAGCCCAAACGCTGGTCATCTGGGCATCCGGAAAACCATCTCCCGCATAGCCAACCGGTATTATTGGCCCGGCATGTTCCGGGATATAAGTCGGTACGTGCGAAGCTGTGACTCCTGTCAACGATATAAAGCAAGCCAGCAAGCACCAGCGGGGGAAATGTTGACAACCATTCCAAATGAGCCATGGTCCACCGTATGCGCAGATTTTATCGGGCCACTACCACGATCCAAACACGGAAACACTATGTTGCTGGTGTTCTTTGATAAGTTCTCAAAATGGACCGAATTAATACCCCTTAGAAGGGCGACGGCAGAAGGGGTCGTCAAAGCATTTCGAGAAAGGATCGTGGCAAGGTACGG
Source organism: Meiosimyza platycephala (assembly GCA_963662105.1). Classification (NCBI taxonomy): domain Eukaryota; kingdom Metazoa; phylum Arthropoda; class Insecta; order Diptera; family Lauxaniidae; genus Meiosimyza; species Meiosimyza platycephala. The sequence continues at coordinate 7,251,975 of OY759212.1, forward strand.
AGTTCCCAAAACATTCGTTACGGACAACGGGACCCAGTTTAAGAGCAGGATAGTGAAGAACTACATGGATGAGATTGGAGTACGACAGCAATTTACAGCACCCTACACTCCCCAAGAAAACCCTACGGAGCGAGCAAATCGGACAATCAAAACGATGATGGCGCAACTGGTCAACAATAATCACAGAGTATGGGACGACAACCTACCAGAGATTTCGCTAGCCATCAATACCAGCACATCGGAGTCAACCGGCTACAGTCCAGCATTTCTCACCCAAGGACGGGAGCCCCGCTTACCAAGAGCACTGTACGACGAAGTGACCCAAGGCACCGGCACACCAAGCCAACAACCGGAGGCAAGAGCTGCACAGCTGCAAGAAATCTTCAAGATCGTCAGGCACAATCTCTCTAAAGCATCGCAGGACCAAGCCAGGCACTACAACCTGAGGAGGCGACAGTGGAAACCTAACGTCGGAGAACTGGTTTTAGTGAAACAGCACCCACTATCCAAGGCCATCGATAGTTTCGCAGCCAAGCTCGCGCCCAAGTATGCGGGCCCGTACACAATCGCAAGTTACATTTCTCCTGTAATTTGTAATCTCAAGGGAGTCGGTGACAGAATTATACGCACAGCTCACCTGAGCGAAATTAAGCCATTCATTTTATAGAATTTAAACCTCTGTTCTGTTACAAAACTAATTCCTTACTTTTCTACAATTTTTAGTCGTCAACAAACCCACAAAGCAACAAAAACTAAGCCTGGACGAGCAATAATTAGAGGCACCACGATCGCTACAGCAAGTTACATCCCGATAATCAACAGAATCTGCTTCAAGTACGACAACGACGAGAATTAAGGTGGCGAAGCATACAACACGAACATTATCATCACTGCAACAATAAGTCCTGAGAGTAGCGATGCAGCCATCACAAACTCTAATAACAGCGATGGGTGTGTCACTTCTAATAGTGAGGATACCTCCGATGGTTAATCACTGAACCTATATATATCTTGAGTATTGCGAAGAAAAACTGCCTACAGTGATGCTATAGCCTCGAGCACCGTTTCTGATGGAAAAATATATCACCTGGACCTGCGTTTTTAAATGCCAGTCTTCTAGATTGCAGAGCCTCCGCACTGCATTTGTTCAAGTAAAATCCGTTTCGCCGCGGGAGAAAGCGGGAAATGTGAGGATGGAAGTCAGTCGCTTCGTTTCCACCCACAATTTTCATAGCAGCGCGTCGAAACGCCCGAAAACATAAGCAAACGTATTTATTGGTTTTATTTAACTTCACGAATTATGTATTTATTTCTTAATATCATTTCGTTTATTTATCTAAATCCATTTTTATGAATTATTAATCATAAATATGTATAACATAAGTTAAAACCTTTAGTTAAGTTCATTACGTTAGCGCGGGGCGACGCGTAAAAAAACGCCATAGTAGTAGAATAGACATAAGCTAAACGCGAAGAATTGGCATACGGTAGCCCTGCCCCACAGCTGTCACCACGATCCACAGTAAAACATCTGTTTGAGCTTTTTGTGGGAAAAGCTAGAACATTAGAAAAGAAGGTGACTTGGCAAAGGTTTGGTTTTTAGTTACGCATTCTTCTGAGGATCACAGCCAGCAACAGGTCAACAGCTCCGGACAACAGCAGCAGCCGTAAGATAATCACTAACCATAACTTCTTTCCCCATTTTCTCTTAGGTTGCAGCTCGTATACAAGTTACAAGTCGCTTTTGCGTTGTACTTGTGTGCGGTAATAAAACACCGTCATAGGAATTAGGTCGACGGGTACGTTGAATTGACGTACGCAAGTGGCAAGTCGCTTTTGCGTTGCACTTGTGTGCGGTGATAAGACGCCGTCACGGAAATCAGGTCATCGTAGTCAGCGCATCCGTCGTAATCTTAGCTCAATATATAGCGTCATCATAGAAATTAGGTCGGCGGGTACGTTGAATTGACGTACACAAGTGGCAAGTCGCTTTTGCGTTGTACTTGTGTGCGGTAATAAAACACCGTCATAGGAATTAGGTCGGCGGATACGTTGTATTGGCGTACACAGGTGGCAAGTCGCTTTTGCGTTGTACTTGTGTGCGGTAATAAAACATCGTCACGGAAATCGGGTCATCGTAGTCAGCGCATCCGTCGCATTCGTAGTTCAACGGGTACGTTGAATTAACGTACACAGGTAGCAAGTCGCTTTTGCGTTGTACTTGTGTACGGTGATAAAACGCCGTCACCGAAAGTAGGCCCCCGGATACGTCGAATTGACGCATACAAGTTTCAGGTCGCTTTTGCGCTGTATTTGTATGTAGCAATAAACGCCGTCGGAGAAACTAAACCCAAACGCTGTACAGAAAATTAGTCCTTCGTAGTCAGAGCAGACGCCGAGTAATATAAAATTCGACACATCTATCGTCGCCTTTGCACGGTATCGGCGCGGCGTGAAAATACGCTGCCGGATAGGATAAGTACTAAGTATCCGAATCGTATTTTATAACTTAGTCTTAGATATGTATGTATATATAATATTTACCTCAAATATTGTATTAAGATAAAAATAAAGTGGATTATCAAAGAAATATACATGGAAGGTCTTGTTCTTATTTAATCTCCCGGAAATTCGACCTTTGTTAGCCACCTGCAAAATATAAATTTTTGTACACGAACCCCGGATACCGGCGAGCCGAAACCCTGGCTGAAAGGTTCGTTACAATGGCGCCCGAGCAGGGACACTAGGCTAACATATGAAAATTTATAAAATACGACCGGATGAGTTTCCTTCCATGTGTTTGCAAATCCACTGTTTTTCAAACGAGAGTATATACATTTACGAAAATACGCGGTTCCTCGAGGATCAAAGACACTATATTAATTATAAATATCAATTAATCAAGGCAATAGCCCCCCCCCAAATATTTTAGCCGTAAATTCTACAGCAGCAGCCCCCCGTAAATTCTACAGCAACAGCCCAGCCGTAAATTCTACAGCAACAGCCCAGCCGTAAATTCAACAGCAGCAGCCCCAGCAGCATACAGCAGATACAGTGAAAGTGTACCTATCCCATCCTTAGTGCGCGAAGTGAAAAACAAAACAATACCCAGTGAAATCAAACGATAGAAAAAGAAAAAAGCGAAATAATAATAAACTTTAGTGAAAAAAAAAATAATAAACATAAATAATAAATAATAATAAGAAAAAAAAAACCATGTTGAATGTGTCGTGGTGCCATGGTCTAAGAAAGGAGGAGTTGGTCACGTATGGTGAAGAATTCGGCCTCGAGGTAACAGGAACAGTTGATGACCTACGGAAGAGGTTCAAAGTTTTCGTGGCAGAAGACCATACACCGGAAGTGAAGCAACGCTTGCTTGAGCTCCAGACTCGTCACAAGAGATCTTCATCACAGCATAGAACCCAGACAGACGGCACGGAAGAATCATCACAGACGGACGACAAAGCCGGGCCCTATCTCAGACCAGGCGGTGGTGAGGAGCAAATCGTGACAACGGCCGCAACTGCGCAGCCAGTACACAAGCCTGACGAAACCAGCTATCGGTTTTCTACCCAAGGGTTTAACGTACCAAATGACGGAACCAGCCCTTACAACCCTATAATAATGGAACAAGTTCGGAAGTGGTCCCTAAAGTACGACGGAGCCAAAGAGCCACTGGCCTTTATAGAAAGAGTTGAGGAACTAGCTGCAGCATATGGAGTAGCCACCAACCATCTTCCCCGGGCAATGCCTGAACTATTAAAGGACAAGGCCTTAGCATGGTACCGGAACAACCGTCAACAAGAAATTTCGTGGACCAAATTTAAGGGAAATTTCCTAAGGTTTTTCCTTCCGCCACGTTACTTTGAAACTTTGGACGACGAAATACGAAAGCGATGTCAACAGCCTCGAGAGAAATTCAAAGAATTTTTGCTACCACTACAGACGATGATGCGTCACGCGAATTTAACCGAACAACAAATGTTAGAACGGATTTTTAGGAATTGTCGGCCGGAGTACCAATGGTACATTAAACGGAAAGATTTCTCGACACTAGAGGAACTAATTCAATTAGCGGAGGATTTGGAAGGAATTCAACAACGGGAGCCCGAGCGACCAGCAGTGATTAGAAGTCGCACCGAACAGCACCGGATGGTGGGCCCCACTCAAGGTGAAGAAAGAATCAACACTCGAACTGCTTGCCGACGCTGTGGCCAAGAGGGCCATTTTGCCGGGAACTGTCAGCATCCTCAGCGGTTGTTCTGCTGGGTCTGTGGCCGAATTGGAACACGTACCATAGCTTGTTGCCGTACATCGGGAAACGACAACGGAGACCGCCCAGAGCGAGGGAGGGCAGGTACTCCAGAAGATCCCCCTCGGCCGGCATAGAACAACATCACCTCCAACGCCCCTGCAGTCGAGTTTTCGCCAACGTTATCGTTGGGCAGAGAAACATAGCAGCCACCATCGACACAGGGGCAACCATAAGCTTCGTTAGGGAGGCATTCGCTGCGGAATTGGGTCACCAGGCCAAAAGGATATCGTATGGAGGTGAAGTAGCGTTAGCGGATGGCTCAATTAGGCCTCTCGAACACGCGGTGGAAACCGAATTAGAATTCAGGGACCTGAAATTGAAATTTCTGTTCGTAGTCATGCCTGACGCTACCGAAGACGTCGTTCTGGGGATAGATTTCCTCAAACGGTGTGGCGCCTCGCTAAATATCAGAGGCGAAATAATTACGATAAGAGAAGGAATACTGCACCAAACGGAAAGGTGCATGGTCAGCTCGATACACAACAAAAGACCCGGTGTAAAACAACAAGAAGGCCTAGGGTCCAATCCAGAGCAGCCACGCAGTCAACATCTTCGACAAAGTCACCAACAGAACCCACAACTACGTCCACAGCAGCAGAGAAGTCGAAAGAAACACCATATAAACCGACCCTACACCCAACAAATAAATCCAGTCCGGAGAAGCAGCATAGAAACTCAACTAGTTAACGCAGCGACAGAGCCACTTCCAGTCATCTCGGCAGAGCCCACACTCGAATCAGCGGCAGAGCCCACACTCGAATCAGCGGCAGAGCCCACACATGCATCAGCGACAGAGCCCACACCTGAATCGTCGGCAGAACCCTCACTCGAATCAGCGGCAGAGCCAACACTCGAATCATCGACGGAGCCCACACTCGAATCAGCGGCAGAACCCACACTTGAATCATCGGCAGAGCCCTCACCCACAGCAGCGGCAGAGCCTACAGCAGAGCAACAATCTTACTCAGAAGAGGTAATAAATCGATTTTTAATCCAAGAACTTCCAAAATTTGATAGGCTAGAAGGGGTCACACATATCACCAAACACGCGATAACCATGGCTGACGATCGACCGATCAAGCAGCGATACATCCCGCGAAACCCGGCCATGCAAGCGATTATTGACGAGGAAATTGATAAACTGTTGACCAAAGGATGCATCGAACCATCCCGCAGTCCTTATAGTGCACCGATCGTTTTAGTGCGAAAGAAGACGGGTGCCTGGCGACTCTGTATAGATTATCGCCAGCTCAACGCCAGATCAGTACCGGACGCCTATCCTCTGCCTAGAATAACGCACATCTTGGACCGATTACGAAACGCGAAATTTATTAGTAGTCTGGACTTGAAAGATGGATATTGGCAAATACCAATGGAGGCCAATAGCAAGCAATTTACGGCCTTTACCGTACCGGGCCGTGGCCTTTATCAGTGGAAGGTCATGCCTTTCGGACTCCATTCGGCACCAGCAACATTCCAGCGGGCCCTAGATCAAGTTATCGGAGCAGAAATGGAGCCTCATGCCTTCGCCTATCTAGATGACATAGTGGTAACGGGCTCCACCCTAGATGAACACATGCAAAACTTGCGGGAGGTATTCCGACGACTACGTGCGGCTAATCTGAGAATTAATCCGGAAAAGTGCGAATTCTTCCGGACCAAGTTAAAATACTTGGGGCACGTCGTCAGCAGCGAAGGCATACAGACCGATCCAGAGAAAGTGGCGGCTATACAGGACTTGGCACCCCCACAAAATATTAGAGGAGTGCGGCGGTTTCTAGGCGTTGCAGCATGGTACCGACGATTCGTTCCAGATTTCGCAGCAATAGTGCAGCCGCTGACGGCCTTGTTGAGAAAGGGCAAGCACTGGAGATGGGGCGATGACCAGCAGAGGGCATTCGAGACCATGAAAAAGAAACTAACGGAGGCACCCATACTCTTATGCCCAGATTTCAGCCAGACATTCACCCTCCAGACCGACGCCAGTGATTTGGGCCTAGGCGCAGTTTTAACCCAAGTCATAGAAGGAGAAGAGCGTGTGATCGCTTACGCTAGCCGAAGCCTAAACAACGCTGAGAAAAATTACTCGCCAACAGAGAAGGAATGTCTGGCCATTGTATGGGGAATCAGGAAGATGCGGCCCTACCTAGAAGGGTATAAATTCATAGTAGTCACGGATCATCTTTCGCTCAAATGGTTGAACTCAATCGAGAGTCCCACCGGACGAGTAGCCCGATGGGCCCTAGAGCTCCAGCAGTATCAGTTCACAATTCAATACCGGAAGGGGAAGAACAACGTAGTAGCCGACGCCCTGTCCAGACAACCTAGAGAGATTATTCAAATGGCAACAGCGAATAACAGATCCGACGAAACCTGCACCTGGTTGGAGAAGAAGAAGGCCGAAGTTCGAAACGAACCCGCAAAGTATCCAGATTTCTCCGAAGTAGCAGGGCACTTATACCGTCATCTACCAGGGCACACAGGTGACGAGGATTGTGCTCAGTGGAAACTTTGCGTAGCAACGCCGCTCCGGAAGCGCGTCATGGAAGAGAATCATGACAGCCCAAACGCTGGTCATCTGGGCATCCGGAAAACCATCTCCCGCATAGCCAACCGGTATTATTGGCCCGGCATGTTCCGGGATATAAGTCGGTACGTGCGAAGCTGTGACTCCTGTCAACGATATAAAGCAAGCCAGCAAGCACCAGCGGGGGAAATGTTGACAACCATTCCAAATGAGCCATGGTCCACCGTATGCGCAGATTTTATCGGGCCACTACCACGATCCAAACACGGAAACACTATGTTGCTGGTGTTCTTTGATAAGTTCTCAAAATGGACCGAATTAATACCCCTTAGAAGGGCGACGGCAGAAGGGGTCGTCAAAGCATTTCGAGAAAGGATCGTGGCAAGGTACGGAGTTCCCAAAACATTCGTTACGGACAACGGGACCCAGTTTAAGAGCAGGATAGTGAAGAACTACATGGATGAGATTGGAGTACGACAGCAATTTACAGCACCCTACACTCCCCAAGAAAACCCTACGGAGCGAGCAAATCGGACAATCAAAACGATGATGGCGCAACTGGTCAACAATAATCACAGAGTATGGGACGACAACCTACCAGAGATTTCGCTAGCCATCAATACCAGCACATCGGAGTCAACCGGCTACAGTCCAGCATTTCTCACCCAAGGACGGGAGCCCCGCTTACCAAGAGCACTGTACGACGAAGTGACCCAAGGCACCGGCACACCAAGCCAACAACCGGAGGCAAGAGCTGCACAGCTGCAAGAAATCTTCAAGATCGTCAGGCACAATCTCTCTAAAGCATCGCAGGACCAAGCCAGGCACTACAACCTGAGGAGGCGACAGTGGAAACCTAACGTCGGAGAACTGGTTTTAGTGAAACAGCACCCACTATCCAAGGCCATCGATAGTTTCGCAGCCAAGCTCGCGCCCAAGTATGCGGGCCCGTACACAATCGCAAGTTACATTTCTCCTGTAATTTGTAATCTCAAGGGAGTCGGTGACAGAATTATACGCACAGCTCACCTGAGCGAAATTAAGCCATTCATTTTATAGAATTTAAACCTCTGTTCTGTTACAAAACTAATTCCTTACTTTTCTACAATTTTTAGTCGTCAACAAACCCACAAAGCAACAAAAACTAAGCCTGGACGAGCAATAATTAGAGGCACCACGATCGCTACAGCAAGTTACATCCCGATAATCAACAGAATCTGCTTCAAGTATGACAACGACGAGAATTAAGGTGGCGAAGCATACAACACGAACATTATCATCACTGCAACAATAAGTCCTGAGAGTAGCGATGCAGCCATCACAAACTCTAATAACAGCGATGGGTGTGTCACTTCTAATAGTGAGGATACCTCCGATGGTTAATCACTGAACCTATATATATCTTGAGTATTGCGAAGAAAAACTGCCTACAGTGATGCTATAGCCTCGAGCACCGTTTCTGATGGAAAAATATATCACCTGGACCTGCGTTTTTAAATGCCAGTCTTCTAGATTGCAGAGCCTCCGCACTGCATTTGTTCAAGTAAAATCCGTTTCGCCGCGGGAGAAAGCGGGAAATGTGAGGATGGAAGTCAGTCGCTTCGTTTCCACCCACAATTTTCATAGCAGCGCGTCGAAACGCCCGAAAACATAAGCAAACGTATTTATTGGTTTTATTTAACTTCACGAATTATGTATTTATTTCTTAATATCATTTCGTTTATTTATCTAAATCCATTTTTATGAATTATTAATCATAAATATGTATAACATAAGTTAAAACCTTTAGTTAAGTTCATTACGTTAGCGCGGGGCGACGCGTAAAAAAACGCCATAGTAGTAGAATAGACATAAGCTAAACGCGAAGAATTGGCATACGGTAGCCCTGCCCCACAGCTGTCACCACGATCCACAGTAAAACATCTGTTTGAGCTTTTTGTGGGAAAAGCTAGAACATTAGAAAAGAAGGTGACTTGGCAAAGGTTTGGTTTTTAGTTAGGCATTCTTCTGAGGATCACAGCCAGCAACAGGTCAACAGCTCCGGACAACAGCAGCAGCCGTAAGATAATCACTAACCATAACTTCTTTCCCCATTTTCTCTTAGGTTGCAGCTCGTATACAAGTTACAAGTCGCTTTTGCGTTGTACTTGTGTGCGGTAATAAAACACCGTCATAGGAATTAGGTCGACGGGTACGTTGAATTGACGTACGCAAGTGGCAAGTCGCTTTTGCGTTGCACTTGTGTGCGGTGATAAGACGCCGTCACGGAAATCAGGTCATCGTAGTCAGCGCATCCGTCGTAATCTTAGCTCAATATATAGCGTCATCATAGAAATTAGGTCGGCGGGTACGTTGAATTGACGTACACAAGTGGCAAGTCGCTTTTGCGTTGTACTTGTGTGCGGTAATAAAACACCGTCATAGGAATTAGGTCGGCGGATACGTTGTATTGGCGTACACAGGTGGCAAGTCGCTTTTGCGTTGTACTTGTGTGCGGTAATAAAACATCGTCACGGAAATCGGGTCATCGTAGTCAGCGCATCCGTCGCATTCGTAGTTCAACGGGTACGTTGAATTAACGTACACAGGTAGCAAGTCGCTTTTGCGTTGTACTTGTGTACGGTGATAAAACGCCGTCACCGAAAGTAGGCCCCCGGATACGTCGAATTGACGCATACAAGTTTCAGGTCGCTTTTGCGCTGTATTTGTATGCAGCAATAAACGCCGTCGGAGAAACTAAACCCAAACGCCGTACAGAAAATTAGTCCTTCGTAGTCAGAGCAGACGCCGAGTAATATAAAATTCGACACATCTATCGTCGCCTTTGCACGGTATCGGCGCGGCGTGAAAATACGCTGCCGGATAGGATAAGTACTAAGTATCCGAATCGTATTTTATAACTTAGTCTTAGATATGTATGTATATATAATATTTACCTCAAATATTGTATTAAGATATAAATAAAGTGGATTATCAAAGAAATATACATGGAAGGTCTTGTTCTTATTTAATCTCCCGGAAATTCGACCTTTGTTAGCCACCTGCAAAATATAAATTTTTGTACACGAACCCCGGATACCGGCGAGCCGAAACCCTGGCTGAAAGGTTCGTTACAATGGCGCCCGAGCAGGGACACTAGGCTAACATATGAAAATTTATAAAATACGACCGGATGAGTTTCCTTCCATGTGTTTACATTTACGAAAATACGCGGTTCCTCGAGGATCAAAGACACTATATTAATTATAAATATCAATTAATCAAGGCAATAGCCCCCCCCCAAATATTTTAGCCGTAAATTCTACAGCAGCAGCCCCCCGTAAATTCTACAGCAACAGCCCAGCCGTAAATTCTACAGCAACAGCCCAGCCGTAAATTCAACAGCAGCAGCCCCAGCAGCATACAGCAGATACAGTGAAAGTGTACCTATCCCATCCTTAGTGCGCGAAGTGAAAAACAAAACAATACCCAGTGAAATCAAACGATAGAAAAAGAAAAAAGCGAAATAATAATAAACTTTAGTGAAAAAAAAAATAATAAACATAAATAATAAATAATAATAAGAAAAAAAAAACCATGTTGAATGTGTCGTGGTGCCATGGTCTAAGAAAGGAGGAGTTGGTCACGTATGGTGAAGAATTCGGCCTCGAGGTAACAGGAACAGTTGATGACCTACGGAAGAGGTTCAAAGTTTTCGTGGCAGAAGACCATACACCGGAAGTGAAGCAACGCTTGCTTGAGCTCCAGACTCGTCACAAGAGATCTTCATCACAGCATAGAACCCAGACAGACGGCACGGAAGAATCATCACAGACGGACGACAAAGCCGGGCCCTATCTCAGACCAGGCGGTGGTGAGGAGCAAATCGTGACAACGGCCGCAACTGCGCAGCCAGTACACAAGCCTGACGAAACCAGCTATCGGTTTTCTACCCAAGGGTTTAACGTACCAAATGACGGAACCAGCCCTTACAACCCTATAATAATGGAACAAGTTCGGAAGTGGTCCCTAAAGTACGACGGAGCCAAAGAGCCACTGGCCTTTATAGAAAGAGTTGAGGAACTAGCTGCAGCATATGGAGTAGCCACCAACCATCTTCCCCGGGCAATGCCTGAACTATTAAAGGACAAGGCCTTAGCATGGTACCGGAACAACCGTCAACAAGAAATTTCGTGGACCAAATTTAAGGGAAATTTCCTAAGGTTTTTCCTTCCGCCACGTTACTTTGAAACTTTGGACGACGAAATACGAAAGCGATGTCAACAGCCTCGAGAGAAATTCAAAGAATTTTTGCTACCACTACAGACGATGATGCGTCACGCGAATTTAACCGAACAACAAATGTTAGAACGGATTTTTAGGAATTGTCGGCCGGAGTACCAATGGTACATTAAACGGAAAGATTTCTCGACACTAGAGGAACTAATTCAATTAGCGGAGGATTTGGAAGGAATTCAACAACGGGAGCCCGAGCGACCAGCAGTGATTAGAAGTCGCACCGAACAGCACCGGATGGTGGGCCCCACTCAAGGTGAAGAAAGAATCAACACTCGAACTGCTTGCCGACGCTGTGGCCAAGAGGGCCATTTTGCCGGGAACTGTCAGCATCCTCAGCGGTTGTTCTGCTGGGTCTGTGGCCGAATTGGAACACGTACCATAGCTTGTTGCCGTACATCGGGAAACGACAACGGAGACCGCCCAGAGCGAGGGAGGGCAGGTACTCCAAAAGATCCCCCTCGGCCGGCATAGAACAACATCACCTCCAACGCCCCTGCAGTCGAGTTTTCGCCAACGTTATCGTTGGGCAGAGAAACATAGCAGCCACCATCGACACAGGGGCAACCATAAGCTTCGTTAGGGAGGCATTCGCTGCGGAATTGGGTCACCAGGCCAAAAGGATATCGTATGGAGGTGAAGTAGCGTTAGCGGATGGCTCAATTAGGCCTCTCGAACACGCGGTGGAAACCGAATTAGAATTCAGGGACCTGAAATTGAAATTTCTGTTCGTAGTCATGCCTGACGCTACCGAAGACGTCGTTCTGGGGATAGATTTCCTCAAACGGTGTGGCGCCTCGCTAAATATCAGAGGCGAAATAATTACGATAAGAGAAGGAATACTGCACCAAACGGAAAGGTGCATGGTCAGCTCGATACACAACAAAAGACCCGGTGTAAAACAACAAGAAGGCCTAGGGTCCAATCCAGAGCAGCCACGCAGTCAACATCTTCGACAAAGTCACCAACAGAACCCACAACTACGTCCACAGCAGCAGAGAAGTCGAAAGAAACACCATATAAACCGACCCTACACCCAACAAATAAATCCAGTCCGGAGAAGCAGCATAGAAACTCAACTAGTTAACGCAGCGACAGAGCCACTTCCAGTCATCTCGGCAGAGCCCACACTCGAATCAGCGGCAGAGCCCACACTCGAATCAGCGGCAGAGCCCACACATGCATCAGCGACAGAGCCCACACCTGAATCGTCGGCAGAACCCTCACTCGAATCAGCGGCAGAGCCAACACTCGAATCATCGACGGAGCCCACACTCGAATCAGCGGCAGAACCCACACTTGAATCATCGGCAGAGCCCTCACCCACAGCAGCGGCAGAGCCTACAGCAGAGCAACAATCTTACTCAGAAGAGGTAATAAATCGATTTTTAATCCAAGAACTTCCAAAATTTGATAGGCTAGAAGGGGTCACACATATCACCAAACACGCGATAACCATGGCTGACGATCGACCGATCAAGCAGCGATACATCCCGCGAAACCCGGCCATGCAAGCGATTATTGACGAGGAAATTGATAAACTGTTGACCAAAGGATGCATCGAACCATCCCGCAGTCCTTATAGTGCACCGATCGTTTTAGTGCGAAAGAAGACGGGTGCCTGGCGACTCTGTATAGATTATCGCCAGCTCAACGCCAGATCAGTACCGGACGCCTATCCTCTGCCTAGAATAACGCACATCTTGGACCGATTACGAAACGCGAAATTTATTAGTAGTCTGGACTTGAAAGATGGATATTGGCAAATACCAATGGAGGCCAATAGCAAGCAATTTACGGCCTTTACCGTACCGGGCCGTGGCCTTTATCAGTGGAAGGTCATGCCTTTCGGACTCCATTCGGCACCAGCAACATTCCAGCGGGCCCTAGATCAAGTTATCGGAGCAGAAATGGAGCCTCATGCCTTCGCCTATCTAGATGACATAGTGGTAACGGGCTCCACCCTAGATGAACACATGCAAAACTTGCGGGAGGCATTCCGACGACTACGTGCGGCTAATCTGAGAATTAATCCGGAAAAGTGCGAATTCTTCCGGACCAAGTTAAAATACTTGGGGCACGTCGTCGGCAGCGAAGGCATACAGACCGATCCAGAGAAAGTGGCGGCTATACATGACTTGGCACCCCCACAAAATATTAGAGGAGTGCGGCGGTTTCTAGGCGTTGCAGCATGGTACCGACGATTCGTTCCAGATTTCGCAGCAATAGTGCAGCCGCTGACGGCCTTGTTGAGAAAGGGCAAGCACTGGAGATGGGGCGATGACCAGCAGAGGGCATTCGAGACCATGAAAAAGAAACTAACGGAGGCACCCATACTCTTATGCCCAGATTTCAGCCAGACATTCACCCTCCAGACCGACGCCAGTGATTTGGGCCTAGGCGCAGTTTTAACCCAAGTCATAGAAGGAGAAGAGCGTGTGATCGCTTACGCTAGCCGAAGCCTAAACAACGCTGAGAAAAATTACTCGCCAACAGAGAAGGAATGTCTGGCCATTGTATGGGGAATCAGGAAGATGCGGCCCTACCTAGAAGGGTATAAATTCATAGTAGTCACGGATCATCTTTCGCTCAAATGGTTGAACTCAATCGAGAGTCCCACCGGACGAGTAGCCCGATGGGCCCTAGAGCTCCAGCAGTATCAGTTCACAATTCAATACCGGAAGGGGAAGAACAACGTAGTAGCCGACGCCCTGTCCAGACAACCTAGAGAGATTATTCAAATGGCAACAGCGAATAACAGATCCGACGAAACCTGCACCTGGTTGGAGAAGAAGAAGGCCGAAGTTCGAAACGAACCCGCAAAGTATCCAGATTTCTCCGAAGTAGCAGGGCACTTATACCGTCATCTACCAGGGCACACAGGTGACGAGGATTGTGCTCAGTGGAAACTTTGCGTAGCAACGCCGCTCCGGAAGCGCGTCATGGAAGAGAATCATGACAGCCCAAACGCTGGTCATCTGGGCATCCGGAAAACCATCTCCCGCATAGCCAACCGGTATTATTGGCCCGGCATGTTCCGGGATATAAGTCGGTACGTGCGAAGCTGTGACTCCTGTCAACGATATAAAGCAAGCCAGCAAGCACCAGCGGGGGAAATGTTGACAACCATTCCAAATGAGCCATGGTCCACCGTATGCGCAGATTTTATCGGGCCACTACCACGATCCAAACACGGAAACACTATGTTGCTGGTGTTCTTTGATAAGTTCTCAAAATGGACCGAATTAATACCCCTTAGAAGGGCGACGGCAGAAGGGGTCGTCAAAGCATTTCGAGAAAGGATCGTGGCAAGGTACGGAGTTCCCAAAACATTCGTTACGGACAACGGGACCCAGTTTAAGAGCAGGATAGTGAAGAACTACATGGATGAGATTGGAGTACGACAGCAATTTACAGCACCCTACACTCCCCAAGAAAACCCTACGGAGCGAGCAAATCGGACAATCAAAACGATGATGGCGCAACTGGTCAACAATAATCACAGAGTATGGGACGACAACCTACCAGAGATTTCGCTAGCCATCAATACCAGCACATCGGAGTCAACCGGCTACAGTCCAGCATTTCTCACCCAAGGACGGGAGCCCCGCTTACCAAGAGCACTGTACGACGAAGTGACCCAAGGCACCGGCACACCAAGCCAACAACCGGAGGCAAGAGCTGCACAGCTGCAAGAAATCTTCAAGATCGTCAGGCACAATCTCTCTAAAGCATCGCAGGACCAAGCCAGGCACTACAACCTGAGGAGGCGACAGTGGAAACCTAACGTCGGAGAACTGGTTTTAGTGAAACAGCACCCACTATCCAAGGCCATCGATAGTTTCGCAGCCAAGCTCGCGCCCAAGTATGCGGGCCCGTACACAATCGCAAGTTACATTTCTCCTGTAATTTGTAATCTCAAGGGAGTCGGTGACAGAATTATACGCACAGCTCACCTGAGCGAAATTAAGCCATTCATTTTATAGAATTTAAACCTCTGTTCTGTTACAAAACTAATTCCTTACTTTTCTACAATTTTTAGTCGTCAACAAACCCACAAAGCAACAAAAACTAAGCCTGGACGAGCAATAATTAGAGGCACCACGATCGCTACAGCAAGTTACATCCCGATAATCAACAGAATCTGCTTCAAGTATGACAACGACGAGAATTAAGGTGGCGAAGCATACAACACGAACATTATCATCACTGCAACAATAAGTCCTGAGAGTAGCGATGCAGCCATCACAAACTCTAATAACAGCGATGGGTGTGTCACTTCTAATAGTGAGGATACCTCCGATGGTTAATCACTGAACCTATATATATCTTGAGTATTGCGAAGAAAAACTGCCTACAGTGATGCTATAGCCTCGAGCACCGTTTCTGATGGAAAAATATATCACCTGGACCTGCGTTTTTAAATGCCAGTCTTCTAGATTGCAGAGCCTCCGCACTGCATTTGTTCAAGTAAAATCCGTTTCGCCGCGGGAGAAAGCGGGAAATGTGAGGATGGAAGTCAGTCGCTTCGTTTCCACCCACAATTTTCATAGCAGCGCGTCGAAACGCCCGAAAACATAAGCAAACGTATTTATTGGTTTTATTTAACTTCACGAATTATGTATTTATTTCTTAATATCATTTCGTTTATTTATCTAAATCCATTTTTATGAATTATTAATCATAAATATGTATAACATAAGTTAAAACCTTTAGTTAAGTTCATTACGTTAGCGCGGGGCGACGCGTAAAAAAACGCCATAGTAGTAGAATAGACATAAGCTAAACGCGAAGAATTGGCCCTGCCCCACAGCTGTCACCACGATCCACAGTAAAACATCTGTTTGAGCTTTTTGTGGGAAAAGCTAGAACATTAGAAAAGAAGGTGACTTGGCAAAGGTTTGGTTTTTAGTTAGGCATTCTTCTGAGGATCACAGCCAGCAACAGGTCAACAGCTCCGGACAACAGCAGCAGCCGTAAGATAATCACTAACCATAACTTCTTTCCCCATTTTCTCTTAGGTTGCAGCTCGTATACAAGTTACAAGTCGCTTTTGCGTTGTACTTGTGTGCGGTAATAAAACACCGTCATAGGAATTAGGTCGACGGGTACGTTGAATTGACGTACGCAAGTGGCAAGTCGCTTTTGCGTTGCACTTGTGTGCGGTAATAAAACGTCGTCATAGAAATTAGGTCGGCGGGTACGTCGAATTGACGCCGACAAGTTACAAGTCGCTTTTGCGTTGTACTTGTGTGCGGTAATAAAACACCGTCATAGGAATTAGGTCGACGGGTACGTTGAATTGACGTACGCAAGTGGCAAGTCGCTTTTGCGTTGCACTTGTGTGCGGTAATAAAACGTCGTCATAGAAATTAGGTCGGCGGGTACGTCGAATTGACGCCGACAAGTTACAAGTCGCTTTTGCGTTGTACTTGTGTGCGGTAATAAAACACCGTCATAGGAATTAGGTCGACGGGTACGTTGAATTGACGTACACAAGTGGCAAGTCGCTTTTGCGTTGTACTTGTGTGCGGTGATAAGACGCCGTCACGGAAATCAGGTCATCGTAGTCAGCGCATCCGTCGCATTCGTAGTTCAACGGGTACGTTGAATTAACGTACACAGGTAGCAAGTCGCTTTTGCGTTGTACTTGTGTACGGTGATAAAACGACGTCACCGAAAGTAGGCCCCCGGATACGTCGAATTGACGCATACAAGTTTCAGGTCGCTTTTGCGCTGTATTTGTATGCAGCAATAAACGCCGTCGGAGAAATTAAACCCAAACGCCGTACAGAAAATTAGTCCTTCGTAGTCAGAGCAGACGCCGAGTAATATAAAATTCGACACATCTATCGTCGCCTTTGCACGGTATCGGCGCGGCGTGAAAATACGCTGCCGGATAGGATAAGTACTAAGTATCCGAATCGTATTTTATAACTTAGTCTTAGATATGTATGTATATATAATATTTACCTCAAATATTGTATTAAGATAAAAATAAAGTGGATTATCAAAGAAATATACATGGAAGGTCTTGTTCTTATTTAAACTCCCGGAAATTCGACCTTTGTTAGCCACCTGCAAAATATAAATTTTTGTACACGAACCCCGGATACCGGCGAGCCGAAACCCTGGCTGAAAGGTTCGTTACACCCTTCTCAGAATCCCTTTAACTTTCGGAACTTTCATTATTTGATCGAAACACTCTACCCACCAAAAGTAATCCAATAAATGCGAACATTTTGGTCTCTTCAATGTTAACCCAATCATTACCAAAGACACGTTTGCCCGTAATGTTTGTATATATCAGAATAGTTTTCATTACAGGAGGTGGGAAAAATAATTGAAAGCTGAGATTTCTTCCTCTGTAATTCGTAAACAAGAATAACGTGTCAAACCTGGCACTATCCTGATAATATTTTTCATCGAGGATCTTCCATGTCTAGAAGTACAAGCTACGTTAGAGTATCTTATTTGGCCATTTTTTGATGTCATTGTCTGAGCAGGCGTAACTTCACTATCACTCTCAGTAGAACTGTCAGATGGCTCAGCATGTTCCACTGCGTCTTCATTTTCTAAACAAGGTTCTTCCTCGTCATTCAACATGATCTCTATTTCACTATTCTTCATTTTCCGATAAAAAATATTTCGCAGAACTTTCAATCTTAGACTCGCCATATTCGTCCTTTGTTTACTCTCTAGGAATATTTCAGTAGACAAATATGGAGGAATTCGATAGCATTTTTTTATTACATACAAACCAATAGCACGGGCATTCCCCAATTTCAAACAAACTATTGCACTGATATCAGAGAATAAGAAAAGGTAAGTATGATGAAATGAAAAGAGACAGCTATCTATAATTGTTTATTTTGAATTGACTTGTGTCAAAGATATCGTAAAAATCGATTATTGCGCAAATTGTTCCACGAAGCATCACAAAAAAACGAACATTTTTACACCAGGGCAAATTTGCCCCGAAGACCTAATGTGTAAAAAAATTTATAGCTGAAAAAATATTAAGCAAATTTACTCAAAAATTTTATATATCTATTTAGTCTTTAAATTCAATAAAAGTCATAAAATATCAAAATTGGATACAACTTATTTTTAGAAAAAGAACCATTTTTTTCCAAAAAAATTTATTTACTTTTTATAAGAAAAAAGAAGAAGTAGAAAATCTAATCACGGATTCAAGTTCCTCGATCGATAATAGCTGTTTAGAACAAAAAAAAATTTTGAATCAGCTATTAATCATCAGGTCTATTAATTTAGAAAAATGCAGATATCTTGGTTTTGAAAGAAGATATTAATATGCGGTTTGCGGTTTTCTCTTAAGCAAATAAAGGTACATTAAAATGTAGCACTAGATCGGCGGTAAAATATTATATCAAGATTTTGCAACTTGAAAGTAGAAAATCGGCATTTTTTAATTTTGTCCGGCAATTTTAAATTTTTTTATAAGAAAAAAAGAAGAAGAAAAACTGATCACGGATTCGAATTTCTCAATCGATAATAGTTCGAAAAGCATACCCACTTTGTTGCAAAATTTGATAACCTCTTTAGCTTGCACCATTTTTTAAATCAATATTTTCGAAAATGGGTAGGCAACTTAAAACAGGCGGCGGCAATTCAGTTTTCAAAATTGATGAAAATCCTTATGGGTTGTTTAGCCCAGACATATAGGGCTATTGTAATCCACTGACACATCGTGAAAAAATCAAAAAGTTTTTATTTTGAACCGCTCTAATATATATGCACGGCTGAACCTTATTTCGAAAACGGCTGCAGCGATTTCGATGAAATTTGGGGATTAGGTGCACATGTAAACAAAATTAAGATCGTAGTAGGTTTTAAGTTTTTAAAGACTATAACAGGGGCGTGGCACAGCCCTTAACTTTAATTTTTATAACGTGATATCTTGCAAGCCATTCAAGATATTGTAATGAAATTTGGTAAACAGATGCAGATTATAAATATCTTTAATTTTGCCAAAGGTGGTCTTTTACTTTTAAATAATTGAAAATTTTGATTCAATATTACTCGAAAACGGCACTGACGATTTTCATAAAAATTTTAAAGATAAAACCACTGAAAGCAGTCATCATAACATGCTATGTCACTATGCTGGTAAAACTCGTTGAAGGGCGTGGCACAGCCCACAATATTTATAAACGTTATAATAAGAGAACTAACAATGCAGTCGTTATGAAATTTAACATGATGAATGTACTCGTTATAAGGTATCTCATGACTAAAAATTAGCGCATTAGAACCTGTGGGCGTGGCACCTCCCATACAAACAAAAAACGTTTTGTGTTATATTTAGTATGCTATGAGAGTAATCTTTTCAAAATTTGGTTCTAAGATGTCAGTTACTTTAAGCTTTGAAATTAAATGTATTTCGACGGGATTGCCTCAGTAGGCGTGGCACCTTCCATACAAGCAAAAAACGTTTTGTGTTATATTTAGTGTATTATAAGAGTAATCCTAATAAAATTTTGTATAGAAATGTCGGCAACTATAAGCTTTAAAATTAATTGGATCTTGACGGGATTGCATCAGTGGGCGTGGCACCTCCCATACAATCTAAAAACGATTTGTGTTATATTTAGTGTACTATGAGAGTAATTTTCTTTAAATTTGGTGTAGAGGTGTCGATTACTATAAGCTTTGAAATTATATGGATTTGAACGGGATGACGTAAGTGGGCGCGGCAGTGGTGTAGTGTTAATATTGAAGTGGTAAGTTTTAATATTTGACCACTTAGTGCGTCCTGAGCGATTTACGGAATTTGTTGCTCTAAGGATATTTTCCTTGTTCATTGGATTATTCCGGAGGTAATCACTCCATAAGTGACAACTCATCGAGGCGGTTCACCCGAGTCACTTTGGGTCACTTGGAGTGACCGAGGTGTGTGAAAATCGCGATTTTGTGGTTTGCGTGCGATTTTTGTAGAATTGCACTATAACACCTATAGGTACCGTTGGTACAAAAACTTATCGCACCTAATTATGTTTTGCGGTGCGTGCGATTTTTTGGATTCTACTGCTTTTTGGATATTTTCCTCGTTCCTTGGAGTATCCCGGAGGTAGTCTATCCATAAGTGATTACTCGTCGAGGCGATTCACTCCGAGTTACTTTGGGTCACTTGGAGTCACCAAGGTGAGTGAAAATTGCGATTTTGTGGCTTGCTTGCGATTTTTATAGAATTGCACTATAACACCTATAGGCCACGTTGATGCAAAAACTTATTGGACCTAATTACATTTTGCGGTGCGTGCGATTTTTGAATTTTTGTGTATTTGTTAAAAATTAAGTATGTCGTCGTCCTCTGACAACAGGAAGCAGTGTAACGAAGTCCGCAAAAATCCAAAAAAAAATCGCACGCACCGTAAAACGTAAGTTTTTTGCGATAAGTATTTGCACCAACGTGGCCAACAAAATTTAATTAGTTGGAGTGGTACTTTGCATTATAGCAAAAACTTTATATATTACCATTCATAGAGTGTTTCCCAACGAAATGTAATGAAAAAGTATATAACTAAAAATTATAAATAAATTTTTATTTAAATTTTTAACCGATCAATGGTCGGTCTCCAGGTACTTATACTTATAACAGAAGTAAGGAGTGCGTCATTAGAAATTAGTGAATTGAAAAATTAATATATCTCAGTAACCACAGATTCAGTTTTTAAAAAGATTATATTTTCTTAACGCAAATTTAATCCAAATGCAGAAAATAATAGTAAAAAAAATATTAATTTTGAAGCGTAAATTTTTTTACTTTCTCTGGGACACCTCTTATTAGTGCTTTGATGATATTTTTTTGGATCTTTTGGCTTAACGCACACCATTTGTGTTTGAAATCAGTTATGTCCTTGCATGTCCCTTTTGTTGCCTTTAATTGCCTCTTCACTAGAACCCAATATCTCTCGATTGGCAGGAGTTCAGGGCAATTGGGTGGGTTCGCTTCTCTAGGAACGAAAGTAATGTTATTTTACTGGTACCACTTAAGAGCCGCTTAACTGTAGTGACATGAAGCAAGATCAGGACAAAGAAGGGAAGATACCTAATGATCTCTTACAAATTGTCGGAGCCTCTTTTAAAGCATTCCATGATGTAGATTTCGATGTTGATTGTGCCTGTGGTCACAAAACTTTGGCTTCTTTTACCACAACTGCAAATTGCTCGCCAAACAAGAAATTTTCTGAGACCTTTTTTATTTCTTTTGTATTTTAAATTTTCCGGAGCATGTCCCCTAGCGTTGGCAACATTCGAATTTGAACATAAAATCTTTACGCAGTTTTTGAGCACGTATTTTTCTGAACTTTCTGAACTTCGTAGGTCTTTAGCCTAGCCTCTCCTTTTACTTTTCGC
Organism: Meiosimyza platycephala; assembly: GCA_963662105.1. NCBI lineage: Eukaryota > Metazoa > Arthropoda > Insecta > Diptera > Lauxaniidae > Meiosimyza > Meiosimyza platycephala. The sequence goes on from OY759212.1 coordinate 7,273,472, forward strand.
ACAAATGACTTGGACGAATCTGCTAGCTGAGCGGTTTTTCTTCCTGAAAGGCTGGGACTTTTCATGAGCATTATCACGACCTTCTTTGCGTTATTACGGTCACCACACCTTTTTTCCAGCGCGTTCCCTGCTTTTCATTCATGCTAACGTCTGGTTTAAAATTTTTTATTACCCGGGATACCGAATTTAATCTAACTTAGCATCCCCTGCAATCCCTTTGAAGGTATATTGCAGGTTATTTAAAAAATTTTATAATTTTTTTCATGCATTTCTATTTTTCTCATGTGTTCGCAAAATAATAGATGAGTAATGCAAAGTGATGTGATGATATGAAATAGTATTTGACATTTTTTTCAAAGCTAAGCTGAACAAAATAATTTAAAATGTTTTTTTATGAAAGAAGTTATAAGCAAAAACGTGTGCACTAATTTCTAATGACGCACTCCTTAATAGTCAGTAACATACAGGGTGGTGCCGAGGGTGTGGGGGCACCGGGCGCAAGGCTTGAGGGGGCGGCAAAATGGTCGTGAAATATATCTCAATTTAGTAGGGTTTTTGAAAGTCAAAAATGAGCTTTTTTTAGTGAATGAAATTAAATCGATGTAGTAAATTTGAATGTGTACTTGGAAATTTTCATAGTATGTATTAGTAAAATTTATCTCATTTTGCTAGAGTTTTGAAGTACCTTTTGATAAGTACTTAAGGGACGGCATTCGAAGTGTTCGCCCCAGGCAGCAAAAATGCACGGTACACCTCTGATAATAGTGATGACACTTTCAGTACATTTGTACATTTTTTACTAAATTCATTATCAGTACATTTGGAATGTACCTACATATGTATATCCAACAAGCTTTTGTGATAAATATTTTAAAGGTTAACTCTTATCATACCTCTGATTCGTTACGATCACGAAACCACGAAAATTGCTCGTTTGGACATGTATATCATTATAATATGTAGGTATAGAAAAAATTCGAAGGTTTATATTTTTTATATTAAAGTTTAATTCTATTGGCTTTTCTTCAAAAATTTCTTTTGGCGTACAGCGCCCACTTTTTAAGGTTGAGTGAGAGTTTAGAGAAAAATCATTTAAAAAATTATTTTCCGATCGACCTCAAACTTATTTTCTGGCATTTTTTTCACTCAATTTACCACCTCATTACATTTAAATTTATTATTAGTTTGAAACCAATAATAAGTTGGACCCTACCGCGAATTCTTGATTAATCTTCTGAAATTTAAAAATTTTAAATCTTTAACCGCCTTAGCTAAAAAAGCGAGGTCAGTTAAGGCGGTTAAAGATTTAAAATTTTTAAATTGAAGAACACCTCATTACAATTGTTTAAAAAAAAAAGTATCCTGAATATTTTGATACTATATGGGTTAATATTTTCAAATTGTCCTTAATATATTATATGTATAGTTCAAGCATTTAAAACTCGAATATAATAATATATAATACATACATAAGTCAAAGGAAAACTTTTATTATTATCATCACTAGTAAAAACTACCATTTCTGTTGGAGTATTTTAAAATATGATTTTTTTGAACGGACTTTGACAAGGCAGTCCTGGTTGATTAGTTTTACCAAAATGCATTACTATCTTTTCCGGCTCTTGGGCTATATCCACAAAAATTAAATTTTTAAATTTGGTGTTTTGAAACTTTATCAGGTTCAAGTACATATTATTACAATGGATATCCATTTTGTTGGGTTTCGTGAGTACAAAATTTTTGATATTTGATCGCTTCGAAAAAAGTACTGTCGGACCTTAAGAATCAGAATAGTGAAAAGTATACGAAAATTAAATAAAATTTTTTTAAAAAATTTTTGCGCCAAATTCAGTTGCACTGAGAAAACGTTATGTTTGAATATAAGAAATTATACAATATTTGACATAGAGCAATTAAATATGGGCATTTCCACAGAATGGTCCACCGGGACTGAAAATTCAAATGTTAATTGACAACAGATTTTTTCTAATATTATAATGAGAGAATATCTTAATTTTTATAATATAATGTATTTACAGCTTATCTCAGTTGTTATTATGAGAAAATTGGTGTGAAAACGGAAAATATTGTTACGAAATTCCCTGTCCCTTTGACAATAATTTCGATCTCTTACACTTTCTGAGTTCGATCACTGGATTGTGTAATAATCAAGAAAAACGCAATCTTTATTTAATTATAAAATGGTTTATTTAAATCACAAACGTTAGTTTCTACACAGTACAATTGTTTATTTAATCTTTACATTCAAATTGTATACACAAACGTTATACTTTATTACTTAAAATCCACTATATCACTTTAGTACTTAAATTCAAATGTTCTCACTTAAGATCCACTGTGTTCCACTGTTCAATATCAACTGTGTCTCTGCTGCTCATATGACAGCCTTTTATACTAAAGTCATCATTTGCTAGAACCATCTGCCGTTGTCTAGAATGTCGTTTCCAGTGCCTTCTAGATGGCGTTATTTTTCTACGGTCAGTGATGCAAGTATTTTTCTACGGTCAGTGATGCTAGCTAATATCGTTTAATAATTATTACGAGAGTTTTCTGACATTTACCAAATTTCGCTACACTGCCCTCCGCTTAAACTTCTTCGTCCCGAACAAGAGTCTCTCTGCAACAGCTTGCGTCTCCTTTTCCAATTCTTTTCTAGACGCTTCTTTTGCCTCAATTTCACGTTTCCGTTATTCCTTTTTTTCCACGACATATAACCGTCAGCATTGGTCGTTTCTGGGACAACGTTTACTCCGTACTTTTCTTTGACAAGAACGACCGGTGAACTACACGGGCTTTCTGATTGTGCAATGACATTTTCTCGCGCCATATCCTCTATAAGGCCCGTTACTTCCTCTCTTTTAGCGCGTGCTAGCCTCTTTGGAGGTTGACGAATTGGCTGAAAGTTACCTGTATCAATGCGATGCTTGACAACTGATGTTGGGCTATTACTTTCTCCTTTGGACGCAAATACCCGCCAATTCTTTTGCCGAAACCTTTTCCCTTTATTTTTGTTCTGTGCAGACAACTCCTTCATCCATTCTTTCGTCAATAAGGCCGACGATTTTGTTAAAGTTGTACCTTTTGTGTCCTGTTGGTCATTTTCACAACTTATAACAGCCGTAACTTTCTCACATAGTTCACCTTTTTGCATCCATTTCGGCTCATTTGTTGGATTCAAAATTTGCACCGGTATTTCGCCGTCCGCTCTTGTTTTTACTGGGGTCTTTCCAATCATCAGGTCTTTCCCTAAATTTTTCTCATCTGCTTCCAGTACCCACAGATGGCCTATCCCACAGTCTTCACTTGTTGTTTCGTCAGTGTTGGGTTCAATTCGACAAAGCTCACTTATGTAGACTCCTGCAGTTGTTAACTTTTGTCCACAGCCAATGTCCAAAGGCAACTCTACATTGGCATACCTTAACGTCTTTTTCTTTAGATCCAAATTGAACCCGTGTCGAATCATGAAGTCCACGCCAATGATAACCTCATCGGTGATGTTTGCAACAATAAAATCATGTTCCACAGTTTTGTTGCCGATAAGAATACTCGCTGTAACTTTTCCTTCTATTTGCGCAATTTCTCCTGTTGCTGTTCTCGATTGGCACACCTTTCCTATCCTGCCGAGTTAAGTGTCGTAGCTGAAAAATTCAAAATAGAGGCGTTTATTGACGGCATACGTGACTCAGAGACAAAACGCGAGACAATGAGGAACCCGAAGACAACATTTTATGAAACAGTAACGGTTGCCCTCACTGAGGAGGTGATTGCGTTGACATGCCGCCCATCATTGAAAACTCGTCGGATGGAGGTGGAAGCTGAGAACAAAAATTCGTCGTTTGCCAGCAGTAGCTTCAGCGGAAATTGCTATAACTGTGGCAAGCAGGGACACATGGCACGTGACTGCAAATCACGTCGTAAACGATCCGCATCACGTTCACCAAGAAGAAAAATTGGAAATAGGGTGAACGATGGTGAAAATGGTAGTGAACAGCAGTCGTTAAAGCGAGTCAGTACAGCGGGACGTGAGCTGACTTCCACTTATGATTGTCCCAAAGTCTTAGTTTCGAAGCTCTGCCGAACTTCCATCTGCCTTACCATCGGTGGCAAAATCAGCGAAAGACCATGTGAGCTGACTTTGGATACAGGCGCATCGCACTCAATTGTGAGGACAGATTTATTTAATAGAAGACCAGTTATGCCATTAAATGGAATGTGCCAATCTGCCAATCGTTCAATATCCGCAGCATACTCCTGCAAGGACTCACCAGATTTCTGGATACGACTTTTTAACTCCAGTCTGTGAATCTGCTTCATGTGGTCACTGCCATATTTTCGCTGTAAGGCATCCATGACCGCCTTGTAATTCTTTTGATCCGCCACTGGGACCGATTGTAATACTTCTGCAGCTGCGCCTTTTAATGCCACAATTAGCGCTGCTGCTGCGCTATCGTTATCCCAGCGATTATGAGCAGATGTTGTTTCGAACTGGAGCTTGAAAACACTAAATGGCGTTGTTCCATCATACGTGGGTGCCTTAAGCCTCTCTGCGCTGATTTCTCTTATCACTTGAGTGGTTGGTTCGTTTATTTCTAACTGCTGAATCCTTTTATTAACGTCTTCAAAATTATTTTGAACCTTTTCAAGATTATTTTGAACTTTTTCCTTGAACGATTCTACGTCATCTCGTAACTCAATCACTTTTGCATCAAGGCCATTTACCATTTTGGCAACCTCCGTTCGAACAGCCTCGTGGATCTCCGTCACGTTCTGACTCAACCTCTGATCAATCTGTAGCGCGTTCTGACTAATTTCTTCCCGAACGGTCTGGATTTGCAGCGCGTTCTGACTTATTTCTTCCCGAACGGTCTGGATTTGCAGCGCGTTCTGACTTATTTCTTCCCGAACGTTCTGGATTTGCTGCGCGTTCTGACTTAACTTCTGGTCTATTTGCAGTGCATTTTGACTTAACTTCTGGTCAATTTCTTTCCGAACCTCCTGGCTATTGTTATTCATCTGCAAAGTTATTGTCTGCGTCATCGCCACTAACATTTTCTCGAACTTTGACATATCTACAACTTCACCACTTGCAGCTGTTGCAGAAGCTTCCTCCATTTTTGCTGTTGATTCTAAGACATCACTATAAAATTCATGCTCTTCCAGGTCTACCCCTTGAGCCTCAAGAGCCTGCCGTAAGCGTTTCTGTAACTCCAACTTTCCACCAGATGATTGCAGATTCAGATGCTGCAACTCCTTCTTTAGTTGATCCACTTTAAGTTCGTCAAAATTAACCATTTTTTTTATTTTATTTGATTGTTAATTCTTTTTACACAATCCCACTTCTGACACCAATTGTTACGAAATTCCCTGTCCCTTTGACAATAATTTCGATCTCTCACACTTTCTGAGTTCGATGACTTGATTGTTTAATAATCAAGAAAAACGCAATCTTTATTTAATTATAAAATGGTTTATTTAAATCACAAACGTTAGTTTTTACACAGTACAATTGTTTATTTAATCTTTACATTCAAATTGTATACACAAACGTTATACTTTATTACTTAAAATCCACTATATCACTTTAGTACTAAAATTTAAATGTTCTCACTTAAGATCCACTGTGTTCCACTGTTCAATATCAACTGTGTCTCTGCTGCTCATATGACAGCCTTTTATACTAAAGTCATCATTTGCTAGAACCATCTGCCGTTGTATAGAATGTCATTTCCAGTGCCTTCTAGATGGCGTTATTTTTCTACGGTCAGTGATGCAAGTATTTTTCTACGGTCAGTGATGCACGTATTTTCTTACGGTCAGTGATGCACGTATTTTTCTACGGTCAGTGATGCTAGCTAATATCGTTTAATTATTATTACGAGAGTTTTCTGGCATAAACCAAATTTCGCTACAATATGTTTTTTTTTTGCTTGTTTTACTTTCAATTGAATTTTCTCTTAAGTATTTTTGTTTAAATATCTATGTTATGGTTACACTCATCTTACGAAATCTTTCTATCAACAACAAATAAATACCATACTTAAAAGAGACCGAATAAATGCCGAATAACGGTAAATTTTAATTTTGATCTCATTGCTATTCTAATGTCGCGTTCTTGTACCTGAATCATCATTTGTTATCAGTAGGTACTTCGCGACCGTTCAAAGTAGGTGTCTGCCAATTTTAGTTCAAATCAAGTTTAGAGGCCCCAACTCAAAAAAAAGTTACTGCGTATAATAATCATACTAAACATTGAGTGGCGCTATAATTCGTCAGATACCAATAAAAAATTTGCAGCTTCGATGCCAAACCATCTTTAAGCTGTAGTTGCCCAAAGAGGCTACCACACTACATATTTTAAATTACAAAATCATTATTTTGAACATTGTTTTTTCAATTTATACATGTCTGTATCAAATAAGCTGTGACATGAAATTTAGTAGTTTATTTCGATTTTCTATTATAAAAATTCCAGGTAATATTTTTTTACAATAAATAAACATTTTTTTTAAACCACAATTTTTGTTCTTTCAAATAGTATAAAATTTTTTTTCATATTCCACTTAGTTTCCAAGTTACAGAGCATTGAAGTTAAAAGTATGCACTGTATCAAATAAGCTGCGAGCCACTGTATGTCGCGTTCGCTATCGTAAGTGTAACTTTTTTTAAATACAAATGCTTTTATTATTTTAACATTAAAGACCACTTAATCGATTCACATGGAATTTACACTACGTAGCTTCTAAATCAAGGGGCATAGATTAGGCTACAAAACTTTTATTTAGGGTGCATATTTAGGGTGGCTCTCACACAAAACTAATTTTAAAATATAATTTTCCCGAAAACCGGTAAATCGATTCACACCGAATTTGCACCACGTAGCTTTTATATCAAGAGGCATAGCTTATGCTGCAAAACTTTTATTTAGGCTGCATATTTAGAGTGGCCCTTATAAAAAATAATTTTTTAAATATCATTTTCTCGAAGACCGCTTAATCGATTCTCATGGAATTTACACTACGTGGTCCTTATTTTAAGAGGCATAGCGTTCTAATATAATTTTCCTTCTTTCATAATTTCTTTATCTTGCGTAAAGTTTTTAAAATAACTCCGCTCCCTGCACTAGCTACCTACCGGAAAGGGCAGAACAACGTCTGCCGGGACAGTTTACTAACGTTAAGCTCTCAAATTATATATATATGTGACGTTTTTGTGATCTTGAGTTGAAAATACTTGAACAAATCCGTATTACAAACGTTATGGAAAAAATGTCGGGTGACAAATGTCGCGTGCTAAATTATACTTAAGCTTAAGAAAAAAGGATTAATGCATATATTTCAATGCCAAATTATTCCATTTTAGTTTAAAATTAATCTCTTTGAAATATTATGTTAAGTTTCGCAGATATCTGCATTTTTCTAGATGAAGTCGAAAATGAGTTCCATTTTTTGTCGCGTTCTCGATCCCATGTTTATTGCTTATAAATTGGAGACCTCAAATCGACAGGACATACCTTTTGCACTAAACATAGACCTACTAAAATGTTATCGAAATATTAAAACCAAAAAAAAATTTTTTTAGTTTTCCTTATTTTTTTGCACTTCAAAGGCGTACGAATGTCGCGTTCTCGATCGTGGAGATGCCCATATATGATTGAGTCAAACATAAAATGCTTCAACTAACATATATCACTTTTTGATTCAAATACAATAAGTTTGACTCAAATAAATATTTCATTGCTCTATATGAAATATACATACATTTGTAATATTCAAACAAATCTTTTTCTCAGTGTGCAAATGCGATTATCTGGCTCTAAGGGTTTATTGGCAAAAATTATATGTTATTTTAACTAAGCTTTGGAAAATTGAAATAAAATTTTTTTTTGCGCCTTAATTAAGATTCAAGCCGTAGTTTGACAGCTTTCGCGAAAATTTGATTTCAACTAAATAATATTGTTAAGAAGCATTTCGTTAGCAAAACTAAGTACACATATAGTACAGTAAAGTTTGAAAAGCTTGAGTTTTGGTTCAATCGCTTTATACACGGATTAAAAATAAAAATTAATCACGGGCTTAAAGAGGAATATGGAAAATAATTGCGTGAGAAAACAATTTCATACCCTCAAAGAAGGTTGAATGCACTGCGCTCAGAGTACTCAATTTAAAAGACTTAAAAAAGACCAAAAAAACCTGGCAAGGTTTGCAAATGCGCTCTTATGTGCGCTCCTTCTAGCATTACCACTAGAGGTGCCAACGCGTAGAAAAACTCAAATAATAATTTTCAAAAAATATGAAAAATACTTTCATCATTTTTTTTAAACTTATTTCATATTAAAATATACTACCTAAGCAACCAACAATAGTTGAGGAAGGGGCGAACAAAATGGCATATGTCCATGATCGTTGGTTTTGAAATTTCTTTCGATGGAATCATGTCCATTATACTAAACTTCAAGTAATTTTAAGCTCAGGCATTTCAAAAAGGCAATAGATGTCATAATTTTTTGATATCGAAGTGAAGGTGTTACTGCAAAAAGGCATATGTCCTGCGCATATTTATATTTCTAAATTATTCGTGAGTGTGGATTTTCAAAAGAGCACCTATTTCATTAAGTAAGCGAACAGAACAGCATATGTCCCTGATCGTTGTTTTTGAGCTTTTTTCGATGGAATCATGTTTTTAGCAAATGTATCTCGGTGGCCTATTGGTAACAAAATTTATATGCAGACTGCTGTTGTACCTATTACGAAATGGGGTTATCTATATTGAAAATTTCAAATCAATATATTTGACAATGCCACAGTGTCTGTGCAGTAGTTTTGCACAGTGAAACCTGGATAACTGGGATCTCCAAGGGTTCTAAATTTTTGTCTCAATTAAAGAGGTTCCCATTTACACAGTTTCCCAAATAACCAGTCTTAAAATTGGGTTGTCCCACTTAAAGAGGGTAACACTAAGAGCGATCAAGATGAACATTTTTTATTTAGAGGGAAAAAAATCTTCGCATTTTATGTAAATGACCATTCACAGCCTACTTTAGTCAATGATTCTATGAAATTTTAATAATATAACCTTTTCACAGCCTACTCATACATATCCTCTATAACTCCCAGTTATAGAGGGAAAAGCCCATGTTATAGAAGCGAAAATGCACAAAAACTTCAAAAATCATATCACAGATATAAAGTTTTAATAATCCCAGTAATAGAGATATTTTGATGCAAAAGTTCTGAGACCTTGACGTGGGTCTCACTAGTAGAGGTTTCCCATATATCCAGGTACCGCTTATCCAGGTTTCAATGTATTGAGTTTTTTTTTTGCGAATTTTCTTTCGCCTATTTTGCCTACAACTGTAGTGTATGCTATCCTACTGATCTTGTACACTCAATAAAAACATAGTGATGGCAACTCTCATTTTAATAGAACTAAAAAAATCGATCAACGAAGAACTTGACCAAAACCGAGACGGTTCTTGCTAATTTGCACGTTCATTTTGCTGTCTTTGTTGTTGTTAAATTTGAGCCTGCATATAATTCGATTACAAACTTTGTGGCTTTAAGAGTTGCCGTTGTATTCTTTTAGTTTTGATTATACGCCTGCTCGTGAAATTATGGCCAACTGTGTTTGTTGCTTTTGGTCTTTTTTACATACCTACATACACATAGATGTTATTATTATTATAACTTGAGTAGTTGTTTTGTTTCTGATACATATTTTTTTGCTGCACTTTTAAGCCATAGATGATAGATTTGTGTCTTAATTGTGTGACTGGAGGGCACTACACTCCGACCATAAAAAATGCAACAATAACAAAAACTGGAATGCAAAATGTTTCTTGTAATGCATTTTAGTGATAGAATATTTGCAATTATAGTAATTTTTTCACTAGATTTTATTTAAATTGATTAAACAGAATTCTGGATTTTATTCCAATAAATAACCGTTTCAAATTTAAAATGATAGAAAAAGATATAATTAAAATTTTTTCTGCGACTTTCGTTTATATTGACGAATTTCGAATTTTTGGATTTTAATGTATGCCAGAAGATAGAACTCGAAGAGGCCTAAACATAATATATAGGGTTGCATTGTCGAAACCTGCTCCAAAAATGTTTTGCCACCGTTTTTTGGGTAATTTTTTATTAATCTATATATTAATACGTGAACATCGTAAATTATGGTACACTTTTTTAGTAGATATTATAAAGAGAGGGGAATGAAACTTATATCATTGGGAAGGTACTGTTTTATAGATGTGCACAAAAAAAAAATAATTTGTAATATGTACCGTTAAGGCAGGTCAAATAAAGAAGACATACGCGCATGATTCCTCCATACAAAACGCTTTAACCAACGCATTTTGATCGCATTCATGGCAGCATGAGGTAGAGGCAAGGAGAGGTGAGGTGAAATGAGGTCCATGCGCAAAGACGTTTTGTTCGTCATCGTTGGGAAAAATCCTTCCAAAGTTAAAACTTGGTGGGTACGGTCGAGTTTCGACCACAATACGATACTAGTACAGGTCCGTGCGCAGAAATCATCCAAGCGGGGGATGGGGGTTTAACTTGAATATTTCATGTCAGTTCGTAAAAAAAGAATTTTTACTACAAAGCTCACAAAGCGAAGTATGTATCTCAAAAACTATAGGAGATATGATAAAAATTATAGAATCTTTTTTGTTAAGAAATACTATAACTTTATAAAAAAAATTTAAAAGATTTAAATAAATTTGTTGAAACATTTTATTTAAAAAAATTTTTCTCGAAACATCTTTAATATAACATCTTCTTTTTTTTTTGACTTTTTTTATATGTTATTCCTCAATTAAACCTAAGAATGCATGTACTTTCATATCGAAATTTCAGACATAACTTTGGAAAATATCATAAAATTCATACAATTAGAACACACGTTTTCCAAAATTATGGCGGGAATTTCGATGTGAAAGTACATGGTTTGATTGAGGAATAACATATAAAAAAATAAAAAAACAGAAGATGTTATATCAAAGATATTTTGAAAAATTTTTGTGAATTAAAAACTTAATGGCAAAAAAGATTCCAGGAAGTATTAGTTGGGAAAAATTTTCAAGCAAGATAACCTTACCAACATTTTGAATTTCTTATTCTCCTCCCGAAATAAGGTTTTTTTTAATGAAAAACAGAATATTTAAACAACTTTCGCTTGGATCTGGTTTGTGAAATATCGGAAGTTGCGAATAAATTTTCTAAAAATTACTATGAGTATAAGCTGCAAACCTTTTAACTGATCTCAACAAAATGGGCATCATTTGAAAAGTATATACCTATGTACATGCATAAGTAAATTTTTAAGTGTATCATTTATTATACCTTTTTCTATACATGTGTATGTGAGCTTTTTTTATTTTCATAAAATTTTTAATTTTTCGTAAGAGGCGCAAGTCTTTTTGGTTTTTCATTTAAGTAAGAACACACTGTCAATAAAAGTCTATGTAAAAAAATTTCCAATGGGGGGGTTAGAACCCCCAAAATCCCCCCGTGCGCACGGGCCTGTACTAGTATATATTAATGCTTGAAATATGTGCCATGTTTTAATGTCCCGCGCGATCAAAAAACATTATTTGTTTTCATTTCGTGAATAATAACAGCAGCAAATGTGTAAAAATTTGTCTTCAAACAGAGTTTAATGCATGTAATTAAAGCAAGAAACAACGAGTGCAAAAAAATAAAATTTAAAATTTTTAGAGCTGTTTTGAAGTTGGTCACGTGCGCAATCACAAGTGTAAAACTTTTGTAAACTAGGCAGTTGCAAAACGGTTAGACCTCTTTTTAGCTGCCAGAACACAACATAAACGTTTGGTTTTTTTTGGCAAAGTTGTGAAAAGGTTCAGTGCTCAATATAATTTTCTTTTCAATAGTAGGCAGTGCTATGCCCCTAACAGGAAAATACACTTCCAAATGAACCGATTTTGGTGAAATTTAGTTTTGCAGATAGATTGAACCATAAAAAAGCTTATTACAGACTCTAAGTACTCTTAGTAGGCGTGGCACCGCCCCTTATGGGAAAAAACGCCGCCACAACTGAGTCGCCACACTAATTTTTATCAAATTTGTTAAGGGGATAAATTGATTCCTGAGTAGAAAAATTTGTTTTTATTGCGGCGATGTCTCTCACCATAATATGAAAAAACGTTTAACAGCTTAAAGAAAAGTTTCATAGTTTATAAAGAAAAATATTTTATTAAATTTAAATTAAATTAATTAAAATTAAACTCGCCAATTTCATACGACATTGATTAATATTTAATTTGTTTTTTTAATGACAATATAAATCTTAAATACAAAAAATATATGAAAAATTTCCTAAGTGAAGCATAATGAAAAAATATGTCCTGTACGCAATGTCACGTATCGAGTCATATTTTTGTAACAAAAAAAATAAAGAAGATTTTTCAATCAAACGAAATCTAATAGATTATTCCATAACATTTTAAAATTTAGACGCATTAAAAAATGTTCGCTAACTACTGCTTTTCTATAAATGCCCAAGAAAAACACTGCCATTTTTAGTCCCGTGCGAACCGCTCTTTTACCTTAACCTTGGCACCAGTAGTACCTCTGCCAACAACTTAACCACTAAATATAGTGCTACCAAAGCGCTATTCCTTAAAGTTATTGAAGAAAAAAAATGAATTTTACTTTGACTTTTATTCCACTTTAAAATTGTTACGGTAAGCAAAAAAAGGTCCTTGATTTTGTCGAAAAACTTCATTACAGATTTGAATTTTATTTTATGCAAAATTGCAGATGCTATAGTTCCTTACCATCAGTGTCCAATTCCAGTAGTTAAGGGTTATGTTTTTCAAACGAAACTTCAAATCCAATCAATTTAAATTGTTACTCATTTTTATTCCTCTCATTATTCATTTTATTTGATGTGCAGACGACTCCAGCAATCGTTATTAACATCCGTCAATTTATATGTTAACACTCTTCCTTGCAAATGTTTCCGCATTAAGTCGTGTACATAAATTAAAATATCCTTGTGGGAAAATCCAACATTCAACACGCCGATGTCCACTCAACCTTCGCAACTCTTTGAGTTTATGATTATGAACAGTTTTGCACATTAAAAACGCGGCCAATCAGTAAATCATCTTAATTAAGATCATAACACGTAAACAGCATTTAATTGAGAGCATTGAAGTCATTATTATTATCGTATTGTTAGCAACATACACACACACATGCATACATATCTTATGCATGTATTTCACAATCAGATGAAAATGTTAATGAAAGCAATGAGTATATAATATCAACACTGAGCAACAAAAATTAATATCCCAAGAGCCCGTTGTAGAAAAGTCGAGTGTATAAGATTATAGGATAGGATGTGCAGAAAACGTAGTCATGCATTTTGGTGTAGATTACCAACCAGGGTTGCCTTGCCAAAGCCCCTTCCGATGCCCGAACACGCCCGAATTTTGAACAATTTTGTTGTTTTAATTAAAACTGTGGTATATTACAGCTCGAAATGTATGCCAAATGATAGAACTCGAAGAGTCCTAAATATAACGTATAGAGATAAATTTTCGAAACCTGTCCCAAAAATGGGTTGCCAATGGTTTTTCGGGTAATTTTTTTTATTAATATAAACCCAGCGAAGGAATTATATGTGCAAAGCTTTAAGTTAAATTTTTTCAGCAATTATTTTAATTTTTATAAAAATATTTTTTTTATTGCAGAAAGATTATGATATAGATACAAAATGTTTAGTATATAATTTTATACTTTTAGTTCTTATTAATAAAATAATGCAATTTATAAGAATCCTGAAGGAAATATTTATATGTGCAAAACTAAATTTAATTCATTTTTTTAACATAAACTCAAAATAAAAGGTAAAAAAGAATATTTTAGTATTTAGTGTGTTCGCCTCCTTGAAAAATTACTTGCCTTAACCTAAATGGCATGGAATTATCCAATGTCTTTAGTATGTAATCATCAATTTTTTCTTCATTCTTCTTTTATAGTGTTTTTAAGGTCCTTGAGTGTTTCAAACTGACGTCCATTTTTATATACCTGTGAGGAAAGGATGCTCTACAGACTCTCCATGGGATTCAAGTCCGAACTAACTGCTGGCCACTGCAATAGGGGTATATTTTTGGACGCAAAGAACTCCTTAGTAACCTTTGCAGAGTGTATGGAAGCATTGTCCTGCTGAAAAGTCCATAGGTATCCTCTGTAAAAGTGATTAGCGCATCGTCCAACAAGTCTATACACATCACCGTATTAAGCTTGTGAGATACAAAGCACATGTGTATCTTGCCCCGGTACCCGAACCCAGCCCATACCATAAGTGATCTTCCTTGAAAATTGCGAGCGTAACGTGTCTGCCGTGGATGCCTCAAGTCTCGCCAATATTTCTGGAGACCATCAGGGCCATCTAAATTAAAATTTTTCATCACTGAAGGTAACAGATCGCCACTCCTCGTCCCAAAATTTATATTTTCCAGCAAATTGAATTCGTGTTACTTTATAGCAAGGCAGAAGTTTAGCTTTGGCACTCCGATTATCATATCTAATGTTTGCACTTTCGTTTAAAATTTTCTGTATCCTTCGCTTTGTAACCTGAAGGCCCAACTGACCTTTAATTTCCTTGGGACTTAAGCCTTTTATCACAGCAACTTCTCTCTTACCTCTTTCGGCAACCGACGATTTTCTACCACTTCGTTTGTTTGAAGCATAAGATTGTGGGTCTTTTAAGAAATTAGTGGTTGTATTTCTGCGCCTATTAGTTCTAGCAGCTATTTATCCTTTTGCGACTCTTGATTCCTTAAGGGCTACAATTATTCCTTGCTCTTTCTCCGACAGGCATTGTGATCTAAAAATCGTTCTAATAAAAAAAAGTTCCGTTTTCAGCATGAGGGCTTTTGTTTCTCCATTCGATTTAAAATATTTAAAAATTATTTTGAATCAATGGGGAAATTCTTTTGGGGCTGTTTCGTCAAGCTATTTTCTGAATATCGAAAAATTCATTGTCAATTACTGTGGAACATCGGCTTTCCGTCGGACATGCGACCAAGAGCCTGATGGATAATCAAAAAGACGGTTAATCGAAATCAAATAAATTTTCAATTTTATATTCAACTTGTATTGATTATTTTTATTAAAAATAAAGAACGATTTGTCGTTCAATTTCCTTTGTCGGCTGTTGCTCGAGATATCGATACGACAAAATTTCACAATCGGCATAAAATCATATCTTATCATCATCAATCAACTTTATTCGCATCCTCTTGTTAGGAATACCAATTGATGAATTGTTGTCTTGTGCGACGGTTAAACGATGTAACTAGGGTTGTCATACGTACTGATTCTATCAGTACATGTACTGATTTTTACTAATTTTCTTTGAAAATACTGATTTTTCAAGATTCTGAAATCAGTACGCAAATGTACTGATTTTTAGCAATTGGTACTGATTTGTACTGATTTTAAGATTTTATTTGAATTACTTAATAATTTTTACATTTAATATGTATTTAATTATTACCAGTAGCGTACCTAGGAGCCTGTAAAATGGTCCTTGTCTTGTAATAATTTTGTTTTTTTGATAGGGTATTGTGCAATCCGAAAACCTCTAACTTGTTTTTTTAGTAAATAAAAACAATTAATGGGCAAAAAATTTTGTGCTGATTTTTTACGTTGAATATACTTGAATGTACTGATTTTGCGTTTCAAAAATCTAACAACCCTAGATGTAACGGATAATCGAGATTCCATTGTACCATGATTTTGTTGGATTGTCACCAGTTAAAAGTTTTAAAGAGAGAGTTTTTTAAAGAGAAGGCTACAAAAGTAGCAAAAAAGTACCCCGACTATGCCAGTAGGTGTGTTTTTAGTTCATTTAGATCAGGGTGGCCTACCAGCGGCCCACCTTAAACATTCTTCCGTCCCGCGAGATTCATCACACTTTTACAAAATATATTTATTTTGTATTGGCCAAAGTAGTGAAAACCAATGTATTAAAAAAATACAATAGTGCGCACCCATATATTCAAAAATTAACAGTCGAAATTAGCTGCGTTCCATTACAATAATGCACTACTACAATTTGCAGGTTTTTACAGGATTTAGCCTAAAAAGCATCGTCGTAGTTAAGTTAAGTTTAGCGTAATTTTCTGTTTTCGGTTTTGTTTATTGTATGTTTTATGATTCTTTACATATTCATAGCACAAGGTCAAGAAAAGTGACTTGATAATTTCTTCAAAGTTACACCACTATGCTACCAAAACAGCCATTTAATTAGCGAGTACCGTTATTTTTGAAAAACCGACACTAAGGGTAAAATAAAGGATATTTTTGATGCTCAAAGGTCACCGGTGGCTGTTGAAAAAAGTCGTAATGTCTAAAATTATTCAAATATCGAAGTCCTCTGTGGTAAACATCGCTAAAAGTGTGAATATGTCTATTGTGTTTTTAAATGAAAAGAAAACAAAAACAACTCCAAGAACTGACCGAAGAATTGTACTGAAATCCATAATAGAGCGAAGTGCACTATCTCAATCAGTACTGAACGACCTCAACGAAGCTGAGCTGGACATATCGCTCAATGCATTGCAACGCCGATTTAAAAAATATGGCTTGATATGCCGACGTTCAGTAAAAAAGTCAAAACTTACAAATGCTATGTTCAAACGGAGGCTTACTGGGCTCAGCTTCCTCTTAACATTCCCACCGACTACTGGAAGGAAGGTCATCTTTAGCGATGAATGCCGGCTGGAAGCAGTATCTCATAGGGTCAGAGGTTGTTGGCAGAAGGTCTCAAGACAGATATTTTGTTGATAACATAATAAGCTCCGAACAGTACATTGACATTTCGAAGAATAATTTGCTGGCCTACAGCGATACGTTAGGTCATTCCAAGAATGAATGCACATTCATACAAGATGGAGCGCCTTGCCATACGTCCAGAGCCAGTATGAACATCGTGAATTCTTTCAATTTAGAAGTTTTGCCTTTGTCGGGCAATTCGGCGGACATAAATGCTATTGAGAATTGCTGGTCTTATTTAATATCTCTAGTCTACAGACGTAGAAATAACACCGTAGCTCAATTCGCGTCGTGTGGAACAATTGATTCATCTTTAAAAGAAATGATAGTCCAGTGTATTGCAAGTATACCGAGTAGAATTAATAAAGTCCTAAAATCTAGAGGTGGAAACGAAAAATATTAAATTCATCTAAACATAACTCTTTAAAAATATCCAGAACAGAATGCAGGTTTAGTAAAAAAAAGAAAAAAAATTACACGGTACTTATTTTATTTGAGAAAAGTATAAAATTTTTAATATTTTTTTTTATCGGTCATAATGCAATGGGTAGATACCAGAGAACTGCAGTGAGCCACTCATCATTTTGACATTCATGAATCTGTTGAAACTTTTAGCTGATTCACACAGATTCACGCTCACAGAAAATTTTGTGAAACTGAATGGTATTCAGTCTCATGGCGAAGTCAGTGAATGCGAATGTGATTCACAATCACTTCTAGTGAATGCCGTTTCATTTCGTTTCATGAAACGCGATTGTATAAAAAAATTAGTGGAATTTTTGGAATTCTTTTTTTGGTTCAATTGATAGGGAAATCAAAAGTCAAAATTTGACCCATTTTCGGAAACTTTTTTTTGCTCCAATCGAAGGGGAAAGGTCGAAAATGGATTTTGAATATAATTTGGAGTATCTCAGGACCCTGAAAAGGACCGTTTTTAACCCATTTTCGGAACATTTTTTTTTTGCTCCAATCGAACGGGAAACGTCGAAAATGGATTTTGAACATCACTTGGAGTACCTCCGGAGTACCTCCGGACTCCGGAAAGAACCGAACCGTTTTTGACCCATTTTCGAGAAAAAAAAGTTGTTTTTTCAAACGAAAGATAGCTCAAAAATATTTTTGGGCAGCACTAAGGAAGGCTCGGGACCCTGGAAAGAACCGTTTTTGACCCGAAAATGGGACAAAAACGGGTACCATGGCCCAGGTACACATTTTCGGGTCAAAAACGATTCTTTCCAGGGTCCCGACCCTTCCTTAGTGATGTCCAAAAATGTTTTTAAACTATCTTTCGTTTGAAAAAACAATTTATTTTTCTCGAAAATGGGTCAAAAACGGTTACCATGGCCCAGGGACAAATTTTCGGGTCAAAAACGATTCTTTCCAGGGTCCCGAACATTCCTTAGTGATGTCCAAAAATATTTTTGAGCTATCTTTCGTTTGAAAAAACTAATTTTTTTTCCATAAATGGGTCAAAAACGGTTCTTTCCAGGGTCCAGAGGTACTCCAAGTGATGTTCAAAATCCATTTTCGACGTTTCCCCATCGATTGGAGCAAAAAAATTTTCGAAAATGGGTCTTAAACGGTCATTTCCAGGGTCCAGAGATACTCCAATTGATGTCCAGAGTTCATTTTCGACCTTACCCCATCGATTGGAACAGAAAAAGTTTTTCCGAAAATGGGTCAAAAACGGTTTTTACTCCAAGTGATGTTCAAAATCCATTTTCAACCTTTCCCCATCGATTGGAGCAAAAAAAAATTTTCGAAAATGGGTCTAAAACGGTCATTTCCAGGGTCCAGAGATACTCCAATTGATGTCCAGAGTTCATTTTCGACCTTACCCCATCGATTGGAACAGAAAAAATTTTACCGAACATGGGTCAAAAACATGTACCATCGTCCGGGGACCCATTTTCGGGTCAAAAAAGGTTCTTTCCAGGGTCCCTCCCAAAGTGATGTCCAAACGCCATTTTCGAACTTTCCCTATCGATTGGAGCAAAAAAAAATTTTTTTTGTTGACACAGTTCAACTTAAGTGGCTCAAGCCATTCACTGCTTCATGAATGCTGACTGCATGTGAGTGAGCCTCTCAGGCATTCACATTCATGAGACTAGAGCTATTAAGCAGCTCACATTCATGAGCAGCATGCTATCTACGCATTCACTATTAGTGAGCGCAACTCAGATTCACACTAATTATTGCATGCAATATTCACACTCACGTCTCATATTTTTGGAAGTGGCTCATAACGCTCAGTGAGCTCAACGCAGTTCTCTGGTAGATACTGTATGTTAACATGTAAGAATAATAGGAAAAACAAAAAAATTTCTATCTTATATCTAAATCTGATATGGGGATATACATATATAATTTTATATGTGGCCCGCAGAGCTATGGTGCAATTCCAAAGTGGCCCGAGAGATCATTTGGGTTGGCCACCCCTGATTTAGATAATCGTCAAAGTCGAAAAATTTTGAAAAAAAACTTTGAAAAAGTCGAAAAATCTCAAAAAAACTTGGAAGAGCCAACAAAAAAAAATGTAAGTGTTAAAAATGTTGAAAGTCTCAAAAAATGTCAAAGAATATCATTATTTTTCATTCATTCAGTAGCGAAACTGCTCCATAACAGCAGCAGTGTATCCGGCAGTAAAATTTCTTCACACAATCAAAAAATTTTTATAATCATAGAAAAATTTAATTTTGCAGACCAATGTAATTTCAATATCACTCACGATACCAACAGCTCTAACCAATCCTCAGTAGTCACCAACAGTGAGCATGTTAGTTATTATATTTCAAATTAGACATGCAAATTATGATACCAGGCAATAGGCTGAGGCTGAGCGAGCAGCGATGCAACATCAACATCCCTTTGGAGTGACTGACTGGCCAAAGTCAACCCTTTCAACGGTTATATATTGTACACACCAAATAATAATTATACTTGAAGTATGAAAGCTTTAAAGGACCATGCAAAACGTAATTTTTATAACCAGGAAAGCAAGAAAATATGCAGTGAAATTTAGAAACGTGATTAAGAGATATCATATATACAGTCAAACCTGGATAAGTGAGACTTCAAGGGAACGTTAACTTATACCCACTTACAGAAGTATTTCATTTATCGAGATTCCCACTCAGTCATATTTACGAGATAAAGATGTTAATTTTGAAAATTTTACATTTTGTTTCTATGTTTTCGATTCCAATTCAAAAAGTTAGAAATCTGATAAATAGGGAGCAGACGACCGAAATTTTAATACGATTTGATTATACCGCCGAGGTTGAAAATCATGAAGTTCTAACTTAGAATAATATAAACTAGTATAGTACTGTGGTCGAAACTCGATACCCACCAAGTCTTAACTTTGGAAGAATTTTGCCGACCTATGACCTATGAATCAAGGATCTCATTTCACCTCACCTTGCCTCTACCTCATGCAGCCATGAACGCGATCAAAATGCGCTCGATAAAGCGTTTTGTATGGGGGAATCATGTGCGTATGTTTTTATTTTACCTGCCTTAACGGCACTTATTACAAATTATTTCTTCTTTGTGCACATCTACAAAACAGTACCTTTCAAATGATATATGTCATGTCTCATTGCCCTCTCTTTATAATAACTACTAAAAAAGTGTACCATAAGTTTCGATGTTCACGTATTAATATATACTTAGATGAAATAACAATATCTCTCTCCCAATAACAATTAGCTAAAAAC
This sequence comes from Meiosimyza platycephala, assembly GCA_963662105.1. Taxonomy (NCBI): domain Eukaryota; kingdom Metazoa; phylum Arthropoda; class Insecta; order Diptera; family Lauxaniidae; genus Meiosimyza; species Meiosimyza platycephala. The sequence goes on from OY759212.1 coordinate 7,294,032, forward strand.
AAATGCAAAAACATCAAATTTTTAATTTGCTTTAGTTCAAGTTTTAATGTCACGTGCGCGATCAAAACACCTCATTTGTTCTCATTTCGTGATAGATAACAACAGCAAGTGTGTCAAAATTTTTGTTTAAACAGAGTTTAATGCATATAATCCAAGCAAAAAACAAGAAGATAATAATATCTTTGGGTCAGGTATCGAAAAAAAGGTTTTTACTTATCTTCTAATTGTGAAAATTGGAAGAAATGGACAAAAATTTGCCTAATATTTTTAAGTAAAAAAGCGAAAAAAGTAAAAATTAGGCAAGTTTTTGTCCATTTCTTCCAATTTTTACACTTAGAAGATAGGTAAAAACCTTTTTTTCGATACCTAACCCAAAGATATTATTATTCTTTAATATTTAGGCAAGAAAAAATTTAGTTTAGAAGTCATGAAAAAAAATTATAAAGGAAAAATGTATTATGCGAGTTTTTTTATTAAAATGGCGATTGGCGAGTGGTAAATGACCTCTAAAAAATCTGAAAAAATTCATGAATTACTTTTTTTTGATAATTAATCGAATTTCGGTTTAAGGTTTGAATTTGAAGAACCTTTAAAAAAAAGTGAAACACGCTAATGTATATGTATGAGTCTTCAGATTTTCAAGGACAATTTGTTGCAGTGTTCCGAAAATCTGTTCATACAGACAAATTTCCGGTTATACCAAGATAAAGACCCAAGCCACAAAGCGGGCGTAGTTCAATCCTGGTAAATATACAATTGCCCAGATTTGATGGCATCGCCAGTTGTAAATCTATGGGAGATTTTGGAAAAAAATATCCAAATCTAAAACATTTCAAGCAAAATCGACCTAAAAAAGACACTTAAAATTGAGTGGCGTAATATTCCGACAAACTCTACTAAAAAATTTGCAGCTTCGATACCAAACCACTTTTAAGCCGTAGTTGACCAACGAGGCTACTACACAAAATATTTAAAATTACAAAATTATTACTTTTGACATTGTTTTTACAATTTATACACATCTGCATAAAATAAGCTGTGACATGAAATTTAGTAGTAGATTTTGATTTTTAATTTTTAAAATTCCAGATAATACTTTTTAACAAAAAATAATTTTTTTAAACTAGAACTTATGCTCTTTCAAATGATATCAAAATTTTTTTTTTATTCCATTTAGATTAAAAATTATAGAGTGTTAAAGCTAAAAGTATGCATTGCATAAAATAAGCTGTGAGCCACTGTATATAAGTCTAAAATACAAAAAATATTTGAAAAATTAACCATAATGGAAAAATATGTCCCGTACGCAATGTCCCGTATCGAGTCATATTTTTGTAAGAAGATTTTTCAATCAACGAAATCTAATAGATTTTTCCATAACATTTTAAAATTAGTCGGATTAAAAAATGTTTGCTGATTTTTGCTTTTCTATAAATGGCTATGAAAACACTGCCATTTTTTGTCCCGTGCGAATCGCTTTTTTATTGCCTTTACTTTGGAACCAGCAGTATGTCTGCCATCAATTGTACCACTAAATATAGTGCTACCAAAGAATGATTCCTTAAAGTAACAGAAGAAAAAAAAGTGTCTTACATTTACTTTTATTCCACTTTAAAAGTGTACGATGATCACGTTCGACACCATGGAAATACCCATATGTAATGTTGTCTCAGTTACAGATGTGCATGAGGTAATGATGATGGAAATTGTTATAAAAAACAAAGGAATAGCTACATAATTATTTATTGCAATTTTCGGTTTCGGATCAAAAGTAATCAAAAGCGTTTGGATGTGTCTAGTAGATGACTAAAAGCACTCGCCAACTTTTGACCCGAATCTTAATAATAATCCCATAAATATGCACCTACATATTTCGTATATTCAAATTATTATTATTTATAAGATCATTCTTCAGCACACTTTAAAGTTCCTTTGATATTTTCTTGTTTTCCTGACGATAAAATTACGCTATGAATATGCGCCATTGTGCGCACAGAATTGTCGGCTGCGAATTCTAAAACCGGTCTGGTCCCGCCGCCGCTGGCAGCAAATTGATTTTAATTGTCGCTTTGTTTTTGTTTTTTATACAGCGATCATTTCATCAAAACGTGTGCTTGTAAAAATACATTTGATTAAATGCGCAATTTTGCGATAGTTTAAATTAGCTTAATTTGATCACTCATATATAGCTCCACCTAAAAACATAAAGCATATCAATCTCTGTTCATTCGTTGGAGATATTTAAGGTTGCGAACAGAGTGCAGAATGCCACAGGTGGGTCAGTGATGCCCAGGCCATGTTTGTTGATTGCTTTATATGAAATATACATCAGTACATGTTATATTCAAACAAATAATTTCCTCAATGTAGGTATCATTTTTTTTATGGCTGCATTTTCTCTGGTTGTAGCCTTAGGCCAGCAGATGCTAGTACGCATACGCTGCTATAATAAATTTTTTTTATAGGTGCGCACGTTTGTGCGCAAGCGCCGACTTACAGATTAGCAAGACGAAATTACCCACCAAAGATTTTTGATCGTGTTACAGTCTTATATCCATAACCGAGATGATGATTACCATCGCGCGCGAGCTCTTAGACTGCTGCCTGGCTATTGGGAGTCAGCTATAGGTAAAAGGGGAAGGAAATTCTCAATCACGTCACTGGAGGTGAAGACTCCAAAGATGTGACGGAATAGAACTAAGAGCTACGGGAGAGTTCTCAATCATGCCACCAGAGGTGAAGACCCCAAAGATGTGACGAAAAAGTGTAAAAGGGAGTACAAAACGGAGTAGATAAATATATAAATTATCAGGACTATAAATTTCAGAAGTTGACCGGCACTCATTTCATTTTCATGTGACTGGCCTTCGCTCAAAATGCAAGAGAGATTAAAAAATTATTGTTTGAGAGCAGTCAAATGCCTGCCGTGTAACTTCGCACTTACAAAAAAACAACCCGGTTATGGTATGATACAACATGTTTGATACCCTGATGTTGAATTTCGTGCTGATAACATTACAGACTTATGATACTAATAATAATTTAAGAGCTGGCAGCCACTTTGAGCAACATACTCGCACAAGGCTAAAATTTTGTGTATAGTTAATTTAGTACTAGTAAAATAAGAAGAAGAAGAAGTCGCGAAGATACACCCTAAAATTTTCAAAAAAAGTGTACAATATTTCAAAATTTTGTGAAGAAATACTATAGCTTGTTAAATTACACTGTGCAACAAATGGTAGGGGTCAGTGATCGGCGGGGGTTCTGACTACCGGGAAAAGTTATATCGGTCAAAAAAAAGTTATACGTGTCTCGGCGTTTCGCTGGTTCACGTCCAGGAATCGAGATATATCGATTTGAAGTTAGTAAGTATCATATAGGGGCATTTTTTTTGACATAACTTGAGAACGACAAGTCCGATTTTTCTGCAAATAACTTAGAAAAATTAAGAATTACAATTGCTTCAATCTATTGATAAACTGCTTCTCTCCATAATTAACAGTTTTGCAGTTATAAATAAATTTATTATCTTATCTTATCTTTATTATGTTATCTTTCATATGACATCTATATTTTGGAAATCCCTTCAGCCGTTTTCTAGTTATAATGATTTTTTCAAAAATATTTAGCATATCGAAACGTTTAGAGTGTACCTTCGCGACCGCGCCAATTCTGCAGATATTGATTTTCTTATTTTACTAGTACTAAATTACATATACACAAAATTTTAGTTGTGCGTGTATGTTTTTTATGAATATGTAGTTTGCATTTTGAAACGTTCAGGGTGTACGTTCGCGACCGCGCCAATACTGCCAGATGTATATTTTCTTATTTTACTAGTACATAATAAATCAATTTTAGCCTTGTGCGAGTATGTTGCTCAAAGTGGCTGCCAGCTCTCGTATTATAATGTTTTGTTATATGTATTTATATTTTTCAATTTTTAATATTTTCGTCTTTGGTTTGAAATAATGTAAGTTTCATGATTAATTTTTCATGTGGGTGATTTTGGAGTTTTTGATGTGAAACTTCTTTAGCATCGTTGCGAGTTAAAACTCGATGAAACGGGAAGGGCGACACTAAAAAGAGACACACATATACATCTATAGGATTTAGCCGGCGAAAGAATGAGATAGAATATATAGTAGATATAGGGTGTTTTTAATTGCGCTATTGAACGCAAGGGTTTGCTGGTTTGTGCATCTGCTAAATATGCTTTCACAAGCACATATTTCTTCTACTTTAGAAAGCTGAGCAGACAATGATTCCTGTTGTTGTGCATTGAGTTCTATTTGTGGAGAAGTAAGTTATTTATTGCAATGTTTCATAATTTATTAATAGAAAATGTTTAGAAAAACTTCACTTAACATCACATGCAAATAACAAAACAGTGACATCGAATAATATCATAACATTAAAATGTGTGAAGTTTTAAAAATAACTGAAAAATCAATTGAGCTCTTCTAGACCCAGAGTTATAATAGAGCCCGTCGTTCAAATTCTACGTCAAATTTCCTATCGAAAACGTGTTTTTTATGATTTTTTTCCTATCGTTTTCGATAGAAAAATGGTGTTGTTAAAAATTTGATACAGGGTGGGGGGAATTGTTAAAAATCGATTTAAACATTCAAATTGTTTATAACAATATTAATTTGATAATAATTTTTTAAGAAATAATTTTTTTATCAAAAGTTCATTTTCTTAGCTTTAAAATGAAAACCGGAGTTATGAATTTTCGAAAGTGAGAAAAAATTTTTCAAAAAAATCCTCGAATACAGAACTCATAAAAGAAGTTTCAACCAAATCAAAAATGATTCAGTCAATATGTACAAATGTATGTGGAAGATTTAAAAATCTTCCAATTGTTTGTTGGGCAGTTTGTTAATTTTTGTCACATGACACAAAAAAATAAAATGAACAAGCGACAATTATGCGTGTCTAATGCCGAGCAACGACTGACTGACAAAACAAATACAATTAAAGCGAATGAAAAATAAAAAACCGTGGAAACAATTACGAGGGTTCAATAACCCCCCACATACTAAAGCTCAGCATATAATGAGAAGTGACAAAAATATTAAATCATTTCAGTTCAAAATGAGAGAAATTCCCAAAAAAGTAATTAATACACATTGGGGTACCTACTCGTACATTGCCTCACCTATGATTTTATAGAAACTTATCACGTAAACATTAAAGTTCCCGAGGTCGAACTAATTTAAGTATTCCGAAGTTAATCTATAGGAAAAATATCTACTCAACTAATAGCACTGGTATACAAATTCTATGTGCCAATGTAACTTTACTAGATATCTTCGATAGATTTTTGCACGCTCAGCACGAATCTGTGCTCAAAAGTTGTCCAACACGCATAGTTTTTGAGAAAATTGGGGTTGAAGCTCCCAAAAAAATAAGGCGATTTCGGATAACTGTGGCTACACCAAACCCAGAGTCTCAGAGCATTCATGTCTTAAATTAAAGTTAGTCACTCCCCCTTTCGATTTCAATAAGCTAAAAATTAAACGTATCTGAACTTAAAATTCGCACACAGTGGCGTCAATTCGGTAGACCTGGGAGGAACTGATACTAGATATTATTCAATAAATCAATTCAATAAAACCATCTAATAATAGTGTAATTATAATTCTCGCTCCCCCCCCAAGGTTTTGGGGAAGCGACGCCTCTGGAAACACAGAATCGTCAGTACTGTGGCTGAATGATCTTTCGTTTCCGAATTTTGAGTATCACACTTTAAGGATTGTTGGCATTGGACCCATGCATGTACGTTGGTGACCCAATTCATGACTGAAAACGAATAAATTTTTTCTACAAAGAAAAAAAAGATTCGCTGATATCAAACTATTTCGGGTCCGATTTCAACGAATGTTCTGTATGGATTTCATTCAGAGAAACAGTTTCTCTGATATAACAAAAGATGATTTGTTGAAACTTAAAATAAATTAGTTGATTTCAAAAAAACATTTGTTAATTTTCCTAAAGTTTTTGTTGAAACTTAGAATAAATTCGCAAAAAAATTTTTTCTCTTTTTTGATTTTTTTTTTACTTTCCTCTATTTCTTTTTTTTTCCTCTATTTCCTCTCTATTTTCTTATTTGTTGATTGGTACTTATTGTCAGTCATTCTTATTTTAATTGTAATACGTTTTAAAAACTTCAAAGGAGAAATTAAATTTTTTTTACCCCGGCGACGACATATTTTTTTTTAAATTTTTTTTATTTTTTATTTTAAAAAACAAAAAAACAAGCAGAGAACTATAAATATATTGAAAATACCTTGAAAACTGCCTTTTATATTAAAAAATAAGGAACTCGTTTTTTATTATAAACATAAAAGGCAGTTTTCAAGATATTTTCAATTTATACAAATACAGTTCTTTACTTCTTTTTGTTTTTTAAATACCTTTAAATTAAAAAAATAAAAAAATTAAAAAAAAAATATGTCGTCGCCGGGATTTGACCCGAAGCTTCCCTGATCAGACAATGGAAGTTTTTTATTTGCAATATCAGTGAAACATTTTGCTGATTACGCTAAAATATTTTTTTGTAAAATCAGATAATTTGAATTTGCAAATCCAAAGAACAAAGGGTTTTGATTTTGCAAATTTCGTCTTTGATTCAAAGAAATGAATTGTTGAATTCCACAAATTTTAATCATAGAATTGCAATTCTTTGATTTTACCAATCTTGTTTTTTCTGTGTACTCTCTGACCGATGCGAAAACGCTCAAAGGCGTACACTACTTCAAAGTCAGTTGCGATTAAATTTTAGTTTATTGTGGTCAAAAGGAGAAGTATCAAATTTCTATTTGAGACATTTTGAAAGATTTTAGAACTCCGATTAAACTGCCCACAAGCCACCTAATATTGCTTTTTTTTTGGGGGTTTCAAGCCCCATTTTCTGAAATACTGTACGTAACAGACAAAAAATTTAGAGCCCAATGTCGTATTCTGCGAGTGAAAGTCTTTCGAAAGCAATTTGTCACTTCCCATTAGCAGTCCGAAAGTTGTAATTCGCAGGCCAGTGTAATTATAGTTCCTACGATCATGTAACACTTTCGCAGATAATTTTTTTGCCAGATTTTCCTTTTTTTTAATTTTTCTTTTTAAATTTTGCGACAAATGTCTTCTACGTTCTTGGATGATTTGTAATTTTTATACCCTGCACAGTGGATATATTCAGTTTGTCATTCCGTTTGTAACGCATAGAAGGGGGTGTGGCAGGCATAGAAAAATGTATATACATACATTTCCTGATCAGCGTCTCCACCTGAGTCGATTTAGCTATGTCCGTCTGTGTGTCTGTCTGTTGAAATCACGTTTAAGGGAAAACTAAACAAGCACATAGGTCACACCTTCTTACAAGCTGCTAAAAAAATGTGTGAAATCAGTTCACGGATACGCCTACTCTATATCTGTACATAAGGCCATGTCCATTTCGAAAAAAGTTTCAGCGATTTTGATTAAACTTAGTGACCCGGTGCACATGTGATCAAAAATTGGATTGGACTAAGTTTGAAGTTTCAAAGGCCTTTGAAGAGGAGTGGCACAGCCCTAAATTTTAGTTTTTTTAACGCCATAACTCGTTAACCGGGCAAGATACTGTGATGTTATTTGGTACATGAATGCAGATTAAATGTGTCTTGAAATATGCTTAAAGTGGGTGGAATTAGAAAAGTGGGCGTGTCACTTTTCAACAATTGAACATTTTGATTCCATATAGGACAAAAATTGGCACATAAGATTTTCAGAAAAATTCCAGAGACGATACCACTGAAAGCAGTCATTAATACTAGCTGAGTCAATATACTGAAAAAACTCGTTCAAGAGCGTGGCACAGCCCACAATATTTATAAACGTGATAATAAAAGAACTAACAACGTAATCGTTATAAAATTTAATATGGCAGACATACTTGCGAAAAGGTATCTTATTACACAGATTTGGCACAATAGTACCGGTTGCCACAAATGAGAAAAATTCTTGAAAATTTCCGTGCTCAAATTTCTTATTTTTTTTTTGTAAATTTTTAACCATTTTTTTTTAAGAAATTTGTACAAATTTTTTAAAAATTTATTTTTGTTTTTAAATTTTCTTCGTTATTGAAGATACGTAAGAATCAATGTTTCCCTGAAGGCATAACAGCAAGCGATTTCATAATTTTTTATTTCTATAAAGTACTGTGGCGCACACAGAATATGACAAAGAGCAGTTTAATGAAGCCTTTGGGGCATAACAGTTGCTAAATCAGAAGTTATTATGTATCGTTCGTTGGATGGATGATATTAATGAGCTGAGTTACAATTGAGCCAAATCAACTAAATGCGTCAGTTCGGCGAATGTGACAGCTGTTACCACTATGACACTTTTAAAAAATGATAAACATACATACACACATACTTACATACATATACCCTTTTGACTTTCTTCCACGATATTTTTAATTTTCATAGATTGTTTAGTGCTTATCTTAAGTTGAATTTTGAATAGGTTTAAATTTAAAAAATTTATTTTCAAAAAAGCTATGATTATTTCAAAATTTAGCAATTTTTTGAAACGAAATATCTCAAACAAAAATCAACTTGTAAAGGTGTTATCTTCGACCAGGCCGAAACTCACATACACTACACTGCATTCAAAGTACTTTTTCAATAAATGTAAAAAAGACGTTGAAAAGGTTAAAGACGTTGATAAGTCGAAAATAATGTAAAAAGGTTCAAAGAGGTTGAAAAGTGTTGAAACAGTTGAAAAAACTGAAAAAGTCAAAAAAACATGCAAAGTGTTGAAAGCGGCTGAAAAACTCAAAAATTGTTGAAAGAAGTTGAGAAATTTTGTAACAATTGAAAATCGCTGAAAAAGTCTTAAAAATAAAATGCACATCTGGTGCACACATAAAAAAAAAATTTGTCAAAACTTTAGGAAAATCATCATAGCTTGAAAACTACTTATAGAATTTAAAATTTTTGTAGACTTTATATGAAGTTCCGGCGATGTTTTTATAAATTTTTTTGAGTGAGTCTTCCTAAAATATTTTGGCCTATATATAATTGCACTGAATTGATTTAGCCTTGAGTAGCGCTGCTGTATTTTTTGTGAGCCACCCTGCCCAACGCCCAGTGTCCCCCGTGTTGCAGTTTGCAAATATTCCTCGAGATCTGTTGCTAAATGCTTCATTCATTGTGGGCATCAAAGAAAGAAAGAACAAACGAAAAAAGTATTACGAGAAAGTATAAAAAAATAACAATAAAAGTGGTCCCAATCAATTTCTGCACGCCTTAGGACTGATTGAATAAATTTAAAGGGTTGTGCAACTAACCGAGATGTTAAAATGTTTAGATATAAGAATGGCCGCAACATGGGCCGCTAGCCAGGAGCAAAAAAAAAAAAAACGACGAACATTTTGCCTTTTAGCTGGTATTAGAAAATGTTACATACATGCAAACATAGACTGGTAGGAAAATTCCTGCAAGATGTTAGCAGTGAAAACTTGGTAATTAAATCATTCTCAATTACACAGTCCTACAAATTCGAACTATAAATGAAAATTAATTTGCTTTTAGTTCATGTTCTAATGTCCCGTGCGCGATCAAAAAACATCATTTGGTCTGATTTTGTGATTAATAACAGCAGCAAGTGTGTCAAAATTAGTGTTCATGCATATAATTAATGCAAGAAACAAGGTGTGCAAATATACAAAATCTAAAATTTTTAGAGCTGTTTGAAGTTGGTCTCGTGCACAATCGTTGATATAAAATTTCTGTAATCTAGGCAGTTTTTTTTTTGTGCATGGTTGTGAAAAGGGACAGTGCACAATATAATTTTTTTTCATTAGCAGGCAGTGCCACGCCCCTAATAGGAAAATACGTTTCGACGGCTAATTTTACAAACCGATTTTAATGAAATTTGTTTTGGAGATAAATTGAACCTTAAAAAATTTTATTAGTGACTGTAAGTTCTTTAAGTAGGCGTGGTACCGCCCATAATGGGAAAAAACGCTGCCACAACTGAGTCGCTACACCAATTTTGATCAAATCACACTTTAACAGCAAAAAGAAAAGTTTCGTATTCTTTTAAGAAAAATATTTAATTATGTATGCACATATTTTTAAATTGTATCATTGAAAATTGATCTCACCAATTTAATTCGACAATAATTTATATTAAATTTATATTTTAATTACTATATAAATCTTAAATACAAAAAGTATATGAAAAATAATGGAAAAATATGTCACGTTCGTAATGTTCCGTATCGAGTCATATTATACTTTGTAAGATAAAAAAGGAAATAAGATTTTTCAATCAAACGAAATCTATTAAAAAGTGATATTATTCCATAATATTTTAAAATTAGTCGCATTAAAAAATGTTGTTAGGTTTCGCTGACTACTGATTTTCTATAAATAGCCGTGAAAAACATTTCCAGTTTTTGTCCAGTCTGCGATCAACTTGACCACTTAATATAGTGCTACCAAAGGCACTTAAAGTAATAGAAGGAAAAAAATGGTTTCGCTTTGACTTTTTGTATTCCACTCTAAAAGTGTACGACGGTCACGTTCGACACCATAGAAATACCCATATGTAATGTTGTCTCAGTTACAGCTATGCATGAGGTAATGATAATGGAAATTGACATAAAAAACAAAGGAATATTGCTATTTTCGGATTCGGATTTAAAGTAAGCAACAGCTTTTGGATTTGAACGGTCACGGTCGACACCATGGAAATACCCATATGTAATTGGAAAGCTATTGTGCTGCAACATATTATGCTCTACTTAAATGGGCATTAATTTTATAGTAGGACAGAGTGAAAGCAAAATTTTTTCGTGGCTCCACCGAGTATGCACTAAAATTTGATTTCCTGCTGGGTATGTGACCGCGTGCGTTCATACATACGACTATTCGGAATGAATCGGAAACAAAAATAATTCGCATGGATTGTTTGTTAGATTCTAATCTACAAGTAGCAGCAGTGAAAATGTGTAACTTTTCCTCATTTATTTATCCTTTCTTGTCCACTATCGTGTTATCCTCGGAATAAGGGGGAAATTAACAATCCCATTAGTGCGTGGACGTGTACAAATTCTATTTATCTATCGTAGATTTCGGTTTTTTTTTCGCTTGTTTCTTGAACGTTCGCTTAAAGGGTTGAGAGTTGTTTAAGCGCCTTTGACCTCACATTACTTGAAAAATTTCGAGCTAAGGAATATTTTGAGTTGCTGCTGTAGCTGAATATTTCTTGTTGAATATTTCTTGTTGAATATTTCTTGTTGCATATTTCAGTTTATACAAATGCAATTAAAACTAACTTAAGGCTATACTATAAGGACACGTTATGACTTCTGTACACTTCGGAACAAAACCAATGATATAACATTTAAATTAAAAGTCACGCTTAAGTACAGGATACTAAGACACTTTGACAGCTGATTGTATAAATAAAAAATAAATAAAAAACTTTTAACGAAGCATTGAAAGTGCTGTAATTCGATTTTTTGAATATTGACCCATTATATGTCTGATTTTTTGTTTTTTAAATTAGGCCAATTTTCACACTTCAAACACCCCTAGCAACAGCACAAGTGAAAAGTTTGACCAGTGATAGCTAAACGAGCCCGTAACGGATCCGTTTTACTTAAAAAAAAAACGAGTCCGTAACGGATCTGTATTTAAAGTTCGTTCCGAGTTCGAGACGGATCCGAAATAGCGTACACATCCTTTTGCGTTTTCAAAAGGAATTTCATCCGAAAAGAAGTTCGAGACAGATCCAAAACAGAATCCGTTTTGAATAAAATATACAAAAAAGCAAGTTCATCTCGAATCCTTTTTATTTAAAAAATCGAGTCCTTAACGGATCCGTTTTACTCCCGTTCCGAGTTCAAGACAGATTCGTCGAAGCATAAAAAGACGGGTCCGGCTCACATCCGTTTTATTTGAAAAAACGAAGCCGTAACGGATCCGTATATGAAGTCTGTTCCAAGTTCAAAACGGATTCATTCATAGGTCATCCAGGTATTTAAATTCCTTAAAAAATAATTCAAGCTGCGAATGAGAACTACTTCTTCTCAATATTGGGTTGGCAGTATCCATCCACTTAAGTACAGTGGATAAATGTCTCTGTTTCATTTAATAAATATACCATTCATGTATATTAAAAGTAGCAAATATAATTTCCCAAATGAAAACCACAATAATAAACATTAGATATGAACCATTATTATTCTAAGAAACGAAGCTCCAAAACTCAAATCTCAGTATGTGAACGTGTGTATGTAGTAAACTACCTACATACATCAATGATAAAATCTCATATTTACGTGAGCTGCATTAACGTTACCCATACCATTAAGGCCAGACGTAAACAGGCAACAATTCTTACTAATATTATAAATGGGAAAGTGTGGTTGGTTGTCTGTGTTAATCACTGGGTGCCATGTCATAACCCCAATGGTCATAGTCCCCAAAAAGTTTTGGGCGTTATGTCCTCCTAAAAAACGGTCGTAGTCCCCAAAAAAATGTTGGGGATTATGACCACTCATAACAATGGACATAACACCCATGGGTGTTATGACCACTTTCGTTTTGCCTGAAAATACAAGAGCAATTTTATATTTATATTCGAGGATTACATCCACGAATATGTCCAACAACGCTTCTACATTAAAGTTAGGGTAAGTGGGCGGCCTACGGCCGCAGCTCAGGACTTAAAACCCCCAAAAATCCGACACCGGCTTCGTGGCGCCCTTCGGCCGCGGATCAATCTATAATATATCCAACACCTGGTTTGCTAGCCACAGTAATTTTACATAAAAGTTAGGGAAAGTGGGCGGCTATTGCCGCAACTCAAGATTTAAAACTCCCAAAAATCCGACACCGGCTTCGCGGCGGTCTTCGACCGCGGATCAGTCTATAATATATCCAACACCTGGTTTGCTAGCCACAGTAATTTTACATAAAAGTTAGGGAAAGTGGACGGCCTACGGCCGCAGCTCAGGATTTAAAACTCCCAAATATCCGACACCGCTTTTAATGTGGACATAACGCCCAAAATTATTTGGCATTATGTCCTCAAGTTTTTGGGGATTTATGTCCGTTCTTACAAGTGGTCACAGCCCCCAATAAAAAATGGGGATTATGACCGGAAAAAAACGGACATAATGCCCAAAATCATTTTGGGGATTATGACCATTGGGGGGTACCTAATCACTGAACCGATTTTCACGAAATGTAACAGCGTTTTTTTTTACAGCCATACGAAGAACACATTTTATCTTAAAAAAAAAAAAAATGGAGGGCTGCACCTCCCATACAAAAAAATAAAAAATTTTAAAAAACTATATCTTGGAAATTACATATGGCAGCTATAGTTATAGCTAATCAAGAATATATATACTTTTCTATACCTATCACGCCCTCTTCTATGCGTTAGAAATGGAATGACAAAGTGAATATCCTACCCTCTGTGTAGGGGGTATAAAAATGTAGATACAGCGCCCCCCGCTCGCTAGTTGCCTTCATTCGCCTTTCATCTAAAGCCGTACTCGTACATAGGGAAATTAAATAAATCAAACAAGTAATTGTGATAAAAATAAGAAATTAAACATTTGCTTTCATGAATAAGAAAACAATTGCGCATAATTTTATTATTGCAACTTCAACTTCTTTTATTCGTATGAGGAGTCGCCCCATCATTGAGAGCAACTGAAATGCTGACCCAGTTGGAAATTGAGGCTTTACAATTTTTTTTTTTTTTATAGAACTTTAACTCTTAGTTTTGTGCGAAATTTTATCTTTAATATTGGCGTTATTAAACATAGAGTTTTTGAGTGATTTTTCAGTTCCCCAAAGTTTTTAGGACGATTTCGCTTGTAGTCATAATTTGAGCTTACACTCTTTGGGTCTGTAAGCGTATAATAAATAGTAGCAAAACATTTTTAATTACAATAAATTTATAACAAAAATGTATACCAAAAAAAATTGGATAATGAAAAAAACTGGGGAAAAATTTACAAAAATGCTTACATGAAAATGGTTTGTAACGTTTGGCACAAATATACTAAACCGATTATAATTTCTTTTTTTAAACAACATATTTGTGCTAAAGAAGAGTATTGCAAGTATTTCCAAGAAAAACTTGAAAATTTACAAAAAAACGGAAATTTTTCCTCGACAAAGCGTCCTAGATTTGAGTGCAAAATTTTCAATTAATAAATTCTCAAAGTCGAATGGCAGCAAATTTTTCGCTGGGACTTTATCATCTTTACAATTCAGGAAGTATGGCAATATTGTATTGTATAATGCTGGAAGAAATTAACAAAGCTTAATTGGAAAACGCGAACAGCCACTGTAACTTTTTGACTTATGTTTGAATAAACACCCTTTATGGGTGGGAGGGGAAGACTGCAATGACTGAAATTAAGCTGCTTTTGTGTGCTATTAATGGTATCGTATAGTATCCCAAGAAGGTGTGCACGGGAATTGCTTATATTTGTGTTGGGATTTACAATATTGCCTCCCTCGCATGTCTGTCTGTCTGGGATATGTTTATATTTCATATATTAGATATTATATAATGCATTATTATGGTGTCATGCACACTACACATTTTGGCGAAAAGTTTTTTTCTCATTTTTGTTCAATACAAAGCTCTGATGCTTATTTTTATTAATTTAGTAAATTAGTTGTTTTATGAAGCAAAGCATCCAAGTTGTTTTATGAAACAGCATCCAAGGGCGCTACGTGGCATAGGCATTGTACGTCAGCTACAAGTAGCTACAATCCTTGGACAAAGGCTTGTCATACATAAAAAGCACTAGCGGCGTGATGTGTGAACTTAATGAAGTTTCGTATAGCAAATGTTGTGTAGTTGTATAGCAAGAGTATTGAAAAAGTTGGACGAAAAATTTTGAAAAAGATCACAAATGTTGAAAAAGTGTAGAGTAAAGCTAAAAAGAAATTTCAATTTTTGAAAATTTTTGTTAATTTTTCTATACTTTTTAAATTTTTTTGCAATTTTTATAATTTTTTCAAAATTTTGAAATTTTCAGCTTTTTGCAGTTTTTTAAAGTTTTTAAATTTTTTTAAGCTTTCTATTTTTAATATTGAAAAAGTCAAAAATGTAACACCAGCGCTTTGAGACTTTCTACCATACCCTCCAGTTAAAATGCTCACACATACAGTATCGTACTTAGGGGGGGGAGGGGGGAGTAGGGCAGGTAATGGTCGTAAAAAGTATCTCATTTTGCTAACGATTTCGAAAGGCAAAAGTGAGTTCCTTTTTTGTACCCTACACAGAGCGTATATTCACTTTATCATTCCGTTTGTAACTCATAGAAGAGGGCGTGGCGGGTATAGAAAACTATATATATTTTTGATCAGTATCATAGCGCTTTTAATTACTGCTTCTGCTACTATGAGCCTTAATAAGATAACACATGAAAACGTGCACGGGCTCCATCGGTCTATAATGATTTAAAGTAAAAGAAAATCCATCATTCATTATTTAAAATTCGTGCGTCTCACTTAACAACGATGCTTTTTGGCTTAACCCTAAAAACCAAGGGGTGCTGTGTTGCGTTTGGTACAGATTTAGATTCATAAGAATTATTAATCTCTTTGCAGCATCATCAATAATTATTGACACTTTTTAACCCTTATTTTGATTAAAACAGTTTTTTATTTAGATATGTAGTGTTTTTTTTTCTTATGTACATACATATGTACGGAGATTTAAGCTTGCATACACGGATAAGTGACTGTACCGAACGAACGTTGAGGATATTGTGTAAAAAATCAAATTACACTCTGCGAAATGCTGCACGAGCCACAGTGGCTTAATACAAAATATTCAGTGTCATATATAGTACTACACTGAAAGAAAAAAATACATAATATGCGTTACCACTGTATACGAATTTATTTGAAGCGCAATAATATGTACATTAGGGAGATTAAATTTTTTTTTTTGCTTCAAACAGGTTTAATAGTAGCAGGTACACCAAAGAAGAATTCTGGTGCAATTTGAGCTCATAACATTAATATTTACTGGTGGCTCATCCAGCTTTTTAGTTTTCCATACGATTTGTATGGGAAGAAATGGTTTACTAGATATTTGTCTGTATACCTCATAAAAAAAAATTTTAAGAAGCGAAAGCTAGCCCATCGGAAAGATCATAAAATGTTCTGTAAAAAAGTATTCTGTAATTTTTTCGTGGAGGTAATATTTCGTTAGTTTATTAGCTTTCAAAATTTAGGGATATTTCGAAGATTGGAAAAAAAATTTTTTTTGTCGATTTTTTTTTTTGTAAAAAATTTTATGTTCTTTCCGATGGAGTTAGTCCCGTTCATGTGGGATTTGTTTACATGCGAAATACCCTTTCGCGCTGTATTTCTCATAGCAAACTGCTGAAGCACTCTTTGGGAAATAACTTTTTTAATGTAAACTATTAAAGGTGTTATCTTCGGCCAGGCCGAAACTCACATACCCTACACTGCACTAAAATTGCTTTCCAATGTTTAAAAGGTTGAAGATGTCGAAAATAATGTAATAAGGTTCAAAGAGGTTAAAAACTGTTGAAACAGTAAAAAAAAATTAAAAAAGTCTAAAATATGGAAACCATTGCAGGAAGTTAAAAGAAATTGAAAAAGTCGCAAAAATGTGGAAAATGTTGAAAGTGGTTAAAAAACTCAAAAATAGTTGCAAGAAGTTGAAAAATGTTGAAACAATTCAAAATTCATGAAAATGTCGAAAAAATAAAGAAAATGTCGAATCAAGTTGAAAGAGGTTGAAAAAGTGGAAAATATATATGTATATGTATATGGAATATATTGGGAAAAGTTAGAAAGTTGGAAAAGTCAAAAGAATGTGGAAAATGTTGAAAAAAATGGAATAGAAATGCAGAAAACCAAATATGCCACGCCCACTTCTCCAATTCCGCCTACTTTTAGTTCAATAAATTATATTCGTCATTGACACACAAATACTAAATTTTTAACAAAACAGCTTGTATAGTTTGAGTTATATGCCTTAATTAACCTTAAAATTAAGGGTGGTGACACACCCACTGATACAATCGATACCGATTTTGATCCAGAAATAGCTTTCCATAAAAAAAACTCTTTTACCAAATTTCAGTAGGTTTGCTCATATGTATATTTCGATAGATATGCCACTTAAGGTATTTTACTTATATGGGAGGTGCCACGCCCAGTGGTGCTATTTCGCCCGCTTTAGATGCTGACATACCTTCTAGCAAGTTAACCACCTATATAAAATTTCATGTCAATTGCTGCAATAGTTCTCTTAAAATATGACTTCCAACTTTATGTTAATATGGGAGGTGCCACGCCCACTGATAAAATCCCGTCAAAGTTTATTTAATTTTATAGCTTATAATAATTGACATCTATGCACCAAATTTTATAAAGATTACTCTCATTGCACACTATCTATAGCATTAAACGTGTTTTGCTTATATGGGAGGTGCCACGCCCACCGGTTTTATTGTGCCGAATTTTTGTAAGAAGATATCTTTTAGCAAGCATATCTGCCATACTAAATTTCATTACGATTACGTTGTTAGTTCTCTAATTATTACGTTTATAAATATTGTGGGCTGTGCCACGCCCTTCAACATGTTTTTCCAGTACATTGTTGAAGCTTGTATTGATAACTGCTCTCAGTAGTATCATCCCTAAAATTTTTATGAAAATCGAATTTGCCAATTTTGAATTAGACGAAATCAAAATTTTTAATTATTAAGAAGTGCCAATTCAAGATATGAGGGGCTCAGTTGCAAAACCGGCCAAGTGCCTATTTCATACTTTTGAAAAATTTCATCTGCCGATGTTTTTGAGGAAACAATTTTGCACTTGGCCGGTTTTGATCCATGGAACATGCACTTGGCCGGCTTTGATACAGTATTCAACAAGATTTGATTGAAAAAAGTGCACTTGGCCGGTTTTGATACCAAGTTCTTGCACTTGGCCGGTTTTGATACCAAAGTACTGCACTTGGCCGGTTTTGATACCAAAGTACTGCACTTGGCCGGTTTTGATTTCAAGGCCTTGAACTTGACTGGTTTTGAATACAATTCAATTGAAATAATATGTAAACGTGAGAAATATTGTAGGAGTCACCGAGGTGAGTGAAAATTTGTAGTTTGCGTGCGATTTTTAACGAATTCCACTATAACACCTATAGGTCACGTTGGTACAAGAGCTTATCGCACATAACTACGTTTTGCGGTGCGTGCGATTTTTGGATTTTATTGCTTTAAGGATATTTTCCTCGTTCTCTGGAGTATCCCGAAGGTAGTTACTCCTTAAGTGACTACTCATCGAGGCGGTTCACTCCGAGTCGCTTTGGGTCACTTGGAGTCACCGAGGTGAGTGAAAATTGCGATTTTGTGGTTTGTATGCGATTTTTGTAGAATTGGTCGATAACATCTTTAGGCCACGTTAGTGCAAACTCTTATCGCACATAACTACGTTTTGCGGTGCGTGCGATTTTTTAATTTTATAGCTTTAAGGATATTTTCCTCGTTCTTTGGAGTATCCCCGAGGTAGTCACTTCATAAGTGACTACTCATCAAGGCGGTTCGCTCCGAGTCACTTGGAGTCACCGAGGTGAGTGAAAATCGCGATTTTGTGGTTTGCGTGCGATTTTTGTAGAATTGGTCTATCACACCTATAGGCCACGTTGGTAAAAAAACTTTTCGCACATACATAGCTACGTTTTGCGGTGCGTGCGATTTCATTTTATTTTTTGCTGATTTCCTTACATTGCTTCCTGTCGTCAGAGGACAACGATATACTTAATTTTAAACAAATCCACTAAAATTCAAAAATCGCACGCACCGCAGAACGTAACTTATTTGCGATAATAAAACGTGGCTATAGGTGTTATAGTGGAGTTCTTTAAAAATCGCACGCAAACGTGACTCCAAATGACCCAAAGTGACTCGGGGTGAACCGCCTCTATGAGTAGTCACTTATGGAGTGAATTCCTCCGGGATACTTCAAAGAACGAGGAAAATATCCTTACAGCAAATCATTCTGTGGAAATACCCATATATAGGTTCACAACTTAATTTCGAAATAATTCCAATTGTGACAAAATTTCAGCTCAATTGAACAAAAAAAATTGGATCATGTACTTGGCCGGTTTTGAAACCAAGTTCATGTACTTGGCCGGTTTTGAAACCAAGTTCATGTTCTTGGCCGGTTTTGAAACCAAGTTCTTGCACTTGGCCGGTTTTGAAACCTAATCATCAAAATAAATTTAAAAAATTTTATATATCTGTCAAAAAATTTTTTTTAATCTAAAAACATAGTAGAACGATAAAGCATGATCCAGATTTTGATATATGAGAATATCTCAAAATTTTATTTTTTTGCACTTGTCCGGTTTTGCAACTGGACGCCTCATATACATATATGATTTGTATCCGTGCACCAAATTTCATCACAATATCTTGCACGGTTTACGAGTTATGGCGTTATAAAAGTTAAAATTTAGGGCTGTGCCACGCCCCTTTAAGAGCCTTTGCAAATTTAAAACCTAGTCCAATCTTAATTTTGTTCACATGTTCACCAAATCACCAAGTTTCATCAAAATCGCAGCAACTTTTTTCAAAATGGGCTGAGGTATATTTATATAGAGTATGGACGGTAGGCGTGGTCGTGATCCGATTTCGCCCATTTTTATATGCTAGCAGCTTGCAAGAAGGTGTGACCTGTGTGCCAAATTTCATTGAATTAGCTTGTTTGTTTTTCCCGTAAGACAGACAGACAGACGATTAAAAGCATTAAAAAAAATATCAAAAATACCTTTTTTTGAGGTTTGACACGTTTTGTGATTTTTCACCAGGAAAATGGAAAATTTCGGAAAATCTGACAAAACCATTGGAAAACTGAGGAAAAAATACATCGAAATGATGTGTCGGGAAATTTTTTTTACGTACATTTATGTACCACCAGCCAGTGATGCCAGTTTGAGGGAAATTTTCCGATTTGCGGGAAATGTCAAGTAAAATAAAGCCAAAAGTGAAAAGCGAATATTTTCAGCCCTTCAAGGAATAAAAGGGAATTTTAATAAAATCTACATTTTACGAAATTTTGAAGAAACAAATATTATTGCAGTACTGCATAGATATCGGAAGTATGTAGCTGCTCATAAGCAACTTTTGACAGTTTAGGAAGTATTTTGGGGGTAGAAAAAAATTAAAATATATGTAAAGAAGCGAGTTCCCCTTGTCTAAAACTTCTTTCATAACATTATAAGAATTTTAAATTCATCATCCTCGCATTATTCATCAAAGGATTTATCCCAATCGAGTTCTAAAATCTTCAGTATATCGGTATCACAAAGGGTAACCGGTCATAACCCTCATGGTCATAATCCCCAAAACCATTTTGGGCCTTACGTACGTTTTTTTTGATCATAGTCCCCTTATTTTTCGAGGGATTTTTTATGGGAAGATTTGACGGCTTGTTGAGGGAAAAAACTAATTTTTTTCCTCAAATTGTGGGAAATTTTCGAATGAACTACTGGCATCTCTGCCACCTGCACGAGTTGAAAACAACTGAATTTAGCGCTCGCGCGCCGCGCTTGGACATTTGACGTGTTTCTCTTATACTTTTTTGTAGGATTAAGTTTGATTTTTCGTTGCGCATAAAAAGAAAAGAAAATATTTCTTGAGGAAACAAAAAAAAAATTTTCGCCGTGTAGGTGTACTGCATTTAAAAAGGGTAAATAATTTCAATACACCGCTGCTGCCGCACAGACATCCCGTTAAAAACGCCGGAACTGCGGAACCGTGTCCAATATGTGTTACAAATCAATATTGAAATCAATATCGAACACAAGCACACAAAATGTATGGAGTTGAAAGAGAGAGAGAGAGTGAGAGAGTTCACCCTCCCTCTGTTATGAATCTATGTACAACAGTAACAAAAAAAAAGCACCCAACACGCGTAAAAAAGCAGGAAATTCGAAAATTGAACTCGTAAATTTTTCAATTTTAATGAAAAATCGAACGAAAATGCTCAGCCATGCATAAAAGTGGGGGGGGGGGGGGGGAGAAGAATTTTCCCTTTCATTATATGCCGAATGTTTAAATTTTTCTGTTCTTCTTCTGCGTTTTTTTTTTCACTTTCATTTTGTGCTTTATTTATCTTTAATTTCAAATAAGGGCGCATTTTCAATATAATAAAATAAAAAAGATGACGTAAAAGCGGTTAGCAAGTGAAATGCGGGGATTGGAACTTATCGAAGAAATGATGTGTTTAATGCGTTTTCAATAGCTGAAAGAAAGCCTTAGAACTAAATATTTTTTCATTTGAATTTCATGCAAATAATGTAGAGTGCAATTAACCCTCAAATTCATGTCGAAGTTATAGGCCGGGATAAGATTCATGAATGAAACGCATGGATGATTATAGACATCAACATTAATTAGCAAGTGTTGCCTTACGCGAGCTGTCCCTATTCAAGATATTAAAAGTTAAAGGTCATAAAAAGAGTTTTGCTACCTACCTTTGTCCTACCAGAAACTCAACCTGAGCTAAGCCTATAGATAGAACAAATGGAAAAATGGTCGTGAAATATATCAAGTTGTTTTTTTTTTGGTGAGGTAAACGAAATTTTTGTTAAAAAACACGAACATTTTTTTCAAATAATTTTTTGCCCCGGGCGCCCTAATTAGTGTTTGGATTTTTGAAAAGGTTTATTGATCATATTTAATAATAATACGAATCTTAGCTAGAATTCTTTAAAAAAAATTGATATTGTTCAAAATGTAAAAAAAAACGATGAAGTGAGCTGGACATATAAATGGCATATTCTGGAAAAAGAGTGAAAATATCGCGTTAAAATTGCATTAGTTGATTTTTTGATGAAATAAGCTGGACACATAAATGACACAATCTGGAAAAAAGAGAATGTAATCAAAATGTAAAAAACCGATGAACTGAGCTGGACACATAAATGGCACAATCTGGAAAAAAAAGAATGTAATCAAAATGTAAAAAAACTGATGAAATGAGCCGGACACATAAATGGCACAGTCTCGAAAAAAGAGAAAATATCGTGTTAAAATTGCCCTTGTTGATTTTTTGGTATACATAAACAAATAAATGATAAATATTTTGTGGTATTGCCTCTTCAAACCTGCGACTCATTCTCTCCACTATTTTCTGGCATTTTGTAACTCGTGCATCTTTGGGATTTGATTGCTAGGATGCATGTATCTACAGCATTTAATTTATTCGCAGTATGTCAAGAGTGAGTTTCAGTATGCACAGAAATGCAATTTTTCAACTTGCTTATCAAAAAATATTACTTTTTATTTCTAAAATAATATAGTTACTTACAGTATTTACACAGAATTCATAAAAAAAAGTCCATATTCAACGCAAAAGAAATAAAAAGAAAAAATATAACAAAAACAAATTCAAGTAACTCTTTACACAAATGCTTCTAAAAGTATTTTTATAATAAACTTTTGAAAAAAACTTGATATTTAAAATATTTAATAATTGGTATGGGCACGTTTAGCACCTATCACGCATTGTAGCCGTTTTTTCATTGAATTAACCAACTTTTGCAAGTCATAATTGCTCGGTATCTTTTGTCACTCTTTCATTATAGCAGTTTTAAGGGCTGTTCGATTTTTTGAATACCTTTTAGCCACTTTTTTCTTTAAAAAGACCCACAAATTTTCAATTGGATTTAAGTCGGGACTTGGGGCTATGGTATCCATCACTTTGCCACAGTTATATAGAAGCCACAATCGCACCATACTAGCCTTATGCTTTCGGTCGTTATCTTGATAAATTTTGAAATGCGGCTTATTGTTTCTGAAAAACCCTAATTTATTCGCACTGCTTTTCAAACGGCTTTTAGATGTTTGAATAATGTTGTGCGTCCATGGTTGCCTCTATAAAAGCCAATTCTTTCACTCTTAGGCCATTCTCCGAAACAAATACTCATAATATGGTCGTGAAATATATCAAGTTGAGGTAAATGAAATTTTTGCTAAAAAACACGAACATTTTTTTCGGTAGGGGCATCATACATATATCCTGAAAGTTAACTTGATTGTTTTTTTGGTTATTTATTGCATTGCTAATATATATTTTTTGCCAATTTTTTTTTAACACTTGCTCTAAATATGTTATTAAATAAACAAAAAAAAAAGAAAAAAAAAACACAAAACAAAATAGCAACAGCAACAACAACAACAACAAATGTCACAAGTGGCAAGGACACATTAGGCATTGAGTAACATATGTTTGCTGACCACTGGCCGGTGGCACGTGTTTCAATGGATATCTACTGATTGCTGAGAGCTGGAAGCAATTTCACGTTCACATCTACTGCGATTCAATGATTCACTTTGAAAGCAGCAAAGTACACAACTAAAAGCCACTTACATACATGCATTCATACACACACACACACACGCGCGCGTACTGATAACCACACGGCAATACGTGTACACCGCACTTGTTTAACAACAACATAATGTTTTATTAGCAATAATCAGTTGAATAGTTTAATGGGGACACACAAAAATAACATCTTAGTAAGCGCGTATTCAGATTAGGGAGGTGCAATAAGTAAATTTATTTAAAAAAGAATCACAATGAGATAAAACAAAAACAACACAGAATTCAAGAGCAGCAGCGAAAAAGCAAAAACAACAATTTTTCAGTAAGGCTTTGCAAAAAGTAAATCCTTAAAAAAATTATATATAATATTAAAAAATAAAAAAAAAAATAAGTATGCAATAATCTGCTTTAGTACAAACATGTTGTTTTAGAAATGAAATTATTAAAATCGCTATAGTATATTTTGCGCCAAAGCGTTACAAAGCATTTACATGTAAGCAACATGTAAATTTGGAAAATTGATTTTCTTGTAAATTTATTGAAAGTGCGCTCTTGGACTTAACAATTGCTTACTATAACTGTGTAAAAAAAGACATTAAGTACATATGACATACATAGAAAAAAACAGGATTAGTTCCATATCCTTCAACGAAAGGGGAATGCCCTAACTAAATTTCTAAAAGATTACGGCTATATTTTGCTTTAAATTTTCAATCAAATAGGTTTTTTTTTAAATTGTGCTAAATCGAAGGAAATTGTGTAAGAACCGAATCAATTTTTTTTCTAGACAGTGTTAAATCAAAACCGAGTAAGAAAAGACTGTATAAAAACAGAATTTATACTTCTTAGACAATGATCAGTTCTGAAACACTTTTTAAATTATTTCATGTATGTTGTAGGCATTTATTACTTTATTTTTCGATAAACTTTAACTACAGTGCATTTGTGTATATCTGTGTATTTAGTTCATATACAAACAAACACGTTAACATGTGTTGTCATAAACTATACGAGCGAATACTTAAGCCAATTTTAGGTGATTAAAAGCGTTACAGCAGTACACAATGCGTTAAAGAAGCGTGGCGCATCATACGGAATGAGATTAACAAAACAGTGAATTAAATGCTGCACACTGATTTAATTATTTCGGCCTTCTTAACAGTTTATGATGTATTAAGTTAATGCAATGATACCTACGTACGTCTTACGTTCTTGTTTGGCATCACGTAATTAGCAGAAACGTGACTATACGTGACGCTGTCTTATGAAAAACAAAAAAAAAACACACACACATGCGTAAATACTCTGCAAACATAGTAAGAACTTTGAGAAAACCTATGCTAAGAAGAAAAAACTTTTAAAATATAATAAATATATTATGTTTATAAGAAAGTTGATTTTTACGACTGATTATTTATTATAATTAAACATTATTTAATCGAACTTACAGTCAATTCAGCAAAGATCAGTATTGTAAATTTTTACTTATTGATCCATGCTATTTTTTATTCAACAAACATGACAAACAAATGACAATATCAACAAATGGAACAATTTTAACCTGGTAATTGGTGACATGTTTCGGCTATTACCACATAGCCTCATCAGACCAGTTTTTGGTCAATGCTGTACATGGACTCGAACCCCTGACCGTTCATGCATTGCAATTGCATATTTTGCGACGGCCGTTCTAACACTTGAGCTACTGAGGAACTCACTTTGAGGTGTACAAAGTGCGTATGTTACATTTGTTATCTCTCGCTTGTTGTCATAGCCGTTAAACCGTCGGCCTAAAGTCATAATATGATTTATTTTTCGAAATTGTGGTGTTGCCAGCGACATATTTAGGAAACATGGGTTGCCACCGGTTTTTTGGGTTAATTTTTATTAATGAAGATAACAGCTTGAAATGTGTGCCAAATGATAGAGATCGAAGAGCCTAAATAGAATATATATGATTGCCTTGTCGAATCCTGTCTTAAACATGAGTTGCCACTCATTCAAGAAAAATTGGCGCTACAAACGGGTAGCAACCCATGTTTAGGATATGGGTGTGCTATGCCAGTTATAAATAATTTACAGGAGTACGTTCATGGTTTATGGACTCAAGAAAGATTTCTATATTTTTGCAATTTTTTCAAAATTTTGAAATCTTCATCTTTTTTAAATTTTTTAAGTTTTCTATTTTTTGTAAATTTTTGAAAATTTTGGTATTGAAATTTGTGTTAATTTTTCGATACTGTTTGAATATTTTTTTGCAATTTTTACAATTTTTTCAAAATTTTGAAATCTTCAGCTTTTTTCAATTTTTTTAAGTTTTCTATTATTTGTAAATTTTTCAATATTTGAAAACTTTGATATTGTTGAAATTTTTGTTAATTTTTCGATAGTTTCTGAATATTTTTTTGCAATTTTTATAATACAGTGCAGTCGCGGTAACGTGAACTCATTAAAACCAAGATTGTTCACAGTAGCGAAATTGTTCACGTTAGCGAATATGAAAATTTAATCCAAAATTTATTCAACATCATATCATTTGTAACAACAAAAACTTTAAAAGAAACAAAAAACTTCTTCATAAGCTAAAAAAAAAAAAAAAAATGTATAAATAGCCTTTTGCGTACCTATTGTATGGTTGAGCTATGTCTTGCTGCAAGGTAGCCAATGCAAAATTATTTCGTTCACGTTATCGCGTTGTTCCGTTAAACGGTGGTCACGTTACCGCGACTGCACTGTATTTTCAAAATTTTGAAATCTTCAGGTTTTTTCAATTTTTTAAGTTTTTTTATTTTTTGTGAATTTTTTAAATTTTTCAATTTTTGGACACTTCTTACGGATTGCTTCTTATAACTGGTGTGCAAAAATTTTTCGTGTAAGACAATTTTGTTTAGGGCATCCCATGGTATGAATTGGCATGATTAGTTTGAAATTTTTTTATTTTTTTTTTTACATAATTTTTTTGCGTCATTACCGTGTATACGTCATGTCTGCCATACAAAATATGTTAATGTATTGGCTGGTCTAAGATAAGTAGATATAAAAAACAAAAAAATAAAATTCATTATTAATAAATCAAAGGCATGAAGATGACTTTTGCATTGCCTATCTTTTGATTATGAGGGATTGAATGAAGTAGAAGACACATAATAGTAGAGGGAGTCGAAAGAGATTGTATTTCAATATTAGAAGCTTTTCTAGTCAGCGCATCAGTGTTCAATTGTCAGTGTCCAGGGAAAATGGGGAAAGGAAGAACGTAGGCTGTTATTATTATATTTTATGGTTTATACATTCATTATAATGCCTGTAATTTCCCCAAATAGCTTTAATATAAAAGATCGGTATAAACATTTTTTTGCTAAAAGTTTCTTACACAAAAAATTTCAAAAAAATTTGAAAAACCTCATGTAGCTCAACAAAAAAAAAAACAAAACAAATAAATACGAAATAAGCAATAATCATTGGGGAGCACGAAAATTTAATCAAAGTAACATTAGACTTTAGCTTTGTTTTTTTTTCATTTTTTTTTGTCATTTTGCATTTTCTTTTCTTTGTCGCTTCAATTATTTTTTGTATTTATTTTCTTTTGCATTTTTTCAAAAGCAAACGAATTTAGTGTTGGTCCGTAAAGATTTGCTGCTATAATTATTTTCATCCCGCGCTTGAAATGAATATTTAAAATTTAATATCCAGAATGCGACAATTAGGGATGGCAATCCCGGAACATTTTTGAGTTTCGGGATAGAAATTTCTAATACCGGGATTGATAGTTTTAATAAATGCATAAAAAAACTACAAAAAAAACGAGAAGCTTTTATATATGTCGATCATTCTTTTAATAAAGGCACACTTTGTATTTTTTGACGTTTTTGATCATTTTTTGAAACCAAATATCTCAAAAACTATAGGAGATAAGATGAAAAACCATTTAATCATTTTTGTTTAAAAATACTTTATAAAAAAATTCAAAAAATTTAAATAAATTTGTTTAAACATTAATTTTTTTAATTAAAAAAATTTTTCTCAAAATATTTTCAATATAACACCTTTTGTTTTTTTTGATTCTTTTATATGTTATTCTTCAATCAATCCTAAGAATGTATGTGCTTTCATATCGAAATTCGCGCCATAACTTTAGAAACTACGAATTTTTTACTAAAGACGCGAACCATATTTTTTCAACATGAAAATTCGACATAAATTTTTTTTTATACCCTACACGTATATTCACTTTGTCATTCCATTTGTAACGCATAGAAGGGGGCGTGGCAGGTATAGAAAAGTATATATATTATTGATCAGCGTCACCACCTGAGTCGATATACATAGCTATGTCTGTCTGTCTGTCTGTCTTACGGGAAAAACAAACAAGCTAATTCAATGAAATTTGGCACACAGGTCACACCTTCTTGCAAGCTGCTAGCATATAAAAATGGGCGAAATCGGGTCACGACCACGCCTACCGCCCATACTTTATGTAAATATACCGCAGCCCATTTTGAAAAAAGTTGCTGCGATTTTGATGAAACTTGGTTATTTGGTGAATGTGTGAACAAAATTAATATTTGGCTAGGTTTTAAATTTGCAGAAGCTCTTAAAGGGGCGTGGCACAGCCCTAAATTTTATCTTTTATAGCGCAATAACTCGTAAACCGTGCTAGATATTGTGATGAAATATGGTACACGGATACAGATCATATATGTATATCTTCAATTGTGTTTAAAGTGGGCGGGATTGTAAAGTGGGCGTGGCACTTTTTAACAATTAAAAATTTCGATTTCGTATAATTGAAAATTGGCAAATTCGATTTTCATAAAAATTTTAAGGATGAAACTACTGAAAGCAGTCATCAATACAAGCATCGTCAGTATACTGGAAAAACTAGTTGAAGGGCGTGGCACAATATTTATAAACGTTATAATTAGAGAACTAACAACGTAATCGTAATGAAATTTAGTATAGCAGATATACTTGCTAAAAGGTATCCTCTTACGAAAATTTGGCACAATAGAACCGGTGGGCGTGGCACCTCCCATATAAGCAAAACACGTTTAATGCTATAGATAGTGTGCAATGAGAGTAATCTTCATAAAATTTGGTGCATAGATGTCAATTATTACAAGCTATAAAATTAAATAAATTTCTACGGGATTTCATCAGTGGGCGTGTCACCTCCCATATTAACATAAAGTTGGAAGTGATATTTTAAGAGAACTATTTCAGCAATTGGCATAAAATTTGATGTAAGTGGCTTACTTGCTATAAAGTATGTCAGGATCTAAAGCGGGTGAGATAGGACCACTGGGTGTGGCACCTCCCATACAAGTAAAATACCTTAAATATATGAGCAATCATACTGAAATTTGGTATAAGAGGTATGTTTATGGAAAGCTATTTCTGGATCAAAATCAGTCTCTGTTGTATCAGTGGGTGTGTCACCGCCCTACATTTTAAGGTTAATTAAGGCATATATCGCAAACTATACATGCTATTTTGCTAAAATTTAGTATGTGGAAGTCAATGACGAATATACAATTGGTGGCCATATTACTAGGGACAGTACTCAAATTTTTGTATTTTCGAGTTTAACCGAATTTTTTGAGCATGTAAATTAGTTTTCGTAAAGTTTTTTACTTCCCTTTTGCAGCTGGTACTATTCATTATTGTTTTCGGTAAGCGGCGATGTTAGTATGAGCGTCATATAATAAATAGGCGCGGTTAATTGAGTTTGCTTCTTTTTTGGTACGCCTTTCTGTTGTAGTGCAGTCGTTTAAAGTTTGAATATAAACCATTTTTCGCATGTTTTTCCTGTCCGCAATATTCAAAATGTAAATAATGTTTCTTATTTAATTAGTTTTACTAAGTTTCATGAATTAATTTATATTTGGACAACGGTACTGAGGTATAACCTCAAAATTGCCTCATTTTAGAATGGGCAAGTTTTCAGACACGTTTCCAAGAAAATGTAGAGAAATACAGACGTTAATTTGTCACTCTACACACTCCCAAATAGACATAGCAACTTTTGAAGGTGTTTCAAGGTCGATTGTTAGCCGCATTAAAAAAATAGGTCAGAACGAGCCATTGGACGCAAACTGCGCAAGAGAATGTGGTAGAAAAAGAGTCACCACACCTCTTACCGACCACAAAAATAGGGACATCTGCCTCTTAAATTGTAGGAAAAGTGTTGCTCTTCTGACTACGACGATAAAAGCCGCGGAATTCACGTCTCCAAACAGATTGTCCGGTGGCGTTTGGCAAAAGAGAACCTGACCGCTCCTCGGCCTATCACAAAACCGCGCCTGGCTAAGGCCATGAAGAAGAAGCGACTGTTATGGCGCAACAACACTTGAATAATGCTGTTGTGGATTGGAATCGAGTATATGCTACATTTTAAAATAGTTTAGTTCACGAATAACAATTTTTTTTAAATTTTGATCGAGCTTTACAGACATTCTTCTCTGACGAGTCAACATTTCAAATTTTGGTTGACAAGAGTAAGTTTGTCCGTTGATACCCTGGTGAGCAGTTCCACCCGGACTGCTTTCTAGAGAAGGTTAAATACCCGACTAGCGTCATGGTATGATCTGTGATCTCAGCCAAAGGCATGGGACATCTACACATCGTGAAAAGGACCATGAGGCAGGACCAGTACAAGCGAGTACTTGAGACTCGCCTTCTGCCACAGCTCGAGGAATGGTTCCCTGGTGGCTATCGTACGTTTTTATGCACGATTCGGTATCTAATAACAAAGCCAGAAGTGCTACTGGATTTCTACCTGACAAAAACATAGGCGTTTTGCCTTGGCGGCGAACTTACCTGACTTGAAGCTCATAGAGAACATGTGGAAAAACTCCAAGCGGGCGATCGCGAAAGGATTGATTACCACTACGCAGAAATTGATTGAAACACTCATCAGAGAATGACATCACAACACCGAACTCCTACAAATCCAAAAAAAAAAATGTATACAGAGCATTCCCCGAGGCATACAAGCCGTAATTGAAGCTAAGGGTGGTATCACCAAATATTAATGTTATTTGCATAAAATTTTCTAAGGATATGAATATTACCCTTACGAAAAAATAAATGAGTGTACAATACAAATTATGTTGTTTTTATTATCTAAATAGAATATTATAATAAAAAAAAAATACTTACTAAGCCTAGCACCAATTATTTGCTCAAGAAAATCATTTAAACTAGAAAATACAAAAATATGAGTACTGTCCCTAATAATTTGGCCACCCATTGTAATTTATTGAACCAAAAGTAGGCGGAATTGGAGAAGTGGGCGTGTCATATTTGGTTTTCTGCATTTCTATTCTATTTCTTTCAACATTTTCCACATTCTTTTGACTTTTCCAACTTTTTAACTTTTCGCAACATATTCAATATGTATATTTTCCACTTTTTCAACCTCTTTCAACTTGATTCGACATTTTCTTTATTTTTTAGACTTATTCCATTGTTTCAACATTTTTCAACTTCTTGCAATTATTTTTGAGTTTTTAAACCACTTTCAACATTTTCCACATTTTTTCGACTTTTTCAATTTCTTTTAACTTTCTGCCATGGTTTCCATATATTTTAGACTTTTTGAGTTTTTTCAACTGTTTCAACACTTTTCAACCTCTTTGAACCTTGTTACATTATTTTCGACTTCTTCAACCTTTTCAACGTCTTTTTAACATTTATTTGAAAAGTACTTTTAGTGCAGTGTAGGGTATGTGAGTTTCGGCCTGGCCGAAGATAACACCTTTACTTTTTTTTTTGTTTTTTTTTGTAATGTTATTTGTAATCAATCCTAAGAATGTATCTGCATTCAAAACGAAATTCCCGACATAGCTTTGGAAAATATGATACAATTCATACAATAAGACTGATGCGCGCCTTCTTAAAAATCTCATATTTTTCACATTCGTATCAATGAATCAATACTCAAATATGCGGCGATTTTCTGATTTACAATTTTCACACATATTTCACATCATACTATGTCCGCAAAAAATTATAGCCACGAATATACCTAGAAGTTGAT
Source organism: Meiosimyza platycephala (assembly GCA_963662105.1). NCBI lineage: Eukaryota > Metazoa > Arthropoda > Insecta > Diptera > Lauxaniidae > Meiosimyza > Meiosimyza platycephala. Next base: position 7,325,481 of record OY759212.1, read on the forward strand.
ATTTTTTTTAGTAAAAGAAATAATACTAAAAATCGTCTCGCAAATGCAGAAAAATCATACAAATCGGCCCACTGATACGCCTTCTCATGGTCCCATGGCCCGATTCGATGAAATTTTGGCACAAGGGATTCATAGTCGCAAGGTATATTTTCAGGCCTGAGGACCAGAATTTTGACTACATTTAATTTTTCCTTACGATTTTAAGCCATCCTAATGTATACTTAGTATATGGCAGGTCTAGATATTTATGGGTCAAAATATCAAAGTCAAATCTAGGTAGGCTGTGCTTTTTTTTTGAAGAAAAACCTATATTTTTTATTGCAGATTTGTATTTTATTATTTATTTTTTTTTTATCTAAACTATTAATTTTCAATAAAAATACAAGAAAATACAAAATACAATAAAAAAAATTATTTTTAAAAATACTTTGACCAATTTAAATCATTTTTTACTCAATGCGATTTTTATTGAAAATTGATAGTAAACGTAAAAATTGCTTGTCAATGCCTTGACTATTAAAGGTCATGAAATGCATTTTGCAGGCTGTTACCATATGGAAAATAATTATTTTGCAGATTTTGGATTTGAATATGCAATATAAAAGAATATTTATTGGATAACATTTTTTCTAATCCCGCAAATCCCGGGACTGTCTCTTTATAATATCGGGATTACTTTAGCCTATATTTAGAGTGATTCCAGGGATTGCCATCCCTAGCGACAATACTCCACACAGATTTTCCATCATAAAATCAAAACAATTCAATACACTGAGAAAAAAGTCAACTAGGACTTGATTAATTCAACTAGGGGACGTAATGTTTTGGTGCCATGATAAAATCTAGTTAATTTAAAGAGAAATCTGATTGAAAATAACAAAAATGAATCTATTTAATTCAAAGCTACGTATGTACAGTGGCTCACAGCTTATTTCATGCAGTACATACTTTAAATTTCAATTCTCTGTAACTTTCAAACGAATTGGAATGTGAAAAAATTTTGATACCATTTGAAAGAACAAAAATTGTAGTTTTAAAAAAATGTTTATTTATTGTAAAAAAATATTACCTGGAATTTTTATAATAAAAAATCGAAGAATACTACTGAATTTCATGTCACAGCTTATTTCATGCAGACATGTATAAATTGAAAAACCATTGTTTAAAATAATGATTTCATAATTTTAAGTATGTAGTGTGGTAGCCTCTTTGGTCAACTACAGTTTAAAGACGGTTTGGCATCAAAGCTGCAAATTTTTTATTGGTATCTGGCGAGTTATAGCACCACTCAATTTTAAGTGCCTTTTTTAGGTCGTTTTTGCTTGAAATGTTGTGTATTCGGATATTTTTTTCTAAAATCGTCCATAAATTTACAAGCACCCTTAGGTCAGGTGACTATGCTGGCGGTGCCATCAAATAAGTGCACTTGTATATTAACCAGAATTGAGTTAAGCCCGCTTTGTATTTCGGGTTTTTATCTTGGTAAAACCGTAAATTTGTCTGCATGGCAAGATTTTCGGCACTCTGCAACAAATTGACACTCATAATCTGAAGACAAATGTCCATGCTCATGATATTTTTAATAAAAGACAAATTTCCGGTACCAGCAGCTGACATGCAAGCCCAAACCATGGCACTATTTTATATCGCGTGTATATTTTCCTTGTTGTTTTTTCTATTTGGCTTTCGCGACATGCTATCTGAGTCAAATAAGTTCAATTTCGATTCGTCCACAAATATTACTGAATTCCAGTACTCAGTGGTCTTCAAAACATGTTATTTGGCGAAAATCAGACGGATAATCTCATTTTTAACTGATGAACGGCTTTTTGCGAACTACTCGCCAGTTAAACACTTTCGGTTTGGGCTTGCATGTCCGCTGCTGATACCGGAAATTTGGCATTTATAGGAAATATCATGACTATGGATATGTGTCTTCAACTAGGAGACGTAATGTTTTGGCGCCAAGTTAAAATATTGTTATTTCAACCAGAAATCTGAAATAAAAAAACTTAATCTAGTTAATTCAGAGCTATATATGGTTAAACTCAATTGAGGCTTGTTAATAATAATAACCAGGCATCTATTTAAATTGACCAGGAATCTATTTGAATTGACTAGGAAATTGCATTGATTGACATCTCTCTCTTGTACAGCTCGGACCAACTTTGGCTTCCACCAATAAAAGCACTTTTTCATATGGAATATATCGCGTTTTCTTGGACAGCTCGGAAATCGAATCCAAGCCCGTGAGGTTACTCATTTTATTTATTGACACCTTTTCTATGACGTGAAATATTGTATCATAATTTGCTAAGGTTTTTGAAACTCAGTGTACAGATGGAAATTGTGGGAGTTTTAGGAAAATATATTTAATTTTGCTAGAGTTTTTGACGGTGAAAAATGAGGACATTTATTTTGAAATTTAAATAAAGTCTTATGATTCGTTAATACTTTTTTGTTTACAGAATTGTAAATATACGACATCAAATTTAGTTACATTTCCATAAAAAAAAAAACTCAATATTTATCAGCGTTGTAAATTATTTCCTGTTAAATTTATAAATTTCCTTGTTAAAAATATTGAGACACAAAAAAAATCGACTAAAAATAAATTAACTGTTTAAAAAAATAAATTTTCTTTTGCTTCCGTGTAATTGGAGTCTTGCAAGCCATATGCGAAGCAAATACAAATCATGATTTATATCGACAATTAAAGATAAAGGATCTGTTTAATTAAAGGCAATTTCAAGGTCATCTGGCAATTTAAGTTCATCTGGTCTTACTTTCCCCTAAATGGTTCTACAAAGTTTAATTCCACAGTTCAATTCATCACCACATGCCAAAGCTTCATTCAGTTCAGGTTTACTCAAGAGCAACAAGCTTTTGTTTATTTTGCAATAGCTTGCAAGAGCCCTTTTTTTGATCATTGCTATAAAAATTATGATGCAAATTCTGATCCACACGTTGGTTGCATTATACGTGACGTTCAACTTGGCACAATTGTAAAATAAATAATTTTGAATGAACATTTTTTTACCCGCACATCAGTGCTGGTGGTATAGCCAATATCGAATTAATAACAACAACAACAACAACAACCGAAAAAAACAAACAAAACACACGAATTACCGGAAGTGTAGGAAGTGTTCAAGCGCATCAAACACATGTCCAAGTGGTGCTAAGTTTGCTTTCTGATAAAAGTGACTGATTGACTCTGCCTCCACTCCACCACTGCCCATCAGTGTGTCTGTGTTAAGCCGATGTGCTGCTACTATTTTTCACTTTCACATAAACTTGACAAACTAACGCACACACACGCACACCACAAAAAAAGTGCAGAAAAAAAAAGTTTCACATACCTTATGGCGCTGACAAGAAACAAGACAAATACCAATAGAGAAAAAACCCGCTAAGTGGCGTTAAATACGTCTATATGTGTGACCATCTATGTGGTGCGTCTGTCTGCTGCTTGGCCACGTAATGAAACGTAGTATCCACATCTACTAATCTGTTATTTCTTAAAGTTTTATCAGCGCCGCCACCCAGTTGGGACTTTTTGAGGAACCTGATCTAAAAGGAATTAAGATTTACTTGCTAACTTTGCAATATGGTCACTTTGTTAAATACGACGGGAAGTAAGATGGTAAGCACACAACCACGTTTAGCGCAGATTTATTGCGGTTTTCATGTCATTTCGTGGTTGTGTCTTAATTTTAAGTTTTGTTGTAAGAAGCTTATGCCTCCGTGGGTGAAGTTTAGTCGAGTTTAAAAGTTTAAGTCTTAATTGAAAATGTTAAATATATACAGGCTGGTACGGTTCCAAGCAGCCAAAAACTCTAACATTCAATTCCCTGGTTCATTGTGAGTATTTAAAATAAATTTCTCAGCCGCATTTAGAACGTTATAGCGCCCCTGCTTTGCTCCAATTGGGCAGTTTTGATTTTGTTGTAGTTTTCTTTTGTCTAAAATGAAGAGTTTTCTTTTGTCTAAAATGAAAACTTTTTTGTTTTGATAAAGTGAAGGAAACATAAACGCAGTTAAGCAAACAAACAATCATTGATACTCTCACACTTACAACAGATAGCTATTTTTAGTGTAAGCAAACAGTTACGCACGATCTAATCTTAAGTTGTGCAATTCTTTATGAACTGCCACACCGGCAAACGGACTTTGGATTTTTTATTTTTGTAAAAAGAAAAACAGTTCCCATGTCCTTCAATTACACTGTACAAAAATGAGCAGAGTTTGAAGTTTTGCAAAATGTATCGATTTAAATGGGAGAGGTCAAATAAGCTGAAGTTTTGGGAATAAATAGTTTTTGTGATGCTAATTAAAAGTTTCAATGGGCACGACAAAGGCTCTACTACGTTACTATCAAAAAAAGTGTTGAAATTATTATTTATGGTATGAGAATGTGATCTGAATCATAGGGGGGCAAAATTTTGGCAGCGTAGGAGCTACTTAGAACAAAAGCAATGAAAACAACAATTACAAAAACGGCAAAAAACCGTACTATAAATTCAAACTCGGTAGCAAAAAAAAAAAAACCTGCAATAAAGCAAAAGCCACTTCCGAGAATCAAACAAGAACAACATGAGTGCACCGAAAAAAAAACTTACTCCGTTTAAGGAAAAATGCCTAAATGTAAGGAAAAAATGTCCTTCAATACGAGCTAAAGCCATGGGTTCCTCAAAATAAGTAAGTTGGATTCCTTAGTACAAGTAAATGTTGCTGCTTTAAAATAAGGAAAAGTTTACTCAATGAGGACAAGGTTATTAAACTGAGGAAAATTTTACTTTTTCTAAGGATGAAGGTATCCTTAAATGAAAGAAATTTACTTAAAATAAATTCGTTGACTTCAAAAAAAATTGTTAATTTTCTATTTTCTTATTTGTTGGTTGGTTACTTATTTTATTGTCAGTCATTCTTATTTTAATTGTAATACGTTTTTAAAACTTCAAAGAAGAAATTAAATTTTTTTTTACCTGTCACCCGATCAGAGAATTGAAACTGTGTTCTGCGCCATGCCACTGTTCAAAGATGCTCATCTTACCCAACTCAGCCACCGACAGCATTTTTAAGATATACTAAAATCATGTTGTTAAACTGCGCGTGTAACAACCATTGTCTGATCAGGATAGCTTCGGTTCAAATCCCGGCGACGACATAATTTTTTATTTTTTTAATTTTTTTATTTAAAAAACAAGTAGAGAACTATAAATATATAGGCAAAAACAGAATACTTACGAGAAGAATAGATATTAATTTTAGCGAGTAAAGCAGCGAGTGTTGCCACTCATTTATTAAGGAAAATTTTCCTACGTTATAGTAAATTTTTTGAATAAACTAACTAAAACTGAGTACGATTTTCCTTAAACAAAACATTCCATTAGATTGAGGAAGTTTTTACTCAAATGAGGAACAAGTTGTCCTCAAAAATTCTTCCCAAAGAAAAATTTACTATTTCAAAGGAAAGTTTTACTAAAACTCATTTCAAAGGACTCAATTACTAAATGAGACCATATTTTCATCAATATGAGGAAAAATAACTTAGATTAAGGAAAATTTTTACACTAAATCGGAGGAAGGCAGCTCTTCAAATTTAGTACGGTATTTTTTTTCGGTGTGTGTATCACTATCGATTTGGAGAGAAAAAAAATTTTTTGAGCCACCCTAAATTTTGTTTTCCACCTTAAAAATTTTTTTCGGCTCCAATCGATAAATAAAGCTCGAAAATTGCTTTTGGGCATTACTCTAATGCCTCCGGATCTTAGAAAATACCAAAAAGGTTGAAAACGGTTCTTTTCATGGTCCGGAGCTACCCTAAGTGATGTTCAAAATCTTTTTTCGAGCTTTATCTATCGATTGGCGCAAAAAAAAAATTTAGGGTGCAGCAAAAAGAAAATTAGGGTGGATCAAAAAAACTTTTTTTCTCCAATCGATAGGGATACACTCATGTTGTTCCAAAAATCCAAAAATGTGTACACTCACACTCATATTTTTGGAAGTGGCTCAAAACTCTCAGTGAGCCACTTAATGCAGTTCTCCGATATGTATGTACATAGATCAGCCAGATTTACTATCTTAGTCCCTATGGTTCATTTATTCTAACTAAGTCTATGCCAAATGCTACTTCTTCTACCAATTAAACTAAAAGAAAAAGTGATACCACTTAATAATTTGAAAGTAAAATCAGTGCTCTTATTGCGTATTAAAAAGTCAAAGCTCAACTTTAGGGTCAACACTTAGCACTTGGAATAAACTTTTATCGGATTTGATATTTTCTGTGCTGGGATTGTCTTCGCTGACATTGTTAATTAAAAGTCTCACAGTTTGCAGAGTAATTTAGTCGGCGGTGGGGGCATTGCAAAAGCGTTCGTGAAAAGAAAAAGGTTAGGCGTCGAAGCAAAGTGCAAACAATTTGTGGAGCTCTGTCTGTAGATTCGCCGAGTTTTAACCTCATCAGCCCGAACGAATCACTGAATAAACAAACAAAAAGATAACGAAGAAATGGAGGCAGGAAGGGACTACAATAACGTAACAGGCAACACTGGGAGAGCGTAAGTAATTAAAAGGAAATTAAAATGATGTTAAATGGCTTGTAAATTAGAATAAATTTACACTGAGAACACTTCCTACTATTTACAATTGTTTTCTTGCTCTCTCGGTGACTTAATGACATTTAATGGATGTTAATTACTTTTGAACTTTTTTTTTGTTTGTGTGCCAGATTTGTGAACAGATTTCTATTTGTGATTCAACCGGACCTTTTACGTCTACTTCCGCTGTCACGTTACGTTTCAAGTTGTTGTTATAGTTAGGAATTGGTATGTCAGCGTGACCGTGAAATTTTGGTTGGAATTTCGTGCTTTTTTTGTTGTTGTTGTGTTGGTTGTAACATTTTTATTGTTGTTTTTGGTTTTTTTTTTTTGTTTTTTGTTCGGAGTTTCAGCGTTATCTTAATTTGATATAAAAAATAAGGTTTTTGACATAGACATCTATGTTTAAAATGATATATGTATCACTGTACTATATGGCAAATGATAAGTTGCTATGCAGAGCTGTCGCTTTTCGTTTTAAATAGTAGTAAAATGTAAATTTTAGAGTAGCATTTTTATTATTTTAGTAGTACTTTTATCAAAATACACTGATATTGATATGACACGATATTGATTTTTTTTAATTTAATTAATTTTATTTTTATTTTATGCATTCATTTTATTAACAAAACTCATTTGAAAACTATTACAACCTTAAAATTCAATTATAATTTCAATTAAAACGTAAAAAAAAAAAATTGATCGTTAAAAATCTTTAAGAAATATTCTTTAATATGAGTATAGAAAATCAATCGGAAGCCCTCAACGCCCTCCTACACCTGGTACGCCCTAATGCCTGCAGCACCAGAAGTCTTTGCTATTTTATTAGCTTGTAGGCGGTTAGGCGATACTAATATGGGAAAGCTAGTAAACTTCTCCGATAGCCAGGTCTCCATCAAGGCTCTAAGCTCGGAGGCGATAAAATCTAAATTGGCAGTACTAGGCTGCGGGGTCAGCTTGACATAACCCTCATATTATGGGTTTCAGGCAACAGGAATATTAAGGTTAATGAAAGTGCGGACTAATTAGCAAGGCATAGTTCCTCCCTTAATGAAACCGAAGCCTCAGATTTCATGCACACTCCGATTAGTATAGTTAAGAAATAGAGGTCTTCTCCCTCTTTCTTTCCGAGGCAGCAAAGTTCTGGAGATCCCTTCAAATCTGCAGAGCATTCAGAGCAATATGCCTATCGTATAATAATTCAAAAACCACAGACCACACCGCAACTTGCACTGGACACTGGACTAACGGCCCATCCCATTCAACCCTTATTGCCTTAGTTGTCTAAATATAAACGAGAAAGAAACTGTTGAGCACTATTTCTACAACTTCACGGTTTTTGCCAGAATCAGACTTACATATCTAGGACAAGCTTTCTTTAACAGACTCAGCGAATTGGCCGAAACTGAGAACGGATCGCTGCTTGACTCAACTCAACAGCACTAACTGTAAAGCTTTTATCGTTACCAGCGTCCTTATTAAAATCTCTTGATAATCATCTTACCAGTTTTGTAGTGTCTTGTATGTGACTTTTAAACGGCACATTAGTTCTACTTAATGGCTTCTAGCTTGGTTGCTAAGCCGCCACTCTAATCTAACCCATTTAAAAACAAATTCAAATTTTTAAATGAATACTTAATACTTATAAGTTTACATTTAGTACGAATTGAAGAGTTTAAACAAAAGTTTCAAAGACTTTTAAAAAAATTAATCGTTCTCACTTTTTTTGTATTTTAAAATTAAACTTTTAGATGGATTCCAATTTTGGACGTATTTTGTATCCATCAATTGAGCCGTTTTTTTGAAAGTGGTGAAAATGTATTTTCTGTTTTGCATTTAAATAATTTGAAAAATATGTAGGGGAGAGGGGGCTAGTGTGGACTGGGGGCAAGTGTAGGCCAACCCAGATTCTCGTGCCGTTTAGAATAGATTTTTCATATTAACTTTTTTTAAGTTACAATAGTATTTGCACTATCCAATGCGATTCACCTTGCGTTGCGGCGCGCCGCCTTTTCGATCGTATCTCGGAAACGGTTCGTCCTACGGCCATGATCATTTGTACCATTTCGGTAGCTAATGATGCGACAAACAACTTTTGTTTCAAACATTTTGCCATAAGAGGCGTATTTCAGGCGCTAGGTAGGAAATTTCACGATTTTAGGCAAATTTCCGAAATTTCAAGGCCGAAGTTGGGGTTGAAGATGCAGTCTGATCTCAAAACGGAAAATTGCATTGGAATCAGGAAGTAATAAGTCAACTTTTCTGCACTATTAGAAATCTCGAATCGAAAAAAGGCCGGAATCGACCCACCCTACTATCCATCACCAAAAAAAATTCAATTATTTCATGGTAACGTGAGCAGACGTGTTAAGCGCAGCAAAAAGTAAATCTTTTGTTTTTTCGCAATTTCAGTGATACTTATAAATTAATTATTATTTTGCTCAAGTGATAATATATAATACAACTTAAACTAATGTTTATTCGAAAAATGAAATTATATAAGGATGTCATTAAGAAAAAATTGACGATTCGAAATAGCGCGCTCTAAAGGCAAAATCAACAAACTTTGATCAAGCACATGATTCAGACTTCGGCAATATCAACAATGAGCAACTTAATTCTTTAGACCCACGAGTAGCTGGCAGAGGAAATCGTCAGACCTTTTCTATAAGCCGGTCCAAGAAAGTCTCAAAATCTACCAAAACGAAATCATCAATTCTCGCTTATATACTTGAGAAGACAAAAGTTAAAATGCATCACCAAAAAACGTTCGCTTAAAGAGACAAGTTGAAAAAAAAATCTTTAATTCATCGTCAGATTCAGACAGCGATTTTCGTAACGACTCTATATTGGAATGAGCAGGAAGAGCAGGGGCTTGATGAAATCGATGAAGACTGCAATGAACCACCTCTTTTGATTGACGAAGATGTTTTGAAGGATAATGACATGGTTCAATTTACACTTAAGAAGCAAAATAAAATTTATATTTCGATATTACGTTCCTAAAAAAGAAAAAGCGACAGATTCACTTATTCTGATTCACCAGATATCAGTCAAATTCACTGAACGGAAACAGTGGCAAAGATGCCCCAACCACAACAACTGCCGGGAACATCTCTATCAGAAAGTTACACCAATTGATATAAATTTCTCGAAGTATAACCAAGAATAATGGGATAGAAGTTAATTTTGCATTTTTATTGATCTATATTATCATTTTCTTAAAAGAAAATATGTATATATATTTAAACTCTTTCTTTACGTTTTTGATTCAATTATTAAGTTTCCACTGGTGTCCACATCAGCACCTGGTAAAATCAATGGTTGTCCCGTGTAAGGGGCTGGTGTGGACAAATGTGAACTCTTTATTTTATTTATTTATTTATAAGAGGTTGAACCAACTAGCACAACAAGATCAAAATCTTAAGTAACTGCGCTAGCTTTATAAATACTTGATTATTTGCGAGTATATTGAACTGGCAAACAGTAAAGCTAAATTTAAAAAATTAAAAAAAATTACGATTAAACATTAACCCTTTGAAGACAGCTTTTTAACCTACAACCCGAAAAATTCAAAATCCTGCTTGTCACAATTTGTTGAGGCTAAATAAGCTATTTTTAAAATTTTGTGTCAATATGTCCTTCCTGAAAGGTCCTGTGAGAAGTTGCTTATAAGCAACAATTGTCCATAGTGGTAATAAATAAGAGCACACAGTTAAGCATATTTGTATTTTATTTATTTCATTTAATTTAAACAAAAAATGTATTGTTTAGGTGGTAGGTGTTAGGGATTAGAGCACAAGTGAACATCACACTTCATGCATTTGCAAAGCGGAGTTCCTGTCTTACAAAGACAGCAGCGACCTTTCTGAACCCATGTGAGCCAATGCCCTTTTTCTCGACGCTTTTGATGGATCGCATACGTACTTCCGTTTCAATGAGCTACAAGCACTGGTCACGGATGATGACTATTGTGATTGGACGGGATTGCTGAGTTTGCAGATTCTCCGCAGCAGGGCGACCTCTTGACCGTTTGACGTTGGTGGAGTTTAGTAGTGATTCCGCTATTTCCATTTGAAAGTATTTAAGACTTACCGGCTTACCAAAGGCTTTGGACAACTTGAAATGCCAAGTGTTTACCACAGCTGCTCCAATGCACCAGTATACAATGCGCATGTAGTATTTTTTGACTTATGGTTAATCTTAATAATCTTATAGAGCTCCATAAGCATATCTCATAAATCAACCCCACCCATATGCCGATTGTAGTCTTCCACTATAGCTGGTCGTGGAATATCAATACATTTTTTTTCTGTACCACTCCAACGCTTGCAGGATCCCATAGGGTTATAAGTCAAATGGGTGGACAAAAACGTCATCACTATTTGGGTCTCGGTTATTTTCCATCACGTTTTCCAAATAATCCGTTTCTATCTCCTCTCCACTTGCTAAAATTTCTTCAAGAGCTTCTTCCAAAAAATTCTGTTCGCCTTCATTATCGGTATCTTGATCTTCATCAGATGAAATATTCCAATCAAAGTTGGCAATACCTTCAGTTTCAATATTAGTTAGTCATTTTTTACGTGAAAGTTTTCCTGCAAATCAGTTTTGTATTTGAATTATTTATGTACACTATGGACCGATGTTGCCTATAAGCAACTTTGAATTTCAAAAAATTCTATCTCCTCAAAATCAAAACTGTGGTACTAAACTGATACACATATTAATTAACTTACTTTTATTCTGATACATTTTGTTTATTTTATATTATTTGGTTTTGTATATATGTATGTATATTAGGGTGTTTCATTTTTTTTAAAGGTTCTTCAAATTCAAACCTTAAACCGAAATTCGATTTATTATAAAAAAAAAGTAATTCATGAAGTTTTTCAGATTTTTTTGAGGTCATTTACCACTCGCCAATCGCCATTTTAATAAAAAAACTCGCATAACACATTTTTTCCTTTATAATTTTTTTTCATGACTTCTAAACTAAATTTTTTCTTGTCTAAATATTAAAAAATAATAATATCTCTGGGTTAGGTATCGAAAAAAAGGTTCTTACCTATCTTCTAAGTGTGAAAATTGGAAGAAATGGACAAAAAATTACCTAAATTTTGCTCTTTTCGCTTTTTAACTTAAAAATATTAGAAATTTTTTGTCCATTTCTTCCAATTTTCACACTTAGAAGATAGGTAAGAACCTTTTTTTCGATACCTAACCCAGAGATATTATTATTTTTTAATATTTAGACAAGAAAAAATTTAGTTTAGAAGTCATGAAAAAAAATTATAAAGGAAAAAATGTATTATGCGAGTTTTTTATTAAAATGGCGATTGGCGAGTGGTCGAGATATTTAAGATAGCATCCATATTTTTAAACGTGTTAAAACGCAAACCCTTAAATATCTCGACTTAAAAACAAAGTGACTTATGCCACTTTCAAAATAAACGGCTCATTTATTTAGCAGCTTTTTCAATGTTTTTTCCGCACACAAACTTGCACTAATTAACTTAAGATAAAAAATGAATCAAAGTTGTTTCACATTTACTCTTTTCTCATTTTACTCTGAAATGATCAGTCTATCGCATGCATTTTACCGTTAGAATTCAGGAGTTTTAAAATTCATACACATACACCGAAAAGAAAACTTACTCCGTTTAAGGAAAAATGCCTAAATGTAAGGAAAAAATGTCCTTCAATACGAGCTAAAGCCATGGGTTCCTCAAAATAAGTTAGTTGGATTCCTTAGTACAAGTAAATGTTGCTGTTTTGAAATAAGGAAAAGTTTACTCAATGTGAGGACAATGTAATAAAACTGAGGAAAATTTTACTTTTTCTAAGGATGAAGGTATCCTTAAATGAAAGAAATTTACTTAAAATTAATTCGTTGATTTCAAAAAAAATTTGTTAATTTTCTATTTCCTCTTTTCTTATTTGTTTGTTACTTATTGTCAGTCATTCTTATTTTAATTGTAATACGTTTTTAAAACTTCAAAGAAGAACTTAAATTTTTCTTACCTGTAACCTCCGATCAGAAAAATTTACTATTTCAAAGGAAAGTTTTACTAAAACCACAAACTCTGTATTTGAGGAAGAGCGTTGACTTGCTTTAATGAAACATGAACTCATTTCAAAGGACTCAATTACTAAGTGAGACGATATTTTCATCAATATTAGGAAAAATAACTTAGATTAAGGAAAATTTTTACACTAAATCGGAGGAAGGGGAGTTCTTCAAATTTAGTACGGTTTTTTTTTCGGTGTATGTTACTTTAATATAATAAAATAAAATTATCCTAAACTATTCTTACAAGGAGACCACCAGGTTGCGACATCTCCGATTGGACTAAAATTTTCCCAGATTTCAGTTCACCTGAAATAAGAAAAACCTTTTTCGCCGTTTTTCACAATGCTCAAGGAAAGGCGAGAAAATCGCGTTTAAAGTTTTCCCCAGTTGTCTTATAAAAAAAAGTTAACATCTTTTCATTCAGCAGCGTGGCATAGTGTGGAGTGAGTTAGCGTATAAACCGGGGGGTTGCTGGTTCGAACCCCGGTTCATGTAACTTTTTTTTTTACTTTTTTTTAAATTTTTTTTACTTTTTTTTATTTTTTTATTGTTAGTTATATTATTATATAAATTTATATACAAATATTACTTTTCTCGCATAATTTTTTTGTTCCCAGGAGTTTTTTATTGATTTTGTTGGAGACGCCACCATATGTTATTGTTAGGAAATAAATGTTTATTTTATGTTTTATAATAATCGTATTATGCTTCTCTTTATCATTAGTACTATGTGCATACTATGTGCATTAGGGTGTTTATTTTCAAAGTTTTGGAGATGGATTTTATTTTTTTTTTGCCTATATTTTAGCTTGAGAAATAAAAATAGTTGTCTCAATATTTGAGCTTCCTATCACAAACCTGTAAACGGCGCGGACAGAGTTTATTTCCGATTTCGTTCAAATTTTACGAAAAAAAGCGACTTGCTAAAACGTATAAAGTCTGCCTTAGGTGCGATGATATACAGTTTTAGGTATTTTATATGTATGGGAGATGCCACCCACTGTTGTCAAATTACATCCATATTATTTATGTAGCTGAAAATGCGGATAAAATACACCCAAAGGGGAGTTTTTTTTTTAAATTTGCGGGCATATTAGCCTATATTTTAGCATTGAATCCGAAGGGAATACTCCCAAAATTTCAGCTTTTTAGATCATACCTGTGACCGGCGCAATCAGTTTGTTTCCCATTTAATTAACGACTTTTTACTAAACCGTAAAAAAAAATTACCATAGGTGCCAAGATATAGCGTTTTAAGTATTTTAGTTGTATGGGAGGTGTCACACCCTGATTTCAAACCACGCCCACATTTTTTGAGTGGCTGAATGTGAGCAATTTACATCTCAATACCAAATTTGAAGCTCATAGCTTCCATAGGTTCCGAGATTGCTTTTAAGCGATTTTGTTATGACAGGAATGGTTGGGCCAATTTGAAATTTAAAAAAATTAAAGTTGTGCTAGAGTTGTGCTGCGTTGTGCCGCAAATTTAAAAAAAATTTTATGGGCAAAACAAATTTTCTGATGCAATTTGGCCCAACCATTATTAATTTCTGGAAATTCAGCCAAACTATTTCAAAATTCAAATAAATGAATGCTGTGCCCAATTGTGCTAGAGTTGTGCTATATTGTGCCGTAATCTTAAAAAAGATATATCCAAAAATAAACTTTTTTCTTTGCAAAAGTACCCATTTCAAGTATAAGTTGGCCCTGCCATTTTGGAATTTTGAAATAATGAAAATTGCACCAGATTGTGCTGCATTGTGCCGTAGTTTTTTTTTGTTTCGAATTCTTTATTTAAATTTTTATAAGCTAAACAAATTGTTTATACCAACCGTGTTAATTTTTCACTAGGGCTGCATGTTCGATTTGAGCAGTGTTGCAAGAAGGTTACGTTTCTTACATTTTACGTAAGTTTTCATAATTACATATAACTTGTATGTGTAAAAAAAAGTGCATGTTTATGTAAAGGGTGTTAAGCGAAGACAGTATAGATACAAGTACCGAATTTCGAAACTGTAGCTGCCATAAGTACCAAGATATAGCGCTTTAGGTGCTTTATTTGTAAGGGAAGTGCCCCACCCTGTTTTCAAACTACATCCACATTCTTCGAGTGACTAAGTGCAAACTATATACTTCCATATATTAAATTTTAAGCTTGTAGCTGCCATAGGTACCAAGATATAGCACTTTAAGTGAATTTGTTGTACGTTTTTGAAACCCGCCCTCATTTTACAAAGTGCTTAGTACAGACAGCATATATCGTTGTTTAGAATTTCAAAACTGTAGCTTCAAAGAAATAAATTACAGCATCTTCAATTTCAATTGGAGAAAAATAAAAAAATCCTTCTGAAAATAACAAATTTTAATTTTTCTTGAATTAAACCACGTCTCTTCAATGAACTTTGTAAATCCAAATAAATGTTTATTAAATAATGTTTAATAATATTTTATTTTATTTCAAATAGGACTTTTTTTCGATGATAAGAATAAATAACAAAGTTTTTTAATTTCAATTGAATAAAAATTAAGAAGTCCTTCCGGCATTAAATTAATGATTTTTTTTTCGTTAAATGTAACTGGTTTTTTCAATGAACTTTTTGAACCCAAATAAATGTTTCCTTATAATTTTTTTTTGTTGAAAAACGCCTTTGTCGATGGCGTTGCACTACTTGTAGCAAATATTGGGCTTGTTCTTCATTTTTGGTTAAGCAATTATTAAATTTTTCGATTAGATCCACCCCTCGCTCAGCTACATCATTTACGACCTTCATAGGTTTCAATACTTCTAAATTACTGTTATAATTCTCATCATATTTCCATAACTCGATGATGAAATATCTTTAGACGTTAAGCGAAAAACGGTTGAGTCACGAACCAGTGCATCCGAAAACCTAAAGAGATTGAAAATGACAGCAACCGATTTCAAAACGCTTTGCAATAAAGATATAAGTTATTTTATTTCACAAAGATCAATGACGTTATTCAGTCAATTTTGAATTGAAACATAGTTTTATTGATTTGGATCCTGATTTATGGAAAATTAATGAGAATTATAACAGTAATTTAGAAGTATTGAAAGCTATCTCGGAACCTATGGAAGCTATTAGCTTCAAATTCGGTATTGAGATGTAAATTGCTCACATTTAGCCACTCGAAAAATGTGGGCGTGGTTCGAAATCAGGGTGTGACACCTCCCATACAACTAAAATACTTAAAACGCTATATCTTGGCACCTATGGTAATTTTTTTTACGGTTTAGTAAAAAGTCGTCAATTAAATTGGAAACAAACTGATTGCGCCGGTCACAGGTATGATCTAGAAAGCTGAAATTTTGGGAGTATTCCCATCGGGTCCAATGCTAAAACATAGGCTAATATGCCCGCAAATTAAAAAAAAAAAAACAAAAAAACTACCCTCTGGGTGTATTTTGTCCGCATTTTCAGCTACATGAATAATGTGGATGTAGTTTGACAACAGTGGGTGGCATCTCCAGGGGCGCCATAACGTTCTAAAAGCGGGTGTGGAATACTTTGAGTCGCGGGAGAGTTCAAAAATTATGAAATTTTTAAATTGACGATTGAAAATCTTACAGAATCACGATTATGAAGAAGTGAAGAATGACATCTTGTATACTATTGTTTTTTTTTTTTTTTTTTGTATTGAAATAGTTACTTAAAATAAACAAACATTTCCTATGACTACAACTAGTCTTATGACTAACGAGCAGTTTGAGTCTAATTTTAATTTATGATAATTGGACGTTCTAGCTTCTGTCTGGTCCCAACAAGTTCGAAAGGTTTTCTGCGTTTAAGTCTTCTCGTTCCAGCCGTATGAATAAGTTTCGACGCTTCTTCATTTACGTGCTGGCTTAGTCGCTGCTGGTGGGCTATTGCGACTTTTTTAATGGTGCTGGTTACAGTGTCAACTTTCAAGTCACGATGAATATCTTTTGATCTGATGTACCAAGGTGCATTTACTATGCACCGAAGAACTTTATTTTGAAAACGTTGATTTTTTTCTATATGAGTTGATGCATGCAGCACACCCCCATATCTGTATGTCATAAGTCCAAACCAGAGAACTGCAGTGAGCCACTCATAATTTTGGCATTCATGAATCATTCATGAATGCGAATGTGATTCACATTCACTTCTAGTGAATGCGAATGTGATTCACATTCACTTCTAGTGAATGCCGTTTCATTTCGTTTGCTTTCGTATGAAAAAAATTTGTGTTTTTTAAAATATGGGGAAAGGTCGAAATGGACTTTGGACATCACTTGGGGTGGCTCCGGACTCTGGAAGGACCCTCCTCGACCCATTTTTGGAAATTTTTTTTTGCTTCAATCGATAGAGAAATGTCAAAATTTGACCCATTTTCGGAAAATTTTTTTTTGCTCCAATCGAAGGGGAAAGGTTGAAAATGGATTTTGAACATCAATTGGAGTACCTCCCGACCCTGGAAAGGACCGTTTTTAACCCATTTTCGGAAAATTTTTTTTTTGCTTCAATCGATGGGGAAAGGTCGAAAATAGATTTTGAACATCACTTGGAGTACCACCGGACCCTGGAAAGGACCGTTTTTTGACCCATTTTTGGAAAAACTTTGTTTTGCTCCAATCAAAGGGGAAAGGTCGAAAATGGATTTTGAACATCACTTGGAGTACCTCCGGACCCTGGAAAGGACCGTTTTTAACCCATTTTCGGAAAATTTTTTTTTGCTTCAATCGATGGGGAAAGTTTGAAAATGGATTTTGAACATCACTTGGAGTACCACCGGACCCTGGAAAGGACCGTTTTTGACCCATTTTTGGAAAAATGTTGTTTTGCTCCAATCGAAGGGGGGAAGGTCGAAAATGGATTTTGAACATCACTTGGAGTACCGCCGGACCCTGGAAAGGACCGTTTTTGACCCATTTTCGGAAAATTTTTTTTTTTGCTTCAATCGATGGGGAAAGGTCGAAAATAGATTTTGAACATCACTTGGAGTACCACCGGACCCTGGAAAGGACCGTTTTTGACCCATTTTCGGAAAATTTTTTTTTTTGCTCCAATCGAAGGAGAAAGGTCGAAAATGGATTTTGAACATCACTTGGAGTACCTCCGGACCCTGGAAAAGGCCGATTTTGACCCATTTTCGAAAAAGAAAAAATTTAGTTTTTTCAAACGAAAGATAGCTCAAAAATATTTTTGGACATTACTAAGGAAGGCTCGGGACCCTGGAAAGAACCGTTTTTGACCCGAAAATGTGTCCCTTGGCCATGGTACCCGTTTTTGACCCATTTTCGTGAAAAAAATTTTGTTTTCCAAACGAAAGATAGGTCAAAAATATTTTTGGACATCATTAAGGAAGGCTCGGGACCCTGAAAGAACCGTTTTTGACCCGAAAATGGGACAAAAAACGGGTATCA